>CM050213.1:0-1258333 GCA_027475355.1 Coilia nasus
TCAAAACCTACTGTTACCCTATTCTAACATCTAACCTCGACCCATTTCTAATCCTAAACTTAACCCTCACAGAAACCATGCCCAGCTAATCTAAGCTACCTCAGAGTACGGTCTATTTCAGCTAATTTGAGCTAAAACTACAGTCAATTTGGACCTAAATTCTAGTTTTTGTCAGCTAATCTAAGCTACACTTAGTCTATTCGGACATCCCTATCTGGGTACGCCAATTAGTAATAGACTCCTGCCAATTTGAGCCTAAATTACAGTCAATTGGGACTTAACGTGTAATATACAGTCAATTTGGACTTTACACGTAAATACTTACCAAATACTTACCTTGGAATCCGGGAGATACCTGTGGAGAAAAGAAAGAGAGAAAGAGAAAAAATTATACACTGAAACACCTACTCTGCTTAATTTTTAATGGATGTGTGACGGGTATATAAGGGAAGGACGCAGGGCTTGTTGGCCATTCTCAACGTTGCTCACTCAGTTGCCCCAGTGCTTCAGAAGGGACATACATCCCTCAATTGCAGCCCCTACCATGCCTGAAGAGACCGATGGAGGTCGAAACGCGTCGCAAAACGGGGGCTGCACATCGAAACTTCAGCTAATCGAAGCTACACTTGTCGGCTAATCTAAGCCAAATGCATAGGGCCTAGCAGATGAAGCAATTACGCTCTCTGCCATTCAGCTAATCTAAGCTAAATTTGTCAGCTAATCTAAGCTAAATTTGCCAGCTAATCTAAGCTAAATTTGCCAGCTAATCTAAGCTATTAAGGTGAGCTAAACCAATGTTTCGACCCGCAGCTGGGAAAAAGGCCCAGCTGCTTATTTGGCCATTGGGACAGTGGGGGAAAGGACAATGGTGTGGTGGACGGTGTGGGGACTTTGGGATTGGACTGTAGGCAGGCCCGTGCACAACGTTGGCTCCTGCTTCGGTGGGGGCCACGGAATTTACTTTACCTAACACGCCAGTGCCGCCCGAGTCGATCTCTTGTTTCTATGCCTAAACCTCAGGTCAAAACCTACTGTTACCCTATTCTAACATCTAACCTCGACCCATTTCTAATCCTAAACTTAACCCTCACAGAAACCATGCCCAGCTAATCTAAGCTACCTCAGAGTACGGTCTATTTCAGCTAATTTGAGCTAAAACTACAGTCAATTTGGACCTAAATTCTAGTTTTTGTCAGCTAATCTAAGCTACACTTAGTCTATTCGGACATCCCTATCTGGGTACGCCAATTAGTAATAGACTCCTGCCAATTTGAGCCTAAATTACAGTCAATTGGGACTTAACGTGTAATATACAGTCAATTTGGACTTTACACGTAAATGTACACGTAAATACTTACCAAATACTTACCTTGGAATCCGGGAGATACCTGTGGAGAAAAGAAAGAGAGAAAGAGAAAAAATTATACACTGAAACACCTACTCTGCTTAATTTTTAATGGATGTGTGACGGGTATATAAGGGAAGGACGCAGGGCTTGTTGGCCATTCTCAACGTTGCTCACTCAGTTGCCCCAGTGCTTCAGAAGGGACATACATCCCTCAATTGCAGCCCCTACCATGCCTGAAGAGACCGATGGAGGTCGAAACGCGTCGCAAAACGGGGGCTGCACATCGAAACTTCAGCTAATCGAAGCTACACTTGTCGGCTAATCTAAGCCAAATGCATAGGGCCTAGCAGATGAAGCAATTACGCTCTCTGCCATTCAGCTAATCTAAGCTAAATTTGTCAGCTAATCTAAGCTAAATTTGCCAGCTAATCTAAGCTAAATTTGCCAGCTAATCTAAGCTATTAAGGTGAGCTAAACCAATGTTTCGACCCGCAGCTGGGAAAAAGGCCCAGCTGCTTATTTGGCCATTGGGACAGTGGGGGAAAGGACAATGGTGTGGTGGACGGTGTGGGGGACTTTGGGATTGGACTGTAGGCAGGCCCGTGCACAACGTTGGCTCCTGCTTCGGTGGGGGCCACGGAATTTACTTTACCTAACACGCCAGTGCCGCCCGAGTCGATCTCTTGTTTCTATGCCTAAACCTCAGGTCAAAACCTACTGTTACCCTATTCTAACATCTAACCTCGACCCATTTCTAATCCTAAACTTAACCCTCACAGAAACCATGCCCAGCTAATCTAAGCTACCTCAGAGTACGGTCTATTTCAGCTAATTTGAGCTAAAACTACAGTCAATTTGGACCTAAATTCTAGTTTTTGTCAGCTAATCTAAGCTACACTTAGTCTATTCGGACATCCCTATCTGGGTACGCCAATTAGTAATAGACTCCTGCCAATTTGAGCCTAAATTACAGTCAATTGGGACTTAACGTGTAATATACAGTCAATTTGGACTTTACACGTAAATACTTACCAAATACTTACCTTGGAATCCGGGAGATACCTGTGGAGAAAAGAACTATACATAGTGATGTTATTATACACTGAAACACCTACTCTGCTTAATTTTTAATGGATGTGTGACGGGTATATAAGGGAAGGACGCAGGGCTTGTTGGCCATTCTCAACGTTGCTCACTCAGTTGCCCCAGTGCTTCAGAAGGGACATACATCCCTCAATTGCAGCCCCTACCATGCCTGAAGAGACCGATGGAGGTCGAAACGCGTCGCAAAACGGGGGCTGCACATCGAAACTTCAGCTAATCGAAGCTACACTTGTCGGCTAATCTAAGCCAAATGCATAGGGCCTAGCAGATGAAGCAATTACGCTCTCTGCCATTCAGCTAATCTAAGCTAAATTTGTCAGCTAATCTAAGCTAAATTTGCCAGCTAATCTAAGCTAAATTTGCCAGCTAATCTAAGCTATTAAGGTGAGCTAAACCAATGTTTCGACCCGCAGCTGGGAAAAAGGCCCAGCTGCTTATTTGGCCATTGGGACAGTGGGGGAAAGGACAATGGTGTGGTGGACGGTGTGGGGACTTTGGGATTGGACTGTAGGCAGGCCCGTGCACAACGTTGGCTCCTGCTTCGGTGGGGGCCACGGAATTTACTTTACCTAACACGCCAGTGCCGCCCGAGTCGATCTCTTGTTTCTATGCCTAAACCTCAGGTCAAAACCTACTGTTACCCTATTCTAACATCTAACCTCGACCCATTTCTAATCCTAAACTTAACCCTCACAGAAACCATGCCCAGCTAATCTAAGCTACCTCAGAGTACGGTCTATTTCAGCTAATTTGAGCTAAAACTACAGTCAATTTGGACCTAAATTCTAGTTTTTGTCAGCTAATCTAAGCTACACTTAGTCTATTCGGACATCCCTATCTGGGTACGCCAATTAGTAATAGACTCCTGCCAATTTGAGCCTAAATTACAGTCAATTGGGACTTAACGTGTAATATACAGTCAATTTGGACTTTACACGTAAATACTTACCAAATACTTACCTTGGAATCCGGGAGATACCTGTGGAGAAAAGAAAGAGAGAAAGAGAAAAAATTATACACTGAAACACCTACTCTGCTTAATTTTTAATGGATGTGTGACGGGTATATAAGGGAAGGACGCAGGGCTTGTTGGCCATTCTCAACGTTGCTCACTCAGTTGCCCCAGTGCTTCAGAAGGGACATACATCCCTCAATTGCAGCCCCTACCATGCCTGAAGAGACCGATGGAGGTCGAAACGCGTCGCAAAACGGGGGCTGCACATCGAAACTTCAGCTAATCGAAGCTACACTTGTCGGCTAATCTAAGCCAAATGCATAGGGCCTAGCAGATGAAGCAATTACGCTCTCTGCCATTCAGCTAATCTAAGCTAAATTTGTCAGCTAATCTAAGCTAAATTTGCCAGCTAATCTAAGCTAAATTTGCCAGCTAATCTAAGCTATTAAGGTGAGCTAAACCAATGTTTCGACCCGCAGCTGGGAAAAAGGCCCAGCTGCTTATTTGGCCATTGGGACAGTGGGGGAAAGGACAATGGTGTGGTGGACGGTGTGGGGACTTTGGGATTGGACTGTAGGCAGGCCCGTGCACAACGTTGGCTCCTGCTTCGGTGGGGGCCACGGAATTTACTTTACCTAACACGCCAGTGCCGCCCGAGTCGATCTCTTGTTTCTATGCCTAAACCTCAGGTCAAAACCTACTGTTACCCTATTCTAACATCTAACCTCGACCCATTTCTAATCCTAAACTTAACCCTCACAGAAACCATGCCCAGCTAATCTAAGCTACCTCAGAGTACGGTCTATTTCAGCTAATTTGAGCTAAAACTACAGTCAATTTGGACCTAAATTCTAGTTTTTGTCAGCTAATCTAAGCTACACTTAGTCTATTCGGACATCCCTATCTGGGTACGCCAATTAGTAATAGACTCCTGCCAATTTGAGCCTAAATTACAGTCAATTGGGACTTAACGTGTAATATACAGTCAATTTGGACTTTACACGTAAATGTACACGTAAATACTTACCAAATACTTACCTTGGAATCCGGGAGATACCTGTGGAGAAAAGAAAGAGAGAAAGAGAAAAAATTATACACTGAAACACCTACTCTGCTTAATTTTTAATGGATGTGTGACGGGTATATAAGGGAAGGACGCAGGGCTTGTTGGCCATTCTCAACGTTGCTCACTCAGTTGCCCCAGTGCTTCAGAAGGGACATACATCCCTCAATTGCAGCCCCTACCATGCCTGAAGAGACCGATGGAGGTCGAAACGCGTCGCAAAACGGGGGCTGCACATCGAAACTTCAGCTAATCGAAGCTACACTTGTCGGCTAATCTAAGCCAAATGCATAGGGCCTAGCAGATGAAGCAATTACGCTCTCTGCCATTCAGCTAATCTAAGCTAAATTTGTCAGCTAATCTAAGCTAAATTTGCCAGCTAATCTAAGCTAAATTTGCCAGCTAATCTAAGCTATTAAGGTGAGCTAAACCAATGTTTCGACCCGCAGCTGGGAAAAAGGCCCAGCTGCTTATTTGGCCATTGGGACAGTGGGGGAAAGGACAATGGTGTGGTGGACGGTGTGGGGACTTTGGGATTGGACTGTAGGCAGGCCCGTGCACAACGTTGGCTCCTGCTTCGGTGGGGGCCACGGAATTTACTTTACCTAACACGCCAGTGCCGCCCGAGTCGATCTCTTGTTTCTATGCCTAAACCTCAGGTCAAAACCTACTGTTACCCTATTCTAACATCTAACCTCGACCCATTTCTAATCCTAAACTTAACCCTCACAGAAACCATGCCCAGCTAATCTAAGCTACCTCAGAGTACGGTCTATTTCAGCTAATTTGAGCTAAAACTACAGTCAATTTGGACCTAAATTCTAGTTTTTGTCAGCTAATCTAAGCTACACTTAGTCTATTCGGACATCCCTATCTGGGTACGCCAATTAGTAATAGACTCCTGCCAATTTGAGCCTAAATTACAGTCAATTGGGACTTAACGTGTAATATACAGTCAATTTGGACTTTACACGTAAATACTTACCAAATACTTACCTTGGAATCCGGGAGATACCTGTGGAGAAAAGAAAGAGAGAAAGAGAAAAAATTATACACTGAAACACCTACTCTGCTTAATTTTTAATGGATGTGTGACGGGTATATAAGGGAAGGACGCAGGGCTTGTTGGCCATTCTCAACGTTGCTCACTCAGTTGCCCCAGTGCTTCAGAAGGGACATACATCCCTCAATTGCAGCCCCTACCATGCCTGAAGAGACCGATGGAGGTCGAAACGCGTCGCAAAACGGGGGCTGCACATCGAAACTTCAGCTAATCGAAGCTACACTTGTCGGCTAATCTAAGCCAAATGCATAGGGCCTAGCAGATGAAGCAATTACGCTCTCTGCCATTCAGCTAATCTAAGCTAAATTTGTCAGCTAATCTAAGCTAAATTTGCCAGCTAATCTAAGCTAAATTTGCCAGCTAATCTAAGCTATTAAGGTGAGCTAAACCAATGTTTCGACCCGCAGCTGGGAAAAAGGCCCAGCTGCTTATTTGGCCATTGGGACAGTGGGGGAAAGGACAATGGTGTGGTGGACGGTGTGGGGACTTTGGGATTGGACTGTAGGCAGGCCCGTGCACAACGTTGGCTCCTGCTTCGGTGGGGGCCACGGAATTTACTTTACCTAACACGCCAGTGCCGCCCGAGTCGATCTCTTGTTTCTATGCCTAAACCTCAGGTCAAAACCTACTGTTACCCTATTCTAACATCTAACCTCGACCCATTTCTAATCCTAAACTTAACCCTCACAGAAACCATGCCCAGCTAATCTAAGCTACCTCAGAGTACGGTCTATTTCAGCTAATTTGAGCTAAAACTACAGTCAATTTGGACCTAAATTCTAGTTTTTGTCAGCTAATCTAAGCTACACTTAGTCTATTCGGACATCCCTATCTGGGTACGCCAATTAGTAATAGACTCCTGCCAATTTGAGCCTAAATTACAGTCAATTGGGACTTAACGTGTAATATACAGTCAATTTGGACTTTACACGTAAATACTTACCAAATACTTACCTTGGAATCCGGGAGATACCTGTGGAGAAAAGAAAGAGAGAAAGAGAAAAAATTATACACTGAAACACCTACTCTGCTTAATTTTTAATGGATGTGTGACGGGTATATAAGGGAAGGACGCAGGGCTTGTTGGCCATTCTCAACGTTGCTCACTCAGTTGCCCCAGTGCTTCAGAAGGGACATACATCCCTCAATTGCAGCCCCTACCATGCCTGAAGAGACCGATGGAGGTCGAAACGCGTCGCAAAACGGGGGCTGCACATCGAAACTTCAGCTAATCGAAGCTACACTTGTCGGCTAATCTAAGCCAAATGCATAGGGCCTAGCAGATGAAGCAATTACGCTCTCTGCCATTCAGCTAATCTAAGCTAAATTTGTCAGCTAATCTAAGCTAAATTTGCCAGCTAATCTAAGCTAAATTTGCCAGCTAATCTAAGCTATTAAGGTGAGCTAAACCAATGTTTCGACCCGCAGCTGGGAAAAAGGCCCAGCTGCTTATTTGGCCATTGGGACAGTGGGGGAAAGGACAATGGTGTGGTGGACGGTGTGGGGACTTTGGGATTGGACTGTAGGCAGGCCCGTGCACAACGTTGGCTCCTGCTTCGGTGGGGGCCACGGAATTTACTTTACCTAACACGCCAGTGCCGCCCGAGTCGATCTCTTGTTTCTATGCCTAAACCTCAGGTCAAAACCTACTGTTACCCTATTCTAACATCTAACCTCGACCCATTTCTAATCCTAAACTTAACCCTCACAGAAACCATGCCCAGCTAATCTAAGCTACCTCAGAGTACGGTCTATTTCAGCTAATTTGAGCTAAAACTACAGTCAATTTGGACCTAAATTCTAGTTTTTGTCAGCTAATCTAAGCTACACTTAGTCTATTCGGACATCCCTATCTGGGTACGCCAATTAGTAATAGACTCCTGCCAATTTGAGCCTAAATTACAGTCAATTGGGACTTAACGTGTAATATACAGTCAATTTGGACTTTACACGTAAATACTTACCAAATACTTACCTTGGAATCCGGGAGATACCTGTGGAGAAAAGAAAGAGAGAAAGAGAAAAAATTATACACTGAAACACCTACTCTGCTTAATTTTTAATGGATGTGTGACGGGTATATAAGGGAAGGACGCAGGGCTTGTTGGCCATTCTCAACGTTGCTCACTCAGTTGCCCCAGTGCTTCAGAAGGGACATACATCCCTCAATTGCAGCCCCTACCATGCCTGAAGAGACCGATGGAGGTCGAAACGCGTCGCAAAACGGGGGCTGCACATCGAAACTTCAGCTAATCGAAGCTACACTTGTCGGCTAATCTAAGCCAAATGCATAGGGCCTAGCAGATGAAGCAATTACGCTCTCTGCCATTCAGCTAATCTAAGCTAAATTTGTCAGCTAATCTAAGCTAAATTTGCCAGCTAATCTAAGCTAAATTTGCCAGCTAATCTAAGCTATTAAGGTGAGCTAAACCAATGTTTCGACCCGCAGCTGGGAAAAAGGCCCAGCTGCTTATTTGGCCATTGGGACAGTGGGGGAAAGGACAATGGTGTGGTGGACGGTGTGGGGACTTTGGGATTGGACTGTAGGCAGGCCCGTGCACAACGTTGGCTCCTGCTTCGGTGGGGGCCACGGAATTTACTTTACCTAACACGCCAGTGCCGCCCGAGTCGATCTCTTGTTTCTATGCCTAAACCTCAGGTCAAAACCTACTGTTACCCTATTCTAACATCTAACCTCGACCCATTTCTAATCCTAAACTTAACCCTCACAGAAACCATGCCCAGCTAATCTAAGCTACCTCAGAGTACGGTCTATTTCAGCTAATTTGAGCTAAAACTACAGTCAATTTGGACCTAAATTCTAGTTTTTGTCAGCTAATCTAAGCTACACTTAGTCTATTCGGACATCCCTATCTGGGTACGCCAATTAGTAATAGACTCCTGCCAATTTGAGCCTAAATTACAGTCAATTGGGACTTAACGTGTAATATACAGTCAATTTGGACTTTACACGTAAATACTTACCAAATACTTACCTTGGAATCCGGGAGATACCTGTGGAGAAAAGAAAGAGAGAAAGAGAAAAAATTATACACTGAAACACCTACTCTGCTTAATTTTTAATGGATGTGTGACGGGTATATAAGGGAAGGACGCAGGGCTTGTTGGCCATTCTCAACGTTGCTCACTCAGTTGCCCCAGTGCTTCAGAAGGGACATACATCCCTCAATTGCAGCCCCTACCATGCCTGAAGAGACCGATGGAGGTCGAAACGCGTCGCAAAACGGGGGCTGCACATCGAAACTTCAGCTAATCGAAGCTACACTTGTCGGCTAATCTAAGCCAAATGCATAGGGCCTAGCAGATGAAGCAATTACGCTCTCTGCCATTCAGCTAATCTAAGCTAAATTTGTCAGCTAATCTAAGCTAAATTTGCCAGCTAATCTAAGCTAAATTTGCCAGCTAATCTAAGCTATTAAGGTGAGCTAAACCAATGTTTCGACCCGCAGCTGGGAAAAAGGCCCAGCTGCTTATTTGGCCATTGGGACAGTGGGGGAAAGGACAATGGTGTGGTGGACGGTGTGGGGACTTTGGGATTGGACTGTAGGCAGGCCCGTGCACAACGTTGGCTCCTGCTTCGGTGGGGGCCACGGAATTTACTTTACCTAACACGCCAGTGCCGCCCGAGTCGATCTCTTGTTTCTATGCCTAAACCTCAGGTCAAAACCTACTGTTACCCTATTCTAACATCTAACCTCGACCCATTTCTAATCCTAAACTTAACCCTCACAGAAACCATGCCCAGCTAATCTAAGCTACCTCAGAGTACGGTCTATTTCAGCTAATTTGAGCTAAAACTACAGTCAATTTGGACCTAAATTCTAGTTTTTGTCAGCTAATCTAAGCTACACTTAGTCTATTCGGACATCCCTATCTGGGTACGCCAATTAGTAATAGACTCCTGCCAATTTGAGCCTAAATTACAGTCAATTGGGACTTAACGTGTAATATACAGTCAATTTGGACTTTACACGTAAATACTTACCAAATACTTACCTTGGAATCCGGGAGATACCTGTGGAGAAAAGAAAGAGAGAAAGAGAAAAAATTATACACTGAAACACCTACTCTGCTTAATTTTTAATGGATGTGTGACGGGTATATAAGGGAAGGACGCAGGGCTTGTTGGCCATTCTCAACGTTGCTCACTCAGTTGCCCCAGTGCTTCAGAAGGGACATACATCCCTCAATTGCAGCCCCTACCATGCCTGAAGAGACCGATGGAGGTCGAAACGCGTCGCAAAACGGGGGCTGCACATCGAAACTTCAGCTAATCGAAGCTACACTTGTCGGCTAATCTAAGCCAAATGCATAGGGCCTAGCAGATGAAGCAATTACGCTCTCTGCCATTCAGCTAATCTAAGCTAAATTTGTCAGCTAATCTAAGCTAAATTTGCCAGCTAATCTAAGCTAAATTTGCCAGCTAATCTAAGCTATTAAGGTGAGCTAAACCAATGTTTCGACCCGCAGCTGGGAAAAAGGCCCAGCTGCTTATTTGGCCATTGGGACAGTGGGGGAAAGGACAATGGTGTGGTGGACGGTGTGGGGACTTTGGGATTGGACTGTAGGCAGGCCCGTGCACAACGTTGGCTCCTGCTTCGGTGGGGGCCACGGAATTTACTTTACCTAACACGCCAGTGCCGCCCGAGTCGATCTCTTGTTTCTATGCCTAAACCTCAGGTCAAAACCTACTGTTACCCTATTCTAACATCTAACCTCGACCCATTTCTAATCCTAAACTTAACCCTCACAGAAACCATGCCCAGCTAATCTAAGCTACCTCAGAGTACGGTCTATTTCAGCTAATTTGAGCTAAAACTACAGTCAATTTGGACCTAAATTCTAGTTTTTGTCAGCTAATCTAAGCTACACTTAGTCTATTCGGACATCCCTATCTGGGTACGCCAATTAGTAATAGACTCCTGCCAATTTGAGCCTAAATTACAGTCAATTGGGACTTAACGTGTAATATACAGTCAATTTGGACTTTACACGTAAATACTTACCAAATACTTACCTTGGAATCCGGGAGATACCTGTGGAGAAAAGAAAGAGAGAAAGAGAAAAAATTATACACTGAAACACCTACTCTGCTTAATTTTTAATGGATGTGTGACGGGTATATAAGGGAAGGACGCAGGGCTTGTTGGCCATTCTCAACGTTGCTCACTCAGTTGCCCCAGTGCTTCAGAAGGGACATACATCCCTCAATTGCAGCCCCTACCATGCCTGAAGAGACCGATGGAGGTCGAAACGCGTCGCAAAACGGGGGCTGCACATCGAAACTTCAGCTAATCGAAGCTACACTTGTCGGCTAATCTAAGCCAAATGCATAGGGCCTAGCAGATGAAGCAATTACGCTCTCTGCCATTCAGCTAATCTAAGCTAAATTTGTCAGCTAATCTAAGCTAAATTTGCCAGCTAATCTAAGCTAAATTTGCCAGCTAATCTAAGCTATTAAGGTGAGCTAAACCAATGTTTCGACCCGCAGCTGGGAAAAAGGCCCAGCTGCTTATTTGGCCATTGGGACAGTGGGGGAAAGGACAATGGTGTGGTGGACGGTGTGGGGACTTTGGGATTGGACTGTAGGCAGGCCCGTGCACAACGTTGGCTCCTGCTTCGGTGGGGGCCACGGAATTTACTTTACCTAACACGCCAGTGCCGCCCGAGTCGATCTCTTGTTTCTATGCCTAAACCTCAGGTCAAAACCTACTGTTACCCTATTCTAACATCTAACCTCGACCCATTTCTAATCCTAAACTTAACCCTCACAGAAACCATGCCCAGCTAATCTAAGCTACCTCAGAGTACGGTCTATTTCAGCTAATTTGAGCTAAAACTACAGTCAATTTGGACCTAAATTCTAGTTTTTGTCAGCTAATCTAAGCTACACTTAGTCTATTCGGACATCCCTATCTGGGTACGCCAATTAGTAATAGACTCCTGCCAATTTGAGCCTAAATTACAGTCAATTGGGACTTAACGTGTAATATACAGTCAATTTGGACTTTACACGTAAATGTACACGTAAATACTTACCAAATACTTACCTTGGAATCCGGGAGATACCTGTGGAGAAAAGAAAGAGAGAAAGAGAAAAAATTATACACTGAAACACCTACTCTGCTTAATTTTTAATGGATGTGTGACGGGTATATAAGGGAAGGACGCAGGGCTTGTTGGCCATTCTCAACGTTGCTCACTCAGTTGCCCCAGTGCTTCAGAAGGGACATACATCCCTCAATTGCAGCCCCTACCATGCCTGAAGAGACCGATGGAGGTCGAAACGCGTCGCAAAACGGGGGCTGCACATCGAAACTTCAGCTAATCGAAGCTACACTTGTCGGCTAATCTAAGCCAAATGCATAGGGCCTAGCAGATGAAGCAATTACGCTCTCTGCCATTCAGCTAATCTAAGCTAAATTTGTCAGCTAATCTAAGCTAAATTTGCCAGCTAATCTAAGCTAAATTTGCCAGCTAATCTAAGCTATTAAGGTGAGCTAAACCAATGTTTCGACCCGCAGCTGGGAAAAAGGCCCAGCTGCTTATTTGGCCATTGGGACAGTGGGGGAAAGGACAATGGTGTGGTGGACGGTGTGGGGACTTTGGGATTGGACTGTAGGCAGGCCCGTGCACAACGTTGGCTCCTGCTTCGGTGGGGGCCACGGAATTTACTTTACCTAACACGCCAGTGCCGCCCGAGTCGATCTCTTGTTTCTATGCCTAAACCTCAGGTCAAAACCTACTGTTACCCTATTCTAACATCTAACCTCGACCCATTTCTAATCCTAAACTTAACCCTCACAGAAACCATGCCCAGCTAATCTAAGCTACCTCAGAGTACGGTCTATTTCAGCTAATTTGAGCTAAAACTACAGTCAATTTGGACCTAAATTCTAGTTTTTGTCAGCTAATCTAAGCTACACTTAGTCTATTCGGACATCCCTATCTGGGTACGCCAATTAGTAATAGACTCCTGCCAATTTGAGCCTAAATTACAGTCAATTGGGACTTAACGTGTAATATACAGTCAATTTGGACTTTACACGTAAATACTTACCAAATACTTACCTTGGAATCCGGGAGATACCTGTGGAGAAAAGAAAGAGAGAAAGAGAAAAAATTATACACTGAAACACCTACTCTGCTTAATTTTTAATGGATGTGTGACGGGTATATAAGGGAAGGACGCAGGGCTTGTTGGCCATTCTCAACGTTGCTCACTCAGTTGCCCCAGTGCTTCAGAAGGGACATACATCCCTCAATTGCAGCCCCTACCATGCCTGAAGAGACCGATGGAGGTCGAAACGCGTCGCAAAACGGGGGCTGCACATCGAAACTTCAGCTAATCGAAGCTACACTTGTCGGCTAATCTAAGCCAAATGCATAGGGCCTAGCAGATGAAGCAATTACGCTCTCTGCCATTCAGCTAATCTAAGCTAAATTTGTCAGCTAATCTAAGCTAAATTTGCCAGCTAATCTAAGCTAAATTTGCCAGCTAATCTAAGCTATTAAGGTGAGCTAAACCAATGTTTCGACCCGCAGCTGGGAAAAAGGCCCAGCTGCTTATTTGGCCATTGGGACAGTGGGGGAAAGGACAATGGTGTGGTGGACGGTGTGGGGACTTTGGGATTGGACTGTAGGCAGGCCCGTGCACAACGTTGGCTCCTGCTTCGGTGGGGGCCACGGAATTTACTTTACCTAACACGCCAGTGCCGCCCGAGTCGATCTCTTGTTTCTATGCCTAAACCTCAGGTCAAAACCTACTGTTACCCTATTCTAACATCTAACCTCGACCCATTTCTAATCCTAAACTTAACCCTCACAGAAACCATGCCCAGCTAATCTAAGCTACCTCAGAGTACGGTCTATTTCAGCTAATTTGAGCTAAAACTACAGTCAATTTGGACCTAAATTCTAGTTTTTGTCAGCTAATCTAAGCTACACTTAGTCTATTCGGACATCCCTATCTGGGTACGCCAATTAGTAATAGACTCCTGCCAATTTGAGCCTAAATTACAGTCAATTGGGACTTAACGTGTAATATACAGTCAATTTGGACTTTACACGTAAATACTTACCAAATACTTACCTTGGAATCCGGGAGATACCTGTGGAGAAAAGAAAGAGAGAAAGAGAAAAAATTATACACTGAAACACCTACTCTGCTTAATTTTTAATGGATGTGTGACGGGTATATAAGGGAAGGACGCAGGGCTTGTTGGCCATTCTCAACGTTGCTCACTCAGTTGCCCCAGTGCTTCAGAAGGGACATACATCCCTCAATTGCAGCCCCTACCATGCCTGAAGAGACCGATGGAGGTCGAAACGCGTCGCAAAACGGGGGCTGCACATCGAAACTTCAGCTAATCGAAGCTACACTTGTCGGCTAATCTAAGCCAAATGCATAGGGCCTAGCAGATGAAGCAATTACGCTCTCTGCCATTCAGCTAATCTAAGCTAAATTTGTCAGCTAATCTAAGCTAAATTTGCCAGCTAATCTAAGCTAAATTTGCCAGCTAATCTAAGCTATTAAGGTGAGCTAAACCAATGTTTCGACCCGCAGCTGGGAAAAAGGCCCAGCTGCTTATTTGGCCATTGGGACAGTGGGGGAAAGGACAATGGTGTGGTGGACGGTGTGGGGACTTTGGGATTGGACTGTAGGCAGGCCCGTGCACAACGTTGGCTCCTGCTTCGGTGGGGGCCACGGAATTTACTTTACCTAACACGCCAGTGCCGCCCGAGTCGATCTCTTGTTTCTATGCCTAAACCTCAGGTCAAAACCTACTGTTACCCTATTCTAACATCTAACCTCGACCCATTTCTAATCCTAAACTTAACCCTCACAGAAACCATGCCCAGCTAATCTAAGCTACCTCAGAGTACGGTCTATTTCAGCTAATTTGAGCTAAAACTACAGTCAATTTGGACCTAAATTCTAGTTTTTGTCAGCTAATCTAAGCTACACTTAGTCTATTCGGACATCCCTATCTGGGTACGCCAATTAGTAATAGACTCCTGCCAATTTGAGCCTAAATTACAGTCAATTGGGACTTAACGTGTAATATACAGTCAATTTGGACTTTACACGTAAATACTTACCAAATACTTACCTTGGAATCCGGGAGATACCTGTGGAGAAAAGAAAGAGAGAAAGAGAAAAAATTATACACTGAAACACCTACTCTGCTTAATTTTTAATGGATGTGTGACGGGTATATAAGGGAAGGACGCAGGGCTTGTTGGCCATTCTCAACGTTGCTCACTCAGTTGCCCCAGTGCTTCAGAAGGGACATACATCCCTCAATTGCAGCCCCTACCATGCCTGAAGAGACCGATGGAGGTCGAAACGCGTCGCAAAACGGGGGCTGCACATCGAAACTTCAGCTAATCGAAGCTACACTTGTCGGCTAATCTAAGCCAAATGCATAGGGCCTAGCAGATGAAGCAATTACGCTCTCTGCCATTCAGCTAATCTAAGCTAAATTTGTCAGCTAATCTAAGCTAAATTTGCCAGCTAATCTAAGCTAAATTTGCCAGCTAATCTAAGCTATTAAGGTGAGCTAAACCAATGTTTCGACCCGCAGCTGGGAAAAAGGCCCAGCTGCTTATTTGGCCATTGGGACAGTGGGGGAAAGGACAATGGTGTGGTGGACGGTGTGGGGACTTTGGGATTGGACTGTAGGCAGGCCCGTGCACAACGTTGGCTCCTGCTTCGGTGGGGGCCACGGAATTTACTTTACCTAACACGCCAGTGCCGCCCGAGTCGATCTCTTGTTTCTATGCCTAAACCTCAGGTCAAAACCTACTGTTACCCTATTCTAACATCTAACCTCGACCCATTTCTAATCCTAAACTTAACCCTCACAGAAACCATGCCCAGCTAATCTAAGCTACCTCAGAGTACGGTCTATTTCAGCTAATTTGAGCTAAAACTACAGTCAATTTGGACCTAAATTCTAGTTTTTGTCAGCTAATCTAAGCTACACTTAGTCTATTCGGACATCCCTATCTGGGTACGCCAATTAGTAATAGACTCCTGCCAATTTGAGCCTAAATTACAGTCAATTGGGACTTAACGTGTAATATACAGTCAATTTGGACTTTACACGTAAATACTTACCAAATACTTACCTTGGAATCCGGGAGATACCTGTGGAGAAAAGAAAGAGAGAAAGAGAAAAAATTATACACTGAAACACCTACTCTGCTTAATTTTTAATGGATGTGTGACGGGTATATAAGGGAAGGACGCAGGGCTTGTTGGCCATTCTCAACGTTGCTCACTCAGTTGCCCCAGTGCTTCAGAAGGGACATACATCCCTCAATTGCAGCCCCTACCATGCCTGAAGAGACCGATGGAGGTCGAAACGCGTCGCAAAACGGGGGCTGCACATCGAAACTTCAGCTAATCGAAGCTACACTTGTCGGCTAATCTAAGCCAAATGCATAGGGCCTAGCAGATGAAGCAATTACGCTCTCTGCCATTCAGCTAATCTAAGCTAAATTTGTCAGCTAATCTAAGCTAAATTTGCCAGCTAATCTAAGCTAAATTTGCCAGCTAATCTAAGCTATTAAGGTGAGCTAAACCAATGTTTCGACCCGCAGCTGGGAAAAAGGCCCAGCTGCTTATTTGGCCATTGGGACAGTGGGGGAAAGGACAATGGTGTGGTGGACGGTGTGGGGACTTTGGGATTGGACTGTAGGCAGGCCCGTGCACAACGTTGGCTCCTGCTTCGGTGGGGGCCACGGAATTTACTTTACCTAACACGCCAGTGCCGCCCGAGTCGATCTCTTGTTTCTATGCCTAAACCTCAGGTCAAAACCTACTGTTACCCTATTCTAACATCTAACCTCGACCCATTTCTAATCCTAAACTTAACCCTCACAGAAACCATGCCCAGCTAATCTAAGCTACCTCAGAGTACGGTCTATTTCAGCTAATTTGAGCTAAAACTACAGTCAATTTGGACCTAAATTCTAGTTTTTGTCAGCTAATCTAAGCTACACTTAGTCTATTCGGACATCCCTATCTGGGTACGCCAATTAGTAATAGACTCCTGCCAATTTGAGCCTAAATTACAGTCAATTGGGACTTAACGTGTAATATACAGTCAATTTGGACTTTACACGTAAATGTACACGTAAATACTTACCAAATACTTACCTTGGAATCCGGGAGATACCTGTGGAGAAAAGAAAGAGAGAAAGAGAAAAAATTATACACTGAAACACCTACTCTGCTTAATTTTTAACCTGTTGAGGAGTAAGTTCTTTTAACAATGCTCTTGCCCCAGGGAGTAAGTTATTTTACTGTATCCTTCTAGAATTCTACTCGAACGTTCTATAATCTCAATATTCCATTTATTAAAAAAACCCAATCTTTGCTGCAAAGGCTTTGTCAATTTTCCAAAAACTGCTGCAAAATCTGTCAGCAACATCACGAACCAGCCGGAAAACCATTCAGACAGGCAGAAGACCACTTGGAAGGTCTTGCGAGGGTATGGGAAGTCTCGCGAGATCCTATAAATAAAATGGTTAGGCCTCATAAACTTTCAACTTTTTTTAAAATTTGAACACTGGATATCAGCATGTTAAATTAAGAATGTATGAATCCAATTGTTTAAAAAAATATTCCTTTTACCTATAAAATGTAATAATGTGTTGTCGAGGTCAGGTCAATCCCGTGAGAAACAACTTCCTGTGACGTTGTTCACGTTTTGCGCATGCACTCTGAGTGCAACAGCTGATGATTTTACCTCAACTTTTTTACCGAGCACCTTTCGGCTAATTCGTATCTCAGTCGGATGGTTGATCGTTTTTTAGTAGACCTAGTGAAAAGTCAGTGTTTGAAAATTTGTGGCAGCCTACATTTAGGCTACGTAATTGTTTTACATGATCAGCTGATAGCACTCAACAGCTGATTCAGTTTAGAGTTGACGAGTCGAATTGGCCACATGGACACGTTACCGTCAAGATTACGATCTAAACCAACACTTGATGGTAAGTATTTTTTTTACACGATAGCATTGTTAATATCTGTTGTAAATTATTGACATGATAACATACACTGACATTAGGCTATATTATATTTTATATTAATGTTTATAGCTGTTTTGGCAGCGGAAGCCTGTTGCACCTAGGCTACATTTTAGCTGGTGTTATCGTTCATTCAGTGTAGAAATATGAAGAGACACACACACACACACACTCGTATTTGACAATTATGCCAGGTTAAACTGAAAAAATGTAATTCATTAGTATGAACAGGAAACTTGAGTACTGAGTGATGAACAAGTGACAAACATGGACATGAAACTTGAACACTGAGTGATATGAAGAGAAAAAGCCATTCGAGTTCTTCATTTTGATTGAACACTTAAAAGTTGTAATATGATCAGGCTGAAAGAATGAAAGTAAAATGATTATATGGGCCTATATAATTATTTTCACTAGCCTGTGTTTAATAATTTTTCAGGGTGTGAAACTCTTCAAAGCATGGCACTGCACACAATGCTGTGTCACAGGGAGCACAGAAGAAACGCGTGAGCTTCCTCTGCCGGGGTCTTCGCGAGCTGTGAAGGCACACTCTACAGTGCCTTCGTGTGCTGTTCCCTTGAGCAGCTGTCTGTGGGACCTCTGAGGGAAAATGGCGCGCTTTGAGACGGAGAGGAGTGTCCAGTGATGGTCGGCCGCCAGTGGGGGCATTCCTTGGAGTGTGGTGGTGCTCCAAAAGTTGCCGGACAAGGTTCTCCCTGAACGCCTGCGGACGGATGACCTGGCCAGTGACTTGTTGGTGAACAATGTATGCATTATGAATGGCACAGTCAACCAAGTGAAAGAAGATCTTCTTGTACCATTTCATAGTTTTTCTAGTGCACTCCACAAAGCTGTTTCTCATGTCGAACCGGTCTACTGCTCCCATGTTTTTATTATAGTCCAGGACACAAGAGGGCTTCATTTTGTGTTCTCCAGTGTTAAAGTCAACCTTTCCAGAATCCGCCATCGATGCACTGCTGATTGTGGACAGGACATGGACATCGCGCTTATCATGCCACTTCACTGCCAAGAGGGGCCCAGCACACTTCATCTCTACTTCATCTTTTTTCATCTTTTTTCTGAACTCTGGCATTCCTTTCCTCTTTGCCCTCACAGTGCCACAGGCTCCTGTTCTGTGTTTCATCAGGTAAAGGAACAAGGTGGGACTACTATACCAATTATCTGTAAACAGAGCGTGTCCTTTTTCAAGGTAGGGCTTCAGCATATTTACCACCACAGAGCCAGATACACCCAGGCCATCAATGTTTACAATGTCTGTTGTAGAGCCAGTATATATCACGAGGTCTTGAACATAGCCAGTCAGCACATCACACAATATGAAAAACTTTATCCCAAATCTGTGCCGTTTGGATGGTATGTACTGACGAAATGCAAGCCTACCCTTCCACAACAGTAGCGACTCATCAATGCACAGGTTTTTAAAAGGCACAAAGACTTCACGAAATTTCAATGTCAGGCTAGACAGGATGGGTCTAATTTTCGCTAAGGGGTCAAGCCTATTCATCGTGGTGTTGTTAATGAAGTGCAGGGCCCGCATGATCAAAAGGAATCGGTCTTGGGAGAACAGGGTTTTGAAAAAGGGGGTCTGATACATGCAGTTTGTCGTCCAGTACTCCTTCAGTGACTTCTTTCTCACAACTGCCATGATGAGGACGGTGGCGATGAAGGTGAAAAACTCAGCCACAGTTGTTCCCACCCACCTCTCCATTTTCCCCGCCTCTGACCTCTGCTTTAGCTCCTCAGCAAAGGTATTGGTCTCCTCCACAACATGGCCAACTAGCTCGTCCGAAATGAACAGTTTAAAACAGTCATATTCAGTGACCGTAGATGGCAGCTCTGGTTGAACACCACTCCCTGAGGCCTCAAAAACAAAATCACAGGGCCTGTGGTCAGAGTTGGCAAATTGCCAGCCAAGTTCATTGACTGGAGGCACCTCATCCTGAGGGATAGGTACCAGGACTTCCTCCACAAGTTGGGGTATCAAGTCATCATCTGAGTCTGACTCACTCTCTGAACTAAAATCCAGAATCGGGACTTCATCATCGAACATCATATTCACCACTTCCTCAACTGTTATCCCTCTTCTTGCCATTTTTCCTCAATTAACTTAACTATTAATATGTCTACACACAAAGACAAGCAGTTGTCTCCACACAGCAAAATGAAATCGCGAAGTGAATGGCTGTTTTGTCATTGTATCAAACCTGAGGTAAAATGTTGCTATCTTGCCAGGCTAACGATTGCATCAGGAAATACACAAGATTATTGTGCTGGTGATAGCTTTATTTGTGTATTATTCTTTATACAACTTCATGCATTAAAAGTACATGTATTCCGGTTTTTATAGACATAAAAAGTGCCAAAATATGTCTTTGTAATACAATAAATACACAAGAAACATCTTTGTTGTTACCGGCTTTTTTTCTACAACTGGACATGGGCGCAGCCATCTTTGTTTACATCGAGATGTATACAATATGGCGTCCCCCTGAATCAGTCTGTCGTTGTCAAATGAATTTCAAAGATTGCTCTGTACAAAGCAGCTTTAGCGTGTTTGCACATATTGGTAATGTATTGGGTATTTGCACTTACAAATCATCACTCGACTGACACCACTGACTGGAAACGTTTGAGGTGAGTCGTACAAACTGTTGTATATGATTTTAGACTGAACAGATAGTTAGCAGCATAGCTTTAGCCTAATGTTGCCGTCATCGGTAACATAACGTGCGACTGATGGATTAGATTGTAAGGCTAAGTGTGTATTAATGCCTGCAAAAGTTTTTAATAATTATCCCTCATAAAAACGTGGTTAACAATTATAATATTTGTCGCTAGAAACTTGTAGTCTAATATTTCCGAGCTGCTTCACAGCAGAAATATCCCCCCAGGTTATTGTCGCGTCATAGACCGAACTCTCGTTCCGGGAGGCGTTCCAATCACATATTTGTGATCGTACTCCTGGGAGACCAGCCGCGGCTCATCACATATTTGTGACCGTACTCGCCAACAGGTTAATGGATGTGTGACGGGTATATAAGGGAAGGACGCAGGGCTTGTTGGCCATTCTCAACGTTGCTCACTCAGTTGCCCCAGTGCTTCAGAAGGGACATACATCCCTCAATTGCAGCCCCTACCATGCCTGAAGAGACCGATGGAGGTCGAAACGCGTCGCAAAACGGGGGCTGCACATCGAAACTTCAGCTAATCGAAGCTACACTTGTCGGCTAATCTAAGCCAAATGCATAGGGCCTAGCAGATGAAGCAATTACGCTCTCTGCCATTCAGCTAATCTAAGCTAAATTTGTCAGCTAATCTAAGCTAAATTTGCCAGCTAATCTAAGCTAAATTTGCCAGCTAATCTAAGCTATTAAGGTGAGCTAAACCAATGTTTCGACCCGCAGCTGGGAAAAAGGCCCAGCTGCTTATTTGGCCATTGGGACAGTGGGGGAAAGGACAATGGTGTGGTGGACGGTGTGGGGACTTTGGGATTGGACTGTAGGCAGGCCCGTGCACAACGTTGGCTCCTGCTTCGGTGGGGGCCACGGAATTTACTTTACCTAACACGCCAGTGCCGCCCGAGTCGATCTCTTGTTTCTATGCCTAAACCTCAGGTCAAAACCTACTGTTACCCTATTCTAACATCTAACCTCGACCCATTTCTAATCCTAAACTTAACCCTCACAGAAACCATGCCCAGCTAATCTAAGCTACCTCAGAGTACAGTCTATTTCAGCTAATTTGAGCTAAAACTACAGTCAATTTGGACCTAAATTCTAGTTTTTGTCAGCTAATCTAAGCTACACTTAGTCTATTCGGACATCCCTATCTGGGTACGCCAATTAGTAATAGACTCCTGCCAATTTGAGCCTAAATTACAGTCAATTGGGACTTAACGTGTAATATACAGTCAATTTGGACTTTACACGTAAATACTTACCAAATACTTACCTTGGAATCCGGGAGATACCTGTGGAGAAAAGAAAGAGAGAAAGAGAAAAAATTATACACTGAAACACCTACTCTGCTTAATTTTTAATGGATGTGTGACGGGTATATAAGGGAAGGACGCAGGGCTTGTTGGCCATTCTCAACGTTGCTCACTCAGTTGCCCCAGTGCTTCAGAAGGGACATACATCCCTCAATTGCAGCCCCTACCATGCCTGAAGAGACCGATGGAGGTCGAAACGCGTCGCAAAACGGGGGCTGCACATCGAAACTTCAGCTAATCGAAGCTACACTTGTCGGCTAATCTAAGCCAAATGCATAGGGCCTAGCAGATGAAGCAATTACGCTCTCTGCCATTCAGCTAATCTAAGCTAAATTTGTCAGCTAATCTAAGCTAAATTTGCCAGCTAATCTAAGCTAAATTTGCCAGCTAATCTAAGCTATTAAGGTGAGCTAAACCAATGTTTCGACCCGCAGCTGGGAAAAAGGCCCAGCTGCTTATTTGGCCATTGGGACAGTGGGGGAAAGGACAATGGTGTGGTGGACGGTGTGGGGACTTTGGGATTGGACTGTAGGCAGGCCCGTGCACAACGTTGGCTCCTGCTTCGGTGGGGGCCACGGAATTTACTTTACCTAACACGCCAGTGCCGCCCGAGTCGATCTCTTGTTTCTATGCCTAAACCTCAGGTCAAAACCTACTGTTACCCTATTCTAACATCTAACCTCGACCCATTTCTAATCCTAAACTTAACCCTCACAGAAACCATGCCCAGCTAATCTAAGCTACCTCAGAGTACGGTCTATTTCAGCTAATTTGAGCTAAAACTACAGTCAATTTGGACCTAAATTCTAGTTTTTGTCAGCTAATCTAAGCTACACTTAGTCTATTCGGACATCCCTATCTGGGTACGCCAATTAGTAATAGACTCCTGCCAATTTGAGCCTAAATTACAGTCAATTGGGACTTAACGTGTAATATACAGTCAATTTGGACTTTACACGTAAATACTTACCAAATACTTACCTTGGAATCCGGGAGATACCTGTGGAGAAAAGAAAGAGAGAAAGAGAAAAAATTATACACTGAAACACCTACTCTGCTTAATTTTTAATGGATGTGTGACGGGTATATAAGGGAAGGACGCAGGGCTTGTTGGCCATTCTCAACGTTGCTCACTCAGTTGCCCCAGTGCTTCAGAAGGGACATACATCCCTCAATTGCAGCCCCTACCATGCCTGAAGAGACCGATGGAGGTCGAAACGCGTCGCAAAACGGGGGCTGCACATCGAAACTTCAGCTAATCGAAGCTACACTTGTCGGCTAATCTAAGCCAAATGCATAGGGCCTAGCAGATGAAGCAATTACGCTCTCTGCCATTCAGCTAATCTAAGCTAAATTTGTCAGCTAATCTAAGCTAAATTTGCCAGCTAATCTAAGCTAAATTTGCCAGCTAATCTAAGCTATTAAGGTGAGCTAAACCAATGTTTCGACCCGCAGCTGGGAAAAAGGCCCAGCTGCTTATTTGGCCATTGGGACAGTGGGGGAAAGGACAATGGTGTGGTGGACGGTGTGGGGACTTTGGGATTGGACTGTAGGCAGGCCCGTGCACAACGTTGGCTCCTGCTTCGGTGGGGGCCACGGAATTTACTTTACCTAACACGCCAGTGCCGCCCGAGTCGATCTCTTGTTTCTATGCCTAAACCTCAGGTCAAAACCTACTGTTACCCTATTCTAACATCTAACCTCGACCCATTTCTAATCCTAAACTTAACCCTCACAGAAACCATGCCCAGCTAATCTAAGCTACCTCAGAGTATGGTCTATTTCAGCTAATTTGAGCTAAAACTACAGTCAATTTGGACCTAAATTCTAGTTTTTGTCAGCTAATCTAAGCTACACTTAGTCTATTCGGACATCCCTATCTGGGTACGCCAATTAGTAATAGACTCCTGCCAATTTGAGCCTAAATTACAGTCAATTGGGACTTAACGTGTAATATACAGTCAATTTGGACTTTACACGTAAATACTTACCAAATACTTACCTTGGAATCCGGGAGATACCTGTGGAGAAAAGAAAGAGAGAAAGAGAAAAAATTATACACTGAAACACCTACTCTGCTTAATTTTTAATGGATGTGTGACGGGTATATAAGGGAAGGACGCAGGGCTTGTTGGCCATTCTCAACGTTGCTCACTCAGTTGCCCCAGTGCTTCAGAAGGGACATACATCCCTCAATTGCAGCCCCTACCATGCCTGAAGAGACCGATGGAGGTCGAAACGCGTCGCAAAACGGGGGCTGCACATCGAAACTTCAGCTAATCGAAGCTACACTTGTCGGCTAATCTAAGCCAAATGCATAGGGCCTAGCAGATGAAGCAATTACGCTCTCTGCCATTCAGCTAATCTAAGCTAAATTTGTCAGCTAATCTAAGCTAAATTTGCCAGCTAATCTAAGCTAAATTTGCCAGCTAATCTAAGCTATTAAGGTGAGCTAAACCAATGTTTCGACCCGCAGCTGGGAAAAAGGCCCAGCTGCTTATTTGGCCATTGGGACAGTGGGGGAAAGGACAATGGTGTGGTGGACGGTGTGGGGACTTTGGGATTGGACTGTAGGCAGGCCCGTGCACAACGTTGGCTCCTGCTTCGGTGGGGGCCACGGAATTTACTTTACCTAACACGCCAGTGCCGCCCGAGTCGATCTCTTGTTTCTATGCCTAAACCTCAGGTCAAAACCTACTGTTACCCTATTCTAACATCTAACCTCGACCCATTTCTAATCCTAAACTTAACCCTCACAGAAACCATGCCCAGCTAATCTAAGCTACCTCAGAGTACGGTCTATTTCAGCTAATTTGAGCTAAAACTACAGTCAATTTGGACCTAAATTCTAGTTTTTGTCAGCTAATCTAAGCTACACTTAGTCTATTCGGACATCCCTATCTGGGTACGCCAATTAGTAATAGACTCCTGCCAATTTGAGCCTAAATTACAGTCAATTGGGACTTAACGTGTAATATACAGTCAATTTGGACTTTACACGTAAATGTACACGTAAATACTTACCAAATACTTACCTTGGAATCCGGGAGATACCTGTGGAGAAAAGAAAGAGAGAAAGAGAAAAAATTATACACTGAAACACCTACTCTGCTTAATTTTTAATGGATGTGTGACGGGTATATAAGGGAAGGACGCAGGGCTTGTTGGCCATTCTCAACGTTGCTCACTCAGTTGCCCCAGTGCTTCAGAAGGGACATACATCCCTCAATTGCAGCCCCTACCATGCCTGAAGAGACCGATGGAGGTCGAAACGCGTCGCAAAACGGGGGCTGCACATCGAAACTTCAGCTAATCGAAGCTACACTTGTCGGCTAATCTAAGCCAAATGCATAGGGCCTAGCAGATGAAGCAATTACGCTCTCTGCCATTCAGCTAATCTAAGCTAAATTTGTCAGCTAATCTAAGCTAAATTTGCCAGCTAATCTAAGCTAAATTTGCCAGCTAATCTAAGCTATTAAGGTGAGCTAAACCAATGTTTCGACCCGCAGCTGGGAAAAAGGCCCAGCTGCTTATTTGGCCATTGGGACAGTGGGGGAAAGGACAATGGTGTGGTGGACGGTGTGGGGACTTTGGGATTGGACTGTAGGCAGGCCCGTGCACAACGTTGGCTCCTGCTTCGGTGGGGGCCACGGAATTTACTTTACCTAACCCTAACCCTGCAACTGTAGGGGGGCCCGGAATATACTTACCTAACACGCCCGTGCCGCCTGGGCCTTGGATCCCTGCCCTCCATGCCTAAACCGAACTCTAAACCTCATCTTAAACCCCATATATAACACCTAGCCCTACCATCTATCCTAACCTTAACCGCCACTAAAACTGTAACATCAGCTAATCTAAGCTAACCCCAAGTGATATACTAATTGGCCTTATCTAAATTACAGCTAATTCTAGCTATTTGTTAAAGTCGGTTTAGGAGCCCATGCAGGCCCTATTTATCTTCGACTAACTAAGATAATGTGGTCTAAATTAATACGTACCTTGGGTAGGAGTCAGCTAATGCAAGCTAACCCCAAGTGATACACTAATTGGCCTTATCCAAATTACAGCTAATTCTAGCTAATTGCCTAGTCGATTCACTGTCGGCGAACTAAGATAACTTGGCCTAAATGAAGTTAAAACCTATATACTTACCTTAAAAACCTATATACTTACCTTGGGAGGATCCGGAAACCTGTAAAAGGAGAAAGGACAAAATTATCGATGTGGCGTATAAAAGGGCGAACATAGGGCTCTCCTGGCCATTCTGCAGCCTGACTCACTACAGTAAGCCCCAGACGGATGAAAAGCCATACCACTTGATACAAAGGGACATACATCCCGAAATGGCAGCCCCTACCATGCCTGAAGAGACCGGCGGAGGTCGAAACGCGTCGCAGAAAGGGGGCTGCACAACGCAATGAGGGGCGGTAGAGTATCGATGCTCTACAGTAGAGAAAGCCATTCAGCGCTCTACATGCTAGCTATACTTACCTTGGGTGGAGTCAGCTAATACCAGCTTACCCCAAGTGTCATCTAATTGGCCTGATCTAAAACTCAGCTAATCCTAAGCTATGCTCAGACAATTCGTGCTAAATTATGCTAGCTATTTCTAACACTCAATTCGAGTTACAGTGAGTTAAAGGTGTATTTGCTGCCTAATTTTTTGACCTGCAGCTGGGAGTTACCCAGCTGCTTATTTGGCCTCGTTGGAGACAGAGGGTGAGTAGAGGGAACAGAGTATGTGGGTGTACGGTGTGGGGGGCCGGGGGGACTTGGCCGTGGGCATGGCCAGTGCACAACGTGGTCACCCCTGCAACTGTAGGGGGGCCCGGAATATACTTACTGTCGAGAGAGGCCCCCCGTGGTCAGATGTGAGATACAGAGACAGCCGTGAAGGAATGCTGGATCCACGCATCTGCAGAGGACGAGTCAATAGTAAGCAAACCGCTGAAAGAATGACTCCATATTAGGGCACCGGAAGCACTTGAGCAGAGGTAACTCTAGGTGAAAGAGAGTGCGAATTCCTGAGGACAGGAATTCCATATAAGGGCCCAGAGCATCTGAGGTAATCCACATGATGTAATGAGTCTTGAGAAAGACAGGATGCTGTGGTTAAAAACCCCAAACAGTATATAAAGGGTCCTCCCAGTGAGGAAGGTTGACGGAGACAGACACACAGACACACACGCATCTGTATGCTACTGAGCTTGTCTTAGTACCTACATGTGATATTTGTACTATTGCATAGATAAGACTTAGACTGTTTTATGTAACCAACTTAACTATAAACCTACTTACATTACTTAATAAACTTTTTCTACTACTTAACCTTTACGAACGGTCTTGAACTCTATTTCTTGAGAAAGAAATAAAACTAAGAAACCGAAGAACACTCTTCACTGAAAATCCTTGAAGACCACCACTCAACAAGGCACTAAGGTAAGAGGACCACCTTTAAATCTCTGATTTAAAGTATACTGAATAACGAGTGAGGATTGTGTATAGATTGGCTTATCGTAATATACAGTGAGCCCCAGGTCTCAATGGCAGTCTCTTCTCCTAAACAAACTAGAGAAAAAGAACTATAGTGAGAACGCTTAGAGGACAGAGGGCACCATAACTATAGACGGACCCGTACGCACGTAAACACTAGAAAACTCAGGACAGTCCTGAGCCGGATCTAGGATAGCGCACGCATTACATGGCGAGCCAGCCAGGAGGTGTCGTCCTCGAAGCATAAAATACAAGAAATAACCACGGATGAAACCAGTGAAAACAAAGTAAAATCGATAGGACACACGCATCGTGCTTAACCATTGAGTATAAAGGGGTTTGCGCTAAAGCCTAGTTGACGATAACTTAAGGTTAAATCTGATAAGAATATTTTGACGTTCGGTAACCATGAGCGCGCCGCCTACTGCACCCAGCTCCCCTGGTCGTACCAGCGGAGTTTTTGGAACGGGCTACCATGCCCAAGTTAGCGTGGAAATCGCAGCGAACGTTAGAATGGTTATAGGAGACATAGTACGCTACAGACCAGGAGATGGGCCATATGTCCTGGTCAACCCCGCCAACCGTTGGCTCCAACACGGCGGAGGTGTAGCAGCAGCCTATGCATTACGATGGCCCACCAATATGGAGGGCTTCCGGGAATCGGTAAAAGATAGTATACCGTTTCCAGCCGTCACTCTACTACCCCAAATAGTTCACGGAGATGATTCAATCGAAAGACTTCTCCACGTATGTTATGAACCCGAGGCACAAGCGGAAAATCCCCAGCGACAACTGAGGGAAGTTTATCGCAAAACTCGAGAATTTATGAGACAGATGCATTCGACCGAAATAATTCTCCCGCTCATGGGAGCGGGTATATTCGGATACGATGAAGAAACTAGTATGAAATACCTGATGAACGAGGCAGCTCAGGACAGAACCATAATGTGGTGGTTGATCATCCTCGATGAGACCATCTTCAACAGGTTACGAGCAAACCCTGAGCTTGTCTCGGCCGTCACGCCACAGGGACCGCCTCAGCTATATCCTTTCGGGGCAATGAGTGAGGCTGCAATGGCAGCCTCCGCTCCGATGTTAGGAGCAGGGGCAGAAGGGGCGGAGTTATGGAAGACCAGAAATGGTCGTTACATACTAGTACAAACAGCAGCCGAGCTCCCAGAGAACCAAGCAAGTAAGCTCTATCTCCACTATTTTGCATTAGTGAATGCAAATCAAAGTGTTAGAAGAGCAGTGTTTGAAGGCTGGAGAGCTCGAGCAATGACCTGGGCATTCCCCGAGAGGGGAACTCAGGCACGATGGGAGGCAGCGCTGGATGACTGGGAGACCCAGTGGAAAGCGATGTCCCCATTGCAACAGATACGGTTAATTCGTGCAAGGTCATTTGACTCAGTAGATCTGAGATACCCAATGGCCTGGCAGAGAACCCTGATGGTGGGAACAGAGCTGAACACCGATAAATCAGAGGGATCTTTGCTGGCAAAACACGAGACCATTATGGCAGATATGTGGCAAACAGCCATGATAGAAGCGCATGAGATGCGCCAGTGCGAAGAAGTAGTCTATTATTGCACGCAGGAAGCTACGCGCAGAGATGGCATGGAAACTACTGCGCAAATAGACTCTACAGTTCGACGGGCGTGTGTGGAAGATCTACACACGCCAATCGACATCAGGTTGGTAACTCGAGATGAGCGAACCGCCCAAATAGTGCGAGGCCAGCTGGAAGTCAGTGGTGCCGAGAGGCACATGGACTCTCAGTTAACCGCTAGCTTTCAGACAGCACGTGGGGCCTCGTACATTCCTGAGAGTTCGTGGTCGCAGGCAAGTATGTCTGGGAACCGCGGAGTATACACCACCGACACAGGCTATCCGGTAGATGCCAGACAGCCTGTGCCAGCCTCTGCCCCAGCGAGAGCTGATGCTTGGCAAGGTGCAAATACCCCTGCATCAGCGAGAGCTGATGCTGCCTCGGCCCCAGCGAGTGCTGCGGTAAGGCCAATAGTCCCTGCCTCTGCCCCAGCGAGAGCTAGGGCACAAAGGCAGCCCAACCCACCCATGAGAGATCATGAGGGGATGGCGCCTAGTGCGCCCTCAGCCCCCACAGCCGAGAGGCACGGGGCATCAGACCAAGCCCTCAGGGCCGGACTCCAGCGGAGACGCTCGAATCTAGAAGGTACTGAGGAGAGGGACGAAACATGGTCAGAGGCAGAGGACGATGACGACGAGGCATTCGAGGCAATGACCCCCGAAGAAATGCATAATTTAACAGCAAACCTTAGACAGCAGCTGGGATACGGAATGAACCAGGTACCCGCCCGCGGTTATCCATCTGGCCGCTTTAACAGCCCCCAGAACGGGTCACACCCCCCGCGAAGGGACCAGGGATACATACCCAGTACCCCAGCACCCAGGGCCAGGCCGGTGGCTTTACCCTTAAGATCAATAGATCCCCCAAGAAGGGAGCCCTACAATCTGAGACCTAGAAGGCCTCTAGGACCAAAACCACCGCGACCCCCGTCATACACAAAACCAAAAAATCTAACAATAAATATACCCGACTTTAATCCAGATACTGAAGGGATGGACGGCCTCTTACAGGCAAACCAGGGAATGTCAGGACGAGCTGCAGGACCCCAAAATCCTACAGCCCCATGGATGCCACCCCCGTTAAACGCAGGAGCACAGAGCTTCTTTCCCCCTGACACTGACCCATACACATTCCCGCCACCCCCTCAGTTCCCTCCACCACCCCCTCCCGAGCCCGAGCTAGAGGCCTTGCCACCACCACCTGTGTGGCCCCCAGCAGGCCACCAGGCTCCTCGGGCTCCTAGAGTAAATCCATATAACCTGAGGCCTAGGTCAGGGACTGCACCCGCGGTACCTGGACCAACTCCTAGGCCTGTCCCAGCACCAGCCCCAGAACCAACAACTATACCCAGGTTAGACCCTATTCCCCATAGACCACGACCCCAACCAGACCCCAACCAGGGAGCCGAGCCCCTAACCAAGCCGCCATCCCGCCGGCCACCAACCCCTCACCCTTTTGCTAACCCCAGGCCAGTTAGAATACCTAGGAGGCAAGGGGCCCCACCCATGAGCATGTATGAGTACGACAGGGACCACAATGGCCCAGTCAGTTATGAACCAGAGTTCATGACCCAGGATGGAAGGATTTTTAACCCACTCTGGGACACAGACCCTGAACCTGGTGAGTTAGACTGGGAAATACCAGGGTGGTATGGGGCTACTGAGGAAGAGGTAAGATACACCCCGGGCATCAGAGGTGCCCGAGAGGTATGGGGGACCCCAGGCTTAACCAGGGGTTTCAAAGAAGCTTATGTCAACCAGGGCTTCGACTACCTGAAGGAGGCAGTAGAACGGAGAGATGAATCTCTCCGAGGTGAGGTAGCCAGATTAAGTCGACGACTATCCACCAGCTCTGAGCCAGCAGACGATAGACAGCCCGGCGAGAGAGCCGTAATGTGGGCTGATGAAGACATCCTAGATCACAGATGGCCTTATGGTAGGGAACAACCCCGTGCTCCTAGAGCCACACCCCTACACAGGCCCCCAAGGTCCTCATCCACCCCAGTTCAGATACAGCATTTGGACCACGCTTACGCTGAGATGGCCCCAATATACTATTCAGAGGCCCCACAGCAACCCAATTATGCCCCACCACCCCCCGCTGGACCCCGTTACCCCCTACGCCCTTTTCACAGCCCCCGTTACTACCCAGACGAGGACCCTGAACCCATCCCCTGGGACTCCCTACTCGATCCAACCATGATAGCAAACACCAGCCGGCGGTCAACACTCGCTATGCGCGCCGCTACCGCCGCCTTTAACCCTACGGCCATCTCTAAAATGATACCAGAAAGAGATCCAGGAGAATCAGATTATGATTTTCTAACAAAATGTAGGCAAAGGGGTGTTACAGAGGAAATGATGGCAATGCCCATTATAGCCCTCAAACTAAGCATGGACAGAGGAGTAAGGATACCTGAGGGAAGTACTGTGGCAGACGTCTATGGACATAAACCACATTTACCAGGAAAAGATCCATTTGAGGAAGAAATAGGAGGCATGATAAGGGACGTAAAAAGTCGTAAAGTCTCCCTAGCTGTAATGATGAGGTTATTAATACAGAGAGGGGGCAATGAGAAGTACCAGGAGCAACTGCTTCTGGCCGCCCAAGGCGGTACAGCCCTCGCAGCTAAATGGCGTAGTCTGAACCTAAGCCAGCGCGAGAAAGAACTTGAAGCCCATGATTCATTTTCCCGACTCATGGAGTCAAATAACGCGATGGTCAGGACAGGCGCGAGTCCGAACAAAAAATCCGTCGAACAGGCAAAAGGTCCAAAGCCAGCCAGAGCGGTAGCCGGCGAAAGGGGGAACCCTGCATACAACAATCCCTCATATGTGAGCCCCCCACAAGCCCCAAAACAGGACCCACAGTATGCCCCCCGGAAAAAGATGAACGACGCGGACAAATGGTGGAAATCAAAAATCAAGGGAGCCCCACCCTGCCCGTGGTCTACCAAAGAGGCCTTAGCAGCCATGAGTCAACAAGAGAAACAGGCTTACTTCAGGGGGCTGGACGAGTGGAGCAAAAAATGGGCTCCAGCTCACTACAAAGAAATCCAAGAGAAGAAATTGCAAAGGCAATTAAAGAGAGAGCAAGATGGTCAAGCAGGGGGTTACTAGGTAATTATGAAGGAGACTGCTACATTCTTGATACTGGTGCTGAAATCTCGGCTAGAACGGAGGTAGGGGTTAGGGACACAAAAGAGTGGGAAATGGAATTAAGAATGGCTGACGGAACAAAAGTAATAAAGCAAATTTACATGGACCCACAGGGTATGAGATATTTTATAGGACCAGAAAACCTACTCGGACTAAATGACATAGTCAGGATAGGCAGAGTGTACTATGAAATAGAGAAACTAAAAAATGAAAAAGTAGCTGAAGCCCCTAAGGAAATAGCTACACGTCTCAGAGAAATACTAAATAAAGCACCCCTGGCCCAGCACAGTAATGATTGTGGCAAACTGGTTAGAGAACCATATGTCATCCCTGCAATGATGCCTACGATAGACCGACGCTACTACCCAACGCCGGGTGGGAAGGTGGAAACTGAGCTACAGAAAATAGTTGATGATTTATTGGACTTAGGAATAGTAAGACCAATAGTAAACCCACCATGCCTGCTACCATTATTAGGCGTAAGTAAGCCTGATGGTTCAATTAGGATGGTTCACGACTTAAGAGAATTAAACCGAAGAACCGCTAGAGACGCTACCCAGTTGATTAACCCACAGACAACGCTAAATGGGATAGCTGTCAAAAAATACATAACCACATTGGATTTGAAAAATGGATTCTGGTCTGTACTCTTAGATGAAAGTAGCCAAACAAAAACCTGCTTTCAGCTGAAAGGGCAGTCCTACTGCTGGACCAGATTACCACAAGGCTACATAAACGCCCCAAATGTCTTCCAGGCCGCTATGGAGGAAATCCTAAAAAGCCTGGACTGTACCGTCTATATAGACGACATTTTAATAACACATGACGATTTGGATGAGCATATGAAGCTCTTAGACGAAATAGTAACCAGGGTAGCAGAAAAAGGCCTAAAAATAGGTCTAGGCAAATGTGTATTTGCTGGTACAACAGTAAAATACCTGGGTTATGCATTAAGTCAAGGAGAAAAAGCAGTAGCTGATGATTATTTGGAAGGCCTAGAAACACCACTCACCCTGCTAACATTAGAAAAAGTAATGGGAAAACTAGAATACATCACAGGATTCATTCCAGGATACAGTGAGAGGGCCGCAGAACTACACAAATTAAAGATAGGCCTCAGACGCAGAGAGCCAGGAAAGCGGGCCATGATAACTTCAGACCGCGCCCTGACAAATGAAGAAAAGCAGTTGGCAGACGAAATGATTAAATTCGTACAAAAACAGCATGTTCCCACAGTAAATCGAGACACCTCAGTGGCACTAGATGTAATCATCGAAAACACTGAGTTAGGAAGCACCTTACTGATGATGAACAACGGGATTGCCGCACCAGTAGCAATAAAGTCGCTGACATGGACTCCAACCGAGGCTAAGTTTACAGACACCGAAAAAACCCTGACCACCTTGCTGAGATTCTTAAAAGCCATTCGAAACATGGCAGGGGAAAACCCTGTCATAATTCGTACAGACAACCTGGCCCTTAAAGAAGCCAGTAAAAATACACAGACAGTGTCAAACGCACAAAGCTCCAGATGGGGCCAATGGCAAATTATGATGGAAGACCCTAATATGTTTGTACGAAAATTAGGAGAAAAATGGATACCTAAGAAAATAGTCACACCAGAGAAAAAAGAAATTCCTGAAGACTTCCTAAAGGCCACCTACTATACAGACGGAAGCAGCAAAAGTTGTCTAACGCCTAATCATAGTAGGTGGGGATTCGTACGTAAAAAACCAGATGGAGGGCAAATACGGCGAAAAGGAGAAACTTTAGGTACAGTTCAAACTGCAGAACTACAGGCTGTCGCAGAAGCCTTAGCAGACGCAGACAAAGACCAACTATCACCATGTAAAATAGTGATGGACAGTGAATACGTGTATTTGGGCCTAAGCAAAGACTTAGGTATTTGGGCCAGCAACGGGTGGAGAACAGCAAAAGGCAAAGAATTGGAGCATAAAGCCTTATGGCAACTCATAGCCCAGCTAACTCAAAGAGTCAAAGTGAAACCAATACATGTAAACAGTCACCAGCAGGTGCAAAACCCAGACGTCAGCGGAAACAATGAGGTGGACGCTTACATCGCCACAAATCGAGTAAGCATGCCTTTTGTCCCCGAGGGGCTTTACACGGAGTTAAAAGTCCAAGAAAAATGGGTAGAGCACGTGCACAAAACCTACGGGCATGTAGGACTGGAAAGAATACGGAAACTAATAAAAGAATGGGGGATGGACCCCATTCCTAACCTACGGGAATTATTAGTCAAAGCAAAAGTTAACTGTGAGGATTGCATAGTGCAAAAGAAAACCCCTCACATTAAGGTATACCCCGATCTAACTATAGGCCAGGGTGAAGATGATTGGCAATATGTCTCGATAGACATAGCCAAAGCTCCCACTAGGGGAGCAAGCAGGTCAAATGAGTTCCTTGTGTTCGCTTGCAATAACTCCGGAAGGAGTAAAGTGTGGCCGTTAAAAACAACAACAAGTCGACAAGTAGCGTTAGCACTTGAAGCCTTAGTTGAAGAAAATACGGATAAAGTACGTTCAGACAATGCACCAAACTTAACTGGACAAGAAATCCAGTCATGGGCGGCGCAGCGAGGTATTAAATTGGAGCACTCAATACCTTATAAATCCTGGACAAACGGCGTGGCAGAGAGGGCCGTGAGAAAAGCGAAGGAACTCATCAAAAGTACTATAGGCAGGCAGTGGGACACTCCGATCGGTCTCGCTCGCCTGAATAAACTAACACAACTCCCTAGACTACGGGAAAAGGATAACAAAAATACCAAGAAGGAAAACTTGGACCTTACGGTATGGGTAGTAGATGACGGCAAGATTAAATCAGCGACAGCAGAGAAGCGAAACGGAAACAAGGTCGAAGTCTCGCTTACGGACAATAAAAATACAGTAATTCTGCATGCCGCTGATGTGTACCCTAGAGTTGTTTAGGAGATAAGTCTGGAGATAGGGGCAGAACAAGTGACCTCCGCGTTTATCTCGACAGATGGCGGAATTCATTGGCCCACTACCACCCCCTACGGGGTGGGGTTATGATTACAACCTCCTCACTCGGGGTCAGTTGGTCCTCTCCTTTACAGGGCCCTCCACTCCCGGAGAGCAAGCACAGCCCTATGTGGGTCAGAGTCGCCCGCAAGGAAGGACTAAGACATTTTTGACCTGGAGTAAGTATACTCCAGGGACATGTGTCCTGTGCGGAATAACAGTGTTCCAAGAGGTATGGAGAGGACCCCGGAATGACCCAAACATGCCCAGGCGAGAAGAAAACCCAAGACCGATGCAGTGGCTGGGAAACTTCAAACCAGGATGCGAGCTGCAGGGACCTGCAAAGCTCACATTTTGTCGTGGGTGTTACGTGGACTACGCGTTATTATATAACGTGTCTCGTATCGACCATCCAGTAGTCCCATCACAGTGCTGTCAAGCCAATACCTATGGCTTAATATCCTGCCAGCGAACCAGTGCTGCACCAATAGTCCGGCAGGTCACAGAGATGTGTACCCGTACAGGACTAGCCATGACAAGGAACGAAGAAAGCGCAATGGCCATAAAGACGTTCGACAGATACAAAGTAGTCAAAATGCATGGAGTGTTCCCATACAGGGTAAAGCCTATATCCACTGACACAAAAATCGAAACAAGATTTGCAAAGATGGAAATGGAAGAATCCATACCATATCACGTTCAAGCGCTTGCTAGGGAGGGAGATTGGAGTGAAGCCTCTACGTCCAGTCAAATCCAGAAGCAAAACGCAAGTGATAAAGCAGCAGCAGAAGAAGCCAAACGCCCGTTCGTATACGGAGCTGCAGTAAGAGAAAGGATATTCCAGGATGGAATTAAAATTAAAATGACTCTCGGAAGAGAGCTAGTAAACCTGGGAGATGAAATACTAGACAAATTACTCTCCAAAAATGGCTTCTCAAAGGAAGACTTCCCAATAAATGTTGAACAATATGAGACATCGAAAAATGTGTGGGACTGGATCACCAAGGGAACCCTAAGGCGGGGAACACAAAAACAAATAGCCTTAAAGCAGGAAGTTATAATGCCTATGATAGGATATACAAAAGACGAGGAAGGGGCTCGCGTTGAGCAAGTAGTGAAAGTAAAAGTGACGCGGAGGAGAATCTATGACGTCACAGAGGATTTCCACGAAGGAAATGCACCGCGGATACTCAAAACTAGAGACAGGGAGGCGTGGACAGATCACAAAAAGGGAGCAAAGAAAGCAAAACTAGAAGAGATTGAGGAACCTGGGCAGCCCAGACCGCCATTCACGTCTTGTGGCTTCTCCATTTATCTTTCAGCTCCTCAAGGATGCATAATCCCGGTACTAAAGGCGCCGAAATGGGATCCCCCATTTCCGGAGCTGCAGCCTACAGTAAACTCGAGCCAGGCAGATGTGAGAACGACTCAGCATTGGTTGCGCTCGAAAGATGTGATCAAAAACCTCCTGTCAAGAAAATCTGGTGCAGGATCCTCAAAAGAACCACCTCAGTAATCATTCTTGCCATACTAGTAATAGCCTTGTCAGGAATGGCAACGGCATATGCAAGATTATATGACCTACGCATGTACCAGGTAGAAAAAGCATTGACTGTCACCCGTATAACAGGAAATATGTCAAGAATAGTGGAAATAACTGTGCAAATACCTAACCATGGGATCATATTAGGGTGTGCGGGTCAACCTTACTCATTACAACAATCCTGGATGAAAAAAGGAAAAAACAATCAAACATGCCCTGAGAAGGAGCATGAGCGAACTGAGGAACTATGCCAAAATAATTGGGACTGGGGGTACGAAAGATTGTTTCAGGACGTAACATGTAGTGAAACATTAACTGAAGACTGTATTAACAAAACGCTCCTGGAAAGGGGAAAAACATGTGACACAGGAGATCCTGATTGGGTGGAAGTTTCTGCCATAATGGGATACTCTGCATCAGCTAAAGCTACAGCGTTGAAAATGATCAGACAGAAAGGAAACGTTGTGACATTACAGATAGCCCGCTCAGCAATAAAAGAACAATCACTATTGTGCCTGGAAGGAGAAATAAGACTCCAGACATATTGGATAATGCAGTTTCGTCAAGAAGGCCCCGAGAGGTGGTCTTACACAAACTGCACTCACCATCTAAACCAAATAGTCCCAATCCCAACCTGGGAGGAGCATCAAAATGACTCTGAGGTAGATGGGAGGAACTGGACCAGGGAAATATTGACTGCACGAGAGGACATTGATTTAGCTGACTTATTGTTGGGAGGAATGGAAACGGAACCTATACTGGATCCAAAATGGGATGTAGCTAATCTAACAGGTCTAAACTTGGATTGTGATATATCTAATAAAAATGATTTTTATGTAGGACACGATCTAGTAATGTTAGCCGACATTAGCCACGTACCAAACATTACCTCAATACAATGGTCTAGAAAACATGGGACCACCACTCAGAAAATAGCCGAGTGGTACGATTATGATGGAGAAGAAATAACAGTGTTTGGAGTATTTAAGAATAAAACAACAATAATAAAATCAACTGGCATGTTAGTAGTCAGTAAAGTTACTGAGGAAATGTCTGGAATATATTACGTTGAGATAAATATGAAAGACACAAAAGAATACGTAGCGGTAAAAATTTGCAATCCCCTCCTACAGAGGCAGCGTGCTAGTTCTAGAATGCCACTAGGGTATGGCGCACAAGCTCCCTCGACAGACCAGGAAATAGAGAAATGGCTACCTTGGACCCTTATTATACAAGAAAAAAGAGGTAGGAATGTATCAGAGATGCGATCGTGGAAATATGGATTACAACACCCGTTGTTTGAGTATGACCACGGAGAACAAATTGAATACTTTATGAAAGTACCAAACTTTAATAATAAAGATGTAATGCAGTGGATGGCTAATAAACACCGGCAATGGGAAGAAAAAACCGTTACCTGCATTAGCGAACAAAATACTACATGGCTATGGGATGGGTTTAATTATACCGGAATAAAGAAACCCCTGGGGTACCAGGTTGAGTCTGCAGAACAATGGGAATCAGGAGAGATCCCGAAAATACATCAGCTAATCCTACGACCCACGATAGACAAAAATAAGAGAATATACTGGGAAATAGGAAATGGAACAAATAGATATAAGGAAGTACTAGATGTATGCCTAGAAAGAAATATGACGGATGGCATAGAGTCTTTAATGACTTCCTTCTGGAGACAGCAGTGGTTAGCCTGGCTAGTCCAATACTCTGACCCAGGATACTTTCAATATCCACCAGTACGAATTCATAAAATAAAGGGGGAGTTGCGTTATCAGTTAGTCATGGGGAGTTCCTTTAAGCCGCCGAAAAAAGGAATAGAGAAACAGGATAATTATGGAGGACATGTGTACCCCACAAAAAGAAACGCAGGTGTAAAAATATGCGAGAGCATATTAAATAAAAGATGCCCAGGTCGAGTAGAAGGTAACTCCCTAGTATTCTCGGAAGTAGGGAACGGACATTGGGGACTTGTACAATGGCCTGATTGCCTTACTTTTCGATTGGACTCTGACTCACACACCAAAGATAACTGGAACCTGAATGCCATGTATGATATCGGACGGTATATGCAAGGTTGGTTATTAGGGAGACGAACGATGGTAGGCAACAGGTTACAGAAATTAGACCCTGATGTCATCTGGACTAGGATAGCTGCCAGCCATCAAATAGGGCCTCTAACTAGGGTTAAAACATCGTTAAAGCAGCAATGCCAGCAATTTGGAGAAAATAATATAGGAGTTTACCCAAGGGCCCATGCACCAATGAAAAACATATACTACAAAGAGTTTAAAGAGAATTCTAGGACCGGGACACACCCAATTTCCCGCTCCCGATGTTATAATCCTGTCCAATTTGGATGGGACGGGAACACTCAGAATGGGGATCTACTAACGGATTGCCAATCAAATATAGTCACAACACTGGCTCCCTCGGCATGGGCCTGGCATGTGCTGGTGGGAAAATGGACATCCACTTGTATATGGGGAACAACGATAGATAAAAAACGGATGGAAACCTTGGGGGGGATGCACCCGAGGGGATTACCTAAAGAACCCTTGTTAGGAAGTTCATGGGATAACGAAGGTAAGGCAGAAGAGGGGTCATGGATAGGGGAAGGAGGACATTTAACAATGACAAAACCCCGCGTCTGTTACCCTCTAACAGATGGCCCGAAAAAAGAGACATGGACTTGGGCCAAAACCTTTCTAGTAACCGGCCTAGCAATAGGAGGAGCAGCGACCGAGGTAATCAACATAGGCAAAGAAGGAGTAATTTCAGTAGGGACCAAAATAAGAGATAATATCTGGAACCCAGTAGTAGGATGGTTAGGGTGGATTTTTCGGGTGATAATGGCCATTCTAGGAGTAGCCATTACAATAGCCCTCTTAATAGGAATAACTAAAATAGCATTATTATGTATGCGAACCCAAAAAGCTGCGAGAGAAGTCGCGGAAGAAAGAGCAGAACAGAAACAGACCAAAAAGGATAAGAAGAGGCGTAGAATATACAAGGAAGGAGTGGCTAAGGAGGAGGAGGAGACAATGGTATGAGCATAAAAGGCAGAGCACACGCAGAAGCGGGCATCAGTCTTGAGAAAGCACAGCCGCTGACAACCACTCTCTAGCTGACTCTTAGCGAAAACTTATCCAAGAGGTGATGTCTGGAGACGGAGAAAATCTCACTTCTTTTACTACTGGGGCTCCAGTTGAGGTAGACTTGGTGTCATCTGATGGGGGGAATGACACCGATGAGAGCGCTACTCCAGTAACAGGCTGGATGAGCAATTGTTCCGGGACTAATATCACCACTGAGGTAATGACATTAACTCTAACTTGGGATATCATTGTGGGATATTACTTTTTATTGGCATGTACTAGCATAATGTTGATACGTAAGTCCCAAGATTGGTGGAAAATAGTGGTGTTTTTTGCTGCCGGAACGGTGAAGCTGATTGCTTTTCAAGAGAAAACAATTCCCTTCATCATGGTTCCCCTGTGTATCTTAGGTAAAAGCAATACAAAAGCGATGAGAAATTTTGAAATAGCTACTGCCTTGGTAATTTTGCTAATGGTTGTCGAGATGACAATCAGCGCAACGTTACACAATGTATATCTTCCGAGTTATAAACTGTCTATGGGACAATTTCTCTTGGGGGTTTTTACCACGATGCTGATGCTGTGCCTCGTGTGGGCAGTGATTTATTACTACACCTCACGTAACCCAGCATTAAGAGAGCGGTTTCAAGTAATTGGGAACAATCTGACACTGTTAATAGTCGCAGCAATAATTTTACAGTTTTTAGACAGAGACCAAACAGACAAAATTGTAATTGCATATACTTGCTACATTGCAGGTAGACGTGTCAGGACTGGCCTGGGCGGATCATCTAACCATGGCATTTTCGCCTGAACTTGCTAAAAAGTTTCAGGAATCCGGTGTAGAGACAGTAATCTTAAGGGTTAAGCACAGGAAAATAATGGAAGAATATAACAGAAGTGGTTATTATAGCGCTAGATGTATTACCCACTTAGATGTAGTGCAGGTTTTAACAGTAGAAGATGAAGACCTACGGAGAGAATCCTGGGCTCAAACCATGGAAAATCTGCATGATACGGTAAACAATTTGACTTCACACAGGCCAAGGACGAGTTCGAAGAAACCCCACCTGAGAAGGTGGAGGCAAGCGGAGGAAAACCATCTCGCAAAGGCCACAACGCCAAGCGAAACGTCAGAGGACGACTGCCGGAGAAAACGACCGCAGAGATACAGAAATCTTCACCGAGAGGTGAAGGAATGGTGAACTCTTGGGCAGGTCTATTCTATCCCTCTGAGCCTACGCAGCACGATAAACCAGCGTCACCACAGTTTGGTGGTAAAGCGAGGCGAGAGTTAGTGTTAGACGAAGACATCCTGCCAGAGCTGGGGACTCCGGATGTGAAACCGGATGTGGGTGACGTACTAGAGCTCCCGGAAGACTTGATGGAGGTAGATGAGTCAGACGAAGCCAAAGAAACTGCCAGTCGAGAGATGGGTAATAACTTTGCGCTGTTAGCTGACATAGAAGATTTAGACATAACCACTGACAGCACCACATCCACTGATGTACAAAACATGATAGCAGAGCTAGAAGGAATGGCTCTGCAAACTGGGTTTACTATACCCAAAACAGCCTTCGAGTTTACCGAGGACGAAGTCCTCGACTTAGGCACCGACCTACCAGCAATAGTACCGTTCAAAGTTGCAGTAATAGTCGCTGCTACATCGCCCCTACCGCTGCAGGAGCCACCGAAGAAAAAACGGAAGACCCTGCTAAAGGTACCGGTCGCACACCCCACACCCGCTTGGATACCCAAATCCAAACCACCCCCAGCGGGGTCACTACTGATAAAAATTCCAGTAGGACCAGTTCTACTGGACCCACCAGAGGGAAGGACCCTGCTGGCGAACCCGGTGGACCTAGATGGGAATCCCCTCATCCCTCTGGCCGTCGAATCCCTCATCGCTATGCCGAGGAAACCCCGCAGCATCGAGGAAGGACCAGAATGGCGGAAACTCAGGGCAAGCGCATCTTTCGATGATGCCGCCCCCATACTCGCTACACCACACCGCTGTCCCACTACTACTGATAAAAATGGGCGTTCTTTCTTTTCAGGTTGCCCATGGTATGGACACTGTGTACACTGTGATTTTTGTCCGGGTAAACAGATATATCATGAAGTAGATGAGAAAGGATGTGTAGGATGTGGGCGTAGACGATGTATATATTGTGGGGGAGCTGAATGTGATGGAGATGGTGCAAGAGAGAAAGAAAAGAAAGCCAGAAACAGTTTTTGGGGAATTAAAGATGAATGGAGTCCTAGAAAGGAAGTTGGAGAGGTTAAGCTAGGACAAGGTGACGGTAGAGGAAGAATTGAAGTTGATGAATGGGCCAACATAGCCTATGCTAAGTTTGCTGTGAAACATGTAAACCTCCCTGGAGAGACAACAATGAAGAGCGAGGCACTCGCAGAGATGCGAGCCACCTCTAATTGTGTATGGACCATCAGTGGAAAAGATACACCCCCGCCGAGAGGCGGGCTTAACTGTGAACCAGTTAATGTGAAGTGTATGTACAAAACACATCGAAGCTATTCATTTGTGGATGTCGCTGATCGTTGCTACTGGTGGCTAGAAATAAGGTCCGTAGCAAACCCAGTTAAACATATCGAGTTATTTGAACCCAACGCAGACCATGGAGGGGGCGAGAGCCCATCTACGGGGCCTGTAGTCTCGGGGGGGGCCCGAGATTGGAAGGGTAAGAGTAAACTAAAGAACAAGACCAAGTATGTCTCTGACCAAAGAAGTTGGTCAGGGCATGGTCACAGAACCCAATGGATGGTCCCCTATTACATGACACCAGAACAAGGTGAGTACTACGAGGATACGTACCCGTCTTACGCTAGTGCATCAAGTAACAAACCATATCAAAAACTGCGAGAGCAACCCCGTCCCAGAGTCCGAGAGGATACTAGGCGGTTTGCTGGAGGGAGTGTCGAGAGAGGCCCCCCGTGGTCAGATGTGAGATACAGAGACAGCCGTGAAGGAATGCTGGATCCACGCATCTGCAGAGGACGAGTCAATAGTAAGCAAACCGCTGAAAGAATGACTCCATATTAGGGCACCGGAAGCACTTGAGCAGAGGTAACTCTAGGTGAAAGAGAGTACGAATTCCTGAGGACAGGAATTCCATATAAGGGCCCAGAGCATCTGAGGTAATCCACATGATGTAATGAGTCTTGAGAAAGACAGGATGCTGTGGTTAAAAACCCCAAACAGTATATAAAGGGTCCTCCCAGTGAGGAAGGTTGACGGAGACAGACACACAGACACACACGCATCTGTATGCTACTGAGCTTGTCTTAGTACCTACATTTGATATTTGTACTATTGCATAGATAAGACTTAGACTGTTTTATGTAACCAACTGAACTATAAACCTACTTACATTACTTAATAAACTTTTTCTACTACTTAACCTTTACGAACGGTCTTGAACTCTATTTCTTGAGAAAGAAATAAAACTAAGAAACCGAAGAACACTCTTCACTGAAAATCCTTGAAGACCACCACTCAACAAGGCACTAAGGTAAGAGGACCACCTCTGATTTAAAGTATACTGAATAACGAGTGAGGATTGTGTATAGATTGGCTTATCGTAATATACAGTGAGCCCCAGGTCTCAATGGCAGTCTCTTCTCCTAAACAAACTAGAGAAAAAGAACTATAGTGAGAACGCTTAGAGGACAGAGGGCACCATAACTATAGACGGACCCGTACGCACGTAAACACTAGAAAACCTCAGGACAGTCCTGAGCCGGATCTAGGATAGCGCACGCATTACACTTACCTAACACGCCCGTGCCGCCTGGGCCTTGGATCCCTGCCCTCCATGCCTAAACCGAACTCTAAACCTCATCTTAAACCCCATATATAACACCTAGCCCTACCATCTATCCTAACCTTAACCGCCACTAAAACTGTAACATCAGCTAATCTAAGCTAACCCCAAGTGATATACTAATTGGCCTTATCTAAATTACAGCTAATTCTAGCTATTTGTTAAAGTCGGTTTAGGAGCCCATACAGGCCCTATTTATCTTCGACTAACTAAGATAATGTGGTCTAAATTAATACTTACCTTGGGTAGAAGTCAGCTAATGCAAGCTAACCCCAAGTGATACACTAATTGGCCTTATCCAAATTACAGCTAATTCTAGCTAATTGCCTAGTCGATGCACTGTCGGCGAACTAAGATAACTTGGCCTAAATTAAGTTAAAACCTATATACTTACCTTAAAAACCTATGTACTTACCTTGGGAGGATCCGGAAACCTGTAAAAGGAGAAAGGACAAAATTATCGATGTGGCGTATAAAAGGGCGAACACAGGGCTCTCCTGGCCATTCTGCAGCCTGACTCACTACAGTAAGCCCCAGACGGATGAAAAGCCATACCGCTTGATACAAAGGGACATACATCCCGAAATGGCAGCCCCTACCATGCCTGAAGAGACCGGCGGAGGTCGAAACGCATCGCAGAAAGGGGGCTGCACAACGCAATGAGGGGCGGTAGAGTATCGATGCTCTACAGTAGAGAAAGCCATTCAGCGCTCTACATGCTAGCTATACTTACCTTGGGTGGAGTCAGCTAATACCAGCTTACCCCAAGTGTCATCTAATTGGCCTGATCTAAAACTCAGCTAATCCTAAGCTATGCTCAGACAATTCGTGCTAAATTATGCTAGCTATTTCTAACACTCAATTCGAGTTACAGTGAGTTAAAGGTGTATTTGCTGCCTAATTTTTTGACCTGCAGCTGGGAGTTACCCAGCTGCTTATTTGGCCTCGTTGGAGACAGAGGGTGAGTAGAGGGAACAGAGTATGTGGGTGTACGGTGTGGGGGGCCGGGGGGACTTGGCCGTGGGCATGGCCAGTGCACAACGTGGTCACCCCTGCAACTGTAGGGGGGCCCGGAATATACTTACCTAACCCTAGATTTTTCTATGCCCTAGCCCAGACACAAACTCTAAACATAACCGTCAGTAAACCCACCTTGAATACACTTCAGGTAATTGATGCTTACTATCAGATAATTGGACCATCTAAAATTACAGCTAATTTCAGCTAACTAATTCAGATAATTGGTCCTAATCTATATACTCATTATACTTACCTGCAAAACCTGGAAACCTGTGGAAAGAAAGAAACTTAAGAAACATGTTATTACAACAGAAGGTGTGGCCTGAACGGTATAAAAGGGCAAAGCTCAGGGCTCTCCTGGCCATTCTAAAACCAACTCACCGTGTGGAGCCCCAGCCTGATGAAGAGCAATATGAACTCGAAACGTTGCAACAGGGGCCGTAGAGTTGCTATTTCGCGCTCTACACTCAGCTAATCGAAACTAATCATGTAGAGTAGCCATCCCGCGCTCTAGTGTAGAAGAGCTATACAGTTCTCTACCCCAGCTAACTAAAGCTAAATAATTCAGTTAATTGATGTTAATGAAGCCACATTAAAGGTGAGTAAAAGCCTAATTTTTTGACCCGCAGCTGGGCAACTGTCCAGCTGCTTATATGGCCTTCGTTGGAGATCGTGGAAGGGAGAGTAGAGGTGATTAAAAACTATGGTGTGGGTGTACGGTGTGGGGGGCCGTGGGGCTTGACCGCAGACAGGCCAGTGCACAACGTGGGCACCCGGCATTCGTTGGGGCCCCGGTTTATACTTACCTAACACGCCCGTGCCGTCTGGTCTCGTCCTGTGGTCCTCCTGCCCGAACCCACCACTATTCCCTCTGCTTCTAACCCCATTTTTCTATGCCCTAGCCCAGACACAAACTCTAAACATAACCGTCAGTAAACCCACCTTGAATACACTTCAGCTAATTAATGCTTACTATCAGATAATTGGACAATCTAAAATTACAGCTAATTTCAGCTAACTAATTCAGATAATTGGTCCTAATCTATATACTCATTATACTTACCTTGGGATACTTACCTGCAAAACCTGGAAACCTGTGGAAAGAAAGAAACTTAAGAAACATGTTATTACAACAGAAGGTGTGGCCTGAACGGTATAAAAGGGCAAAGCTCAGGGCTCTCCTGGCCATTCTAAAACCAACTCACCGTGTGGAGCCCCAGCCTGATGAAGAGCAATATGAACTCGAAACGTTGCAACAGGGGCCGTAGAGTTGCTATTTCGCGCTCTACACTCAGCTAATCGAAACTAATCATGTAGAGTAGCCATCCCGCGCTCTAGTGTAGAAGAGCTATACAGTTCTCTACCCCAGCTAACTAAAGCTAAATAATTCAGTTAATTGATGTTAATGAAGCCACATTAAAGGTGAGTAAAAGCCTAATTTTTTGACCCGCAGCTGGGCAACTGTCCAGCTGCTTATATGGCCTTCGTTGGAGATCGTGGAAGGGAGAGTAGAGGTGATTAAAAACTATGGTGTGGGTGTACGGTGTGGGGGGCCGTGGGGCTTGACCGCAGACAGGCCAGTGCACAACGTGGGCACCCGGCATTCGTTGGGGCCCCGGTTTATACTTACCTAACACGCCCGTGCCGTCTGGTCTCGTCCTGTGGTCCTCCTGCCCGAACCCACCACTATTCCCTCTGCTTCTAACCGCATTTTTCTATGCCCTAGCCCAGACACAAACTCTAAACATAACCGTCAGTAAACCCACCTTGAATACACTTCAGCTAATTAATGCTTACTATCAGATAATTGGACAATCTAAAATTACAGCTAATTTCAACTAACTAATTCAGATAATTGGTCCTAATCTATATACTCATTATACTTACCTTGGGATACTTACCTGCAAAACCTGGAAACCTGTGGAAAGAAAGAAACTTAAGAAACATGTTATTACAACAGAAGGTGTGGCCTGAACGGTATAAAAGGGCAAAGCTCAGGGCTCTCCTGGCCATTCTAAAACCAACTCACCGTGTGGAGCCCCAGCCTGATGAAGAGCAATATGAACTCGAAACGTTGCAACAGGGGCCGTAGAGTTGCTATTTCGCGCTCTACACTCAGCCAATCGAAACTAATCATGTAGAGTAGCCATCCCGCGCTCTAGTGTAGAAGAGCTATACAGTTCTCTACCCCAGCTAACTAAAGCTAAATAATTCAGTTAATTGATGTTAATGAAGCCACATTAAAGGTGAGTAAAAGCCTAATTTTTTGACCCGCAGCTGGGCAACTGTCCAGCTGCTTATATGGCCTTCGTTGGAGATCGTGGAAGGGAGAGTAGAGGTGTTAAAAAACTATGTGGGTGTGGGTGTACGGTGTGGGGGGCCGTGGGGCTTGACCGCAGACAGGCCAGTGCACAACGTGGGCACCCAGCATTCGTTGGGGCCCCGGTTTATACTTACCTAACACGCCCGTGCCGTCTGGTCTCGTCCTGTGGCCCTCCTGCCCGAACCCACCACTATTCCCTCTGCTTCTAACCCAATTTTTCTATGCCCTAGCCCAGACACAAACTCTAAACATAACCGTCAGTAAACCCACCTTGAATACACTTCAGCTAATTAATGCTTACTATCAGATAATTGGACAATCTAAAATTACAGCTAATTTCAGCTAACTAATTCAGATAATTGGTCCTAATCTATATACTCATTATACTTACCTTGGGATACTTACCTGCAAAACCTGGAAACCTGTGGAAAGAAAGAAACTTAAGAAACATGTTATTACAACAGAAGGTGTGGCCTGAACGGTATAAAAGGGCAAAGCTCAGGGCTCTCCTGGCCATTCTAAAACCAACTCACCGTGTGGAGCCCCAGCCTGATGAAGAGCAATATGAACTCGAAACGTTGCAACAGGGGCCGTAGAGTTGCTATTTCGCGCTCTACACTCAGCTAATCGAAACTAATCATGTAGAGTAGCCATCCCGCGCTCTAGTGTAGAAGAGCTATACAGTTCTCTACCCCAGCTAACTAAAGCTAAATAATTCAGTTAATTGATGTTAATGAAGCCACATTAAAGGTGAGTAAAAGCCTAATTTTTTGACCCGCAGCTGGGCAACTGTCCAGCTGCTTATATGGCCTTCGTTGGAGATCGTGGAAGGGAGAGTAGAGGTGATTAAAAACTATGGTGTGGGTGTACGGTGTGGGGGGCCGTGGGGCTTGACCGCAGACAGGCCAGTGCACAACGTGGGCACCCGGCATTCGTTGGGGCCCCGGTTTATACTTACCTAACCCTAACCCTAACCCTAACTCAGAACAGTTCCTCCTACACAGGAGTTTTAACCACTGCAAGACATCAGGCTTAATTGGTTATGTGCAGGTGAGAGTGCCATGTCCTCGGTCTCCCTATTCCAAACTCCTTGTGCTGTATGGCAGAGGGGGGGGAGCCGTTGTAATTTGAAAAATCCTAACCCGGCCAGGTCCTACTACCAGGTTGGATGTCTTAAGCACTGGGACACAGGAATAGTTGCTCCTAGGGAAACGCAAACTAATACTCTGACAAAAGATATTTGATACAACTCCAAGAGACCATAAATCGGTTTGGATACACACGGATGGAATACCAGGACTATAAGAATCATTTCCACACAAAACCGACAAAATCTATACTTAATACCAAGTAAATATACCTATCCAGGGGCTACTAGGTTAAGGGTGAGGCTACCTAGCCCATACCTATACCCTTACCATAACCTCATAATGTTTCCGGGAACCTATTCCATAAACTCAGAACAGTTCCTCCTATACAGGAGTCTTAACCACTGCGAGACATCAGGCTTAATTGGTTATGTGCAGGTGAGAGTGCCATGTCCTCGGTCTCCCTATTCCAAACTCCTTGTGCTGTATGGCAGAGGGAGGGGAGCCGTTGTAATTTGAAAAACCCTAACCCTAGATTCTGTGTGTTGAGATGAGTGGTGCGCGTGTTTAACATTCACAACATGACATACCTGTAATGTTACAACTGTGCACTGAATTACAAAAATTGCTGAAATACCTGGTATTGCACTGAGGGTTCTGTGTGTTGAGATGAGTGGCGCGCTTGTTTATTATTCACAACATGACATACATGTAATGTTACAACTGTGCACTCAAATACAAAAAATGGTGAACTACCTGGTAATTGAGAGTTCTGTATGGGGAGATGAGTGGCGCGCGTGTTTAATATTCACAACATGACATACATGTAATGTTACAACTGTGCTCTCAAATACAGCAAATGCTGAACTACCTGGTACTACACTGAGAGTTCTGTGTGTGGAGATAAATTGAGGCCTTGTTTAATATTCACATCACAAACATGTATTGTTACAACTGTACACTGAATTACAAAAAATGCTGAACTACCTGGTTTTACAGTTAGAGTTCTGTGTTGTGAGATGAGTTGCGCGCATGTTTAATGTTTACAACATCACATACATGTTTTGTTACAACTCCACACTGAATTACAGAAATTGCTGAACTCCCTGGTATTGCACTTAGCGTTCTGTGTGTTGAGAGAAGTGGTGCGCCTGTGTAACATTCACAACATGGCATACCTGTAATGTTACAACTGTACAATGAATTACAAAAAATGCTGAACTACCTGGTTTCACAGTTAGAGTTCTGTGTTGTGAGATGAGTTGCGCGCATGTTTAATGTTTACAACATCACATACATGTTTTGTTACAACTCCACACTGAATTACAGAAATTGCTGAACTACCTGGTATTGCACTGAGCGTTCTGTGTGTTGAGATAAGTGGTGCGCATGTTTAACATTCACAACATGACATACGTGTAATATTACAACTGTGCACTCAAATACAAAAAATGGTGAACTACCTGGTAGTTGAGAGTTCTGTGTGGTGAGATGAGTGGCGCGCGTGTTTAATGTTTACAACATCACATACATGTTTTGTTACAACTGTAAACTGAATTACAAAAAAAGCTGAAATACCTGGTATTACAGTGACGGTTCTGTGTGTTGAGATGAGTGGTGCGCGTGTGTAACATTCACAACATGGAATACCTGTAATGTTACAACTGTGCACTGAATTACAAAAATTGCTGAAAAACCTGGTATTGCACTGAGGGTTCTGTGTGTTGAGATGAGTGGCGCGCATGTTATTATTCACAACATGACATACATGTAATGTTACAACTGTGCACTCAAATACAAAAAAATGGTGAACTACCTGGTAGTTGAGAGTTCTGTGTGGCAAAAATTGCTGAAATACCTGGTATTGCACTGAGGGTTCTGTGGGTTGAGATGAGTGGCGCGCGTGTTTAATGTTCACAACATCACATACATGTGTTGTAACAACTGTACACTGAATTACAAAAAATGCTGAAATATCTGGTATTGCACTGAGGGTTCTGTGTGTGGAGACGAGATGAGTGGCAGGCGTGTTTAATATTCACCACATGGCATACGTGTAATGTTACAACTGTGAACTGAAATGCAAAAATTGCTGAACAACCTGGTATTACAGTGAGAGTTCTGTGTGTTAAGATGAGTGGAGCGCGTGTTTAACATTCACAACATGACATACATGTAATGTTACAACTGTGAACTGAATTACAAAAATTGCTGAACTACCTGGTAATTCAGTGTGAGTTCTGTTTGGTGAGATGAGTGGCAAGCGTGTTTAATATTCACCACATGGCATACGTGTAATGTTACAACTGTGAACTGAAATGCAAAAATTGCTAAACTACCTGGTATTACAGTGACGGTTCTGTGTGTTGAGACAAGTGGTGCGCATGTTTAACATTCACAACATGACATACCTGTAATGTTACAACTGTGCACTGAATTACAAAAATTGCTGAAATACCTGGTATTGCACTGAGGGTTCTGTTTGTTGAGATGAGTGGCGCGCTTGTTTATTATTCAAAACATGACATACATGTAATGTTACAACTGTGCACTCAAATACAAAAAATGGTGAACTACCTGGTAATTGAGAGTTCTGTATGGGGAGATGAGTGGCGCGCGCGTGTAACAACATGACATACATGTAATGTTACAACTGTGTGTGTTTTACAGTTAGAGTTCTGTGTTGTGAGATGAGTTGCGCGCATGTTTAATGTTTACAACATCACATACATGTTTTGTTACAACTCCACACTGAATTACAGAAATTGCTGAACTACCTGGTATTGCACTGAGCATTTTGTGTGTTGAGAGAAGTGGTGCGCGTGTGTAACATTCACAACATGGCATACCTGTAATGTTACAACTGTACAATGAATTACAAAAAATGCTGAACTACCTGGTTTCACAGTTAGAGTTCTGTGTTGTGAGATGAGTTGCGCGCATGTTTAATGTTTACAACATCACATACATGTTTTGTTACAACTCCACAGTGAATTACAGAAATTGCTGAACTACCTGGTATTGCACTGAGCGTTCTGTGTGTTGAGATAAGTGGTGCGCATGTTTAACATTCACAACATGACATACGTGTAATGTTACAACTGTGCACTCAAATACAAAAAATGGTGAACTACCTGGAAGTTGAGAGTTCTGTGTGGTGAGATGAGTGGCGCACGTGTTTAATGTTTACAACATCACATACATGTTTTGTTACAACTGTACACTGAATTACAAAAAAAGCTGAAATACCTGGTATTACAGTGACGGTTCTGTGTGTTGAGATGAGTGGTGCGCATGTGTAACATTCACAACATGGAATACCTGTAATGTTACAACTGTGCACTGAATTACAAAAATTGCTGAAATACCTGGTATTGCACTGAGGGTTCTGTGTGTTGAGATGAGTGGCGCGCATGTTATTATTCACAACATGACATACATGTAATGTTACAACTGTGCACTCAAATACAAAAAAATGGTGAACTACCTGGTAGTTGAGAGTTCTGTGTGGCAAAAATTGCTGAAATACCTGGTATTGCACTGAGGGTTCTGTGGGTTGAGATGAGTGGCGCGCGTGTTTAATGTTCACAACATCACATACATGTGTTGTAACAACTGTACACTGAATTACAAAAAATGCTGAAATATCTGGTATTGCACTGAGGGTTCTGTGTGTGGAGACGAGATGAGTGGCAGGCGTGTTTAATATTCACCACATGGCATACGTGTAATGTTACAACTGTGAACTGAAATGCAAAAATTGCTGAACAACCTGGTATTACAGTGAGAGTTCTGTGTGTTAAGATGAGTGGAGCGCGTGTTTAACATTCACAACATGACATACATGTAATGTTACAACTGTGAACTGAATTACAAAAATTGCTGAACTACCTGGTATTTCAGTGTGAGTTCTGTTTGGTGAGATGAGTGGCAGGCGTGTTTAATATTCACCACATGGCATACGTGTAATGTTACAACTGTGAACTGAAATGCAAAAATTGCTAAACTACATGGTATTACAGTGACGGTTCTGTGTGTTGAGATTAGTGGTGCGCGTGTTTAACATTCAAAACATGACATACCTGTAATGTTACAACTGTGCACTGAATTACAAAAATTGCTGAAATACCTGGTATTGCACTGAGGGTTCTGTGTGTTGAGATGAGTGGCGCGCTTGTTTATTATTCACAACATGACATACATATAATGTTACAACTGTGCACTCAAATACAAAAAATGGTGAATTACCTGGTAATTGAGAGTTCTGTATGGGGAGATGAGTGGCGCGCGCGTGTAACAACATGACATACATGTAATGTTACAACTGTGCACTCAAATACAAAAAAAAATGGTGAACTACCTGGTAGTTGAGAGTTCTGTGTGGCAAAAATTTCTGAAATACTTGGTATTGCATTGAGGGTTCTGTGGGTTGAGATGAGTGGCGCGCGTGTTTAATGTTCACAACATCACATACATGTGTTGTAAACACTGTACACTGAATTACAAAAAATGCTGAAATATCTGGTATTGCACTGAGGGTTCTGTGTGTGGAGACGACATGAGTGGCAGGCGTGTTTAATATTCACCACATGGCATACGTGTAATGTTACAACTGTGAACTGAAATGCAAAAATTGCTGAACAATCTGGTATTACAGTGAGAGTTCTGTGTGTTAAGATGAGTGGAGCGCGTGTTTAACTTTCACAACATGACATACATGTAATGTTACAACTGTGAACTGAATTACAAAAATTGCTGAACTACCTGGTATTTCAGTGTGAGTTCTGTTTGGTGAGATGAGTGGCAGGCGTGTTTAATATTCACCACATGGCATACGTGTAATGTTACAACTGTGAACTGAAATGCAAAAAATTGCTAAACTACATGGTATTACAGTGACGGTTCTGTGTGTTGAGATGAGTGGTGCGCGTGTTTAACATTCACAACATGACATACCTGTAATGTTACAACTGTGCACTGAATTACAAAAATTGCTGAAATACCTGGTATTGCACTGAGGGTTCTGTGTGTTGAGATGAGTGGCGCGCTTGTTTATTATTCACAACATGACATACATGTAATGTTACAACTGTGCACTCAAATACAAAAAATGGTGAACTACCTGGTAATTGAGAGTTCTGCATGGGGAGATGAGTGGCGCGCGCGTGTAACAACATGACATACATGTAATGTTACAACTGTGCTCTCAAATACAGCAAATGCTGAACTACCTGGGACTACACTGAGAGTTCTGTGTGTGGAGATGAATTGAGGCCTTGTTTAATATTCACATCACATACATGTATTGTTACAACTGTACACTGAATTACAAAAAATGCTGAACTACCTGGTTTTACAGTTAGAGTTCTGTGTTGTGAGATGAGTTGCGCGCATGTTTAATGTTTACAACATCACATACATGTTTTGTTACAACTCCACAGTGAATTACAGAAACTGCTGAACTACCTGGTATTGCACTGAGCGTTCTGTGTGTTGAAATAAGTGGTGCGCATGTTTAACATTCACAACATGACATACGTGTAATGTTACAACTGTGCACTCAAATACAAAAAATGGTGAACTACCTGGAAGTTGAGAGTTCTGTGTGGTGAGATGAGTGGCGCGCGTGTTTAATGTTTACAACATCACATACATGTTTTGTTACAACTGTACACTGAATTACAAAAAAAGCTGAAATACCTGGTATTACAGTGACGGTTCTGTGTGTTGAGATGAGTGGTGCGCGTGTGTAACATTCACAACATGGAATACCTGTAATGTTACAACTGTGCACTGAATTACAAAAATTGCTGAAATACCTGGTATTGCACTGAGGGTTCTGTGTGTTGAGATGAGTGGCGCGCATGTTATTATTCACAACATGACATACATGTAATGTTACAACTGTGCACTCAAATACAAAAAATGGTGAACTACCTGGTAATTGAGAGTTCTGTATGGGGAGATGAGTGGCGCGCGCGTGTAACAACATGACATACATGTAATGTTACAACTGTGCTCTCAAATACAGCAAATGCTGAACTACCTGGGACTACACTGAGAGTTCTGTGTGTGGAGATGAATTGAGGCCTTGTTTAATATTCACATCACATACATGTATTGTTACAACTGTACACTGAATTACAAAAAATGCTGAACTACCTGGTTTTACAGTTAGAGTTCTGTGTTGTGAGATGACTTGCGCGCATGTTTAATGTTTACAACATCACATACATGTTTTGTTACAACTCCACACTGAATTACAGAAATTGCTGAACTACCTGGTATTGCACTGAACATTTTGTGTGTTGAGATGAGTGGTGCGCGTGTGTAACATTCACAATATGGAATACCTGTAATGTTACAACTGTGCACTGAATTACAAAAATTGCTGAAATACCTGGTATTGCACTGAGGGTTCTGTGTGTTGAGATGAGTGGCGCGCATGTTATTATTCACAACATGACATACATGTAATGTTACAACTGTGCACTCAAATACAAAAAAATGGTGAACTACCTGGTAGTTGAGAGTTCTGTGTTGCTAAACTACATGGTATTACAGTGACGGTTCTGTGTGTTGAGATTAGTGGTGCGCGTGTTTAACATTCACAACATGACATACCTGTAATGTTACAACTGTGCACTGAATTACAAAAATTGCTGAAATACCTGGTATTGCACTGAGGGTTCTGTGTGTTGAGATGAGTGGCGCGCTTGTTTATTATTCACAACATGACATACATGTAATGTTACAACTGTGCACTCAAATACAAAAAATGGTGAACTACCTGGTAATTGAGAGTTCTGTATGGGGAGATGAGTGGCGCGCGCGTGTAACAACATGACATACATGTAATGTTACAACTGTGTGTGTTTTACAGTTAGAGTTCTGTGTTGTGAGATGAGTTGCGCGCATGTTTAATGTTTACAACATCACATACATGTTTTGTTACAACTCCACACTGAATTACAGAAATTGCTGAACTACCTGGTATTGCACTGAGCATTTTGTGTGTTGAGAGAAGTGGTGCACGTGTGTAACATTCACAACATGGCATACGTGTAATGTTACAACTGTGCACTCAAATACAAAAAATGGTGAACTACCTGGAAGTTGAGAGTTCTGTGTGGTGAGATGAGTGGCGCGCGTGTTTAATGTTTACAACATCACATACATGTTTTGTTACAACTGTACACTGAATTACAAAAAAAGCTGAAATACCTGGTATTACAGTGACGGTTCTGTGCGTTGAGATGAGTGGTGCGCGTGTGTAACATTCACAACATGGAATACCTGTAATGTTACAACTGTGCACTGAATTACAAAAATTGCTGAAATACCTGGTATTGCACTGAGGGTTCTGTGTGTTGAGATGAGTGGCGCGCATGTTATTATTCACAACATGACATACATGTAATGTTACAACTGTGCACTCAAATACAAAAAAATGGTGAACTACCTGGTAGTTGAGAGTTCTGTGTGGCAAAAATTGCTGAAATACCTGGTATTGCACTGAGGGTTCTGTGGGTTGAGATGAGTGGCGCGCGTGTTTAATGTTCACAACATCATATACATGTGTTGTAACAACTGTACACTGAATTACAAAAAATGCTGAAATATCTGGTATTGCACTGAGGGTTCTGTGTGTGGAGACGAGATGAGTGGCAGGCGTGTTTAATATTCACCACATGGCATACGTGTAATGTTACAACTGTGATCTGAAATGCAAAAATTGCTGAACAACCTGGTATTACAGTGAGAGTTCTGTGTGTTAAGATGAGTGGAGCGCGTGTTTAACATTCACAACATGACATACATGTAATGTTACAACTGTGAACTGAATTACAAAAATTGCTGAACTACCTGGTATTTCAGTGTGAGTTCTGTTTGGTGAGATGAGTGGCAGGCGTGTTTAATATTCACCACATGGCATACGTGTAATGTTACAACTGTGAACTGAAATGCAAAAATTGCTAAACTACATGGTATTACAGTGACGGTTCTGTGTGTTGAGATTAGTGGTGCGCGTGTTTAACATTCACAACATGACATACCTGTAATGTTACAACTGTGCACTGAATTACAAAAATTGCTGAAATACCTGGTATTGCACTGAGGGTTCTGTGTGTTGAGATGAGTGGCGCGCTTGTTTATTATTCACAACATGACATACATGTAATGTTACAACTGTGCACTCAAATACAAAAAATGGTGAACTACCTGGTAATTGAGAGTTCTGTATGGGGAGATGAGTGGCGCGCGCGTGTAACAACATGACATACATGTAATGTTACAACTGTGCTCTCAAATACAGCAAATGCTGAACTACCTGGGACTACACTGAGAGTTCTGTGTGTGGAGATGAATTGAGGCCTTGTTTAATATTCACATCACATGCATGTATTGTTACAACTGTACACTGAATTACAAAAAATGCTGAACTACCTGGTTTTACAGTTAGAGTTCTGTGTTGTGAGATGAGTTGCGCGCATGTTTAATGTTTACAACATCACATACATGTTTTGTTACAACTCCACAGTGAATTACAGAAATTGCTGAACTACCTGGTATTGCACTGAGCGTTCTGTGTGTTGAAATAAGTGGTGCGCATGTTTAACATTCACAACATGACATACGTGTAATGTTACAACTGTGCACTCAAATACAAAAAATGGTGAACTACCTGGAAGTTGAGAGTTCTGTGTGGTGAGATGAGTGGCGCGCGTGTTTAATGTTTACAACATCACATACATGTTTTGTTACAACTGTACACTGAATTACAAAAAAAGCTGAAATACCTTGTATTACAGTGACGGTTCTGTGTGTTGAGATAAGTGGTGCGCATGTTATTATTCACAACATGACATACATGTAATGTTACAACTGTGCACTCAAATACAAAAAATGGTGAACTACCTGGTAATTGAGAGTTCTGTATGGGGAGATGAGTGGCGCGCGCGTGTAACAACATGACATACATGTAATGTTACAACTGTGCTCTCAAATACAGCAAATGCTGAACTACCTGGGACTACACTGAGAGTTCTGTGTGTGGAGATGAATTGAGGCCTTGTTTAATATTCACATCACATACATGTATTGTTACAACTGTACACTGAATTACAAAAAATGCTGAACTACCTGGTTTTACAGTTAGAGTTCTGTGTTGTGAGATGACTTGCGCGCATGTTTAATGTTTACAACATCACATACATGTTTTGTTACAACTCCACACTGAATTACAGAAATTGCTGAACTACCTGGTATTGCACTGAACATTTTGTGTGTTGAGATGAGTGGTGCGCGTGTGTAACATTCACAATATGGAATACCTGTAATGTTACAACTGTGCACTGAATTACAGAAATTGCTCAACTACCTGGTATTGCACTGAGCATTTTGTGTGTTGAGAGAAGTGGTGCGCGTGTGTAACATTCACCACATGGCATACGTGTAATGTTACAACTGTTAACTGAAATGCAAAAATTGCTAAACTACATGGTATTACAGTGACGGTTCTGTGTGTTGAGATTAGTGGTGCGCGTGTTTAACATTCACAACATGACATACCTGTAATGTTACAACTGTGCACTGAATTACAAACATTACTGAAATACCTGGTATTGCACTGAGGGTTCTGTGTGTTGAGATGAGTGGCGCGCATGTTATTATTCACAACATGACATACATGTAATGTTACAACTGTGCACTCAAATACAAAAAAATGGTGAACTACCTGGTAGTTGAGAGTTCTGTGTGGCAAAAATTGCTGAAATACCTGGTATTGCACTGAGGGTTCTGTGGGTTGAGATGAGTGGCGCGCGTGTTTAATGTTCACAACATCACATACATGTGTTGTAACAACTGTACACTGAATTACAAAAAATGCTGAAATATCTGGTATTGCACTGAGGGTTCTGTGTGTGGAGACGAGATGAGTGGCAGGCGTGTTTAATATTCACCACATGGCATACGTGTAATGTTACAACTGTGAACTGAAATGCAAAAAATTGCTAAACTACATGGTATTACAGTGACGGTTCTGTGTGTTGAGATGAGTGGTGCGCGTGTTTAACATTCACAACATGACATACCTGTAATGTTACAACTGTGCACTGAATTACAAAAATTGCTGAAATACCTGGTATTGCACTGAGGGTTCTGTGTGTTGAGATGAGTGGCGCGCATGTTATTATTCACAACATGACATACATGTAATGTTACAACTGTGCACTCAAATACAAAAAAATGGTGAACTACCTGGTAGTTGAGAGTTCTGTGTGGCAAAAATTGCTGAAATACCTGGTATTGCACTGAGGGTTCTGTGGGTTGAGATGAGTGGCGCGCGTGTTTAATGTTCACAACATCACATACATGTGTTGTAACAACTGTACACTGAATTACAAAAAATGCTGAAATATCTGGTATTGCACTGAGGGTTCTGTGTGTGGAGACGAGATGAGTGGCAGGCGTGTTTAATATTCACCACATGGCATACGTGTAATGTTACAACTGTGAACTGAAATGCAAAAATTGCTGAACAACCTGGTATTACAGTGAGAGTTCTGTGTGTTGAGATTAGTGGTGCGCGTGTTTAACATTCACAACATGACATACCTGTAATGTTACAACTGTGCACTGAATTACAAAAATTGCTGAAATACCTGGTATTGCACTGAGGGTTCTGTGTGTTGAGATGAGTGGCGCGCTTGTTTATTATTCACAACATGACATACATGTAATGTTACAACTGTGCACTCAAATACAAAAAATGGTGAACTACCTGGTAATTGAGAGTTCTGTATGGGGAGATGAGTGGCGCGCGCGTGTAACAACATGACATACATGTAATATTACAACTGTGCTCTCAAATACAGCAAATGCTGAACTACCTGGGACTACACTGAGAGTTCTGTGTGTGGAGATGAATTGAGGCCTTGTTTAATATTCACATCACATACATGTATTGTTACAACTGTACACTGAATTACAAAAAATACTGTACTACCCGGTTTTACAACTAGAGTTCTGTGTTGTGAGATGAGTTGCGCGCATGTTTAATGTTTACAACATCACATACATGTTTTGTTACAACTCCACAGTGAATTACAGAAATTGCTGAACTACCTGGTATTGCACTGAGCGTTCTGTGTGTTGAAATAAGTGGTGCGCATGTTTAACATTCACAACATGACATACGTGTAATGTTACAACTGTGCACTCAAATACAAAAAATGGTGAACTACCTGGAAGTTGAGAGTTCTGTGTGGTGAGATGAGTGGCGCGCGTGTTTAATGTTTACAACATCACATACATGTTTTGTTACAACTGTACACTGAATTACAAAAAAAGCTGAAATACCTGGTATTACAGTGACGGTTCTGTGTGTTGAGATGAGTGGTGCGTAACATTCACAACATGGAATACCTGTAATGTTACAACTGTGCACTGAATTACAAAAATTGCTGAAATACCTGGTATTGCACTGAGGGTTCTGTGTGTTGAGATGAGTGGCGCGCATGTTATTATTCACAACATGACATACATGTAATGTTACAACTGTGCACTCAAATACAAAAAATGGTGAACTACCTGGTAATTGAGAGTTCTGTATGGGGAGATGAGTGGCGCGCGCGTGTAACAACATGACATACATGTAATGTTACAACTGTGCTCTAAAATACAGCAAATGCTGAACTACCTGGGACTACACTGAGAGTTCTGTGTGTGGAGATGAATTGAGGCCTTGTTTAATATTCACATCACATGCATGTATTGTTACAACTGTACACTGAATTACAAAAAATGCTGAACTACCTGGTTTTACAGTTAGAGTTCTGTGTTGTGAGATGAGTTGCGCGCATGTTTAATGTTTACAACATCACATACATGTTTTGTTACAACTCCACACTGAATTACAGAAATTGCTGAACTACCTGGTATTGCACTGAACATTTTGTGTGTTGAGATGAGTGGTGCGCGTGTGTAACATTCACAATATGGAATACCTGTAATGTTACAACTGTGCACTGAATTACAAAAATTGCTGAAATACCTGGTATTGCACTGAGGGTTCTGTGTGTTGAGATGAGTGGCACGCATGTTATTATTCACAACATGACATACATGTAATGTTACAACTGTGCACTCAAATACAAAAAAATGGTGAACTACCTGGTAGTTGAGAGTTCTGTGTTGCTAAACTACATGGTATTACAGTGACGGTTCTGTGTGTTGAGATTAGTGGTGCGCGTGTTTAACATTCACAACATGACATACCTGTAATGTTACAACTGTGCACTGAATTACAAAAATTGCTGAAATACCTGGTATTGCACTGAGGGTTCTGTGTGTTGAGATGAGTGGCGCGCTTGTTTATTATTCACAACATGACATACATGTAATGTTACAACTGTGCACTCAAATACAAAAAATGGTGAACTACCTGGTAATTGAGAGTTCTGTATGGGGAGATGAGTGGCGCGCGCGTGTAACAACATGACATACATGTAATGTTACAACTGTGTGTGTTTTACAGTTAGAGTTCTGTGTTGTGAGATGAGTTGCGCGCATGTTTAATGTTTACAACATCACATACATGTTTTGTTACAACTCCACACTGAATTACAGAAATTGCTGAACTACCTGGTATTGCACTGAGCATTTTGTGTGTTGAGAGAAGTGGTGCGCGTGTGTAACATTCACAACATGGCATACGTGTAATGTTACAACTGTGCACTCAAATACAAAAAATGGTGAACTACCTGGAAGTTGAGAGTTCTGTGTGGTGAGATGAGTGGCGCGCGTGTTTAATGTTTACAACATCACATACATGTTTTGTTACAACTGTACACTGAATTACAAAAAAAGCTGAAATACCTGGTATTACAGTGACGGTTCTGTGCGTTGAGATGAGTGGTGCGCGTGTGTAACATTCACAACATGGAATACCTGTAATGTTACAACTGTGCACTGAATTACAAAAATTGCTGAAATACCTGGTATTGCACTGAGGGTTCTGTGTGTTGAGATGAGTGGCGCGCATGTTATTATTCACAACATGACATACATGTAATGTTACAACTGTGCACTCAAATACAAAAAAATGGTGAACTACCTGGTAGTTGAGAGTTCTGTGTGGCAAAAATTGCTGAAATACCTGGTATTGCACTGAGGGTTCTGTGGGTTGAGATGAGTGGCGCGCGTGTTTAATGTTCACAACATCATATACATGTGTTGTAACAACTGTACACTGAATTACAAAAAATGCTGAAATATCTGGTATTGCACTGAGGGTTCTGTGTGTGGAGACGAGATGAGTGGCAGGCGTGTTTAATATTCACCACATGGCATACGTGTAATGTTACAACTGTGATCTGAAATGCAAAAATTGCTGAACAACCTGGTATTACAGTGAGAGTTCTGTGTGTTAAGATGAGTGGAGCGCGTGTTTAACATTCACAACATGACATACATGTAATGTTACAACTGTGAACTGAATTACAAAAATTGCTGAACTACCTGGTATTTCAGTGTGAGTTCTGTTTGGTGAGATGAGTGGCAGGCGTGTTTAATATTCACCACATGGCATACGTGTAATGTTACAACTGTGAACTGAAATGCAAAAATTGCTAAACTACATGGTATTACAGTGACGGTTCTGTGTGTTGAGATTAGTGGTGCGCGTGTTTAACATTCACAACATGACATACCTGTAATGTTACAACTGTGCACTGAATTACAAAAATTGCTGAAATACCTGGTATTGCACTGAGGGTTCTGTGTGTTGAGATGAGTGGCGCGCTTGTTTATTATTCACAACATGACATACATGTAATGTTACAACTGTGCACTCAAATACAAAAAATGGTGAACTACCTGGTAATTGAGAGTTCTGTATGGGGAGATGAGTGGCGCTCGCGTGTAACAACATGACATACATGTAATGTTACAAATGTGCTCTCAAATACAGCAAATGCTGAACTACCTGGGACTACACTGAGAGTTCTGTGTGTGGAGATGAATTGAGGCCTTGTTTAATATTCACATCACATACATGTATTGTTACAACTGTACACTGAATTACAAAAAATGCTGAACTACCTGGTTTTACAGTTAGAGTTCTGTGTTGTGAGATGAGTTGCGCGCATGTTTAATGTTTACAACATCACATACATGTTTTGTTACAACTCCACACTGAATTACAGAAATTGCTGAACTACCTGGTATTGCACTGAGCATTTTGTGTGTTGAGAGAAGTGGTGCGCGTGTGTAACATTCACAACATGGCATACCTGTAATGTTACAACTGTACAATGAATTACAAAAAATGCTGAACTACCTGGTTTTACAGTTAGAGTTCTGTGTTGTGAGATGACTTGCGCGCATGTTTAATGTTTACAACATCACATACATGTTTTGTTACAACTCCACACTGAATTACAGAAATTGCTGAACTACCTGGTATTGCACTGAACATTTTGTGTGTTGAGATGAGTGGTGCGCGTGTGTAACATTCACAATATGGAATACCTGTAATGTTACAACTGTGCACTGAATTACAGAAATTGCTCAACTACCTGGTATTGCACTGAGCATTTTGTGTGTTGAGAGAAGTGGTGCGCGTGTGTAACATTCACCACATGGCATACGTGTAATGTTACAACTGTTAACTGAAATGCAAAAATTGCTAAACTACATGGTATTACAGTGACGGTTCTGTGTGTTGAGATTAGTGGTGCGCGTGTTTAACATTCACAACATGACATACCTGTAATGTTACAACTGTGCACTGAATTACAAACATTACTGAAATACCTGGTATTGCACTGAGGGTTCTGTGTGTTGAGATGAGTGGCGCGCATGTTATTATTCACAACATGACATACATGTAATGTTACAACTGTGCACTCAAATACAAAAAAATGGTGAACTACCTGGTAGTTGAGAGTTCTGTGTGGCAAAAATTGCTGAAATACCTGGTATTGCACTGAGGGTTCTGTGGGTTGAGATGAGTGGCGCGCGTGTTTAATGTTCACAACATCACATACATGTGTTGTAACAACTGTACACTGAATTACAAAAAATGCTGAAATATCTGGTATTGCACTGAGGGTTCTGTGTGTGGAGACGAGATGAGTGGCAGGCGTGTTTAATATTCACCACATGGCATACGTGTAATGTTACAACTGTGAACTGAAATGCAAAAAATTGCTAAACTACATGGTATTACAGTGACGGTTCTGTGTGTTGAGATGAGTGGTGCGCGTGTTTAACATTCACAACATGACATACCTGTAATGTTACAACTGTGCACTGAATTACAAAAATTGCTGAAATACCTGGTATTGCACTGAGGGTTCTGTGTGTTGAGATGAGTGGCGCGCATGTTATTATTCACAACATGACATACATGTAATGTTACAACTGTGCACTCAAATACAAAAAAATGGTGAACTACCTGGTAGTTGAGAGTTCTGTGTGGCAAAAATTGCTGAAATACCTGGTATTGCACTGAGGGTTCTGTGGGTTGAGATGAGTGGCGCGCGTGTTTAATGTTCACAACATCACATACATGTGTTGTAACAACTGTACACTGAATTACAAAAAATGCTGAAATATCTGGTATTGCACTGAGGGTTCTGTGTGTGGAGACGAGATGAGTGGCAGGCGTGTTTAATATTCACCACATGGCATACGTGTAATGTTACAACTGTGAACTGAAATGCAAAAATTGCTGAACAACCTGGTATTACAGTGAGAGTTCTGTGTGTTGAGATTAGTGGTGCGCGTGTTTAACATTCACAACATGACATACCTGTAATGTTACAACTGTGCACTGAATTACAAAAATTGCTGAAATACCTGGTATTGCACTGAGGGTTCTGTGTGTTGAGATGAGTGGCGCGCTTGTTTATTATTCACAACATGACATACATGTAATGTTACAACTGTGCACTCAAATACAAAAAATGGTGAACTACCTGGTAATTGAGAGTTCTGTATGGGGAGATGAGTGGCGCGCGCGTGTAACAACATGACATACATGTAATATTACAACTGTGCTCTCAAATACAGCAAATGCTGAACTACCTGGGACTACACTGAGAGTTCTGTGTGTGGAGATGAATTGAGGCCTTGTTTAATATTCACATCACATACATGTATTGTTACAACTGTACACTGAATTACAAAAAATACTGTACTACCCGGTTTTACAACTAGAGTTCTGTGTTGTGAGATGAGTTGCGCGCATGTTTAATGTTTACAACATCACATACATGTTTTGTTACAACTCCACAGTGAATTACAGAAATTGCTGAACTACCTGGTATTGCACTGAGCGTTCTGTGTGTTGAAATAAGTGGTGCGCATGTTTAACATTCACAACATGACATACGTGTAATGTTACAACTGTGCACTCAAATACAAAAAATGGTGAACTACCTGGAAGTTGAGAGTTCTGTGTGGTGAGATGAGTGGCGCGCGTGTTTAATGTTTACAACATCACATACATGTTTTGTTACAACTGTACACTGAATTACAAAAAAAGCTGAAATACCTGGTATTACAGTGACGGTTCTGTGTGTTGAGATGAGTGGTGCGTAACATTCACAACATGGAATACCTGTAATGTTACAACTGTGCACTGAATTACAAAAATTGCTGAAATACCTGGTATTGCACTGAGGGTTCTGTGTGTTGAGATGAGTGGCGCGCATGTTATTATTCACAACATGACATACATGTAATGTTACAACTGTGCACTCAAATACAAAAAATGGTGAACTACCTGGTAATTGAGAGTTCTGTATGGGGAGATGAGTGGCGCGCGCGTGTAACAACATGACATACATGTAATGTTACAACTGTGCTCTAAAATACAGCAAATGCTGAACTACCTGGGACTACACTGAGAGTTCTGTGTGTGGAGATGAATTGAGGCCTTGTTTAATATTCACATCACATGCATGTATTGTTACAACTGTACACTGAATTACAAAAAATGCTGAACTACCTGGTTTTACAGTTAGAGTTCTGTGTTGTGAGATGAGTTGCGCGCATGTTTAATGTTTACAACATCACATACATGTTTTGTTACAACTCCACACTGAATTACAGAAATTGCTGAACTACCTGGTATTGCACTGAACATTTTGTGTGTTGAGATGAGTGGTGCGCGTGTGTAACATTCACAATATGGAATACCTGTAATGTTACAACTGTGCACTGAATTACAAAAATTGCTGAAATACCTGGTATTGCACTGAGGGTTCTGTGTGTTGAGATGAGTGGCACGCATGTTATTATTCACAACATGACATACATGTAATGTTACAACTGTGCACTCAAATACAAAAAAATGGTGAACTACCTGGTAGTTGAGAGTTCTGTGTTGCTAAACTACATGGTATTACAGTGACGGTTCTGTGTGTTGAGATTAGTGGTGCGCGTGTTTAACATTCACAACATGACATACCTGTAATGTTACAACTGTGCACTGAATTACAAAAATTGCTGAAATACCTGGTATTGCACTGAGGGTTCTGTGTGTTGAGATGAGTGGCGCGCTTGTTTATTATTCACAACATGACATACATGTAATGTTACAACTGTGCACTCAAATACAAAAAATGGTGAACTACCTGGTAATTGAGAGTTCTGTATGGGGAGATGAGTGGCGCGCGCGTGTAACAACATGACATACATGTAATGTTACAACTGTGTGTGTTTTACAGTTAGAGTTCTGTGTTGTGAGATGAGTTGCGCGCATGTTTAATGTTTACAACATCACATACATGTTTTGTTACAACTCCACACTGAATTACAGAAATTGCTGAACTACCTGGTATTGCACTGAGCATTTTGTGTGTTGAGAGAAGTGGTGCGCGTGTGTAACATTCACAACATGGCATACGTGTAATGTTACAACTGTGCACTCAAATACAAAAAATGGTGAACTACCTGGAAGTTGAGAGTTCTGTGTGGTGAGATGAGTGGCGCGCGTGTTTAATGTTTACAACATCACATACATGTTTTGTTACAACTGTACACTGAATTACAAAAAAAGCTGAAATACCTGGTATTACAGTGACGGTTCTGTGCGTTGAGATGAGTGGTGCGCGTGTGTAACATTCACAACATGGAATACCTGTAATGTTACAACTGTGCACTGAATTACAAAAATTGCTGAAATACCTGGTATTGCACTGAGGGTTCTGTGTGTTGAGATGAGTGGCGCGCATGTTATTATTCACAACATGACATACATGTAATGTTACAACTGTGCACTCAAATACAAAAAAATGGTGAACTACCTGGTAGTTGAGAGTTCTGTGTGGCAAAAATTGCTGAAATACCTGGTATTGCACTGAGGGTTCTGTGGGTTGAGATGAGTGGCGCGCGTGTTTAATGTTCACAACATCATATACATGTGTTGTAACAACTGTACACTGAATTACAAAAAATGCTGAAATATCTGGTATTGCACTGAGGGTTCTGTGTGTGGAGACGAGATGAGTGGCAGGCGTGGTTAATATTCACCACATGGCATACGTGTAATGTTACAACTGTGATCTGAAATGCAAAAATTGCTGAACAACCTGGTATTACAGTGAGAGTTCTGTGTGTTAAGATGAGTGGAGCGCGTGTTTAACATTCACAACATGACATACATGTAATGTTACAACTGTGAACTGAATTACAAAAATTGCTGAACTACCTGGTATTTCAGTGTGAGTTCTGTTTGGTGAGATGAGTGGCAGGCGTGTTTAATATTCACCACATGGCATACGTGTAATGTTACAACTGTGAACTGAAATGCAAAAATTGCTAAACTACATGGTATTACAGTGACGGTTCTGTGTGTTGAGATTAGTGGTGCGCGTGTTTAACATTCACAACATGACATACCTGTAATGTTACAACTGTGCACTGAATTACAAAAATTGCTGAAATACCTGGTATTGCACTGAGGGTTCTGTGTGTTGAGATGAGTGGCGCGCTTGTTTATTATTCACAACATGACATACATGTAATGTTACAACTGTGCACTCAAATACAAAAAATGGTGAACTACCTGGTAATTGAGAGTTCTGTATGGGGAGATGAGTGGCGCTCGCGTGTAACAACATGACATACATGTAATGTTACAAATGTGCTCTCAAATACAGCAAATGCTGAACTACCTGGGACTACACTGAGAGTTCTGTGTGTGGAGATGAATTGAGGCCTTGTTTAATATTCACATCACATACATGTATTGTTACAACTGTACACTGAATTACAAAAAATGCTGAACTACCTGGTTTTACAGTTAGAGTTCTGTGTTGTGAGATGAGTTGCGCGCATGTTTAATGTTTACAACATCACATACATGTTTTGTTACAACTCCACACTGAATTACAGAAATTGCTGAACTACCTGGTATTGCACTGAGCATTTTGTGTGTTGAGAGAAGTGGTGCGCGTGTGTAACATTCACAACATGGCATACCTGTAATGTTACAACTGTACAATGAATTACAAAAAATGCTGAACTACCTGGTTTTACAGTTAGAGTTCTGTGTTGTGAGATGAGTTGCGCGCATGTTTAATGTTTACAACATCACATACATGTTTTGTTACAACTCCACAGTGAATTACAGAAATTGCTGAACTACCTGGTATTGCACTGAGCGTTCTGTGTGTTGAGATAAGTGGTGCGCATGTTTAACATTCACAACATGACATACGTGTAATGTTACAACTGTGCACTCAAATACAAAAAATGGTGAACTACCTGGAAGTTGAGAGTTCTGTGTGGTGAGATGAGTGGCGCGCGTGTTTAATGTTTACAACATCACATACATGTTTTGTTACAACTGTACACTGAATTACAAAAAAAGCTGAAATACCTGGTATTACAGTGACGGTTCTGTGTGTTGAGATGAGTGGTGCGCGTGTGTAACATTCACAACATGGAATACCTGTAATGTTACAACTTTGCACTGAATTACAAAAATTGCTGAAATACCTGGTATTGCACTGAGGGTTCTGTGTGTTGAGATGAGTGGCGCGCATGTTATTATTCACAACATGACATACATGTAATGTTACAACTGTGCACTCAAATACAAAAAAATGGTGAACTACCTGGTAGTTGAGAGTTCTATGTGGCAAAAATTGCTGAAATACCTGGTATTGCACTGAGGGTTCTGTGGGTTGAGATGAGTGGCGCGCGTGTTTAATGTTCACAACATCACATACATGTGTTGTAACAACTGTACACTGAATTACAAAAAATGCTGAAATATCTGGTATTGCACTGAGGGTTCTGTGTTTGGAGACGAGATGAGTGGCAGGCGTGTTTAATATTCACCACATGGCATACGTGTAATGTTACAACTGTGAACTGAAATGCAAAAATTGCTGAACAACCTGGTATTACAGTGAGAGTTCTGTGTGTTAAGATGAGTGGAGCGCGTGTTTAACATTCACAACATGACATACATGTAATGTTACAACTGTGAACTGAATTACAAAAATTGCTGAACTACCTGGTATTTCAGTGTGAGTTCTGTTTGGTGAGATGAGTGGCAGGCGTGTTTAATATTCACCACATGGCATACGTGTAATGTTACAACTGTGAACTGAAATGCAAAAATTGGTAAACTACATGGTATTACAGTGACGGTTCTGTGTGTTGAGATGAGTGGTGCACGTGTTTAACATTCACAACATGACATACCTGTAATGTTACAACTGTGCACTGAATTACAAAAATTGCTGAAATACCTGGTATTGCACTGAGGGTTCTGTGTGTTGAGATGAGTGGCGCGCTTGTTTATTATTCACAACATGACATACATGTAATGTTACAACTGTGCACTCAAATACAAAAAATGGTGAACTACCTGGTAATTGAGAGTTCTGTATGGGGAGATGAGTGGCGCGCGCGTGTAACAACATGACATACATGAAATGTTACAACTGTGTGTGTTTTACAGTTAGAGTTCTGTGTTGTGAGATGAGTTGCGCGCATGTTTAATGTTTACAACATCACATACATGTTTTGTTACAACTCCACACTGAATTACAGAAATTGCTGAACTACCTGGTATTGCACTGAGCATTTTGTGTGTTGAGAGAAGTGGTGCGCGTGTGTAACATTCACAACATGGCATACCTGTAATGTTACAACTGTACAATGAATTACAGAAAATGCTGAACTACCTGGTTTCACAGTTAGAGTTCTGTGTTGTGAGATGAGTTGCGCGCATGTTTAATGTTTACAACATCACATACATGTTTTGTTACAACTCCACAGTGAATTACAGAAATTGCTGAACTACCTGGTATTGCACTGAGCGTTCTGTGTGTTGAGATAAGTGGTGCGCATGTTTAACATTCACAACATGACATACGTGTAATGTTACAACTGTGCACTCAAATACAAAAAATGGTGAACTACCTGGAAGTTGAGAGTTCTGTGTGGTGAGATGAGTGGCGCGCGTGTTTAATGTTTACAACATCACATACATGTTTTGTTACAACTGTACACTGAATTACAAAAAAAGCTGAAATACCTGGTATTACACTGAAGGTTCTGTGTGTTGAGATGAGTGGTGCGCGTGTGTAACATTCACAACATGGAATACCTGTAATGTTACAACTGTTCAATGAATTACAAAAAATGCTGAACTACCTGGTTTCACAGTTAGAGTTCTGTGTTGTGAGATGAGTTGCGCGCATGTTTAATGTTTACAACATCACATACATGTTTTGTTACAACTCCACAGTGAATTACAGAAATTGCTGAACTACCTGGTATTGCACTGAGCGTTCTGTGTGTTGAGATAAGTGGTGCGCATGTTTAACATTCACAACATGACATACGTGTAATGTTACAACTGTGCACTCAAATACAAAAAATGGTGAACTACCTGGAAGTTGAGAGTTCTGTGTGGTGAGATGAGTGGCGCGCGTGTTTAATGTTTACAACATCACATACATGTTTTGTTACAACTGTACACTGAATTACAAAAAAAGCTGAAATACCTGGTATTACAGTGACGGTTCTGTGTGTTGAGATGAGTGGTGCGCGTGTGTAACATTCACAACATGGAATACCTGTAATGTTACAACTGTGCACTGAATTACAAAAATTGCTGAAATACCTGGTATTGCACTGAGGGTTCTGTGTGTTGAGATGAGTGGCGCGCATGTTATTATTCACAACATGACATACATGTAATGTTACAACTGTGCACTCAAATACAAAAAAATGGTGAACTACCTGGTAGTTGAGAGTTCTGTGTGTCAAAAATTGCTGAAATACCTGGTATTGCACTGAGGGTTCTGTGGGTTGAGATGAGTGGCGCGCGTGTTTAATGTTCACAACATCACATACATGTGTTGTAACAACTGTACACTGAATTACAAAAAATGCTGAAATATCTGGTATTGCACTGAGGGTTCTGTGTTTGGAGACGAGATGAGTGGCAGGCGTGTTTAATATTCACCACATGGCATACGTGTAATGTTACAACTGTGAACTGAAATGCAAAAATTGCTGAACAACCTGGTATTACAGTGAGAGTTCTGTGTGTTAAGATGAGTGGAGCGCGTGTTTAACATTCACAACATGACATACATGTAATGTTACAACTGTGAACTGAATTACAAAAATTGCTGAACTACCTGGTATTTCAGTGTGAGTTCTGTTTGGTGAGATGAGTGGCAGGCGTGTTTAATATTCACCACATGGCATACGTGTAATGTTACAACTGTGAACTGAAATGCAAAAATTGGTAAACTACATGGTATTACAGTGACGGTTCTGTGTGTTGAGATGAGTGGTGCGCGTGTTTAACATTCACAACATGACATACCTGTAATGTTACAACTGTGCACTGAATTACAAAAATTGCTGAAATTTTTCAGAAGAGCAGAGCAGAGTCGTGGGACAGGTAGGAGTCGTAACCAGGGCAGAGGAGCAGAGCAGAGTCGTGGGGCAGGCAGGAGTCCTAACCAGGGCAGAGGAGCAGAGCAGAGTCGTGGGGCAGGCAGGAGTCGTAACCGAGGGCAGCGGAGCAGAGCGTGGGTCGGTTCAGTCCGAGTCCGTAACCAGAGAGCAGCAGCAGGGTAGCGAGGAGCCAGACACAGGGACGACTGAGGGCAGTGGGAGAGACAAACGAGCAGGCAGGAAACACAGGAGACGAACAGGCAGGGAGTAGACAGGTACAAAACTCACAGGCAAAAACCACGACAAGGAGCAGGGAGATCAGGGAGCAAAAACACAGGCAGGGTACAGAGAAAGAGCCAGAGTCAAAAATGCTTGCCTAGAAAAGTCTGAGGTTCGCTGACGGTCTGACACTGAATGCTTGAAAACCAGGAGCTAAAATAGGGAGAGTTAATCAGCGGCTAACAAGCCGCAGGTGCGCTGGCAGGCAGTGAGAGAACCAGAGGGCGTGGCTGGTGATAGCAAACAGGTGAGGCGGAAAAATACCCAGACTGGGGAAGCCGCGAGCAGACTCATGACAGAACCCCCCCCTCAAGGGACGGCCCCTGACGTCCAATACCCGGTAACACCGAGTCGGGCGGGAGGAGGGGGCCACCGGAGGGGGGCTAGTATTCCTCGGACCGGTCCGTGTCCATGGCTTCATCACTGGATGCCGCTCGCCCTGCCTCACTCTCGTCAGCAGATGGCGCCGCCACCTCAGGCTCCGATTCTGGGTCGGGGTTAGACACAGACACAGGGTTAAACACAGACACAGACACACGTCGACTCACCCGGGCAGGTGGGCGGCGAGGACCCCTAGGACGACCCCGGGCGATGGATGGCTGGTCTGGGTGTTGACAGTGGAAGTCCACGATAAGGGTACGGTCCAGAATCCTCCTGGCCGGTACCCAGGACCTTTCTTCCGGGCCGTAACCCTCCCAGTCTACCAAGTACTGGATGCCGCGCCCCCTCCGCCGGGATCGGAGCAGACGTCGTACAGTGTAGATGGGGTCCCCATCCAAGAGACGGGGAGCAGGAGGAGGAGGTACAGCCGGCGCCAACGGGCTCTGGCGGACCGGTTTGATCCGGGAGACATGAAATGTGGGGTGGACCCTCATGGTAGTGGGAAGTCGGAGCCGAACCGCCGTCGGACTGATCACTCGTTCCACCGTAAACGGTCCCAGGAATCGAGCAGCCAGTTTGCGGGACTCCACCCGGATGGGGAGGTCCTTGGTCGACAACCAAACTTTCTGGCCTGCACGGTAAACAGGGGCAGGGGTCCTACGGCGGTTGGCTCCGACGGAGTAGGAGGTGACAGCCCGGAGCAGGGCGACGCGAGCTCGTGCCCAGGTGCGCCGACAACGGCGAGCGTTAGCGAGGGCTGAAGGACAGGTAACCTCTCCCTCCTGGCTGGGGAACAGTGGTGGTTGGTAGCCATAGACACACTCGAAGGGAGACATTCTGGTAGCCGAGCAGATGAGCGAGTTGTGAGCGTACTCCACCCACACTAGCTGCCGAGCCCAGGAGAGAGGGTTCCGGGAGGACACGCAGCGAAGCGCCTTCTCCAGCTCCTGATTCATTCGCTCGGACTGGCCGTTGGATTGGGGATGGAACCCGGATGTAAGACTGACCGTGGCCCCCAACAGACGGCAGAACTCCTTCCAGAATGAAGAGGTGAATTGGGGGCCACGGTCGGTGACGATGTCCTTGGGGATACCATGTATGCGGAATACGTGGTTTTGAACTGCCTGCGCGGTCTCCTTGGCCGTCGGGAGCTTGGGGAGCGGAACGAAGTGGGCCATTTTACTGAAGCGATCCACTATGGTGAGTATGACCGTCATTCCGTCCGAAGCAGGCAGTCCAGTGACGAAATCCATGGCGATGTGGGACCACAGACGAGAGGGCACAGGAAGGGGCTGGAGAAGGCCGGCTGGTGGCTGGTTGGAGGCTTTGTTCTGGTTACAGGTAAGACAGGCTCGAACATACTACGGACATCTTTCTCCATTGTCGGCCACCAGAAACGTTGGGCGATCTGATGTCTGGTGCGGGTTGCCCCCGGATGGCATGCCAGGAGAGAATCGTGGCCCCACTGGAGGACCTGCGAGCGGAGGAGCTCCGGGACAAACAATCGGCCGTCAGGGCAGGCGCTGGGACCAGGCTGCTCCCGAAGAGCCCTCTGTACGCGGCGCTCTATGTCCCAGGTCAAAGCTCCCACGACACGGGAACCGGGGAGGATGGAGGCTGGCCCCTGGGAGTTGTCGTCCTCCTTCTGGAACCGGCGGGAGAGGGCGTCTGGCTTGGCGTTACGGGAACCTGGTCGATAGGAAAGGGTGAAGTTAAAGCGGGCGAAGAACAGAGACCAGCGAGACTGTCGGGGGTTAAGCCGTTTAGCAGAGCGGATATATTCAAGGTTCTTATGATCTGTCCACACCAAGAAGGGAACCGATGCCCCCTCCAGCCAGTGACGCCACTCCTCTAAGGCGAGCTTGACCGCCAATAGCTCCCGGTCCCCGATGTCGTAGTTGCATTCTGCGGTAGAGAGCCGGCGTGAGAAGAAGGCGCAGGGGTGGAGCTTGTTGTCTCCGGCTGATCTCTGGGACAAGACGGCCCCAACACCCACATCCGAGCCGTCCACCTCCACAATGAGTTGACAGTCAGGGTCCGGAACCTGGAGGATGGGAGCGGAGGTGAAGCGTGTCTTGAGAGCGGTGAAGGCGTCGGCGGCGGCCGAGGTCCATTGGAACGCCCTCTTCACGCTGGTAAGAGCTGTCAGGGGAGCAGCGACAGCACTGTAGTTCCGTATGAATAGCCTGTAGAAGTTAGCGAACCCAAGGAACTGCTGTAATTTCTTGCGGTCGCTGGGTACGGGCCAGGAGGCGACCACTGACACCTTGGCAGGATCCATGCTAATGCTGCCCTCCGCCACGACATATCCTAGGAAGGCCATGGTTTTAGCATGAAACTCGCACTTCTCAGCTTTCACAAACAGGGAATTCTCCAGGAGGCGGCGAAGGACCAGTTGGACGTGCTGCTTGTGTTCCGCCAGGTTTTTGGAGAATATTAAAATGTCGTCTAGGTAAACAAACACAAATCTGTTCAGCATATCACGCAGCACGTCGTTGACCAGCCCCTGGAAGACGGCCGGTGCGTTGGTGAGTCCAAAAGGCATAACGAGATACTCGTAATGGCCCGAGGGTGTATTGAACGCCGTCTTCCACTCGTCGCCCTCCCGGATCCGTACGAGATAGTAGGCGTTGCGAAGGTCGAGCTTAGTAAATACCGTGGCTCCCTGGAGCAGTTCGAAGGCGGAGTTGAGCAGTGGCAGAGGGTAGCGGTTCTTTACAGTGACGTCGTTTAAGCCTCTGTAGTCGATGCATGGTCGGAGCGAACCATCCTTCTTCCCCACGAAGAAGAAACCAGCACCGGCAGGAGAGGAGGAGGGACGAATGATGCCAGCGGCCAAGGAGTCTGAGATGTATTCTTCCATGGCCCGTCTCTCAGGGGCCGAGAGGGAGTAGAGGCGGCCCCGGGGAGGAGTGGAACCGGGGAGAAGGTCGATGGCGCAGTCGTAAGGACGGTGCGGGGGTAGAGACGTGGCTTTGGCCTTGCTGAACACAGCTTGTAGCGAGTGGTAGCACTTGGGAACACCAGACAGGTCTGGCGGCGAGAAGGTGGATCCAGAACGGGCAGGGGGAGAAGCAGAGAGCAGGCAGGTTTGATGGCAGTCAACCCCCCACTCCAAAACTGCCCCAGACCGCCAGTCGATGTGGGGGTTGTGCTGGCGCAGCCAGGGGTAGCCCAAGATGAGGAGCTGACCAAGAGAGCAGAGGAGATGGAACCGTATCATCTCCTGATGGTTCCCGGAGAGCTGCATCTTTACCGGTTCCGTGATATGAGTGACCGTTCCCAGCAGATGGCCGTCCAGAGCTCGGGCAGGGACAGGGGTAGGCAGTCGATGGAACTTTAGCCCCATCTGCCGGGCGAGGGATGATGTTCGCCTCTGCGCCAGAGTCAATGAGGGCGGTCAGCGCGTGTGTGCGACTGCAGAGATGAAGGTGGGCTTGGAGCAGGGGTTTTCCGTCTCTGGAGGACTGGGTGACTGTCGAGCTCAACCGGACTCCTCCTACGTCCGGTGAGCTCGTCCTTTTAACGGACACGAGGCGACACGGTGACCCTCACCTCCACAGTACAGGCACAGATTGGACGTAAGGCGGCGCTGCCGTTCCGTTGCAGACAGAGAGGTCCGACCGACCTCCATGGGCTCTGGGGAATCTTGCCTGCCAACAGGAGACATCAGACGAGGAGGTGTTGCGCTGCCGCCTCCGGGCGAGCTGGTAAGCGACTGGTTCAGGCGGCCTTTTTCCCGACGACGAGCCTGGATCCGTCGGTCTATGTGGGCCGTCAGGGCAATGGCGTCGTCGAGGTTGGACGGAGGTGTGTGGGAAACCAGCTCGTCCTTCAGGTAATCAGCCAGGCTATGGAGGTAAGCGTCCACGAGAGCCTCCATGTTCCAGCGACTGCGACTGGCCAGAGTGCGGAATTCAACCGAGTAGTCCGCAATAGCTCGTCTCCCCTGGCGCAGCGTCATCAGAGCCCTGGAGGCCTCGGCGGAGGACGACCCAGTGTCGAACACCTTTATCATCTCTTCGGCGAATCGGCTGAAGGAGGCGCAGGCAGGCGATTGTCGTTCGAACTCGGCCGTTCCCCAAAGCCGAGCCCTTCCGGACAGGTGGTTTATCGCGAAGGCTACTCTCGCAGCCTCGGTGGAGAAATTTCTTGGCTGCAGGTTGAAAATAAGACGGCAGTTTGTGAGGAATGCCCGGACCTGAGCAGGATCTCCATCGAACTTTTCTGGAGCTCCGACGCGGGGCTCCGCAGACTGAAAAGGCAGGGGGAGAGCAGAACCAACCAGGGGAGCGGAGACTGCCTCGTCAGCGGGCGGAATAGCAGGAGGCACCTGCCGGGCTAACAGCTGCGTTAGCTCAGCGAGCTGTTGTTGTTGCTGCTGGATTTGTAGCTGCTGCTGCTGGGCTATAGCCAGGAGGGACGCGACATCACTCGACATTCGACGAACATCTCCCTCGGCCATCTCGAGACGTCGCAGAGCGGAAGGGGCTTCCGTCGACTCCTGGCCCAGGCCACTAGGTACGTTCGCTGGGTCCATAGCTTGGTCAGACCGTTCTGTCATGAACCTGAACAGAGCGGAGAGACCCAAAAGCGTAACGTACAACAAGCGTGTTTTATTAAGGGATTGGGGAGTGGGGAATAACTCGATGCCCACAAGCCAGTGGACAGAGGCTTCTGGTGCCGCTGGCGAGCGGAGTTCTCGGGGTCGGCAGTAGGCGGCAGGTCGGAGAACCAGGGCTGGGGAGCAGAGCGTAGTCACAGGCAAGTTGGTCGAGTAGCCGGGGCAGAAGAGCAGAGCAGAGTCGTGGGACAGGCAGGAGTCGTAACCAGGGCAGAGGAGCAGAGCAGAGTCGTGGGGCAGGCAGGAGTCGTAACCAGGGCAGAGGAGCAGAGCAGAGTCGTGGGGCAGGCAGGAGTCGTAACCGAGGGCAGCGGAGCAGAGCGTGGGTCGGTTCAGTCCGAGTCCGTAACCAGAGAGCAGCAGCAGGGTAGCGAGGAGCCAGACACAGGGACGACTGAGGGCAGTGGGAGAGACAAACGAGCAGGCAGGAAACACAGGAGACGAACAGGCAGGGAGTAGACAGGTACAAAACTCACAGGCAAAAACCACGACAAGGAGCAGGGAGATCAGGGAGCAAAAACACAGGCAGGGTACAGAGAAAGAGCCAGAGTCAAAAATGCTTGCCTAGAAAAGTCTGAGGTTCGCTGACGGTCTGACACTGAATGCTTGAAAACCAGGAGCTAAAATAGGGAGAGTTAATCAGCGGCTAACAAGCCGCAGGTGCGCTGGCAGGCAGTGAGAGAACCAGAGGGCGTGGCTGGTGATAGCAAACAGGTGAGGCGGAAAAATACCCAGACTGGGGAAGCCGCGAGCAGACTCATGACACGTTCTGTGTGTTGAGATAAGTGGTGCGCATGTTTAACATTCACAACATGACATACGTGTAATGTTACAACTGTGCACTCAAATACAAAAAATGGTGAACTACCTGGAAGTTGAGAGTTCTGTGTGGTGAGATGAGTGGCGCGCGTGTTTAATGTTTACAACATCACATACATGTTTTGTTACAACTGTACACTGAATTACAAAAAAAGCTGAAATACCTGGTATTACAGTGACGGTTCTGTGTGTTGAGATAAGTGGTGCGCATGTTTAACATTCACAACATGACATACGTGTAATGTTACAACTGTGCACTCAAATACAAAAAATGGTGAACTACCTGGAAGTTGAGAGTTCTGTGTGGTGAGATGAGTGGCGCGCGTGTTTAATGTTTACAACATCACATACATGTTTTGTTACAACTGTACACTGAATTACAAAAAAAGCTGAAATACCTGGTATTACAGTGACGGTTCTGTGTGTTGAGATGAGTGGTGCGCGTGTGTAACATTCACAACATGGAATACCTGTAATGTTACAACTGTGCACTGAATTACAAAAATTGCTGAAATACCTGGTATTGCACTGAGGGTTCTGTGTGTTGAGATGAGTGGCGCGCTTGTTTATTATTCACAACATGACATACATGTAATGTTACAACTGTGCACTCAAATACAAAAAATGGTGAACTACCTGGTAATTGAGAGTTCTGTATGGGGAGATGAGTGGCGCGCGCGTGTAACAATATGACATACATGTAATGTTACAACTGTGTGTGTTTTACAGTTAGAGTTCTGTGTTGTGAGATGAGTTGCGCGCATGTTTAATGTTTACAACATCACATACATGTTTTGTTACAACTCCACACTGAATTACAGAAATTGCTGAACTACCTGGTATTGCACTGAGCATTTTGTGTGTTGAGAGAAGTGGTGCGCGTGTGTAACATTCACAACATGGCATACCTGTAATGTTACAACTGTACAATGAATTACAAAAAATGCTGAACTACCTGGTTTCACAGTTAAAGTTCTGTGTTGTGAGATGAGTTGCGCGCATGTTTAATGTTTACAACATCACATACATGTTTTGTTACAACTCCACAGTGAATTACAGAAATTGCTGAACTACCTGGTATTGCACTGAGCGTTCTGTGTGTTGAGATAAGTGGTGCGCATGTTTAACATTCACAACATGACATACGTGTAATGTTACAACTGTGCACTCAAATACAAAAAATGGTGAACTACCTGGAAGTTGAGAGTTCTGTGTGGTGAGATGAGTGGCGCGCGTGTTTAATGTTTACAACATCACATACATGTTTTGTTACAACTGTACACTGAATTACAAAAAAAGCTGAAATACCTGGTACTACAGTGACGGTTCTGTGTGTTGAGATGAGTGGTGCGCGTGTGTAACATTCACAACATGGAATACCTGTAATGTTACAACTGTGCACTGAATTACAAAAATTGCTGAAATACCTGGTATTGCACTGAGGGTTCTGTGTGTTGAGATGAGTGGCGCGCTTGTTTATTATTCACAACATGACATACATGTAATGTTACAACTGTGCACTCAAATACAAAAAATGGTGAACTACCTGGTAATTGAGAGTTCTGTATGGGGAGATGAGTGGCGCGCGCGTGTAACAATATGACATACATGTAATGTTACAACTGTGTGTGTTTTACAGTTAGAGTTCTGTGTTGTGAGATGAGTTGCGCGCATGTTTAATGTTTACAACATCACATACATGTTTTGTTACAACTCCACAGTGAATTACAGAAATTGCTGAACTACCTGGTATTGCACTGAGCGTTCTGTGTGTTGAGATAAGTGGTGCGCATGTTTAACATTCACAACATGACATACGTGTAATGTTACAACTGTGCACTCAAATACAAAAAATGGTGAACTACCTGGAAGTTGAGAGTTCTGTGTGGTGAGATGAGTGGCGCGCGTGTTTAATGTTTACAACATCACATACATGTTTTGTTACAACTGTACACTGAATTACAAAAAAAGCTAAAATACCTGGTATTACAGTGACGGTTTTGTGTGTTGAGATGAGTTGTGCGCGTGTGTAACATTCACAACAATGGAATACCTGTAATGTTACAACTGTGCACTGAATTACAAAAATTGCTGAAATACCTGGTATTGCACTGAGGGTTCTGTGTGTTGAGATGAGTGGCGCGCATGTTATTATTCACAACATGACATACATGTAATGTTACAACTGTGCACTCAAATACAAAAAAATGGTGAACTACCTGGTAGTTGAGAGTTCTGTGTGGCAAAAATTGCTGAAATACCTGGTATTGCACTGAGGGTTCTGTGGGTTGAGATGAGTGGCGCGCGTGTTTAATGTTCACAACATCACATACATGTGTTGTAAACACTGTACACTGAATTACAAAAAATGCTGAAATATCTGGTATTGCACTGAGGGTTCTGTGTGTGGAGACGAGATGAGTGGCAGGCGTGTTTAATATTCACCACATGGCATACGTTTAATGTTACAACTGTGAACTGAAATGCAAAAATTGCTGAACAATCTGGTATTACAGTGAGAGTTCTGTGTGTTAAGATGAGTGGAGCGCGTGTTTAACATTCACAACATGACATACATGTAATGTTACAACTGTGAACTGAATTACAAAAATTGCTGAACTACCTGGTATTTCAGTGTGAGTTCTGTTTGGTGTGATGAGTGGCAGGCGTGTTTAATATTCACCACATGGCATACGTGTAATGTTACAACTGTGAACTGAAATGCAAAAAATTGCTAAACTACATGGTATTACAGTGACGGTTCTGTGTGTTGAGATGAGTGGTGCGCGTGTTTAACATTCACAACATGACATACCTGTAATGTTACAACTGTGCACTGAATTACAAAAATTGCTGAAATACCTGGTATTGCACTGAGGGTTCTGTGTGTTGAGATGAGTGGCGCGCTTGTTTATTATTCACAACATGACATACATGTAATGTTACAACTGTGCACTCAAATACAAAAAATGGTGAACTACCTGGTAATTGAGAGTTCTGTATGGGGAGATGAGTGGCGCGCGCGTGTAACAATATGACATACATGTAATGTTACAACTGTGTGTGTTTTACAGTTAGAGTTCTGTGTTGTGAGATGAGTTGCGCGCATGTTTAATGTTTACAACATCACATACATGTTTTGTTACAACTCCACACTGAATTACAGAAATTGCTGAACTACCTGGTATTGCACTGAGCATTTTGTGTGTTGAGAGAAGTGGTGCGCGTGTGTAACATTCACAACATGGCATACCTGTAATGTTACAACTGTACAATGAATTACAAAAAATGCTGAACTACCTGGTTTCACAGTTAGAGTTCTGTGTTGTGAGATGAGTTGCGCGCATGTTTAATGTTTACAACATCACATACATGTTTTGTTACAACTCCACAGTGAATTACAGAAATTGCTGAACTACCTGCTATTGCACTGAGCGTTCTGTGTGTTGAGATAAGTGGTGCGCATGTTTAACATTCACAACATGACATACGTGTAATGTTACAACTGTGCACTCAAATACAAAAAATGTTGAACTACCTGGAAGTTGAGAGTTCTGTATGGTGAGATGAGTGGCGCGCGTGTTTAATGTTTACAACATCACATACATGTTTTGTTACAACTGTACACTGAATTACAAAAAAAGCTGAAATACCTGGTATTACAGTGACGGTTCTGTGTGTTGAGATAAGTGGTGCGCATGTTTAACATTCACAACATGACATACGTGTAATGCAGAGGCGATTGCTCTAAGACAACAAGGGAGGCTCAGCCTCCTCTAAAAATCATGGAGAAAGTAGTTTACTACTACTATGTTGTACTATATTTACTATACTGTATTTACATTGGTATTTCATCTCCAGCATTGTATAATGTGTTCAAGACAAAATCGTTAAGCAATTAGTTTTCACGTTTTTTTTTTTTTGACTACGTGATCCAGTCCAGCCTCACTGGACTTCAATGGCACTTGCAGTATGCTCTCTTTCAGTGCGAAAACCTAGACGTTTATTGGACAAATGCTGAAAAAATCGTCACTTCCAGGGAGGCTCGGACTCACTGGGAGTGAATGGAGAGGGCGGGCTAAACTGCTTCCTAGAGGAGGCTGAGGCTCTGTGTGGTGATTGGAGGAACTGTTAAAGCGGGCGGATTTTTATTTATTGACAGCTTCTTAAAAAATATCGGCAGGTGGATTTCATGCTGCTCAGTCAGTCAGTACCATACATAGGGAAGTGGTGAGAAATCTCCATTCGTTTTGCCTGCCATTCACTAGTGTCTTTGTACATAAGTTTGTAAATATAGTGTTATTAAGTTTGATACTGGTTTTCATTTCAGTTTGAAAAGTTCGTTTTATAGCCTGTAGAGGGGGGAAACTAGCCAGCTAGCAAGAAAGCTGTGCATTATGGCGGCTAGCATTTTTGATTTGATTTAAGCGAACAAATTTGATAGTCTTCCTTACAAAGACAAAATCTGAATTAAACAGCAGGGCAGACCAACGCCTAACATTGATTTAGTTAAAAAGGTAGGGGGAAATCATCGTTGTTTTCAGCTCTCCTAGTATGACAAGGTCAACTGGCTAACTGCAGGTGCAGCTGTAGCACAACGGGGTAAAGCTAACTTAGATCTACTTGCCATCGAGAGTCCCTAGAGAAGACGCCCAGCTGGTATGGCTGGGTAACAGACAAACAGTTTTTTAGAAAAAAAGAAAGAAGGGCAGTATTTTCTTATACATAACATTGCTGTGGTGGTGGTTCTTCTGCATAGAGCAACATAGGCCTTATTATTAACAGTTTAAAATATATCCCACATACAAAATATTAGCAGAAATAAACGAAATAATTTTGTAATAAGATGTCACAGTATATTGGCCAGTACTGGGCCAAAAGAAATAATAAGAAATAAGAGGCAGTTCACAATTTGTGGGCTTACTGGGCCAGTCCTGGGCCAATAGAACCAATAAGTAATTTCAGTGTGTTGGCCAATACTTAGTACTGGGCCAAAAGAACCAATGTGTAATTTCACAGTAGGTGGGGCAGTACTGGGCCAGGAACCCAGGTGACACTCTGATGACAATGTACAGTGTGCGGGGCAATTTCTGGACTGGAGACCCAGCCCAAAGTGGGGTGACTCAGAGGCAAGGGTGTGGGCCATAATTGACATTTTTTTTATCTGCCTAACTGACCAGCCTCCCCTGTTTGAAAGACTACCAGCCGCCACTGGTGTAATGTTACAACTGTGCACTCAAATACAAAAAATGGTGAACTACCTGGAAGTTGAGAGTTCTGTGTGGTGAGATGAGTGGCGCGCGTGTTTAATGTTTACAACATCACATACATGTTTTGTTACAACTGTACACTGAATTAAAAAAAAAGCTGAAATACCTGGTATTACAGTGACGGTTCTGTGTGTTGAGATGAGTGGTGCGCGTGTGTAACATTCACAACATGGCATACCTGTAATGTTACAACTGTGCACTGAATTACAAAAATTGCTGAAATACCTGGTATTGCACTGAGGGTTCTGTGTGTTGAGATGAGTGGCGCGCTTGTTTATTATTCACAACATGACATACATGTAATGTTACAACTGTGCACTCAAATACAAAAAATGGTGAACTACCTGGTAATTGAGAGTTCTGTATTGGGAGATGAGTGGCGCGCGCGTGTAACAATATGACATACATGTAATGTTACAACTGTGTGTGTTTTACAGTTAGAGTTCTGTGTTGTGAGATGAGTTGCGCGCATGTTTAATGTTTACAACATCACATACATGTTTTGTTACAACTCCACAGTGAATTACAGAAATTGCTGAACTACCTGGTATTGCACTGAGCGTTCTGTGTGTTGAGATAAGTGGTTCGCATGTTTAACATTCACAACATGACATACGTGTAATGTTACAACTGTGCACTCAAATACAAAAAATGGTGAACTACCTGGAAGTTGAGAGTTCTGTGTGGTGAGATGAGTGGCGCGCGTGTTTAATAATTACAACATCACATACATGTTTTGTTACAACTGTACACTGAATTACAAAAAAAGCTGAAATACCTGGTATTACAGTGACGGTTCTGTGTGTTGAGATGAGTGGTGCGCGTGTTTAACATCCACAACATGACATACCTGTAATGTTACAACTGTGCACTGAATTACAAAAATTGCTGAAATACCTGGTATTGCACTGAGGGTTCTGTGTGTTGAGATGAGTGGCGCGCTTGTTTATTATTCACAACATGACATACATGTAATGTTACAACTGTGCACTCAAATACAAAAAATGGTGAACTACCTGGTAATTGAGAGTTCTGTATGGGGAGATGAGTGGCGCGCGCGTGTAACAATATGACATACATGTAATGTTACAACTGTGTGTGTTTTACAGTTAGAGTTCTGTGTTGTGAGATGAGTTGCACGCATGTTTAATGTTTACAACATCACATACATGTTTTGTTACAACTCCACACTGAATTACAGAAATTGCTGAACTACCTGGTATTGCACTGAGCATTTTGTGTGTTGAGAGAAGTGGTGCGCGTGTGTAACATTCACAACATGGCATACCTGTAATGTTACAACTGTACAATGAATTCCAAAAAATTCTGAACTACCTGGTTTCACAGTTAGAGTTCTGTGTTGTGAGATGAGTTGCGCGCATGTTTAATGTTTACAACATCAAATACATGTTTTGTTACAACTCCACAGTGAATTACAGAAATTGCTGAACTACCTGGTATTGCACTGAGCGTTCTTTGTGTTGAGATAAGTGGTGCGCATGTTTAACATTCACAACATGACATACGTGTAATGTTACAACTGTGCACTCAAATACAAAAAATGGTGAACTACCTGGAAGTTGAGAGTTCTGTATGGTGAGATGAGTGGCGCGCGTGTTTAATGTTTACAACATCACATACATGTTTTGTTACAACTGTACACTGAATTACAAAAAAAGCTGAAATACCTGGTATTACAGTGACGGTTCTGTGTGTTGAGATAAGTGGTGCGCATGTTTAACATTCACAACATGACATACGTGTAATGTTACAACTGTGCACTCAAATACAAAAAATGGTGAACTACCTGGAAGTTGAGAGTTCTGTGTGGTGAGATGAGTGGCGCGCGTGTTTAATGTTTACAACATCACATACATGTTTTGTTACAACTGTACACTGAATTACAAAAAAAGCTGAAATACCTGGTATTACAGTGACGGTTCTGTGTGTTGAGATGAGTGGTGCGCGTGTGTAACATTCACAACATGGAATACCTGTAATGTTACAACTGTGCACTGAATTACAAAAATTGCTGAAATACCTGGTATTGCACTGAGGGTTCTGTGTGTTGAGATGAGTGGCGCGCTTGTTTATTATTCACAACATGACATACATGTTACAACTGTGCACTCAAATACAAAAAATGGTGAACTACCTGGTAATTGAGAGTTCTGTATGGGGAGATGAGTGGCGCGCGCGTGTAACAATATGACATACATGTAATGTTACAACTGTGTGTGTTTTACAGTTAGAGTTCTGTGTTGTGAGATGAGTTGCGCGCATGTTTAATGTTTACAACATCACATACATGTTTTGTTACAACTCCACAGTGAATTACAGAAATTGCTGAACTACCTGGTATTGCACTGAGCGTTCTGTGTGTTGAGATAAGTGGTTCGCATGTTTAACATTCACAACATGACATACGTGTAATGTTACAACTGTGCACTCAAATACAAAAAATGGTGAACTACCTGGAAGTTGAGAGTTCTGTGTGGTGAGATGAGTGGCGCGCGTGTTTAATAATTACAACATCACATACATGTTTTGTTACAACTGTACACTGAATTACAAAAAAAGCTGAAATACCTGGTATTACAGTGACGGTTCTGTGTGTTGAGATGAGTGGTGCGCGTGTTTAACATTCACAACATGACATACCTGTAATGTTACAACTGTGCACTGAATTACAAAAATTGCTGAAATACCTGGTATTGCACTGAGGGTTCTGTGTGTTGAGATGAGTGGCGCGCTTGTTTATTATTCACAACATGACATACATGTAATGTTACAACTGTGCACTCAAATACAAAAAATGGTGAACTACCTGGTAATTGAGAGTTCTGTATGGGGAGATGAGTGTGTTGTGAGATGAGTTGCACGCATGTTTAATGTTTACAACATCACATACATGTTTTGTTACAACTCCACACTGAATTACAGAAATTGCTGAACTACCTGGTATTGCACTGAGCATTTTGTGTGTTGAGAGAAGTGGTGCGCGTGTGTAACATTCACAACATGGCATACCTGTAATGTTACAACTGTACAATGAATTACAAAAAATGCTGAACTACCTGGTTTCACAGTTAGAGTTCTGTGTTGTGAGATGAGTTGCGCGCATGTTTAATGTTTACAACATCAAATACATGTTTTGTTACAACTCCACAGTGAATTACAGAAATTGCTGAACTACCTGGTATTGCACTGAGCGTTCTTTGTGTTGAGATAAGTGGTGCGCATGTTTAACATTCACAACATGACATACGTGTAATGTTACAACTGTGCACTCAAATACAAAAAATGGTGAACTACCTGGAAGTTGAGAGTTCTGTATGGTGAGATGAGTGGCGCGCGTGTTTAATGTTTACAACATCACATACATGTTTTGTTACAACTGTACACTGAATTACAAAAAAAGCTGAAATACCTGGTATTACAGTGACGGTTCTGTGTGTTGAGATAAGTGGTGCGCATGTTTAACATTCACAACATGACATACGTGTAATGTTACAACTGTGCACTCAAATACAAAAAATGGTGAACTACCTGGAAGTTGAGAGTTCTGTGTGGTGAGATGAGTGGCGCGCGTGTTTAATGTTTACAACATCACATACATGTTTTGTTACAACTGTACACTGAATTACAAAAAAAGCTGAAATACCTGGTATTACAGTGACGGTTCTGTGTGTTGAGATGAGTGGTGCGCGTGTGTAACATTCACAACATGGAATACCTGTAATGTTACAACTGTGCACTGAATTACAAAAATTGCTGAAATACCTGGTATTGCACTGAGGGTTCTGTGTGTTGAGATGAGTGGCGCGCTTGTTTATTATTCACAACATGACATACATGTAATGTTACAACTGTGCACTCAAATACAAAAAATGGTGAACTACCTAGTAATTGAGAGTTCTGTATGGGGAGATGAGTGGCGCGCGCGTGTAACAATATGACATACATGTAATGTTACAACTGTGTGTGTTTTACAGTTAGAGTTCTGTGTTGTGAGATGAGTTGCACGCATGTTTAATGTTTACAACATCACATACATGTTTTGTTACAACTCCACACTGAATTACAGAAATTGCTGAACTACCTGGTATTGCACTGAGCATTTTGTGTGTTGAGAGAAGTGGTGCGCGTGTGTAACATTCACAACATGGCATACCTGTAATGTTACAACTGTACAATGAATTACAAAAAATGCTGAACTACCTGGTTTCACAGTTAGAGTTCTGTGTTGTGAGATGAGTTGCGCGCATGTTTAATGTTTACAACATCAAATACATGTTTTGTTACAACTCCACAGTGAATTACAGAAATTGCTGAACTACCTGGTATTGCACTGAGCGTTCTTTGTGTTGAGATAAGTGGTGCGCATGTTTAACATTCACAACATGACATACGTGTAATGTTACAACTGTGCACTCAAATACAAAAAATGGTGAACTACCTGGAAGTTGAGAGTTCTGTATGGTGAGATGAGTGGCGCGCGTGTTTAATGTTTACAACATCACATACATGTTTTGTTACAACTGTACACTGAATTACAAAAAAAGCTGAAATACCTGGTATTACAGTGACGGTTCTGTGTGTTGAGATAAGTGGTGCGCATGTTTAACATTCACAACATGACATACGTGTAATGTTACAACTGTGCACTCAAATACAAAAAATGGTGAACTACCTGGAAGTTGAGAGTTCTGTGTGGTGAGATGAGTGGCGCGCGTGTTTAATGTTTACAACATCACATACATGTTTTGTTACAACTGTACACTGAATTACAAAAAAAGCTGAAATACCTGGTATTACAGTGACGGTTCTGTGTGTTGAGATGAGTGGTGCGCGTGTGTAACATTCACAACATGGAATACCTGTAATGTTACAACTGTGCACTGAATTACAAAAATTGCTGAAATACCTGGTATTGCACTGAGGGTTCTGTGTGTTGAGATGAGTGGCGCGCTTGTTTATTATTCACAACATGACATACATGTAATGTTACAACTGTGCACTCAAATACAAAAAATGGTGAACTACCTGGTAATTGAGAGTTCTGTATGGGGAGATGAGTGGCGCGCGCGTGTAACAATATGACATACATGTAATGTTACAACTGTGTTTGTTTTACAGTTAGAGTTCTGTGTTGTGAGATGAGTTGCGCGCATGTTTAATGTTTACAACATCACATACATGTTTTGTTACAACTCCACAGTGAATTACAGAAATTGCTGAACTACCTGGTATTGCACTGAGCGTTCTGTGTGTTGAGATAAGTGGTTCGCATGTTTAACATTCACAACATGACATACGTGTAATGTTACAACTGTGCACTCAAATACAAAAAATGGTGAACTACCTGGAAGTTGAGAGTTCTGTGTGGTGAGATGAGTGGCGCGCGTGTTTAATGTTTACAACATCACATACATGTTTTGTTACAACTGTACACTGAATTACAAAAAAAGCTGAAATACCTGGTATTACAGTGACGGTTCTGTGTGTTGAGATGAGTGGTGCGCGTGTTTAACATTCACAACATGACATACCTGTAATGTTACAACTGTGCACTGAATTACAAAAATTGCTGAAATACCTGGTATTGCACTGAGGGTTCTGTGTGTTGAGATGAGTGGCGCGCTTGTTTATTATTCACAACATGACATACATGTAATGTTACAACTGTGCACTCAAATACAAAAAATGGTGAACTACCTGGTAATTGAGAGTTCTGTATGGGGAGATGAGTGGCGCGCGCGTGTAACAATATGACATACATGTAATGTTACAACTGTGTGTGTTTTACAGTTAGAGTTCTGTGTTGTGAGATGAGTTGCACGCATGTTTAATGTTTACAACATCACATACATGTTTTGTTACAACTCCACAGTGAATTACAGAAATTGCTGAACTACCTGGTATTTCACTGAGCGTTCTGTGTGTTGAGATAAGTGGTTCGCATGTTTAACATTCACAACATGACATACGTGTAATGTTACAACTGTGCACTCAAATACAAAAAATGGTGAACTACCTGGAAGTTGAGAGTTCTGTGTGGTGAGATGAGTGGCGCGCGTGTTTAATAATTACAACATCACATACATGTTTTGTTACAACTGTACACTGAATTACAAAAAAAGCTGAAATACCTGGTATTACAGTGACGGTTCTGTGTGTTGAGATGAGTGGTGCGCGTGTTTAACATCCACAACATGACATACCTGTAATGTTACAACTGTGCACTGAATTACAAAAATTGCTGAAATACCTGGTATTGCACTGAGGGTTCTGTGTGTTGAGATGAGTGGCGCGCTTGTTTATTATTCACAACATGACATACATGTAATGTTACAACTGTGCACTCAAATACAAAAAATGGTGAACTACCTGGTAATTGAGAGTTCTGTATGGGGAGATGAGTGGCGCGCGCGTGTAACAATATGACATACATGTAATGTTACAACTGTGTGTGTTTTACAGTTAGAGTTCTGTGTTGTGAGATGAGTTGCACGCATGTTTAATGTTTACAACATCACATACATGTTTTGTTACAACTCCACACTGAATTACAGAAATTGCTGAACTACCTGGTATTGCACTGAGCATTTTGTGTGTTGAGAGAAGTGGTGCGCGTGTGTAACATTCACAACATGGCATACCTGTAATGTTACAACTGTACAATGAATTCCAAAAAATTCTGAACTACCTGGTTTCACAGTTAGAGTTCTGTGTTGTGAGATGAGTTGCGCGCATGTTTAATGTTTACAACATCAAATACATGTTTTGTTACAACTCCACAGTGAATTACAGAAATTGCTGAACTACCTGGTATTGCACTGAGCGTTCTTTGTGTTGAGATAAGTGGTGCGCATGTTTAACATTCACAACATGACATACGTGTAATGTTACAACTGTGCACTCAAATACAAAAAATGGTGAACTACCTGGAAGTTGAGAGTTCTGTATGGTGAGATGAGTGGCGCGCGTGTTTAATGTTTACAACATCACATACATGTTTTGTTACAACTGTACACTGAATTACAAAAAAAGCTGAAATACCTGGTATTACAGTGACGGTTCTGTGTGTTGAGATAAGTGGTGCGCATGTTTAACATTCACAACATGACATACGTGTAATGTTACAACTGTGCACTCAAATACAAAAAATGGTGAACTACCTGGAAGTTGAGAGTTCTGTGTGGTGAGATGAGTGGCGCGCGTGTTTAATGTTTACAACATCACATACATGTTTTGTTACAACTGTACACTGAATTACAAAAAAAGCTGAAATACCTGGTATTACAGTGACGGTTCTGTGTGTTGAGATGAGTGGTGCGCGTGTGTAACATTCACAACATGGAATACCTGTAATGTTACAACTGTGCACTGAATTACAAAAATTGCTGAAATACCTGGTATTGCACTGAGGGTTCTGTGTGTTGAGATGAGTGGCGCGCTTGTTTATTATTCACAACATGACATACATGTAATGTTACAACTGTGCACTCAAATACAAAAAATGGTGAACTACCTGGTAATTGAGAGTTCTGTATGGGGAGATGAGTGGCGCGCGCGTGTAACAATATGACATACATGTAATGTTACAACTGTGTGTGTTTTACAGTTAGAGTTCTGTGTTGTGAGATGAGTTGCACGCATGTTTAATGTTTACAACATCACATACATGTTTTGTTACAACTCCACACTGAATTACAGAAATTGCTGAACTACCTGGTATTGCACTGAGCATTTTGTGTGTTGAGAGAAGTGGTGCGCGTGTGTAACATTCACAACATGGCATACCTGTAATGTTACAACTGTACAATGAATTACAAAAAATGCTGAACTACCTTGTTTCACAGTTAGAGTTCTGTGTTGTGAGATGAGTTGCGCGCATGTTTAATGTTTACAACATCAAATACATGTTTTGTTACAACTCCACAGTGAATTACAGAAATTACTGAACTACCTGGTATTGCACTGAGCGTTCTGTGTGTTGAGATAAGTGGTGCGCATGTTTAACATTCACAACATGACATACGTGTAATGTTACAACTGTGCACTCAAATACAAAAAATGTTGAACTACCTGGAAGTTGAGAGTTCTGTATGGTGAGATGAGTGGCGCGCGTGTTTAATGTTTACAACATCACATACATGTTTTGTTACAACTGTACACTGAATTACAAAAAAAGCTGAAATACCTGGTATTACAGTGACTGTTCTGTGTGTTGAGATAAGTGGTGCGCATGTTTAACATTCACAACATGACATACGTGTAATGTTACAACTGTGCACTCAAATACAAAAAATGGTGAACTACCTGGGAGTTGAGAGTTCTGTGTGGTGAGATGAGTGGCGCGCGTGTTTAATGTTTACAACATCACATACATGTTTTGTTACAACTGTACACTGAATTACAAAAAAAGCTGAAATACCTGGTATTACAGTGACGGTTCTGTGTGTTGAGATGAGTGGTGCGCGTGTGTAACATTCACAACATGGAATACCTGTAATGTTACAACTGTGCACTGAATTACAAAAATTGCTGAAATACCTGGTATTGCACTGAGGGTTCTGTGTGTTGAGATGAGTGGCGCGCTTGTTTATTATTCACAACATGACATACATGTAATGTTACAACTGTGCACTCAAATACAAAAAATGGTGAACTACCTGGTAATTGAGAGTTCTGTATGGGGAGATGAGTGGCGCGCGCGTGTAACAATATGACATACATGTAATGTTACAACTGTGTGTGTTTTACAGTTAGAGTTCTGTGTTGTGAGATGAGTTGCGCGCATGTTTAATGTTTACAACATCACATACATGTTTTGTTACAACTCCACAGTGAATTACAGAAATTGCTGAACTACCTGGTATTGCACTGAGCGTTCTGTGTGTTGAGATAAGTGGTTCGCATGTTTAACATTCACAACATGACATACGTGTAATGTTACAACTGTGCACTCAAATACAAAAAATGGTGAACTACCTGGAAGTTGAGAGTTCTGTGTGGTGAGATGAGTGGCGCGCGTGTTTAATAATTACAACATCACATACATGTTTTGTTACAACTGTACACTGAATTACAAAAAAAGCTGAAATACCTGGTATTACAGTGACGGTTCTGTGTGTTGAGATGAGTGGTGCGCGTGTTTAACATTCACAACATGACATACCTGTAATGTTACAACTGTGCACTGAATTACAAAAATTGCTGAAATACCTGGTATTGCACTGAGGGTTCTGTGTGTTGAGATGAGTGGCGCGCTTGTTTATTATTCACAACATGACATACATGTAATGTTACAACTGTGCACTCAAATACAAAAAATGGTGAACTACCTGGTAATTGAGAGTTCTGTATGGGGAGATGAGTGGCGCGCGAGTGTAACAATATGACATACATGTAATGTTACAACTGTGTGTGTTTTACAGTTAGAGTTCTGTGTTGTGAGATGAGTTGCACGCATGTTTAATGTTTACAACATCACATACATGTTTTGTTACAACTCCACAGTGAATTACAGAAATTGCTGAACTACCTGGTATTGCACTGAGCGTTCTGTGTGTTGAGATAAGTGGTTCGCATGTTTAACATTCACAACATGACATACGTGTAATGTTACAACTGTGCACTCAAATACAAAAAATGGTGAACTACCTGGAAGTTGAGAGTTCTGTGTGGTGAGATGAGTGGCGCGCGTGTTTAATAATTACAACATCACATACATGTTTTGTTACAACTGTACACTGAATTACAAAAAAAGCTGAAATACCTGGTATTACAGTGACGGTTCTGTGTGTTGAGATGAGTGGTGCGCGTGTTTAACATCCACAACATGACATACCTGTAATGTTACAACTGTGCACTGAATTACAAAAATTGCTGAAATACCTGGTATTGCACTGAGGGTTCTGTGTGTTGAGATGAGTGGCGCGCTTGTTTATTATTCACAACATGACATACATGTAATGTTACAACTGTGCACTCAAATACAAAAAATGGTGAACTACCTGGTAATTGAGAGTTCTGTATGGGGAGATGAGTGGCGCGCGCGTGTAACAATATGACATACATGTAATGTTACAACTGTGTGTGTTTTACAGTTAGAGTTCTGTGTTGTGAGATGAGTTGCACGCATGTTTAATGTTTACAACATCACATACATGTTTTGTTACAACTCCACACTGAATTACAGAAATTGCTGAACTACCTGGTATTGCACTGAGCATTTTGTGTGTTGAGAGAAGTGGTGCGCGTGTGTAACATTCACAACATGGCATACCTGTAATGTTACAACTGTACAATGAATTCCAAAAAATTCTGAACTACCTGGTTTCACAGTTAGAGTTCTGTGTTGTGAGATGAGTTGCGCGCATGTTTAATGTTTACAACATCAAATACATGTTTTGTTACAACTCCACAGTGAATTACAGAAATTGCTGAACTACCTGGTATTGCACTGAGCGTTCTTTGTGTTGAGATAAGTGGTGCGCATGTTTAACATTCACAACATGACATACGTGTAATGTTACAACTGTGCACTCAAATACAAAAAATGGTGAACTACCTGGAAGTTGAGAGTTCTGTATGGTGAGATGAGTGGCGCGCGTGTTTAATGTTTACAACATCACATACATGTTTTGTTACAACTGTACACTGAATTACAAAAAAAGCTGAAATACCTGGTATTACAGTGACGGTTCTGTGTGTTGAGATAAGTGGTGCGCATGTTTAACATTCACAACATGACATACGTGTAATGTTACAACTGTGCACTCAAATACAAAAAATGGTGAACTACCTGGAAGTTGAGAGTTCTGTGTGGTGAGATGAGTGGCGCGCGTGTTTAATGTTTACAACATCACATACATGTTTTGTTACAACTGTACACTGAATTACAAAAAAAGCTGAAATACCTGGTATTACAGTGACGGTTCTGTGTGTTGAGATGAGTGGTGCGCGTGTGTAACATTCACAACATGGAATACCTGTAATGTTACAACTGTGCACTGAATTACAAAAATTGCTGAAATACCTGGTATTGCACTGAGGGTTCTGTGTGTTGAGATGAGTGGCGCGCTTGTTTATTATTCACAACATGACATACATGTAATGTTACAACTGTGCACTCAAATACAAAAAATGGTGAACTACCTGGTAATTGAGAGTTCTGTATGGGGAGATGAGTGGCGCGCGCGTGTAACAATATGACATACATGTAATGTTACAACTGTGTGTGTTTTACAGTTAGAGTTCTGTGTTGTGAGATGAGTTGCACGCATGTTTAATGTTTACAACATCACATACATGTTTTGTTACAACTCCACACTGAATTACAGAAATTGCTGAACTACCTGGTATTGCACTGAGCATTTTGTGTGTTGAGAGAAGTGGTGCGCGTGTGTAACATTCACAACATGGCATACCTGTAATGTTACAACTGTACAATGAATTACAAAAAATGCTGAACTACCTTGTTTCACAGTTAGAGTTCTGTGTTGTGAGATGAGTTGCGCGCATGTTTAATGTTTACAACATCAAATACATGTTTTGTTACAACTCCACAGTGAATTACAGAAATTACTGAACTACCTGGTATTGCACTGAGCGTTCTGTGTGTTGAGATAAGTGGTGCGCATGTTTAACATTCACAACATGACATACGTGTAATGTTACAACTGTGCACTCAAATACAAAAAATGTTGAACTACCTGGAAGTTGAGAGTTCTGTATGGTGAGATGAGTGGCGCGCGTGTTTAATGTTTACAACATCACATACATGTTTTGTTACAACTGTACACTGAATTACAAAAAAAGCTGAAATACCTGGTATTACAGTGACTGTTCTGTGTGTTGAGATAAGTGGTGCGCATGTTTAACATTCACAACATGACATACGTGTAATGTTACAACTGTGCACTCAAATACAAAAAATGGTGAACTACCTGGAAGTTGAGAGTTCTGTGTGGTGAGATGAGTGGCGCGCGTGTTTAATGTTTACAACATCACATACATGTTTTGTTACAACTGTACACTGAATTACAAAAAAAGCTGAAATACCTGGTATTACAGTGACGGTTCTGTGTGTTGAGATGAGTGGTGCGCGTGTGTAACATTCACAACATGGAATACCTGTAATGTTACAACTGTGCACTGAATTACAAAAATTGCTGAAATACCTGGTATTGCACTGAGGGTTCTGTGTGTTGAGATGAGTGGCGCGCTTGTTTATTATTCACAACATGACATACATGTAATGTTACAACTGTGCACTCAAATACAAAAAATGGTGAACTACCTGGTAATTGAGAGTTCTGTATGGGGAGATGAGTGGCGCGCGCGTGTAACAATATGACATACATGTAATGTTACAACTGTGTGTGTTTTACAGTTAGAGTTCTGTGTTGTGAGATGAGTTGCGCGCATGTTTAATGTTTACAACATCACATACATGTTTTGTTACAACTCCACAGTGAATTACAGAAATTGCTGAACTACCTGGTATTGCACTGAGCGTTCTGTGTGTTGAGATAAGTGGTTCGCATGTTTAACATTCACAACATGACATACGTGTAATGTTACAACTGTGCACTCAAATACAAAAAATGGTGAACTACCTGGAAGTTGAGAGTTCTGTGTGGTGAGATGAGTGGCGCGCGTGTTTAATAATTACAACATCACATACATGTTTTGTTACAACTGTACACTGAATTACAAAAAAAGCTGAAATACCTGGTATTACAGTGACGGTTCTGTGTGTTGAGATGAGTGGTGCGCGTGTTTAACATTCACAACATGACATACCTGTAATGTTACAACTGTGCACTGAATTACAAAAATTGCTGAAATACCTGGTATTGCACTGAGGGTTCTGTGTGTTGAGATGAGTGGCGCGCTTGTTTATTATTCACAACATGACATACATGTAATGTTACAACTGTGCACTCAAATACAAAAAATGGTGAACTACCTGGTAATTGAGAGTTCTGTATGGGGAGATGAGTGGCGCGCGCGTGTAACAATATGACATACATGTAATGTTACAACTGTGTGTGTTTTACAGTTAGAGTTCTGTGTTGTGAGATGAGTTGCACGCATGTTTAATGTTTACAACATCACATACATGTTTTGTTACAACTCCACACTGAATTACAGAAATTGCTGAACTACCTGGTATTGCACTGAGCATTTTGTGTGTTGAGAGAAGTGGTGCGCGTGTGTAACATTCACAACATGGCATACCTGTAATGTTACAACTGTACAATGAATTACAAAAAATGCTGAACTACCTTGTTTCACAGTTAGAGTTCTGTGTTGTGAGATGAGTTGCGCGCATGTTTAATGTTTACAACATCAAATACATGTTTTGTTACAACTCCACAGTGAATTACAGAAATTACTGAACTACCTGGTATTGCACTGAGCGTTCTGTGTGTTGAGATAAGTGGTGCGCATGTTTAACATTCACAACATGACATACGTGTAATGTTACAACTGTGCACTCAAATACAAAAAATGTTGAACTACCTGGAAGTTGAGAGTTCTGTATGGTGAGATGAGTGGCGCGCGTGTTTAATGTTTACAACATCACATACATGTTTTGTTACAACTGTACACTGAATTACAAAAAAAGCTGAAATACCTGGTATTACAGTGACTGTTCTGTGTGTTGAGATAAGTGGTGCGCATGTTTAACATTCACAACATGACATACGTGTAATGTTACAACTGTGCACTCAAATACAAAAAATGGTGAACTACCTGGAAGTTGAGAGTTCTGTGTGGTGAGATGAGTGGCGCGCGTGTTTAATGTTTACAACATCACATACATGTTTTGTTACAACTGTACACTGAATTACAAAAAAAGCTGAAATACCTGGTATTACAGTGACGGTTCTGTGTGTTGAGATGAGTGGTGCGCGTGTGTAACATTCACAACATGGAATACCTGTAATGTTACAACTGTGCACTGAATTACAAAAATTGCTGAAATACCTGGTATTGCACTGAGGGTTCTGTGTGTTGAGATGAGTGGCGCGCTTGTTTATTATTCACAACATGACATACATGTAATGTTACAACTGTGCACTCAAATACAAAAAATGGTGAACTACCTGGTAATTGAGAGTTCTGTATGGGGAGATGAGTGGCGCGCGCGTGTAACAATATGACATACATGTAATGTTACAACTGTGTGTGTTTTACAGTTAGAGTTCTGTGTTGTGAGATGAGTTGCGCGCATGTTTAATGTTTACAACATCACATACATGTTTTGTTACAACTCCACAGTGAATTACAGAAATTGCTGAACTACCTGGTATTGCACTGAGCGTTCTGTGTGTTGAGATAAGTGGTTCGCATGTTTAACATTCACAACATGACATACGTGTAATGTTACAACTGTGCACTCAAATACAAAAAATGGTGAACTACCTGGAAGTTGAGAGTTCTGTGTGGTGAGATGAGTGGCGCGCGTGTTTAATAATTACAACATCACATACATGTTTTGTTACAACTGTACACTGAATTACAAAAAAAGCTGAAATACCTGGTATTACAGTGACGGTTCTGTGTGTTGAGATGAGTGGTGCGCGTGTTTAACATTCACAACATGACATACCTGTAATGTTACAACTGTGCACTGAATTACAAAAATTGCTGAAATACCTGGTATTGCACTGAGGGTTCTGTGTGTTGAGATGAGTGGCGCGCTTGTTTATTATTCACAACATGACATACATGTAATGTTACAACTGTGCACTCAAATACAAAAAATGGTGAACTACCTGGTAATTGAGAGTTCTGTATGGGGAGATGAGTGGCGCGCGCGTGTAACAATATGACATACATGTAATGTTACAACTGTGTCTGTTTTACAGTTAGAGTTCTGTGTTGTGAGATGAGTTGCACGCATGTTTAATGTTTACAACATCACATACATGTTTTGTTACAACTCCACACTTAATTACAGAAATTGCTGAACTACCTGGTATTGCACTGAGCATTTTGTGTGTTGAGAGAAGTGGTGCGCGTGTGTAACATTCACAACATGGCATACCTGTAATGTTACAACTGTACAATGAATTACAAAAAATGCTGAACTACCTGGTTTCACAGTTAGAGTTCTGTGTTGTGAGATGAGTTGCGCGCATGTTTAATGTTTACAACATCAAATACATGTTTTGTTACAACTCCACAGTGAATTACAGAAATTGCTGAACTACCTGGTATTGCACTGAGCGTTCTTTGTGTTGAGATAAGTGGTGCGCATGTTTAACATTCACAACATGACATACGTGTAATGTTACAACTGTGCACTCAAATACAAAAAATGGTGAACTACCTGGAAGTTGAGAGTTCTGTATGGTGAGATGAGTGGCGCGCGTGTTTAATGTTTACAACATCACATACATGTTTTGTTACAACTGTACACTGAATTACAAAAAAAGCTGAAATACCTGGTATTACAGTGACGGTTCTGTGTGTTGAGATAAGTGGTGCGCATGTTTAACATTCACAACATGACATACGTGTAATGTTACAACTGTGCATTCAAATACAAAAAATGGTGAACTACCTGGAAGTTGAGAGTTCTGTGTGGTGAGATGAGTGGCGCGCGTGTTTAATGTTTACAACATCACATACATGTTTTGTTACAACTCCACAGTGAATTACAGAAATTGCTGAACTACCTGGTATTGCACTGAGCGTTCTGTGTGTTGAGATAAGTGGTTCGCATGTTTAACATTCACAACATGACATACGTGTAATGTTACAACTGTGCACTCAAATACAAAAAATGGTGAACTACCTGGAAGTTGAGAGTTCTGTGTGGTGAGATGAGTGGCGCGCGTGTTTAATAATTACAACATCACATACATGTTTTGTTACAACTGTACACTGAATTACAAAAAAAGCTGAAATACCTGGTATTACAGTGACGGTTCTGTGTGTTGAGATGAGTGGTGCGCGTGTTTAACATTCACAACATGACATACCTGTAATGTTACAACTGTGCACTGAATTACAAAAATTGCTGAAATACCTGGTATTGCACTGAGGGTTCTGTGTGTTGAGATGAGTGGCGCGCTTGTTTATTATTCACAACATGACATACATGTAATGTTACAACTGTGCACTCAAATACAAAAAATGGTGAACTACCTGGTAATTGAGAGTTCTGTATGGGGAGATGAGTGGCGCGCACGTGTAACAATATGACATACATGTAATGTTACAACTGAGTGTGTTTTACAGTTAGAGTTCTGTGTTGTGAGATGAGTTGCACGCATGTTTAATGTTTACAACATCACATACATGTTTTGTTACAACTCCACACTGAATTACAGAAATTGCTGAACTACCTGGTATTGCACTGAGCATTTTGTGTGTTGAGAGAAGTGGTGCGCGTGTGTAACATTCACAACATGGCATACCTGTAATGTTACAACTGTACAATGAATTACAAAAAATGCTGAACTACCTGGTTTCACAGTTAGAGTTCTGTGTTGTGAGATGAGTTGCGCGCATGTTTAATGTTTACAACATCAAATACATGTTTTGTTACAACTCCACAGTGAATTACAGAAATTGCTGAACTACCTGGTATTGCACTGAGCGTTCTTTGTGTTGAGATAAGTGGTGCGCATGTTTAACATTCACAACATGACATACGTGTAATGTTACAACTGTGCACTCAAATACAAAAAATGGTGAACTACCTGGAAGTTGAGAGTTCTGTATGGTGAGATGAGTGGCGCGCGTGTTTAATGTTTACAACATCACATACATGTTTTGTTACAACTGTACACTGAATTACAAAAAAAGCTGAAATACCTGGTATTACAGTGACGGTTCTGTGTGTTGAGATAAGTGGTGCGCATGTTTAACATTCACAACATGACATACGTGTAATGTTACAACTGTGCACTCAAATACAAAAAATGGTGAACTACCTGGAAGTTGAGAGTTCTGTGTGGTGAGATGAGTGGCGCGCGTGTTTAATGTTTACAACATCACATACATGTTTTGTTACAACTGTACACTGAATTACAAAAAAAGCTGAAATACCTGGTATTACAGTGACGGTTCTGTGTGTTGAGATGAGTGGTGCGCGTGTGTAACATTCACAACATGGAATTCCTGTAATGTTACAACTGTGCACTGAATTACAAAAATTGCTGAAATACCTGGTATTGCACTGAGGGTTCTGTGTGTTGAGATGAGTGGCGCGCTTGTTTATTATTCACAACATGACATACATGTAATGTTACAACTGTGCACTCAAATACAAAAAATGGTGAACTACCTGGTAATTGAGAGTTCTGTATGGGGAGATGAGTGGCGTGCGCGTGTAACAATATGACATACATGTAATGTTACAACTGTGTGTGTTTTACAGTTAGAGTTCTGTTTTGTGAGATGAGTTGCGCGCATGTTTAATGTTTACAACATCACATACATGTTTTGTTACAACTCCACACTGAATTACAGAAATTGCTGAACTACCTGGTATTGCACTGAGCATTTTGTGTGTTGAGAGAAGTGGTGCGCGTGTGTAACATTCACAACATGGCATACCTGTAATGTTACAACTGTACAATGAATTACAAAAAATGCTGAACTACCTTGTTTCACAGTTAGAGTTCTGTGTTGTGAGATGAGTTGCGCGCATGTTTAATGTTTACAACATCACATACATGTTTTGTTACAACTCCACAGTGAATTACAGAAATTGCTGAACTACCTGGTATTGCACTGAGCGTTCTGTGTGTTGAGATAAGTGGTGCGCATGTTTAACATTCACAACATGACATACGTGTAATGTTACAACTGTGCACTCAAATACAAAAAATGGTGAACTACCTGGAAGTTGAGAGTTCTGTATGGTGAAATGAGTGGCGCGCGTGTTTAATGTTTACAACATCACATACATGTTTTGTTACAACTGTACACTGAATTACAAAAAAAGCTGAAATACCTGGTATTACAGTGACGGTTCTGTGTGTTGAGATAAGTGGTGCGCATGTTTAACATTCACAACATGACATACGTGTAATGTTACAACTGTGCACTCAAATACAAAAAATGGTGAACTACCTGGAAGTTGAGAGTTCTGTGTGGTGAGATGAGTGGCGCGCGTGTTTAATGTTTACAACATCACATACATGTTTTGTTACAACTGTACACTGAATTACAAAAAAAGCTGAAATACCTGGTATTACAGTGACGGTTCTGTGTGTTGAGATGAGTGGTGCGCGTGTGTAACATTCACAACATGGAATACCTGTAATGTTACAACTGTGCACTGAATTACAAAAATTGCTGAAATACCTGGTATTGCACTGAGGGTTCTGTGTGTTGAGATGAGTGGCGCGCTTGTTTATTATTCACAACATGACATACATGTAATGTTACAACTGTGCACTCAAATACAAAAAATGGTGAACTACCTGGTAATTGAGAGTTCTGTATGGGGAGATGAGTGGCGCGCGCGTGTAACAATATGACATACATGTAATGTTACAACTGTGTGTGTTTTACAGTTATAGTTCTGTGTTGTGAGATGAGTTGCGCGCATGTTTAATGTTTACAACATCACATACATGTTTTGTTACAACTCCACACTGAATTACAGAAATTGCTGAACTACCTGGTATTGCACTGAGCATTTTGTGTGTTGAGAGAAGTGGTGCGCGTGTGTAACATTCACAACATGGCATACCTGTAATGTTACAACTGTACAATGAATTACAAAAAATGCTGAACTACCTTGTTTCACAGTTAGAGTTCTGTGTTGTGAGATGAGTTGCGCGCATGTTTAATGTTTACAACATCACATACATGTTTTGTTACAACTCCACAGTGAATTACAGAAATTGCTGAACTACCTGGTATTGCACTGAGCGTTCTGTGTGTTGAGATAAGTGGTGCGCATGTTTAACATTCACAACATGACATACGTGTAATGTTACAACTGTGCACTCAAATACAAAAAATGGTGAACTACCTGGAAGTTGAGAGTTCTGTATGGTGAAATGAGTGGCGCGCGTGTTTAATGTTTACAACATCACATACATGTTTTGTTACAACTGTACACTGAATTACAAAAAAAGCTGAAATACCTGGTATTACAGTGACGGTTCTGTGTGTTGAGATAAGTGGTGCGCATGTTTAACATTCACAACATGACATACGTGTAATGTTACAACTGTGCACTCAAATACAAAAAATGGTGAACTACCTGGAAGTTGAGAGTTCTGTGTGGTGAGATGAGTGGCGCGCGTGTTTAATGTTTACAACATCACATACATGTTTTGTTACAACTGTACACTGAATTACAAAAAAAGCTGAAATACCTGGTATTACAGTGACGGTTCTGTGTGTTGAGATGAGTGGTGCGCGTGTGTAACATTCACAACATGGAATACCTGTAATGTTACAACTGTGCACTGAATTACAAAAATTGCTGAAATACCTGGTATTGCACTGAGGGTTCTGTGTGTTGAGATGAGTGGCGCGCTTGTTTATTATTCACAACATGACATACATGTAATGTTACAACTGTGCACTCAAATACAAAAAATGGTGAACTACCTGGTAATTGAGAGTTCTGTATGGGGAGATGAGTGGCGCGCGCGTGTAACAATATGACATACATGTAATGTTACAACTGTGTGTGTTTTACAGTTAGAGTTCTGTGTTGTGAGATGAGTTGCACGCATGTTTAATGTTTACAACATCACATACATGTTTTGTTACAACTCCACACTGAATTACAGAAATTGCTGAACTACCTGGTATTGCACTGAGCATTTTGTGTGTTGAGAGAAGTGGTGCGCGTGTGTAACATTCACAACATGGCATACCTGTAATGTTACAACTGTACAATGAATTACAAAAAATGCTGAACTACCTTGTTTCACAGTTAGAGTTCTGTGTTGTGAGATGAGTTGCGCGCATGTTTAATGTTTACAACATCACATACATGTTTTGTTACAACTCCACAGTGAATTACAGAAATTGCTGAACTACCTGGTATTGCACTGAGCGTTCTGTGTGTTGAGATAAGTGGTGCGCATGTTTAACATTCACAACATGACATACGTGTAATGTTACAACTGTGCCCTCAAATACAAAAAATGGTGAACTACCTGGAAGTTGAGAGTTCTGTGTGGGGAGATGAGTGGCGCGCGTGTTTAATGTTTACAACATCACATACATGTTTTGTTACAACTGTACACTGAATTACAAAAAAAGCTGAAATACCTGGTATTACAGTGACGGTTCTGTGTGTTGAGATGAGTGGTGCGCGTGTGTAACATTCACAACATGGAATACCTGTAATGTTACAACTGTGCACTGAATTACAAAAATTGCTGAAATACCTGGTATTGCACTGAGGGTTCTGTGTGTTGAGATGAGTGGCGCGCTTGTTTATTATTCACAACATGACATACATGTAATGTTACAACTGTGCACTCAAATACAAAAAATGGTGAACTACCTGGTAATTGAGAGTTCTGTATGGGGAGATGAGTGGCGCGCGCGTGTAACAATATGACATACATGTAATGTTACAACTGTGTGTGTTTTACAGTTAGAGTTCTGTTTTGTGAGATGAGTTGCGCGCATGTTTAATGTATAAAACATCACATACATGTTTTGTTACAACTCCACACTGAATTACAGAAATTGCTGAACTACCTGGTATTGCACTGAGCATTTTGTGTGCTGAGAGAAGTGGTGCGCGTGTGTAACATTCACAACATGGCATACCTGTAATGTTACAACTGTACAATGAATTACAAAAAATGCTGAACTACCTTGTTTCACAGTTAGAGTTCTGTGTTGTGAGATGAGTTGCGCGCATGTTTAATGTTTACAACATCACATACATGTTTTGTTACAACTCCACAGTGAATTACAGAAATTGCTGAACTACCTGGTATTGCACTGAGCGTTCTGTGTGTTGAGATAAGTGGTGCGCATGTTTAACATTCACAACATGACATACGTGTAATGTTACAACTGTGCACTCAAATACAAAAAATGGTGAACTACCTGGAAGTTGAGAGTTCTGTGTGGTGAGATGAGTGGCGCGCGTGTTTAATGTTTACAACATCACATACATGTTTTGTTACAACTGTACACTGAATTACAAAAAAAGCTGAAATACCTGGTATTACAGTGACGATTCTGTGTGTTGAGATAAGTGGTGCGCATGTTTAACATTCACAACATGACATACGTGTAATGTTACAACTGTGCACTCAAATACAAAAAATGGTGAACTACCTGGAAGTTGAGAGTTCTGTATGGTGAGATGAGTGGCGCGCGTGTTTAATGTTTACAACATCACATACATGTTTTGTTACAACTGTACACTGAATTACAAAAAAAGCTGAAATACCTGGTATTACAGTGACGGTTCTGTGTGTTGAGATAAGTGGTGCGCATGTTTAACATTCACAACATGACATACGTGTAATGTTACAACTGTGCACTCAAATACAAAAAATGGTGAACTACCTGGAAGTTGAGAGTTCTGTGTGGTGAGATGAGTGGCGCGCGTGTTTAATGTTTACAACATCACATGCATGTTTTGTTACAACTGTACACTGAATTACAAAAAAAGCTGAAATACCTGGTATTACAGTGACGGTTCTGTGTGTTGAGATGAGTGGTGCGCGTGTGTAACATTCACAACATGGAATACCTGTAATGTTACAACTGTGCACTGAATTACAAAAATTGCTGAAATACCTGGTATTGCACTGAGGGTTCTGTGTGTTGAGATGAGTGGCGCGCTTGTTTATTATTCACAACATGACATACATGTAATGTTACAACTGTGCACTCAAATACAAAAAATGGTGAACTACCTGGTAATTGAGAGTTCTGTATGGGGAGATGAGTGGCGCGCGCGTGTAACAATATGACATACATGTAATGTTACAACTGTGTGTGTTTTACAGTTAGAGTTCTGTGTTGTGAGATGAGTTGCACGCATGTTTAATGTTTACAACATCACATACATGTTTTGTTACAACTCCACACTGAATTACAGAAATTGCTGAACTACCTGGTATTGCACTGAGCATTTTGTGTGTTGAGAGAAGTGGTGCGCGTGTGTAACATTCACAACATGGCATACCTGTAATGTTACAACTGTACAATGAATTACAAAAAATGCTGAACTACCTGGTTTCACAGTTAGAGTTCTGTGTTGTGAGATGAGTTGCACGCATGTTTAATGTTTACAACATCAAATACATGTTTTGTTACAACTCCACAGTGAATTACAGAAATTGCTGAACTACCTGGTATTGCACTGAGCGTTCTGTGTGTTGAGATAAGTGGTGCGCATGTTTAACATTCACAACATGACATACGTGTAATGTTACAACTGTGCACTCAAATACAAAAAATGGTGAACTACCTGGAAGTTGAGAGTTCTGTGTGGTGAGATGAGTGGCGCGCGTGTTTAATGTTTACAACATCACATACATGTTTTGTTACAACTGTACACTGAATTACAAAAAAAGCTGAAATACCTGGTATTACAGTGACGGTTCTGTGTGTTGAGATGAGTGGTGCGCGTGTTTAACATTCACAACATTACATACCTGTAATGTTGCAACTGTGCACTGAATTACAAAAATTGCTGAAATACCTGGTATTGCACTGAGGGTTCTGTGTGTTGAGATGAGTGGCGCGCTTGTTTATTATTCACAACATGACATACATGTAATGTTACAACTGTGCACTCAAATACAAAAAATGGTGAACTACCTGGTAATTGAGAGTTCTGTATGGGGAGATGAGTGGCGCGCGCGTGTAACAATATGACATACATGTAATGTTACAACTGTGTGTGTTTTACAGTTAGAGTTCTGTGTTGTGAGATGAGTTGCACGCATGTTTAATGTTTACAACATCACATACATGTTTTGTTACAACTGTACACTGAATTACAGAAATTGCTGAACTACCTGGTATTGCACTGAGCATTTTGTGTGCTGAGAGAAGTGGTGCGCGTGTGTAACATTCACAACATGGCATACCTGTAATGTTACAACTGTACAATGAATTACAAAAAATGCTGAACTACCTTGTTTCACAGTTAGAGTTCTGTGTTGTGAGATGAGTTGCGCGCATGTTTAATGTTTACAACATCACATACATGTTTTGTTACAACTCCACAGTGAATTACAGAAATTGCTGAACTACCTGGTATTGCACTGAGCGTTCTGTGTGTTGAGATAAGTGGTGCGCATGTTTAACATTCACAACATGACATACGTGTAATGTTACAACTGTGCACTCAAATACAAAAAATGGTGAACTACCTGGAAGTTGAGAGTTCTGTGTGGTGAGATGAGTGGCGCGCGTGTTTAATGTTTACAACATCACATACATGTTTTGTTACAACTGTACACTGAATTACAAAAAAAGCTGAAATACCTGGTATTACAGTGACGATTCTGTGTGTTGAGATAAGTGGTGCGCATGTTTAACATTCACAACATGACATACGTGTAATGTTACAACTGTGCACTCAAATACAAAAAATGGTGAACTACCTGGAAGTTGAGAGTTCTGTATGGTGAGATGAGTGGCGCGCGTGTTTAATGTTTACAACATCACATACATGTTTTGTTACAACTGTACACTGAATTACAAAAAAAGCTGAAATACCTGGTATTACAGTGACGGTTCTGTGTGTTGAGATAAGTGGTGCGCATGTTTAACATTCACAACATGACATACGTGTAATGTTACAACTGTGCACTCAAATACAAAAAATGGTGAACTACCTGGAAGTTGAGAGTTCTGTGTGGTGAGATGAGTGGCGCGCGTGTTTAATGTTTACAACATCACATGCATGTTTTGTTACAACTGTACACTGAATTACAAAAAAAGCTGAAATACCTGGTATTACAGTGACGGTTCTGTGTGTTGAGATGAGTGGTGCGCGTGTGTAACATTCACAACATGGAATACCTGTAATGTTACAACTGTGCACTGAATTACAAAAATTGCTGAAATACCTGGTATTGCACTGAGGGTTCTGTGTGTTGAGATGAGTGGCGCGCTTGTTTATTATTCACAACATGACATACATGTAATGTTACAACTGTGCACTCAAATACAAAAAATGGTGAACTACCTGGTAATTGAGAGTTCTGTATGGGGAGATGAGTGGCGCGCGCGTGTAACAATATGACATACATGTAATGTTACAACTGTGTGTGTTTTACAGTTAGAGTTCTGTGTTGTGAGATGAGTTGCACGCATGTTTAATGTTTACAACATCACATACATGTTTTGTTACAACTCCACACTGAATTACAGAAATTGCTGAACTACCTGGTATTGCACTGAGCATTTTGTGTGTTGAGAGAAGTGGTGCGCGTGTGTAACATTCACAACATGGCATACCTGTAATGTTACAACTGTACAATGAATTACAAAAAATGCTGAACTACCTGGTTTCACAGTTAGAGTTCTGTGTTGTGAGATGAGTTGCACGCATGTTTAATGTTTACAACATCAAATACATGTTTTGTTACAACTCCACAGTGAATTACAGAAATTGCTGAACTACCTGGTATTGCACTGAGCGTTCTGTGTGTTGAGATAAGTGGTGCGCATGTTTAACATTCACAACATGACATACGTGTAATGTTACAACTGTGCACTCAAATACAAAAAATGGTGAACTACCTGGAAGTTGAGAGTTCTGTGTGGTGAGATGAGTGGCGCGCGTGTTTAATGTTTACAACATCACATACATGTTTTGTTACAACTGTACACTGAATTACAAAAAAAGCTGAAATACCTGGTATTACAGTGACGATTCTGTGTGTTGAGATAAGTGGTGCGCATGTTTAACATTCACAACATGACATACGTGTAATGTTACAACTGTGCACTCAAATACAAAAAATGGTGAACTACCTGGAAGTTGAGAGTTCTGTATGGTGAGATGAGTGGCGCGCGTGTTTAATGTTTACAACATCACATACATGTTTTGTTACAACTGTACACTGAATTACAAAAAAAGCTGAAATACCTGGTATTACAGTGACGGTTCTGTGTGTTGAGATAAGTGGTGCGCATGTTTAACATTCACAACATGACATACGTGTAATGTTACAACTGTGCACTCAAATACAAAAAATGGTGAACTACCTGGAAGTTGAGAGTTCTGTGTGGTGAGATGAGTGGCGCGCGTGTTTAATGTTTACAACATCACATGCATGTTTTGTTACAACTGTACACTGAATTACAAAAAAAGCTGAAATACCTGGTATTACAGTGACGGTTCTGTGTGTTGAGATGAGTGGTGCGCGTGTGTAACATTCACAACATGGAATACCTGTAATGTTACAACTGTGCACTGAATTACAAAAATTGCTGAAATACCTGGTATTGCACTGAGGGTTCTGTGTGTTGAGATGAGTGGCGCGCTTGTTTATTATTCACAACATGACATACATGTAATGTTACAACTGTGCACTCAAATACAAAAAATGGTGAACTACCTGGTAATTGAGAGTTCTGTATGGGGAGATGAGTGGCGCGCGCGTGTAACAATATGACATACATGTAATGTTACAACTGTGTGTGTTTTACAGTTAGAGTTCTGTGTTGTGAGATGAGTTGCACGCATGTTTAATGTTTACAACATCACATACATGTTTTGTTACAACTCCACACTGAATTACAGAAATTGCTGAACTACCTGGTATTGCACTGAGCATTTTGTGTGTTGAGAGAAGTGGTGCGCGTGTGTAACATTCACAACATGGCATACCTGTAATGTTACAACTGTACAATGAATTACAAAAAATGCTGAACTACCTGGTTTCACAGTTAGAGTTCTGTGTTGTGAGATGAGTTGCACGCATGTTTAATGTTTACAACATCAAATACATGTTTTGTTACAACTCCACAGTGAATTACAGAAATTGCTGAACTACCTGGTATTGCACTGAGCGTTCTGTGTGTTGAGATAAGTGGTGCGCATGTTTAACATTCACAACATGACATACGTGTAATGTTACAACTGTGCACTCAAATACAAAAAATGGTGAACTACCTGGAAGTTGAGAGTTCTGTGTGGTGAGATGAGTGGCGCGCGTGTTTAATGTTTACAACATCACATACATGTTTTGTTACAACTGTACACTGAATTACAAAAAAAGCTGAAATACCTGGTATTACAGTGACGGTTCTGTGTGTTGAGATGAGTGGTGCGCGTGTGTAACATTCACAACATGGAATACCTGTAATGTTACAACTGTGCACTGAATTACAAAAATTGCTGAAATACCTGGTATTGCACTGAGGGTTCTGTGTGTTGAGATGAGTGGCGCGCTTGTTTATTATTCACAACATGACATACATGTAATGTTACAACTGTGCACTCAAATACAAAAAATGGTGAACTACCTGGTAATTGAGAGTTCTGTATGGGGAGATGAGTGGCGCGCGCGTGTAACAATATGACATACATGTAATGTTACAACTGTGTGTGTTTTACAGTTAGAGTTCTGTGTTGTGAGATGAGTTGCACGCATGTTTAATGTTTACAACATCACATACATGTTTTGTTACAACTCCACACTGAATTACAGAAATTGCTGAACTACCTGGTATTGCACTGAGCATTTTGTGTGTTGAGAGAAGTGGTGCGCGTGTGTAACATTCACAACATGGCATACCTGTAATGTTACAACTGTACAATGAATTACAAAAAATGCTGAACTACCTGGTTTCACAGTTAGAGTTCTGTGTTGTGAGATGAGTTGCACGCATGTTTAATGTTTACAACATCAAATACATGTTTTGTTACAACTCCACAGTGAATTACAGAAATTGCTGAACTACCTGGTATTGCACTGAGCGTTCTGTGTGTTGAGATAAGTGGTGCGCATGTTTAACATTCACAACATGACATACGTGTAATGTTACAACTGTGCACTCAAATACAAAAAATGGTGAACTACCTGGAAGTTGAGAGTTCTGTGTGGTGAGATGAGTGGCGCGCGTGTTTAATGTTTACAACATCACATACATGTTTTGTTACAACTGTACACTGAATTACAAAAAAAGCTGAAATACCTGGTATTACAGTGACGGTTCTGTGTGTTGAGATGAGTGGTGCGCGTGTTTAACATTCACAACATTACATACCTGTAATGTTACAACTGTGCACTGAATTACAAAAATTGCTGAAATACCTGGTATTGCACTGAGGGTTCTGTGTGTTGAGATGAGTGGCGCGCTTGTTTATTATTCACAACATGACATACATGTAATGTTACAACTGTGCACTCAAATACAAAAAATGGTGAACTACCTGGTAATTGAGAGTTCTGTATGGGGAGATGAGTGGCGCGCGCGTGTAACAATATGACATACATGTAATGTTACAACTGTGTGTGTTTTACAGTTAGAGTTCTGTGTTGTGAGATGAGTTGCACGCATGTTTAATGTTTACAACATCACATACATGTTTTGTTACAACTCCACACTGAATTACAGAAATTGCTGAACTACCTGGTATTGCACTGAGCATTTTGTGTGTTGAGAGAAGTGGTGCGCGTGTGTAACATTCACAACATGGCATACCTGTAATGTTACAACTGTACAATGAATTACAAAAAAGGCTGAACTACCTGGTTTCACAGTTAGAGCTCTGTGTTGTGAGATGAGTTGCACGCATGTTTAATGTTTACAACATCAAATACATGTTTTGTTACAACTCCACAGTGAATTACAGAAATTGCTGAACTACCTGGTATTGCACTGAGCGTTCTGTGTGTTGAGATAAGTGGTGCGCATGTTTAACATTCACAACATGACATACGTGTAATGTTACAACTGTGCACTCAAATACAAAAAATGGTGAACTACCTGGAAGTTGAGAGTTCTGTGTGGTGAGATGAGTGGCGCGCGTGTTTAATGTTTACAACATCACATACATGTTTTGTTACAACTGTACACTGAATTACAAAAAAAGCTGAAATACCTGGTATTACAGTGACGGTTCTGTGTGTTGAGATGAGTGGTGCGCGTGTTTAACATTCACAACATGACATACCTGTAATGTTACAACTGTGCACTGAATTACAAAAATTGCTGAAATACCTGGTATTGCACTGAGGGTTATGTGTGTTGAGATGAGTGGCGCGCTTGTTTATTATTCACAACATGACATACATGTAATGTTACAACTGTGCACTCAAATACAAAAAATGGTGAACTACCTGGTAATTGAGAGTTCTGTATGGGGAGATGAGTGGCGCGCGCGTGTAACAATATGACATACATGTAATGTTACAACTGTGTGTGTTTTACAGTTAGAGTTCTGTGTTGTGAGATGAGTTGCACGCATGTTTAATGTTTACAACATCACATACATGTTTTGTTACAACTCCACACTGAATTACAGAAATTGCTGAACTACCTGGTATTGCACTGAGCGTTCTGTGTGTTGAGATAAGTGGTGCGCATGTTTAACATTCACAACATGACATACGTGTAATGTTACAACTGTGCCCTCAAATACAAAAAATGGTGAACTACCTGGAAGTTGAGAGTTCTGTGTGGTGAGATGAGTGGCGCGCGTGTTTAATGTTTACAACATCACATACATGTTTTGTTACAACTGTACACTGAATTACAAAAAAAGCTGAAATACCTGGTATTACAGTGACGGTTCTGTGTGTTGAGATGAGTGGTGCGCGTGTGTAACATTCACAACATGGAATACCTGTAATGTTACAACTGTGCACTGAATTACAAAAATTGCTGAAATACCTGGTATTGCACTGAGGGTTCTGTGTGTTGAGATGAGTGGCGCGCTTGTTTATTATTCACAACATGACATACATGTAATGTTACAACTGTGCACTCAAATACAAAAAATGGTGAACTACCTGGTAATTGAGAGTTCTGTATGGGGAGATGAGTGGCGCGCGCGTGTAACAATATGACATACATGTAATGTTACAACTGTGTGTGTTTTACAGTTAGAGTTCTGTTTTGTGAGATGAGTTGCGCGCATGTTTAATGTTTACAACATCACATACATGTTTTGTTACAACTCCACACTGAATTACAGAAATTGCTGAACTACCTGGTATTGCACTGAGCATTTTGTGTGTTGAGAGAAGTGGTGCGCGTGTGTAACATTCACAACATGGCATACCTGTAATGTTACAACTGTACAATGAATTACAAAAAATGCTGAACTACCTTGTTTCACAGTTAGAGTTCTGTGTTGTGAGATGAGTTGCGCGCATGTTTAATGTTTACAACATCACATACATGTTTTGTTACAACTCCACAGTGAATTACAGAAATTGCTGAACTACCTGGTATTGCACTGAGCGTTCTGTGTGTTGAGATAAGTGGTGCGCATGTTTAACATTCACAACATGACATACGTGTAATGTTACAACTGTGCACTCAAATACAAAAAATGGTGAACTACCTGGAAGTTGAGAGTTCTGTGTGGTGAGATGAGTGGCGCGCGTGTTTAATGTTTACAACATCACATACATGTTTTGTTACAACTGTACACTGAATTACAAAAAAAGCTGAAATACCTGGTATTACAGTGACGGTTCTGTGTGTTGAGATGAGTGGTGCGCGTGTGTAACATTCACAACATGGAATACCTGTAATGTTACAACTGTGCACTGAATTACAAAAATTGCTGAAATACCTGGTATTGCACTGAGGGTTCTGTGTGTTGAGATGAGTGGCGCGCTTGTTTATTATTCACAACATGACATACATGTAATGTTACAACTGTGCACTCAAATACAAAAAACGGTGAACTACCTGGTAATTGAGAGTTCTGTATGGGGAGATGAGTGGCGCGCGCGTGTAACAATATGACATACATGTAATGTTACAACTGTGTGTGTTTTACAGTTAGAGTTCTGTGTTATGAGATGAGTTGCGCGCATGTTTAATGTTTACAACATCACATACATGTTTTGTTACAACTCCACAGTGAATTACAGAAATTGCTGAACTACCTGGTATTGCACTGAGCGTTCTGTGTGTTGAGATAAGTGGTTCGCATGTTTAACATTCACAACATGACATACGTGTAATGTTACAACTGTGCACTCAAATACAAAAAATGGTGAACTACCTGGAAGTTGAGAGTTCTGTGTGGTGAGATGAGTGGCGCGCGTGTTTAATGTTTACAACATCACATACATGTTTTGTTACAACTGTACACTGAATTACAAAAAAAGCTGAAATACCTGGTATTACAGTGACGGTTCTGTGTGTTGCGATGAGTGGTGCGCGTGTTTAACATTCACAACATGACATACCTGTAATGTTACAACTGTGCACTGAATTACAAAAATTGCTGAAATACCTGGTATTGCACTGAGGGTTCTGTGTGTTGAGATGAGTGGCGCGCTTGTTTATTATTCACAACATGACATACATGTAATGTTACAACTGTGCACTCAAATACAAAAAATGGTGAACTACCTGGTAATTGAGAGTTCTGTATGGGGAGATGAGTGGCGCGCGCGTGTAACAATATGACATACATGTAATGTTACAACTGTGTGTGTTTTACAGTTAGAGTTCTGTGTTATGAGATGAGTTGCGCGCATGTTTAATGTTTACAACATCACATACATGTTTTGTTACAACTCCACAGTGAATTACAGAAATTGCTGAACTACCTGGTATTGCACTGAGCGTTCTGTGTGTTGAGATAAGTGGTTCGCATGTTTAACATTCACAACATGACATACGTGTAATGTTACAACTGTGCACTCAAATACAAAAAATGGTGAACTACCTGGAAGTTGAGAGTTCTGTGTGGTGAGATGAGTGGCGCGCGTGTTTAATGTTTACAACATCACATACATGTTTTGTTACAACTGTACACTGAATTACAAAAAAAGCTGAAATACCTGGTATTACAGTGACGGTTCTGTGTGTTGCGATGAGTGGTGCGCGTGTTTAACATTCACAACATGACATACCTGTAATGTTACAACTGTGCACTGAATTACAAAAATTGCTGAAATACCTGGTATTGCACTGAGGGTTCTGTGTGTTGAGATGAGTGGCGCGCTTGTTTATTATTCACAACATGACATACATGTAATGTTACAACTGTGCACTCAAATACAAAAAATGGTGAACTACCTGGTAATTGAGAGTTCTGTATGGGGAGATGAGTGGCGCGCGCGTGTAACAATATGACATACATGTAATGTTACAACTGTGTGTGTTTTACAGTTAGAGTTCTGTGTTGTGAGATGAGTTGCACGCATGTTTAATGTTTACAACATCACATACATGTTTTGTTACAACTCCACACTGAATTACAGAAATTGCTGAACTACCTGGTATTGCACTGAGCATTTTGTGTGTTGAGAGAAGTGGTGCGCGTGTGTAACATTCACAACATGGCATACCTGTAATGTTACAACTGTATAATGAATTACAAAAAATGCTGAACTACCTGGTTTCACAGTTAGAGTTCTGTGTTGTGAGATGAGTTGCGGGCATGTTTAATGTTTACAACATCAAATACATGTTTTGTTACAACTCCACAGTGAATTACAGAAATTGCTGAACTACCTGGTATTGCACTGAGCGTTCTGTGTGTTGAGATAAGTGGTGCGCATGTTTAACATTCACAACATGACATACGTGTAATGTTACAACTGTGCACTCAAATACAAAAAATGGTGAACTACCTGGAAGTTGAGAGTTCTGTATGGTGAGATGAGTGGCGCTCGTGTTTAATGTTTACAACATCACATACATGTTTTGTTACAACTGTACACTGAATTACAAAAAAAGCTGAAATACCTGGTATTACAGTGACGGTTCTGTGTGTTGAGATAAGTGGTGCGCATGTTTAACATTCACAACATGACATACGTGTAATGTTACAACTGTGCACTCAAATACAAAAAATGGTGAACTACCTGGAAGTTGAGAGTTCTGTGTGGTGAGATGAGTGGCGCGCGTGTTTAATGTTTACAACATCACATACATGTTTTGTTACAACTGTACACTGAATTACAAAAAAAGCTGAAATACCTGGTATTACAGTGACGGTTCTGTGTGTTGAGATGAGTGGTGCGCGTGTGTAACATTCACAACATGGAATACCTGTAATGTTACAACTGTGCACTGAATTACAAAAATTGCTGAAATACCTGGTATTGCACTGAGGGTTCTGTGTGTTGAGATGAGTGGTTCGCTTGTTTATTATTCACAACATGACATACATGTAATGTTACAACTGTGCACTCAAATACAAAAAATGGTGAACTACCTGGTAATTGAGAGTTCTGTATGGGGAGATGAGTGGCGCGCGCGTGTAACAATATGACATACATGTAATGTTACAACTGTGTTTGTTTTACAGTTAGAGTTCTGTGTTGTGAGATGAGTTGCACGCATGTTTAATGTTTACAACATCACATACATGTTTTGTTACAACTCCACACTGAATTACAGAAATTGCTGAACTACCTGGTATTGCACTGAGCATTTTGTGTGTTGAGAGAAGTGGTGCGCGTGTGTAACATTCACAACATGGCATACCTGTAATGTTACAACTGTACAATGAATTACAAAAAATGCTGAACTACCTGGTTTCACAGTTAGAGTTCTGTGTTGTGAGATGAGTTGCACGCATGTTTAATGTTTACAACATCAAATACATGTTTTGTTACAACTCCACAGTGAATTACAGAAATTGCTGAACTACCTGGTATTGCACTGAGCGTTCTGTGTGTTGAGATAAGTGGTGCGCATGTTTAACATTCACAACATGACATACGTGTAATGTTACAACTGTGCACTCAAATACAAAAAATGGTGAACTACCTGGAAGTTGAGAGTTCTGTGTGGTGAGATGAGTGGCGCGCGTGTTTAATGTTTACAACATCACATACATGTTTTGTTACAACTGTACACTGAATTACAAAAAAAGCTGAAATACCTGGTATTACAGTGACGGTTCTGTGTGTTGAGATGAGTGGTGCGCGTGTTTAACATTCACAACATTACATACCTGTAATGTTACAACTGTGCACTGAATTACAAAAATTGCTGAAATACCTGGTATTGCACTGAGGGTTCTGTGTGTTGAGATGAGTGGCGCGCTTGTTTATTATTCACAACATGACATACATGTAATGTTACAACTGTGCACTCAAATACAAAAAATGGTGAACTACCTGGTAATTGAGAGTTCTGTATGGGGAGATGAGTGGCGCGCGCGTGTAACAATATGACATACATGTAATGTTACAACTGTGTGTGTTTTACAGTTAGAGTTCTGTGTTGTGAGATGAGTTGCACGCATGTTTAATGTTTACAACATCACATACATGTTTTGTTACAACTCCACACTGAATTACAGAAATTGCTGAACTACCTGGTATTGCACTGAGCATTTTGTGTGTTGAGAGAAGTGGTGCGCGTGTGTAACATTCACAACATGGCATACCTGTAATGTTACAACTGTACAATGAATTACAAAAAAGGCTGAACTACCTGGTTTCACAGTTAGAGCTCTGTGTTGTGAGATGAGTTGCACGCATGTTTAATGTTTACAACATCAAATACATGTTTTGTTACAACTCCACAGTGAATTACAGAAATTGCTGAACTACCTGGTATTGCACTGAGCGTTCTGTGTGTTGAGATAAGTGGTGCGCATGTTTAACATTCACAACATGACATACGTGTAATGTTACAACTGTGCACTCAAATACAAAAAATGGTGAACTACCTGGAAGTTGAGAGTTCTGTGTGGTGAGATGAGTGGCGCGCGTGTTTAATGTTTACAACATCACATACATGTTTTGTTACAACTGTACACTGAATTACAAAAAAAGCTGAAATACCTGGTATTACAGTGACGGTTCTGTGTGTTGAGATGAGTGGTGCGCGTGTTTAACATTCACAACATGACATACCTGTAATGTTACAACTGTGCACTGAATTACAAAAATTGCTGAAATACCTGGTATTGCACTGAGGGTTATGTGTGTTGAGATGAGTGGCGCGCTTGTTTATTATTCACAACATGACATACATGTAATGTTACAACTGTGCACTCAAATACAAAAAATGGTGAACTACCTGGTAATTGAGAGTTCTGTATGGGGAGATGAGTGGCGCGCGCGTGTAACAATATGACATACATGTAATGTTACAACTGTGTGTGTTTTACAGTTAGAGTTCTGTGTTGTGAGATGAGTTGCACGCATGTTTAATGTTTACAACATCACATACATGTTTTGTTACAACTCCACACTGAATTACAGAAATTGCTGAACTACCTGGTATTGCACTGAGCATTTTGTGTGTTGAGAGAAGTGGTGCGCGTGTGTAACATTCACAACATGGCATACCTGTAATGTTACAACTGTACAATGAATTACAAAAAATGCTGAACTACCTTGTTTCACAGTTAGAGTTCTGTGTTGTGAGATGAGTTGCGCGCATGTTTAATGTTTACAACATCACATACATGTTTTGTTACAACTCCACAGTGAATTACAGAAATTGCTGAACTACCTGGTATTGCACTGAGCGTTCTGTGTGTTGAGATAAGTGGTGCGCATGTTTAACATTCACAACATGACATACGTGTAATGTTACAACTGTGCCCTCAAATACAAAAAATGGTGAACTACCTGGAAGTTGAGAGTTCTGTGTGGTGAGATGAGTGGCGCGCGTGTTTAATGTTTACAACATCACATACATGTTTTGTTACAACTGTACACTGAATTACAAAAAAAGCTGAAATACCTGGTATTACAGTGACGGTTCTGTGTGTTGAGATGAGTGGTGCGCGTGTGTAACATTCACAACATGGAATACCTGTAATGTTACAACTGTGCACTGAATTACAAAAATTGCTGAAATACCTGGTATTGCACTGAGGGTTCTGTGTGTTGAGATGAGTGGCGCGCTTGTTTATTATTCACAACATGACATACATGTAATGTTACAACTGTGCACTCAAATACAAAAAATGGTGAACTACCTGGTAATTGAGAGTTCTGTATGGGGAGATGAGTGGCGCGCGCGTGTAACAATATGACATACATGTAATGTTACAACTGTGTGTGTTTTACAGTTAGAGTTCTGTTTTGTGAGATGAGTTGCGCGCATGTTTAATGTTTACAACATCACATACATGTTTTGTTACAACTCCACACTGAATTACAGAAATTGCTGAACTACCTGGTATTGCACTGAGCATTTTGTGTGTTGAGAGAAGTGGTGCGCGTGTGTAACATTCACAACATGGCATACCTGTAATGTTACAACTGTACAATGAATTACAAAAAATGCTGAACTACCTGGTTTCACAGTTAGAGTTCTGTGTTGTGAGATGAGTTGCACGCATGTTTAATGTTTACAACATCAAATACATGTTTTGTTACAACTCCACAGTGAATTACAGAAATTGCTGAACTACCTGGTATTGCACTGAGCGTTCTGTGTGTTGAGATAAGTGGTGCGCATGTTTAACATTCACAACATGACATACGTGTAATGTTACAACTGTGCACTCAAATACAAAAAATGGTGAACTACCTGGAAGTTGAGAGTTCTGTGTGGTGAGATGAGTGGCGCGCGTGTTTAATGTTTACAACATCACATACATGTTTTGTTACAACTGTACACTGAATTACAAAAAAAGCTGAAATACCTGGTATTACAGTGACGGTTCTGTGTGTTGAGATGAGTGGTGCGCGTGTGTAACATTCACAACATGGAATACCTGTAATGTTACAACTGTGCACTGAATTACAAAAATTGCTGAAATACCTGGTATTACACTGAGGGTTCTGTGTGTTGAGATGAGTGGCGCGCTTGTTTATTATTCACAACATGACATACATGTAATGTTACAACAGTGCACTCAAATACAAAAAACGGTGAACTACCTGGTAATTGAGAGTTCTGTATGGGGAGATGAGTGGCGCGCGCGTGTAACAATATGACATACATGTAATGTTACAACTGTGTGTGTTTTACAGTTAGAGTTCTGTGTTATGAGATGAGTTGCGCGCATGTTTAATGTTTACAACATCACATACATGTTTTGTTACAACTCCACAGTGAATTACAGAAATTGCTGAACTACCTGGTATTGCACTGAGCGTTCTGTGTGTTGAGATAAGTGGTTCGCATGTTTAACATTCACAACATGACATACGTGTAATGTTACAACTGTGCACTCAAATACAAAAAATGGTGAACTACCTGGAAGTTGAGAGTTCTGTGTGGTGAGATGAGTGGCGCGCGTGTTTAATGTTTACAACATCACATACATGTTTTGTTACAACTGTACACTGAATTACAAAAAAAGCTGAAATACCTGGTATTACAGTGACGGTTCTGTGTGTTGCGATGAGTGGTGCGCGTGTTTAACATTCACAACATGACATACCTGTAATGTTACAACTGTGCACTGAATTACAAAAATTGCTGAAATACCTGGTATTGCACTGAGGGTTCTGTGTGTTGAGATGAGTGGCGCGCTTGTTTATTATTCACAACATGACATACATGTAATGTTACAACTGTGCACTCAAATACAAAAAATGGTGAACTACCTGGTAATTGAGAGTTCTGTATGGGGAGATGAGTGGCGCGCGCGTGTAACAATATGACATACATGTAATGTTACAACTGTGTGTGTTTTACAGTTAGAGTTCTGTGTTATGAGATGAGTTGCGCGCATGTTTAATGTTTACAACATCACATACATGTTTTGTTACAACTCCACAGTGAATTACAGAAATTGCTGAACTACCTGGTATTGCACTGAGCGTTCTGTGTGTTGAGATAAGTGGTTCGCATGTTTAACATTCACAACATGACATACGTGTAATGTTACAACTGTGCACTCAAATACAAAAAATGGTGAACTACCTGGAAGTTGAGAGTTCTGTGTGGTGAGATGAGTGGCGCGCGTGTTTAATGTTTACAACATCACATACATGTTTTGTTACAACTGTACACTGAATTACAAAAAAAGCTGAAATACCTGGTATTACAGTGACGGTTCTGTGTGTTGCGATGAGTGGTGCGCGTGTTTAACATTCACAACATGACATACCTGTAATGTTACAACTGTGCACTGAATTACAAAAATTGCTGAAATACCTGGTATTGCACTGAGGGTTCTGTGTGTTGAGATGAGTGGCGCGCTTGTTTATTATTCACAACATGACATACATGTAATGTTACAACTGTGCACTCAAATACAAAAAATGGTGAACTACCTGGTAATTGAGAGTTCTGTATGGGGAGATGAGTGGCGCGCGCGTGTAACAATATGACATACATGTAATGTTACAACTGTGTGTGTTTTACAGTTAGAGTTCTGTGTTGTGAGATGAGTTGCACGCATGTTTAATGTTTACAACATCACATACATGTTTTGTTACAACTCCACACTGAATTACAGAAATTGCTGAACTACCTGGTATTGCACTGAGCATTTTGTGTGTTGAGAGAAGTGGTGCGCGTGTGTAACATTCACAACATGGCATACCTGTAATGTTACAACTGTATAATGAATTACAAAAAATGCTGAACTACCTGGTTTCACAGTTAGAGTTCTGTGTTGTGAGATGAGTTGCGGGCATGTTTAATGTTTACAACATCAAATACATGTTTTGTTACAACTCCACAGTGAATTACAGAAATTGCTGAACTACCTGGTATTGCACTGAGCGTTCTGTGTGTTGAGATAATTGGTGCGCATGTTTAACATTCACAACATGACATACGTGTAATGTTACAACTGTGCACTCAAATACAAAAAATGGTGAACTACCTGGAAGTTGAGAGTTCTGTATGGTGAGATGAGTGGCGCTCGTGTTTAATGTTTACAACATCACATACATGTTTTGTTACAACTGTACACTGAATTACAAAAAAAGCTGAAATACCTGGTATTACAGTGACGGTTCTGTGTGTTGAGATAAGTGGTGCGCATGTTTAACATTCACAACATGACATACGTGTAATGTTACAACTGTGCACTCAAATACAAAAAATGGTGAACTACCTGGAAGTTGAGAGTTCTGTGTGGTGAGATGAGTGGCGCGCGTGTTTAATGTTTACAACATCACATACATGTTTTGTTACAACTGTACACTGAATTACAAAAAAAGCTGAAATACCTGGTATTACAGTGACGGTTCTGTGTGTTGAGATGAGTGGTGCGCGTGTGTAACATTCACAACATGGAATACCTGTAATGTTACAACTGTGCACTGAATTACAAAAATTGCTGAAATACCTGGTATTGCACTGAGGGTTCTGTGTGTTGAGATGAGTGGTTCGCTTGTTTATTATTCACAACATGACATACATGTAATGTTACAACTGTGCACTCAAATACAAAAAATGGTGAACTACCTGGTAATTGAGAGTTCTGTATGGGGAGATGAGTGGCGCGCGCGTGTAACAATATGACATACATGTAATGTTACAACTGTGTGTGTTTTACAGTTAGAGTTCTGTTTTGTGAGATGAGTTGCGCGCATGTTTAATGTTTACAACATCACATACATGTTTTGTTACAACTCCACACTGAATTACAGAAATTGCTGAACTACCTGGTATTGCACTGAGCATTTTGTGTGTTGAGAGAAGTGGTGCGCGTGTGTAACATTCACAACATGGCATACCTGTAATGTTACAACTGTACAATGAATTACAAAAAATGCTGAACTACCTTGTTTCACAGTTAGAGTTCTGTGTTGTGAGATGAGTTGCGCGCATGTTTAATGTTTACAACATCACATACATGTTTTGTTACAACTCCACAGTGAATTACAGAAATTGCTGAACTACCTGGTATTGCACTGAGCGTTCTTTGTGTTGAGATAAGTGGTGCGCATGTTTAACATTCACAACATGACATACGTGTAATGTTACAACTGTGCACTCAAATACAAAAAATGGTGAACTACCTGGAAGTTGAGAGTTCTGTATGGTGAGATGAGTGGCGCGCGTGTTTAATGTTTACAACATCACATACATGTTTTGTTACAACTGTACACTGAATTTAAAAAAAAAGCTGAAATACCTGGTATTACAGTGACGGTTCTGTGTGTTGAGATGAGTGGTGCGCGTGTGTAACATTCACAACATGGAATACCTGTAATGTTACAACTGTGCACTGAATTACAAAAATTGCTGAAATACCTGGTATTGCACTGAGGGTTCTGTGTGTTGAGATGAGTGGCGCGCTTGTTTATTATTCACAACATGACATACCTGTAATGTTACAACTGTGCACTGAATTAAAAAAATTGCTGAAATACCTGGTATTGCACTGAGGGTTCTGTGTGTTGAGATGAGTGGCGCGCTTGTTTATTATTCACAACATGACATACATGTAATGTTACAACTGTGCACTCAAATACAAAAAATGGTGAACTACCTGGTAATTGAGAGTTCTGTATGGGGAGATGAGTGGCGCGCGCGTGTAACAATATGACATACATGTAATGTTACAACTGTGTGTGTTTTACAGTTAGAGTTCTGTGTTGTGAGATGAGTTGCGCGCATGTTTAATGTTTACAACATCACATACATGTTTTGTTACAACTCCACACTGAATTACAGAAATTGCTGAACTACCTGGTATTGCACTGAGCGTTCTGTGTGTTGAGATAAGTGGTGCGCATGTTTAACATTCACAACATGACATACGTGTAATGTTACAACTGTGCACTCAAATACAAAAAATGGTTAACTACCTGGAAGTTGAGAGTTCTGTGTGGTGAGATGAGTGGCGCGCGTGTTTAATGTTTACAACATCACATACATGTTTTGTTACAACTGTACACTGAATTACAAAAAAAGCTAAAATACCTGGTATTACAGTGACGGTTTTGTGTGTTGAGATGAGTTGTGCGCGTGTGTAACATTCACAACAATGGAATACCTGTAATGTTACAACTGTGCACTGAATTACAAAAATTGCTGAAATACCTGGTATTGCACTGAGGGTTCTGTGTGTTTAGATGAGTGGCGCGCATGTTATTATTCACAACATGACATACATGTAATGTTACAACTGTGCAGTCAAATACAAAAAAATGGTGAACTACCTGGTAGTTGAGAGTTCTGTGTGGCAAAAATTGCTGAAATACCTGGTATTGCACTGAGGGTTCTGTGGGTTGAGATGAGTGGCGCGCGTGTTTAGTGTTCACAACATCACATACATGTGTTGTAAACACTGTACACTGAATTACAAAAAATGCTGAAATATCTGGTATTGCACTGAGGGTTCTGTGTGTAGAGACGAGATGAGTGGCAGGCGTGTTTAATATTCACCACATGGCATACGTTTAATGTTACAACTGTGAACTGAAATGCAAAAATTGCTGAACAATCTGGTATTACAGTGAGAGTTCTGTGTGTTAAGATGAGTGGAGCGCGTGTTTAACATTCACAACATGACATACATCTAATGTTACAACTGTGAACTGAATTACAAAAATTGCTGAACTACCTGGTATTTCAGTGTGAGTTCTGTTTGGTGTGATGAGTGGCAGGCGTGTTTAATATTCACCACATGGCATACGTGTAATGTTACAACTGTGAACTGAAATGCAAAAATTGCTGAACATTCTGGTATTACAGTGAGAGGTCTGTGTGTTAAGATGAGTGGAGCGCGTGTTTAACATTCACAACATGACATACATGTAATGTTACAACTGTGAACTGAATTACAAAAATTGCTGAACTACCTGGTATTTCAGTGTGAGTTCTGTTTGGTGTGATGAGTGGCAGGCGTGTTTAATATTCACCACATGGCATACGTGTAATGTTACAACTGTGAACTGAAATGCAAAAAATTGCTAAACTACATGGTATTACAGTGACGGTTCTGTGTGTTGAGATGAGTGGTGCGCATGTTTAACATTCACAACATGACATACGTGTAATGTTAACACTGTGCACTCAAATACAAAAAATGGTGAACTACCTGGAAGTTGAGAGTTCTGTGTGGTGAGATGAGTGGCGCGCGTGTATAATGTTCACAACATCACATACATGTGTTGTAAACACTGTACACTGAATTACAAAAATTGCTGAAATACCTGGTATTGCACTGAGGGTTCTGTGTGTTGAGATGAGTGGCGCGCTTGTTTATTATTCACAACATGACATACATGTAATGTTACAACTGTGCACTCAAATACAAAAAATGGTGAACTACCTGGTAATTGAGAGTTCTGTATGGGGAGATGAGTGGCGCGCGCGTGTAACAATATGACATACATGTAATGTTACAACTGTGTGTGTTTTACAGTTAGAGTTCTGTGTTGTGAGATGAGTTGCGCGCATGTTTAATGTTTACAACATCACATACATGTTTTGTTACAACTCCACACTGAATTACAGAAATTGCTGAACTACCTGGTATTGCACTGAGCGTTCTGTGTGTTGAGATAAGTGGTGCGCATGTTTAACATTCACAACATGACATACGTGTAATGTTACAACTGTGCACTCAAATACAAAAAATGGTTAACTACCTGGAAGTTGAGAGTTCTGTGTGGTGAGATGAGTGGCGCGCGTGTTTAATGTTTACAACATCACATACATGTTTTGTTACAACTGTACACTGAATTACAAAAAAAGCTAAAATACCTGGTATTACAGTGACGGTTTTGTGTGTTGAGATGAGTTGTGCGCGTGTGTAACATTCACAACAATGGAATACCTGTAATGTTACAACTGTGCACTGAATTACAAAAATTGCTGAAATACCTGGTATTGCACTGAGGGTTCTGTGTGTTTAGATGAGTGGCGCGCATGTTATTATTCACAACATGACATACATGTAATGTTACAACTGTGCAGTCAAATACAAAAAAATGGTGAACTACCTGGTAGTTGAGAGTTCTGTGTGGCAAAAATTGCTGAAATACCTGGTATTGCACTGAGGGTTCTGTGGGTTGAGATGAGTGGCGCGCGTGTTTAGTGTTCACAACATCACATACATGTGTTGTAAACACTGTACACTGAATTACAAAAAATGCTGAAATATCTGGTATTGCACTGAGGGTTCTGTGTGTAGAGACGAGATGAGTGGCAGGCGTGTTTAATATTCACCACATGGCATACGTTTAATGTTACAACTGTGAACTGAAATGCAAAAATTGCTGAACAATCTGGTATTACAGTGAGAGTTCTGTGTGTTAAGATGAGTGGAGCGCGTGTTTAACATTCACAACATGACATACATCTAATGTTACAACTGTGAACTGAATTACAAAAATTGCTGAACTACCTGGTATTTCAGTGTGAGTTCTGTTTGGTGTGATGAGTGGCAGGCGTGTTTAATATTCACCACATGGCATACGTGTAATGTTACAACTGTGAACTGAAATGCAAAAATTGCTGAACATTCTGGTATTACAGTGAGAGGTCTGTGTGTTAAGATGAGTGGAGCGCGTGTTTAACATTCACAACATGACATACATGTAATGTTACAACTGTGAACTGAATTACAAAAATTGCTGAACTACCTGGTATTTCAGTGTGAGTTCTGTTTGGTGTGATGAGTGGCAGGCGTGTTTAATATTCACCACATGGCATACGTGTAATGTTACAACTGTGAACTGAAATGCAAAAAATTGCTAAACTACATGGTATTACAGTGACGGTTCTGTGTGTTGAGATGAGTGGTGCGCATGTTTAACATTCACAACATGACATACGTGTAATGTTAACACTGTGCACTCAAATACAAAAAATGGTGAACTACCTGGAAGTTGAGAGTTCTGTGTGGTGAGATGAGTGGCGCGCGTGTATAATGTTCACAACATCACATACATGTGTTGTAAACACTGTACACTGAATTACAAAAATTGCTGAAATACCTGGTATTGCACTGAGGGTTCTGTGTGTTGAGATGAGTGGCGCGCTTGTTTATTATTCACAACATGACATACATGTAATGTTACAACTGTGCACTCAAATACAAAAAATGGTGAACTACCTGGTAATTGAGAGTTCTGTATGGGGAGATGAGTGGCGCGCGCGTGTAACAATATGACATACATGTAATGTTACAACTGTGTGTGTTTTACAGTTAGAGTTTTGTGTTGTGAGATGAGTTGCGCGCATGTTTAATGTTTACAACATCACATACATGTTTTGTTACAACTCCACACTGAATTACAGAAATTGCTGAACTACCTGGTATTGCCTGAGCATTTTGTGTGTTGAGAGAAGTGGTGCGCGTGTGTAACATTCACAACATGGCATACCTATAATGTTACAACTGTACAATGAATTACAAAAAATGCTGAACTACCTTGTTTCACAGTTAGAGTTCTGTGTTGTGAGATGAGTTGCGCGCATGTTTAATGTTTACAACATCACATACATGTTTTGTTACAACTCCACAGTGAATTACAGAAATTGCTGAACTACCTGGTATTGCACTGAGCGTTCTGTGTGTTGAGATAAGTGGTGCGCATGTTTAACATTCACAACATGACATACGTGTAATGTTACAACTGTGCACTCAAATACAAAAAATGGTGAACTACCTGGTAATTGAGAGTTCTGTATGGGGAGATGAGTGGCGCGCGCGTGTAACAATATGACATACATGTAATGTTACAACTGTGTGCGTTTTACAGTTAGAGTTCTGTGTTGTGAGATGAGTTGCGCGCATGTTTAATGTTTACAACATCACATACATGTTTTGTTACAACTCCACACTGAATTACAGAAATTGCTGAACTACCTGGTATTGCACTGAGCGTTCTGTGTGTTGAGATAAGTGGTGCGCATGTTTAACATTCACAACATGACATACGTGTAATGTTACAACTGTGCACTCAAATACAAAAAATGGTTAACTACCTGGAAGTTGAGAGTTCTGTGTGGTGAGATGAGTGGCGCGCGTGTTTAATGTTTACAACATCACATACATGTTTTGTTACAACTGTACACTGAATTACAAAAAAAGCTAAAATACCTGGTATTACAGTGACGGTTTTGTGTGTTGAGATGAGTTGTGCGCGTGTGTAACATTCACAACAATGGAATACCTGTAATGTTACAACTGTGCACTGAATTACAAAAATTGCTGAAATACCTGGTATTGCACTGAGGGTTCTGTGTGTTTAGATGAGTGGCGCGCATGTTATTATTCACAACATGACATACATGTAATGTTACAACTGTGCACTCAAATACAAAAAAATGGTGAACTACCTGGTAGTTGAGAGTTCTGTGTGGCAAAAATTGCTGAAATACCTGGTATTGCACTGAGGGTTCTGTGGGTTGAGATGAGTGGCGCGCGTGTTTAGTGTTCACAACATCACATACATGTGTTGTAAACACTGTACACTGAATTACAAAAAATGCTGAAATATCTGGTATTGCACTGAGGGTTCTGTGTGTAGAGACGAGATGAGTGGCAGGCGTGTTTAATATTCACCACATGGCATACGTTTTATGTTACAACTGTGAACTGAAATGCAAAAATTGCTGAACAATCTGGTATTACAGTGAGAGTTCTGTGTGTTAAGATGAGTGGAGCGCGTGTTTAACATTCACAACATGACATACATCTAATGTTACAACTGTGAACTGAATTACAAAAATTGCTGAACTACCTGGTATTGCCTGAGCATTTTGTGTGTTGAGATAAGTGGTGCGCATGTTTAACATTCACAACATGACATACGTGTAATGTTACAACTGTGCACTCAAATACAAAAAATGGTGAACTACCTGGTAATTGAGAGTTCTGTATGGGGAGATGAGTGGCGCGCGCGTGTAACAATATGACATACATGTAATGTTACAACTGTGTGCGTTTTACAGTTAGAGTTCTATGTTGTGAGATGAGTTGCGCGCATGTTTAATGTTTACAACATCACATACATGTTTTGTTACAACTCCACACTGAATTACAGAAATTGCTGAACTACCTGGTATTGCACTGAGCGTTCTGTGTGTTGAGATAAGTGGTGCGCATGTTTAACATTCACAACATGACATACGTGTAATGTTACAACTGTGCACTCAAATACAAAAAATGGTTAACTACCTGGAAGTTGAGAGTTCTGTGTGGTGAGATGAGTGGCGCGCGTGTTTAATGTTTACAACATCACATACATGTTTTGTTACAACTGTACACTGAATTACAAAAAAAGCTAAAATACCTGGTATTACAGTGACGGTTTTGTGTGTTGAGATGAGTTGTGCGCGTGTGTAACATTCACAACAATGGAATACCTGTAATGTTACAACTGTGCACTGAATTACAAAAATTGCTGAAATACCTGGTATTGCACTGAGGGTTCTGTGTGTTTAGATGAGTGGCGCGCATGTTATTATTCACAACATGACATACATGTAATGTTACAACTGTGCAGTCAAATACAAAAAAATGGTGAACTACCTGGTAGTTGAGAGTTCTGTGTGGCAAAAATTGCTGAAATACCTGGTATTGCACTGAGGGTTCTGTGGGTTGAGATGAGTGGCGCGCGTTTTTAGTGTTCACAACATCACATACATGTGTTGTAAACACTGTACACTGAATTACAAAAAATGCTGAAATATCTGGTATTGCACTGAGGGTTCTGTGTGTAGAGACGAGATGAGTGGCAGGCGTGTTTAATATTCACCACATGGCATACGTTTAATGTTACAACTGTGAACTGAAATGCAAAAATTGCTGAACAATCTGGTATTACAGTGAGAGTTCTGTGTGTTAAGATGAGTGGAGCGCGTGTTTAACATTCACAACATGACATACATCTAATGTTACAACTGTGAACTGAATTACAAAAATTGCTGAACTACCTGGTATTTCAGTGTGAGTTCTGTTTGGTGTGATGAGTGGCAGGCGTGTTTAATATTCACCACATGGCATACGTGTAATGTTACAACTGTGAACTGAAATGCAAAAATTGCTGAACATTCTGGTATTACAGTGAGAGGTCTGTGTGTTAAGATGAGTGGAGCGCGTGTTTAACATTCACAACATGACATACATCTAATGTTACAACTGTGAACTGAATTACAAAAATTGCTGAACTACCTGGTATTTCAGTGTGAGTTCTGTTTGGTGTGATGAGTGGCAGGCGTGTTTAATATTCACCACATGGCATACGTGTAATGTTACAACTGTGAACTGAAATGCAAAAAATTGCTAAACTACATGGTATTACAGTGACGGTTCTGTGTGTTGAGATGAGTGGTGCGCATGTTTAACATTCACAACATGACATACGTGTAATGTTAACACTGTGCACTCAAATACAAAAAATGGTGAACTACCTGGAAGTTGAGAGTTCTGTGTGGTGAGATGAGTGGCGCGCGTGTATAATGTTCACAACATCACATACATGTGTTGTAAACACTGTACACTGAATTACAAAAATTGCTGAAATACCTGGTATTGCACTGAGGGTTCTGTGTGTTGAGATGAGTGGCGCGCTTGTTTATTATTCACAACATGACATACATGTAATGTTACAACTGTGCACTCAAATACAAAAAATGGTGAACTACCTGGTAATTGAGAGTTCTGTATGGGGAGATGAGTGGCGCGCGCGTGTAACAATATGACATACATGTAATGTTACAACTGTGTGTGTTTTACAGTTAGAGTTTTGTGTTGTGAGATGAGTTGCGCGCATGTTTAATGTTTACAACATCACATACATGTTTTGTTACAACTCCACACTGAATTACAGAAATTGCTGAACTACCTGGTATTGCCTGAGCATTTTGTGTGTTGAGAGAAGTGGTGCGCGTGTGTAACATTCACAACATGGCATACCTATAATGTTACAACTGTACAATGAATTACAAAAAATGCTGAACTACCTTGTTTCACAGTTAGAGTTCTGTGTTGTGAGATGAGTTGCGCGCATGTTTAATGTTTACAACATCACATACATGTTTTGTTACAACTCCACAGTGAATTACAGAAATTGCTGAACTACCTGGTATTGCACTGAGCGTTCTGTGTGTTGAGATAAGTGGTGCGCATGTTTAACATTCACAACATGACATACGTGTAATGTTACAACTGTGCACTCAAATACAAAAAATGGTGAACTACCTGGTAATTGAGAGTTCTGTATGGGGAGATGAGTGGCGCGCGCGTGTAACAATATGACATACATGTAATGTTACAACTGTGTGCGTTTTACAGTTAGAGTTCTGTGTTGTGAGATGAGTTGCGCGCATGTTTAATGTTTACAACATCACATACATGTTTTGTTACAACTCCACACTGAATTACAGAAATTGCTGAACTACCTGGTATTGCACTGAGCGTTCTGTGTGTTGAGATAAGTGGTGCGCATGTTTAACATTCACAACATGACATACGTGTAATGTTACAACTGTGCACTCAAATACAAAAAATGGTTAACTACCTGGAAGTTGAGAGTTCTGTGTGGTGAGATGAGTGGCGCGCGTGTTTAATGTTTACAACATCACATACATGTTTTGTTACAACTGTACACTGAATTACAAAAAAAGCTAAAATACCTGGTATTACAGTGACGGTTTTGTGTGTTGAGATGAGTTGTGCGCGTGTGTAACATTCACAACAATGGAATACCTGTAATGTTACAACTGTGCACTGAATTACAAAAATTGCTGAAATACCTGGTATTGCACTGAGGGTTCTGTGTGTTTAGATGAGTGGCGCGCATGTTATTATTCACAACATGACATACATGTAATGTTACAACTGTGCACTCAAATACAAAAAAATGGTGAACTACCTGGTAGTTGAGAGTTCTGTGTGGCAAAAATTGCTGAAATACCTGGTATTGCACTGAGGGTTCTGTGGGTTGAGATGAGTGGCGCGCGTGTTTAGTGTTCACAACATCACATACATGTGTTGTAAACACTGTACACTGAATTACAAAAAATGCTGAAATATCTGGTATTGCACTGAGGGTTCTGTGTGTAGAGACGAGATGAGTGGCAGGCGTGTTTAATATTCACCACATGGCATACGTTTAATGTTACAACTGTGAACTGAAATGCAAAAATTGCTGAACAATCTGGTATTACAGTGAGAGTTCTGTGTGTTAAGATGAGTGGAGCGCGTGTTTAACATTCACAACATGACATACATCTAATGTTACAACTGTGAACTGAATTACAAAAATTGCTGAACTACCTGGTATTTCAGTGTGAGTTCTGTTTGGTGTGATGAGTGGCAGGCGTGTTTAATATTCACCACATGGCATACGTGTAATGTTACAACTGTGAACTGAAATGCAAAAATTGCTGAACATTCTGGTATTACAGTGAGAGGTCTGTGTGTTAAGATGAGTGGAGCGCGTGTTTAACATTCACAACATGACATACATGTAATGTTACAACTGTGAACTGAATTACAAAAATTGCTGAACTACCTGGTATTTCAGTGTGAGTTCTGTTTGGTGTGATGAGTGGCAGGCGTGTTTAATATTCACCACATGGCATACGTGTAATGTTACAACTGTGAACTGAAATGCAAAAAATTGCTAAACTACATGGTATTACAGTGACGGTTCTGTGTGTTGAGATGAGTGGTGCGCATGTTTAACATTCACAACATGACATACGTGTAATGTTAACACTGTGCACTCAAATACAAAAAATGGTGAACTACCTGGAAGTTGAGAGTTCTGTGTGGTGAGATGAGTGGCGCGCGTGTATAATGTTCACAACATCACATACATGTGTTGTAAACACTGTACACTGAATTACAAAAATTGCTGAAATACCTGGTATTGCACTGAGGGTTCTGTGTGTTGAGATGAGTGGCGCGCTTGTTTATTATTCACAACATGACATACATGTAATGTTACAACTGTGCACTCAAATACAAAAAATGGTGAACTACCTGGTAATTGAGAGTTCTGTATGGGGAGATGAGTGGCGCGCGCGTGTAACAATATGACATACATGTAATGTTACAACTGTGTGTGTTTTACAGTTAGAGTTTTGTGTTGTGAGATGAGTTGCGCGCATGTTTAATGTTTACAACATCACATACATGTTTTGTTACAACTCCACACTGAATTACAGAAATTGCTGAACTACCTGGTATTGCCTGAGCATTTTGTGTGTTGAGAGAAGTGGTGCGCGTGTGTAACATTCACAACATGGCATACCTATAATGTTACAACTGTACAATGAATTACAAAAAATGCTGAACTACCTTGTTTCACAGTTAGAGTTCTGTGTTGTGAGATGAGTTGCGCGCATGTTTAATGTTTACAACATCACATACATGTTTTGTTACAACTCCACAGTGAATTACAGAAATTGCTGAACTACCTGGTATTGCACTGAGCGTTCTGTGTGTTGAGATAAGTGGTGCGCATGTTTAACATTCACAACATGACATACGTGTAATGTTACAACTGTGCACTCAAATACAAAAAATGGTGAACTACCTGGTAATTGAGAGTTCTGTATGGGGAGATGAGTGGCGCGCGCGTGTAACAATATGACATACATGTAATGTTACAACTGTGTGCGTTTTACAGTTAGAGTTCTGTGTTGTGAGATGAGTTGCGCGCATGTTTAATGTTTACAACATCACATACATGTTTTGTTACAACTCCACACTGAATTACAGAAATTGCTGAACTACCTGGTATTGCACTGAGCGTTCTGTGTGTTGAGATAAGTGGTGCGCATGTTTAACATTCACAACATGACATACGTGTAATGTTACAACTGTGCACTCAAATACAAAAAATGGTTAACTACCTGGAAGTTGAGAGTTCTGTGTGGTGAGATGAGTGGCGCGCGTGTTTAATGTTTACAACATCACATACATGTTTTGTTACAACTGTACACTGAATTACAAAAAAAGCTAAAATACCTGGTATTACAGTGACGGTTTTGTGTGTTGAGATGAGTTGTGCGCGTGTGTAACATTCACAACAATGGAATACCTGTAATGTTACAACTGTGCACTGAATTACAAAAATTGCTGAAATACCTGGTATTGCACTGAGGGTTCTGTGTGTTTAGATGAGTGGCGCGCATGTTATTATTCACAACATGACATACATGTAATGTTACAACTGTGCACTCAAATACAAAAAAATGGTGAACTACCTGGTAGTTGAGAGTTCTGTGTGGCAAAAATTGCTGAAATACCTGGTATTGCACTGAGGGTTCTGTGGGTTGAGATGAGTGGCGCGCGTGTTTAGTGTTCACAACATCACATACATGTGTTGTAAACACTGTACACTGAATTACAAAAAATGCTGAAATATCTGGTATTGCACTGAGGGTTCTGTGTGTAGAGACGAGATGAGTGGCAGGCGTGTTTAATATTCACCACATGGCATACGTTTTATGTTACAACTGTGAACTGAAATGCAAAAATTGCTGAACAATCTGGTATTACAGTGAGAGTTCTGTGTGTTAAGATGAGTGGAGCGCGTGTTTAACATTCACAACATGACATACATCTAATGTTACAACTGTGAACTGAATTACAAAAATTGCTGAACTACCTGGTATTGCCTGAGCATTTTGTGTGTTGAGATAAGTGGTGCGCATGTTTAACATTCACAACATGACATACGTGTAATGTTACAACTGTGCACTCAAATACAAAAAATGGTGAACTACCTGGTAATTGAGAGTTCTGTATGGGGAGATGAGTGGCGCGCGCGTGTAACAATATGACATACATGTAATGTTACAACTGTGTGCGTTTTACAGTTAGAGTTCTATGTTGTGAGATGAGTTGCGCGCATGTTTAATGTTTACAACATCACATACATGTTTTGTTACAACTCCACACTGAATTACAGAAATTGCTGAACTACCTGGTATTGCACTGAGCGTTCTGTGTGTTGAGATAAGTGGTGCGCATGTTTAACATTCACAACATGACATACGTGTAATGTTACAACTGTGCACTCAAATACAAAAAATGGTTAACTACCTGGAAGTTGAGAGTTCTGTGTGGTGAGATGAGTGGCGCGCGTGTTTAATGTTTACAACATCACATACATGTTTTGTTACAACTGTACACTGAATTACAAAAAAAGCTAAAATACCTGGTATTACAGTGACGGTTTTGTGTGTTGAGATGAGTTGTGCGCGTGTGTAACATTCACAACAATGGAATACCTGTAATGTTACAACTGTGCACTGAATTACAAAAATTGCTGAAATACCTGGTATTGCACTGAGGGTTCTGTGTGTTTAGATGAGTGGCGCGCATGTTATTATTCACAACATGACATACATGTAATGTTACAACTGTGCAGTCAAATACAAAAAAATGGTGAACTACCTGGTAGTTGAGAGTTCTGTGTGGCAAAAATTGCTGAAATACCTGGTATTGCACTGAGGGTTCTGTGGGTTGAGATGAGTGGCGCGCGTTTTTAGTGTTCACAACATCACATACATGTGTTGTAAACACTGTACACTGAATTACAAAAAATGCTGAAATATCTGGTATTGCACTGAGGGTTCTGTGTGTAGAGACGAGATGAGTGGCAGGCGTGTTTAATATTCACCACATGGCATACGTTTAATGTTACAACTGTGAACTGAAATGCAAAAATTGCTGAACAATCTGGTATTACAGTGAGAGTTCTGTGTGTTAAGATGAGTGGAGCGCGTGTTTAACATTCACAACATGACATACATCTAATGTTACAACTGTGAACTGAATTACAAAAATTGCTGAACTACCTGGTATTTCAGTGTGAGTTCTGTTTGGTGTGATGAGTGGCAGGCGTGTTTAATATTCACCACATGGCATACGTGTAATGTTACAACTGTGAACTGAAATGCAAAAATTGCTGAACATTCTGGTATTACAGTGAGAGGTCTGTGTGTTAAGATGAGTGGAGCGCGTGTTTAACATTCACAACATGACATACATCTAATGTTACAACTGTGAACTGAATTACAAAAATTGCTGAACTACCTGGTATTTCAGTGTGAGTTCTGTTTGGTGTGATGAGTGGCAGGCGTGTTTAATATTCACCACATGGCATACGTGTAATGTTACAACTGTGAACTGAAATGCAAAAAATTGCTAAACTACATGGTATTACAGTGACGGTTCTGTGTGTTGAGATGAGTGGTGCGCATGTTTAACATTCACAACATGACATACGTGTAATGTTAACACTGTGCACTCAAATACAAAAAATGGTGAACTACCTGGAAGTTGAGAGTTCTGTGTGGTGAGATGAGTGGCGCGCGTGTATAATGTTCACAACATCACATACATGTGTTGTAAACACTGTACACTGAATTACAAAAATTGCTGAAATACCTGGTATTGCACTGAGGGTTCTGTGTGTTGAGATGAGTGGCGCGCTTGTTTATTATTCACAACATGACATACATGTAATGTTACAACTGTGCACTCAAATACAAAAAATGGTGAACTACCTGGTAATTGAGAGTTCTGTATGGGGAGATGAGTGGCGCGCGCGTGTAACAATATGACATACATGTAATGTTACAACTGTGTGTGTTTTACAGTTAGAGTTTTGTGTTGTGAGATGAGTTGCGCGCATGTTTAATGTTTACAACATCACATACATGTTTTGTTACAACTCCACACTGAATTACAGAAATTGCTGAACTACCTGGTATTGCCTGAGCATTTTGTGTGTTGAGAGAAGTGGTGCGCGTGTGTAACATTCACAACATGGCATACCTATAATGTTACAACTGTACAATGAATTACAAAAAATGCTGAACTACCTTGTTTCACAGTTAGAGTTCTGTGTTGTGAGATGAGTTGCGCGCATGTTTAATGTTTACAACATCACATACATGTTTTGTTACAACTCCACAGTGAATTACAGAAATTGCTGAACTACCTGGTATTGCACTGAGCGTTCTGTGTGTTGAGATAAGTGGTGCGCATGTTTAACATTCACAACATGACATACGTGTAATGTTACAACTGTGCACTCAAATACAAAAAATGGTGAACTACCTGGTAATTGAGAGTTCTGTATGGGGAGATGAGTGGCGCGCGCGTGTAACAATATGACATACATGTAATGTTACAACTGTGTGCGTTTTACAGTTAGAGTTCTGTGTTGTGAGATGAGTTGCGCGCATGTTTAATGTTTACAACATCACATACATGTTTTGTTACAACTCCACACTGAATTACAGAAATTGCTGAACTACCTGGTATTGCACTGAGCGTTCTGTGTGTTGAGATAAGTGGTGCGCATGTTTAACATTCACAACATGACATACGTGTAATGTTACAACTGTGCACTCAAATACAAAAAATGGTTAACTACCTGGAAGTTGAGAGTTCTGTGTGGTGAGATGAGTGGCGCGCGTGTTTAATGTTTACAACATCACATACATGTTTTGTTACAACTGTACACTGAATTACAAAAAAAGCTAAAATACCTGGTATTACAGTGACGGTTTTGTGTGTTGAGATGAGTTGTGCGCGTGTGTAACATTCACAACAATGGAATACCTGTAATGTTACAACTGTGCACTGAATTACAAAAATTGCTGAAATACCTGGTATTGCACTGAGGGTTCTGTGTGTTTAGATGAGTGGCGCGCATGTTATTATTCACAACATGACATACATGTAATGTTACAACTGTGCACTCAAATACAAAAAAATGGTGAACTACCTGGTAGTTGAGAGTTCTGTGTGGCAAAAATTGCTGAAATACCTGGTATTGCACTGAGGGTTCTGTGGGTTGAGATGAGTGGCGCGCGTGTTTAGTGTTCACAACATCACATACATGTGTTGTAAACACTGTACACTGAATTACAAAAAATGCTGAAATATCTGGTATTGCACTGAGGGTTCTGTGTGTAGAGACGAGATGAGTGGCAGGCGTGTTTAATATTCACCACATGGCATACGTTTAATGTTACAACTGTGAACTGAAATGCAAAAATTGCTGAACAATCTGGTATTACAGTGAGAGTTCTGTGTGTTAAGATGAGTGGAGCGCGTGTTTAACATTCACAACATGACATACATCTAATGTTACAACTGTGAACTGAATTACAAAAATTGCTGAACTACCTGGTATTTCAGTATGAGTTCTGTTTGGTGTGATGAGTGGCAGGCGTGTTTAATATTCACCACATGGCATACGTGTAATGTTACAACTGTGAACTGAAATGCAAAAATTGCTGAACATTCTGGTATTACAGTGAGAGGTCTGTGTGTTAAGATGAGTGGAGCGCGTGTTTAACATTCACAACATGACATACATGTAATGTTACAACTGTGAACTGAATTACAAAAATTGCTGAACTACCTGGTATTTCAGTGTGAGTTCTGTTTGGTGTGATGAGTGGCAGGCGTGTTTAATATTCACCACATGGCATACGTGTAATGTTACAACTGTGAACTGAAATGCAAAAAATTGCTAAACTACATGGTATTACAGTGACGGTTCTGTGTGTTGAGATGAGTGGTGCGCATGTTTAACATTCACAACATGACATACGTGTAATGTTAACACTGTGCACTCAAATACAAAAAATGGTGAACTACCTGGAAGTTGAGAGTTCTGTGTGGTGAGATGAGTGGCGCGCGTGTATAATGTTCACAACATCACATACATGTGTTGTAAACACTGTACACTGAATTACAAAAATTGCTGAAATACCTGGTATTGCACTGAGGGTTCTGTGTGTTGAGATGAGTGGCGCGCTTGTTTATTATTCACAACATGACATACATGTAATGTTACAACTGTGCACTCAAATACAAAAAATGGTGAACTACCTGGTAATTGAGAGTTCTGTATGGGGAGATAAGTGGCGCGCGCGTGTAACAATATGACATACATGTAATGTTACAACTGTGTGTGTTTTACAGTTAGAGTTTTGTGTTGTGAGATGAGTTGCGCGCATGTTTAATGTTTACAACATCACATACATGTTTTGTTACAACTCCACACTGAATTACAGAAATTGCTGAACTACCTGGTATTGCCTGAGCATTTTGTGTGTTGAGAGAAGTGGTGCGCGTGTGTAACATTCACAACATGGCATACCTATAATGTTACAACTGTACAATGAATTACAAAAAATGCTGAACTACCTTGTTTCACAGTTAGAGTTCTGTGTTGTGAGATGAGTTGCGCGCATGTTTAATGTTTACAACATCACATACATGTTTTGTTACAACTCCACAGTGAATTACAGAAATTGCTGAACTACCTGGTATTGCACTGAGCGTTCTGTGTGTTGAGATAAGTGGTGCGCATGTTTAACATTCACAACATGACATACGTGTAATGTTACAACTGTGGACTCAAATACAAAAAATGGTGAACTACCTGGTAATTGAGAGTTCTGTATGGGGAGATGAGTGGCGCGCGCGTGTAACAATATGACATACATGTAATGTTACAACTGTGTGCGTTTTACAGTTAGAGTTCTGTGTTGTGAGATGAGTTGCGCGCATGTTTAATGTTTACAACATCACATACATGTTTTGTTACAACTCCACACTGAATTACAGAAATTGCTGAACTACCTGGTATTGCACTGAGCGTTCTGTGTGTTGAGATAAGTGGTGCGCATGTTTAACATTCACAACATGACATACGTGTAATGTTACAACTGTGCACTCAAATACAAAAAATGGTTAACTACCTGGAAGTTGAGAGTTCTGTGTGGTGAGATGAGTGGCGCGCGTGTTTAATGTTTACAACATCACATACATGTTTTGTTACAACTGTACACTGAATTACAAAAAAAGCTAAAATACCTGGTATTACAGTGACGGTTTTGTGTGTTGAGATGAGTTGTGCGCGTGTGTAACATTCACAACAATGGAATACCTGTAATGTTACAACTGTGCACTGAATTACAAAAATTGCTGAAATACCTGGTATTGCACTGAGGGTTCTGTGTGTTTAGATGAGTGGCGCGCATGTTATTATTCACAACATGACATACATGTAATGTTACAACTGTGCAGTCAAATACAAAAAAATGGTGAACTACCTGGTAGTTGAGAGTTCTGTGTGGCAAAAATTGCTGAAATACCTGGTATTGCACTGAGGGTTCTGTGGGTTGAGATGAGTGGCGCGCGTGTTTAGTGTTCACAACATCACATACATGTGTTGTAAACACTGTACACTGAATTACAAAAAATGCTGAAATATCTGGTATTGCACTGAGGGTTCTGTGTGTAGAGACGAGATGAGTGGCAGGCGTGTTTAATATTCACCACATGGCATACGTTTAATGTTACAACTGTGAACTGAAATGCAAAAATTGCTGAACAATCTGGTATTACAGTGAGAGTTCTGTGTGTTAAGATGAGTGGAGCGCGTGTTTAACATTCACAACATGACATACATCTAATGTTACAACTGTGAACTGAATTACAAAAATTGCTGAACTACCTGGTATTTCAGTGTGAGTTCTGTTTGGTGTGATGAGTGGCAGGCGTGTTTAATATTCACCACATGGCATACGTGTAATGTTACAACTGTGAACTGAAATGCAAAAATTGCTGAACATTCTGGTATTACAGTGAGAGGTCTGTGTGTTAAGATGAGTGGAGCGCGTGTTTAACATTCACAACATGACATACATGTAATGTTACAACTGTGAACTGAATTACAAAAATTGCTGAACTACCTGGTATTTCAGTGTGAGTTCTGTTTGGTGTGATGAGTGGCAGGCGTGTTTAATATTCACCACATGGCATACGTGTAATGTTACAACTGTGAACTGAAATGCAAAAAATTGCTAAACTACATGGTATTACAGTGAGAGTTCTGTGTGTTAAGATGAGTGGAGCGCGTGTTTAACATTCACAACATGACATACATCTAATGTTACAACTGTGAACTGAATTACAAAAATTGCTGAACTACCTGGTATTTCAGTGTGAGTTCTGTTTGGTGTGATGAGTGGCAGGCGTGTTTAATATTCACCACATGGCATACGTGTAATGTTACAACTGTGAACTGAAATGCAAAAAATTGCTAAACTACATGGTATTACAGTGACGGTTCTGTGTGTTGAGATGAGTGGTGCGCATGTTTAACATTCACAACATGACATACGTGTAATGTTAACACTGTGCACTCAAATACAAAAAATGGTGAACTACCTGGAAGTTGAGAGTTCTGTGTGGTGAGATGAGTGTCGCGCGTGTATAATGTTCACAACATCACATACATGTGTTGTAAACACTGTACACTGAATTACAAAAATTGCTGAAATACCTGGTATTGCACTGAGGGTTCTGTGTGTTGAGATGAGTGGCGCGCTTGTTTATTATTCACAACATGACATACATGTAATGTTACAACTGTGCACTCAAATACAAAAAATGGTGAACTACCTGGTAATTGAGAGTTCTGTATGGGGAGATGAGTGGCGCGCGCGTGTAACAATATGACATACATGTAATGTTACAACTGTGTGTGTTTTACAGTTAGAGTTTTGTGTTGTGAGATGAGTTGCGCGCATGTTTAATGTTTACAACATCACATACATGTTTTGTTACAACTCCACACTGAATTACAGAAATTGCTGAACTACCTGGTATTGCCTGAGCATTTTGTGTGTTGAGAGAAGTGGTGCGCGTGTGTAACATTCACAACATGGCATACCTATAATGTTACAACTGTACAATGAATTACAAAAAATGCTGAACTACCTTGTTTCACAGTTAGAGTTCTGTGTTGTGAGATGAGTTGCGCGCATGTTTAATGTTTACAACATCACATACATGTTTTGTTACAACTCCACAGTGAATTACAGAAATTGCTGAACTACCTGGTATTGCACTGAGCGTTCTGTGTGTTGAGATAAGTGGTGCGCATGTTTAACATTCACAACATGACATACGTGTAATGTTACAACTGTGCACTCAAATACAAAAAATGGTGAACTACCTGGAAGTTGAGAGTTCTGTATGGGGAGATGAGTGGCGCGCGCGTGTAACAATATGACATACATGTAATGTTACAACTGTGTGCGTTTTACAGTTAGAGTTCTATGTTGTGAGATGAGTTGCGCGCATGTTTAATGTTTACAACATCACATACATGTTTTGTTACAACTCCACAGTGAATTACAGAAATTGCTGAACTACCTGGTATTGCACTGAGCGTTCTGTGTGTTGAGATAAGTGGTGCGCATGTTTAACATTCACAACATGACATACGTGTAATGTTACAACTGTGGACTCAAATACAAAAAATGGTGAACTACCTGGTAATTGAGAGTTCTGTATGGGGAGATGAGTGGCGTGCGCGTGTAACAATATGACATACATGTAATGTTACAACTGTGTGCGTTTTACAGTTAGAGTTCTGTGTTGTGAGATGAGTTGCGCGCATGTTTAATGTTTACAACATCACATACATGTTTTGTTACAACTCCACACTGAATTACAGAAATTGCTGAACTACCTGGTATTGCACTGAGCGTTCTGTGTGTTGAGATAAGTGGTGCGCATGTTTAACATTCACAACATGACATACGTGTAATGTTACAACTGTGCACTCAAATACAAAAAATGGTTAACTACCTGGAAGTTGAGAGTTCTGTGTGGTGAGATGAGTGGCGCGCGTGTTTAATGTTTACAACATCACATACATGTTTTGTTACAACTGTACACTGAATTACAAAAAAAGCTAAAATACCTGGTATTACAGTGACGGTTTTGTGTGTTGAGATGAGTTGTGCGCGTGTGTAACATTCACAACAATGGAATACCTGTAATGTTACAACTGTGCACTGAATTACAAAAATTGCTGAAATACCTGGTATTGCACTGAGGGTTCTGTGTGTTTAGATGAGTGGCGCGCATGTTATTATTCACAACATGACATACATGTAATGTTACAACTGTGCACTCAAATACAAAAAAATGGTGAACTACCTGGTAGTTGAGAGTTCTGTGTGGCAAAAATTGCTGAAATACCTGGTATTGCACTGAGGGTTCTGTGGGTTGAGATGAGTGGCGCGCGTGTTTAGTGTTCACAACATCACATACATGTGTTGTAAACACTGTACACTGAATTACAAAAAATGCTGAAATATCTGGTATTGCACTGAGGGTTCTGTGTGTAGAGACGAGATGAGTGGCAGGCGTGTTTAATATTCACCACATGGCATACGTTTAATGTTACAACTGTGAACTGAAATGCAAAAATTGCTGAACAATCTGGTATTACAGTGAGAGTTCTGTGTGTTAAGATGAGTGGAGCGCGTGTTTAACATTCACAACATGACATACATCTAATGTTACAACTGTGAACTGAATTACAAAAATTGCTGAACTACCTGGTATTTCAGTGTGAGTTCTGTTTGGTGTGATGAGTGGCAGGCGTGTTTAATATTCACCACATGGCATACGTGTAATGTTACAACTGTGAACTGAAATGCAAAAATTGCTGAACATTCTGGTATTACAGTGAGAGGTCTGTGTGTTAAGATGAGTGGAGCGCGTGTTTAACATTCACAACATGACATACATGTAATGTTACAACTGTGAACTGAATTACAAAAATTGCTGAACTACCTGGTATTTCAGTGTGAGTTCTGTTTGGTGTGATGAGTGGCAGGCGTGTTTAATATTCACCACATGGCATACGTGTAATGTTACAACTGTGAACTGAAATGCAAAAATTGCTGAACAATCTGGTATTACAGTGAGAGTTCTGTGTGTTAAGATGAGTGGAGCGCGTGTTTAACATTCACAACATGACATACATCTAATGTTACAACTGTGAACTGAATTACAAAAATTGCTGAACTACCTGGTATTTCAGTATGAGTTCTGTTTGGTGTGATGAGTGGCAGGCGTGTTTAATATTCACCACATGGCATACGTGTAATGTTACAACTGTGAACTGAAATGCAAAAATTGCTGAACATTCTGGTATTACAGTGAGAGGTCTGTGTGTTAAGATGAGTGGAGCGCGTGTTTAACATTCACAACATGACATACATGTAATGTTACAACTGTGAACTGAATTACAAAAATTGCTGAACTACCTGGTATTTCAGTGTGAGTTCTGTTTGGTGTGATGAGTGGCAGGCGTGTTTAATATTCACCACATGGCATACGTGTAATGTTACAACTGTGAACTGAAATGCAAAAAATTGCTAAACTACATGGTATTACAGTGACGGTTCTGTGTGTTGAGATGAGTGGTGCGCATGTTTAACATTCACAACATGACATACGTGTAATGTTAACACTGTGCACTCAAATACAAAAAATGGTGAACTACCTGGAAGTTGAGAGTTCTGTGTGGTGAGATGAGTGGCGCGCGTGTATAATGTTCACAACATCACATACATGTGTTGTAAACACTGTACACTGAATTACAAAAATTGCTGAAATACCTGGTATTGCACTGAGGGTTCTGTGTGTTGAGATGAGTGGCGCGCTTGTTTATTATTCACAACATGACATACATGTAATGTTACAACTGTGCACTCAAATACAAAAAATGGTGAACTACCTGGTAATTGAGAGTTCTGTATGGGGAGATAAGTGGCGCGCGCGTGTAACAATATGACATACATGTAATGTTACAACTGTGTGTGTTTTACAGTTAGAGTTTTGTGTTGTGAGATGAGTTGCGCGCATGTTTAATGTTTACAACATCACATACATGTTTTGTTACAACTCCACACTGAATTACAGAAATTGCTGAACTACCTGGTATTGCCTGAGCATTTTGTGTGTTGAGAGAAGTGGTGCGCGTGTGTAACATTCACAACATGGCATACCTATAATGTTACAACTGTACAATGAATTACAAAAAATGCTGAACTACCTTGTTTCACAGTTAGAGTTCTGTGTTGTGAGATGAGTTGCGCGCATGTTTAATGTTTACAACATCACATACATGTTTTGTTACAACTCCACAGTGAATTACAGAAATTGCTGAACTACCTGGTATTGCACTGAGCGTTCTGTGTGTTGAGATAAGTGGTGCGCATGTTTAACATTCACAACATGACATACGTGTAATGTTACAACTGTGGACTCAAATACAAAAAATGGTGAACTACCTGGTAATTGAGAGTTCTGTATGGGGAGATGAGTGGCGCGCGCGTGTAACAATATGACATACATGTAATGTTACAACTGTGTGCGTTTTACAGTTAGAGTTCTGTGTTGTGAGATGAGTTGCGCGCATGTTTAATGTTTACAACATCACATACATGTTTTGTTACAACTCCACACTGAATTACAGAAATTGCTGAACTACCTGGTATTGCACTGAGCGTTCTGTGTGTTGAGATAAGTGGTGCGCATGTTTAACATTCACAACATGACATACGTGTAATGTTACAACTGTGCACTCAAATACAAAAAATGGTTAACTACCTGGAAGTTGAGAGTTCTGTGTGGTGAGATGAGTGGCGCGCGTGTTTAATGTTTACAACATCACATACATGTTTTGTTACAACTGTACACTGAATTACAAAAAAAGCTAAAATACCTGGTATTACAGTGACGGTTTTGTGTGTTGAGATGAGTTGTGCGCGTGTGTAACATTCACAACAATGGAATACCTGTAATGTTACAACTGTGCACTGAATTACAAAAATTGCTGAAATACCTGGTATTGCACTGAGGGTTCTGTGTGTTTAGATGAGTGGCGCGCATGTTATTATTCACAACATGACATACATGTAATGTTACAACTGTGCACTCAAATACAAAAAAATGGTGAACTACCTGGTAGTTGAGAGTTCTGTGTGGCAAAAATTGCTGAAATACCTGGTATTGCACTGAGGGTTCTGTGGGTTGAGATGAGTGGCGCGCGTGTTTAGTGTTCACAACATCACATACATGTGTTGTAAACACTGTACACTGAATTACAAAAAATGCTGAAATATCTGGTATTGCACTGAGGGTTCTGTGTGTAGAGACGAGATGAGTGGCAGGCGTGTTTAATATTCACCACATGGCATACGTTTAATGTTACAACTGTGAACTGAAATGCAAAAATTGCTGAACAATCTGGTATTACAGTGAGAGTTCTGTGTGTTAAGATGAGTGGAGCGCGTGTTTAACATTCACAACATGACATACATCTAATGTTACAACTGTGAACTGAATTACAAAAATTGCTGAACTACCTGGTATTTCAGTGTGAGTTCTGTTTGGTGTGATGAGTGGCAGGCGTGTTTAATATTCACCACATGGCATACGTGTAATGTTACAACTGTGAACTGAAATGCAAAAATTGCTGAACATTCTGGTATTACAGTGAGAGGTCTGTGTGTTAAGATGAGTGGAGCGCGTGTTTAACATTCACAACATGACATACATGTAATGTTACAACTGTGAACTGAATTACAAAAATTGCTGAACTACCTGGTATTTCAGTGTGAGTTCTGTTTGGTGTGATGAGTGGCAGGCGTGTTTAATATTCACCACATGGCATACGTGTAATGTTACAACTGTGAACTGAAATGCAAAAATTGCTGAACATTCTGGTATTACAGTGAGAGGTCTGTGTGTTAAGATGAGTGGAGCGCGTGTTTAACATTCACAACATGACATACATGTAATGTTACAACTGTGAACTGAATTACAAAAATTGCTGAACTACCTGGTATTTCAGTGTGAGTTCTGTTTGGTGTGATGAGTGGCAGGCGTGTTTAATATTCACCACATGGCATACGTGTAATGTTACAACTGTGAACTGAAATGCAAAAAATTGCTAAACTACATGGTATTACAGTGACGGTTCTGTGTGTTGAGATGAGTGGTGCGCATGTTTAACATTCACAACATGACATACGTGTAATGTTAACACTGTGCACTCAAATACAAAAAATGGTGAACTACCTGGAAGTTGAGAGTTCTGTGTGGTGAGATGAGTGGCGCGCGTGTATAATGTTCACAACATCACATACATGTGTTGTAAACACTGTACACTGAATTACAAAAATTGCTGAAATACCTGGTATTGCACTGAGGGTTCTGTGTGTTGAGATGAGTGGCGCGCTTGTTTATTATTCACAACATGACATACATGTAATGTTACAACTGTGCACTCAAATACAAAAAATGGTGAACTACCTGGTAATTGAGAGTTCTGTATGGGGAGATGAGTGGCGCGCGCGTGTAACAATATGACATACATGTAATGTTACAACTGTGTGTGTTTTACAGTTAGAGTTTTGTGTTGTGAGATGAGTTGCGCGCATGTTTAATGTTTACAACATCACATACATGTTTTGTTACAACTCCACACTGAATTACAGAAATTGCTGAACTACCTGGTATTGCCTGAGCATTTTGTGTGTTGAGAGAAGTGGTGCGCGTGTGTAACATTCACAACATGGCATACCTATAATGTTACAACTGTACAATGAATTACAAAAAATGCTGAACTACCTTGTTTCACAGTTAGAGTTCTGTGTTGTGAGATGAGTTGCGCGCATGTTTAATGTTTACAACATCACATACATGTTTTGTTACAACTCCACAGTGAATTACAGAAATTGCTGAACTACCTGGTATTGCACTGAGCGTTCTGTGTGTTGAGATAAGTGGTGCGCATGTTTAACATTCACAACATGACATACGTGTAATGTTACAACTGTGGACTCAAATACAAAAAATGGTGAACTACCTGGTAATTGAGAGTTCTGTATGGGGAGATGAGTGGCGTGCGCGTGTAACAATATGACATACATGTAATGTTACAACTGTGTGCGTTTTACAGTTAGAGTTCTGTGTTGTGAGATGAGTTGCGCGCATGTTTAATGTTTACAACATCACATACATGTTTTGTTACAACTCCACACTGAATTACAGAAATTGCTGAACTACCTGGTATTGCACTGAGCGTTCTGTGTGTTGAGATAAGTGGTGCGCATGTTTAACATTCACAACATGACATACGTGTAATGTTACAACTGTGCACTCAAATACAAAAAATGGTTAACTACCTGGAAGTTGAGAGTTCTGTGTGGTGAGATGAGTGGCGCGCGTGTTTAATGTTTACAACATCACATACATGTTTTGTTACAACTGTACACTGAATTACAAAAAAAGCTAAAATACCTGGTATTACAGTGACGGTTTTGTGTGTTGAGATGAGTTGTGCGCGTGTGTAACATTCACAACAATGGAATACCTGTAATGTTACAACTGTGCACTGAATTACAAAAATTGCTGAAATACCTGGTATTGCACTGAGGGTTCTGTGTGTTTAGATGAGTGGCGCGCATGTTATTATTCACAACATGACATACATGTAATGTTACAACTGTGCACTCAAATACAAAAAAATGGTGAACTACCTGGTAGTTGAGAGTTCTGTGTGGCAAAAATTGCTGAAATACCTGGTATTGCACTGAGGGTTCTGTGGGTTGAGATGAGTGGCGCGCGTGTTTAGTGTTCACAACATCACATACATGTGTTGTAAACACTGTACACTGAATTACAAAAAATGCTGAAATATCTGGTATTGCACTGAGGGTTCTGTGTGTAGAGACGAGATGAGTGGCAGGCGTGTTTAATATTCACCACATGGCATACGTTTAATGTTACAACTGTGAACTGAAATGCAAAAATTGCTGAACAATCTGGTATTACAGTGAGAGTTCTGTGTGTTAAGATGAGTGGAGCGCGTGTTTAACATTCACAACATGACATACATCTAATGTTACAACTGTGAACTGAATTACAAAAATTGCTGAACTACCTGGTATTTCAGTGTGAGTTCTGTTTGGTGTGATGAGTGGCAGGCGTGTTTAATATTCACCACATGGCATACGTGTAATGTTACAACTGTGAACTGAAATGCAAAAATTGCTGAACATTCTGGTATTACAGTGAGAGGTCTGTGTGTTAAGATGAGTGGAGCGCGTGTTTAACATTCACAACATGACATACATGTAATGTTACAACTGTGAACTGAATTACAAAAATTGCTGAACTACCTGGTATTTCAGTGTGAGTTCTGTTTGGTGTGATGAGTGGCAGGCGTGTTTAATATTCACCACATGGCATACGTGTAATGTTACAACTGTGAACTGAAATGCAAAAATTGCTGAACAATCTGGTATTACAGTGAGAGTTCTGTGTGTTAAGATGAGTGGAGCGCGTGTTTAACATTCACAACATGACATACATCTAATGTTACAACTGTGAACTGAATTACAAAAATTGCTGAACTACCTGGTATTTCAGTATGAGTTCTGTTTGGTGTGATGAGTGGCAGGCGTGTTTAATATTCACCACATGGCATACGTGTAATGTTACAACTGTGAACTGAAATGCAAAAATTGCTGAACATTCTGGTATTACAGTGAGAGGTCTGTGTGTTAAGATGAGTGGAGCGCGTGTTTAACATTCACAACATGACATACATGTAATGTTACAACTGTGAACTGAATTACAAAAATTGCTGAACTACCTGGTATTTCAGTGTGAGTTCTGTTTGGTGTGATGAGTGGCAGGCGTGTTTAATATTCACCACATGGCATACGTGTAATGTTACAACTGTGAACTGAAATGCAAAAAATTGCTAAACTACATGGTATTACAGTGACGGTTCTGTGTGTTGAGATGAGTGGTGCGCATGTTTAACATTCACAACATGACATACGTGTAATGTTAACACTGTGCACTCAAATACAAAAAATGGTGAACTACCTGGAAGTTGAGAGTTCTGTGTGGTGAGATGAGTGGCGCGCGTGTATAATGTTCACAACATCACATACATGTGTTGTAAACACTGTACACTGAATTACAAAAATTGCTGAAATACCTGGTATTGCACTGAGGGTTCTGTGTGTTGAGATGAGTGGCGCGCTTGTTTATTATTCACAACATGACATACATGTAATGTTACAACTGTGCACTCAAATACAAAAAATGGTGAACTACCTGGTAATTGAGAGTTCTGTATGGGGAGATAAGTGGCGCGCGCGTGTAACAATATGACATACATGTAATGTTACAACTGTGTGTGTTTTACAGTTAGAGTTTTGTGTTGTGAGATGAGTTGCGCGCATGTTTAATGTTTACAACATCACATACATGTTTTGTTACAACTCCACACTGAATTACAGAAATTGCTGAACTACCTGGTATTGCCTGAGCATTTTGTGTGTTGAGAGAAGTGGTGCGCGTGTGTAACATTCACAACATGGCATACCTATAATGTTACAACTGTACAATGAATTACAAAAAATGCTGAACTACCTTGTTTCACAGTTAGAGTTCTGTGTTGTGAGATGAGTTGCGCGCATGTTTAATGTTTACAACATCACATACATGTTTTGTTACAACTCCACAGTGAATTACAGAAATTGCTGAACTACCTGGTATTGCACTGAGCGTTCTGTGTGTTGAGATAAGTGGTGCGCATGTTTAACATTCACAACATGACATACGTGTAATGTTACAACTGTGGACTCAAATACAAAAAATGGTGAACTACCTGGTAATTGAGAGTTCTGTATGGGGAGATGAGTGGCGCGCGCGTGTAACAATATGACATACATGTAATGTTACAACTGTGTGCGTTTTACAGTTAGAGTTCTGTGTTGTGAGATGAGTTGCGCGCATGTTTAATGTTTACAACATCACATACATGTTTTGTTACAACTCCACACTGAATTACAGAAATTGCTGAACTACCTGGTATTGCACTGAGCGTTCTGTGTGTTGAGATAAGTGGTGCGCATGTTTAACATTCACAACATGACATACGTGTAATGTTACAACTGTGCACTCAAATACAAAAAATGGTTAACTACCTGGAAGTTGAGAGTTCTGTGTGGTGAGATGAGTGGCGCGCGTGTTTAATGTTTACAACATCACATACATGTTTTGTTACAACTGTACACTGAATTACAAAAAAAGCTAAAATACCTGGTATTACAGTGACGGTTTTGTGTGTTGAGATGAGTTGTGCGCGTGTGTAACATTCACAACAATGGAATACCTGTAATGTTACAACTGTGCACTGAATTACAAAAATTGCTGAAATACCTGGTATTGCACTGAGGGTTCTGTGTGTTTAGATGAGTGGCGCGCATGTTATTATTCACAACATGACATACATGTAATGTTACAACTGTGCACTCAAATACAAAAAAATGGTGAACTACCTGGTAGTTGAGAGTTCTGTGTGGCAAAAATTGCTGAAATACCTGGTATTGCACTGAGGGTTCTGTGGGTTGAGATGAGTGGCGCGCGTGTTTAGTGTTCACAACATCACATACATGTGTTGTAAACACTGTACACTGAATTACAAAAAATGCTGAAATATCTGGTATTGCACTGAGGGTTCTGTGTGTAGAGACGAGATGAGTGGCAGGCGTGTTTAATATTCACCACATGGCATACGTTTAATGTTACAACTGTGAACTGAAATGCAAAAATTGCTGAACAATCTGGTATTACAGTGAGAGTTCTGTGTGTTAAGATGAGTGGAGCGCGTGTTTAACATTCACAACATGACATACATCTAATGTTACAACTGTGAACTGAATTACAAAAATTGCTGAACTACCTGGTATTTCAGTGTGAGTTCTGTTTGGTGTGATGAGTGGCAGGCGTGTTTAATATTCACCACATGGCATACGTGTAATGTTACAACTGTGAACTGAAATGCAAAAATTGCTGAACATTCTGGTATTACAGTGAGAGGTCTGTGTGTTAAGATGAGTGGAGCGCGTGTTTAACATTCACAACATGACATACATGTAATGTTACAACTGTGAACTGAATTACAAAAATTGCTGAACTACCTGGTATTTCAGTGTGAGTTCTGTTTGGTGTGATGAGTGGCAGGCGTGTTTAATATTCACCACATGGCATACGTGTAATGTTACAACTGTGAACTGAAATGCAAAAATTGCTGAACATTCTGGTATTACAGTGAGAGGTCTGTGTGTTAAGATGAGTGGAGCGCGTGTTTAACATTCACAACATGACATACATGTAATGTTACAACTGTGAACTGAATTACAAAAATTGCTGAACTACCTGGTATTTCAGTGTGAGTTCTGTTTGGTGTGATGAGTGGCAGGCGTGTTTAATATTCACCACATGGCATACGTGTAATGTTACAACTGTGAACTGAAATGCAAAAATTGCTGAACATTCTGGTATTACAGTGAGAGGTCTGTGTGTTAAGATGAGTGGAGCGCGTGTTTAACATTCACAACATGACATACATGTAATGTTACAACTGTGAACTGAATTACAAAAATTGCTGAACTACCTGGTATTTCAGTGTGAGTTCTGTTTGGTGTGATGAGTGGCAGGCGTGTTTAATATTCACCACATGGCATACGTGTAATGTTACAACTGTGAACTGAAATGCAAAAAATTGCTAAACTACATGGTATTACAGTGACGGTTCTGTGTGTTGAGATGAGTGGTGCGCATGTTTAACATTCACAACATGACATACGTGTAATGTTAACACTGTGCACTCAAATACAAAAAATGGTGAACTACCTGGAAGTTGAGAGTTCTGTGTGGTGAGATGAGTGGCGCGCGTGTATAATGTTCACAACATCACATACATGTGTTGTAAACACTGTACACTGAATTACAAAAATTGCTGAAATACCTGGTATTGCACTGAGGGTTCTGTGTGTTGAGATGAGTGGCGCGCTTGTTTATTATTCACAACATGACATACATGTAATGTTACAACTGTGCACTCAAATACAAAAAATGGTGAACTACCTGGTAATTGAGAGTTCTGTATGGGGAGATGAGTGGCGCGCGCGTGTAACAATATGACATACATGTAATGTTACAACTGTGTGTGTTTTACAGTTAGAGTTTTGTGTTGTGAGATGAGTTGCGCGCATGTTTAATGTTTACAACATCACATACATGTTTTGTTACAACTCCACACTGAATTACAGAAATTGCTGAACTACCTGGTATTGCCTGAGCATTTTGTGTGTTGAGAGAAGTGGTGCGCGTGTGTAACATTCACAACATGGCATACCTATAATGTTACAACTGTACAATGAATTACAAAAAATGCTGAACTACCTTGTTTCACAGTTAGAGTTCTGTGTTGTGAGATGAGTTGCGCGCATGTTTAATGTTTACAACATCACATACATGTTTTGTTACAACTCCACAGTGAATTACAGAAATTGCTGAACTACCTGGTATTGCACTGAGCGTTCTGTGTGTTGAGATAAGTGGTGCGCATGTTTAACATTCACAACATGACATACGTGTAATGTTACAACTGTGCACTCAAATACAAAAAATGGTGAACTACCTGGTAATTGAGAGTTCTGTATGGGGAGATGAGTGGCGCGCGCGTGTAACAATATGACATACATGTAATGTTACAACTGTGTGCGTTTTACAGTTAGAGTTCTGTGTTGTGAGATGAGTTGCGCGCATGTTTAATGTTTACAACATCACATACATGTTTTGTTACAACTCCACACTGAATTACAGAAATTGCTGAACTACCTGGTATTGCACTGAGCGTTCTGTGTGTTGAGATAAGTGGTGCGCATGTTTAACATTCACAACATGACATACGTGTAATGTTACAACTGTGCACTCAAATACAAAAAATGGTTAACTACCTGGAAGTTGAGAGTTCTGTGTGGTGAGATGAGTGGCGCGCGTGTTTAATGTTTACAACATCACATACATGTTTTGTTACAACTGTACACTGAATTACAAAAAAAGCTAAAATACCTGGTATTACAGTGACGGTTTTGTGTGTTGAGATGAGTTGTGCGCGTGTGTAACATTCACAACAATGGAATACCTGTAATGTTACAACTGTGCACTGAATTACAAAAATTGCTGAAATACCTGGTATTGCACTGAGGGTTCTGTGTGTTTAGATGAGTGGCGCGCATGTTATTATTCACAACATGACATACATGTAATGTTACAACTGTGCACTCAAATACAAAAAAATGGTGAACTACCTGGTAGTTGAGAGTTCTGTGTGGCAAAAATTGCTGAAATACCTGGTATTGCACTGAGGGTTCTGTGGGTTGAGATGAGTGGCGCGCGTGTTTAGTGTTCACAACATCACATACATGTGTTGTAAACACTGTACACTGAATTACAAAAAATGCTGAAATATCTGGTATTGCACTGAGGGTTCTGTGTGTAGAGACGAGATGAGTGGCAGGCGTGTTTAATATTCACCACATGGCATACTTTTAATGTTACAACTGTTAACTGAAATGCAAAAATTGCTGAACAATCTGGTATTACAGTGAGAGTTCTGTGTGTTAAGATGAGTGGAGCGCGTGTTTAACATTCACAACATGACATACATCTAATGTTACAACTGTGAACTGAATTACAAAAATTGCTGAACTACCTGGTATTTCAGTGTGAGTTCTGTTTGGTGTGATGAGTGGCAGGCGTGTTTAATATTCACCACATGGCATACGTGTAATGTTACAACTGTGAACTGAAATGCAAAAATTGCTGAACATTCTGGTATTACAGTGAGAGGTCTGTGTGTTAAGATGAGTGGAGCGCGTGTTTAACATTCACAACATGACATACATGTAATGTTACAACTGTGAACTGAATTACAAAAATTGCTGAACTACCTGGTATTTCAGTGTGAGTTCTGTTTGGTGTGATGAGTGGCAGGCGTGTTTAATATTCACCACATGGCATACGTGTAATGTTACAACTGTGAACTGAAATGCAAAAATTGCTGAACATTCTGGTATTACAGTGAGAGGTCTGTGTGTTAAGATGAGTGGAGCGCGTGTTTAACATTCACAACATGACATACATGTAATGTTACAACTGTGAACTCAAATACAAAAAATGGTTAACTACCTGGAAGTTGAGAGTTCTGTGTGGTGAGATGAGTGGCGCGCGTGTTTAATGTTTACAACATCACATACATGTTTTGTTACAACTGTACACTGAATTACAAAAAAAGCTAAAATACCTGGTATTACAGTGACGGTTTTGTGTGTTGAGATGAGTTGTGCGCGTGTGTAACATTCACAACAATGGAATACCTGTAATGTTACAACTGTGCACTGAATTACAAAAATTGCTGAAATACCTGGTATTGCACTGAGGGTTCTGTGTGTTTAGATGAGTGGCGCGCATGTTATTATTCACAACATGACATACATGTAATGTTACAACTGTGCACTCAAATACAAAAAAATGGTGAACTACCTGGTAGTTGAGAGTTCTGTGTGGCAAAAATTGCTGAAATACCTGGTATTGCACTGAGGGTTCTGTGGGTTGAGATGAGTGGCGCGCGTGTTTAGTGTTCACAACATCACATACATGTGTTGTAAACACTGTACACTGAATTACAAAAAATGCTGAAATATCTGGTATTGCACTGAGGGTTCTGTGTGTAGAGACGAGATGAGTGGCAGGCGTGTTTAATATTCACCACATGGCATACTTTTAATGTTACAACTGTTAACTGAAATGCAAAAATTGCTGAACAATCTGGTATTACAGTGAGAGTTCTGTGTGTTAAGATGAGTGGAGCGCGTGTTTAACATTCACAACATGACATACATCTAATGTTACAACTGTGAACTGAATTACAAAAATTGCTGAACTACCTGGTATTTCAGTGTGAGTTCTGTTTGGTGTGATGAGTGGCAGGCGTGTTTAATATTCACCACATGGCATACGTGTAATGTTACAACTGTGAACTGAAATGCAAAAATTGCTGAACATTCTGGTATTACAGTGAGAGGTCTGTGTGTTAAGATGAGTGGAGCGCGTGTTTAACATTCACAACATGACATACATGTAATGTTACAACTGTGAACTGAATTACAAAAATTGCTGAACTACCTGGTATTTCAGTGTGAGTTCTGTTTGGTGTGATGAGTGGCAGGCGTGTTTAATATTCACCACATGGCATACGTGTAATGTTACAACTGTGAACTGAAATGCAAAAATTGCTGAACATTCTGGTATTACAGTGAGAGGTCTGTGTGTTAAGATGAGTGGAGCGCGTGTTTAACATTCACAACATGACATACATGTAATGTTACAACTGTGAACTGAATTACAAAAATTGGTGAACTACCTGGAAGTTGAGAGTTCTGTGTGGTGAGATGAGTGGCGCGCGTGTATAATGTTCACAACATCACATACATGTGTTGTAAACACTGTACACTGAATTACAAAAATTGCTGAAATACCTGGTATTGCACTGAGGGTTCTGTGTGTTGAGATGAGTGGCGCGCTTGTTTATTATTCACAACATGACATACATGTAATGTTACAACTGTGCACTCAAATACAAAAAATGGTGAACTACCTGGTAATTGAGAGTTCTGTATGGGGAGATGAGTGGCGCGCGCGTGTAACAATATGACATACATGTAATGTTACAACTGTGTGTGTTTTACAGTTAGAGTTTTGTGTTGTGAGATGAGTTGCGCGCATGTTTAATGTTTACAACATCACATACATGTTTTGTTACAACTCCACACTGAATTACAGAAATTGCTGAACTACCTGGTATTGCCTGAGCATTTTGTGTGTTGAGAGAAGTGGTGCGCGTGTGTAACATTCACAACATGGCATACCTATAATGTTACAACTGTACAATGAATTACAAAAAATGCTGAACTACCTTGTTTCACAGTTAGAGTTCTGTGTTGTGAGATGAGTTGCGCGCATGTTTAATGTTTACAACATCACATACATGTTTTGTTACAACTCCACAGTGAATTACAGAAATTGCTGAACTACCTGGTATTGCACTGAGCGTTCTGTGTGTTGAGATAAGTGGTGCGCATGTTTAACATTCACAACATGACATACGTGTAATGTTACAACTGTGCACTCAAATACAAAAAATGGTGAACTACCTGGTAATTGAGAGTTCTGTATGGGGAGATGAGTGGCGCGCGCGTGTAACAATATGACATACATGTAATGTTACAACTGTGTGCGTTTTACAGTTAGAGTTCTGTGTTGTGAGATGAGTTGCGCGCATGTTTAATGTTTACAACATCACATACATGTTTTGTTACAACTCCACACTGAATTACAGAAATTGCTGAACTACCTGGTATTGCACTGAGCGTTCTGTGTGTTGAGATAAGTGGTGCGCATGTTTAACATTCACAACATGACATACGTGTAATGTTACAACTGTGCACTCAAATACAAAAAATGGTTAACTACCTGGAAGTTGAGAGTTCTGTGTGGTGAGATGAGTGGCGCGCGTGTTTAATGTTTACAACATCACATACATGTTTTGTTACAACTGTACACTGAATTACAAAAAAAGCTAAAATACCTGGTATTACAGTGACGGTTTTGTGTGTTGAGATGAGTTGTGCGCGTGTGTAACATTCACAACAATGGAATACCTGTAATGTTACAACTGTGCACTGAATTACAAAAATTGCTGAAATACCTGGTATTGCACTGAGGGTTCTGTGTGTTTAGATGAGTGGCGCGCATGTTATTATTCACAACATGACATACATGTAATGTTACAACTGTGCACTCAAATACAAAAAAATGGTGAACTACCTGGTAGTTGAGAGTTCTGTGTGGCAAAAATTGCTGAAATACCTGGTATTGCACTGAGGGTTCTGTGGGTTGAGATGAGTGGCGCGCGTGTTTAGTGTTCACAACATCACATACATGTGTTGTAAACACTGTACACTGAATTACAAAAAATGCTGAAATATCTGGTATTGCACTGAGGGTTCTGTGTGTAGAGACGAGATGAGTGGCAGGCGTGTTTAATATTCACCACATGGCATACTTTTAATGTTACAACTGTTAACTGAAATGCAAAAATTGCTGAACAATCTGGTATTACAGTGAGAGTTCTGTGTGTTAAGATGAGTGGAGCGCGTGTTTAACATTCACAACATGACATACATCTAATGTTACAACTGTGAACTGAATTACAAAAATTGCTGAACTACCTGGTATTTCAGTGTGAGTTCTGTTTGGTGTGATGAGTGGCAGGCGTGTTTAATATTCACCACATGGCATACGTGTAATGTTACAACTGTGAACTGAAATGCAAAAATTGCTGAACATTCTGGTATTACAGTGAGAGGTCTGTGTGTTAAGATGAGTGGAGCGCGTGTTTAACATTCACAACATGACATACATGTAATGTTACAACTGTGAACTGAATTACAAAAATTGCTGAACTACCTGGTATTTCAGTGTGAGTTCTGTTTGGTGTGATGAGTGGCAGGCGTGTTTAATATTCACCACATGGCATACGTGTAATGTTACAACTGTGAACTGAAATGCAAAAATTGCTGAACATTCTGGTATTACAGTGAGAGGTCTGTGTGTTAAGATGAGTGGAGCGCGTGTTTAACATTCACAACATGACATACATGTAATGTTACAACTGTGAACTCAAATACAAAAAATGGTTAACTACCTGGAAGTTGAGAGTTCTGTGTGGTGAGATGAGTGGCGCGCGTGTTTAATGTTTACAACATCACATACATGTTTTGTTACAACTGTACACTGAATTACAAAAAAAGCTAAAATACCTGGTATTACAGTGACGGTTTTGTGTGTTGAGATGAGTTGTGCGCGTGTGTAACATTCACAACAATGGAATACCTGTAATGTTACAACTGTGCACTGAATTACAAAAATTGCTGAAATACCTGGTATTGCACTGAGGGTTCTGTGTGTTTAGATGAGTGGCGCGCATGTTATTATTCACAACATGACATACATGTAATGTTACAACTGTGCACTCAAATACAAAAAAATGGTGAACTACCTGGTAGTTGAGAGTTCTGTGTGGCAAAAATTGCTGAAATACCTGGTATTGCACTGAGGGTTCTGTGGGTTGAGATGAGTGGCGCGCGTGTTTAGTGTTCACAACATCACATACATGTGTTGTAAACACTGTACACTGAATTACAAAAAATGCTGAAATATCTGGTATTGCACTGAGGGTTCTGTGTGTAGAGACGAGATGAGTGGCAGGCGTGTTTAATATTCACCACATGGCATACTTTTAATGTTACAACTGTTAACTGAAATGCAAAAATTGCTGAACAATCTGGTATTACAGTGAGAGTTCTGTGTGTTAAGATGAGTGGAGCGCGTGTTTAACATTCACAACATGACATACATCTAATGTTACAACTGTGAACTGAATTACAAAAATTGCTGAACTACCTGGTATTTCAGTGTGAGTTCTGTTTGGTGTGATGAGTGGCAGGCGTGTTTAATATTCACCACATGGCATACGTGTAATGTTACAACTGTGAACTGAAATGCAAAAATTGCTGAACATTCTGGTATTACAGTGAGAGGTCTGTGTGTTAAGATGAGTGGAGCGCGTGTTTAACATTCACAACATGACATACATGTAATGTTACAACTGTGAACTGAATTACAAAAATTGCTGAACTACCTGGTATTTCAGTGTGAGTTCTGTTTGGTGTGATGAGTGGCAGGCGTGTTTAATATTCACCACATGGCATACGTGTAATGTTACAACTGTGAACTGAAATGCAAAAATTGCTGAACATTCTGGTATTACAGTGAGAGGTCTGTGTGTTAAGATGAGTGGAGCGCGTGTTTAACATTCACAACATGACATACATGTAATGTTACAACTGTGAACTGAATTACAAAAATTGGTGAACTACCTGGAAGTTGAGAGTTCTGTGTGGTGAGATGAGTGGCGCGCGTGTATAATGTTCACAACATCACATACATGTGTTGTAAACACTGTACACTGAATTACAAAAATTGCTGAAATACCTGGTATTGCACTGAGGGTTCTGTGTGTTGAGATGAGTGGCGCGCTTGTTTATTATTCACAACATGACATACATGTAATGTTACAACTGTGCACTCAAATACAAAAAATGGTGAACTACCTGGTAATTGAGAGTTCTGTATGGGGAGATGAGTGGCGCGCGCGTGTAACAATATGACATACATGTAATGTTACAACTGTGTGTGTTTTACAGTTAGAGTTTTGTGTTGTGAGATGAGTTGCGCGCATGTTTAATGTTTACAACATCACATACATGTTTTGTTACAACTCCACACTGAATTACAGAAATTGCTGAACTACCTGGTATTGCCTGAGCATTTTGTGTGTTGAGAGAAGTGGTGCGCGTGTGTAACATTCACAACATGGCATACCTATAATGTTACAACTGTACAATGAATTACAAAAAATGCTGAACTACCTTGTTTCACAGTTAGAGTTCTGTGTTGTGAGATGAGTTGCGCGCATGTTTAATGTTTACAACATCACATACATGTTTTGTTACAACTCCACAGTGAATTACAGAAATTGCTGAACTACCTGGTATTGCACTGAGCGTTCTGTGTGTTGAGATAAGTGGTGCGCATGTTTAACATTCACAACATGACATACGTGTAATGTCACAACTGTGCACTCAAATACAAAAAATGGTTAACTACCTGGAAGTTGAGAGTTCTGTGTGGTGAGATGAGTGGCGCGCGTGTTTAATGTTTACAACATCACATACATGTTTTGTTACAACTGTACACTGAATTACAAAAAAAGCTAAAATACCTGGTATTACAGTGACGGTTTTGTGTGTTGAGATGAGTTGTGCGCGTGTGTAACATTCACAACAATGGAATACCTGTAATGTTACAACTGTGCACTGAATTACAAAAATTGCTGAAATACCTGGTATTGCACTGAGGGTTCTGTGTGTTGAGATGAGTGGCGCGCTTGTTTATTATTCACAACATGACATACATGTAATGTTACAACTGTGCACTCAAATACAAAAAAATGGTGAACTACCTGGTAGTTGAGAGTTCTGTGTTGCAAAAATTGCTGAAATACCTGGTATTGCACTGAGGGTTCTGTGGGTTGAGATGAGTGGCGCGCGTGTTTAATGTTCACAACATCACATACATGTGTTGTAAACACTGTACACTGAATTACAAAAAATGCTGAAATATCTGGTATTGCACTGAGGGTTCTGTGTGTGGAGACGAGATGAGTGGCAGGCGTGTTTAATATTCACCACATGGCATACGTTTAATGTTACAACTGTGAACTGAAATGCAAAAATTGCTGAACAATCTGGTATTACAGTGAGAGTTCTGTGTGTTAAGATGAGTGGAGCGCGTGTTTAACATTCACAACATGACATACATGTAATGTTACAACTCTGAACTGAATTACAAAAATTGCTGAACTACCTGGTATTTTAGTGTGAGTTCTGTTTGGTGTGATGAGTGGCAGGCGTGTTTAATATTCACCACATGGCATACGTGTAATGTTACAACTGTGAACTGACATGCAAAAAATTGCTAAACTACATGGTATTACAGTGACGGTTCTGTGTGTTGAGATGAGTGGTGCGCATGTTTAACATTCACAACATGACATACGTGTAATGTTACAACTGTGCACTCAAATACAAAAAAATGGTGAACTACCTGGAAGTTGAGAGTTCTGTGTGGTGAGATGAGTGGCGCGCGTGTTTAATGTTTACAACATCACATACATGTTTTGTTACAACTGTACAATGAATTACAAAAAAAGCTGAAATACCTGGTATTACAGTGACGGTTCTGTGTGTTGAGATGAGTGGTGCGCGTGTGTAACATTCACAACATGGAATACCTGTAATGTTACAACTGTGAACTGAATTACAAAAATTGCTGAACTACCTGGTATTTCAGTGTGAGTTCTGTTTGGTGTGATGAGTGGCAGGCGTGTTTAATATTCACCACATGGCATACGTGTAATGTTACAACTGTGAACTGAAATGCAAAAATTGCTGAACAATCTGGTATTACAGTGAGAGGTCTGTGTGTTAAGATGAGTGGAGCGCGTGTTTAACATTCACAACATGACATACATGTAATGTTACAACTGTGAACTGAATTACAAAAATTGCTGAACTACCTGGTATTTCAGTGTGAGTTCTGTTTGGTGTGATGAGTGGCAGGCGTGTTTAATATTCACCACATGGCATACGTGTAATGTTACAACTGTGAACTGAAATGCAAAAAATTGCTAAACTACATGGTATTACAGTGACGGTTCTGTGTGTTGAGATGAGTGGTTCGCATGTTTAACATTCACAACATGACATACGTGTAATGTTAACACTGTGCACTCAAATACAAAAAATGGTGAACTACCTGGAAGTTGAGAGTTCTGTGTGGTGAGATGAGTGGCGCGCGTGTATAATGTTCACAACATCACGTACATGTGTTGTAAACACTGTACACTGAATTACAAAAATTGCTGAAATACCTGGTATTGCACTGAGGGTTCTGTGTGTTGAGATGAGTGGCGCGCTTGTTTATTATTCACAACATGACATACATGTAATGTTACAACTGTGCACTCAAATACAAAAAATGGTGAACTACCTGGTAATTGAGAGTTCTGTATGGGGAGATGAGTGGCGCGCGCGTGTAACAATATGACATACATGTAATGTTACAACTGTGTGTGTTTTACAGTTAGAGTTTTGTGTTGTGAGATGAGTTGCGCGCATGTTTAATGTTTACAACATCACATACATGTTTTGTTACAACTCCACACTGAATTACAGAAATTGCTGAACTACCTGGTATTGCCTGAGCATTTTGTGTGTTGAGAGAAGTGGTGCGCGTGTGTAACATTCACAACATGGCATACCTATAATGTTACAACTGTACAATGAATTACAAAAAATGCTGAACTACCTTGTTTCACAGTTAGAGTTCTGTGTTGTGAGATGAGTTGCGCGCATGTTTAATGTTTACAACATCACATACATGTTTTGTTACAACTCCACAGTGAATTACAGAAATTGCTGAACTACCTGGTATTGCACTGAGCGTTCTGTGTGTTGAGATAAGTGGTGCGCATGTTTAACATTCACAACATGACATACGTGTAATGTTACAACTGTGCACTCAAATACAAAAAATGGTGAACTACCTGGTAATTGAGAGTTCTGTATGGGGAGATGAGTGGCGCGCGCGTGTAACAATATGACATACATGTAATGTTACAACTGTGTGTGTTTTACAGTTAGAGTTCTGTGTGGTGAGATGAGTTGCGCGCATGTTTAATGTTTACAACATCACATACATGTTTTGTTACAACTCCACACTGAATTACAGAAATTGCTGAACTACCTGGTATTGCACTGAGCGTTCTGTGTGTTGAGATAAGTGGTGCGCATGTTTAACATTCACAACATGACATACGTGTAATGTTACAACTGTGCACTCAAATACAAAAAATGGTTAACTACCTGGAAGTTGAGAGTTCTGTGTGGTGAGATGAGTGGCGCGCGTGTTTAATGTTAACAACATCACATACATGTTTTGTTACAACTGTACACTGAATTACAAAAAAAGCTAAAATACCTGGTATTACAGTGACGGTTTTGTGTGTTGAGATGAGTTGTTCGCGTGTGTAACATTCACAACAATGGAATACCTGTAATGTTACAACTGTGCACTGAATTACAAAAATTGCTGAAATACCTGGTATTGCACTGAAGGTTCTGTGGGTTGAGATGAGTGGCGCGCGTGTTTAATGTTCACAACATCACATACATGTGTTGTAAACACTGTACACTGAATTACAAAAAATGCTGAAATATCTGGTATTGCACTGAGGGTTCTGTGTGTGGAGACGAGATGAGTGGCAGGCGTGTTTAATATTCACCACATGGCATACGTTTAATGTTACAACTGTGAACTGAAATGCAAAAATTGCTGAACAATCTGGTATTACAGTGAGAGTTCTGTGTGTTAAGATGAGTGGAGCGCGTGTTTAACATTCACAACATGACATACATCTAATGTTACAACTGTGAACTGAATTACAAAAATTGCTGAACTACCTGGTATTTCAGTGTGAGTTCTGTTTGGTGTGATGAGTGGCAGTCGTGTTTAATATTCACAACATGACATACATGTAATGTTACAACTGTGCACTCAAATACAAAAAATGGTGAACTACCTGGTAATTGAGAGTTCTGTATGGGGAGATGAGTGGCGCGCGCGTGTAACAATATGACATACATGTAATGTTACAACTGTGTGTGTTTTACAGTTAGAGTTCTGTGTTGTGAGATGAGTTGCGCGCATGTTTAATGTTTACAACATCACATACATGTTTTGTTACAACTCCACAGTGAATTACAGAAATTGCTGAACTACCTGGTATTGCACTGAGCGTTCTGTGTGTTGAGATAAGTGGTGCGCATGTTTAACATTCACAACATGACATACGTGTAATGTTACAACTGTGCACTCAAATACAAAAAATGGTGAACTACCTGGAAGTTGAGAGTTCTGTGTGGTGAGATGAGTGGCGCGCGTGTTTAATGTTTACAACATCACATACATGTTTTGTTACAACTGTACACTGAATTACAAAAAAAGCTAAAATACCTGGTATTACAGTGACGGTTTTGTGTGTTGAGATGAGTTGTGCGCGTGTGTAACATTCACAACAATGGAATACCTGTAATGTTACAACTGTGCACTGAATTACAAAAATTGCTGAAATACCTGGTATTGCACTGAGGGTTCTGTGTGTTGAGATGAGTGGCGCGCTTGTTTATTATTCACAACATGACATACATGTAATGTTACAACTGTGCACTCAAATACAAAAAAATGGTGAACTACCTGGTAGTTGAGAGTTCTGTGTTGCAAAAATTGCTGAAATACCTGGTATTGCACTGAGGGTTCTGTGGGTTGAGATGAGTGGCGCGCGTGTTTAATGTTCACAACATCACATACATGTGTTGTAAACACTGTACACTGAATTACAAAAAATGCTGAAATATCTGGTATTGCACTGAGGGTTCTGTGTGTGGAGACGAGATGAGTGGCAGGCGTGTTTAATATTCACCACATGGCATACGTTTAATGTTACAACTGTGAACTGAAATGCAAAAATTGCTGAACAATCTGGTATTACAGTGAGAGTTCTGTGTGTTAAGATGAGTGGAGCGCGTGTTTAACATTCACAACATGACATACATGTAATGTTACAACTCTGAACTGAATTACAAAAATTGCTGAACTACCTGGTATTTTAGTGTGAGTTCTGTTTGGTGTGATGAGTGGCAGGCGTGTTTAATATTCACCACATGGCATACGTGTAATGTTACAACTGTGAACTGAAATGCAAAAAATTGCTAAACTACATGGTATTACAGTGACGGTTCTGTGTGTTGAGATGAGTGGTGCGCATGTTTAACATTCACAACATGACATACGTGTAATGTTACAACTGTGCACTCAAATACAAAAAAATGGTGAACTACCTGGAAGTTGAGAGTTCTGTGTGGTGAGATGAGTGGCGCGCGTGTTTAATGTTTACAACATCACATACATGTTTTGTTACAACTGTACAATGAATTACAAAAAAAGCTGAAATACCTGGTATTACAGTGACGGTTCTGTGTGTTGAGATGAGTGGTGCGCGTGTGTAACATTCACAACATGGAATACCTGTAATGTTACAACTGTGCACTGAATTACAAAAATTGCTGAAATACCTGGTATTGCACTGAGGGTTCTGTGTGTTGAGATGAATGGCGCGCTTGTTTATTATTCACAACATGACATACATGTAATGTTACAACTGTGCACTCAAATACAAAAAATGGTGAACTACCTGGTAATTGAGAGTTCTGTATGGGGAGATGAGTGGCGCGCGCGTGTAACAATATGACATACATATAATGTTACAACTGTGTGTGTTTTACAGTTAGAGTTCTGTTGTGAGATGAGTTGCGCGCATGTTTAATGTTTACAACATCACATACATGTTTTGTTACAACTCCACAATGAATTACAGAAATTGCTGAACTACCTGGTATTGCACTGAGCATTTTGTGTGTTGAGAGAAGTGGTGCGCGTGTGTAACATTCACAACATGACATACCTATAATGTTACAACTGTGCACTCAAATACAAAAAATGGTGAACTACCTGGAAGTTGAGAGTTCTGTGTGGTGAGATGAGTGGCGCGCGTGTTTAACATTCACAACATGACATACGTGTAATGTTACAACTGTGCACTCAAATACAAAAAATGGTGAACTACCTGGTAATTGAGAGTTCTGTATGGGGAGATGAGTGGCGCGCGCGTGTAACAATATGACATACATGTAATGTTACAACTGTGTGTGTTTTACAGTTAGAGTTCTGTGTTGTGAGATGAGTTGCGCGCATGTTTAATGTTTACAACATCACATACATGTTTTGTTACAACTCCACACTGAATTACAGAAATTGCTGAACTACCTGGTATTGCACTGAGCGTTCTGTGTGTTGAGATAAGTGGTGCGCATGTTTAACATTCACAACATGACATACGTGTAATGTTACAACTGTGCACTCAAATACAAAAAATGGTTAACTACCTGGAAGTTGAGAGTTCTGTGTGGTGAGATGAGTGGCGCGCGTGTTTAATGTTTACAACATCACATACATGTTTTGTTACAACTGTACACTGAATTACAAAAAAAGCTAAAATACCTGGTATTACAGTGACGGTTTTGTGTGTTGAGATGAGTTGTGCGCGTGTGTAACATTCACAACAATGGAATACCTGTAATGTTACAACTGTGCACTGAATTACAAAAATTGCTGAAATACCTGGTATTGCACTGAGGGTTCTGTGTGTTGAGATGAGTGGCGCGCTTGTTTATTATTCACAACATGACATACATGTAATGTTACAACTGTGCACTCAAATACAAAAAAATGGTGAACTACCTGGTAGTTGAGAGTTCTGTGTTGCAAAAATTGCTGAAATACCTGGTATTGCACTGAGGGTTCTGTGGGTTGAGATGAGTGGCGCGCGTGTTTAATGTTCACAACATCACATACATGTGTTGTAAACACTGTACACTGAATTACAAAAAATGCTGAAATATCTGGTATTGCACTGAGGGTTCTGTGTGTGGAGACGAGATGAGTGGCAGGCGTGTTTAATATTCACCACATGGCATACGTTTAATGTTACAACTGTGAACTGAAATGCAAAAATTGCTGAACAATCTGGTATTACAGTGAGAGTTCTGTGTGTTAAGATGAGTGGAGCGCGTGTTTAACATTCACAACATGACATACATGTAATGTTACAACTCTGAACTGAATTACAAAAATTGCTGAACTACCTGGTATTTTAGTGTGAGTTCTGTTTGGTGTGATGAGTGGCAGGCGTGTTTAATATTCACCACATGGCATACGTGTAATGTTACAACTGTGAACTGAAATGCAAAAAATTGCTAAACTACATGGTATTACAGTGACGGTTCTGTGTGTTGAGATGAGTGGTGCGCATGTTTAACATTCACAACATGACATACGTGTAATGTTACAACTGTGCACTCAAATACAAAAAAATGGTGAACTACCTGGAAGTTGAGAGTTCTGTGTGGTGAGATGAGTGGCGCGCGTGTTTAATGTTTACAACATCACATACATGTTTTGTTACAACTGTACAATGAATTACAAAAAAAGCTGAAATACCTGGTATTACAGTGACGGTTCTGTGTGTTGAGATGAGTGGTGCGCGTGTGTAACATTCACAACATGGAATACCTGTAATGTTACAACTGTGCACTGAATTACAAAAATTGCTGAAATACCTGGTATTGCACTGAGGGTTCTGTGTGTTGAGATGAATGGCGCGCTTGTTTATTATTCACAACATGACATACATGTAATGTTACAACTGTGCACTCAAATACAAAAAATGGTGAACTACCTGGTAATTGAGAGTTCTGTATGGGGAGATGAGTGGCGCGCGCGTGTAACAATATGACATACATATAATGTTACAACTGTGTGTGTTTTACAGTTAGAGTTCTGTTGTGAGATGAGTTGCGCGCATGTTTAATGTTTACAACATCACATACATGTTTTGTTACAACTCCACAATGAATTACAGAAATTGCTGAACTACCTGGTATTGCACTGAGCATTTTGTGTGTTGAGAGAAGTGGTGCGCGTGTGTAACATTCACAACATGACATACCTATAATGTTACAACTGTGCACTCAAATACAAAAAATGGTGAACTACCTGGAAGTTGAGAGTTCTGTGTGGTGAGATGAGTGGCGCGCGTGTTTAACATTCACAACATGACATACGTGTAATGTTACAACTGTGCACTCAAATACAAAAAATGGTGAACTACCTGGTAATTGAGAGTTCTGTATGGGGAGATGAGTGGCGCGCGCGTGTAACAATATGACATACATGTAATGTTACAACTGTGTGTGTTTTACAGTTAGAGTTCTGTGTTGTGAGATGAGTTGCGCGCATGTTTAATGTTTACAACATCACATACATGTTTTGTTACAACTCCACACTGAATTACAGAAATTGCTGAACTACCTGGTATTGCACTGAGCGTTCTGTGTGTTGAGATAAGTGGTGCGCATGTTTAACATTCACAACATGACATACGTGTAATGTTACAACTGTGCACTCAAATACAAAAAATGGTTAACTACCTGGAAGTTGAGAGTTCTGTGTGGTGAGATGAGTGGCGCGCGTGTTTAATGTTTACAACATCACATACATGTTTTGTTACAACTGTACACTGAATTACAAAAAAAGCTAAAATACCTGGTATTACAGTGACGGTTTTGTGTGTTGAGATGAGTTGTGCGCGTGTGTAACATTCACAACAATGGAATACCTGTAATGTTACAACTGTGCACTGAATTACAAAAATTGCTGAAATACCTGGTATTGCACTGAGGGTTCTGTGTGTTGAGATGAGTGGCGCGCTTGTTTATTATTCACAACATGACATACATGTAATGTTACAACTGTGCACTCAAATACAAAAAAATGGTGAACTACCTGGTAGTTGAGAGTTCTGTGTTGCAAAAATTGCTGAAATACCTGGTATTGCACTGAGGGTTCTGTGGGTTGAGATGAGTGGCGCGCGTGTTTAATGTTCACAACATCACATACATGTGTTGTAAACACTGTACACTGAATTACAAAAAATGCTGAAATATCTGGTATTGCACTGAGGGTTCTGTGTGTGGAGACGAGATGAGTGGCAGGCGTGTTTAATATTCACCACATGGCATACGTTTAATGTTACAACTGTGAACTGAAATGCAAAAATTGCTGAACAATCTGGTATTACAGTGAGAGTTCTGTGTGTTAAGATGAGTGGAGCGCGTTGAGATGAGTGGTGCGCATGTTTAACATTCACAACATGACATACGTGTAATGTTAACACTGTGCACTCAAATACAAAAAATGGTGAACTACCTGGAAGTTGAGAGTTCTGTGTGGTGAGATGAGTGGCGCGCGTGTTTAATGTTCACAACATCACATACATGTGTTGTAAACACTGTACACTGAATTACAAAAATTGCTGAAATACCTGGTATTGCACTGAGGGTTCTGTGTGTTGAGATGAGTGGCGCGCTTGTTTATTATTCACAACATGACATACATGTAATGTTACAACTGTGCACTCAAATACAAAAAATGGTGAACTACCTGGTAATTGAGAGTTCTGTATGGGGAGATGAGTGGCGCGCGCGTGTAACAATATGACATACATGTAATGTTACAACTGTGTGTGTTTTACAGTTAGAGTTCTGTGTTGTGAGATGAGTTGCGCGCATGTTTAATGTTTACAACATCACATACATGTTTTGTTACAACTCCACACTGAATTACAGAAATTGCTGAACTACCTGGTATTGCACTGAGCGTTCTGTGTGTTAAGATAAGTGGAGCGCATGTTTAACATTCACAACATGACATACGTGTAATGTTACAACTGTGCACTCAAATACAAAAAATGGTGAACTACCTGGAAGTTGAGCGTTCTGTGTGGTGAGATGAATGGCGCGCGTGTTTAATGTTTACAAGATCACATACATGTTTTGTTACAACTGTACACTGAATTACAAAAAAAGCTAAAATACCTGGTATTACAGTGACGGTTTTGTGTGTTGAGATGAGTTGTGCGCGTGTGTAACATTCACAACAATGGAATACCTGTAATGTTACAACTGTGCACTGAATTACAAAAATTGCTGAAATACCTGGTATTGCACTGAAGGTTCTGTGGGTTGAGATGAGTGGCGCGCGTGTTTAATGTTCACAACATCACATACATGTGTTGTAAACACTGTACACTGAATTACAAAAAATGCTGAAATATCTGGTATTGCACTGAGGGTTCTGTGTGTGGAGACGAGATGAGTGGCAGGCGTGTTTAATATTCACCACATGGCATACGTTTAATGTTACAACTGTGAACTGAAATGCAAAAATTGCTGAACAATCTGGTATTACAGTGAGAGTTCTGTGTGTTAAGATGAGTGGAGCGCGTGTTTAACATTCACAACATGACATACATCTAATGTTACAACTGTGAACTGAATTACAAAAATTGCTGAACTACCTGGTATTTCAGTGTGAGTTCTGTTTGGTGTGATGAGTGGCAGTCGTGTTTAATATTCACAACATGACATACATGTAATGTTACAACTGTGCACTCAAATACAAAAAATGGTGAACTACCTGGTAATTGAGAGTTCTGTATGGGGAGATGAGTGGCGCGCGCGTGTAACAATATGACATACATGTAATGTTACAACTGTGTGTGTTTTACAGTTAGAGTTCTGTGTTGTGAGATGAGTTGCGCGCATGTTTAATGTTTACAACATCACATACATGTTTTGTTACAACTCCACAGTGAATTACAGAAATTGCTGAACTACCTGGTATTGCACTGAGCGTTCTGTGTGTTGAGATAAGTGGTGCGCATGTTTAACATTCACAACATGACATACGTGTAATGTTACAACTGTGCACTCAAATACAAAAAATGGTGAACTACCTGGAAGTTGAGAGTTCTGTGTGGTGAGATGAGTGGCGCGCGTGTTTAATGTTTACAACATCACATACATGTTTTGTTACAACTGTACACTGAATTACAAAAAAAGCTAAAATACCTGGTATTACAGTGACGGTTTTGTGTGTTGAGATGAGTTGTGCGCGTGTGTAACATTCACAACAATGGAATACCTGTAATGTTACAACTGTGCACTGAATTACAAAAATTGCTGAAATACCTGGTATTGCACTGAGGGTTCTGTGTGTTGAGATGAGTGGCGCGCTTGTTTATTATTCACAACATGACATACATGTAATGTTACAACTGTGCACTCAAATACAAAAAAATGGTGAACTACCTGGTAGTTGAGAGTTCTGTGTTGCAAAAATTGCTGAAATACCTGGTATTGCACTGAGGGTTCTGTGGGTTGAGATGAGTGGCGCGCGTGTTTAATGTTCACAACATCACATACATGTGTTGTAAACACTGTACACTGAATTACAAAAAATGCTGAAATATCTGGTATTGCACTGAGGGTTCTGTGTGTGGAGACGAGATGAGTGGCAGGCGTGTTTAATATTCACCACATGGCATACGTTTAATGTTACAACTGTGAACTGAAATGCAAAAATTGCTGAACAATCTGGTATTACAGTGAGAGTTCTGTGTGTTAAGATGAGTGGAGCGCGTGTTTAACATTCACAACATGACATACATGTAATGTTACAACTCTGAACTGAATTACAAAAATTGCTGAACTACCTGGTATTTTAGTGTGAGTTCTGTTTGGTGTGATGAGTGGCAGGCGTGTTTAATATTCACCACATGGCATACGTGTAATGTTACAACTGTGAACTGAAATGCAAAAAATTGCTAAACTACATGGTATTACAGTGACGGTTCTGTGTGTTGAGATGAGTGGTGCGCATGTTTAACATTCACAACATGACATACGTGTAATGTTACAACTGTGCACTCAAATACAAAAAAATGGTGAACTACCTGGAAGTTGAGAGTTCTGTGTGGTGATATGAGTGGCGCGCGTGTTTAATGTTTACAACATCACATACATGTTTTGTTACAACTGTACAATGAATTACAAAAAAAGCTGAAATACCTGGTATTACAGTGACGGTTCTGTGTGTTGAGATGAGTGGTGCGCGTGTGTAACATTCACAACATGGAATACCTGTAATGTTACAACTGTGCACTGAATTACAAAAATTGCTGAAATACCTGGTATTGCACTGAGGGTTCTGTGTGTTGAGATGAATGGCGCGCTTGTTTATTATTCACAACATGACATACATGTAATGTTACAACTGTGCACTCAAATACAAAAAATGGTGAACTACCTGGTAATTGAGAGTTCTGTATGGGGAGATGAGTGGCGCGCGCGTGTAACAATATGACATACATATAATGTTACAACTGTGTGTGTTTTACAGTTAGAGTTCTGTTGTGAGATGAGTTGCGCGCATGTTTAATGTTTACAACATCACATACATGTTTTGTTACAACTCCACAATGAATTACAGAAATTGCTGAACTACCTGGTATTGCACTGAGCATTTTGTGTGTTGAGAGAAGTGGTGCGCGTGTGTAACATTCACAACATGACATACCTATAATGTTACAACTGTGCACTCAAATACAAAAAATGGTGAACTACCTGGAAGTTGAGAGTTCTGTGTGGTGAGATGAGTGGCGCGCGTGTTTAACATTCACAACATGACATACGTGTAATGTTACAACTGTGCACTCAAATACAAAAAATGGTGAACTACCTGGTAATTGAGAGTTCTGTATGGGGAGATGAGTGGCGCGCGCGTGTAACAATATGACATACATGTAATGTTACAACTGTGTGTGTTTTACAGTTAGAGTTCTGTGTTGTGAGATGAGTTGCGCGCATGTTTAATGTTTACAACATCACATACATGTTTTGTTACAACTCCACACTGAATTACAGAAATTGCTGAACTACCTGGTATTGCACTGAGCGTTCTGTGTGTTGAGATAAGTGGTGCGCATGTTTAACATTCACAACATGACATACGTGTAATGTTACAACTGTGCACTCAAATACAAAAAATGGTTAACTACCTGGAAGTTGAGAGTTCTGTGTGGTGAGATGAGTGGCGCGCGTGTTTAATGTTTACAACATCACATACATGTTTTGTTACAACTGTACAATGAATTACAAAAAAAGCTGAAATACCTGGTATTACAGTGACGGTTCTGTGTGTTGAGATGAGTGGTGCGCGTGTGTAACATTCACAACATGGAATACCTGTAATGTTACAACTGTGCACTGAATTACAAAAATTGCTGAAATACCTGGTATTGCACTGAGGGTTCTGTGTGTTGAGATGAATGGCGCGCTTGTTTATTATTCACAACATGACATACATGTAATGTTACAACTGTGCACTCAAATACAAAAAATGGTGAACTACCTGGTAATTGAGAGTTCTGTATGGGGAGATGAGTGGCGCGCGCGTGTAACAATATGACATACATATAATGTTACAACTGTGTGTGTTTTACAGTTAGAGTTCTGTTGTGAGATGAGTTGCGCGCATGTTTAATGTTTACAACATCACATACATGTTTTGTTACAACTCCACAATGAATTACAGAAATTGCTGAACTACCTGGTATTGCACTGAGCATTTTGTGTGTTGAGAGAAGTGGTGCGCGTGTGTAACATTCACAACATGACATACCTATAATGTTACAACTGTGCACTCAAATACAAAAAATGGTGAACTACCTGGAAGTTGAGAGTTCTGTGTGGTGAGATGAGTGGCGCGCGTGTTTAACATTCACAACATGACATACGTGTAATGTTACAACTGTGCACTCAAATACAAAAAATGGTGAACTACCTGGTAATTGAGAGTTCTGTATGGGGAGATGAGTGGCGCGCGCGTGTAACAATATGACATACATGTAATGTTACAACTGTGTGTGTTTTACAGTTAGAGTTCTGTGTTGTGAGATGAGTTGCACGCATGTTTAATGTTTACAACATCACATACATGTTTTGTTACAACTGTACACTGAATTACAGAAATTGCTGAACTACCTGGTATTGCACTGAGCATTTTGTGTGCTGAGAGAAGTGGTGCGCGTGTGTAACATTCACAACATGGCATACCTGTAATGTTACAACTGTACAATGAATTACAAAAAATGCTGAACTACCTTGTTTCACAGTTAGAGTTCTGTGTTGTGAGATGAGTTGCGCGCATGTTTAATGTTTACAACATCACATACATGTTTTGTTACAACTCCACAATGAATTACAGAAATTGCTGAACTACCTGGTATTGCACTGAGCATTTTGTGTGTTGAGAGAAGTGGTGCGCGTGTGTAACATTCACAACATGACATACCTATAATGTTACAACTGTGCACTCAAATACAAAAAATGGTGAACTACCTGGAAGTTGAGAGTTCTGTGTGGTGAGATGAGTGGCGCGCGTGTTTAATGTTTACAACATCACATACATGTTTTGTTACAACTGTACACTGAATTACAAAAAAAGCTAAAATACCTGGTATTACAGTGACGGTTTTGTGTGTTGAGATGAGTTGTGCGCGTGTGTAACATTCACAACAATGGAATACCTGTAATGTTACAACTGTGCACTGAATTACAAAAATTGCTGAAATACCTGGTATTGCACTGAGGGTTCTGTGTGTTTAGATGAGTGGCGCGCATGTTATTATTCACAACATGACATACATGTAATGTTACAACTGTGCACTCAAATACAAAAAAATGGTGAACTACCTGGTAGTTGAGAGTTCTGTGTGGCAAAAATTGCTGAAATACCTGGTATTGCACTGAGGGTTCTGTGGGTTGAGATGAGTGGCGCGCGTGTTTAGTGTTCACAACATCACATACATGTGTTGTAAACACTGTACACTGAATTACAAAAAATGCTGAAATATCTGGTATTGCACTGAGGGTTCTGTGTGTGGAGACGAGATGAGTGGCAGGCGTGTTTAATATTCACCACATGGCATACGTTTAATGTTACAACTGTGAACTGAAATGCAAAAATTGCTGAAAAATCTGGTATTACAGTGAGAGTTCTGTGTGTTAAGATGAGTGGAGCGCGTGTTTAACATTCACAACATGACATACATGTAATGTTACAACTCTGAACTGAATTACAAAAATTGCTGAACTACCTGGTATTTCAGTGTGAGTTCTGTTTGGTGTGATGAGTGGCAGGCGTGTTTAATATTCACCACATGGCATACGTGTAATGTTACAACTGTGAACTGAAATGCAAAAAATTGCTAAACTACATGGTATTACAGTGACGGTTCTGTGTGTTGAGATGAGTGGTGCGCATGTTTAACATTCACAACATGACATACGTGTAATGTTACAACTGTGCACTCAAATAGAAAAAAATGGTGAACTACCTGGAAGTTGAGAGTTCTGTGTGGTGAGATGAGTGGCGCGCGTGTTTAATGTTTACAACATCACATACATGTTTTGTTACAACTGTACAATGAATTACAAAAAAAGCTGAAATACCTGGTATTACAGTGACGGTTCTGTGTGTTGAGATGAGTGGTGCGCGTGTGTAACATTCACAACATGGAATACCTGTAATGTTACAACTGTGCACTGAATTACAAAAATTGCTGAAATACCTGGTATTGCACTGAGGGTTCTGTGTGTTGAGATGAGTGGCGCGCTTGTTTATTATTCACAACATGACATACATGTAATGTTACAACTGTGCACTCAAATACAAAAAATGGTGAACTACCTGGTAATTGAGAGTTCTGTATGGGGAGATGAGTGGCGCGCGCGTGTAACAATATGACATACATGTAATGTTACAACTGTGTGTGTTTTACAGTTAGAGTTCTGTTGTGAGATGAGTTGCGCGCATGTTTAATGTTTACAACATCACATACATGTTTTGTTACAACTCCACAATGAATTACAGAAATTGCTGAACTACCTGGTATTGCACTGAGCATTTTGTGTGTTGAGAGAAGTGGTGCGCGTGTGTAACATTCACAACATGACATACCTATAATGTTACAACTGTACAATGAATTACAAAAAATGCTGAACCACCTTGTTTCACAGTTAGAGTTCTGTGTTGTGAGATGAGTTGCGCGCATGTTTAATGTTTACAACATCACATACATGTTTTGTCACAACTCCACAGTGAATTACAGAAATTGCTGAACTACCTGGTATTGCACTGAGCGTTCTGTGTGTTGAGATAAGTGGTGCGCATGTTTAACATTCACAACATGACATACGTGTAATGTTACAACTGTGCACTCAAATACAAAAAATGGTGAACTACCTGGAAGTTGAGCGTTCTGTGTGGTGAGATGAGTGGCGCGCGTGTTTAATGTTTACAACATCACATACATGTTTTGTTACAACTGTACACTGAATTACAAAAAAAGCTGAAATACCTGGTATTACAGTGACGGTTCTGTGTGTTGAGATGAGTGGTGCGCGTGTGTAACATTCACAACATGGAATACCTGTAATGTTACAACTGTGCACTGAATTACAAAAATTGCTGAAATACCTGGTATTGCACTGAGGGTTCTGTGTGTTGAGATGAGTGGCGCGCTTGTTTATTATTCACAACATGACATACATGCAATGTTACAACTGTGCACTCAAATACAAAAAATGGTGAACTACCTGGTAATTGAGAGTTCTGTATGGGGAAGATGAGTGGCGCGCGCGTGTAACAATATGACATACATGTAATGTTACAACTGTGTGTGTTTTACAGTCAGAGTTCTGTGTTGTGAGATGAGTTGCGCGCATGTTTAATGTTTACAACATCACATACATGTTTTGTTACAACTCCACAGTGAATTACAGAAATTGCTGAACTACCTGGTATTGCACTGAGCGTTCTGTGTGTTGAGATAAGTGGTGCGCATGTTTAACATTCACAACATGACATACGTGTAATGTTACAACTGTGCACTCAAATACAAAAAATGGTGAACTACCTGGAAGTTGAGAGTTCTGTGTGGTGAGATGAGTGGCGCGCGTGTTTAATGTTTACAACATCACATACATGTTTTGTTACAACTGTACACTGAATTACAAAAAAAGCTAAAATACCTGGTATTACAGTGACGGTTTTGTGTGTTGAGATGAGTTGTGCGCGTGTGTAACATTCACAACAATGGAATACCTGTAATGTTACAACTGTGCACTGAATTACAAAAATTGCTGAAATACCTGGTATTGCACTGAGGGTTCTGTGTGTTGAGATGAGTGGCGCGCATGTTATTATTCACAACATGACATACATGTAATGTTACAACTGTGCACTCAAATACAAAAAAATGGTGAACTACCTGGTAGTTGAGAGTTCTGTGTGGCAAAAATTGCTGAAATACCTGGTATTGCACTGAGGGTTCTGTGGGTTGAGATGAGTGGCGCGCGTGTTTAATGTTCACAACATCACATACATGTGTTGTAAACACTGTACACTGAATTACAAAAAATGCTGAAATATCTGGTATTGCACTGAGGGTTCTGTGTGTGGAGACGAGATGAGTGGCAGGCGTGTTTAATATTCACCACATGGCATACGTTTAATGTTACAACTGTGAACTGAAATGCAAAAATTGCTGAACAATCTGGTATTACAGTGAGAGTTCTGTGTGTTAAGATGAGTGGAGCGCGTGTTTAACATTCACAACATGACATACATGTAATGTTACAACTGTGAACTGAATTACAAAAATTGCTGAACTACCTGGTATTTCAGTGTGAGTTCTGTTTGGTGTGATGAGTGGCAGGCGTGTTTAATATTCACCACATGGCATACGTGTAATGTTACAACTGTGAACTGAAATGCAAAAAATTGCTAAACTACATGGTATTACAGTGACGGTTCTGTGTGTTGAGATGAGTGGTGCGCGTGTTTAACATTCACAACATGACATACCTGTAATGTTACAACTGTGCACTGAATTACAAAAATTGCTGAAATACCTGGTATTGCACTGAGGGTTCTGTGTGTTGAGATGAGTGGCGCGCTTGTTTATTATTTACAACATGACATACATGTAATGTTTACAACTGTGCACTCAAATACAAAAAATGGTGAACTACCTGGTAATTGAGAGTTCTGTATGGGGAGATGAGTGGCGCGCGCGTGTAACAACATGACATACATGTAATGTTACAACTGTGCTCTCAAATACAGCAAATGCTGAACTACCTGGGACTACACTGAGAGTTCTGTGTGTGGAGATGAATTGAGGCCTTGTTTAATATTCATATCACATACATGTAATGTTACAACTGTGCACTCAAATACAAAAAATGCTGAACTACCTGGTATTACAGTTAGAGTTCTGTGTGTTAAGATGAGTGGCACGCGTGTTTAACATTCACAACATGACATACATGTAATGTTACAACTGTGAACTGAATTACAAAAATTGCTGAACTACCTGGTATTTCAGTGTGAGTTCTGTTTGGTTAGATGAGTGGCAGGCGTGTTTAATATTAACCACATGGCATACGTGTAATGTTACAACTGTGAACTGAAATGCAAAAATTGCTAAACTACCTGTGAAATCACAATCACTTCGTCATATTTGGTGAGGGCCACAAGGCGCAATTTTGCCCAGTCACCCACCGTGCAGCTTTTAGCTGCCCTGCGCTTCTATGCCAGTGGCAGCTTTTTTGAGGTGCTTGGAGATGGCCTTGGCCTCAGTAGGTCACCAATCAGTAACTGCAGTCACTCAGGTGCTCTTGCAGCTCACTGCTAGGTTGACCTTCCCCGTGGGTCAAGCTACCATCACCAGGGTGAACGAGGGGAGATTCACAAATGTGGTTGCCAAGTGGCCAGGCAGCACACATGACTCCTTCGTGTGGGCCAACTGTGGACTCCGCCAGGTTGCAGAAGTTGGGGGATTTGGGGTTTGTTGGCTCCTAAGAAATAGTGGCTACCCTCTGTGGCCATTTCTGCTTACGCCTATTCAGCAATAGAAACACCCCAGCGGAGGTCCAACATAGGCTCGCCAACAGCTGGTCTAGCACATGTTTGGCCCATGACCCCCAAGCGGTTTTGTTCAGCCCCCCAAACCACCCCTCCCAGTAATCTTTCAAGTCTTCATTTTATGGTTAATCACAGCTGTTTCACCTGATTCCTGTATAGCCCCCTCCATTTCCCCTTTTTTCTGACCCAAAATTCATATCATGGCCACAAATGGTTACATCCAATAGCCCCATATGAAAGCTCACAGAAGTACACAAATGTACTAAAGGAGACACGTGCTTCTTCACCCAGAATGTTGACTACAATACACTAATCACACTATCAATAACTTCACTGTGTAGTCTATACACACAGGCTATTTAGTTCAAACCGGGATGTCTTCAACATGCAAATGACTATGTGATCTTTGCTCTACCCTTTCCACTGTGTTGGTGAGAGCAGAATTTGGAGGTTCAAGTCAAATCTTCAAAGGTTGTGGTAGTGGAGTAGAGTAGTGTAACTTTATTGATCCAGAAGGAAATTAAGGTGTCCAGTAGCATACACATAATACACATTAAAACAGATCAAACCTATTGCACACATCTGCATAATGTTTTTTTTTTTTTTTTTTTATCATTTGTTGTGTGTTGTTTTTTGGTTGTCTTCATGTCTGTTCTACAAGAGTTCATTTAGCACTTAAGTTGCATTTCTCTAATAAAGACATTTCCCACTGAAATTTCCCGCTGTCTGTCTGCTTGTTGCCTCTCCTGCAAATTAAGGTGTCCAGTAGCATACACATAATACACATTGCAAAAACAGATCAAACCTATTGCACACATCTGCATAATACAACATTCACTGAACTGAGGGGAGGAAAAAAAAAAAAAAAAAAAAAAGCACACAAAGCACCTCATCACCACAATATATATATATATATTGTGGTGATGAGGTGCTTTGTGGTAGCTCAAGTACATAGATTAAAATTGCCCCAGTAAAATTGACCAGTGTTATAGAAGGGTCCCTTTAGTGCAGTAGTTATCCCCCAAGAACCCAAGATCTTGGCAACTCAAAATCCCAATTTTTGCATTTACCCATATCACTAGGTGGCGCTATGATTTAAGTGAGTGTTTATGGGCTGGGTCGATACGTCTCTGTAACACCGACATATCACAAAAATTTCATGTTATTGGGTAAAACGTTCATTGAGTTATTCAGCAAAAACCTCCCCCTCTTTGACGGACACTGGCACAGTGGAGGGGTGTGTCAAAAGCCTCTAGTTGCTGAAAAAGTTCTAGGGCTACATGCCTACAAAGATTCATGTCCCCCAGACTTCCAGTGTCCCGGAGACCGCTAGCGGCGGTCATAATTAGTTCGTCATTGTAATTATACTGTTCGTCGATAGAGGTCGCTTAATATGCAAACAATATCGGGGCTCTGGGCTTTACCCGTCAGCGAGGAAGAAAGACAGACAGCCATGGCCACAAGCAGTGCAAAAAAAAAAACCTTGTAGAAAGAAAACCGTACCTTTCAGTCAAGATGGGAAGCAGAGTTCATAGAATTCAGAGACAACCCAATGTGTTTATGTTGCTTAGAAATAATAGCAGTCATCATGAAAGATTTTAAAGGAGAAATTGGCATGTTAAAACATCATACCGAGTGGGTATGTTTGCTGAGGAGCAAAATTGAGTTAACCTGTTGCATTCAGAACTTAACTATTTTTTACCGTTTGTGCCAGAAGGCTAACAATGTAAGTGGTAGGTGCCCTTAGACGAAGCATGAAGATTACGCTATTATTAAACCATTAAAACAGCTTGAAGAAACTCCACACTCCATCAGTAGCACACAGTGACACACAGAATTTTCACGATCATGTCGAAAGTAGTCAAAAGAGAGAAAGACTCACAAATGACACTTTTTCATTTGATGCGGATTGGATGTACAAAGATTGACATTGACATCCAGTCTATAGTGTGGACACAAGCCACCACACAATCTCTGCTGTGAGTGAGTTGGGCAGCAGCCTATATGGGGGAAATGTGTGTAAATTGTAAAAATGGGATGGGGGAAAAATGCACTGAATACGATTGCACTTGTTTTGTTTGTCCCTAAACAAGAGTATTAGACATGTTAAAAATGTCACAAATTTCAGTGTTTAGAATTATTTTGTAGCTTCTCTCATATCCGATTAGTTGAAGCGCGCAGTAATGTGGCCCTCTGATAATGTTGATGAAAAAATTTGGCCCTCTTTATCATGAAAGTTGCCCATCCCTGGTCTATGGTCTACGCCCTCGCTCCAAGGGAATGGGAAAGTTGCGGTTGCTTCAATTTTATAGAACTGTATGGGCCCGTTGTGTTGGCTGCGTCACCTTTGAGGATGTATTGCAACTTCCGTGTGTAATTAAGTGAAGAACAGGTTCATGGGCAAAGTAGTCAGTGTCACGTAAAATTACCACATATTGACACTGTCTCTATTGTTGTCTCTCTATCTAACTGTTTGGCACAGAATATACTCAACACATGATTGTGACAGCTGGGCATTGCTATGGCCAGGCTGAGTTTTTCAAGATTTTGAGCACCATTATCAGTGGTGTCAAATTCCTGTCAAAGAAGCTTGTAGCCTGATGCTTTGAGCAATACGAGTCTTTTCAAGTTGAGGACGCCATCTATGGTGTCATTGTTCTTGATGTCAATAATTATGACCGCCGCTAGCAAAGCTAGCGAAAGCAATCATTATAGTGTTCCCTTTTTTTTTGTTCCCCTATTTTTCGTCAACGATTGCTGGGACACTGACTGGTAGTCTGGGGGACATGAATCTTGCATGAATGTAGCCCTAGACCTTTTTGAGTGACTAGAAGCTTTTGGACCCCAAGGGCCAACAAAAGTCCATATCTTGGCTTCTAATTGCTCAAATTTGGTCAACGTTGACATGCCAACTCTAAACAGCTTTCTTTTCATGTGTCCTAAATTTTGTGACATTTTGTCATAGGGGGCGATGTTTATCGTCGAAGCTAGGTGTCGAAAACCAGTTTTTGTTAAATAACTCGACAACAATTTTGCCCAAGACAACAATTTTGTGTTAGCATGTCGGTGTCACAGAGGCGTATTGACCCAGCCCGTAAAAACTCACTTGAAGTATAGCGCCACCTAGTGATATGGGTAAATGCAAAAATTGGGATTTTAAGTTGCCAATATCTTGGACTGAGAAGGTGGGAACTGCACAAAATACGTCATGCATGATCAGCACAAAGACCTCTAAAAGCACAGCACATGCCATAAAATTTGGTCCATAGGGGGCGATGTAATTATACAAAATGTAATTTTGCGTATTATCTAGCGAACGCTAATGTTTACAACCATTTTTTTTGTCATGAAATCTATTGACCCTCATGCATTGAAAACACTGGTCAACGCCCACTCCCAACGAAAACTATTTCCGTGAAATTTTAACACTGCGAAAACAAATCCAAACGAACTCGTCATAGGCCATTAATGACAATCTCACCAAATTTGGTATATGTCATCTACAGATAATGCTGACAAAAAGTTATCAAAGGATTTATCTTGAGATAAACCGTGTCGAAGTGACCTGTCAATGAACATTTACCACATAGCTTAAAATTCTTCAAAACTCCATATCTTGGCTTGTAATTGCTCAAATTTGGTCAACGTTGACATGGCAACTCCAAACAACTTTTTTTTTCATGTGTACTAAATTTTGTGACATTTCGTCATGGGGGCTATGTTTATTGTCGAAGCTAGGTGTCAAAAAACTGTTTTTGTTAAATAACTTGTCAACAATTTTTCCCAAGACAATTTGTGTTAGTATGTCGGTGTTACAGAGGCGTATCGACCCAGCCCATAAACACTCACTTGAAGCATAGTGCCACCTAGTGATATGGGTAAATGCAAAAATTGGGATTTTAAGTTGCCAATATCTTGGACTGAGAAGCTGGGAACTGCACAAAATGTCATGCACGATCAGCACAAAGACCTTTAAAAGCACAGCACATGCCATAAAATTTGGTCCATAGGGGGTGCTGTAATTTTACAAAATGTCATTTTGTCTATAATCTAGCGAACGCTAATGTTTACAACCAATTTTTTTTTTGTCATGAAATCTATTCACCCTCACGCATTGAAAAAAATGGTCGACGCCCACTCCCAACGAAAACTATTTCCGTGAAATTTTAACACTGCGAAAACAAATCCAAACGAACTCGTCATAGGCCATTAATGACAATCTCACCAAATGTGGTATATGTTATCTACAGACAATGCTGACAAAAAGTTATCAAAGGATTTATCTTGAGATAAACCGTGTTACCTGTCAATAAACATTTACCACATAGCTTAAAATTCTTCAAAAGTCCATATCTTGGCTTCTAATAGCTCAAATTTGGTCAACGTTCACATGCCAACTCTAAACAGCTTTCTTTTCATGTGTACTAAATTTTGTGACATTTCGTCATAGGGGTCGATGTTTATTGTCGAAGCTAGGTGTCAAAAAACTGTTTTTGTTAAATAACTCGTCAACAATTTTGCCCAAGACAACAATTTTGTGTTAGTATGTTGGTGTTACAGAGGCGTATCGACCCAGCCCGTAAACACTCCCTTGAAGCATAGCGCCACCCAATGATATGGGTAAATGCAAAAATTGGGATTTTGAGTTGCCAATATGTTGGACCGAGAAGGTGGGAACTGCATAAAAGACGTCATGCATGATCAGCACAAAGACCTCCACAGCACATGCCAAAAAATGTGGTCCATAGGGGGCGCTGTAATTGTACACAATGTCATTTTGCTTATTATGACCGCCGCTAGCGAAGCTAGCGAAAGCGGTCATATTGGAGTTGCTGCAAAATTTCCCCCCTTTTTTTTTTTTTTTTTCCCCACCGATTTTTCGTCAACGATTCCCGGGACACTGAAACTCGGGGAGACATGAATGTTTGTAGGCATGTAGCCCAAGAAGTTTGTGAGCGAATAACGCCTTTTGGTCCCCCAGGGCCACCCCCCCGCTGTGCCAGTGTTCGTTAAAGAGGGGGAGACCGGCAAAAGTTTTTGCTGAATAACTCAATGAACATTTCACCCAACAACATGAAATTTTTGTGATATGTGGGTGTTACAGAGACGTATCGACCCAGCCCATAAACTCTCACTTGAAGCATAGCGCCACCTAGTGATATGGGTGAATGCAAAATTTGGGATTTTGAGTTGCCAATATCTTGGACCGAGAAGGTGGGAACTGCACAAAATACGTCATGCACGATCACCACAAAGACCTCTAACACCACAGAACATGCCATAAAAATTGGTCCATAGGGGGCGCTGTAATTGTAGAAAATGTCATTTTGCCTATTATCTAGAGAATGCTAATGTTTACAACAACTTATTTTTTATCATGAAATCTATTGACCGTCACACATTGAAAGCTCTGGTCAACGCCCACTTCCAACGAAAACAATTTCCATGAAATTTTATCATCGCGAAAACGAATTTGAACAAACTGGTCATAGGCCGTTCATGTGAATCTCACCAAATTTGGCATATTTCATCTACAGACAATGCTTACAAAAAGTTATCAAAGGATTTATCTTGAGATAAACCGTTCCGAAGTTACACGTCAATGAACATTTAACACGTAGCTTAAAATTCTTCAAATGGCCGTATCTTGGCTATTAATTGCTCAAATTTGGTCAAAGTTGACATGCCATCTCTAAACAGCTTTCTTTTCATGTGTACTAAATTTTGTGACATTTCGTCATAGGGGGCGATGTTTATTGGCGAAGCTAGGTGTCAAAAAACTGTTTTTGTTAAATAATTCGTCAACAATTTTGCCCAAGACAACGATTTTGAGTTAGTATGTCGGTGTTGCAGAGGCGTATCGGCCCAGCCCATAAACACTCACTTGAAGCATAGCGCCACCTAGTGATAAGGGTAAATGCAAAAATTGGTATTTTGAATTGCCAATATTTTGGACTAAGAAGGTAGGAACTGCATAAAAAATCTCATACACGACCAACACAAAGACCTCTAAGAGCACAGCACATGCCATAGAATTGGCCCTATCTCATGCACGATCAACACAAAGACCTCTAAAAGCACAGCACGTGCCATAAAATTGGCCCTATGTGGGCCGCTGTAATTGTACAAAATCTCATTTTGCCTATTCCTTTCACAAATCACTTCTACATACTATTCAAACACACACAATGTAATTTATTCAAAACCCACATTCATGCCCACTTCCAGGAAATCATTTCCACACAAATTCTCACCTCACAACACTGCTCTACCACACACTCATCATACCAACAGTTCCCACATTTCAATACACTGCGGCGGTCATACCATGTACCGCTATGCGGTACATCTAGTTATCTAGAGAATGCTAACGTTTACAACCAATTTGTTTTTATCGTGAAATCTGATGACGCTCACCCATTGAGAACACTGGTCGACATCCACTTACAACAAAAACACAACACAACAATTTCCATTCAATTTCAGCACTGCAAAAACGAATCCAAACGAACTAGTCATAGTTAATGTGGTCCATAGGGGGGCGCTGTAATTGTACAAAATCTCATTTTGCCTATTTCTTTCACAAATCACTTCTACACATTACACAAACACAGACAATGTCATTCATTCAAAATCCACATCCATGCCCATTTCCAGGAAATGATGATGAAGCACAGCGTTTTCAACTTTCAGAAGTGCAAGAGACATGGATGCTCTTGTGTATTTGCCAAAAGAGAGATTTCAACTTCAGAATTGTCAATTCCAGGACCCCAAGTTCAAAAATGCTCATTGCAATTTGTCAGATACATCAGAACTTCCACCTGACTGTGTAGTTCTACACATTAACTGGAAAGGGGCACGCCCTCCAAAAGATGAAAGTGATTTCCTTAGATCCATGTCGTCACTTGACACTGCGCGCTTAATAGACCCCTCAACCACCACATCAACAAATGTATGCAAAAGGGAATGAGGCATATGACAATATCAATATAAAACTTTTTAATAGGCTACTGGATACAGAATACATTGTAGTAACATGGACATGTAATGCATTAAAATTTTAATAATAACATAGTGTTTTAAGAGGAACTGCTGCTTCCAGGGCTCTTAGTATTCTTCAGTCCCCTACTAGTGCTTGACTGACGTGGTACACGTTGACTGGGACCATCTCTCACTGCTTTGTCCATGTGAGTCTGCACCAATTTGGTACGCACTGCAGAAAGAAAGAAAAAACACACACGTGCACACACATACACATAGAAAAAAAAATGATGCAGCCACATGTATCTAGGGTAAAATGAAGTGTGCATTTATGCACGACTAATTTCCTTCTTTCAACCGTTTATATGGTCAGTATTTCGGGTCAAAATATGTATGTTATGTATGTAATATGTCAGTAGCAAACCAAGAGAAAATGGGAGTGTTGGCAGCTATGCTATAGGGAGTTCCGGGTAATTTTTTTCCCTTTCGCAGTTCCGAAATGGACGATCTCCTGGAACATTTACAGGAACCAACAGGGTACATCCTTCGGAGAGTACTTTCTGTTCGGCCCTGAAAAGTTCAGCTTGTAGCTTGAGGTAAACTCTGATAGGCTGTTGTTGTTTTACTCTCAGTCGTTGTTAAACACTACTAGTCATAGGTAATCTGAAAATCACTCTGCCTCGAGTCATTCCAGCACTGTCCACCTGCGTCCTGAAAACACAGTAAATATATACACACTGACCTGAAACATTTCGGATTTATCCAGTTTAATTCCCAAATTAAGATGTAAACCTGCTATTCAGTCATGATTCACACTCACTGACACATAAGGTTTTCCGAACTGTTTAACTGTGGCATTTGACACCTATGATGAGAAGATTGGCGCGTGTGGAGCGTAAGTATGAAGGGTCGGGTGCATTGGTAACCTCACTTTCTTTATGTCACTTTAACAACGACACAGCAAGTATGCTGGAGTCTTTACTGCATCTAGGGGCAATACAAAGCCCCCACCTTACTATTTACAATTTGCATTTTGCTGCTTGTTTTTCAATATTTCGTTGCTAGTTCTCCTGTTCTCCATGTAGAGTGTCCAAGCTGACAAACCCAGAGATGTATGTTTCTAGGACTATTATTTCTAAATTAGTGTCACTGACATTATTAAACCCATTCAGGTTGATAGAGTGAGAATCATTATTTCAAATAAAAAAATTTTATGTAGTGTTTTATGTCCTCTTTAACAAGTGACACAAACTGCCACATCAACTCTACAGGCAAAATACTATTATCCACTGGGAAACTGCAGTATGCAGCATCATGTTTTGCTAAATCATGCAAGTTTTCATGTCTTTCTAAAGCTGTAAACACCGTCAGGGAACTGACCTCTGGGCTCTGGGTGAGTGTTGGTCAGTGAAGCTGAGGAGCCATCTGCAGTTGAAGTGTCAGTGATCTGCTGGCCTACACACATGGCTTTCAAGGTCTGGAAGACAGCCAACGGAGCAACATTCATCTTCAGCAGGTCCAAAATTATCCTGAAAAACAAGAAATAATACTGTAATTAAATTTGGTGGTTCATGCCACCTTTTATACATGATACTAACCAAACTGCATTAGCAGTACATGGTTTTCTTGTAGAGAGAGAGAGAGAGAGTAAGAAGACACCTCTACTGCATTTGTGACATGCAGCAAAACAAAGAAAAAAATGATGTGGGATAAAATGTGCTGTCACCAAAAACTCAGAAGTTATTAAGGGCACGTCACTGCGCTCTTCATCAGCCTGCATTGGCTCCCGGTGGCTGCCAGAATTCAACACAAAGCTTTCACTCTAGCCTACAAAGTCACTTCCGGATCTGCCCCTACCTATCTCAACGTCATACTAAATGCTTACATCCCATCCAGAGCACTGCGATCCTCTAATACGAACTGCCTGGCCATACCCCCTCCTAAGATAAAGTAAGGTCACTCCAAACTTTTCTCGGTTGTTGTCCCTCAATGGTGGAACAACCTACCAGTCGCTACAAGAGCAGAAATATCCCTCTCGACCTTCAAAAAGCTCATGAAAACCCTTCTCTTCCAAGACTGCTTTCCTTCCTAACAAAACTAATCTCTACGAACCATCTCTTTATATAGGTGCCTTCGATGTTCTATACACATCTGTTAGCTATTATGTCCTCGTTTTGTAAGTTGCTTTGGATAAAAGCGTCTGCTAAGTGTAATGTCATGTAATGTAAAAAAAATATTTTTAAAGGATGGTGGGAAAAAACAAAACTGACATGGCCTATTGGACATGCCATTGCTTGCAAAGGTCATAATAATGTTTAAAACAATTTCCCTCTGTTTTGACTGTCATTATTAACCATTTATTGAAAAAAAACTCCAAAGGTTATGTATTCCAAAATGCCTCGTCTTCAGTACAACATTTGGACATTTTTGTCTTATGACTTTGAATTGTAGTGTGCTGACATTCTGCACTTTATAGAAATGGAACTGAAAACTGAAATGAGGCATTTTATGTATTTTGTGTGGAACGTTTATGATGGACAAAAAGTTTACTTACTTCAAGACCTCCTGGTCTAAAATAATTCCGGCAGCCTGAGTAAGATCAAAGAGTTCACATTCTTCTGCACTGAGAATCTTCTTCTTTTTGTTACTATACTTCTGCACATTTCCAGTAACTGTTACGCCCAAAGAAGAAGAATCCGGACCCATGAGTACTGTGGCCGGCTGCATCGTGAATGATGTGCCACAATCTGTGAAGACATACAAAAGACAATATGAAAAAAGGCTACTTTACCATCACATGCATAGACATACTGGGTAGAGTAGGACATGGAGTAAAATTGCAGATTGTTAGTCTAAGCTGTATATACCTTGGGGTGGGGATACAGTGTGCCTATAGGTGTTTTGTGCACAAAGAGTTCTTGAGAGGGATGGGGTGGGGGTAAAATGGCATTGTGCACATCAGTGATATAGTGCATCAGAAAAAGTAAAAGAAATGCATACTGTTCCAGATTGAGGATGAGCACAATTTAGATGCAACTGCACAATACCCATAAGCCTTACATTTCAAGTTATCCAAGTTAATTGATTAAATTGCCTTAGCCTCATGCTAGAATTTTGCATATGCTACTTCTATTCTACACTGCCTACATTGGCTGCTGTCTGGATACACGCAGTCATTATTGCACACAGACATTAATAACTGTTTGACAGTGGATCATTACATTTGCCAGTGGAGGTTATGTAATCATTGGCGTTTGTTTGTTTGTTAGTTTATTTGTTTGTTAGTTAGCAACATAACTCAAAAAGTTGATGAAATTTTCAGGGTATGTCAAAAATGGGCTAACTTAAAAGTGATTAGATTTTGGTGGTGATCTGAGCTGCCCTGGCAGAGGTCTGCACTGTCTGAGTGCTTTTCCAGTTTTATCTTGTTTTCTTTGTTTCTATTTTCATCTTAGGACAGATCTTATAAAAATACCTCATTGATTTTTGGAATAAATATATAAATATAAATGCTAATAGTGTAGTGAAAGTGTAAAATATTTTGATGGCCACAAATGCCTTTCCAGCTGTTTTTGTTGAGGATTTTTAGACAGCATTGCCAAAGAGAAAATGAGAAATGTGCATGGTCAACTGTTGCAGATAGCCATTCAAAATTACTGGATCAGACATGAAAATTGTGCATCAATACTGGTTTAACTTGTACTTAATATAGTACACTTAGTCACTTAAATGACAGTTACAATTTGTATCCTTAAAAAAATGTTTGTAGGCAATTAAGTATTTTATGATCTGCCTAACTAGCTTTTTTATGGTATTTTATGATCTGCCTAACTAGCTATGGGCCTAGCTCAAAACATTTGTGCATTTGTACATTTGTGAGATAAAACTGTCAGTGTGTGTTATGAAGACTGTGATTGACTTTTAAAAGTGAGCTTAGATAAGGAGATAATTTATCTTGCACCCAGGGCCGGATTAACCAATGGGTTTTATGGGCAGTTGGGCACGGGCCCAGAGTCCTGACCAACCATGGGATCCACTGGCACTTAAAAAAAAATAACGCTAACACTGCTACTGCAGTCATAACAATTAATTGCAGTTAGTGTAAGATCCATAGACGTCCCTGGTGTCCCTTTGTTTCTACATAGTACCTGCCCCGTTTTTTGCTATGCTGCCAAGCACCTGTCCAGATTGTTTAAAGGTGTACTTCCATCGTGTTTTCATTAATTTTGCGCTGTTCTCTAGTATTAATAATTGCCCTGTGCGCTGGTTTTGATGAAAAAAATGTTCTAGTGCTTCTGTTTCAGGCTGTTTTAGTTTGGTGGAGGGGGTGGGGCCGGGACAACGACACGATTTCACCAGAGGCGTGACAGCTCCCTGCAGCTTCCTTTGCCCCACAGTCAACTTGATAGCAGAGTAAGGTAAAGGAGAAAAGTCAACTTGACAGCGCTAAAACTGCACACAGAATGTCTTTGGAAATACAGCCTTATGTGTTTGATCCTGAATCCGAAGAGGAAGGAGAGATGGCACAAGCACAGTCGCTTCCTGACCGTTTGTCAATTAACATTTCAGAATGGTAATATTTGCATGACAAAACAGTGCAAGTGCCCGGCTAAATGCAGTTCAGTCATTCAACTAGCCTGCTAATCTTATGCGAGTCAGTCACAGGCTAACATAATTTAAAGCCCATTCGGTCAGTTTCTCTTATATGCATTTGCACGTCTACGTCACGCTGCAGGCCCTTTTCGCATTGGGTCGTTTTTCCCGCCTATTGTCTTCTTTTGACTGATATAGAAAATGGGGTAGAAAAACATTTTGATATGCAGCATGCATATGCAACTCGGGGTGACCTATCATATTTCAAAAGAGCAAGTACTAAACGGTTTCTCGTGGAAGTACACCTTTAACCTTCTTTGTGGGGGGTTCAATGTGTCTGTGCCTGTGTCTACGCCTCTATCCTTTTTTATCTGACGTTATGCTGGTAATGTCACATTACTAATGTGTGTATACTGTATGTTGCTTTGACTGTACTGTTTTTTGTTAGTTTTTTTTATGGTGCTGCAACTTCCCTATCTCCGAGACAAATTTCTCCCTGTTGGAGACTAATAAAGAAAGATAACCTAACCTAACTTAACCTGTAGCAGCTGTAATGGTGCTCTGAACCCAAATTGACATGGACTTAAAAAATATTAGAAGAGAGAAGGGAAACAATTTATTCATTTATAAAGGACTGTAACATTTTGACTCAGCACTGTAACTTAGAGATTGGTCTAGAATTGCTTAAATCATTTACATCTCCTCCTTTATGTAACAGAACCACAGAAAAGTGATACATTAAAAATGTGAGTTAAAGGTTCAGCAATGGCAGGAGCTGCTCGTTTTAAGAGGTGTTTGTAGCCTTTGACTGGCATAGCCGAGAACCTGTCATTCTCCCCGCTCCATCTCCTCCACCAAACAGCCTATAACAACAGCACTTAAAGCATTTTTTCCCCCACCAAAACCGGCTCACAGGGCATTCATTAATACTAGAGACCAACGCAAAAGTAATGGAAAAAAAACGAACAGCGGAAGGGGGTGAAATGTAGTTAATTTGTGGTCAAAACTGTACTCCCAATATATGTTTTTGAAAATCACCACACACAACAATAACGGTTGTTATAATGCAACAAAACGGTAACATACCAAACCAGACGCTGCTCGTGGGCCTACTTGGGCCTAATCAACCTTGAAGTAACACGACGTATTTGCATATATCAGCGAATCCTCTCTTCATTTGATGTAAGATTCCAGGCACAGTTACAACAAAAACACACCGAAGTGTCTACAAGAGAACTTCCGGTGTCTTTCCTTGTAGGAGCTGCGTTATTCTAGCCCAAATAAGGAGAGGGGTCTAGCTGCAGACACATGGAGAAGTGGAGCTGCGTTATTCTCATAGACAGTAGAAGAGAATGGACTGAGGGATGGCGTCGTTTTCAATGGGAGCCGTTGAAGCACGATTTTGAGATTTTTAATTGGTCACAATGCAACTGCGCAAGTGCGGGGTGACGTACGGTCACGTCGGCCAGCGAACCCAAATACTATAAATTGAGTGGTAGATGCTCAATCACAAATCATACAGCGTACGATCATTTTCTTAATAAGTATTCTTCTACCGTTATAGCTGCAATCACTTAGTGGAATGGGGGGGCTAATATTGTATGTGGGGACTTGATTCTTCGTCAACTAACTTTGGTTCCAGCCAGTCTTGCAAGCCAGCATGTCAAGGGAGCTAGCTAGTTAGCATGTAAACTACAAGCTATAGCGTGTAGCTTAGCTTAGCAGTCTTTCTCAATTCACTTGCATCGAATCGTAAAATCCATAAAGATAGCGATTCTGCTTACAAACAAATACCAAGTTCTACGCTTATTTTTCGGGAAATAGTGATGTAAATGTTTCCCCAACATGAATAGAAAAGTAAACGAGCATCACTGTGGCTACAGCTTGTTATCCAACCACTACGGTAAATTTTCTCCTGTGCGACAGAAACTCACTAGCCGTCGCATGATTTATGGCGTCATTTTTAGCATAATTTCAGATAAACGTTTCTTACAAGGCAATAACATGACAGATTTCTGATCGAAGCAAATATGTTTTGCTGTGCCCTCTCCGGTTTACAACAATGTCAATATCAAGGTACGGATGGCTTCTCATGTAAAGTTGTTTGATTTCAAAGTGACGCTAAACTGAATGGAAGTCAACGGAATGCTACATGCTATTGGTCATTTTCCGGGTTGAGATTTCCCCATGGGTGCTTCAACTTCCGGATATATTCCTACCCCCAGGCTGTCTGCTGAGTAGATTAGACCCCCATATTGAGGGGGCACAATTTTTAGTTTTTCCAGCCCAACAAGTTTTATATAGCCATACCTTATTATGGGATTCCATAAATACTATACTAGGTAGGCATAGTGCTGAATAGATTGATCCCTTTTAAAATACTCTGTAAAGATAATCTGATACATTCATGTTTTCGTTTTGCTGATATTAGAAAGAAAGCCATGATTACAATTGAGCATTGAGCTGATAATATTGCCTGTTTACATACTAATTTCAAAGCATTAGGCAACTGATGGATCTATGTCAGCACTTCTGATTATGGCTAACGTACTGTATGTATGAGCAGCTTGTCTGTGAGGTTAGATATTTTAGCAGACAAGATTTTTCTATACACTGTATAAATAATTCACGGCTGTAGCGTTCCCAAATCCCAAAAATAACAAGTGTCAGTGTCAGTCACTTAGCTTTTAGCAGTTTTCACTCGGACTAACTTGTATTGCTAGGCTACAACACTTCTAAACAGGCTACATCCAACAAACGGCAGTCAGTTGAGGAATTGCAGTTTTGTTTCGCTTTATTCACACGATTCGAAGCGCTTTGTTAATACGCTTCCAAGCGCACGCTGGCTTATTTGGGCTGCCTTCACGTTTTGACTGCGTCTTTTATTATGAATTTTCGACACCGGAAGCTCGTTTCTTGGGGTCTCGCTATTTGGGCTTATTTGGGCTGGCGTAACGCTCGTGAGAAGAGGAGCTCCACCGGAAAACGTCAGCTCCACTCTCCGGAAACACGTCAGCCCCACTCCTGCCAAAAGCGCACAGTAGAAGAAAGTTGGAGAAGTTGAGGAGTAGCGAACTAAGACGTCAGCGACAGAGCTCCTAGACTTTCAATAAACGTAAGTAATGTCAATTACAAACGCTTAAGTATTTGTAATCGTAATTAATTGTAAAGTATATGTGCAGCATTTATACCTACGTTAAACATTTACAACGGATGATTGATTATCTAGCTTGTTGGTATCGGCTATTGCCATGTTCGATCATGTAGTTGTGGTTTTCTACATTGACCTGAAAAATGTTAGGTTTGTCATATCTTTTTACATAGCTTGAGCCAGTGTAGAAAAACAATTATGGTAAGCTGATTTATGGTTCTGTTTTAATGTTATGGATATATGTATGTTCGAGTTTGGGGCGGGTTAGTTGAAAACGTCGGTCGGGTGCGGGTCGTTAAAACATTGACTGCTGCATATGTCCCTTACATATGTGGCTCATCATCTATAGTGCCCGTCATGCCATGCATAGCAGGTCCGGCCCAGAAAAATATGTGGAAAAATATCTGTGTAGGTATCCTTACTGTTACTTGTTATTGGATTTTAGGTGTGGTGGAATGGAAGAGCCTGCCACCTCAGCACCGGGACAAATATAGGAGGCCTTACACTATTTCCCAGTGCCGCTATCTGCTCTGTGGAGGGCTGTACAAAGACTGCGGGGCTGGCTACAAAGGAAATGGTCAGCGGGGAGTCCTCCAGGGGTTTTACTCCACAGAGGACTATCCTGGCTACTGTAGCTGGGACTGTTTTATTAATGATGGGGGGCTGGACTAGACTGGGCTCTTGCCCTGCCCCATACTTGTTTTGATGTTTAAGTGAAGTCTTGACACCATTATTTATGAACAAGACAGTCAAATGGCTTTGGCATGTTTTCATTATGACAGTTACTTCTGTCTTTGTTTTCCAATGCAAAGAAAAAAGTTCAGAACTCATTGACACTACCTGAAAATGCACTATACACTACCTGTACAGTCATTTTACACTACAGGCACTTACATATTTAGAACAAACATAAGAAACGCCCTTTTGCTACACATGCATACATACATACATACATGCACATATGTGTATATGCTTACTGTTATGCCCTTGTATTCACCCCCTCCCAGCACTTCTCTTGCACATGACACAAGTAAAGACTTGCCTAGGTGTCCCCTGCCCAGCAACTCAAGACTCTTTTTTTTTTTTTTTTTTTTTTTTAGTGTCCCCCCCAAAAAAAGAACTTTATGCCTTATTGGTATATTGTCATACCGGTTGTTTAACCCACAGTGATACCATGTGCCTACTTGTACATCATTGCCCATATTGGGTGCCTGTATGTATATTGTTGTCCCTACTGCCCTACTGTGCAATACAAGTACACATACTTGTTTAGTCTATTGTATTTATTGTATTGTATTATGTTCTGTGTTATGTGTATAGAGAGCTAACATCTGCCGGAGTCAAATTCCTTGTATACGTAAATATACTTGGCCAATAAAGCTGATTCTGATTCTGATTTGGTAGAGCTGTGCACAAATGTGAACAGCATTACAGTATATATTGTAACTGAAAATAGGTAAATCATTCTGGCACATCCAGATGTTCCTGTCTGTTTGGCCACACATTTTCATCTACATCACAATGTGTATCATCCCTTGCAATGCAGCAAGGAAAGTATCTCCTGGAGTGGCAAATCCACCCTCTGCATTTCATTGTTCCCTTCAAAATGGCACTTTGTACAATTGTTTCATGTGCATTTCATTTCGCTGAGCACTCTGTCAATTATTGCAATTGACACAGATTCAGTATTGACAAATACATTGTTACAGTTTTTCTCAGTCGCTTTGGTGCTTTTCTCACATCAGTATTTACATTTGCACAGCTCTTAGTGCATTTCTCAAAACAATTAGTGCAAACCGCAAAACCTAGTGGATAACCTGCAAAAGCACGTCACTTGCTCAAAATGAAGAGTCCATACCTCAAAAGCAAGTATTTATGTCAATGAAATTGCCAGTGTCACCAAAATGAGAAGTCTTGACACCATGGTTTACGAACAAGATAGTAAAATGGCTTTGTCATGTTTTCATTATGACAGTTTATTCTCTAAAGGTTTTACAATGCAAAAAAAGGTCAGAACTCTGTGACACGACCTGAAAATGCGCAAGACAGCACTATACACTACTTGTGCAGCCATTTGAAAACTACTGTAAAGTTACACATTGCTGTAGTTAGGGGAGTAGGTGAGTACAAGACACTGAATACACATGTTTCACATTTTTACTGTATATGCTCTTTGCAATTCTACAGCAAAAGAAAAATACACTACAGTCACTTATTTAGAACAAACATAAGTAACACCCTTTTGGTAGAGCTGTGCACAAATGTGAACAAGTGCAATCAGAGATGGCAACCTGGTCCACAATGTGGACGGACAGGGTCATTGCATGCAGACAGACACACAGACATGGACAGGATCATTGCAGTACGTGGTCAGTCCCCTTCGGGGTACCAGGTAACAATAAAAGTACATATTGTAACTCAACATAGTAAATCATTCTGGCACATCCAGATGTTCCTATCTGTCTGGCCACGTATTTTCATCTACATCACAACGGATATCATCCCTTGCAATGCAGCGAGAAAAATATCTCCTGGAGTGGCAAATCCAACTTCTGCATTACTCTGCTATGATGTCGTCACAAGCTGCATCCATGGCTGCCAGCAAGGCAATTTGCGCATGTGGACGCCGGTCATACTGTAAACCTTCCACCTCCAGGCAGAGAAAAACTCCTTTATCGGATTAAGGAATGGGGAGTAGGTAGGTAGATATTCAACCAGCATCCTGTCATGTGCTGCAAACCACTGTCTGACCAAATGTGAGTGGTAAAAACAGACATTATCCCACACAACAACATACTTGTTGAGGTGGCCCCCAGCCCTTTCATTCTCAGAGACTATGTCCCTGTAAAGAGTGTATAAAAAAGTCAGCAGATGTTGTGTATTATATATAGACAAAGACAGGTGAAGTTCACCTGAGAGCAATTGTTCAATGTAGAAGACATTATCAGCAAACAATGATAAAAAAGGTATACAATTTGGTTGACAGATAACTAGTTCAACAATTTTGTAAGTAATGACTTAAGCAATGAAATGAAGACTATTAGTTTTATTGGGAACGACTATTCAACATCCATAAGTATAGCTCATTTTAACTGACATGACATAAGCAAATGATAATGGTATAAAACAACACTGTATTGTATGAAAGCAACTGATACATGTCCAAAAGCATTTGCAATTTGTTCAGAGGAAGGAGAACTTGCTACTATGATGTGCACAAATGACTAAATGTTGTGGGGGTTGAACTAACAGTGATGAGAATTTTCATTCTGATCTGAGAAAAGCACCAAAGCGACTGAGAAAAACTGTAATGACAAAATGACTTGATGAGAGAGACAGAGGTCATCTGTTGATTAAGCCTATGTCTGCAAAAATACTACACGGGACTGAAGATCACACACATACTCTCTCTCTTGCCCCCCATATAATTGCCATACATTTAACGCTAAACCTCACACCAACGCAGCTTCAAAGGCATGTTTACAGGTTCAACAAATAACTGAAATGTATGCATGTGTATACACAATACATAGTTTTCGTCCTTTAAACACTTTATTAACATGTCACCAAGTACAAATATCACATTATCGTATCAAAGAAGGCTAATGTTAAAATATTTCTCGTCACATAGACCTACAACAGTACGTAAGTCAAAGTCGTGCGGTTTATAAAGACATTCAACAAGTACAACTGTAGCAAACACTAATTCCTGCAACGTTATCAAATATCAACAAAACTACTGTACTTCCTAGTTTGAGTGGAGCTACGTATTTCCTGTGGAGATACGTGTTTCCGGTGGAGCTGACGTGTTCCGGTGGAGCTCCACTCCTCCATGGGTCTGCAGCTAGACCCTCTTGGCAAATAAGCCCAAATAACGTTTCCGGTTTACTTCCGGGTATCGGCTCAGGCCAACGAATTCTCACATTTTTGTGTCAGATTAAGAGTTTGCATTTTCACTAGTGGCGGGACTTATAACGGAAGGACGGTGTTGAGTTTTGATCCGAATATGCGGATCATTTAACCCTCTTTGCCCAACGCCTGCAAAGTGCGTGAAAATGTAGCCTACACACATTCTTCTCTGTTGAATTCCTCTGGAACGGTACATCGAGATGGCATTTATACCAAACGAAACAGTAGAACAGTAGGCCAGTGCTTTACAACGAGACCTGCTTATTTTTGCGCTATCGGCGAGTTTTTTTAATAACCAAAATCTCTCATATTAGAACTCTACACAGCCATTACTCTCGTTGACATTACTCGCGAACCCATAGACATTTCACGCATATCAAAAGAAAGCCTTCCCAACGACACCAAGCGCATACTTTGAACTGCATTGAATTTATCACGTTAAAACAAGTACATCAAGTAATGATTTTACAAATATCTTCTTCACCCATTTCATACTCACGGTCAATGTATAATGTGAAGAATAGCTAAACCTACCGATTCTACTGCCATCATGCATTTCTATCAAAACACGTTTCATACAGTTGTGAAATTACTTTTGGGATGGGGGCATCAACAGTATGGCGGTGGTTGTGTAAGCTACTTTATTGTCCTTCCCCACTTTACTGATACTTCCATACTCCTCATCATCACTTGATTCTGAATCCGAGGACAGTTTCAAGTCCCTGTCCTCATTTTGGATAGCCTCAATAATGTCCACTGAATATCTGGTGGCTCTTCTTGGTTTTAGGCATAGGCCTACATGTAATTGAAAATCACCAGTTATTTTCCAGTTGCAAAATTGTTGCAAAGTTGTAAGTGTTATTGAAAGCTTTACCAATTTGCAGTAGTTATGTCTTTACAAAAGTTTATCACATTCCTGACATTTCACACATTACAGACTTACACTCCCGCCTCACAGAATATTATCACCTCATTGTAATTCAAGATCAGCATCAGCTGGGCAAACAAGCACTGCAGTATTTAGTATTTTTTACAGTATGCTACATAATTCTTCCTGTCTTAAAATACACAATTACTCTTCTTTTGTAATAGATTTTTAGATTACAATAACATGTTTTGCATGCATAATTAAATGCCACATTTACAGTGCAGTGCACTGTAGCCTAATAGTAACGCAGCTCTGATCAGCATGGATTGAATAATGAACTGTCATTCCTATAAATTTGCCCGCATTTTTAAAGTTTTCTACAGCTAACTAAAGACTCTTATTGCTGAGGGGATGTAGGCCATTCTATAAGCTATTAAAACCAATGTGGCCAAATCTCAGTTTGGTTTCCTTGTTCATAATGATGAGAAGAAGAACCAGCACAAGCTAAGAGCAAAGTCCTTCTAGTCCTCCTACTGTTCAGAGTTATAATGCTGTTAGAGTATTTTTTTTAAGGTGATTGCTGTGGCTAGTAATCAGTTACAGTGTACAGTATAATAACTAATACGTACTTAGTTATATTTCTTATGACCTTCCCCTAAGTCATTTACTATGATAATTTACAGTTACTCTTCTGTAAATTGTATGTGTTGAATTGCACATAAAATGCTTCAGTAGCTTGGGAATTTTCACTAGTTATTTTACAGTTGCAAAATGCAAAGCAACGGTGGCTTCAAAGTGTTATTGAAAGCTTTACCAATTTCCAGTAGTTATGTCTACACAAAAGTTTATCACATTCCTGAAATTTCACACATTACAGACTTACACTCCCACCTCCCAGAATATTATCACCTCATTGTTATTCAAGAAGCTGGGCAAACAAGCACTGCTATAGTATTTTTTACTTTATGCTACATAATTCTTTCTGTCTTAAAATACACAATTACTCTTCTTTTCTAATAGATTTTAGATTACAATAACATGTTTTGCATGCATAATTAAATGCCACATTTTAGACAAGTGCAGTGCACTGTAGCCCAATAATGCAGCTCTGATCAGCTCTGATCAAAACGTGATATGAATGTTTGCCATATCATCATACCAACAACAGACAATTCCGCGTAGACTCGCAACAGATGCTATATGTTTCAAAACTTGACGGAGATAACGTAGCAGGTTTAATTCTATCAGTTCTGCATCCCCTTAAAGTTTCTCAGTCACACTGCAAAAAACTCAACAGGTGCACTACTGAAAAGGGGCATGTCGTCACCTTCTCTTGCCAAACAATGAGCCATTGACAACTAATAAGTTTGAAAATAAAGCAAACAATTGTTGGTTTAATGCTTTGACAGAGTTACTTTTGCACGTGGAATGCTTTAGGAAGGCAGTGGTTAGGCATACAGAAAATCCAACCTATAAAAACATTCCATGGTCATATGCAAATTTTCTTAGTAATATTGCAATGCATACAAGTGTGGTGCGAATGTCAGAGATAATCCCAGTGGTTGAGGACCTATCAAATGTTTTTCCACAGTTAGAATTTCGAAAACAAAACGACCCAATGGATTTAGTGCATCCAACTGTAGCCTGGTGTGGAGACCTAGGTTTAGACAATGAGCTTACATTTAGAACCAGTTATCAGTGTGATGTTGAGGAACTTTTGCAGTTGAAAATAAAGGAGCATTTCAGTGAAAGGTTATGTAAAATTTGTATTAACTCTGGGGTAGTGATTGAAAAAACGCCACATATTTTAATTGTGACTTTACCAAGAGCTGAAATGAAGTCAGTTATACGCAAGTCTATTTCCTGTGGCGATGTCATTACTATCGAGTCAAAATAGGCCAGTGAGGTACAGGAAGAAATCGGTAATATGCCATCGCGGTAAGGCTAATCATGGGCATTATTGGGCAGTACTGTACGACAACATTATGTGTACAAAGGGGGATGATATGACAATAGCCACACATAACCAGAAATCTGTCAGTGTTGACAAAAGTGGGGTAGTATACATTTTTGAGAAACATGATAGTCAGGAGTATTGTGAAACGTCTCAGAGTGCTGATGGGCAATGTGACAGCGCCAATAATGAAGTGGCCCTTTCAACTAAAGTTATTGTCTGCCATTTTAAGCTATTGTTTTCATTATGTGCAGCATATAATAGATTATTGACAGACTTAGGTAAAGCAAATCAGATGACTCATTCAGCTAGTCTTTTAGAAACTCAAAGGGCACTTAAGAGTTGGAGTACAGAGGCTTTAACTGAGTGTGTTATGCCTTTAGATTATGAAGGAGGGATTTAGGCAATTAGAACATGCTCTTTGCGACACAATCAAAGCCACAAATATGCTTAGGAATTCTTTTCAGGTGCAAATTATACATATAATATCTTGTAATAAGTGTTCATATAGTCCTGTGGCTAAGGTAAAGTGCTGTTCAAATTTAGTGATTAGAACAGTGCAAGATCTACAAAACATAAATCTTGTATGTTGTGCAGTGGAGACTGAAGAAGTTATATGTAGCTATTGTGGTTATCATTGTGTCAAAGAGGAGAGGTTTATAAGCCATTTACCTCAAAATTGAATTATAGCTATCGATAGTCCATCTGGCACTTTGGAAGACAGTGTATGCACAATGCACAATGCACAGATGCACAATCTTTAAAAGACACATCTTCAAGCTTTGTGGTGCAATACTGTGTCTAGATTTGTTGCCATATTTCATGTTCATTAGGTTAGACAGGAATACTGGCCAGTGGTGCATTGGAGTTGATGCGCAACATGTTGTCACCTGGGAGCAACTTGTTGGCTTGGTGGCTGATAGTGCATCAGTTCTGCTGTTATTCAACAGAAATTCTGAGGAAAGTGTGTTAGATTTAAATGTGTACACAGTGGATCACATTTGCACTGCATCCTGCAAGGTCACCAGTGGTGGTACACAGTGGTGTTACACTACTTTGAAAGGGGTGAAAATAAGTGAGGAGGACTTGCGGTGTTTCACAGATTGTTCAGCGTGGTTAAATGATGGTATTATTGATAATTACATTGCTGGATTCATTAGTGAGGTAGGAAATGATAGAGTTCTTGGGGTGCCAGCAACATTTGTATCACAGAGTTTATACATCAGTAATTATGATTGGATGCCTTCCATACCAAAGAATGCTAGAAACTGGTGGAATTATGATACAGTTGTCATTCCTGTAAATACTGGTGATCATTGGAATTGTATTGTAATGTACATGGGGACAGCAAAACAAGTGGATGGAGTCATGTACATACATGTTGATGTAATGGATTCATTATATACACTTAACCTGAGTACTACAGAACATATTAATTGTTTGCAGAGATATTTAGTCTGCCAGTACATTGCATTGCATGGCCAAGTTATAAATGTTAAATTTGTTGTTACACATGTCAGCAAGTGCATAGAATTTGTCAGACAGGACGATGGTAGTAGTTGTGGGTTGTATGTTTGTCTGTTTGCAAAAAAGGTGATTTCAGGTAAAAATAATATCACTGGCAAATCGGCGGAAATGGGGAGAACAATCCTTCACGATCTGGGAATGTAGTAGTTATATTGGTATATTGGTACTTCAGTCTTTCCATCAGCTTTCTGTCTTTGTAATTTGTAATCCCATTTGTAACCACAGGTGTAGAGTAAGCCATTGTTTCACTTTTAATTGCAAATAAAAGAATTTAAAGTTTTGTCCTACATATTGTGTGTTGTTGTTGTTGTAATGTTTTGTTGAGGGGGCACAATTTTTAGGGTTTTCAGCCCGATAGCCATACATTATTCAATAATACATTATTATGGGATTTAATAGGTAAACGGTTATTAGGCCCTGTACGCCACGCGGACAATAATTCCCCACTTTTTCTTTCAGAATGTGATTCTAGGCTGTCTGCTGAGTAGATTAGACCCCTATATTGAGGGGGCACAATTTTTAGTTTTTCCAGCCCAACAAGTTTTATATAGCCATATGTTAATATGGGATTTAATAGGTGAACGGTTATTAGGGCCTGTGCGCCACGCGGACGATAATTCCCCACTTTTTCTTTCAGAATGTGATTCTAGGCTGTCTGCTGAGTAGATTAGACCCCTATATTGAAGGGGCACAATTTTTAGTTTTTCCAGCCCAACAAGTTTTATATAGCCATATGTTAATATGGGATTTAATAGGTGAACGGTTATTAGGGCCTGTGCGCCACGCGGACGATAATTCCCCACTTTTTCTTTCAGAATGTGATTCTAGGCTGTCTGCTGAGTAGATTAGACCCCTATATTGAAGGGGCACAATTTTTAGTTTTTCCAGCCCAACAAGTTTTATATAGCCATATGTTAATATGGGATTTAATAGGTGAACGGTTATTAGGGCCTGTGCGCCACGCGGACGATAATTCCCAACTTTTTCTTTCAGAATGTGATTCTAGGCTGTCTGCTGAGTAGATTAGACCCCTATATTGAAGGGGCACAATTTTTAGTTTTTCCAGCCCAACAAGTTTTATATAGCCATATGTTAATATGGGATTTAATAGGTGAACGGTTATTAGGGCCTGTGCGCCACGCGGACGATAATTCCCCACTTTTTCTTTCAGAATGTGATTCTAGGCTGTCTGCTGAGTAGATTAGACCCCCATATTGAGGGGGCACAATTTTTAGTTTTTCCAGCCCAACAAGTTTTATATAGCCATACCTTATTATGGGATTCCATAAATACTATACTAGGTAGGCATAGTGCTGAATAGATTGATCCCTTTTAAAATACTCTGTAAAAATAAGTATGATAATCTGATACATTCATGTTTTCGTTTTGCTGATATTAGAAAGAAAGCCATGATTAAAATTGAGCATTGAGCTGATAATATTGCCTGTTTACATACTAATTTCAAAGCATTAGGCAACTGATGGATCTATGTCAGCACTTCTGATTATGGCTAACGTACTGTATGTATGAGCAGCTTGTCTGTGAGGTTAGATATTTTAGCAGACAAGATTTTTCTATACACTGTATAAATAATTCACGGCTGTAGCGTTCCCAAATCCCAAAAATAACAAGTGTCAGTGTTAGTCACTTAGCTTTTAGCAGTTTTCACTCGGACTAACTTGTATTGCTAGGCTACAACACTTCTAAACAGGCTACATCCAACAAACGGCAGTCAGTTGAGATATTGCAGTTTTGTTTCGCTTTATTCACACGATTCGAAGCGCTTTGTTAATATGCTTCCAAGCGCACGCTGGCTTATTTGGGCTGCCTTCACGTTTTGACTGCGTCTTTTATTATGAATTTTCGACACCGGAAGCTCGTTTCTTGGGGTCTCGCTATTTGGGCTTATTTGGGCTGGCGTAACGCTCGTCCTTGTAGGGTCAGCAGCGTTCCATGAGCAACAATCATAGAGCTGCGTTCCGTGAGCAACAGTAGCCCAAAATAACCCCAGGAAGTAAAACGAAATCGAGGATTCTTCTACCAAAGTAAAAGTTGTCGGAAAGGTAGTAGATAACACAGGCAAGATAACAGATAACAGGCTGGACAATGGACTTAAATTGTAACGTTTTCGTCGCTGAAGTTGTAATTATTTACCATATTAACATGTTTGAAATTACACAATAATACTGAATAGTTACAGATATTGTGGGATAATTGTGGGATAACTAATTTGTTTGTTTGTGTAGGATAATTGCAAAGACGAGATATCTAGCTAGATAGTCATTTGAAAGACGCACAGGCATGTAAATCTAGCCGTTATAGGCAAGAGAAACTGTTATTTCTATCAGTTCAGTTGATGAAAGTGAATAGCCCAACTTAGTGACATATAGGTCGTGTGTGTGTGTGTGTGTTGGGGGGGGGCATCCCTGGAAAGAGATGCTGTAAAAAGTATACCCCTAAAACATTTAGTAGCCATTATAGTTTATTAAGCGAACGTTTTTAAAGAGTTGTCCGTAGGCTACAGCAAATAGGCCTAATAGACCGGCAGTTTTTAAAGAATTAAAGGGAGAAACATGTCACATGTCCACTGCTTAACCTAAGTCTTAGCTATGTGGGGTGGAATATGTTCAACACTTCTTAAACATTAAAGGAAATTATATGAATTTGTGACTAAGCAAACATGGGGTGGGACACTCGGTAAAAGCACGCGTGTTCTGTATATGACTGTAAACAGATGCATGGTCTAGTAAAAGTGTCACTCTTGGGTAAAAACAACAAACAAAGCAAACAAATAAATACAAAACATTGGCCTAATAAATAGTTTAGTGCATGGCTTATGAAACGCTGTTACTAATCAAACCTGTAGCCTATTTGTTTAACATAAAAATAAAAATACAGTATTTATGAACCCAGTAAAGGCATACTCTGGACAGGATTAAGGCAAACCGTGTTTATTTACTACAGTCACAAAGGTTAGAAGTCCAATTCAGTTGTTTCACTGATCTTCTCAGCCCTCTCTCTTCAGTCTCTGACTGGTTAGACAGGTCTGGTTCCTCTGGCCACCGCTGGAACACACATGGACCACAAACATGCACACTTGTAATATGCCTTATATGACTTAAATAATAGGATACAAGGATATTTACTTGTCACATGCATAAAGATAATGCAGTAAAATTGCTGTTTCTCAGTCTATAGTGTGCATGGGGAGGGGGAGTAAAGTCCGTAGAGTGTAGTTGGGCGATGACTGTCTGATAAACGGCAGGTAGCATACGTGAGGGGGTAGGGGCTGGGATAAGTGTAGTTGTGGTGGGCTTGGCAGAGAGGATGGGGTGGGGGCTGTGAGGGGCAGGATAGTTTGGATAGTAAAGAATGGGTGATCTGATGTCATGTGATCTGATCTGGGGGAATGTGAAGGCTGTGTCTTGTGTGCTGTGTGTGTGTGGGGGGTGTTGTTGAGGTGGAGATTTTGCAAAAGTGTGTAAGAAGAGGGCGAGGGGGCATGAGGTGGAGTCTTAGGCAGAAATAGAGGACTGAGACAGGACTGGTGGTAGTGGTGGTGGTGGGGGCAGTTCTGAGTGTGTGTTGGGGATGGGGTTGGGCGCAAAAGTGAGGGCTGTGTCTCTTGTTTGTATGTGTGTGTGTGTGGGGTGAGGTGGTGGTGGTGGCTGTGTTCATATGGGCTAAGGGTGGTGGCGCATGAGGTTGGGTGTTACAGCACTACATGGTATTACAGAACAAACACGAAAGATAGCACTTAACTTGGGTCTTGACTGCACATTAATTTTGCTGGCTCCATGTCTGCCAGTTGCCACAGTCGTTCTTTGTGTTTTAATGTTGTTCACCCCAGGGACAGAGCAGCTCACACCTCACCTTTCCTGAAATGGAAATAAATGTTGTTATATATTCTGTTTTACAAATAAAAAATAACTTCAAAATGTCTTATGTCCACTTTTGACTGCCTTCAACATCATGGAATGCATCTCAGTGCATTTCAGTCCATCACACGTATGCCTCTCACAACTTCCTCAGTTTCTGACACCACATCTTTCTCCTCTGACACCTGACACTACATCTTCCCCCATTTACGAAAATCACACAGCCAGAGTTGTCCTGCTGACAATAACAATAATGTTAACACATCTCTATGGCATTATGGAGTAGTTTTGCTGGAGAACTGGGTAAAGGTGGATATGCTGGATAACTCTTTGTGGGTTCATAGATAAATAATGCCAGAAAGAATGTTGCACTGTGAGATTCAACTTGCTTTGCAATCATTTTGAATATATTTGGCTTAGTTAATTTTATTAATAAAGGGAAAAAAAAACGTTTAGGATTTTTTTGGGCCCACCACCACCCCCCCTCTTCGGAGGACAACTTTATTTTACTTTACCTTTTTTTTGAGTAATTTTGAGAAATGAAGGATGATTAAATGTCTTGGTAAACAAAATTAACTAGAAAACAAATGATGGCTATATAATTACAATTAGTTAATTATTATTCCTGGGTTTACAACAGAAATGTTTACTATTTTAAGTTGAAAGAGGTTTGAGTTGTTTTTAAATTGTGCACAGAGTTCACAAATATAGTGGCAAGAAGGAGTATGTAAACCATTTGGATTTGTATGGGTATCTTCCTTAATTTCAACCAGAAAGACCTTGAATATATGGTAACATAATAATTTATTTGATTACATGTAATGATATGGCACAACAAAACTTTGGTGTAGGTCCTGTCCTTTGTCCTGATCGATAAAACATGAAAACTGAATAGATGCTGACTGTAGTAGTGGCAGGGCATAATAGTAATACCCCCTGACAAAGGACAAGAACCCACTGGTGGTGGTCATAACGCAGAAAATAGACTTTCAGAAGCATAAGATACAGAACATAAACATTACATGTGACGATACATAGTACATCAAAAGAGGAAACTGAGGATTTCAAGAGCACAACCCTGGGTCCCCCCGGAGCACCGGGGCAAGGAAAAACTCCCTAAATATTCCTTATGAGGAAGAAACCTTGGGCAGAACCACGTCTCTAGGGGGAAGCCTAACTGCCTGAAGCTAAACTGATGCTCAATGAGCTGATAAAGTCCAGGTTGTCGCTCAGGTGACAGGAAATCCAACATCCAGGAACAAAGCAGTGTCACCCCAATGCATGTGGCGGAGAATGGAACTGTTCATGGAGGGGCTTTAGCTGGAATCCTGAGTGAGTATAATGGAGGGATCCAGAAGGATGAGGAGGAGACCAAGACATCCGAGATCGATCAGTGGAGATGCAGAGGTAGAGGAGACATCGGGAGGCCAGTGAAGAGGCAGGTGTAGGTGAGACATCACAGGATCGATCGAGAGGCATGGCAGATTAGACATCATCGTCAGGACCCACTGGACGCGGACAGGACCCTTGGATGGATGCTGGGGAGGGAGGAGGGCGAACGGCGGAATGCACCTGTGAGCAGCAAAGCAGGTAGGAAAGATGACGTATAAAAAGACAGATGTTACGTGCTGATTGGACGACAGCTAATTGATGACACGCATTACGTCTTCCTGGTAGAACTTCACGCTACGCTTACATTGGTCACACACACTATTTGAGAAGCACTGTTCTAAGTCACAACTGTAGACATACTTAATGTGCTGAAACTATTAGTATGAAATTACTACATTCCATGTCTTCGCAGACATAAAGTCATAAACTTGCTTTGCAATCATTTTTAATATATATATATATATATATATATATATATATATATATATAGGGAAAAGGGGAAACAAATAAAAGTTTAAGCTTTTATTGGGCCCACCACCACCACCCCTCGGAGGAGGACAACTTTATTTTACTTTACCTTTTTTGAGTAATTTTTAGAAATTAAGGGTGATTAAATCTCTTGGTAGACAAAATTAATGAGAAAATGAATGATGGCTATATAATTACAATTAATTAATTTTAATTTCTGAGTTTACTATTTTAAGTCAAAAGAGGTTTGAGGTTTTTTTTTTTATTGTTTAAAATATGGTGGCAATAAGGAGTATGTAAATCATTTGGATTTTTATGGGTTTCTTTCCTGATATGTGATCTGATCTTCCTCTAAGTCACAACTGTAGACAAACTTTTAGTATGAAACAAATTACTACATTCCATGTCTTCGCAGGCATGAAGTTAAGCTGGGGCTCTTGATGAATTAGATCGTATATTCTTCTTCTTTTAAAACTGATAATATTCAGACAAAAAACATGTGCTATCTTCCAAAGCAAAGCAAAATCTGGCCCCTACTTACCTACCCCGAAACTAAGATAAACCTTAAATATCTTCAGTCAGTACCAATTGTAGGTCCACAAGGAACCCCCCCCAAGTTAGCTTCAATAAACCCCCACCAAATCAATAAACAAGTAAAACACTAACTCACCGTATGCCACAAGCACGCTCCAGACAAAGGGGCCGGGTCTGAAGTTAATATAGATGGCATAATGAAAAAAAAAGAAAACAATGGAACGACCCCCAAATTTGTTAAATCCCTGTCTACGGCTTTGAGGCCCAACAAAGATTTAATAAAGGCAAACAGATAGACAGTGGATTCTAGAATTCTAAGAATTCTAATAAATATATACAGTAGTAATTATACTAAACACTGAACATCATTAATTTAAGTGTGTCACAGTTCACAGTGAAGATGTTTCATAAAAGTAGTTTTTCATTGGTTAATTCATACAAAAGATAGTTTTGCATTTTATCACAAAATTTGTTAACGCAAACTCCAAATAACTCAGCTTTTACAAAGAAGCACACATACACTCCAAAGTTGCTACTACATGTTTGTTTTTTAAAGTAGGGACACTTATGTGCAAACTCATACTAGAGAGTTATTGAAATTTCTGTACCTTGCAATGCCACATATTGTAGAGTTAAAAATTTCCCAATAACTGGCAACACATCTATAATTTCTTTTTCATATAACCGAAGTGAGTCTAGAATTTTACAATTGATCTCGATGTTATTGACATGACATAGTGTAGGCGTCATATCAAGAATAACAACTATCCAATGATGAGATTTAATGTTAATTGGAATCACTACTTTTTTAAAACACCACCAGTTGTTTTGTTTTTTGGGAGCACTGGCAATTACTTTGAGAGTATTGCAATACAGGCTCTGCAGCTGTTGACTTGTGAAAGTGGAGGGTATCATTAAGACGCTGTCATCTCCTAAGTGTAGTCTTACAAATTTAAGATATGAGTCAATTATGTGGTCACTTAACCACCTCCCATTTTTTATTCTTTCTATGTCCTCAGCTGTTAAAGCTAAACATTTTATATCTGAAATGTCAGTAGAAGGTAGAGAAATTGGACTATGATCAAGACAGTTCACTTGGCATGTGTGATTCACTTCTTTGAGATTACTAATTTGCTTTTGCTCTTGACTTTTACAGTCAAAGGCCAAAATGCAGCACGTGGAGTTCAAAATCAATTGTTGGGTAATTTTGGAGGAATATTTTACATTATTGTTACTATTGATTATCCAACCATCTATAGACTTGCGGTACAGGGTAACAAATGGTGTGTGATTTCTGAAACATAAAACTGTTGATAAACTATATGTGTTCTTTTTAAATAATGAACAAAGCACAATATTTTCCTCTAACATAACATTTGTGGATGCCGGGGTAACATATAATGTTTTTGGAAGATGAAATTGAGCAAAGACAGTTACCAGTTTTGCAAGCACCACAACACATATTACATGAGGGAATGCTTAAAGTCAGTAGGTGCTGCTCAATATGTTTGGACGTTGGTTGACACTGCATTATAAGGGCCTTGCTACATTTATAACTACTTAAGGATTTTGTGTTGCATACCACACAGGAGTACATACCCAAGACATGTAAATACATCAGGTCATTAGCTAGGAAATTGGCATGAAGTGAGACTTGGTCCTCCCATTGAATCCTATGCAATTCACTTACATGGTTTGATCGGTTGGATTTAAAGTAATGTGGAACATACAATGACGCAAATTCTGAGTAACAAGCCACATTTTGTTAATGTTTCAGAGGTATTGAACATATTCCACCCCACTTTTATTTAGGCACAATCCTCAGGTTAAGTAGTGGAGGGTGATGTGTGAGACCTGGTCCTCCCATTGAATCCTATGCAATTCACTTACATGGTTTGATCGGTTGGATTTAAAGTAATGTGGAACATACAATGACGCAAATTCTGAGTAACAAGCCACATTTTGTTAATGTTTCAGAGGTATTGAACATATTCCACCCCACTTTTATTTAGGCACAATCCTCAGGTTAAGTAGTGGAGGGAGATGTGTGAGACCTGGTCCTCCCATTGAATCCTATGCAATTCACTTACATGGTTTGATCGGTTGGATTTAAAGTAATGTGGAACATACAATGACGTAAATTCTGAGTAACAAGCCACATTTTGTTAATGTTTCAGAGGTACTGAACATATTCCACCCCACTTTTATTTAGGCACAATCCTCAGGTTAAGCAGTGGAGGGTGATGTGTGACACCTGGTCCTCCCATTGAATCCAATGCAATTTACTTACATTGTTTGATCAGTTGGATTTAAATGAATGTGGAACATACAATGACGCAAATTCTGAGTAATAAGCCACATTTTGTTAATGTTTCAGAGGTATTGAACATATTCCACCCCACTTTTATTTAGGCACAATCCTTACGTTAAGCAGTGGAGGGTGATGTGTGAGACCTCGCCCTCCCATTGAATCCTATGCAATTCACATAGTTTAATCGGTTGGATTTAAAGTAATGTGAAACATACAATGACGCAAATTCTGAGTAACAAGTCACTTTTCCTGAATGTTTCAGAGGTATTGAACATATTCCACCCCCCTTTTATTTAGGCACAATCCTCAGGTTAAGCAGTGGAGGGTGATGTGTGAGACTTGGTCCTCCCATTGAATCCTATGCAATTCACATATTTTAATCGGTTGGATTTAAAGTAATGTGGAACATACAATGACGCAAATTCTGAGTAACAAGTCACTTTTCCTGAATGTTTCAGAGGTACTGAACATATTCCACCCCACTTTTATTTAGGCACAATCCTCAGGTTAAGCAGTGGAGGGTGATGTGTGAGACCTGGTCCTCCCATTGAATCCAATGCAATTCACTTACATGGTTTGATCGGTTGGATTTAAATTCATGTGGAACATACAATGACGCAAATTCTGAGTAATAAGCCACATTTTGTTAATGTTTCAGAGGTATTGAACATATTCCACCCCACTTTTATTTAGGCACAATCCTTACGTTAAGCAGTGGAGGGTGATGTGTGAGACCTCGCCCTCCCATTGAATCTAATTTAATTCACTTACATGGTTTAATCGGTTGGATTTAAAGTAATGTGAAACATACAATGACGCACATTCTGAGTAACAAGTCACTTTTCCTGAATGTTTCAGAGGTATTGAACATATTCCACCCCCCTTTTATTTAGGCACAATCCTCAGGTTAAGCAGTGGAGGGTGATGGGTGTGATGTGGTCCTCTCATTAAATCTAATGGAATTCACCTATGTGTTCACCTAAGTGTTATGATTAATTTCATTAACACTAATATCAGTAATTTATTTTAGGTGTATTTAACATATCTCACCTTGCTTTTGTTAGGGTACAGCCTAAATTTGTAATGTTACAATCTTACCGCTTTCTGATTTATCACCATATTCTTATTTGTGGGACCCTCTGCAAATATAACAATGCGTTTTGCCATTCAAATTTCGCAACTCTTTCTTTTAAATCAATAAACCCATAAGTTTCAATACTCTGGTTCATTTTTTAAGTCGTTTTGCCCTTCGGTTTCACTTTCAGAGTGTCGCCGATTCGACTTTTATTTTGAAAAATCTTGACGGGAAGTCGATCGACCTAATTTGCCTATTGTTGCTCACGGAACGCTGCTCAATCATAGACAGTAGAAGAGAATGGACTGAGGGATGGCGTCGTTTTCAATGGGAGCCGTTGAAGCACGATTTTGAGATTTTTAATTGGTCACAAGGCAACTGCGCAAGCGCGAGGTGACGTACGGTCACGTTGGCCAGCGAACCCAAATACTATAAATTGAGTGGTAGATGCTCAATCACAAATCATACAGCGTACGATAATTTTCTTAATAAGTATTCATCTACCGTTATAGCTGCAATCACTTAGTGGAATGGGGGCGCTAATATTGTATGTGGGGACTTGATTCTTCGTCAACTAACTTTGGTTTCAGGCAGTCTTGCAAGCCAGCATGTCAAGGGAGCTAGCGTGTAGCTTAGCTTAGCAGTCTTTCTCAATTCACTTGCATCGAATAGTAAAATCCATAAAGATAGCGATTCTGCTTACAAACAAATACCAAGTTCTACGCTTATTTTTCGGGAAATAGTGATGTAAATGTTTCCCCAACATGAATAGAAAAGTAAACGAGCATCACTGTGGCTACAGCTTGTTATCCAACCAGTACGGTAAATTTTCTCCTGTGCGACAGAAACTCACTAGCTGTCGCATGATTTATGGCGTCATTTTTAGCATAATTTCAGATAAACGTTTCTTACAAGGCAATAACATGACAGATTTCTGATCGAAGCAAATATGTTTTGCTGTGCCCTCTCCGGTTTACAACAATGCCAATATCAAGGTACGGATGGCTTCTCATGTAAAGTTGTTTGATTTCAAAGTGACGCTAAAATGAATGGAAGTCAACGGAATGCTACATGCTATTGGTCATTTTCCGGGTTGAGATTTCCCCATGGGTGCTTCAACTTCCGGATATATTCCTACCCCCTTGGCAACAATAGGCAAATTAGGTCGATCGACTTCCCGTCAAGATTTTTCAAAATAAAAGTCGTATCGGCGACACTCTGAAAGTGAAACCGAAGGGCATAACGACTTAAAAATGAACCAGAGTATTGAAACTTATGGGTTTATTGATTTAAAAGAAAGACTTGCGAAATTTGAATGGCAAAACGCATTGTTATATATGGGAATGTGGTGATAAATCAGAAAGCGGTAAGATTGTAACATTACAAATTTAGGCTGTACCCTAACAAAAGCAAGGTGAGATATGTTAAATACACCTAAAAGAAATGACTGATATTAGTGGTAATGAAATTAATCATAACACTTAGGTGAACACATAGGTGAATTCCATTAGATTTAATGAGAGGACCACATCACACCCATCACCCTCCACTGCTTAACCTAAGGATTGTGCCTAAACAAAAGTGGGGTGGAATATGTTCAATACCTCTGAAACATTCAGGAAAAGTGACTTGTTACTCAGAATTTGCGTCATTGTATGTTTCACATTACTTTAAATCCAACCGATTAAACCATGTAAGTGAATTGAATTAGATTCAATGGGAGGGCGAGGTCTCACACATCACCCTCCACTGCTTAACGTAAGGATTGTGCCTAAATAAAAGTGGGGTGGAATATGTTCAATACCTCTGAAACATTAACAAAAAGTGGCTTGTTACTCAGAATTTGCGTCATTGTATGTTCCACATTCATTTAAATCCAACCGATTAAACTATGTGAATTGCATAGGATTCAATGGGAGGACCAGGTCTCACACATCACCCTCCACTGCTTAATCTGAGGATTGTGCCTAAATAAAAGGGGGGTGGAATATGTTCAATACCTCTGAAACATTAACAAAATGTGGCTTATTACTCAGAATTTGCGTCATTGTATGTTCCACATGAATTTAAATCCAACCGATCAAACCATGTAAGTGAATTGCATTGGATTCAATGGGAGGACCAGGTCTCACACATCACCCTCCACTGCTTAACCTGAGGATTGTGCCTAAATAAAAGTGGGGTGGAATATGTTCAATACCTCTGAAACATTAACAAAATGTGGCTTGTTACTCAGAATTTGCGTCATTGTATGTTCCACATGAATTTAAATCCAACCGATCAAACCATGTAAGTGAATTGCATTGGATTCAATGGGAGGACCAGGTCTCACACATCACCCTCCACTGCTTAACCTGAGGATTGTGCCTAAATAAAAGGGGGATGGAATATGTTCAATACCTCTGAAACATTAACAAAAAGTGGCTTGTTACTCAGAATTTGCGTCATTGTATGTTCCACATTCATTTAAATCCAACCGATTAAACTATGTGAATTGCATAGGATTCAATGGGAGGACCAGGTCTCACACATCACCCTCCACTGCTTAACCTGAGGATTGTGCCTAAATAAAAGGGGGGTGGAATATGTTCAATACCTCTGAAACATTAACAAAAAGTGGCTTGTTACTCAGAATTTGCGTCATTGTATGTTCCACATTCATTTAAATCCAACCGATTAAACTATGTGAATTGCATAGGATTCAATGGGAGGACCAGGTCTCACACATCACCCTCCACTGCTTAACCTGAGGATTGTGCCTAAATAAAAGTGGGGTGGAATATGTTCAATACCTCTGAAACATTAACAAAATGTGGCTTATTACTCAGAATTTGCGTCATTGTATGTTCCACATGAATTTAAATCCAACCGATCAAACCATGTAAGTGAATTGCATTGGATTCAATGGGAGGACCAGGTCTCACACATCACCCTCCACTGCTTAACCTGAGGATTGTGCCTAAATAAAAGTGGGGTGGAATATGTTCAATACCTCTGAAACATTAACAAAATGTGGCTTATTACTCAGAATTTGCGTCATTGCATGTTTCACATTCATTTAAATCCAACCGATTAAGCTATGTGAATTGCATAGGATTCAATGGGAGGACCAGGTCTCACACATCACCCTCCACTGCTTAACCTAAGGATTGTGCCTAAATAAAAGGGTGGTGGAATATGTTCAATACCTCTGAAACATTAACAAAATGTGGCTTATTACTCAGAATTTGCGTCATTGTATGTTCCACATGAATTTAAATCCAACCGATCAAACCATGTAAGTGAATTGCATTGGATTCAATGGGAGGACCAGGTCTCACACATCACCCTCCACTGCTTAACCTGAGGATTGTGCCTAAATAAAAGTGGGGTGGAATATGTTCAATACCTCTGAAACATTAACAAAATGTGGCTTATTACTCAGAATTTGCGTCATTGTATGTTCCACATTCATTTAAATCCAACCGATTAAACTATGTGAATTGCATAGGATTCAATGGGAGGACCAGGTCTCACACATCACCCTCCACTGCTTAACCTGAGGATTGTGCCTAAATAAAAGTGGGAGGAGTGAGAGGAGGATATGGGAAGGAGGAGGGAGGTGTGAGAGGAGTGAGGGGAGGATATGGGAAGGAGGAGGGAGGTGTGAGAGGAGGATATGGGAAGGAGGAGGGAGAAGTGAGAGGAGGATATGGGAAGGAGGAAGGAGGAGTGAGAGGAGGATATGGGAAGGAGGAGGGAGGAGTGAGAGGAGTGAGAGGAGGATATGGGAAGGAGGAGGGAGGAGTGAGAGGAGGATATGGGAAGGAGGAGGGAGGTGTGAGAGGAGGATATAGGAAGGAGGAGGGAGGAGTGAGAGGAGGATATGGGAAGGAGGAAGGAGGAGTGAGAGGAGGATATGGGAAGGAGGAGGGAGGAGTGAGAGGAGTGAGAGGAGGATATTGGAAGGAGGAGTGAGAGGAGTGAGAGGAGGATATGGGAAGGAGGAGGGAGGAGTGAGAGGAGGATATGGGAAGGAGGAGTGAGAGGAGGATATGGGAAGAAGGAGGGAGGTGTGAGAGGAGGATATGGGAAGGAGGAGTGAGAGGAGGATATGGGAAGGAGGAAGGAGGAGTTAGAGGAGGATATGGGAAGGAGGAAGGATGAGTGAGAGGAGGATATGTGAAGGAGGACGGAGGAGTGAGAGGAGTGAGTGGAGGTGTGAGAGGGGTGAGAGGAGGATGTGGGAAGGAGGAAGGAGGAGTGAGAGGAGAAGGATTAAAAAAATGTATGGGGGAGGGAAGCCTAATGGGAACCTAAAGGGAAGAAATCATAAAAAATGGAAAGGTCGAAAAACACAACATCTCAATTATGGTGAAATAGCATGTGCCATTACAATCATTTCACAGGGTTTAATACAGGACACTTTTAATTTCAATTTTTGGGTTGAGGTAGCAAGACAGATGAATTGGCCATGTGACAGACCAACTACTCAAAGTCGAAGTGTAAAATTACTTCGAACAATTTGGCAAAGTAATCGAGGAAATATTAGAGAGTTGGTAAAACCTGAAAAAAGTGTTAAAGACTCAGTTGTTCAAAGTGTACTTTCTGAGCATTTAGATGACAATAATTGTGAGCATTCAGATTACAGTAGTTCAGTTGACAATAATTGTAAGCATTCAGATGACAATAATTCAGTTGAAAATAATTCTATAATTTCTGAGAGTTCATTAAAATGCATTATAAATGAAGAAGCAACATTTGATTCTTTTCAAGCAGACACTCCAGAACACACCACATTTTTTCTATCTGATGAGGAGTGGGCTAGAATGCAATATAACAGACATGAAAGGTATTTTCAGGGATATTCTTGGGAGGGTGTAATTGTAGAAAAACTAAAAATCTCAAATCCGTACTGCGTAATAATGTTTAGAAACCATTCATTTAGTATTGCAAAAACAAGAAAAAGACACACACCATTCCTTACTATGAATGGCTACTGTGCCCATAATTCGTGTGAGATGAAAGTCAAAATCACAATGACTGAAGTTCAAGCCTTAGAATGTAATGTTTTATATAAGGGGAAAATCTTACATGCAGCAGACAAACTGTTAGCCAGACCTTTTAGAGCACAAGCGCGAGCAACACTGGCAGAGTCATTACAACATAAGTCAGCATATAATTTATATAACAATTTATTAGGAACTGCATATCCAAAGTCTTTAGCGGCACAAAATAGAAGCGGAATTGGCACTAATCCTTCAGTACTTCGAAAAAATAAAATGGGAAGGGCACCAGCAGTCATTTATTGACAGCAATGAAGTGGTATCTTTGCAAATGTTAAAAGAAAAGGTATATCAAAATGATTTAAATAACAGACATATTAAAGGTTTTATTCAATTAATTCAAGTCAGTCCCCTAAAAGTCATTTGTTTTACAGAGGGAGGGATTAGGTTGTGGCACGACATGGTGAAAACAACATTTGGGCTTTTTGGGATGCAACAGGTGGCTTTGTTGATAGTAAACTTACCAAAAAAAGAATCCTTTTTTTATGAGATTGTTTTGTCAACCCCTTCAGCACCTTTTCTGTCTACCCCTATAGCTTGTATGATCACTGAGCAACACACACAGAATTCATTAGAACACTTTCTGAGAACAGTTAGAGAATATGAAATGAAAGTATTTGGCACAAACTCGCAACCCATTCAGATTAGTGATCGATCAGTGGTGAGTCCATGCAAAATTATCTTCAGCGCTGTTGGAGAATTGTGAATGGTTTAGCCAATGACAATGATTTTAAATGAACCACACTAAGAACATGCAAAAGTCATTTAATGAAACAGGCTAGTGAACTTTGCAAAAAGCAGTACAGCATAAAAGACAGCAGATATTTGGTCGGGATGTACATGTTCAGTTTACTAGTTAACTCTAAAAATATTCAGGAAATATGTTCTATTGTTTATGATGTCTGCATAGTCCTAGGAAGTGTAAGTATCTCAAAAGCAGTTGAAGAGAGTATTAAAAAAATTAAATATAGTGTACTAAAGCTAAATAGTAATGTAACTCCTGCAGTAGCTGATGATGACAGTGTAGCTGAGGACTCTGATGTTGTGTTGGAACATAGGAACTCACCGTTTTTTAAATGTTTTAATGACATACGTATATAAGCAGAACTATGCTATGGCACTGAACAGGATAATGGGAAAAATATGTATTATGGTCCAATGCTTCTAGATAAACTTTTAAAAAAAATTCTCCCTGTAATTCCCCTTTGGAGTGACCTAATGTCAGGAAACGTGCAGGTTTTCCACAAAATATCCAAATAAAACACTATACACCAATAAATCCACATCTATTTCTGAAGCGACATTCAAGAACACCAAACAACTATTTTTTAACAGTCAGAAACATCGAATTGACACATGTATTGATGACCTTTATGTTTTATACAAAGCTAGGGAGAGAGAGTTTTGCGAGAAATTAAAATTACAGATAAACAGACATAAACACAAAACTGTGCTTTCAGAAGTAGAAGAAATGTGGCAAAAAAAAATGTCAATACCTCGTCATCTAAAAAGAACTTTTCAAAGTGCACCACAGTCCCAAACTAAAATCTTCAGTTTAAATAAAAGTAATGACAAGGGTAAATGCAGCCAGGGCTTATTTGGAAACGAATCTTCCAAAAAGATATGTAAATTTCCAAATGTATTTCAGAATTGTTGGTTTAATGCCACTGTCCAATCATTTCTGCATCACAACATTGTTCAGGCAACATTTAGGTCCTTAGATCCAGAAAGTGTTGTTAACTGTACACCCATGACAAAAAACCTCTCTGAAGTACTTAATTTCGTTGCAAACCATGGAATGCAACTCTCTAATAACACTTTGGAAGCATTATTAGAAATTCAGTCTGTAATCCCAACACTGCAATTTGGTAGGCAAAATGACCCAGCAGATTTAGTTTTTCCATTTATGGCCTGGCTGGATTTACTGGGGGTTAAAACTAATGTCCAAGTAACAAACAAGTACTGTTGTACTGAATGTGGGCAAACATGCTTGGAGGAAACCCAACACAATTCTTTAATTATGGTTCCTGTAAAGGAAAAACATAGTGTTCAGGATTTTTTTCAAATAGAGCTCTCTCAGGTTATTGATCAAAATTGTAGAGAATGTGCCTCACCAGTTAATAGAACAATAGAATGGATAGATGCCCCTGATGTTTTAGTTATTCATACCCTTAGATCATTTAATGATAGAGCATCCGTTGTAAGAACCCCTATTACTCCCTCTGCAACCATTGATACCTTTGTATGGAGACACAATAAAAACATACCATTTGAGAAGTGTTGTATGCCATTCGGGAAGGTCAAATACATCAGGGCATTACTGGAGTATCCTTTACTATGATGACTGCAGAATGTCTGCAGATGATTTAAGCATCACCTTATATAATAAAAACCTGGAGGACAGATGTGGTATTTTTTATATTTTTGAACCTTGTAATGACAATACAAGTACGGATGATTCAGATATGACTACAGTTGTCACACCACCATTAGAGGCCAGCACTACAGATCATGCCACACCAATTCTATTTTTTTTAAATGCACTTCAGCTTTTCAGACATGCTATGAACGTTTAATCCTGGCCAGCAACTCTGATACCAGATTATTCTCATCCACCATATGTGCTTTTGAGAAGATCAGAAATACTGATTGGTCTCCTATGACAGAACAGATTCCCTTTTCGACTGCCCTGAATATTTTTGAATCCTTTGTTAGTGAAAAACTTCAAGCCAATTTCCTAGCTAATGACCTGATGTAAAACATTCCTCCAAAATTACCCAACAATTGATTTTGAACTCCACATCCTGCGTTTTGGCCTTTGACTGTCAAAGTCAAGAGCAAAAGCAAATTAGTAATCTCAAAGAAGTGAATCACACATGCCAAGTGAACTGTCTTGATCATAGTCCAATTTCCCTACCTTCTACTGACATTTCAGATATAAAACGTTTAGCTTTAACAGCTGAGGACATAGAAAGAATAAAAAATGGGAGGTGGTTAAGTGACCACATAATTGACTCATATCTTAAACTTGTAAGACTACACCTAAGAGATGACAGCGTCTTAATGATACCCTACACTTTCACAAGTCAACAGCTGCAGAGCCTGTATTGCAATACTCATGTAATTCCCAGTGCTCCCAAAAAACAAAACAACTGGTGGTGTTTTAGAAAAGTAGTGATTCCAATTAACATTAAATCTCATCATTGGATAGTTGTTATTCTTGATCATTTCTTTCATACTAAAAGTTCGTCTACAGTTGTGACTTAGAGCAAGATCAGATCACATATCAGGAAAGAAACCCATAAAACTCCAAATGATTTACATACTCCTTATTGCCACCATATTTTGAACAATTAAAAAAAACACTCAAACCTCTTTTGACTTAAAATAGTAAACTCAGAAATTAAAATTAATTGTAATTATATAGCCATCATTCATTTTCTCATTAATTTCGTCTACCAAGAGATTTAATCACCCTTAATTTCTAAAAGTTACTCAAAAAAGGTAAAGTAAAATAAAGTTGTCCTCCTCCGAGGGGGGGTGGTGGTGGGCCCAAAAAAAGCTTAAACTTTTATTTGTTTCCCCTTTTCCCTTTTTTAATAAAATTACCTAAGCCAAATATATTAAAAATTATTGCAAAGCACGTTTATGACTTTATGTCTGCGAAGACATGGAATGTAGTAATTTCATACTAATAGTTTCAGCACATTAAGTGTGTCTACAGTTGTGACTTAGAACAGTGCTTCTCAAATAGTGTGTGTGACCAATTAAGGAAGAGACCCATACAAATCCAAATGGTTTACATACTCCTTCTTGCCACTATATTTGTGAACTCTGTGCACAATTTAAAAACAACTCAAACCTCTTTCAACTTAAAATAGTAAACATTTCTGTTGTAAACCCAAGAATAAAAATTAATTAATTGTAATTATATAGCCATCATTTGTTTTCTTGTTAATTTTGTTTACCAAGACATTTAATCATCCTTAATTTCTCAAAATTACTCAAAAAAAAAAAAAAATAAACATTTATTTTTTTCCCTTTATTAATAAAATTAACTAAGCCAAATATATTCAAAATGATTGCAAAGCAAGTTGAATCTCAAAGTGCAACATTCATTCTGGCATTATTTATCTATGAACCCACAAAGAGTTATCCAGCATATCCACTTATACCCAGTTCTCCAGCAAAACTACTCCATAATGCCATAGAGATGTGTTAATATTATTGTTATTGTCAGCAGGACAACTCTGGCTGTGTGATTTTCGTGAATGGGGGAAGATGTAGTGTCAGGTGTCAGAGGAGAAAGATGTGGTGTCAGAAACTGAGGAAGTGGTGAGAGGCATACGTGTGATGGACTGAAATGCACTGAGATGCATTCCATGATGTTGAAGGCAGTCAAAAGTGGACATAAGACATTTTGAAGTTATTTTTTTATTTGTAAAACAGAACATGTAACAACATTTATTTCCATTTTAGGAAAGGTGAGGTGTGAGCTGCTCTGTCCCTGGGGTGAACAACATTAAAACACAAAGAACGACTGTGGCAACTGGCAGACATGGAGCCAGCAAAATTAATGTGCAGTCAAGACCCAAGTTAAGTTTCATATGACAAATTGCTATCTTTCGTGTTTGTTCTGTAATACCATGTAGTGCTGTAACACCCACCCTCATGCGCCACCACCCTTAGCCCATCTGAACACAGCCACCACCACCACCTCACCCCACACACACACACACATACAAACAAGAGACACAGCCCTCACTTTTGCGCCCAACCCCATCCCCAACACACACTCAGAACTGCCCCCACCACCACCACTACCACCAGTCCTGTCTCAGTCCTCTATTTCTGCCTAAGACCCCACCTCATGCCCCCTCGCCCTCTTCTTACACACTTTTGCAAAATCTCCACCTTAACAATACCCCCCCCCACACACACACACACAGCACACAAGACACAGCCTTCACATTCCCCCAGATCAGATCATATGACATCAGATCACCCATTCTTTACTATCCAAACTATCCTGCCCATAGACATCCTATACATATGTATAGGATGTCTATGATCCTGCCCCTCACAGCCCCTACCCCATCCTCTCTGCCAAGCCCACCACAACTACACTTATCCCACCCCCTACCCCCAGGAAGTAAAACGAAATCGAGGATTCTTCTACCGAATTAAAAGTTGTCGCATGGAAAGGTAGAAGATAACACAGGCAAGATAACAGATAACAGGCTGGACAATGGACTTAAATTGTAACGTTTTCGTCGCTGAAATTGTAATTATTTACCATATTAACATGTTTGAAATTACACAATAATACTGAATAGTTATAGATATTGTGGGATAATTGTGGGATAACTAATTTGTTTGTTTGTGTAGGATAATTGCAAAGACGGGATATCTAGGTCATTTGAAAGACGCACAGGCATGTAAATCTAGCCGTTATAGGCAAGAGAAACTGTTATTTCTATCAGCCCGACTTAGTGACATATATAGGTCGTGTGTGTGTGTGTGGGGGGGAAGCATCCCTGGAAAGAGATGCTGTAAAAAGTATACCCCTAAAACATTTAGTAGCCATTATACTTCATTAAGCGAACGTTTTTAAAGAGTTGTCCGTAGGCTACAGCATGTCAAATAGGCCTAATAGACCGGCAATTTTGAAAGAATTAAAGGGAGAAACATGTCACATGTCCACTGCTTAACCTAAGTCTTAGCTATGTGGGGTGGAATATGTTCAACACCTCTTAAACATTAAGGGAACTTATATGAATTTGCGAACAGTTGTGACTAAGCAAACATGGGATGGAACTCTCGGTAAAAGCACACTTGTTCTCTATATGACATTAAACAGATGCATGGTCTAGTAAAAGTGCCACTCTTGAGTAAAAACAACAAACAAAGCAAACAAATAAATAAAAACATTGGCCTAAATAGTTTAGTGCATGGCTTATGAAACGCGGTTACTAATTAAACCTGTACCCTATTTGTTTAACATAAAAATAAAAATACAGTATTTATGAACCCAGTAAAAGCAGACTCTGGACAGGATGAAGAAAAACAGTGTTTATTTATTACAAAGATTAGAAGTCCAATTCAGTTCAGTTTCTCTGATCTTCTCAGCCCTCTCTCATCAGTCTCTGACTGGTTAGACAGGTCTGGTTCCTCAGGCCACCGCTGGAACACACATGGACCACAAACATGCACACTTGTAATATGACTTATATGACTTAAATAATAGGATACAGGGATATTTACTTGTCACATGCATAGAGATAATGGGTAAGACATGCAGTGAAATTTCTGTTTGTCAGTCTATACTGTGCATTGGGAGGGGGAGTAAAGTCCATAGAGTGCGGTTGGGCGATGGCTGTCTGATAAATGGCAGGGGTAGAATACGTGAGGGGGTAGGGGGTGTGTGGGGCAGGATAGTTTGGGGTAACAGTAACGAATGGGTGATCTGATGTCATTTCATGTGATCTGATGTAGTGGGATGTGAAGGCTGTGTCTTGTGTGCTGTGTGTGTGTGTGGGGGGGGGGGGGGGGGGGGGGGGGGAGGAGGAGGAGGTGTGTTGAGTGGAGATTGTGCAAACGTGTGTAAGAAGAGGGCAAGCGGGAATGAGGTGAGGTGTTAGGACTGAGGACTGAGACAGGAATACATGGGACTGGTGGTAGTGGTGGTGGTGGTGGGGGCAGTTCTAAGTGTGTGTTGGGGATGGGGTTGGGTGAAAAAGTGAGGAATGTGTCTCTTTGTCTCTTTGCGTTTGTATGTGTGTATGTGTATGTGTGTGTGTGGGGGGGCGGGGTTTGCTGTGTTCAGATTGGGTAAGCGTGGTGGCGCATGAGGGTGGGTGTTACAGCACTACATGGTATTTACAGAACAAACACGAAAGATAGCAACTTGTCATATGAAACTTAACTTGGATCTTGACTGCAGGTTAATTTTGTCCATTTTTGACTTTCTTCAACATCAAGGAATGCATCTCTTTCAGTCCATCACACTTATGCCTCTCACCACTTCCTCAATTTCTGACACCACATCTTTCTCCTCTGACACCTGACACTACATCGTCCTCCTCTCATGCCAGTCACACAGCCAGTGTTGTCCTGCTGACAATAACAATAATATTAACACATGTCTATGGCATTATGGCATAGTTATACTGGAGAACTGGGTTCAGCTTACTTTCCAATAATTTTGAATATATTTAGCATAGTTAATTTTAGAAAGGGGGGGGGGGGTTAAGAAAAGTTTAAAGGAGTACTTCCACGAGAAACCGTTTGCTCTTTTGAAATACGACAGGTCACTCGAGTTGCATATGCATGCTGCACGTGAAAATGTTCTTCTAACCCGATTGCCTCCATTAGTCAGTATAAGAAAGTAGGTGGACAAACGAGTAAATAGGAAAAAGGCCAACTAACTGACGTAGGTTTGTAAATTAGAAAAAGCTATGCCACAGTTGTGTTTACTGGAGAAGTTTTGTTGCAACACACCTTCACTTAGCTAAGTATAGGTAAGTATGTGTGTTTGTGTAGAACGTTTAGATCTTTTATTTGGTTCGCTATGACCGAATGGGCTTTGAATGATTGTAGCCTGTGACTAGCATAGCCAAGAACCTGTCATTCGCCCTGCTCCATCTCCTCCACCAAACTAGAACAGCCTGAAAAATGCTTTAGTGCTTCTGTATCAGGCTGTTCTTGAGGCTTGAGGGCATTCATTAATACTAGACACCACTGCAAAATTAATGAAAACTTTTTTGGGCCCACCACCACCCCCTCCCCTCTTTGGATGACAACTTTATTTTACTTAACCTTTTTTTTGAGTAATTTTAAGAGATTAAGAGTGATGAAATGTCTTGGTAGACAAAATTAATAAGAAAACAAATAATGGCTATATAATTACAATTCATAATTTTTTATTACTGAGTTTACACCAGAAATGTTTACTATTTTAAGTTGAAAGAGGTTTGAGTTGTTTTTAAATTGTGCACAGAGTTCACAAATATGGTGGCAAGAAGGACTATGTAAACCATGTGGATTTGTATGGGTGTCTTCCTTAATTGGTCATGACATGTGAGCTGATCTTCCTGTAAGTCAGTGATTCTCAATTATTTTCTTTTACACCCCCCCATGGAAGAAGAAAACATTTCGTGCCCACCCTCTGCCACGACTATAATAGTATCAATAGTATAATAGTATCAATTGTTTATAAAATTGTTATAAGTACACCTATGCATGACAGTGTATGACGTGGCCCTTCCATTGAATCCAATGCAATTCACTTACATGGTTTGATCGGTTGGATTTAAATTAATGTGGAACATACAATGACGCAAATTCTGAGTAACACGCCACTTTTTCTTTATGTTTCAGAGGTACTTAATATATTCCACCCCACTTTTGTTTAGGCACAATCCTTAGGTTAAGCAGTTGAGCGTGATGTGTGTGACGTGCCCTCCCATTCAATCCTATGCAATTCATTTACATGGTTTAATCGGCTGAATTTAAATTAATGTGGAACATACAATGACCCAAATTCTGAATAACAAGCCACTTTTCCCGAATGTTTCAGAGGTACTGAACATATTCCACTCCCCTTGTCACGGATCCCGGACAGACAGACAGACAAACCCAAATGCGTAACCTCAAAAGATGTTTATTAAAGGGTTGGGGAAAAAGGGACAAAGTGAACGGCTCCGGAGAGCAGGTAAGTATCCACAAGATGCGCGCCGAGACACCCAGGCAGGCGGGCTGGGAGGACCCACTCCCGGGGGCAGGCGAAAAGCAGAGTCGTGGGCAGGCGATGGTCGGTACCAGGGGCAGGAGAGCGGAGCTAGGTCATGGGCAGGCGAGGGTTGAGACCAGGGCAGGAGCGTAGAGCAGTGTCGGGGACGGGCAGGAGTCGTTCACCAGGGCTGGAGCGTGGAGCAGTGTCGAGGACGGGCAGGAGTTGTTCACCGGGGCTGGAGCGTGGAGTAGTGTCGAGGACGGGCAGGAGTCGTTCACCGGGGCTGGAGCATGGAGCAGTGTCGAGGACGGGCAGGAGTCGTTTACATGGGCGTCGATAGACCTGGGCATTCGAGGCTATAGCCCCGGATCTCCTGGGAATAGCCCCGGATCTATGTGCAAGTAAATAAGTAATGATGGTAATGATGAAAATAGGCCCGTAGAAGAGACTTTTGTGTGGTTGCATTACCAGTAGTCCCAAATGAAACATTGTAGCCAGTGAAAACCAAAGATTCTAGAGCGCTCCTGGAAAATCTTGCGGGACCATATATGGGCAGCTTTAGAATCATTTGTTACAATATGTTACAAATTCAAGACGTCGGTATTCTTTCTATGCGTAGGGCTATTTCGTGTTTCTAGCTAGAGTGAGATCCGTGTTTAAAAGATGGACATTAGAAATTTCTTTAGGGGAAAAAGTGCAGAGAGTGGACAAGAGGTGCAGAACGAGAGTGTGGCGTTGGCTACTGCAACGGCAACCCATGAGAGCGTTTCGATCAGCACAGGTTCGTGAAAAGCAGCCCCAGCCACAGTCAGCCTTTCGATAAATGCTGGTCTGGTGTGGTTAGCTTAGCTAGCTGCACCTCAAGGACACTGCTTTAATAACCAAAAGATACACTTACTTATGGCACAGGCTCTGTAGAATGGAATCACGCTGTTCACCACTTATTTTTCTTTTTCCATGGCAGTAAAGTTACGCTAGCCTAGATGCAGGCTCATTTATTCACTTTACTTAGAGTGAACGAACGAAATAAGCTGAGTGGAGGGTAGTCATAGGTCATAGGTAGTACCAGGTAACTAACACATTGCTGCGCTGCATAATGACTAAATCATCTACAATTGTGTGGATACATCTTTTGATTAGAGTGAAACCTTAAAATGTTTCATTCAATTCTCACCAGTCACGAGAAAGCAGTTTTATTTGGTCGACTAAACTCACACACTCAAAGATACTGACATACAGATGTTGACCTTATTCCACCCGCAAACAAGGGCGGCGCCATGTTTGTTCGTTCTGTCATGGAACCGACGGTTGAACAATTCTGCCGTACATTTGACTTATCAAAGTGCTCCTACTACAAGACGGCTACTACCTCAGCGATTAGCCTGTGTGTTGCCGCCCTCTAGTGGTCGTTAATTTTACAACACTACAATATCTTGTGAGAAGGTTGCAGGTTATCCTGTAATACCTATTCGACGTAAGTCATGGCTCATGACGATTGTCCTTTCTTTTCATTCTTAAACAACGCTAAAATTGCATTTTCATCAGTTCAATTTTTAAAATTTTCTCGGGGGAGAAACCCCCCAACCCCCGCTCAAAGAACACTAACTTCTGGGCTAAAGCCCCGAATGTTTCCACAACCTAGTGACGCCCCTGGTTCACCAGGGCTGGAGCGTGGAGCAGTGTCGAGGACGGGCAGGAGTCATTCACCGGGGCTGGAGCGAAGAGCAGAACCAGGGACAGGCGGAGGTCGACACCGGAGGGCTGGAGAGCCAGGGAGAGCCAGGGACGGTCCGGAGTCGAAGCCAGGAGCGGGAGAGCCAAGCGGAGACCGCGGTAAAGTTAGCTTGAAATTCGACATTCGCCTGACATTCAAACTGTTCACCCGCTTGAAAATGGACTGGCAACTTTTATTCAATTGTGAAATACTTGCATTTAGATGTGAAATCATAAATACTGTTCAAAATAGAAATCAATAAAATAAAAAACACATTTTCTATCCTCTCATTGTATCCGCGATTTCTTCATAGACTGAGTTCTCCGAGTTGAAGTAGGTGTGTCAAAATAAAAGTCGGGCATAGCGCTGATGACCAAGAAAAGATTGGATGAAAACAGAAACAACTTTAAAAATGTAATGGATAGGTATTAAGTGTAAGGTCCTCAGGCCTAGTCCTAGTGATCAGACAAATGATTGGCACCTTTCATTGTAGCTCCTATGTCAAAATCACATTGGTAATAACAAAATCAAGTGATAGTGCCAGCTGTGAAAGCTGTCAGGAAAAAAAAAACATTCATTTCAGGTCACGTGTCAAAAGAACACTGGGGTTAACAAATCCAAGTCATATTACTGGCTGTGAAAGCTGTCAGACATTTGTGAAAACAGAAATTAGTTTAATAAGGTGATTGATTGGTTTTACCTGTAGGTTACTTTGGCCTAGTCCTAGTGACCAGCCAAAAGATGTGAAACATTCATTTCAAATCATGTCAAGACAACAGTGGGATTAACAAAATCAAGTCAGAATGACAGCTGAAAACCCCGGGAAACTAAACGAGAGTAAACGAGTGTGAAACGAGAAGTGCAGGTGCGGGGAATAACTAAGGCGATCGTGAGACGAGGAAGGGAGGTGAGAGGGATAAACTAATGAGGAGCTGAACGAGGAAGTGCAGGTGCAGATAATAAGCGAGGCAGCGCGGCAGAGTGAACCTAATTCAGACCTGCCAACCTTAAAGGATTTTTATGAGTACAAATACCCCCCATCTTTTACAGTAAATGCACAACATTTTCATTTCTCTGTATTCCCTATATTAGATCTAGAATATGCTCTACACTTATTTCGTTCCGCTTTAAGCAACACATGAAAAAAAAAAAAATTTCGTTCACTTGCATCCACTTGTCAAGGGCAGCTAACAATGCTATGCCAGTTTGTATGCACAATAGGCTTTATGTTCACGCTGCTTTGAAGTTCACAGGACATCAAACATTTAATGAGCAAAACGGTTTCAAATAAATTTGTTTATATAACGGATTTATATTCAGAATATATGAGTTACCAACCAGACAACTGCAACGCCTTGATATTGTGGGCTAACTTTAGGTGCTAATATTTAAATTCCGATTAGCATGCAGGTACACATAGATATGTGTATACACATCTACGGCAGCTACATTGGACATAGCAGGTCAACATAGCTAACTGCCTAACCTTATTTAATTGAAAATAATATTGTATTAATATGTAGTATGTAAATTGAGTTGAAGGTACATTAATTTTACAACTTATTCACATTGGTGGCGTTTTGAGGGTAAGCATGCTACAACCTAATTGCATAGAAAATGTTCTGATTCTATTGGTTACCTGAAAGCTTAGCATAAGCAAAGTTTATTTCTCTGACAAAAGACAGCTCTTATATAAACTGTATCTTGTAAATTGCCCCTTGTTTAAGATGACCCCTCTAGGTGGGTTCGTTTGGTTAATTTTACCTTCTCCATGTTATTTGAACAAGTGAAAAGGCACGAACTTGCAACCTGCTTGCAACTGTCTTCTTTGCAGCAGCACTGAACTGAACTGAGGCGCTAAGATAGGAGAGACGGGGCAGGCGGAAATGAAGATCTCTAATTGGTCAAAAACACCTATAGAAAAACCCCCGGTTACGCAGATATCTGTGGCTCAGCGGCGGAATCAACTTCAGTGACAACTTGACCAGAGAAACTGCTGAAATACGAGACCAAACGATATGCGTACTTTAGGACATAAAATCGTACAAGCGTACAATAAGGTAAAAATGCTTATCCGCTACGCAAAATCCGTACATGTTGGCAGGTCTGCTAATTGACGAACATACATGAGGAAACGCAATGACGCAAATTCTGAGTAACAAGCCACTTTTTGTTAAGAGGTACTGAACATACAGTACGCCACCCTACTTTTATTTAGGCACAATCCTTAGGTTAAGCAGTGAAGGGTGATGTGCGTGATGTGGCCCTTCCATTGAAACCAATGCAATTCACTTACATGGTTTAATCGGTTGGATTTAAATTTATGTGGAACATACAACAACAAAATTCTGAGTAACAAGCCACTTTTTGTTAATGTTACAGATGTACTGAACATATTCCACCCCACTTTTCTTTAGGCACAATCTTCAGGTTAAGCAGTGGATGGGGATGTGTGTGACGTGGCCCTCCCTTTGAAACCAATGAAATTCACTTACATGGTTTAATCGATTGGATTTAAATTCATGTGGAACATACAATGACGCAAATTCTGAATAACAAGCCACATTTTGTTAATGTTTCAGAGGTACTGAACATATTCCACCCCACTTTTGTTTAGGCACAATCTTCAGGTTAAGCAGTGGAGGGTGATGTGTGTGACGTGGTCCTCCCCTTGAAATCAATGGAATTGACTAACATGGTTTAATCGATTGGATTTAAATTCATGTGGAACATACAATGACGCAAATTCTGAGTAACAAGCCACTTTTTGTTAATGTTTTAGAGGTACTTAACATACTCCACCCTACTTTTATTTAGGCACAATCCTTAGGTTAAGCAGTGAAGGGTGATGTGTGTAACGTGGCCCTCCCTATGAAACCAATGGAATTCACTTACATGGTTTAATCGTTTGGATTTAAATTCATGTGGAACATACAATGATTGTGACGGGATTCAGACAGACAGACAGACAGACCCAAATGCGTAACCTCAAGAATAGTTGGTTGGGGAAGAGGGACAAAGTCAATGGCTCCGGAGAGCAGGTAAGTATCCACAATAGGAGCGCTGAGGCACCCAGGTAAGCGGGCAGTGGAGACTCACACCCGGTGGCTGACAAATAGCCGAGTTGTTGGCAGGCGATGGTCGGTACCAGGGGCAGGAGAGAAGAGCAGGTACGGGGGCAGGCGAGAGTCGAGACCAGGGGCCTCATGTACTAACACTTGCGTGGATTTCCTACTGAATCTGTGCGTACGTGAAAATTCTGGAAAGATGCGTACGCACAAAAAAATTCAGATGTATCAATCCGTGCGTAAGCAGGTTTTCACGCACATTCTCCTTGTACATGTGAAATCCAGCGCACATGCACGAGCCCGACTCTCCGCCTTGTCTCCTCCCTCAAGTACCCCACATAGAATATGCAAATTAGTATAAATAGGCCTGTAGTAGTGCTCCCGTTGAGAGAATGGATATGGAGAAAGGAAGGAAAAATAACTTTTCGGCATGCGAGGTGGATGTGCTGATTTCAGAGGTGGAGGCCAGACACAAAATCTTGTTTGGTTCACTTTCCACCGGAATCAGCACCAAAACAAAACAACTTGCCTGGACAAATGTGGCAAAGGCAGTAAGTGCGGTAAGGTCAGAAACACGGGCCGTGCTGATGTAAAAAAAAAATGGTCCGACATAAAAGTGGATGTGAAAAAGAAAGTCGCTGTCTCCTATGAGTGATTAGAATAATTACAGCATAAACTATACATCATGTGTATATTTTCCAGTACATTCACTTTAGGTGTTAAATTTCTTACCAAGTAGCCACCCATTACGCACTCTGCCAGCTTCCAGCCTATTCCCAACCATGCTGTTAGTCCGGATGAAGGAGCCATCTTGCCACCTTGCTACGATATTTGTAAGGCGCATTTGGGCATCACATATTATTTGTACGTTTATTGAATGGAAATGTTTCCTGTTCACATACGCATATTTCCCTTCAGATGGCGCCTTTATACCAATATGTGTGCAGTCGATCGCTCCGATTACATTTGGAAAACCGACTATCGCTGAAAATTCCGCTTTAATGTTTGATTGATTGATTTTAAGTAAATATGGCTTATGGTTACTCCACGCAACACCAACAACTCTAGTCTCATTATACTACTGTCCAGAATTGAGCGACAAACATTTAATGGGAGATCTATTACATCCACAGTCCTGAAAATATGCAATGTTTAATAAGCAGTCATTCCTGAATATGATTTTACCGCGGCTTCCGATTTCCTTGATTCCAGTATAGCTATTATAGTTTTATGTATCTGTTAAAGTTAACCCAACAGTGTCACATTATGCGTGTAAACAATAACCCATGATTGAAGTGCGTTTAAAATCATGCATCCTGACGTTTAAAGCCACCTTTACCTAGCCGCAAATTGCAATATTATGTCATGACTCGTGACCTGAAGTTATTGCGCTGCATTGCCTCTATGTGCCGCCAACTGACCAAATGCACTAGAAACGTGCGTACGCCAGCCATGAAGTTTGCGTGGAGGCCCGCACTTTTTCACGTCAAGTCAGTCTCTGTACATCCGAACTCTGGCGTGAGAAGTGACGTACGGAGCTTTTTTGTGCGTACGCAAGCTTTGTACATGAGGCCCCTGGACTGAAGCGTGGAGCAGTGTTGGGGACAGGCAGGAGTCGTTCACCAGGGCTGGAGCGTAGAGCGAGGTCGAGGGCAGGCAGGAGTCGTTCACCGGGGCTGGAGCGAAGAGCAGAACCACGGACAGACAGGGGTCGGCAACCGGAGGCTGGAGATTACATTATATTACATTATTACATTACATTACACTTAGCTGACACCCTTATCCAGAGCGACTTACAGATATTTACAGGGTTTCAGTTACAGTCCCTGGAGCAGTGTGGGGTTAGATGCCTTGCTCAAGGCAGGGTAGGGCGGGATTCGAACCAGCAACCTTCCGATTGCAAGACCAACTCCCTAACCACTAGGCCGCAGCTGCCCCTGGAGATAGCACAGGCAGGGAAAACAGGAACAAACAGGGAACAGACAAACACCGGGAGAAACTGCTATACAGACAGCGGAAAGTCAGGAGTCGAAAAAGCTTGCCGAGGGAATACACCGTGGGTTCGCAGACGGACTGACAAGGAGTGAGTGAGAGAGGCGAGTATAAGTAGTGGAAACCCCAGGAACTAAACGAGCGTGAACGAGGAGTGCAGGTGAGTAGAATGATTGAGTAAACTCGTGATTGTCACAAACCAGGAAGTGCAGGTGCGACGGATGATTACAGCGATCGTGAAGCGAGAAGGGCAAGTGAAAGAGATCATAGGCGCATTTTACTTGACCTGAAAATGTTGCATTGTGGTTAGAAATTGTGTCCGACATGCCCGAAATGTGTGAGGTTGTCACGAGTTGTCACAACAATGCGACCATGACACATGACCCGAAAACTCGCGGGAGCATGACGCTTACAGACAAATCGTACAGACTTTTGCAGTTGCCTCCACACAACTGCAAGCGGCTAGCTAACGCCTCCTCGGTGACGCTACTTTGCCGTGGTTGGTTAAAAGTTCACCGACGTCTGTGCAGGTGCATTGTCCGGTTCTCCCCCACTCAACTTGTCATTCAAATATGTACGTTATTTTACTCCAATTTGAAGACAAATGTCTTCTCTCTATTTTTACCTTGTTCTGATTGTTTTGATGCGTTTATCTGACGCTGACAAGCCTGGCCTTATATTTATTTAATTATTAACCTCATTTCTATTTCATTGTCCGTGTTATATACCTACTTATGGTCTTTGTTTTATGGTTTTGCTTTCTTAGTTTTCATGTGTGTGTTGTGGAGCACTTTGGGGCAACTCGTTTTGTTCTAATGTTAATCTAAACAATATGAAAGACTCGACTTGAATTGAACTCTCAGTGCACCCCACTACAACCATAGACTGTAGAGGACTACAACCCCCGCCCTCCCTCTCCACACATGACTTGTGTGTCATCTGCTATGGAGATCGAGGAGGCGCGAGCCCAGTCTCGTGTAAGATTTGTGTTTGACTTTATTTTCCGCATTTAATGCCCACCCCTGCTGTGACCAGCAATTCTCGTTGACGTATGCAGCCACAATGCAACATTTTCAGCGTCAGACTGCAAACGGATGCAAACGTCTAGGTCAAGTAAAATGCGCCTAATGTTTCAGAGGTACTGTATTGAACATATTCCACCCCCCTTTTATTTAGGCACAATACTTAGGTTAAGAAGTGGAGGGTGATGTGTGTGACCTGGGGCCTCATGTACAAAGCTTGCGTACGCACAAAAAAGCTCCGTACGCCACTTCCCACGCCAGAGTTCGGATGTACCAAGACTGACTTGACGTGAAAAAGTGCGGGCCTCCACGCAAACGTCATGGCTGGTGTACGCACGTTTCTAGTGCATTTGGTCAGTTGGCGGCACATAGAGGCAATGCAGCGCAATAACTTATTTTCGGGACTATGAATGTCATTCATGCTAATAGATATCCCATGATATGTTTGTCGCTCAATTCTTGACAGTGATATAATGAGACTAGACTTGTTGGTGTTGCGTGGAGTAACCATAATATTTACTTGAAATCAATCAATCAACCAGTCTTCACAAAAGCTTGTGAAGACCCTTCTTTTCCGAGACTGCTTAACAAAACCAAATTCTACTAACCATCTCTCTACATAGGTACCTTCGATGTTCTCTACACATCTGTTTGCTATTATACCCTCCTTTTGTAAGTCGCTTTGGATAAAAGCGTCTGCTAAGTGTAATGTAATGTAATGTAATTTCCCATTGCGTACATATTATTAACCCCTTGGATGTATGAGAACAGCCAATTATCAACATGTATCCAAAAATGAGAATATTAAAGATGTACTTCCATGAGAAACCGTTTAGTACTTGCTTTTTTGAAATATGATAGGTCACCCCGAGTTGCATATGCATGCTGCATATCAAAATGTTTTTCTTCCCCCGTTTTCTATATCAGTCAAAAGAAGACAATAGGCGGAAAAACGACCCAATGCGAAAAGGGCCTTCGGCGTGACGTACACGTGCAAATACATATAAGAGAAACTGACCAAATGGGCTTTAAATGATGTTAGCCTGTGACTGGCTCGCATAAGATTAGCAGGCTAGTTGAATGACTGAACTGCATTTAGCCGGGCACTTGCACTGTTTTGTCATGCAAATATTACCATTCTGAAATGTTCATTGACAAACGGTAAGGAAGCGACTGTGCTTGTGCCATCTCTCCTTCCTCTTCAGATTCAGGATCAAACACATAAGGCTGTATCTCCGTAGACATTCTGTGTGCAGTTTTAGCACTGTCAAGTTGACTTTTCCCCTTTACCTTACTCTGCTATCAAGTTGACTGTGGGGCAAAGGAAGCTGCAGGGAGTGTGTCACGCCTCTGGTGAAATCGTGTCGTTCTCCCGGCCCCACCCCCTCCACCAAACTAAAACAGCCTGAAACAGAAGCACTAGAACATTTTTTTCATTAAAACCAGCGCACAGGGCAATTATTAATACTAGAGAACAGCGCAAAATTAATGAAAACACGATGGAAGTACACCTTTAAAGCATGCACAAAAGGTGGCACTAATCAATAGGTTGACAATGGCAGTGTTGGCGTTGTAGGAGGACATCGCGAATGGTTGCATTAGGAGGGAACGGGTGTTCCATGACTATAATGATTTGGTTCATGATGATGACTGGCTTATCAGCCAATTCAGATTCCCAAGATCTATTCTCTTGGAACTCTGTGCTGAGTTGAGCCCGGCCCGGGTTTGAAGAGGGAGACAGCGAGGAGTCACGCATTGTCAGCACCAATCCAAGTCCTAACTACGCTTCTGGCAACGGGATCATTCCAAAGGGAATTGGCTGACCGGTCAGAAATGAGTCAGACAGCTGAGCCGCTGTTCTGAATGGCATCATCCGACTGTCAGCCAGGTATATAGAGTTTCCCTACAATATAGTGAACCAAGCAAACATTAAAGCGCAATTTGCAGCGATAGCCGGTTTTCCAAATGTACTCGGAGCGATCGACTGCACACATATTGCTATAGGGAGGGAAAGTGGAACACAGCGATCCTAGCGGTGGCGTTCCTATCCCCAGAGCGATCCTATTAAAAATCCCATAGACCGATTTTTAAGAAAATCCCACAAAGGTATGACACGGAACTTGTGCACCAGACATATTTTTCAGGCTATATATGGGGATTATCTACTAACTGTGAAAGTATTGTGTGAAATTTCGTCCTATTTAAAAAAATCTAAATTGTGCCTAACTTGTCATAAACGGACTACAACTTTAAGTCGCTCCCGTTACATCAGTAAACACAAGTTCACCATGCTGTAATTCGCGACTGATTGCAACCACGGAGAAACAAATGAATGCCAGTTTTCACATTTCATAAAAATTCCATAAAGCTACGGTTGTGGATTCTTATAATCAGATGAGTTTCATGTACACAATAGTTGGGTTTCACTTTCTTCTCTCGCCGGCAGCTAACTGTTAGATTTGGACAGGCGCCAGATTTTACGGTGACGTCATACACACGGCTATCGTTCAGTGTAGTCCTTTATCAGCTTTTTAATTAACATTAAAAACAATTCAGATCAGTGAAAAAAGAAAGTATGACAACCTGAGTCGATAGAACTGCCCAGCATGCATATCATATGAAAACCACTATCTTAACTTTGGAGTGTGAGCCGAAATGTAATTTTTTGAAGAAAAAATCCCATTCATTTCGATATAGAGGTGGGGAACGCAATCAGCAGGGGGCGATGAGATTACTTTCCCTCCCTATAAAGGCGCCATCTGAGGGTGAATATGCGTACGTTAACAGGAAACATTTCCATTCAATAAAAGTACAAATAATATGTGATGCCCAAATGCGCCTTACAAATATCGTAGCAAGGTGGCCTGGGGCAACCCATGACTCCTTCATCCTGACTAACAGCGTGGTTGGGAATAGGCTGGAAGCTGGCAGAGTGCGTAATGGGTGGCTACTTGGTAAGATATTTAACACCTAAAGTGAATGTACTGGAAAATATACACATGATGTATAGTTTATGCTGTAATTATTGTAGTCACTCATAGCAGACAGCGACTTTCTTTTTCACATCCACTTTTTTGTCGGACCAATTTTTTTACATCAACGGCTCGTGTTTCTGACCCTACCGCACTTACTGCCTTTGCCACATTTGTCCAGGCAAGTTGTTTTGTTTTGGTGCCGATTCCGGTGGAAACGTGAACCAAACAAGATTTTGTGTCTGGCCTCCACCTCAGCACCTCCACCTCGCATGCCGAAAAGTTTTTTTTCCTTTCTTTCTCCATAGCCATTCTCTCAACGGGGGCACTACTACAGGCCTATTTATACTAATTAGCATATTCAATGTGGAGTACTTGAGGGAGGTGACAAGGCGGAGAGTCGGGCTCGTGCATGTGCACTGACTTTCATGTTAATTTGGATGTACAAAGAGAATGTGCGTGGAAACCTGCTTACGCACAGATTGATACATCTAGTTTTTTTTGTGCGTACGCATCTTTCCAGATTTTTTTGCATCAATGTATGTTCCACATTACTTTAAATCCAAGCGATTAAACCATGTAAGTGAATTGCATTGGTTTCAATGGGAGGGCCACATCACAGACATCACCCTCCACTGCTTAACCTAAGGATTGTGCCTAAATAAAAGTGGGGTGGAGTATGTTAAGTACCTCTAAAACATTAACAAAAAGTGGCTTGTTACTCAGAATTTGCGTCACTGTATGTTCCACATTACTTTAAATCCAACCGATTAAACCATGTAAGTAAATTGCATTGGTTTCAAAGGGAGGGCCACGTCACACACATCACCCTCCACTGCTTAACCTAAGGATTGTGCCTAAATAAAAGTAGGGTGAAGTATGTTAAGTACCTCTGAAACATTCAGGAAAAATGGCTTGTTTCTCAGAATTTGCATCATTGTATGTTCCAAGTTACTATAAAATCCAACCGATTAAACCATGTAAGTGAATTGCATTGGTTTTAATGGGAGGGCCACATCACAGACATCACCCTCCACTGCTTAACCTAAGGATTGTGCCTAAATAAAAGTAGGGTGAAGTATGTTAAGTACCTCTGAAACATTCAGGAAAAATGGCTTCTTTCTCAGATATTGCGTCATTGTATGTTCCACATGAATTTAAATCCAACCGATTAAACAACGTAAGTGAATTGCATTGGATTCAATGGGAGGACCTGGGGCCTCATGTACAAAGCTTGCGTACGCACAAAAAAGCTCCGTACGCCACTTCTCACGCCAGAGTTCGGACGTACAGAGACTGACTTGACGTGAAAAAGTGCGGGCCTCCACGCAAACTTCATGGCTGGCACGTTTCTAGTGCATTTGGTCAGTTGGCGGCAAATAGAGGCAATGCAGCGCAATAACTTCAGGTGTACTCACTCACGAGTCATGACACAATATTGCAATATGCGGCTAGGTAAAGGTGGCTTTAAACGTCAGGATGCATGATTTTAAACGCACTTCATTCATGGGTTATTGTTTACACGCATAATGTGACACTGTTGGGTTAACTTTAACAGATACATAAAACTATAATAGCTATACTGGAATCAAGGGAATCGGAAGCCACGGTAAAATCATATTCAGGGATGACTGCTTATTAAACATTGCATATTTACAGGACTGTGGATGTCATTCATGCTAATAGATCTCCCATGTTTGTCGCTCAATTCTTGACAGTAGTATAATGAGACTAGAGTTGTTGGTGTTGCGTGGAGTAACCATAAGCCATATTTGCTTGATCAATCAATCAAACATTAAAGCGGAATTTGCAGCGATAGCCGGTTTTCCAAATGTAATCGGAGCGATCGACTGCACACATATTGGTATAAAGGCACCATCTGAGGGGAAATATGCGTATGTGAACAGGAAACATTTCCATTCAATAAACGTACAAATAATATGTGATGCCCAAATGCGCCTTACAAATATCGTAGCAAGGTGGCCTGGGGCAACCCATGACTCCTTCATCCGGACTAACAGCGTGGTTGGGAATACGCTGGAAGCTGGCAGAGTGCGTAATGGGTACTACTTGGTAAGAAATTACACCTAAAGTGAATGTACTGGAAAATATACACATGATGTATAGTTTATGCTGTAATTATTGTAGTCACTCATAGCAGACAGTGACTTTCTTTTTCACCTTTTTTTTTTACATCTGCACGGCCCGTGTTTCTGACCTTACCGCAGTTACTGCCTTTGCCACATTTGTCCAGGCAAGTTGTTTTGTTTTGGTGCTGATTCCGGTGGAAAGTGAACCAAACAAGATTTTGTGTCTGGCCTCCACCTCCGAAATCAGCACATTCACCCCGCATGCCGAAAAGTTTTTTTTCCTTCCTTTCTCCATATCCATTCTCTCAACGGGAACACTACTACAGGCCTATTTATACTATTTAGCATATTCAATGTGGGGTACTTGAGGGAGGAGACAAGGCGGAGAGTCCGGCTTATGGAATGAATTCCCTGCCGGAACGTCTGTACTCGTAGAAATATCTTGTGCTGATGAAAAGAATTTGTGTACACGTGGAAATATTTTGTGCTTGTGAAAAGAATTTGTGTACACGTGGAAATATTTTGTGCTTGTAAAAACAATGTGTCCTTGTGTGAAAAACTGTCATGTCTCTATAACAAAGTTTTGTGCTTGTAAAAAAAAAATGTGTCTCTGCGTGAAAATCTGTTTTGTCTCTGTAACAAAGTTTTGTGTTTGTAATAAAAAATTGTGCTTGTAAATAGATTTTTTGTACATGTAAAAATACTTTGTATTTGAGAAAAAAACAAATCTCACACAGGCACAAATCGTATTCACAAGCACAGATTCTTTTTACGAACACAAAACCAGTCAGTGAAATCTCTGCCAAAACTTCTCAGCCAATCACCAAACGTCTTACTCACCGGCCAATCAAGTTGCCGCCTTTATTTAGAGCAATGAGCGGGAGCAATGGTACGTGAATTCTATATGTAGCCATGTACAATAAAGTAGCCAGGTTAACGGCGAACTTGCTGCAGTTGTCTGGTGTTTTTAATCGGGAGTTTTAAGACAAGTTCTAAATTACATTATGAACAGGCGTGCTTGAAGTGGGCCGCGGTGTTCTGGCACCTCTTTTCATTTCAGGGGACGTGAATATGAAGGCACCGCATTCTCAAAACAGCCCTGTCTAACGGTTTATCATTGATTATTGCCCTACGCAACATGCGTCTGGAAAAGGCAGGTACATACAGGACTACACTCCCCGCTGTCACGCTAGCAAATGCTGATGAGGAGACCAGACTACTGAAATTTCGTTTTTGAGCCCATTTAACCAAAATATAATAATCAGTAAGCACCAGATCACCATATTAAGTATATAATAAGGATAGACTTTTGCCCTGCAATAGGGTTGGGACTCAAATGGACTGTAAAATACATTTTCAGCGCTGCATAACAGTGCCTTCATATTCACGTCCCCTGAAATGAAAAGAGGTGTCTTGTTACTCAGAATTTGCGTCATTGTATGTTCCACGTGAATTTAAATTTAACCGATTAAACCATGTAAGTGAATTGCATTGGTTTCAATGGGAGGGCCACATCACACACATAACCCTTCACTGCTTAACCTAAGGATTGTGCCTAAATAAAAGTAGGGTGGAGTATGTTAACTACCTCTAAAACAGTAACAAAAAGTGGCGTGTTACTCAGAATTTGCATCACTGTATGTTCCACATGAATTTAAATCCAACCGATTAAACCATGTAAGTCTGTGGTTCCCAAACTATGGTACGCGTACCCCTAGGGACGTGATCGTAAGGGGTACGTGAGAAGATTTATTTATTTATTTATTTATTTATTTATTTTTGCGGGAAGAAAATAGGCCTAATACAAGAAAAACAACCTACCAATCTGTCCCAGCACTTTACTACACATGCATACATTTGTAGGGGTATGTGGTAACAAAAAAATCTAAAAACTAAAGGGAAATGTACCGTTAAAGGAATACGCCACCCCAAAAATGAATTTTTGTCTATCCCCGCAGTCCCTAGAGTTGGATAAGTGAGCAGAAGCGTTTTCCGGTCGACTCAGCCATTGTCCGAGTCTGGCGAGCACTGACCTTAGCTTAACTTAGCATAGTCGATGTAAACACACGTCGCCCAATAGCCACTTGTGGCAAAAGTAAATCAACTCACTCGATTTTTTTTGTAATTACTTCTCGTGACCTGTGCATTCAGATCGAGTAAAAATGACAATGCAAATTAACACGAAGGAATTTCCCAAGCGGCATTTAGATGGGGGGCTATATTTCGCGGAAGCACAGGCGAAGCACAAAGGCAAAGCACTGCTGAAAGGCTCAAAGACGCTACGTAGCCCCTGGGAACCCCATCCCCCCACTTCCCTCAACACACAAGCGTGGAGTTACTGATAAGTAGGGCAGTGACACTGTTCCAGTGTTTGAAAGTTTGTTTTCTCATATATTGCGTAAAAATGGCATCAAATACTGACGAAGATGATGACTTAGATTACACTTAGATTTATCCAAGATCCAACCTGTTCGAAACTGTGTTCACTGAAGAGGAGCTGCAAGCTTTGGGTCTGGGAAGAGGACGCTCTGACTATTCAAAGCGATCAGGATGAGCGAAGGAGAGCAAACACAAACTGGTGGCGTGAGTGTGGAGTGTGCCAACCGATGCCGACTGAAATGGAGTGTTTGTGCTGTGCAGTGGGACAAAATACTGCCATCAATGGAGAGCAATGCTCCCGAAGAGAAGTGCAGACGCAGTTGTCACTGCTACTGAAATTTCTCTGCAATGATCCATCCTGCAGTCCTCACTTTCTTCTTCCGACCCGATAAAGTGAACTGGAAAAAGAAAAACACACCGAGTGGACCCAATGGGCAGCTGTCCACAGAGTAAGTACCAAAATGCATGATTACGTTACGGTGAAGTTCGATGTATATGCATTAGACCTGTACTCATAGAGTGTTGTTTTTACAGGCAATACAGGGATGCGTTTCCCAACACCATAGTTGCTAACCAATTAGCAACGTAGTTGGTTGGCAATGGGAAATTGCATTGCAACCAACAAAGTAGCTAACTTAGTTAGCAACTATGGTTTTGGGAAACAGACCCCAGGTTGGTGTCCTATCGTGTTGGAGTGGGCCATCAAGGGAGAGACACTGGGTAAAGGGAATCGTTTGCATAATGTGTGGTTGCAGCAATCCGACAGAAATTTCCATCAGTCTGGTGTCTACGTTGGGTTTCAAGAGGTACAGGAGGCAATAGATATAGTATTGTAGTAATGTAGTTATTAGCGTTATATGGCTTTATAAAATGTTATGGGTACTTCATTCATTTTCTGTACAAATATACAATCTGGAATATTTTTAGTGTTTTGTTGTAATACAGGCTCTGTATCTGTAAATACATAAACCTTTTACTGTAAAACTATAACTATGTCTGTACATGAAACCAAACAAGTAAAGAAAAAGCAGACATTTATTTTATTAGAAACATGTAAAAAAGTAAAATGTATATACAACATTGATATAAAAAATAAAGATTTGCCTTCATTGACAGTCTTTGAAAACTTGCAGTTTGTCTTCACATATGACATTGTTCTTTTGAATAAAATGTTATTGGATTTATGTAAGGTCACTAGAAAATGATCAATGGAGCATGTAAATAATTTTTGATATGTAGCACACGAAATGTGTTGAAGGCTATGTTCTTTGACTCTGAATCGTGATGTGTGGCCTTTCCTGAAAGGTTCATAGAGCTTCCTGTGGTAGAGGAGGAGGGGGTTGACAATGGGAGAAAACTTGTCTGCTGGTTCAGCAGCTGGTTCCGAGGTCATGCTGATATCCATCTTGGCCTATGCTGTATCTTGTGGTTCCTGTTGTTGACAAATAGACATACTTCAATTTCACAATAAAACATTAGAAATTAGAATCAGTTTTGTAGGCCAAGTGTATTTACACACACAAGAAATTGTGTGTCTGCATTTGACCCAATCATAAATTAGTGAAACACAAAGCACACAGGGAAACACACAGTGAGGGTGAAGAATACACTACAGCCTGCTACAGTCGCACCCGGGGAGGAGCAGGTCTTGCTCTAGGGCACTTCAGCCGTGGTCCACTGGTCTGGAATCGAACTGGCAACTTCATGGCTCTAAGTTCTAACCAGCAGGCCGCGGCTGGTCCCACACCAACATGTTAGTAGTAGAGTAGAGTAGAGTAACTTTATTGATCCCGAAGGAAATGAAGGTGTCCAGTAGCATACACATAATACATATTGCAAAAAACAGATCAAACCTATTGCACACGTCTGCATAATACAACATTCACTGAACTGAAGGAAGAAACAACCTTGTAATGATAAGTAAGGTAATAAGAATTCTACGAGGTAAACAAGTGTCGTAAATAAGGTGCTTTGTGGTAGATAGATTACAGTGTCCCAGTAAAATTGTCCAGTGTTATAGAAGGGTCCTTTAGTGCAGTAGTTATAGAAGGGTCTTTTAGTGCAGTAGTTATCAGGGTAGTGCAGTATATTGCTGTCCATAGTCGTATAGTAGTCACCACCAGGGACAGCATGTGTGCGCGCGTGTGTGTGTGCTCTGTAGAATGCATATAAATTAGTAGACCAGTCCAGTTTATTGTCGAGGTGTACCCCCAAGTACTTCTAAGTGCAGACTGTCTCGACATTCTCCCCATCAATCGTGACAGGCACCAGCGGCGGGGCAGTTCTCCTGAAGTCCACCACCATTTCCTTGGTTTTGGTGGTGTTCAGTTGCAGCTGATTAGTTCGACACCACCCAACGAAGTCCTCCACAAGGCACCTGTACTCCCCCTCCTGTCCATCCTTGGTACACCCCACGATTGCAGTGTTGTCAGAGAACGTCTGCATGTGACAAGTCTGAGTTGTAGCTGAAATCGGTGGTATACAGGGTGAACAGTACAGGGGAGAGCACAGTTCTCTGCGGTGCACCTATGCTGCTGTCCACAGCCTCTGGTGTAAGGTCCCCAAGTCTGACAAACTGTTAGTCACCTCAAAAAAAAATAACGGCCCCACACAAGTTTCTAACTGCTCTATAACTACATATGTGCTTTACTGTAATTGTAAGCTACACATAATGAATACTGGTCATCCAAGTTTGCTACTTACATCAAATGTTATACCTCTTCTTGGACTGCACACAGCTGTGACCATGGGCAAAGATGCTGTATCCTACAAAATTAATAGATGCATGCAATGTCAAGACTTTCAGTTGTCATGGTACAGTACCTGTAACAACAGCATGAGAAAAGGTTCATTAGCCTACCAGTTGTTGTGTCCATGTGGGTGCAAGGACAGACAGTGACTTCATGCGTGTTGCAGAGCTGTGCAAAGGTAACAGAGCCTTGAAGTTCTGGACTTCTGAGAAGTGGACTGAGGTAAGTCTGCAAAAAGCTGGAGGGACTCCTCAACTTCTGCTGTGTCTTCATCTTCCTGTACAGCACTGAGATCACCCTGAGAAATAGTTGATAGAATGTAAATGAAATAATTACTCCAAGAGGCCAAAACCTTCTTGAGTGAAAATCTTTGAATGATTGATTTTTTTATGTAAACTTTACATGAACAGTAACTTCTTTGCAATTTTCTTATCACAGTTACGTTATGCGATCCACTCGTAGGCTAGCTTTTTCTGAGTCAACAGAACCATTATGCTAAGCTAAGTGTAACCAAACCCTGCATTCATTCCATGCTACAGGTAAAGCTTACAGGTAAAGTGATTGTTTATAGTACATAGAGTGAAGGCTTGCCGAGGTTGTAATAAAACTGGAAGCGACAATGTGAGCCAAACTAACATCACGTTGCAGTTACAATGTTGGCAATGTATAACCCAGGGAAGGATAAAAATTACACTTACAGGCATGGATGATGCACTACGTTCAGCCTCTGTATCAAACACAGAAGGGACGGCCGTTTTCTTCAGTGCCAATACCATCTTTCTTGAAGCATAGTGCATTTTCTGTTTATAGTCCTCCCGTTTGAAATGCTCCTCGCAAACACTGTACTGCTTTATTTTCTTCTCCGGTGTCGTCGATGGAATGCCGAGGGCCGCAAGCCACAGACGTCTTCGTTCCACAGGTTTTGGAAATCTGTGAAACATTGTGTTGATGTATGTCTTCTGCTTGTTCTCGCAAGCCCGTTGCTACACAGGTGTTAACCATTTTTACGCAATATATGAGAAAACAAACTTTCAAACACTGGAACAGCGTCACTGCCCTACTTATCAGTAACTCCACGCTTGTGTGTTGAGGGAAGTGGGGGGATGGGGTTCCCAGGGCTACGTAGCGTCTTTGAGCCTTTCAGCAGTGCTTTGCCTTTGTGCTTCGCCTGTGCTTCCGCGAAATATAGCCCCCCATCTAAATGCCGCTTGGGAAATTCCTTCGTGTTAATTTGCATTGTCATTTGTACTCGATCTGAATGCACAGGTCACGAGAAGTAATTACAAAAAAAATCGAGTGAGTTGATTTACTTTTGCCACAAGTGGCTATTGGGCGACGTGTGTTTACATCGACTATGCTAAGCTAAGCTAAGGTCAGTGCTCGCCAGACTCGGACAATGGCTGAGTCGACCGGAAAACGCTTCTGCTCACTTATCCAACTCTAGGGACTGCGGGGATAGACAAAATTTCATTTTGGGGTGGCGTATTCCTTTAACTTAATACCAAAAAAAGCAACCTGACAGTCTCTGGTCCCAGCGCTTACTACACGCATGCACGTAAGCAGGGCCGGTTCTGGAGGAGTAGCAACGGTAGCAATTGCACCCGGGACTGGTATGGAGAGGGGCCCAAAAATAAATATGAATGAAAAAAGAAAAAAAAGAGTATGTTGTTCCTGAATAAGGGCGTGCTGTCTCTGGTCAAGAGAGCCTGCACGCTGCAAACATGGCTGCAGCCTTTCTATTGGCTGTTTTTTGGTTATAGTTAAAATGTATCATTTTTTGCACTTTCCCACGTATCTGCCCGGGCGGGAGACGTGTGACGAGATAGTTCGTTGTTGGTTGCAGTCATAAAATGTCGGGCAAATCTGGTTTCCAAAAACGGAAAGAAATTAAACGGAGATTAGAAAATACAAAACAGGAGGCAGAAAATGCAAAAAAGTATATAGTTCTGGCTCAGTAGACCTACAGAAGAAACCCAGCTTACAGGGCATCTCCGCAACGTCTGTTCAGGATGGAGCAGGCGGCCCTGTCGCTTGCAGTGCTAGCAGTGCTAGCCCCATGGATGCGGTCATTGCCACTGATGATGACCAAGGCACTTCATCAGTGTGTCACAGAAAGGAGCAGGATTTTGACTTATTTGATCCTGCGCAGTGGCCGGAGAAAATGCACGATGACGCCAGGACAGAAATTGTGAGGAATAAACCGCTGCAGGTGACAGATTTCGATTTTCCCAAAACGGATGGCTGTCGTTTCACACCAGCTAACTACACCAGGAAAATTGGTGCCCTATGTGTACCTCGGCCATGGCTGATCTACTCAAAGTGTGCAAATGCTGTTTTCTGTTTCTGCTGTAAGTTGTTTGGGGGTGACAAGGGGGTCTTCCGCACAGGATTTTTGAACTGGGCAAAATTATCAACAAGATTGGCCGAACATGAGAGTTACCGTTCTCATCTGGAGAATTTCACTAAGTGGAAAACACTTGAATTCGCCTTAGCTTCCAGTACAACAATTGACAGCAATCTGCAAGCGGAGCTGGAGAGTGAGAGAAAATGATGGCATGATGTGCTTACTAGGATTTTGGACTGTGTCATGTTTCTTGCGAAGCAAAATTTGTCATTTCGGGGAAGTGTTGATACGCTTTACCAAGAGAACAACGGAAATGTCCTACAACTTGTGCAATTTCTCGCCAAATACGATGTGGCTTTAGCACAACACCTTCGCAATGCAAAGACGACCCACTACCTCAGCAAAAAACATTCAGAATGAGTTCATCGGAGTCCTCGCCGAGGCAGTATTGGAGAAGATAGTCCAGAAAGTTAAAACCGCTGGATACTACAGCATAATGATGGACTGCACACCAGACGTGTCACACAAGGAGCAGCTCTCCCTTGTTTTGAGGTATGTCACAACAGAACAGAAAGTAGAGGTGCACGAGAGTTTTCTTGAATTCATTGACGTGCAAAGCACAACAGGCGAAGACCTTGCAAATACTCTTTTAAACAAGTTGATTGAATATGGCATCGACATTGAGGATTGCAGGGCAAAAGTACTTGCAGAGAAAAGCGACATCCCACCCACTTTCCCAGAACATCGTACGCGGCGCAGAAAACGTCTCCCAGGTGAAGTGGCAATGGATGACCCTTTGACAGGCGAGGAAAAGTTTTGTGTGTGCTTTTTCAACTGCCTGATTGACACTGTTATTGCAGAGATAGAAGAGCGTTTTTCATATCTGCGTGGGTGCAATCGTCTTTTTCACATTTTGGAAGACATTCGGAATGTCCACAAAAACAGCAACCACAGAGAGGCCTGCGAAGAGCTCGCTGAGTTTGTAGGGGGCATTGATGGTGCAGAACTGGACAGTGAATTTGGTTTTTTGTCACATCTGCTCCCAGGGGATGCGAAGACCCCCTCCAAAGTATTGGAGTTTTTAGTTGACAGACATGAAATCAGCATTCCCGAACACAACTGCTGTTTGCCAAGTGTTTCTCACAATTCCATTCTCAGTCGCAAGCGCAGAGCGCTCTTTCAGCAAACTGAAATTGATCAGGACATATTTAAGATCAACTATGTCTCAGGAAAGACTGTCTGCTTTGGCTGTATTGTCAATCGAAAACCAAACTGCAAGACAAGTGGACTACAAAGACATCATCACCAGATTTGCGGCAGCGAAGATACGACGCATACAGCTGTAAGGTAGGACAATGTTTACCTTTTTTTAAGCAGCTCGCCGTGGCTGCAGGCTTTCAGTTCTACCGGTAAGCCCGCAGTGGCTACAGACTTTCAGTTCTCATTGAATGATAAAGTATTGGCAGCCCGCCATACGGACTTTCAGTTGTCAGTGAATGATTAGTTTTGGCACAGACTTTCAGTTGTATCATGGTTGTGAATGGTTGTGACAGCCCTGCGTGGTGTCAGTGGTGTCATTGAATGGTTCTACGGCAGCCCATCTGTTGTGTCACACTGGTTATGCGCGTAGGCTATGCCTAATGGTAACTCTGATCCGCCTGGTAACTCTGATTTAGACTTTTTTTCGTGTCGGGGGGACTTTTTGCGCGATGTTGCACCTGGGCCCAGATTAGGTAACCGGCCCTGCACGTAAGGCTTCTGAAATGCCTGCACGTAACGTTCCAGGCTTCTGAAAACAGTTGTTGTTACTTGGTAACACCAAGCTTCACACTGCTAGTTAGCATACGCTACGCTGCGATAGTAATGATACTCCCCTGCTGAAATCACAAAATAACACAAACATGGACAAATGGCTGAAAAGAGTCCCCCCCCCCCTCCATGGAGACGCCATCGGCTCCTAGGCCTACCATCGGGGATGTCGGGTGCATCAACCGAGACGTGGATCCGTGTGCTAGCAGCAATACGGTAACTGCAGCTCATCAAGCTTCTACCATGGCTAACGCCTCTGTCCGTGACAGAGCCCCCTGGCACAAGCAAGCATGTGGCTGCAGAAATGACATCAGTAAAAAAACGAAAATATGATGACAACTACATTTCGTTGGGCTTCACTTGTATCGGCACTGGCTCGGCTATTCAGCCACAGTGCGTTGTGTGTGCTAAAGTGCTTTCTCACAACTCCATGAAACCATCACTCTTGCGCAGACATTTGGAGACGAACCATCCCCATTTGGGGGGGGTGGGGGGGTACGCGGATCGGTCTGAAATGCTCCAAGGGGTACGTGATACTAAAAAAGTTTGGGAAGCACTGTTCTAGGTCATGGCTTCCTCATTTTTGGCTACTATGCAGGCGGCTAGTAAGGGTATTCGGATGCAGGGTTTGACTTTTCGGAGACGGAAATACGTCAAAATAATTTAAGTAATGTGATTGGTTGAAATACGTCAACTGTCCACCGGGGGTCCTTACGTTTTCTGTGATAGCTACTTCAACTCCTGTTCATTAAACAATCGTATTTTTTTCTTAGTAATACAGTATTGGCTCAAGTTTAAAACTACACCATAGGAATAATAACAAAATAACAGGTTAAAACACATCGGACTTATAAACCAAAAGTTATTGAAAACGCCTCTCTACAGGCTTTAGGTTAAACCTCCTAAGCTGCTAACATAAAACAAGTGCAAGTTAGCCTCATGTAAGCGAAGTATGTGATTAGCAGCGAAATATTAGCCATTACCAAACACTCATGTGCTCAAATTTAGAACTGAACCATAGGAATACTAACAAAATAACTTAAAACATATCGGACTTATTAACCAAATGTTATTGAAAACGCCTCTTTACAGGTTTTAGGCTAAACCTCCTTAGCTGCTTAGGGTTTTTTGCCAGATAACTTACCTTGGCTCCAAGTGCGTATTGTCATGTAGCCACACGAGAACAGAATAATACACCATGCAGATATGCCTAATATACATACTAGTATACCAGAAATAGTTAGCCCTCTGCATTGTAAAAGCCCAGTTGACACAAGGCATCGCCTATGAACATTGTATTGATAAAAATGTGGTGCTTTCCAATTAACAGTCCCTGCAGGAGTTATGTGCTACAAGAGGCAGACAGCTGAATCTGAACATTAAGATGTGCTGATAACAATGACATAGTAATGACATAAAACCCCAAAAACATACATTCATTCATAAATTTGTCTGCTAGTCTATGACTACACTGTAATCTTGAATCTTCAATCCCCAGTCTCATCGAACACCCATCTAACCTCCTTTTCTCCTTTTCCAAGTATTAGGATGCACAGATAACAGACACAGTAGTGACATTAAAAATGCATTTAAAATTTTAAATCCCAGAAACTCAGTGACAATATGATGTGCTGATAGAAATTACATGGTAGTGACATTCAAAAAAAAAAAAACTTAATGGAAACCCAGAGGCTGTGTGGCCTGCCTATATGCAGCTAATGCCTTCCTCACTTGTTACTTGCTCTTAAATAGGCAAGTGGTGAGCTAAATCCAGTGCCCTTGTTAAGTGCAATAATTTAATCTAGCACTGTGGCTGTGCCTGGGAATGCATAAAGGCAATGCAGACTCAAATCTAGTGCAACAACAATACTTACCCAATCTTGACCAAAATGGTGGAGGGGTCGGGGCTGAGTTCCTTAAAACAAAGGATGCACACACACACACACACACCCACCCACACACACACACACACACACGTGTGCACTGCCTGCGGCCCTAACCTAACCCTTGAACACAAAGCACCCCCCAGAGCAGCAACATGCACCACAGCAGGCAGCTGTGCGAGGTATCTCCCGGAGCCATAGAGGCACTCCAGACAGAGATTCCAACACGTACACTGCCTGCGGCCCTAACCTAACCCTGCAAACTTACACATTTTTACAGCATGGTACTGTCTAAGATGGGAGAGTTGGCTTGCCGTCAGTGCTTCACTCCCCATCCTAATACCCCTTAGTACAGCCTCTGCTGCTGTGCAGACAAATACACCACAGTTACTGGAGTCTGTCTGCCGCCACTGGCTAGGATATTCTGTCTCCCAAAGTGCAAAGTCAGTAAACACATCTCTAAATGCGTTTGACAATATGGCACGATCCTGGTCAGGCAAGTTCCTGTAGATTCCTAATGAATTATATATTTGTACCTTCTTTTGGGTGCCATCAAGTACCCACAAAATGAAGTGGTTGCCACATTCAGGACTGTCCAGGCCAACAAGGCATGGCAGAGGCACCACATCATTCAGCTTAATGTCCCTGACATACCTACCAACTTTACTGTTGTACAGAAAAATAAATGAATGACATGTAGAGATGTTGTAATGCAGAGGACTAGATTACCTGCATAATGCTGTATTTTATGTAGCCTCGTGTGTAAAGGGTATTCATTATCTGTATGTAATATTTACCTGAGTATGGTTGATTAATTACTTTTAGAAACGGAAATACAATATAATATTTGGAACACACAATTATATGTATGTCGCCCAACTTATATGCGATCATGGTATATTCTTATTGGAGGAAATGGAAATTATGCATAACAATGAACACAATTGGGTATTAAATACAAACAATGAAAACTGAAACATCTGTATTTTTTTAGGGGTCCCATCATGTAGCCACAAAATGAAATAGTTACCACATTCAGGAGTGTCCTTGCCAGCAAGGCATGGTAGAAGCACTACATCATCTGACTTAATGTTGGCTACCTACCTAACTCCCAGCTACGATACCACAATACATATGTCTGTAGTGAGTATGGTATGCTTCATCACCCTGGGAAATACCAGAAAAAGAGCTATGCTTGTATTCACAAACTGCAAGGGCCTGAGCACAAAATTATTTGCTGCTCTACAGACAGATGTCCTCTGAACCCTACTGTCACAGTTGGTGTTAGGCATACATTACATACCAGTAGATTGCTTGCAGACATGCAAAACCCTCCATCTCTGGTAGCCCATGTCTTTTCAGAAAGCAGAATAGCTGATAGCCTCCACCATCAACCACAGAAGTCCTTGTGTTGACAACTACTAGAGCTTAGAAGGGCCAGTCCAACATTCTTTCATCCCATTTCCTTACTTGACAGCCTGCTTTGCCATGAGGAGCTCACATGAAGCAACCAAATTTTCTGTAATTCTGTAAATAGAGGCAAGCAAAGTTAACTCAAAACTGACAGAGAAATACATACACACACAAACTGCCACACTGTCACAAAAAGAGAAGAAAGACAGAGAAATAACCCAAGTCTGGCAAGACATCACATACCACTATTCCAGTACATGAGGTGGTTTATCTCTCCGCTCCTTGACTTGGTGTTGTGTCCATGGAATGACACCACAAAAACCCATTTGTTTTTGTAGTTTTGTTGTGCTGTCAAAAAAGGGGAGGGGGTCCATGAACAAAATTTTGCATCTAAGCGTAAACAAGACTGTTTTCATGGGTTTATGGTTTTTTATGGGCACATCAAGGTGGGCGCGGTATAAAAGGTATAAACGGTATGCGGTATAAATTTGGCTAACGGTAGAGATTTTGGGTTATACCTTCCTACCGCGATAGTTCATTGCGTCACCACAACAAGGAAGAAGGAAAAAGCAGTGAACACATGGAATAGAAGGAGCTCGTGAAAAAGGCCGGCTCAACTTCTGTAATCTGGTCATGGTTTGGCTACAAGGTGTCGGATACTGAACAGGAAAACATAATCTGCAGAATTCACCTTATTCTAACAGGCTCATTTTCAAAGTTGCTCATCTTCCGCGGTTGTAACATTACTTACGGTCGGTCCCAAACTTTTCAGACCGCGACCCCCAGTTTTAAGCTGCTGACGACTCGCGAACCCTGCAACCATTCTCTGTCACGCACGCGCGCGTTCTCGCTCTCTATCGCTCTCTCTCTCCTTCGCTCTCTCCCCCTCTTTCTCTCTCAAAATGTGGCTGTTTTACGCATGCAAGGCAGTAGAGCAAAAACAAAACTGAACACAATCTCTAAACTAGTGTATTTTATTACCAAACTCATGAGCGAAAACAATTAAATATGCCACCTCACATGAAGCCGTCTGCGCCTTTGCAGAGATAGTTGTTTGCTTAGTGAGGGCTTTCTTCTGCCCCTGTAACTAGGGTGACCATATTTTCATTGGTGAAAACCAGGACACCCGGGGGGGGGGGGTTGTTAAGTAAAAGTCACAAACAAAAATAACTTCAATTACAAATGAATTTATGATTTTTTTTATTCAAAAGGTGCACAATATATTTATTTTATTCAAAACGTATTTATTCAAAAAGTGCTTTACAATTTCTCTTATGAATGCACACAATGAAAGAAATAATAACAACTTCTCTCAGTATTACACATAACACATGACAGTTAAAAATAACTCTCAACAACACTGATACTCAGTTAGCCTCAATTTCAGTCATACAATATCTGTTGTAGGCTATTGGAAAAGAAGGTTAGCAATTGTCTTCTAAAAAAAATAAATTAAATAACTATGGTGGTGTTTCACAGTGTGAAATGACCAGGTAGCCTCCACTGCATTCACAGCATCCTCGTTACCTGGTCTCACGAAATACATGCTGATGGAACTGGCGCTGCTCTCGCCTCGAACAGCCTTTTTATGTTTTTCGGTGTCCAGGTGGAATTTTAGGTCCCTGGCACCACCACTGGACAGTGAGACATAAGTGCCTGCTTTGCACTGTGCACAAGGCTTCCCACTTGTCTCGCCCCGGTCGAGGGCTGCCTGCACTGACGCACCAAGTGGCTCAGGGGTGACGTCACATATAGTGCCATGCGCAGTGCCCTAGTGCCTGTCATTTTACTGGTCCAATGAAACCAAAGCCGTGTAAGAAAGGAACTGAATGAAAGGTCATTTTAAAAACCCAGACATTTCCTCATTTTCTAAAAAACAAACCGGACGGTTGGTCACCCTACCTGTAACACTCTCTTTTCTGCTAAAAACGTCACTGGGTTTATCTGTGAAGTTGGGATGTTTGGTGTTCACATGCCTAAACAATTTCGCCGGTTTAGACTCTCGTGTGCGAGGACTTCAAAGCACACAACGCACTGAGGGTGTTGTGCCTGATTTATAATGATCTACGTGCTCTCAAAAACCCGACGCTGGAACACCGATTTAAACAGAAGGTGATCGCCAGAGGAGGGTCTGCTGATAGCTATGCTAATCGGGCAGGGCAGGGCAATAGAACGACAACGGGTCACACATTTGATGCCCGCTAATGGGAAGGTGATGGTCCTCTGGTTAGCAAACAGGCAAACACATTATTAGACGTAAAGAAAGCGTATAATATGTTGTGGAAAGATGGCCTTCTCATGAAGTTGGAGTCCATTGGTATAAGGGGAAGAATGTACAATTGGGTGATGGATTTCTTGAGAGACAGGAGTATTGAAGTAAGGGTTGGGTCATCTCATTCTAGTGCTTATCCTATTGAAAATGGAACTCCGCAAGGTAGCGTTTGCAGCCCTATCCTTTTTAATATTATGATCAATGATGTCTTTTCAGGGGTGGATGCTAGTCTTGGTAGGTCACTATATGCAGATGATGGAGCCTTATGGGTGAGGGGCTGCAATGCAGGAGTGGTGCAGGCAAATTTACAGGCAGCAGTGTGTACTGTGCAGGAGTGGGGAAATAGGTGGGGCTTTCGCTTTTCTGTTGAGAAAACCCAAGTAGTTTGTTTTTCTAAGAAGCGGGTTAACCCAAAGGTGAATATTTTTCTCTATGGGCAGTCAATTAAGCAAGTCTTAGTATTAGATTTTTAGGAGTGTGGATGGATCACAAATCAACATATGGAGAACATATTCAAAGGGTCACAACCAAGTGCAAAAAGGCTATTAATGTGATGAGATGCCTTGTAGGGAGCAGCTGGGGAGCAAGTATGGGTGCCCTTAGGCATATCTATACTGCTCTAATCAGGTCAGCCTTAGACTATGCCTGCATAGGGTCAGCAGCAAAATCACATCTGCAGAAACTTGATGGTGTACAGGCACAGGCCTTGCGGTTATGCTGTGGCGCTTTTAAGACGTCTCCAGTTCCAGCGATTCAGGTGGAAGTTGGTGAAATGCCGCTCTCACTGCGGCGTCTTCAACTGAGCATGAGCTATTGGGTCACACTAAAGGGGCATACACAGGACCATCCATCTAAGGTTGTTCTGAATAAGTGTTGGGAGCATGGGCGTAAACATTTTAACAGTTTTGGGTGGGTGGGAGATGATGAAGCGGAGAAGCTGGAGTTGACTGAACTGTCGTATTGTCACACAGTAACAATGTCAGCTACCCCCCCCCCCCCATGGTTTTTCCCTATGCCGACAGTGGACTTAGAAATAGGAAAAAAGTCAAAACAGAGTAGGGACTGAGGGGCTGAGCAATATGGTACACTACTATCTGAGCATCAAGTACATAGATATGGTGCAGGTATATACTGTACTGATGGTTCAAAGGATCCAGATACAGGAACAACAGGAGCAGCAGTACATGTACCAGAATTTGATATTTCACTCAGGCAGAGGACATCAGACAACCTATTAATCTACTCAGTTGAGCTCCTAGCTATTCTTATGGCACTTACATGGATTGAGGATTTTAACCCACATTCTAAGGCAGCACTGATCAGCATCATGAATTTTAAATCTTCTTGTAGGCCTGACCTGATATGTGAAAATTTTCAGTGCTTATATAGATTGTCACATAAAGAAATTCATGTTTGCTTTCTCTGGGTCCCAGCTCATGCAGCAGTAGAAGGCAACGAAGTGTCTGACTCCTTGGCCAAAAAAGCTTTGAAGATGGAACTAGGAAACCTGGTGGTGCCCTTGAGCAGAGTAGAGGTTAAATGCCTTATCAAAACGAAGGTATGCAAAATCTGGCAAGAGCAGTAGAACTTAAACACAAAGGGAAGGTTTCTTCACAATATCCAGCCACAAGGTCCCAACAAGAAGGCGGGGTAATGGGGACAGAAGGGTAAAGTGTTGTCACGAGAATGAGAATAGGTCATACCGCTCTTAACCACTCCCTTAGTATCATAGGGAAACATGCGACTGGTCATTGTTCATCATGTAATCACCCAGAAACTGTGGAGCATATTTTACTAGAGTGCAGAGCATACCAGTATGAGAGGGAAATCCTGCGTCAAAATGTTAAGGCAATAGGGCTGACAAGGCTGACTATAGAAGGGTTATTGTCTTACTCTGATAGGCCATCAGCATGGGCCCACGTTATACATTATCGGGCAATTCCAGCGTTATGGATGTGACATTTGGACTCAAAATGGAAAGAACTGACCTGGTTAATTTTTATTCTTTCCTAGTATTTAAAAAGGGTTTGTATATTTTCAAGACCTTCCATATTGGAGAAGTGAAGAGGGGAAAAAGAATTCCCATAGTACATTTAGAACACAAGAAAATGGCAAAAAAGATGTGCGTTATGGATGTGACAGAAAAAATACCCCATTTCTCAGGTGACTAGACATATTCATCAAACTCTGTGAAATTGTTGACATCATAATCAAATGCAGGTATGCATTTGAAAATTTAGTCTTAGCTGAACATAAAAAACGCTTTGTTTTAAATATTTTCTATTTCATGCAGAATCTAGGAAGAAAAATTCAGTGTTATGGATGTGACATAATTCCGTTATGGATGTGACGCGTCTGAAATACACATTGAAAAACCAACAATTTAACCATCATAAATCATTGAATAGTCCCCCAAAAGTCTCCATATTAGCTAAAATGACTTTCTAAGTTATTGAATAAGATTTCATGGATGCTGTTTTGCATTTTTATGTCTTTTTATGTCTGGGTTTTAAGTCTGCTGTATTGTCATAATACACAATACAAAATACATGATCACAAATGATTTTAGCGTGGGTCTTACTCTATGAGACAGACTGACAGAGACATGAGATTAAGTGAATAATTTAATTTATTTATTTAATTAATTTATTTATTTATTTGATTGTGTATGTATTTCATTTGATATGCAGGTCTCTTTCTATTCGGCCTGCACAGCCTCACTAAAGTGGTGCCTCCCTCTATTATCCACCAGTGGATTCAGTTTCCTCACAACTTGCTCCCGAGCCACCCAAGATTTGTCCTCCTTTACTGGCATTACATAGACAAGGCCCAATTCGTCATTCCTTCTCAAAAACTGTATTTCATATGAGTGTACATCGTAATCGGTGACAAGGCCCACATACTCCCTCCTGGACTTCTTTCCCTCATATGCCACAAGCACGCAATCCCCTGTTGTGATGTTCTCTGATGGATTGTCTTCACCTTCATCATCACCGGACTCTTCATCTGTGGAAGCTGGTGGGTATTGGACCAGTGTGTGTTCAGCTGTTGTTGTGGCTGTGGAATATGGCTTGTATTGGACCAAGCCCCATGATACAGGGGTAACGGAATGAACGTTCAGTGTGCCTGGGAGAGGTGTGACCAGCTCCCAGTGCTTGGCAACCTGATGTGTGTTGCAGAACTCTTTTATTTGATCAGTGGTTATGAACAGCACCTCTATCTTGGGGCAAACCCTCCTTGCCGTCTCTGCAAAACTGGCAGCATTTGACAGCACCACCTGTCTGCTGAGAACTGCTGTGCCAACTGCCCTCTTAACTGTTCCTCCAACACCATCCACAGCACCTTTTCCATGGCTGGTGGCAAAATAATGCCATTCAGTAGCAATGTCTGGGAAGATTTCCTTGAAGGTTGAGGCCAGGAAGAACCACACAAACCTGTTCTTGAACTGAGATGCTGACCCATCACTGAAAATGTGGAGCTTTCGCATTTCTTGAAATCGAACCTGCAGGTCTTTCACAATTGCTGTTATAAAAGTTGTGACTGTGTTCTTGTCATGCTGGAGCTCATCACTGACAATTACATATGACTGCACTTCCTCTTTCATCCATGCTACAGCTGTAAAGATGGAAATTTGGCTGTTGTTCCAGTGTGCAGCCTGGATTTCGTCCTGGTAGCCAATTGAATAGTTCTCCGCGAAGTCGACCTGGAGGATGACACAGTCTTGTTTGCCCTCTTTCTTCTTTCCTTCAAAAAAGGAACTTTGTTGATGTTTTACAAATGCATGCCGAATGAATCTTGGGGCAGTTTCAAGAAGCATTTCGAGGACATCCCTTAACAGTCCAACTTTTTTTGTCTTCACTTGCACCCCCTCAACAGATTCCCACACATACCAGCTGGTGTCTGTGTCTTGTTCTTCTTCTGGAATATTGGAGATCAGCTGTTGAAACTTCCGTCCCTCACCACAGTCATCACACTCATTCAACATACATGCTGCACTTCCAGAACCACATACAACTGCATCCACATAATTGCCCACACTCTTAAAAGCCTGTCTTGGCAGGTGCTTGTAGGCACAGTTGAGGAGTAGTGAGGTGTTCTCGTGGTATTTACAAAGACACACGTTTTTCGGAGTATCCGATCTGAGGAGGACAAATGGCGGGCGCAAGTCTGCAAATTTTGATTTTCCTACTGTAACCTCCGGATGGTCTTCTTTAAACAGACGGTAGGCCTCCTTCAGTGACATCGTCATATGCCGCTTTTGGATTTTGTTTTTTTTCCCCTCCACTCTGATGGTAACAACATCCTTCTTTCCTGGTGCCTGCCTGGATATATCATCTCTATTGTAGAACTCTACTACAGCTGTGGTAAATTCAGTTGGAAAGGTGGATGTTCTTCTCTTGTTTTTTACACAGTGGAAGTCCAGCTTCACAGACAATGTGTGAACAATGGCAGATTTCTTTCTTGGGCTTGAAGGTAGTGCATTGATTACCCTCTTCATGGCTTTACCAAAAGATTGCCTTGATTTAAAGGCAGGTGATTGTTGACTCTGAACTGAGTGACAAGATTTGAGACGCATGCGCCTGCGTTGTTGTCTCTTCCTTGCCTTCTCCCTTTCTATGTTGGCCTCAAGCAGTGTTTGGGTTGATTTTTTCTTCAATCTTTCCAGCCTCTTCCTCTCCCTTTCATTTTGTTGAAAGCTTTCATCATTCTTCTTTCTTTGGCGATATGCCCTCTGTCTTTCTGCAGCTGTCTTTGCCATTTCCTGAAATATAATAGAATAGCCTTTATTGTCATTATGGCCAAAACCACTCTTTAAAAGTCTACACAGTCTAATATGGTGTAGGCCTGATGTAAACCCATAGACACTGTGTACTATATTTAGTGAGTTTCATGAAATTATAGATACTGGATTTTATATATATATATATATATATATATATATATATATATATATATATATATATATAGGCTATATCATTTCATGAAACTCACTAAGTATAGTACAGTCTCTGTACTTTGTGTGCTATCTATCTGTCTGTCTGTCTAAAGTGAGTTTAATTAAATGATACTGGATGATGGATGGATGGATAAATAGATGGTATGTCAGTGTGATATATCGATCACACACACTATCTATCTATCTATCTATCTATCTATCTATCTATCTATCTATCTATCTATCTATCTATCTATCTATCTATCTATCTATCTATCTATCTATCTATCTATCTAGTATACAGTATCATTTTATTAGTCAAAATTTATAATCATGATTTTTAATCTAAAAAAAAACAGACTTTCCCCAATTTAATAACAGCTGGGTATCTAACAAGCTCTAATCATTTCCAGTGTTGCGAGTGGGTCAGTTTGTAAACAGTGAAACGATGTGGTCAAGTGCAGTATTACACTGCTGCCGTGTTTAAATGGTGCACAGCTTGACTCGGCCACATCACTCAGAGAGTACTAGGCTACTTAACGTTTTATATCTAACAATGATCATATCCAAACTGTCTTGTCCACAACAAGCTCCTAGTCTACACAACAAGGATATAAGGATACTGTATTGGTCACATACATACGGCTATGGCTATTCATTCATAGCTAAGCTAGTTTTCATTTATTCACAGATTTAGGCTATTATCTACGTTTCTATTCAATCTCATTGTACTTCTGTTTTTTTTTTTTTTTTTTTTTATGTATTGTACTCAGCAATTATCATATTCAGAAGGGTAGGATTAGTTTACGCACCTTATTAACAGTAGCGTTCGTTCAGGTCTCCGCAGAAAAAGATGTTAAAATTTGAGACGTCTTCTGCACTCTCGAGCTGTATTCGCCTCCTCGCGCATATCTGGCTTCTCGCGTTCAAAACAACTTACAGTAGGATCATAACATAATGTGTTGTGCACTACTTACCATGGTAGATGTTTTCAGGTACAAGCAATCTATCCCAAATAACTTAGGAAAACATATAATAAGCCTAACCATGCGGGCAGCGTTGATTACACGACATGAAACTTGTCTTGACGCGCGTCTGGTACATTTTTCAACTTGTTTGCGATGTAATTGTTATTTCAGATAACTCGTAACATTGACAAGGTAAACAGATAGATTGTATAATGTCTTCTTTTACGATCGGTGGGTAAACAGGATCCCTCAACAGGTCATGTTAACCCGGTCCGATTTATTTCAGTTCACCGCGTTGACAGAAAACAGTGCTGAAGAAGGCCAAGTGGCGTCAGGGTAGCCTAGGTAACGTCCGTAACAGTCACGTCCGTGATGTAGGAAAATACTGTTTATTAAAGGAGTGGGATGTATAACTAACTGTACTTTACTACATCAATAAAAATTGGTTTTGCACACAGAGTTTGTTTTGTATTGCATTTCAAATGGATTTACAATCAAAACTTTTTCTAAATAATGTAACGGACGTGACAGCGCTTGTCCTGTGAAAGGGGTCGCACGAACAGCGATTCCACGGTGACACAGCAATGCGAAATGATAAATCTCGTTCCCAATTGGCTTAAGTATGCCCATGGTGCCCTGAAGGCTGGGTGACCATGTTTTGGGTGAACTTTTTGTATCATATAAAGTGGTCGGGAAAAAGTATTAAAATGTTATGCACTGAAATCACAATATTCTGGATCACCTTAGGTAAAGTAGTGAGCTTGGAAGTTACAAAAAAAATTAAAAAATTGATTTAACTGTCCCCTTTTCTAAAATACATGCCTTGATTATTTGTTTCCAATGTTTTTTATTATAAAATATGTTATTTCATTTTTGGATGGTGAGGTTGACATTTCCATGGAATTGCCCTATCTTAAGTCCACTAAGCTTTATGAAAGAATTTAGGTCTATTACCTTTTTCCTCTTTGTAACTTCTGTCTGATTCTCACCTTTTTTTTTCTTCCCTCAACACCCCCGTTAATGCGCAAATCCCCATCAATGCTCCGTACCTATAGTTGAAAGCTCACAGTTTTATCCCTCTGAAACAGTTGGTGGCGGTAATGCTCCATGTTGGTAGCCAACCGCCAATTAAAGTTAAGGAAGAAGAAGAGCAAGTGAAGGCAACATCTTCCTAGCTACTGTGGTCATTTTTGAAAGTGTCTTTCTGTGGAGTCTGAAAGTCTGTGTGACAGGAATAGAATGTGTGTGTGTGTGGCATGCAGGAGACTCAGCAGCAGCTATGTGTGTGCTATTTGGGAGTCACCCTTGTAAGGATAACAGACTGGAAGTCATTGTGTCTGAATTTGGACACTAGTCAACATGACACTGATGTGTGTAGTTTAAAAGCAGTCAGAAGGGAACAGGAAAGGAGGATGGCTAGGAGATGCTCTGTTGTGGTCAGGCTTCCTCTCGGTGAACGCAAATAAAAGACCTGTTGAACAGCAAAACTTCCTCCTTGACTATTTCTCAGAAAATACGACATTTGGCGTCACGAACGGTTTGCGTTCTTTAATTGGATCCATACTGATTGGCTTGGGTAAGTTACTAAATTAATGTAATTGGCTATTAAGAAATTGTGGGTCCATCGCCCCACGAACTTGTGTGGGAAACAGGAAATGTTTTGGAGGATTTTTTCTGCTCATCTTTGTCTTCATCGATAAAACATCAGGTCAGATGAAGAGGATTTTGTCATTTGTCTGTGGTGCATCCGCAGGCTGATTGCAGGTCCTTTTCATGTTGCATGACTCAATATTGTCTTATGTTGTGTCATCTAACTTTATTCACAGGTTTAACTGTGTTTTTGTTAAATTGTCTGTGTCATTGTCTTCGAGTAAAGTCCTGTTTGCAGTATCCTTTATTTGCATGTGAAAGGATATTGTGCTTGTCAGAGGCCACGTATCTCATAGCTTAGCTTAACATAGGACTGACAAGGAGACGTGGGCCACAAGTGTAAAGATGAATAATGAGATAAGAGATAAGCGCTAGCCCACGACTGGGTTGTCGTGGATGTAGGGAATCTAAATTAATTGTCAAAATATTGGTAAGCCCTCCTCAAGGAACTGATGGTTGTGGTCCCTGTTTCAAGATTGGCTCGCTTAATAAGCCCACAATCCCCAGTGCAAGGCCTGTTGAGGGTACAGCCAGGTCGGGCCGGAAAAAGAGAGTAACCCTAATGTCTTCGTAGTAAATGTGTCTGAATGACGAGACTGTTTTCTCGTGATGCGAAAGTTTTTGCTCATAGGATGAATGCTTGTGTTTAATATGAGCGTCAAATCCTTATGAGTAAGGAAACTGTGCTTTTGTGAAGCATGGCACCTTACACTGTAACTGTATTTTTTGTTTTAACATTTGTATTCCCTGCCTCTAGAGTTGAGATATGCATCTTGTCCAGTTGGATGCTTGAGAGACTACACTGCTGCCTGTCTGGGGTGAAAGTGTCGTCTCCTGTGTCCTGGCCAAAGGCGCCTATGCTTGCGCGTGTGCCCTTTGGAGGGTCAACTGTGTGTCTAACTTGGGATGGAATGATTTCTGTGTCGCCTCAGGTCTGTGGTGCTGACTAAGGTTTGGTTCAGTGGCTTACCGGTAACACCTGTCATTTCTTTTTTTAGCACCCCGTGCATGAAGTGTGACTAATCATTCAGGGAGAAGTAACTTTTATTTTTTAAGATGCTAACCATTTATTGGTCCAGCTATTTCTTTATCAATGCATAGCTGGAAAGTGGGGAGATGGTGAAGCAAATATTGACCTATATATATATACAATATATATATAAGAAATAAAAATATATAAAAATGATGATAACAAGAATAAGAAAAGAGCTTACAATATAAAATATGTTGTAATAGTTTAGTTGTTTATTTTAGATTTGTAAAATGGACAGATTTAAAGAATACTAGAGCTATTCATTTGCTAAGAGTGGGTAATTAATATCTCCAGACTAACCTTTTGTGTGTGCTCTTACATAGGCATAGTGAACAAGGTGACATCTAGTTGTAGGTTGTTTTGTGGATTACATGATAGCAGTTGTTAAAATTAGTGTACAAGGGAGTTGATGCTGCTGGAGCAAGTAATGCATGAAAATGAGTGGGTTAAAAGTAAATTTGAAAAATAAATGTTAATGGGAAAAGTGTACAAAAAGGACTGTGATCCATAACCAGAATGGAAACATTGGATCTTAGGATTTTTGTACAATTAGAGGGATGTAGTGGCTTGTTTGAGCCATGATGAGAGTTTGATTGAATTAATTTATACAGCTATAGAAATATATATATATAAGAATGTTTGGTAAAACCATCACTGATGAAGATTTGTGTGCACTTTCTGTACAGCGTATGTGGGGGCATGTGCCGGAGGACGCTCCACTGACAGTTTAATGTAGGATCAGAATGAGACCAATGTTGAGAATTTGCATAGCTGCATTGCTGTCACAGGTGAACAGGGGGAAGATGAAGTATATGATAATGCTATAGGCTCCGTTATTATATGATAAAATGAAAAACACCCTTGGTAAATTAAGGGATGTGAACACATATAAACAAAGATTGACACCATTCACGAAGGGTTTAGTTCAGAATATTTATTTGTAACATAAATGCCCATTAGTGTTAACCCTTTAGGCGCCAGAGGTTTTTTCCTAAAACATTCGATTTTGACATCTTAATTTCAAAAGGCTATAACTTAAAAATGATAAGAGATAGAGACTTACTGTAAATTAGAGAAATATTAAGGATGATCCAAAGTTTATGTAGGGATTAAATTTACCCATCTAATTTGCATATTATGACGTCACATGGCGGCGGCCATCTTGGATTATAGAATTTTTATAAATTGTCACGTTTGAAAGATAAAATGCAGTACTCCCTCCCCAAAAAAAGTGTGTATGTACCTTGTGTATGCTATATTGCACAATACTGAATGCTCAGATGAATAGTAAATAGCAACCAAACAGTGTAAATCTTTACTAATAAATGGCAGAACCAAACCGAATGCATGTAGCAGTAGGCTGACCTTTTGCTGTAGAGATTTTCCATTTATTACAGAGGCACTCAGATTCCATATATGGGGCATTTATATGTTATTCTATATATATATATATCATAAGACTTGTTTAGTTTAAAATCTCATGAGTGAGATGACAAGATGAGACGAGAGGCAATGTTAGTAGTTTTTTTTTTTTTTTTAGGTTTGTTTGTTTTTTTGGTTGGGCTTTTTTTTGAGCTGACAAAGGCTAAAAACTGATGGGCAAAGCAATTTGTCTCATTTGTAACATTTGAAAGATTTGTAAGAACATTCCAGAAATCATCAGAGAAAGAGTGATAGACAATCTAGGGGCGAATTGGCATTGGAGATATCCAATTGGCTGATCAAAGGGCGTGAGACAATTTTGATACCCCTCCTCATTGATCAACTCAAAGCAGGTGCGACAATACACCGGCATTCCCATCATCTTGCCTAGATAAACTAACGAGCATATTAGCTCCTCTGCCCCGTGCCACACCGCCTCTGTTCCTGCTGGGAGCAGCACGCGCAGATCTGCTGCTGCACTTGTGCCGAGTGGAGAGAATTTTCATGGGTAGGACTCTCACTGCGTCTCCTCACCCTGCTTCTACGTTGTCCCCTAGCTCTCATAGAAACACTTTGACCTCGTCTAACATACCCAGTGGCATTAGACAAAGTCTCCACCACGTTACTGTCTCCGCGATTAGGGAAAGGCACAGTCGGAAAACAAATTAGCTACATGGCTAGCGCAGTAAAAACACTGGACCCCGACTTCACTTCCAGCCTCGTTCCCCACACTACTAACACGCCTGCTTACTCCCTGATAAACATTCCCACCCCATAAAACACTGTTCCCATCGCTGACATTGAGCAAATGAGTATCTACTTTGGCCAAATGATCCAAAGATTGTGCTTGGTGTAGGGCTAAATAATCACTTTGTCCAGCTGCATCACTGCAAGGCAGGGACGCATCTGAAGCGTCGTCGCTAAACGCATCACCGTCATCTTCTGGAGGCAGATATTCGCCTTCAGAATAAGGGTCTGCGAATAGAAGACCCAACACTTCATTGCAGATAAATTTCTTTGATGCCATTAGACGAAAAACGAAGGCAAACACTCGCTGACGTTGACAATATCGCTCTAATTATATGGCTCGCACGCAAACTAGCTTCGCTTTTGCTCACACTGATTCAACATGCTCTAGCTCGACAATTTTGTATAGAAACATAACGTAATTATGAGTAAGGGACGTAGTATGACATGTCTACCACCTAGTGGAAGGGAGTTCAAATCAAATTTGACACCCTATTTGACAAAATCGACCGTTTTATTCAGTGCGGCATCTTGTCGACTTAAGTCGACAATGGCGCCTAGAGGGTTAAGGGTTGTGATTTGCATTACTAGCCTTGGAGACATACTGACACACAGGGTCTGATTTCACGTCGCCCCTCGCTTCAAGAAGATGTGGGAGCATGGACTATGACATCTGAAGACCAGACTGAGGGCCAGACATTTGCTCTCAAGGACATTAAGTATTTGTTTGGAATTATTATCAGCAAGACGCTTTGACTGATGCAGTGAATAAGGTTGACTTGGATCTGGTAGTGGAAGATTCCACTACTTGGACACATATCCTTCATGAAAAACTGTACCTGTGTCTGGGCTGCTTTGTGAGCTGCCTAGCCAATTCGTTGTCCAGCTACTGCACTGCTCAATATTGCGCTGAACTCATCATCATGTGTGCGTCTTTCTCATAGCCACAGTTCCAGCAGGACCACCAACTGTGTGACAGCTGCGCAATTCAGTGGCTATGCCCCTTCTCGCGCAGAGCTACAGGATGGGTGCGCGGATAAGGCTTGCTCAAATGACCCCTCAGGATGTCCAGTGCTGACCTTGTGGGGGTGTGGACACTATTTCCTTCTTGTGCCCAAAAACTCCAACAGACTGTAGCGGGGGTAGGCGGGGGTCGGATTTCCGGTGGTCAGAGTCTCCAGTGGTATGTCATGTGAATCTTGATCCCATGGGGCATTATTGATTAGTTTTGAATTAGATAAAGTCTGTCAGGTAACTTAGGGACTAGATGAGGAACTACATATTTGTGCAATAATATAAGGACATACACTATCATTATAAGTTGATACTGGAGCCACTTATACTTACACTTACACTTATATATTTGTGTTAATATTTATATCCCACATATTAAGAAAGATGAGTTAGGGAAGGTCATTAGGACAAGTTTAATTGTTTCCATTTTTTGCAGTTATAGTTCAGGTAGGAACACATATATCACAGTTATACCAATATTGTTGTCTTCCTTAACCCTGTAAATCCTTTGGGCTGGGATGTACTGTGCAAATTAGGTCTAAAAATAGAGTGTACATTTCAGAGGGTGTCTGTGGGCAGCCTGTGGCATATGTGTCTCTGTATGTCTTGAGAAGGTGTCTTGTTCTTTATCAGTGATGCGTGTTTATCAGATTTCTAACTAATGTTTTGTGTTTTGTCCAGATGTTACCATTAAGATATGTGATATGGCAACTAATCCAGTAGATAGGATTCCCTTGGATCTTTAGTCTTTTCTAAATTATGGCCATATTAGAAAAGTTAACCTCTTGAATCTGGTTTGGTGTTTTTTGTGGAAGGTTCTAGCTATAAGTATGACAATAAGACATATGCATGATTTAGTGTTATTCAGTTAAAAGAAGTAGAGACTTCTGTAGTGTGCATTCCTTGTAAGCAACCGTGTGTAGCATAATTAGTAGAGTTAAAGGTGCTTACTGATGCGTGTTGGATGTTACTATTTTTACTGATAGCATGCTGTGTAGTGTCTGCTGTCCATGGTACTTAGTGGGAACAGAGAGAGTTTAAAAAATCAAATGGCTCTTCGATTCAACATTTGGATAAAATATAATTGTTATTAATTACTATGATGTAACCTGTTCATTGGCTATTTGTAAGTGTTAGGTGCATGAAAAAGGGAAATGATTTAATTACATGAGGCAATGCCTTAGCAGATGAAATAGTAAAGAATGTAGCATTAAAGGCTAGAGAGTTGATTCACTATGCAAACAGTGAATGATGCTTGAACAGTCATTAATTGCTCAATCCATGTGTTCTTTAAAGAAACTCCAGATGTTATATGTTGCAGAATTAGGTCCAAAGAATGGTTGCCATGTACAACCTTGGTAGACTCCTGGTGTGTATTACTTCTGTTAACCTGAAGGTCCAGTTATTGAAAGTATTAACATACAACTGAAGTGTAAAATTATAGATGCTGGAGAAGTACATATGTTGTCGCTGCTGATGAAGTTATTAATTACCAAATTAGGAAGTTGTGCTAAAATTAGGTTCAGTTCACCTACATGGGGTAGTGATAAGATAAAGTGTTCTTTGGTTTCATGGGTTCATAATACGGGTGGTGTGTATTGCCATGCTAAGAGAAGTATTTCACGAAGCCCTGATGATATTTATTTGCCATTTTGGGATAATAGTTGGTATGATTGGGATGAGTTTACTGTAAAAACTTATCATCTGTGGGAAAACTATTATGAATGAGCGCAGGCATGATCTCCAATGATTGTTATGCATCTCATTGTCATTTTGGTACTTTAGAATATTATGATCAAGAATGTAAAAAGTGTTTTCTAAATCCTACTTAGTGTTATTATGAATTACCTTAGGTGCATGAATGTTTAAAACCATTATTTGGTAGTGGTTATGAATGTTTGGTGGATTAGGAACTGTGAATTTTGAAAATATTATGAGAACTGAAGTACGACAATATGATGTTAAATGTCATGATCTTTAAATCTAAGGCATGTGAAAAGTCATCATTATTCATCATCATTAGAACATCAAAATGTCTTTCTGCCAAATTATTTGGTGGGCCAGCCAGTGGCCCAGAGTGGGGGATTGTAGAGTGTTTTGCCAGAAGAGTGGGGTTTTGTGCATGTGTTAATGCAATACAGGATAGTTCAATTGGGTATGCATTAGATAATAGAAGTGTAGCTCATGTTTCATTTGGTAATTTTTTAACTTTTTGAGTATTGAACTTGCAGAAAATGCCTGTCGGGATACTAAGACTGGTCAGTGGGTTTGATCATTGGATTAAAACTACCTTTGGTTCTTTTACTGCATGGTTTGTCAAATTAGCTACTTTAATTGAAGGCATTCTTCTCATTGTTTCTTTTCATTTGTTTCTTTTGTTTTGTTTTTTTGCTTTGTTTTCTGTCTGAGAATCTTGTTCATGAGGATAGTGGCAGGACAGGTTAGATCTCAAAAGGTCCTGTCGGGGTTGGCTGGCGAAGTGGAGGACATTGACTGAGACGAGTGAGAATTATCAACTGCGCTTCCTTATGCTGTTCTGGATGATAAGCCTCAAAGGGAGGAGACTTTGGGAAAAGAAGATTTTTGTGGAATACAAGGAACTGTCGACCAGCCCTGGCAGGAAGGAGCAGTACATACTTAGACAAATATAGAGTAGATTCGAAAAACAGTAACCTATATACTGTATATTCTGGTACACTCATTGCATAACAACATGAAAGGAAATTCACATACTTATATGCGTCACACTTCATAAAGATTGCAAACAGTAACAAGAATGAAAAACTGACATGCACGTACACAGGAAGGAAAATTCATTGAAAATGAAAAAGGTTTTATTTTTATTTTCTTTTTCAGGGTTATTATCAATGGGACTTTGATAAGAATGAATTTGCATTTAGTAGCTTGTTGTAATGTTAAATGTAAGGCACTAGTTGCATGAAGAGAGATATCTCTTAAGAAAGAGTTTTCAGAGTATTCTGGGAAATCTAAGTTATGGAACCTTCTGAATGATCAAAATGATGTCAGAATGATGTTTGTGGAATATATGTGTCATTGAGAATCAGACTAGGGAGAATATACCTTGAGGTTTCAATGGTTAAGGGATATTCTGCAGATAGTCAGATGAGACTGTCACCGGGAAAATTTGGGTGATTGCATGTTGTGTGATAATAATGATGTAAAATGCTGTTTATTGTGTTTCGAGAAGCATAGGCTTCCGAAAAAGGGAGGAATGTGGTCATTTTTGAAAGTGTCTTTCTGTGGAGTCTGAAAGTCTGTGTGACAGGAATAGAATGTGTGTGTGTGTGGCATGCAGGAGACTCAGCAGCAGCAGAACTGCTGACAGAGGAACCATTACCTATGTGTGTGCTATTTGGGAGTCACCCTTGTAAGGATAACAGACTGGAAGTCATTGTGTCTGAATTTGGACACTAGTCAACATGACACTGATGTGTGTAGTTTAAAAGCAGTCAGAAGGGAACAGGAAAGGAGGATGGCTAGGAGATGCTCTGTTGTGGTCAGGCTTCCTCTCGGTGAACGCAAATAAAAGACCTGTTGAACAGCAAAACTTCCTCCTTGACTATTTCTCAGAAAATACGACACTACCTATCTATGGCTTGCGTGACTTCCACTCACGTTACTGCATGCATAGCTGGACCATAGACATACTATACATATATACATGTATAGTATGTCTATGAGCTGGACTACGAAGCTACTCGTTGAAAAAAGGAAGAGGAAAGAGGTTTTACCTGATATCTCGTCCATCGCTGGGAAATGTATGCTGGATTTTAATGTTCTGCCGCCCCGTTTGGTTGAAGGAAAAAAAAGTAAAAATAAATGTATTGATACTTTGTTACACGCGTGTCATATAATACAACACTGTGGTACATTTTCTACAATTCTTCGCGAGATGATTTTCAGAAACAATGCTTTTGCCTGTTTGCTAACCAGAGAGGACCATAACCCTCCCATTAGCGAGCATCAAATGTGTGATTTGTGCCCGATTAGCATAGCTATCAGCAGACCCTCCTCTGGCAATGACCTACTGTTTAAATCTGTGTTCCAACGTCGGGTTTCCAGAGCTCGTGGATTATTACAAACACCAAGCATCCCAGCCTCACAGATAAACCCAGTGACTTTTTTTTCGCAGAAAAGAGAGTGTTACGGGGGCAAAAGAAAGCCCTCACTAAGCAAACAACTGTCTCTGTAAAGACGCAGAAGGCTTCATGTGAGGTGGCATATTTAATTGCGCAGACAAAAAGCCACACACGATTGGGAAAATTTAGCAGCAATATCGATGAGTCGGATTATGCACGGGGATAAACTGGCCGCGGAGCTGGAACAAGTGCTGCTCTCTGGGACTGTCTCCCGCCGCCTCTCCCGCAACCTCTCAGCATAATTAAACAGCGCCCATCCATCACATTGATTTTTTTCTGCATACATAACTTTATAACTGTTCAATGTTACTTGTTTGTTCATAATATGTCTGTATATGCTCAGCATTATAAGTTATGGTGGGATGTTGCCTATTTGTTTTCGCTCTTGAGTTTGGTAATAAAATACACCAGCTCAGAGATCATGTTCAGTTTTGTTTTTGCTCTACTGCCTTGCGTGTGTTGCGTAAAACAGCCACATTATAAGGCCAGTGGCACTGTAACATTACACCACACATATTGCTGGGCGTGTACAATGACGTGAATGACCTGTGCATCGTAGTCAATACATCTGTCTGCAAAGTTTTCATTCAGTTTTTTAAAACAACCATGGCGAGATGCACAGAGTTGTTGCTGGCTCTTTGCACAACCATTCAAGGGCAAATGACATGGTACTGTACTGCACCTGGATGCTTACATGGGATTGCAAATATATGCAAAGAATACATTTCATGCCGATTCACTGTAGCTATTTGTACACGTCACCATCAGGTGAACTATAGCGCTATCATTAAATAATTTACTCTATCCACACATTTTCGCCCACGGCGAAAAAGCCCACAACACTTAGGGTGAAGATGCACTGGGCGATAGTGAACTTTGTGGGGATATTTGCAGTAACATATTTCGGGATATTGACAATATATGGAGATATATTGATGGATGCGCTCTGGACATATGTTTCCTTAACAAAACAGTAGCGCTATCATCAAACATCAACATTACTCTACAGTTTTTAAACATTTTACTCTCCTGGTTAAAAGGCACACAACACAATGATTTGTCTCTGATGATATGGTGTTTATTTAACATAAAATGTTCGGCATAGCATTTACCCTAGTGTTTCCATTGTCATGTCATTGTTTTGTGTTTCTAAAAAAAAAGTTTCCCGCGAACACGGGGTTTAAAATGACGCTATGACTACCGGGGTAACAGGAAGTGAACTGGCAATTTTTAAAATTCTAAATCATGCACTTCCAAACAACACCGAAATGGGGGATATTATTCCTTGCACATTTAGGCTACATTGTAAAGCTGTTGGGCAACAAACATGTACAGCATCTAAATTAAAAACAAATTACGAACTCACGTTGGGTGAGTTATATATGATTTAGGCCAAATAAACAGCATATTTCGAAAAACAGTTTGCAGTTTGCCTCTGAACTCCTTGTTGGTATTTTTGTAGTTCTGCTCAGCTGTTTTCCCTGTTTTAAAAGTCCCGACGGTGGGTGGTGGCAGTTGTGAAACGTCACCATACCACACCCCGCGCCCCGTCTCGCCTCGGCTCGTGTTCACTTGCGCCCCGGATCGCAAAAAAGTGTAGGGTCCGAGGTGGGTCGAATTGGCGTGTTGTTTGGACACGCCACCCTGTGTCAGCAGTGTGAACGCAACAGACGACCCACTAATTTTGGCAGAAATTACCGGTAATTTTGGCAGTGTGAAAGCTAAAGGTTATTCTATAACCCCGGTTCTCTGAGACATTGAGTGGAGAGATCCACCTATGGGAGGGACATCCGTACCCGACCCAAGCAGAAGCAACCAATTGCACCAAGTCTGGCTTGACAGACAGCAGCGCAAGTCCTAAGCCACGGGCGCTCCGCCCAGCGGACCGTGGTATAAAGGACGGAGCCGCGCTGCTCCACATCAGTAGACAAATTCGCTTATCGCAAAGCAAACGGGGCAATGTCGGTGGATCTCTCCACTCAATGTCTCAGAGAACCGGGGTTATAGAATAACCTTTAGTTCTCTTTCAACATTTCGTGTTCGAGATCCACCTATGGGAGAGATATGGACAACTCCCCGATTGCCCAATGACCTACCGTGTCTGCCAGCCTCGGATGGTCCCTCCACCGAGGAGAATCCTCAGCGGAGCGGTGCCAGACTCACCCTACGTGAAAAACACACATATTTTCCCAAGCGGGTAGCTGGAAAAGCGTGTGTAAGTGTTGAATTGTACACCACATAGTCAGCATCTGCCTTAGAGAATGTAACAATTCAGCGAAAAGAAGTGAACAGGGAATAATGAACGAGGCGCTCGTGAGAGAGTCACACAGAGCCTACGCTCAGTACTGAATGAGCTACCGGGGTCTTGGTGACATCCAGACGGTAGAACCTCACAAACGTATCCGGGCTGGCCCAACTGGCTGCGGAGCACACCTGTTGCACAGACACCCCCTGGAAGACCGACCATGAGGCCGCCATGCCGCGAGTCGAGTGGGCTCTCAATCCCGCGGGAGGCAGTTTCCCTTTCGCATCGTACGCCATAGCTATGGCTTCGACAAGCCAGTGAGACAGGCGCTGCTTCGAGATCGGTTTCCCGGTATACGGGGCTGCCCAGGAGACAAAGAGCTGGTCACTTTGTCTAAAACCCTTAGTCCTGTCCACATACGCCTTCAAAGCCCGTACAGTGCAAAGCGTGTTCAGCCTTCGCTCTTCCACAGAGGAAAAAGGAGGCGGGTGGAAAGCTGTGAGCTCTACCACCTCGCAAGCAAATGTGGGAAAACATTTCGGTAGAAACGCCGGGTTAGGTTTAAGGAAAACCTTATTACCACAAGGCGAGAACTGAATGCATGACGTGTGCACGGAGAGTGCATGCAAGTCACTAACGCGTTTGGCAGTGGTCAAAGCAAGCAATAAGGCTGTCTTGAAGGACAGCTGTTTTAGGCCTATGCTCCCAATGGCTTCGAAGGGTTCGCCAGACAGCGCATCCAAAACCAAGGGGAGGTCCCAAGACGGGATGAGCCTTTTAGAAGTCGGCAACAAGCGGCGCACCCCTTTCATGTATCTGCGTACTAAGGGGTGTCGTCCCACCGTGTCATCGTTGAAACCAAAGTGACAGGCGGATATAGCCGCCAAATAGACCTTAATAGTAGAGAAAGACTTCCCTTTCTCCATAAGGTTTTGTAGAAAGCCAAGAATGTCGGCGACCGAGCACTGATAAGGCACCACCTGACGCATATCACACCACTTCTCAAAGACTCGCCACTTATAGTCATAAAGTGACCTAGTAGACGAAGCCCTAGCGCTCTGCATGGTGGCCACGACGTTAGGAGGTAATCCTAACGCGGAGAGATTGTGCCTCTCACGGGCCAAGCCCAGAGCGCCACCCGGTCTGGGTGGTTGTGGTGAATTTCCCCGTTCGCCTGCGACAACAGGTCCGAACGCAGCGGGAGCATCATCGGCTGGGTATAAAGGAGACGAAAAATCTCCGCCAACCATGGTGCTTTGTGCCATCTGGGGGCTATTAGGATCAAAGTCAGCCCCTGTTCCCTCACTCGGGCCAACGTAGGGAGAATCAGACACAGAGGGGGGAAGGCATAGAGGAGCACTTTGGGCCAGGGGTGGGCAAGTGCGTCGATGCCGAGAGGCGCGTTTCCGTCCAGTAGCGAGAAGTACATAGGACAGTGGGCGTTTTCGCGCGAGGCGAAGAGATCTACGGCTGCTCTGCCGAATCTCCGCCAAATCAGATCCACTACCTGAGGGTGGAGGCGCCACTCTCCGTAAAGTGGATTGCCCCTCGATAGAAGATCTGCCCCCGTGTTCAGTTTGCCTGGGACATGTGTTGCGCGTAACGACAGAAAAAGCTGATTGCTCCACAGCAGCAGGTCGCGTGCCAGGCAATGTAGCGTCGAGGAGTGCATTCCCCCCTGTCGATTTATATACGCGACTGCCGTAGTGTTGTCGCAACGGACCAACACGTGACGGCCCCGCAGACGGGGGAGGAATCGCTGGAGAGCAATCCAAATGGTTAGGAGCTCCAAGTAATTTATGCGGAATGAGCGCATCTGCCCCGACCACACCCCGTTCACCGTCCTGCCGTCTTGGGTGGCTCCCCAGCCGGACAGGGACGCGTCTGTCGTTACAACTTTCCTCTCGGATACTGCCCCGAGGGGAGCACCGTGGGAATAAAACTCCGCCATTCGCCAATGGTGAAGGCACGCTGTACATCCGGGCGAGACTGTCACCTCGCGGCGGAGATCGCGCATGGGGTCGAGGCGGAGGGAAGAAATCCATTTCATGAATTCCCTCATTCTCAGAAGCCCCAAGGGCAGGACCTGTATGGCCGAAGCCATCAGGCCCTGCAATCTCAGGCATGTGCGGAATTTCACTTTCAATTTCACTTTCACTTCCTACTCTGAAGAGGGCGAGACGAACGAATGCGCTCCTGGGACAGGCGAGCGCGCATGGCAACCGAGTCCAGCTCCAACCCTATGAACGTGACGTTCTGAGAGGGGGAGTAATTGCTCTTGGAATGGTTCACCATGAAGCCCAGGGAAGTCAGATGCGTGTGCACACGATGGGTGTCTCGGAGCACTTGATCTTTGGACCTGCCCAGTACCAGCCAGTCGTCCAAATAAGTTAAAATTCTGATCCCCATTAGGCGTAATGGGGCCAGCCCCGCGTCCACACATAGGCAGAACACCCTTGGGGACAGGGCAAGCCCAAAGGGAAGAACCGTGAATTCGTAGCATTTGTCTTGATAGGCAAAGCGTAGGAATTTGCGGTGAGGGGGATATATGCCTATGTGGTGAAAGGCATCCTTGAGGTCGATCGATGTAAACCAATCGTTCCTCTGTACTGAGCGAGATAAAGTGTTGAAATTCAACATTTTGAAGTGGTAACGTCTTAAATGTCTGTTCAACACTCTGAGGTCCAGAATAGGACGGAGAGAACCATCTTTCTTCGGTACCAGAAAGTAACGGGAGTAGAAGCCCTGCTGGGCTTCGTTCCGTGATACTTCCCGAATAGCCCCCTTTCGTAAAAGAGAGTGTATCTCTTCCACTAAGAAATGAGCTGAAGTGACTCCTGTCTGGGAATAAATTATGCCGCCGAAACGAGGGGGTCGTCTGGCAAACTGAAGCCTGTATCCCCTCTCTATCGTCCTGATAACCCACTCCGGGGCAGATGTAGCCTTCCAAGCGGAGAGATGGGGAGAGAGTAGGCCTCTGTGCTCCAGCGGAGCATAAGGGCACCGCTGTGCGTGAGGAGTGTGCACTCCTGTCCGCGTTGCAACGTCGCCACCTGGTGGTAGAACCAGGGTGGAGGAGCATCGCGTGAGATGGGCCAGTGGTCCCATACGCGGTGCACTGCTGCCCTCTAGTGGCCAGACCGCGGACTGCGGTGGCCGGGCGCTCATACAACCTGGCATCAGAAATGTTTGAATCATGTTCACACATTGAATGGGCGGGGCCTTTATTGAGGGAACTGGGAGATTGTGGTGTTGAGAACGGTGTGCTTGGGCTGCACAAAGCACGCTGTCTCCCGTCTCGCCTGCGCCAGTGGCCTGTAGCACGGGGAACTGTGCCGTGGCCGTCATGAGGGCATTCACGCGGAGGGGGGAACGCTCCGCAACAAACAGAAAACTTCCCTTCTTCGAGGGGGGGGGGGCGTGGAGCATGCCCATTGGGCTGGTCGCCCGCGAACCTGGACTGAGCTCCGAAGCATCCTGGTCAGGAAGGACGCTTCCTTTTGTTCTCCGCAGGGTTGGCGGGGGTTTTTCCCGCCACCGCTGCGAACGAAGCTTTGCCCCAGGGCTTCGCTTGCTGCTGGGGCTGGCGTTGCTGTGCCTGCTGCCCTTGCTGTTTCCCGCGTTGTCTGGGAGGTCGACTCGCCGGTTGTGGGGGACGGACAGCAGGCTGCTGAGGGGGTCTCAAAGGAGGGGGCGGGCGTGACACAGCTTTGCGAGGGAGACAAAGCTTGAACGCCTCGTCCTACTTCTTCTTATCGTCGCAGCGTTGCTGCATCAGCGCGACGGCTGGACCGAAGAGAGCCTGTCCGGGCTCCACGGGGGCGCCGGCGATACGCCTCTTCTCGTTATCGGGGAGCCCGGACAGGTTAAGCCAAAGGGCCCGCTCACCCACCACGGACAGCGCCATGGAGCGCCCACAAGCCTGGACGGCCTGGCGGGCATTGCGCAGGACGAGATCGTTAACAGTAACGATCTCCTTCCACATGGCAGGAGTGCCGCTGCCACTCGCCAACAACCTGCTCATGTCCTCCATCAGCTCGGCTTGGTAAGCTGAGAGGAGGGAGGACACGTTAAGGGCTCTCACAGCAAGCGAGGAAGCCCTGTAGGAGGTCTGGAACACAGACGGTGAGAACCGGTCCATCTTATTAGGGAGGACCGGTTTCGGGGGGGCGAGCAGCCCTCCCTGTGTGGGGTGGAGGTGCCTGGCGATCGAGGGTTCGACAGCCGGGGGGTCGCCCATGCCGAGGGCGGACATGTCCTTGACCTCCAAACCCACAAGCCCGTGTTTCAGCTCCAGCGGTTCTGCCCAGAACTGTTTCAAGTGCTTAGCACATGCGGGGAGAACAGGCAGGAGCTGCTTTTTGGGGCCTGGGGGCAAACCCAGGAGTTTGCCGTCATATACATCCCTCTCTTGGTCGGCCGGGTTAATGAGGGCCGGCCATTCGATGCCGAGACGGACGGCAGCCCGCTCGCACACCTCGAGGAGGATGGTCTGAGGCAGCGCAGACGGAGCAGAAGGAGGGGGCTGGAACGGAGGAATGGAGTCCTCGTCGCCCGAGCCTTCCGACTCGTCAAAATCAAGCTCACACTCCCCAGGCAGTTCGCACTGGAGAGGAGCAGGGACAGTGAGGTCAGGTCTGGAGCTATCCAGGATTTCTGACCTCTCAGCCCAGTCGAGGGAAGCCGAGCCCAGGAGGGGATCCGGGGCGTCGGCCATCTCGTCGTCATCCCTGTCCTCAGCCCCCTGCGTCGCGGCTACCTTGAGCCGGCGGCGGAGGAGCTTTTTGGGGAGAGCCAAGCAGTGGCTACAGTTCTCCGGAGTGGAGAGAGCGTCTTGGGCGTGTTTATAGCCCATGCAGACCACGCAGAAGGGATGGGCATCCCTAGCTGCGATAAGGGCACCGCATGTGGCCGGGCAGGCGCGCGAAGAAGGCTCCAGGGCAGGTGACGTTGGCTTCGAGAGAGCCATTCGGATAACCAGTAACTAACTCACCCGTCGTACACGCCAGGCGGAGGTGGATCCAGGTAAGGATATGTCCTCCTTTAGGCAGTTAAGTGCCACGATTAGCTGAGCTAGCTATTAGTTGTACTTTTTACGGTGGTTAACCAAAGTTGCAAAATTCTGCGAGAAGCGAATGTCATCTGATGTGGAGCAGCGCGGCTCCGTCCTTTATACCACGGTCCGCTGGGCGGAGCGCCCGTGGCTTAGGACTTGCGCTGCTGTCTGTCAAGCCAGACTTGGTGCAATTGGTTGCTTCTGCTTGGGTCGGGTACGGATGTCCCTCCCATAGGTGGATCTCGAACACGAAATGTTGAAAGAGAACGACTATTGTCGACGTTTACTCTACACCAGAGTCTGTTCTACCCTGCTCAAGAAAGCAAAGTGATGGCGGTAAGTGAAAAATACACCATTTTTTATGCTCACAACGATATTACATTGTTGACCCAGCGGCACAGTAAGGCACCGGATGAAGTATATATGATATTTGATGTGGTGATGTAGTTTGTGGGGCTAAGTATTGTATGAAGTTTGCATGTTGGATAACGTAGCGTAATCGTGGTAACTAGTGCTAGCTCCCGACTACCCTTAGGTAAAGATATGTCTTGTGGAATTGAATTTATGCAATAGTTATCCCTCTGTGCGAATTAACTATATATAGTTTTGTGTGTGTGTATGCAAGATTAGCAAGAGTTCAACTGTCGTTAAAGTGAAACATCAGTTCGGCCAGAAAGACTCAGAGAATAAGAATTCCAATTAAAGCATTTTAATATGGTCAGAATAAACAACTGAACATTAATTAGAAAGTAGATATTCTTTGGCGTAGGTTCGGTCATCAGCCTGGGTCTTGCATCGTTGGGATCCAGCAGAACCAGCCGTTGCCGTTTAGCAGAACCCAGAATTTTCCCCCCAGGCGGATGGACAGGGACCAACCTGGTGGTGGTGGGGAGGGAGGAGGATGCGTCAAAACGTCCGCACCTGAAGCAGCGAAAAAGGTAAATTAGACAGGTCATTATAAAGCAGGTGGCGGCCGCTGATTGGTCAGAGACAGCGCCCGTCCCAGCCAATGTCGTCTTCCTGGCAGAACTTTCGCAGGCTTTCATTTCGGCTGGACAAACATAGTACCAGTTTCCAGTGTTGGCCTATGTGGCTAGCGGTGTTTATAAACGGTGTTTCGCGAAAAACATGGTATTTGTACCTCTTTCCACAACACAACGGGGATAGAGCTACAGAGAGAGCTTGTTGGCCGCTGGTTATAGAAAGAGGGTTGAGCTTAACCTAATTCTTGTCTTGTAGGAACAAGTATACCAGGCCTTGTTGCTGGTAAATCTTACACAGGGTTAGATTAAGCACTATAACCTCATGCTCATGCCGAGTTAAGGCAGAGCCTAACTTGAATGGCCTGCCTCCACCGTGGCAATAACAATAATGAACTATGCGTTCTATCAGCAGCCAACGTGAAGATGCGCCTCGCACACAGAGTTTAATAACAAATAAACAATTCTGAAACCCTAACAGGTTCGAATGCAAGTGAACATGTATATTCCTTGCTGACAAGGAAGTGTAAACTAATTAGAAATTTTACACTAGGCTAGATTCTATTGCGTAGTTCTTTACATAACAAACCAAAAAATAAAATATCAACTTAACATTTACAGTATTTTCTCTGCATTTAATACAAGTCATTGCAAGATTATCTGACTGTGTTGGCAAAGAGCAATGTTTATTGTTCAAAGTAATAGAAGTATTGCATAATTAGTCTAATTTTTCAAATGTATATGCACAGTAAACTTGTTTTTGTAAAGATCTGTATCCTTACAGGTAAAAGGCAAGCTGAAGCCTGTGTAGGACCATAATGCATATTTTGTTAAATGTTTTCCAGCACCCAACACACTTTAGAGGGCGTCCCGCCAACCAGCAGTACCTCAAGGATGGGATCTACAAATGCCCCTGCTGTAAATTCTCCCCCGAACAAGAATTTAAATTCTCCGGCCATGTTGCAAGCCATATCAGGCATGCTGTGCAACGTGGAGGTAGGGTTATAGATGTTGGCTTGGGTGGTTTTACACTATAAACAAAATGTGTGATGAGTTGTTGTTGAGTGGTGTTGTTTCTCTTTCACAGACTTCTACATTTGTAAATGTAACCTTGACTGCAGGTCAACGGCACATTTTCATTGTCTGTTTTGCACACAATAATCCGAAAAGACCAGGTTACACCACATGTAAATCAGTGCTCCTCCAACTAGCCGCCTCTCCCTTCTCCTTCCTCCGCCCTCCATCATGTGCCCTCCAGCGTTGCAGCCATCAGTGCTCCACCACCTGCATGTTTACTTTACAGTATGCTTTTTATATGGCCATGGGGTGGACATTTGACTTCAGTCAGGTATGATTTTGTGGGGACTTGAACAAATTGGTGTGTGCGCACACACACACACACACACACACATACTGACACATACTTTCAGTATGTAAAGAACAAACACTGACACCTCTTATGCACACACACTAGGGTGATCCCAAATAATTATTTTGTCAATTGAATATTCAGTACGTAAAAGGAATTTCAGTACTCCTGTATCACTCAGTCTAATATTTGTAGGTGATTTAAATAAGTTACTGTCACACACTGATATTTGCACACAGCCTTCATCATACTGACGAAGAACACTTTAGTTTAAACTGAATCCTGAACCTGTTTTTTGTCTTTTTGTTAGGATGACATCCCCTGGCTACGGAGGTGGTGGTGTCATCACCTGCTTGAAATCTTGATGCCTGCTGCAACGTATGCAATTAATACTTACTTCCTTGAATGTAATGATTTCATGAACAGCAACCTGTTACTAACAGTCTGCATTATACTGGTTTGTTGTGACAGCCCTGATGAGCCACTTAAAGTGTTGAGTATTGAAGAACCGGCAAGGTAAGGTGGTAGGACAAAATCTAAATCCAAGCAAAAGACAAATCTTTTGGGATTGTATTATACTCCTTACAAGGGATTTCTTTCTTTCTTAGGAAAATTCAACATGTGGGTGACTTGGTAGCGCTAGACCCAGATCCAGTGGAGTCCTTTGAACAGGTGTTTGGCGGGGGGTGGATTTGTGATTAAAATGTGATGTATGTTAGTATGGAATGTAATGTAATATAATTTTATTTACAGTAATGTATGTAAAAGCTGTGTGTGGTGTGTGTCAGGTCAGTCAGTGATGAATGCGGTGATGAGAAATAGAATGTGTGTAAAACAGTATGTTTAGGTTCAGGACATGTGAGTTGGTGATACTGTAAGGTGTGTAAAGTGCTTTAAGTCTGGTATAAGTGTGCGTAGTGTATCGTGATGGGTATGGACACGTGCAGCGTTGTGTGTGTGTTTTTGAAAGGGCTATTGTCAGGCCATCCAAAGTTTACAAACACAGTCCTATGCATCACTTTGACCTTAGTGGTTTTAACAGTAAGTTGTTAGGATGAAAATATGTTTATAGCTGCCATGTATTGTTCTAAATGTCTTCTGTCTCTATCCCAGAAAATAATGAGGAACATTAATGCTGCAGTGTCCCCTTTTAAGAAAACCAGTCCTTGTTCCGTGGACATGTGGACACGCCCCCCATATTGGGCATGACTGAAGAGGACAGACGGCAGGCGCTGCAAAACATCGTAGCAGAAGACGGCAGTGAGTCGCAAGACTGCCTTCTCTTCGTGTTTGAACTCCAGGAAGACTACCAGACGTTCTTGGAACATTGTGTGGCTGCAAAGATCAACATCTCTGTCTGTATGTTCCACACCCCTACCCATTTCATTTAGCCAGGTGATTGCCAAGCTACAGTTCAGTAGTAAAAATATTTCACTTTAGTATTGCAATTGCAAAATTATATTTGTTATAGCCTGTTATAATTGTGTACTATTATTACTATCTGCACCACTTGTACATTTATATTTAATAGCCTTACATATGTGTTCTGTGTAATGCACTACTGTTGTTGTCTGGCTGTAAAAGCTAGGATTCAAGGTTATTTTTGATCCTCTGTTGCCACCTACTGGCAGATATTGGTAATTTCAGTGAGTAATGTGAGTAAGGACTCTAACTGACTTCAGGTCATGGGTGTTGGGCATTTTCTCATTTGATGACAGCATTAGGCTCGACTCCAGTTGTCACATTCATGGTTCAAATATATGGGAATTATCTTCCTAAATTACAAGGTTGTCTTGAAGGCATCGTTGTTTTACCCTGCTTCAATAGACCATAAAGAGTTAAACTGTAACCTTTTGTCTGCGTGGTTTGTTGGAGAGGAGTTATCTAGCTGTTGACCCCAGCAAGGTGTTGAGGCAGAACAGTACAAAATGTGTTTTTTAACATTATTGTTGTTCATTATGTTCCACACCCCCAACCCTTTTGACTGTAAATTTATATTCTATTGCCTATTTTATGTATGTATGCTTTTAAAGTCATTACTGTTCTTTATGTTTATCTTTATTTGTACATTAGTTTATAGACTCTACATATATGTATATTTGTTTTATATGATTGTTGTTCCTTGTGTTAATTTTAATAAAAGTTTTTGTGTGGAAAACTTTCACTTTGGACTTCTGGTACAAACCTATTTAATATAGGGATATAAGTTTAGAGTTGCATTCAGTGTTAAGCTGCTGTTTGGAACATTAATTAAAAAATAGTGAAATTATTGTAACACCCCAATAGCCTACTGCCATACGTAACTATTGTTTGATAATGCATGATCATTGGAACATTTCAGTGTTTGGGTGAGTATTTTTAGTGGTTACTTTGGCTTCAACAACAAAATCTCAAAAAGCTTTATTTCAAAACATTACAACAACATCCACTCTATTTCGGTATATTTAATATTCAAACCCGAGACTTGCTGAAATTTTTCCCCTTTACCCACCGAGCTATATAGCTGGTGGTATATGGTAGGTAAGTAGGTTTCTCAATGTTAAGATGGCGGTCAAAAAAAAAGTTTAATTTTCAAATGTAAACAGACTGAAAATAAACCACAGGACCGCAAGGTTTGCCCTTCATTTAATTGTCAGTTCGCCAAACTGCCAGTGGACTTTCTTTCTAGCATTTAAGTCTGCATAGTGAAGTTCACGTCTCGTCATACAAATAAAATGACCGACCACAATCAATATGGCCGACTTGGATGTGTGACACAATCAATATGGCCGACTTGGATATGTGCCACAATCAATATGGCCGACATTGCCGACTTGAACGTGTGACACACTCAATATGGCCGACTTGGATATGGGAGGAGTTGGATATCCAACAGGCTACGGACTGCAGCAAGAGGTACTTAAACCACGTGACCACTGTGGCGGCGACATCAAAGCATGTCGCAACTCTTTCTCTCTACGGCTCTGGGGTAGAGGCATAGGCGAAAGTTGAAGTACCCATGGAGAAATCCCAACCCGGAAAGGGCCCAATAGCCTTTAGCATTCCGTTGACTTCCATTCATTTTATCGTCACTTTGAAATTAAACTAGATGTACCGCATAGCGGTACATGTTATGACCGCCGCAGTATATTGAAATGTGGGTATGTTGGTATGATGAGTGTGTGGTAAAGCAGTGTTGTGAGGTGAGAATTTCTGTGGAAATGATTTCCTGGAAGTGGGCATGGATGTGGGTTTTGAATGAATGACATTGTGTGTGTTTGTGTAGTGTGTAGGAGTGATTTGTGAAGGCAAGGAATAGGCAAAAGGAGATTTTGTACAATTACAGCGCCCCCTATAGACCAAAATGTATGGCACATGCTGTGGTTTTAGAGGTCTTTGTGCTTATCGTGCATGACGAATTTTGTGCAGTTCCCACCTTCTCGGTCCAAGATATTGGCAGTTCAAAATCCCATTTTTTGCATTTACGCATATCACTAGGTGGCGCTATGCTTCAAGTGAGTGTTTATGGGCTGGGTCCATACGCCTCTGTAACACCAGCATACTAACACAAAATCGTTGTCTTGGGCAAAATTGTTGGCGAGTTATTTAACAAAAACTGCTTTTCAACACCTATCTTTGGCGATAAACATCGCCCCCTATGACGAAATGTGACAAAATTTAGTACACATGAAAAGAAAGCTGTTTACAGATGGCATGTCAACTTTGACCAAATTTGAGCAATTAAAAGTCAAGATATGGAAATTTGAAGAATTTTAAGCTCCGTGTTAAATGTTCATTGACTTGTAACTTCGGAACAGTTTATCTCAAGATAAATCCTTTGATAAATTTTTGTCAGCATTGTCTGTAGATGGCATATACCAACTTTGGTTAGATTCACATAAACGGCCTATGACGAGTTCGTTCAGATTCGTTTTCGCAATGTTAAAATTTCACGGAAATTGTTCTCGTTGGAAGTGGGCATCGACCAGTGTTTTCAATGCGTGAGGGTCAATAGATTTCACGATAAAAAAAATTGGTTGTGAACATCAGCATTCTCTAGATAAGAGGCAAAATGTCATTTTGTACAATTACAGCGCCCCCTATTGACCAAATTGTATGGCACGTGCTGTGGTTTTAGAGGTCTTTGTGCTGATCGTACATGACGTATTTTGCGCAGTTCCCACTTTCTCGGTCCAAGATATTGGCAACTCAAAATCCCAATTTTTGCATATACCCTTATCACTAGGTGGCGCTATGCTTCAAGTGAGTGTTTATGGGCTGGGTCGATACGCCTCTGTAACACCGACGTATCACAAAAATTTCATGTTGTTGGGTGAAACGTTCATTGAGTTATTATAACATTTTGCCGGTCTCCCCCTCTTTAACTGGCACAGCGGGGGGGTGGCCCTGGGGGACCAAAAGGCGTTATTCGCTCACAAACTTCTAGGGCTACATGCCTACAAACATTCATGTCCCCCCATGTTTCAGTGTCCCAGGAATCGTTGACAAAAAATCGGTGAAAAAAAAAAAAAGAAAAAAAAAAAAAAAAGGGAAATTTTTTGCGGCAACTCCAATATGACCGCTTTCGCTAGCTTCGCTAGCGGCGGTCATAATAACTTTACATGAGAAGCACTCTGTGTCTTGATATTGGCATTGTTGTAAACCAGAGAGGACACAGCAAAACATATTTGCTTCGATCGGAAATCTGTCATGTTATTGCCTTGTAAGAAACGTTTATCTGAAATTGTGCTAAAAATGGCGTCACAAACCGTTTACTTTTCTATTCATGTTGGGGAAACATTTACATCAATATTTCTAAAAGAAATTAGCTTGGAAATTGGTATGTTGGTAAGCAGAATCGCTATCTTTATGGGTTTTACTATTCGATGCAAGTGAATTGAGAAAGATGGCTAAGCTAAACTACATGCTATAACTTGGTATGTACATGCTAACAGGCTAGCTCCCTTGATATGCTGGCTTGTAAGACTGCCTGGAACCAAAGTTAGTTGACGGGTGTCACGGGGTGACTAAGTTACAGCGGACGCGCTGTGGTTCCAGGGGACGCGCTATTAGGTTGCACCAAGATGGCTGCCCCCGAGTGACTATTGTTTACTAATGAGCTTCAGCTGCATGGGTGATTGGTGATTGGGGCACTGCGGGTTAGCTGGACTATTTAATGCCTCCTTCCTTTGGTGGTGGATGAAGCAGCGGGAAGGACTTCCATGAGGAGTTGGAGCAGAGCTGGGTGAGCTGAGGCAAGGACCCTACGGGAGCGGTTCCAGAGTGGCTGTGGTGTTGTGGAACAACCGAGGGGTGGAATCGTCTACCCCTCCAACAGTTAAGTGCCCATTTTGGTTGAGTAGTCTGGATGCTGGACTAGCGCGTGTGAAACTTTTGCTTGTGTGACCGTGCTGCTATCTCCTTCTCGCCTCCACCCTGATCAGCGACTGGTGTGTGCGGAGCAACGCGCGCTGTGTGGCAGAGCGAACAACACTCCTGTGACTGGGCTGCGCGCTGTGGAGATTGGAGGGGTGAAATCGCTCACCCCTCAATAAGATAAGTGGCGTTCTTTCCCTACGACTACTCTGCTTGCTGCTGGTGCCTTTAGAACTGTGTGTGCCTCTCAAACCCCGCTTCTTCTCTGCACTCCCTGTCTGTTTCTGCTCTGCTGTGACGCTCCGGACGTACCCTGGTGCTGTGTGGACTGCTTAGCGTTACGCTGCTCGTCTGGCCTGGAACGGCTGTGGGTCTTTCCCCGTGGCTGTTTCGTTACCTGCGGGACGGAAACGGAGGGGGTGCTTCGTCGTCCCATAAGTTAAGTACTTTTTACGTGCTCGTCTACGCCTGTCTTCATTCATTGTCTGGTGGCTCCCCCTCTTGACTCTACATTGCCGTCGCCTCTGCTGGGCGGCAGGAAGAGACTTTTTTTTGGACATTCTCATTTTGGGCCCACCCCTTTTGGCTTAGTAATACGGTGTAACGCTACTAGCCCAGTGGTGTTTGTTGCACTGATTGATTGCATGCGATGTATTGTATGTAATGTGGTGTTGTATTTACTGCCCTTATTTGCCTGCTGAGGGTATTTGTAGTGATCACTTCTTGAACCATTGCGTGCAGTGTGTCGTTGTATTAATCGCCCTCATTTGTGTGCCGTGGGGGTATTTGTAGTGATCACCTGATTGAACCATTGTGTGCTGTGTGTTGTATTTGTAGTGATCACCTTACATTGCATGCCGTGTGTTGCTGTGTTAAGAGCCCATAACGGGGTTTGGAAGCGTACACCCCCCTCCTGCCCATCTGAGTAGCTTCTGTCTCTCTCTCTCCCAGCTCCCAGCGGACGGCCATTGTACAGGACACCGCTGGAGTAGGACTCCTCCTAGCCGCTGTGTTGCTGGCCGGCTCCTCCTTCAGAGAGGGGGGGCAACTGTTGGACTGGACTGGCTTGTTGTGGACGAGTGGCCTTGGACTTATGGACTTTGTTCATTTTTAAATGTGTTAATAAAGTGTGTTTTATAATTGCACTCGTTGTCTGTAAATTGATTGGCCTAGTTTGCTCCCTGGTGGTTGTGCAGTGTAGTGCGGGTCTACAACACCCCCGCCCTTGGTCACAATTGGCGTAGTCGGCAAGGATCCAACACCAGGTGGAGCTACTAGACCTCTCAATATGCAAGACGAACGTGTTTTAGAGGATAGGCCACAAGTCATGATGCCTGTGTTTATGGGAGCCCCGTGGGCACAGAGATATCGGGGAGAGGGGTCTGAAGTGACTCTGGGGGAATGGACTGCACAAGTTAAATATCTTATGAGTGTCCAGGGTTTGAGTGGGCCTCAACAGATTCAGTTTATTTTGGGCTCATTAGAAGGGGAGGCTAAGCGAGAAGTTTTGGCTGCAAGTGACACTGAACGCAATACTCCAGCTAAGATATTTACCCTGTTGTCATCTCTTTATGGGGATAACATTCCAGTGGCAGCTTTGAGGGCACAGTTTTTTAATTGTAGACAGGGCCCTAAACAATCTGTTCGCTCGTTTTGTTTGCAAATCCGTGAACTGTTTTCTAGGTTACGCAGCCGAGAGGACTCTGGCCTGGGAGAGACCGACTCTGTGCTACGTGATCAGTTTTTAAATGGCCTCAGGGACGGCCCCATTCGACAGCAGCTGAGGGCCCAATTACGCCGTGAGCCGGGGTTGGCCTTTGAAGCGGTACGCAAGGAGGCCATAGCCCTTGAGGCTGATCGGATTGAGCCTGATGAGACCCCCGTTTGTATGGCGGCCACCAACTCTACGGCTGCGGCACCCACCCCCGCAGCTGATTGGAGGCAACAGCTACGGTCAGAAATTATGAAGGATGTCCAGGAGCAGATGGCTGAGCTCTCTAAGTCCATCATAGAGGAGCTGCGTAGTAGGCCTGCCAGTGCTCCTCGGTTTCATCGTGAGCGGTCACACTCGGAAGGAGCAACTGCTGAGCGCAGGCCCCCACACCAACCAGCCACGTCCCGGTTTCAGTGGGATGCCCAAGGTCGACCAATCTGCACTAAATGTGGGGAGGCGGGGCATATTGCCCGTTATTGCCGCCCCAGGAGAGCATCACAAGGGGATTTTTAGTTTTGCCGGCCACTGTGGGTCAAGTGTCCGGTACCCCTCAGCAGGACCCTCTAATCCCTTCTAGAGATAGCTTAATAGGACATTGCCCCCAAGTGGAAGTTCAGGTGAACGGCAAGAATGTCCGGTGTCTGATAGACACTGGCTCCCAAGTTACTATGTTTGCCGAGAGCCTATGCCAGGAACTTTTTGGTGAGTGTAGCCCAACAGGTTCTGGAATGCCCTGGCTTACGCTGCGTGGGGCTAATGGGTTGGACATTCCCTATACGGGCTACATCGTGGTGGATTTCAGGGTAAGGGGTGTTCAAGTGCCACAGAGAGGGGTGGTGGTTGTGAAAGACCAATGTTTGGGGGCTCATAAAGCCCTCCTTGGTATGAATGTGATAACTGACTGTTGGGAAGAGCTTTTTCAACAATACCAGGGGATGGCAGTTGCCACAAACCGCAGCACATCAGACAAGCGGGGCTGGGAAAAAGTTTTCATCGACTGTCGCCGTATTGCAGCTGTGGCTGCCCAACAACAGAGAGTGGATACTGCCCGTGTAGCATGCCGCTACGCCCTTTCCATTCCTGCTGGCAGCGAAGCACTTGTGTGGGCCAGCCTGCCCGCTCGTCCTGGCTTTGCCAATGAGTGTGTACTGATTGAGCAGCATAAGGACTGCAGCGGGATTGAGGTGGCGCGGTCCCTGGCCACCATTCAACGAGGGCGGGTGCCAGTTCGAGTGCGAAATGTGCAGCCTTACCCAGTGCGTTTGTATAGACTACAAAAACTTGCCCAGGTCACGGGGGTTGATGGCTCTGCGGTGAGGGAAGGCGCAGATTTACACTTTACTGAATTAAGCCCAGGTGTGGTGGAGGTGGGTGTGGTCCAGTTGGGGTCTGGGACAAAGGGTTCAGGGGAAGGGGTGCTTAACCATTTAACGTGTGAGTCCTTGCAGGGAGATGGCCTAGACCCTGACCAACAACAACAGCTCCAGCAGTTTCTGTCTCGATGGAGCCATGTCTTCTCCAGCCACGAGGAGGACTATGGCTGCACTGATGTAGTGACCCACGTGATCCCAACTGGAGACGCTACCCCAATCCGAGAGAGATACAGGCCAGTCCCCCCTACACTCTACAAGGAGATTAAGACCCTCCTCCAAGGTATGCTAAAAGGGGGAGTTATAAGGGAAAGCAGTAGCCCCTGGGCAGCACCTATAGTCCTGGTTCAAAAGAAATGTGGATCTTGGCGCTTTTGTGTGGACTATAGGAAACTCAATAGTGTAACTAAGAAGGACGCCTTTCCATTACCCCGTATCGAGGATTCATTGACCGGTTTAACCCAGGCCGCGTGGTACTCCACATTGGATCTAGCCAGTGGGTACTGGCAAGTTAGAGTAGAGGACCAGGACCGGGAGAAGACTGCCTTTACTACCCCGTTTGGCCTCTTTGAATGGGAAAGGATGCCGTTTGGACTCTGTAATGCTCCGGCCACATTTCAGAGATTAATGCAGAGATGCTTAGGGGGGCAATTGTCAGAATCTGCTCTAGTTTATTTGGATGATGTCATAATCCATTCTGTGGATTTTACAGCTCACCTGAACCACCTGGAGGAGGCCTTCCGGTCACTGGAGCATTATGGCCTCAAACTGCGACCGGAGAAGTGCCATCTTTTCCAGACCGAGGTACGGTTCCTTGGTCACCGGGTTGGTGGCAAAGGGGTCTCCCCTGAACCAGAGAAAGTCTCAGCTGTGCAAGACTGGCCCGTTCCCACGACAGTCAGGCAAGTCCGATCCTTTTTGGGGTTTGTGGGATATTATAGAAGGTTTATTAAAGACTTCTCTAAAATTGCCCGACCCCTGAACACTCTCTTGCAAGGTACAGGGCGCCATCGTCGCCGGGGCTCTCCTCCAGTTACCTGGGGCCCGGAGTGTGAGTCTGCTTTCTGCCAACTTAAACAAGAATTACTCCAGGCACCTATACTCGCCTATGCTGACTTCTCTCAGCCTTTCTTAGTATATACTGACGCTAGTAATTGTGGCCTTGGGGCAGTGTTGGCACAGCAACAAGCAGGGACTGAACGGGTTATTGCTTATGCTAGCAGGAGCCTCCACCCAGCAGAGAGAAATGATGCTAATTATAGCTCATTTAAACTAGAACTGTTAGCTATGAAGTGGGCGCTTTGTGAAAAGTTTAAAGACTACTTATGGGGTACTAAAGTAACTGTGATCACAGACAACAACCCTTTAGTCCATCTACAGACCGCCAAGCTTGGTGCGGTTGAACAAAGATGGGTTGCGCAGTTGGCTAATTTTGATTACCACATTCAGTACAGGCCCGGGAGGGATCACACCAATGCCGACGCCCTCTCAAGGCTGCCTGTCCCTGGTACTGTGGCGGCAACATCCCGTCCAACGTCTGCGGCTGCCGCTCCACCGTCGGACGAGGAGGAGCTACTCGTGGGGATTGTCGAGGCACCAGGGACTGAGGATGACTGCCCTCCTGCCAGTTGGGGATGGAACCCGGTCTACTGGCGAGAACTACAAGGGAAGGACCCCAGTTTGACAACCCTTCGGACTTACCTAGAAAGAGGTAGGCCACCCCCAGTATCAGAGCGAAAAGTACAGCCCCGGCCGGTGCAGAAATTGTTGTCCCAGTGGGAGCGGTTGAGTTTGAAGGAAGGGGTTGTCTGCCGGATTGCAGATGACCCTGTCACCCATGATTCCAACTGTCAGATTCTTGTCCCCCAAGATCAGATTCGCCCATTGTTGGAGGCCTACCACAGTCAGACTGGCCACCAGGGCAGGGAGCGGACATTGTCCCTGGTAAAGAGGAGGTTTTATTGGCTACAGATGGAGGCATCTGTAGGATCGTTTGTACAAGCATGCCCTCGTTGTAACTTGCGTAAGGCTAGGCCTAACGTGAAAGCCCCTCTAGTCCCTATTGTGCCTCAGGCTCCGCTTCACGTAGTTGCTATGGACTTTCTTACACTTAGTCGCCCCACTGACCGTTATCATAACATCCTAGTCATTACGGACTTGTTTACGAAGTTTGCATGGGCTGTCCCCACCCTAGACCAAACTGCCCTTACTACAGCTAAGGCCCTGTGGGCCGTTGTCTTTCAGCCATTTGGTTGCCCAGAGGTCCTCCATTCGGACCAAGGCCCAAATTTTGAGTCGACCCTGATTGCAGAGCTGTGTAGAATGTATGGTTGCCGTAAGACCCGTACAACACCATACCATCCTCAGGGGAACGGGGGTTGTGAAAGGTTTAACCAGACCTTACTGAATTTGTTGGGGACTTTACAGGTAGACCAACAAGATAGGTGGGTTGAGTATTTGCCATCCCTTGTCCATTCTTATAATAACAGTGTTCACAGTTCGACAGGGTATGCCCCCACTTATTTGATGTTCGGCCGCCATGTGCGGCTGCCCCTAGATGTTCTTTGGGGCACTACAGAACCTGAGAGAGCTGGAAGTACCACTGAGTGGGTGGCCCAACATCATAAACGCCTCCAGTATGCTTACAGTAAGGTGTCTGAGAATCTAGGAGCTGCAGCGGGACGGATGAAGCGCCTCTACGACCGTACAGCAAGGGATGCCCCACTCCTGCCAGGAGAGAGGGTGTTGGTGCAGAACAACCGCCGCCAAGGCCAAGGGAAGTTAAGTGACCGGTGGGAGTCCCAGCCATATGTGGTCTTGCGCCACCACCCCGACTCCCCAATCTACACAGTAAGGCCAGAAGGCAGGCAAGGCCCCGATCGAGTGCTCCACCGCAACCTGCTGCGCCCGTGTCTCCATTACCCTGTAGGACCAGTGGCAGAGAACCCTCCTGCACAGCCCTCTCAACCTCAAGTAGGGTGGGGGTGGGCGCCGATGGCTTTCGGGCCAGCTGTTATGGAGGGTGAACCAGAAGCTGAACCCAGGCGGTCCCAGAGGGCCACTCTGGGGCGGCCGCCAGAAAGGTATGGAGACTGGGGTCAGTAAGGGTTCTTGGGACTAGAACCCATTTGGAGGGGGTGGGTGTCACGGGGTGACTAAGTTACAGCGGACGCGCTGTGGTTCCAGGGGACGCGCTATTAGGTTGCACCAAGATGGCTGCCCCCGAGTGACTATTGTTTACTAATGAGCTTCAGCTGCATGGGTGATTGGTGATTGGGGCACTGCGGGTTAGCTGGACTATTTAATGCCTCCTTCCTTTGGTGGTGGATGAAGCAGCGGGAAGGACTTCCATGAGGAGTTGGAGCAGAGCTGGGTGAGCTGAGGCAAGGACCCTACGGGAGCGGTTCCAGAGTGGCTGTGGTGTTGTGGAACAACCGAGGGGTGGAATCGTCTACCCCTCCAACAGTTAAGTGCCCATTTTGGTTGAGTAGTCTGGATGCTGGACTAGCGCGTGTGAAACTTTTGCTTGTGTGACCGTGCTGCTATCTCCTTCTCGCCTCCACCCTGATCAGCGACTGGTGTGTGCGGAGCAACGCGCGCTGTGTGGCAGAGCGAACAACACTCCTGTGACTGGGCTGCGCGCTGTGGAGATTGGAGGGGTGAAATCGCTCACCCCTCAATAAGATAAGTGGCGTTCTTTCCCTACGACTACTCTGCTTGCTGCTGGTGCCTTTAGAACTGTGTGTGCCTCTCAAACCCCGCTTCTTCTCTGCACTCCCTGTCTGTTTCTGCTCTGCTGTGACGCTCCGGACGTACCCTGGTGCTGTGTGGACTGCTTAGCGTTACGCTGCTCGTCTGGCCTGGAACGGCTGTGGGTCTTTCCCCGTGGCTGTTTCGTTACCTGCGGGACGGAAACGGAGGGGGTGCTTCGTCGTCCCATAAGTTAAGTACTTTTTACGTGCTCGTCTACGCCTGTCTTCATTCATTGTCTGGTGGCTCCCCCTCTTGACTCTACATTGCCGTCGCCTCTGCTGGGCGGCAGGAAGAGACTTTTTTTTGGACATTCTCATTTTGGGCCCACCCCTTTTGGCTTAGTAATACGGTGTAACGCTACTAGCCCAGTGGTGTTTGTTGCACTGATTGATTGCATGCGATGTATTGTATGTAATGTGGTGTTGTATTTACTGCCCTTATTTGCCTGCTGAGGGTATTTGTAGTGATCACTTCTTGAACCATTGCGTGCAGTGTGTCGTTGTATTAATCGCCCTCATTTGTGTGCCGTGGGGGTATTTGTAGTGATCACCTGATTGAACCATTGTGTGCTGTGTGTTGTATTTGTAGTGATCACCTTACATTGCATGCCGTGTGTTGCTGTGTTAAGAGCCCATAACGGGGTTTGGAAGCGTACACCCCCCTCCTGCCCATCTGAGTAGCTTCTGTCTCTCTCTCTCCCAGCTCCCAGCGGACGGCCATTGTACAGGACACCGCTGGAGTAGGACTCCTCCTAGCCGCTGTGTTGCTGGCCGGCTCCTCCTTCAGAGAGGGGGGGCAACTGTTGGACTGGACTGGCTTGTTGTGGACGAGTGGCCTTGGACTTATGGACTTTGTTCATTTTTAAATGTGTTAATAAAGTGTGTTTTATAATTGCACTCGTTGTCTGTAAATTGATTGGCCTAGTTTGCTCCCTGGTGGTTGTGCAGTGTAGTGCGGGTCTACAACACCCCCGCCCTTGGTCACACGAAGAATCAAGTCCCCACATGTATTAGCCTCCCACTCCAGTAAGTGATTGCAGCTATAAGGGTAGAAAAATACTTAAGAAAATTATGGTACGCTGTCTGATTTGTGATTGAGCATCTACCACTCAATTTATCGTATTCGTGTTCATTGGCCGACGTGACCGTACGTCACCTCACGCTTGCGCAGTTGCCTGGTGACCAATTAAAATTTCCAGAATTGTGCTTCAGTGGCTCCCATTGAAAACAACGCCATCCCACGGTCCATTCTCTTCTACTGTCTATGATTGGTGTGAAGCCAGCAAGGGGGTAGGAGCATAGGCGGAAGTTGAAGCACCCATGGGGAAATCCCAACCCGGAAAGGGCCCAATGGCCTTTAGCATTCCGTTGACTTCTATTCATTTTAGCATCACTTTGAAATCAAATTACTTTACATGAGAAGGACTCTATGTCTTGTTATTGGCATTGTTCTAAACCGGAGAGGACACAGCACAACATATTTGCTTCGATCGGAAATCTGTCATGTTATTGCCTTGTAAGAAACGTTTATCTGAAATTGTGCTAAAAATGGTGTCACAAATCATGCAACGGCTAGTGAGTTTCTGTCGCACAGGAGAAAATTTACCGTACTGTTTGGATAACAAGCCTTAGCCATAGTCATGCTCATTTTTTTTTTTATACTTAATTTTTATTTATTTATTTATTTTTATTAGAAAACAGTACATAGTTGAAGAAAAGAAGAAAATACACTAACTGTACGCCAGGGGTTATTCAGTACAAATACACAAACAAAGCAAAAAAAAACAAAAAAAAAACACATTCACAACACAATATTGAATTTTGTACAGAGGTTCACAGTTTTAGAGGCTTTTTGTTCAGCGAGGCAGAAACAGTATTAACATAAATTTCCAGTTCTTTGTAGGAATAAGTAAAAGACGGTTTAATTTTCATTACTTTGCATTTATGTATATGGAATTTAGCTAAAATAATAATTACATTACAGAGAAAATATTCCTCCTCCAGCTCCTTTTTAAGTGGTAAAACCAAATAAAACATCTTGCAAACGTAACTGAAAAGTATCATAACTATGTTCAATTATGAAACCACAGATCTTACGCCAAAAGTCTCTTGAAAAATTGCAAAACCAGAAAAGATGAATGAGTGATTCTGGATCAGAATTACAAAAGGTACATTTGGTATCAATATCCTTTCTGAACCTGACTAAAAATGATTTAACTGGGTAGCAGCGATTAATTACTTTAAAGGAAACTTCTTTTACTTTGTTGACTAATAGAAATCTGTTGGGGAGCGTCCAAGTCCTGGCCACTGTTTATAGTATTTGGGTTCGCTGGCCGATGTGACCGTACGTCACCCCGCGCTTGCGCAGTTGCCTGGTGACCAATTAAAAATCTCAAAATCATGCTTCAACGGCTCCCATTGAAAACGACGCCATCCCACGGTCCATTCTCTTCTACTGTCTATGGAAGCCAGCGACAGCAAATTTTCAATATGGCCGCCACTCGGTATTGTTTCAAAATAAAAGCCTATTCTAATACTTTTTCTTTCTATCTCGAAGAATATCAATAAAGAAATGCCCATTTATAATAAATTCCTTTCCAAAGGTAAAATATATGTTAAATACGAACAAAAATAAATGAATGAATATGAACATGAGGCTAAAATAAATAATGCTTTACAGATAGCCCACTATTGTTACATGTTAAAAACTTCAGCTTGAGGGGTGAAAAAAAAGATTATGGTACATGATAAAAATGGGTAAAAAGCATAATCACATCTGGTCAGACAATTACTACAAATATGGAACTTCTGTAACTAGACATAATTACACAACTGATTCTGCCTACCATTGTCATACACACACTACAATAACAAATTGTACGTTAGTGAATGTAGATCAGATAAAATGCGTATATCATATCCTTGAAGATTATGAACAGATATTTAGGCAATATTTGTCTCTGTAGGTACTGAATGGTAAGTATTATGCCTGCTATAGTAATACACACATAAAAGTGTCTGGCTGAGAAAACAACAAGTGGTGCATATGTAAAAGGGGGGTGAAATTAAATCCTTACATGACATACTTTAAGAATAATAACAGGTAATTATTCAGAATTTGTCTGTGTAGGCACCAGACCACAGAAAATGCCAGCCGAATGGTATGTATTAGGCCTGCCATAGCAATGCACACATGACACAAAAATTGTGTGGCTAAGAAAACAACAAGTTGTGCATATATAAAAGGGGGATGAAATTAAATCCTTACATGATGTTCTTTTAAAATAATGACAGGTAATTATTCAGAATTCATCTGTGTAGGTACCAGACCATAGAAAATGCCAGCTGAATGGTATGCATTAGACCTGCCATGGTAAAACAAACCTGACTTAAAAAATGTGTGGCTGAGAAAACAACAAGTTGTGCATATATAAAAGTAGGGTGAAATGAAATATTTACATGTTCTACTTTAAGAATAATAACAGTTAATTATTCAGAATTCGTCCGTGTAGGTATCAGACCATTGAAAATGCCAGCCGAATGGTATGTATTAGGCCTGCCATAGTAATGCACACATGACTTTAAAATTGTGTGGCTGAGAAAACAACAAGTTGTGCATATATAAAAGGGGGGTGAAATGAAATCCTTACATGATGTACTTGATGAATTCAGAATTTGTCTATGTAGGTACCAGACCATTGAAAATGCCAGCTGAGTGTTATATAGTAGGCCTGCCATAGTAATGCACACATGAACTTAAAATTGTGTGGCTGAGAAAACAACAACTTGTGCATATATAAAAGGGGATGAAATTAAATCCTTACATGTTCTATTTTAAGAATATCAACAGGTATTTATGTAGAATTCGTCAGTGTAGGTACCAAACCATTGAAAATGCCAGCCGAATGCTATGTATTATGCCTGCCATAGTAATGCACACATGACCTTAAAATTGTGTGGCTCAGAAAACAACAAGTTGTGCATATATTAAAGGGGGTGAAATGAAATCCTTACATAATGTTCTTTTAAAATAATGACAGAAAATCATTCAGAATTTGTCCGTGTAGGTACCAGATCATAGAAAATGCCAGCCGAATGGTATGTATTAGGCCTGCCAGTGGCGGAACAAGTCAGCGCCGGGCCGGGACCGGGCCCTTTATTAAAGCTTATCATAACATAATTTTAGGCTACAAACTGCTGTTTCGCAACTGCGGTCTTTACCAATTTCAACACTACCGGGTGCAACTATGTTATTTAGTATATAAAGTCCTTCAAACGAATGTAACTCAGAAACAAACAAAAAAACATTAGGATACTGTACATGGCTCATAATAAACATCAGTAGCCTTTATTGCGCACATTATTTGAAGGGCATACGAATGAGCGCTCAGAGTTTGCAACGGTAAAAGGAAGAGTCAGAAATGAAAGGAGGGGTGCAACTATGTTATTTTGTACATTGAGTCTTTCAAACGAACATGTATCTCAGAAACAAAAAAACATTAGGCGACATACTGTACATGGCTAATAAAACATCAATAGCCTACTGCGCGCATTAGGCTATTTGAAGGGCATACGACGAGCCTTGCGCTCCGCGAACTCGTCCACGATGCTCTGTATGTCCAGTTTATTTGCCCTCTTATTCTCTATGGACAACATGGCAAGTCCACTTAGTCTGATCCTGTCCCATTGCGCTCCTCAAGTGGTTTGTAATTAGCTTTAATTTGGAGAATGAGCGCTCAGAGGTTGCAACGGTGACAGGAAGAGTCAGAAATAAAAGGAGGGCGCTGCACACATAAAGCAAAACACGAGAGTGAAAAGCAGGACAGTTATACAAAACATGTTATTCTATATTTTACAGCTGTTAAATTTTGACTGAATCTTGAGTTCAGTTTCTAGCAACTGAGGCATAACTCACCCTGACTGTGTCAAGGTAGCCCTAACACAACCACTGAGCTACGGCAACATTCATTGCTACTCATTATTGTGTAGGCTCGCGCGCTCGACTATTTGCGCCACATTGCAATGGGTGCAAGTTGCAATGGGAGCGACAATGTAATGTCGAAGGACAGCGGTATGTCGGGCTTTTCTCCGGGCCCTCCACGGGCCCGGGCCGGGGGCGGTTCGCCCTCCCAGCCCCCCCTGACGCTCCGCCCGTGAGGCCTGCCATAGTAATACACACATGACTTTAAAATTGTGTGGCTGAGAAAACAACAAGTTGTGCATATATAAAAGGAGGGTGAAATGAAATCCCTACATGATGTACTTGGGTCAATGACGTGACGTGTAAATTTTCTGTCCAGTTACAATTTCTTCAGTTAAAAAATGTTCAAATTGCATAATAATTCACCACATATATGTAGTACATTTGACCTCCATGGTACTAAATAATTTATTTCAGAAATTATTAGTTATCATGCATTTTTTCTTCTACAGGAAGTTGCATCATTCCTCAACAGGCAGAGACCGCATGGAACCAGCAAGCAGGTCTGTAACTCTCTTTCATACATTTCAAATATGTACGTTTTTAAGTGCTGCAATGTTGTTGCCAAATTTGGATGTCATGTGGTATGACCTCAAAAAGAAAATTATAATAACGTTTTATTTTTAAAATTACATTTTGATGATATAGTGTAAGGTGACCTTGTGTCAGAAACCAGCTAGTTTTGCTAAGGTGCCTAATGCTAGGTCTGTAAAATTTGGACTGTATCTAGAAAACATCATTTGGTGCGACCAATATCATGTGGTGCGACCACTGTAGGATACTTTCACTTACTTCTATATATTGCAGAGTTGCATTTTTTGTGCTTTAAATGTTATTTTTATTATATTATTATTGTTAATATTATATTATTATTCATTATACCCCCTTTTTTCAATATTTTGGAGTATATTTTGGTATTTCAAGAACAATCCGATACAATTCCTATTTCATAGTATAATAAGAAAAATATGTGAAATACACGTGAAATGTTGTCATCTTTGACACATATGTATTTTTAAACTGTTTTTAATGTTTTGTTTTTAATTAGATGCTGCTGTCAAGCAAAATAAAGGCCGACCACCATAGGGAGCGGGTCAACTCTGACCCAGCAGCAAGAGCTGAGTACCTTGCCAGGAGAAGAGAAAGGTTTGTTTTGAAATGTAGGAAAAGAAATCTTAATTTGAATAGCAGTAGTATTTCTATTCACTGCAAGACATGCATTTAATTAGCTCTATTCATGAGCAACTTTGACAGATTTGTAATACAGTACTATTTGTTTTAGCTACCAGAGAAGAAAACAACAGGGAAAGATCCACTATGTTAAGTCAAGTGAGCTACCAGACAGAGAGAAAAAGAAGCAGAGACAGAAGTGGAAGGCTGCATCGAAGGCGTACAGGGACAGAAAAAAGATGCCTAAGGCAGTGTTAGATCTCACCCCGCCATCAATGGAGAGCATAGAGTTTGTGGATCTAGTGGAAGATTTTCATCCACCAGTGGTGTCTACAGCAGAGAGGGGAATCACCAGAGAGGGAAACACCAGTGATGGAAACACAAGTGATGGAAAAAACAGTAAGGGAAGAGGATACATCAGGGCAAAAACTTTGCAGGAAATTGAGGCAGGACAAAATCAGGCTTAAAAAACAAGTCTTACATCTCAAGAAACAACTGAGTAATATGAAAAAAATGAAAGACAAAATTAGAAAGCATGAGAAGAGAGTGATGGCAATGCAAAGGAAAGTGTGAAGTGTAAAGGTGAAACAAAGGGGTCAGAACAGAGTGTCAGCAGAGAAGAAGCAGGCTGTTATACAGTTTTTGTTGAGGGATGAAAACAGTCGTCTTCTACCTAGCAAAAAAGACACAATCACAAAAAATAAACAAAAAGTTCAAAGAAGAGTCCTGACAAAGCCTATGAAAGAGCTCCATATACAGTTTCAAACCGAGGTGGAACAGCACTTATCCATGTCTTACAGACAGTTTACCCAACTTCGGCCTTTTTACATTACAGAGCCAAAGTTACGGGATCGAGATACATGTGCATGTTCAGAACACGAGAACATCCGACTGTTGGCAAACAAACTAGCCAAGACAGGGCTGCTGGAGACAACCAGTATCTCGGCGTTAGTAGAAATGATTGTGTGTGATCCCAAAAACAAACCATGTATGGATCGTGTATGCCCCAAATGCTGCTTCGATGAAATTGTCTTCCCTGAGACACACAACTCTGACGCTATATCCTGGGAACAATGGGAGCGGGTGACCTCAACCAATGGAGACAAAAACTTTGCACATGTTGCAAAAAAAACACACACAGGCATGATAGAGGAATTGAAGGAGCTGTTTCAGCGCAAGGTAGAGGCTTTAGCTATACACCAATTCAATTGGCTACACTAATCCGAACAGTTCTGCTACATTAAGCAAACTCTCACAGAATCTGAAGCTGTTCTTCATGTTGACTTCTCTGAAAATTATGCATGTAAAATGAGCACAGAGATCCAATCTTATCATTTGGGAGGAAGTCGAAAACAAGCTACTCTACATACTGCTGTCCTCTACACGGTCCATGGCAACAAGTCATACGCTACAATGTCAGACAGCCTCCGCCATGATGAGCGTGCAGTCTGGGCTCACTTGGAGCCCATACTGAAAGAGCTCCGGTCAACTCACCCCAAGATTACGGCACTGCATGGGATCAGTTATGGGCCTGTTACACAATACAGGAATAAGGCCAATTTCTATTTGCTTAGTACAGTGCCATTCCTGTTTGGCTTCGACTACGTCACATGGAACTACTCAGAAAGGTCACACGGTAAGGGAGCCCCAGATGGCATTGGTGGGGCTGTGAAGAGGGATGCTGACCGGCACGTGCTCCATGGAAGTGAGCTGCCGACTCCAGAAGAAGTGTTCAAGATGCTTGTCGAAAAATCTGCATCAAGCGTTCATCACTACTGGGTAACCCTGGAGACAATCAACAAATATGATGACATGCTTCCAGAGCACTTGCCGACTGTCAAGGGTACACTGAAAATACACCAAGTGCAATCCTCACAACCAGGCCAAATAATCCACCGTGAGGTGTCATGCTTTTGTACCCATACAGAGAGGATGGCATGCCACTGCTATGAGCCTGTTAAGGTAGACCTGCGAGACACCAAATGCCATGCAGAGGATGAATCAAGTCATTCAGATCCAGGGCAGAACAATCTTCAGGACATAGTTGGCAAATTTGTTATACTGAAGTATGATGAGTTGCCATATGTAGGCCAAGTCCTTGAAGTTGTGGGAGAGGAGGTGAAGGTTAATGCCATGCGTCAATCGGGGGAAAAGAATTTATTCATGTGGCCAGAAACCGTTGATGCCATCTTTTACTTCAAGAGCGATGTCCAGTCAGTGATCTCAGAGCCCGAGCCAGCAACCTCTCGCTGGTCAAAGCTTGAAGATTGGGGAAAATTCCAAAGCAGCTGGGGATAAACGCAAGCAGGATGAAAATGAAAATAATTTTTTGTGTGTTGTATTTTGAATCAATTTTCAAGTGAAATTCAGAAGTTACTGTGGTTTTGAAAACAAAATGTATTAACTTCACTCAACTGTTCAAAAGTGTTTGAAAGACATCAAAGCTGTTTGTGATTCAGAAATCATATTTGTGCACTGCTGTGAATGAGAAAAAGTCTGACAATGAAACTGAGATGACAATGTAATTAAAACGAAAACACATGAAATGGAAAAAAAAATTACTACATTTTAATTTTCACTGAGTATTTAAAGGCAATAAAGCTTGATTTAATCATACATTTCGCAATCACTTTTATTTGTTACTAATTTATTGCTATTTATTTTGCAAATATGTGGTCTTCATGTCATTTGACCATGCATCATTTGGTGCGACCAAATATAGCAGTAATTTTCTTGAAGTAAGAATATGGCTTTTCACTTTTATGGATGGAGTGTTCACCAAAATATGCTTTGGTGAATGTTGTTCTTAAGGCATTTTTCTTCATTTTGTACATTTTATCAGGAAAAGTAATGTGTTAATTAGACTCAAGCAGGTGGCTGTCATATTGGACATCAAAATAAAATAACAATATGCATTAAAATTTGAAAGTCTTGCCCATAGTTTGTTTCTATACACATCATAATGCTGAGAAATTAGTTTATTATCCAAACCATGTTTTAGCAATTATAACAATTTCAAGGTTATTCTCGGTCGCACCACATGACATTTTTTAAGGTCATAGACAATCATGTACATACAAAAAACTCTGAAAATGCTTAATATAAATATCAAACCTAGATTTCTGCATACCTGACATTATAAATATTTGACCCACTTGAAGAATAATAACAGGTAATTATTCAGAATTAATCCGTGTAGGTACAAGACCATTGAAAATGCCAGCTGAGAGTTATATAGTAGGCCTGCCATAGTAATGCACACATGAGCTAAAAAGTGTGTGGCTGAGAAAACAACAAGTTGTGCATCTGTAAAAGGGGATTGAAATTAAATCCTTTTTATGGTGTACTTTAAGAATAATAACAAGTTATTATTCAGAATTCGTCCGTGTAAGTAGTAGACCATTAGCCTGGGTGTGCCCATACTGCCTATGACGCTGCATTTTCATTTCGCGAGCAAGTCAGTCTGGCCAAGCTGCCTGTCTACACCGTTCCTGCTCCGGCAGGAATATGGGGCCAATGAAAATCGAGCATTTCAAAATGGCAATGACGCGGTAGTTTGGCGACCGGAAATCTATCTCAGTCACTAGGCGCATTTTACTTGGTGTAAACGTTTGCATCCGTTTGCATCCGTTTGCAGTGTGACGCTGAAAATGTTGCATTGTGGTTAGAAATTGTGTCCGACTTGCCCGAAATGTGTGAGGATGTCACAAAAATGCGACCATGACACATAACCCGAAAACTCGCGGGAGCAAGGCGCTTACAGACAAATCTTACAGACCCTTGCAGTTGCTCCCACACAACTGCAAGCGGCTAGCTAATGCCTCCTTGGTGACACTGCTTTGCCGTGGTTGGTTAAAAGTTCATCTATGTCTGTGCAGGTGCATTGTCCAGTGCTCCACCACTTAACTTGTCATCTAAAGTGTACGTTATTTTACTCCAATGTGAAGACAGATCTCTTCTCTCTATTTTTACCTTGTTCTGATGGTTTTGATGCGTTTACCTGGCGCTGTCAAGCCCGGCCTTTTATTTATTTAATGATTAATCTCATTTCTATTTCATTGTCCGTGTTATATACCTACTTATGGTCTGTTTTATGGTTTTGCTGTCTTAGTTTTCATGTTTGTGTTGTGGAGCACTTTGGGGCAACTCGTTTTGTTCCAATGTTACTCTGAAAAATAAGAAAGACTCGACTTGAATTAAACTGTCAGTGCACCCCACTACAACCATAGACTGTAGAGGACTACAACCCCCGCCCTCCCTCTCCACACATGACTTGTGTGTCTTCCGCTACGGAGATCGGGGAGGCGCGAGCTCAGTCTCGTTTAAGATTTGTGTTCGACTTTATTTTCCGCATTTAATGCCCACCCCTGCTGTGACCAGCAATTCTCGTTGACATATGTAGACAGCCGTAGACAGACGGGCTCGAATCTCGAACGAGCCTATCATCAACATGGCGAACGTGGAGCAAACGCAAGATTTCAAGCTGCTGTTTTGGACGAATTCAAAGGGAAGTTCTCTCTGAAAATACAGCAAAGGGCAGCCCTTGAAGCATTTGTTGCGGGAAAGGACGTTTTCGCAATGCTAACGACCGGCTTCGGTAAAAGTTGAATTTAGCAGTTAGCCCCGCTGGTAGCCAAGTCGATTGGGCTTTGCGAGAACGCTGTTGTTGTGGTCATTTCGCCTTTGATCGCACTGATTCGTTTTTCGAATATCAATATTAAATGGTCAACACCAGCCACTCTCATGTTCACCTCACAAGTCCGACAAAAATCATTTAACGCCATATCTATATGACTACAGGCTACTACTACTTTTTGTTTGGATCAAGCAGTTTCTTTCGCTGGGTATACGTCAGATGGCAGAGGGGTGTGATTGGTTGAAGCTTCGTCCAGTAGCAAACAGAGGCATTTGAAAGAGGCGGGTTAAGCCTGCCTTCTGAGAAATGGGTTTACAACACAGCTTGGCCAGACCAATGCTCGCAGAGCATTGACAAGTCGCGATATCCAGGCTAGCAGACCATTGAAAATGCCAGCCAAATAGTATATAGTAGGCCTGCCATAGTAATGCACACATGACCTTAAAATTGTGTGGCTGGGAAAAAAACAAGTTGCACATATGTAAGAAGGGCGTGAAATGTAATCCTTACATTATGTACTTTGAGATGTATGTACTAACAGTTAATTATTCATAATTCTTCTGTGTAGGTACCAAGCCATAGAAAATGCCAGCCGAATGGTATGTATAAGGCCTGCCGTAGTAATGCACGCATGACCTTAAAATTGTATGGCTGAGAAAACAACAAGTTGTGCATATGTAAAAAGGGGGGGAAATGAAATCCTTACATGATGTACTTGAAGAATAATAACAGGTATTTATGCAGAAGTTGTCCGTGTATGGACCAGACCATAGAAATTCCAGCCGAATAGTATGTATTAGGCCTGCTATAGTAATTCACACATGATTTTAAAATTGTGTGGCTGAGGAACAGGTTGTGCATATCTGATATGGGGGTTAAATTAAATACTCATATCATGTCCTTTAAGAATAACAACAGGATATTATTCAGAATTCATCCCTATACAGTAGGCACCAGGCCATAGGAAATGCCAGCCGAATGCTATGTATTAGGCCTGCTATATACACATGATTTTAAAATTGTGTGGCTGAGGAACAGGTTGTGCATATCTGATATGGGGGTTAAATTAAATACTCATATCATGTCCTTTAAGAATAACAACAGGATATTATTCAGAATTCATCCCTATACAGTAGGCACCAGGCCATAGGAAATGCCAGCCGAATGCTATGTATTAGGCCTGCTATATACACATGACCTTAAAATTGTGTGGCTGAGAAAACAACAAGTTGTGCATATCTGATGTGGGGGTGAAATTAAATCCTTATATCATTAACTTTAAGAATATCAATGGTATTTATGTAGAATTCATCCGTGTAGGTACCAGGCCATTGAAAATGCCAGCCAAATTGTATGTATTATATGGTTCCCCTGGCCACACCTCAGGTGATAAGCCCTTCTCACATTTCACACCCTTCCTTCAAAACCCCTGGCGGGCTACAGCTCCTTGTCTCTGTCGGTGGACCATCGGGTCACACAGATGTAAAGAGATGCACCCTCTCTCTCTGTCGGTGGATCCTCGGGTCACACAGACGTAAAGAGAGGCACCCTCTCTCTCTGTCTCGCTGGCCAGGCAAATGGCAGCAGACCTGGGGAGACACTCTCCCTCTACTGCAGGCCATCGGGCCTAGCAGACCACAAAGGAACTCGTCAACATGCGCAGCTAAGTAGACAACAATGGACCAGAAGGTCAGAAGTACTTTAACTCGAGTACGTTTTACTGGAAAGGCGACCGGATTCCCTTTCCCCAGTTCTATAGCCGCGATTACAGGGCGACCGGATTCCCCTTTTAGGCTACATTTGTTGAGTTTGATGAAACGAACTACTCCTAATCCACAGGATTCCCAGCATGACACTGAGGGAGTACAGTTTCTGTAAATGTCTAATGCGCGACGAACCATAGTAGGAAACCTCTTAATCGAGCACTCGGTTCCCAGCTATAAGCTGAGAGAGGATTCTCCTACGGCAGTCAAAAGGACTCTTCTTCACTCGGATCACCGCTGATCGACGACCTCGCCACGGATCCTCCAGCACCCAAGGGAGGACTGGAGCAACTCCACCCGAGACAAAGGACACGCTCAAGCAACATTTGCGTAAGGCACTTGGGCATAGTTAGAATATTGCTTAGCACAGCAAGAATGTTTAAACTTATGTCTGATGTAAACATGCACACTGTTTTCATATAGACTTTGAGTTGACCATTTGTTATGTTCTTTTATTTGCTACTTTGATAGACAGATCATGCATGCTCTCTCTCTCTCCCCCTTCTTACTAACCCTGATCTAATGCCCTGCATTGATATCTGGTTAAGGGGAATGTTTAGCTAACAATAGCCTAGCCTATTGTTTCAAAGCGATTTAATCATGTGCCACGTGCACATCCCCCGCTTTTCCTGTGACCTGGCAAAAGGCCTATCTCACATACCAAATGGGGGTTGTGAGCCGTGACCCCCTCCTTATCTCTCCCCTCTCTCACTCACACACACACACACCACCTTATTGCCTTGCATAGACACACACACACACACACACACATACATCACTACCTGTAGGATTAGTTCACACCTGTAGTTTGTTAGTTAATAAACTATACCTTTTGAAATAAACTGTGTCTTGTCTGTTACTGCAACAAATACTCTGAGAGCCACTGCCAAGAAAGATCCTCACTCACCTTCAAGACTAATGAGACTGATATGAGACTGATATGAGACTGATCAACTAAGACCAATTAATTATTACCAACCCATTTATTTGTAGGGTGCGCCGCGTAAAAGTGGTTATCCCTACATAGGCAATGTCCATATGCCCAAACAGCTCCAATTTCGTCTCATCTGACCAAAGCACAGACTTCCAAAAGTCATCCTTCTTCTTCAAGTACTCACGGGCAAACTTTAGTCGGGCTCTGATGTGACGATGTTTTAGTAAGGGGGTTCTGCAGTTCTGGAGACTGTGAACCTCTTCGAAATGGCAGTGTAGCCTTGGCCCTTGTCATGAGCCTCCACAATCTTTTGTCAAGACTGATTTCTTTAGTCTTTGGCATTGTGACAAATAGTAATCCTCCTCATGCATTCAAATGCCCTGTTCCTCGGAGTCCTTTTAAACTGTTGAATGGAGCCAATTGACTGCAGGTGTTGCTAGGAAGCCAATTGATTGCACAGGTGTTGTTTAAAAGCTGATTGGTTAATTAACTGTGTTTTAAAAGCAAGAATCCACATGGGGGCTAATATTTTTGACCAACTCATTTCTACCATACTTCATATAAAGACAGCCTAAAACTAATTTCATATTCCAAAACGCACCAAAAACATCTGAATAGCACTGGTGATTGTTTGTGTATATCAAATTTTATCAATGCTTTAAACATTTGGAGGATATTTGGGAAAATGTTCCAAAATTTAAGGGGGGCTAATAATTTAGAGTTCAACTGTACATGATACACTTTAAGAGTAGGCAGGTATGCTTTTCCCACTGCTCTTCTCCCCCTACACTAATGACTGTACCTCTAATTACCCAACTCAAGCTTCTAAAATGTGCAGATGACATCACTGTCATTGGGCTCAATCAGGATGGTGACGAGTCTGCATATCGACGGGAGGTTGACAAGCTGGTGCACTGGTGCAGTCAACACAACCTAGAGCTGAACACTGTAAAGACAGCGGAGATGGCTGTGGACTTCAGGAAGCTGCCACAGAACAGGACAAATACAGACTACAGCGTACAGCGACCCCACTTATTCTGCACACTCTCTTTGACCTCCTTCCCTCTGGCAGGTGCTACAGAACTACCAGACACAGGAACAGCTTCTTCCCTACTCCCATCACTCTCCTGAACACCTGACAAGTTGGGCCATCCCAACCTTGCCCATTTATCCACATTTTTTGCATGAGATTTTTACATATTCACATTGTTACAGGAAGAGTCTTGTAGTCTGAAGTGTCCCTGCCCTGGGAAACATATCAAGGCACATCTCTGTTTTTGGATGCAGCCCCCCATATGCTGCCAGACCATATAAAATGGCTTCTGAATAGTCACAGATGTTCTAATAAATGTAATCTTGTCACGGTGTTACGCTGGGCGTTGGATATGTTCATGTTTCCTTGTCACTGTTTCTCACCTGTTAGTCTATTAGGTTCACTCCCCGGGTTATCTGCTAGTTCACGGCACCTGTACTTCCTTGTTTAGACACTCATTAGATTATCCGTTTCACTCGTCCTTCTCGCTTCACGCTCGCTGTAATCATCCGTCTCACCTGCACTTCCTGGTTTGTGACAATCACCAGTTATTCAATCAGTCTTCTCACCTGCACTCCTCGTTTACGCTCATTTTAGTTCCCGGGGTTTTCCCTACTTATACTCGCCTCGTTCACTCACTCTTTGTCAGTCCGTCTGCGAACCACGGTGTATTCCCTCGGCAAGCTATTTGACTCCTGACTTCTCTGCGTCTGTTTGGCTGTGTATTCCCGGTGTTGCTCGTCTCCCGTCTGTTCCTGTGTTTCTCCTGTCTGTCTGTCAGAATCTCCTGTCCTCCGGTACCGACTCCTGCCTGCCTGACTCCGCCTGACTCTCCAGCCCTTGGCTTCGACCCCGGTCCGTCCCTGGCTCTCCCTGGCTCTTCAGCTTCCTGGTACCGACCTCCGCCTGCCCTCGACTCTGCTCTGCTCTACTGCCCTGGTGAACGACTCCTGCCTGCCCTCGACTCTGCTCTGCTCCACTGCCCTGGTAACGACTCCTGCTCGGCTGACTCTCCTGCTCCTGGTCTCGACTTCCGCTTGCCCTCGACTCTGCTCTGCTCTACTGCCCCCGGTAACGACCCCTGCCCGTCTGACTCACCTGCCCCTGGTCCCGACCTCCGTCTGCCTTCAACTCTGCTCTGCTCTACTGCCCCGGTAACGACCCCGGCCCGGCTGACTCTCCCGCTCCTGGTTTCGCCCCTGGTCCGTCCCTGGTTTTCCCTGGTTCTCCAGCCCGCCGGCTGTCCACGCCTGCCCGCCTGCCTGGGTGCCTCATCGCTCCGCTGGTGGATACTCACCTGCTCTTCGGAGCCTTTGACTTTTTCCCACTTCCCCCAACCCTTAAATAAACTATATTCGAGGTTACGCAATTGGGTTTCTTTGTCTGTCTGTCCGGTCCTCGTGACAAATCTTCAGGTTTTTGGCAGTAAAAACAAATTGTGCATATAAAAGGAGATAAGACTATGTTTTTAAATGGTACTGTTTAAGATTACTATTATAAGGTATTTATTGACAGTTTACCAATGCAGGCCCTCGGACATAGTAAAACCTGTTGGAACAGTATTAGACCGTTTGCTAATGCACAATTTAAACTCGAAATGTCTGGCTGTGAAAATAAGAAATTGTGCATATCTTATATTGAGGTAAAATTAAATCCTTGCTAAAAATATAAACAGCTACATGCAGAATATACAATATATCAGCCTATGTACCATGCCAAAGAAATGCCAACCCAATGTTAGACATTACCTATTTCTAGCCCATGTAATAAATAAACAGAAAACCCTTACAAGAATGTTCATTGCCTCATGCATAACTTACTCACGTTAACATGTCTCAAAAGCGCAGCACTTATGTGTGATACAAATAATACAAAGTACGTTTGCTGTTATAGAAGTGTAGGCATACTAAAGATCTAGGTTTACTGTCAGATGTTTGCTAGTTTAAAGTAGAACGTAGCCTACGAATTTTATACAACTGATCAAATATGTTCAATCACAGGCGGAACAACTGGAGACAAGGCTCAGGGGCAAAAAGTCACGATCGGGGCCCCCTAACGCCCCGTGTCCACTAGCAAGCGAAGCGAATTCCGTCTCTCCGCATCCCCCCCTCCCCTTCGGACGCTTGGGTGTGTGTAGTTCTGATCAGGTCCGCGAATGTCATGGAAGGGCGGGAAATATTTCTTGTATGTTATTTACACATGTGCAAAGACCAGAAATATTAATCTAATGTAAGGATGCGGTCATACAAGCAGGGTGAGTAAAACGGCAATAATCAACCTCTCGTCATTCATTTTGACAGTGAGTTGACCGTGAAATGTACTGTAATCATTGTCCTATGTCATGCCTGGTTTATACACTGTTGATCTGCTATTGGCTAGCCGCCCCGTGTTGGACGCGTTCATTTGCATAAAGTTCGGCATGGCAGAACTTTTGGTCGCGCCGGACCCCTCGAGTTGGTCGCGCCGCCTACCCACAATTCTTTGCAGAAGCGGAATTAACGGTCGGTCGCGTCCCATAGAAATGAATAGGGGTTCTGCAGGGCGGAGTTCGCTTCGCTTGCTAGTGGACACCCGGCGTAACCCCCCCCCCCCCTTTCCGGAGAATGCGCACGAGCTCACTTACACGCGGACACACACACATTTAAGCCTGTCCATCTGATCTATTGCTATTTCAGTGATAAGCATTTTTTTGACATCAACCCTCCCCATTAAAGCTAGGTGTATACTCACCGCATGCAGAAGTGCGCGCGCAAAAGTTACGTCACAGCGCCGCACGCCCATATATACTTCATTCGACACACACGGCAATCTTCTCCTCGTCAGAGGTGTCAAATGCTAGCCTGGCTATCGCGACTTGTCAATGCTCTGCGAGCATTGGTCTGGCCAAGCTGTGTTGTAAACCCATTTCTCAGAAGGCAGGCTTAACCCGCCTCTTTCAAATGCCTCTGTTTGCTACTGGACGAAGCTTCAATCAATCACACCCCTCTGCCCTCTGACGTATACCCCAGCAGAAGAAACTGCTTGATCCAAACAAAAAGTAGTAGTAGCCTGTAGTCATATAGAAATGGCGTTAAATGATTTTTGTCGGACTTGTGAGGTGAACATGAGAGTGGCTGGTGTTGGCCATTTAATATTGATATTCGAAAAACGAATCAGTGCGATCAAAGGCGAAATGTCCACAACAACAGCGTCCTCGCAAAGCCCAATGGACTTGGCTACCACCGGGGCTAACTGATAAATTAAACTTTTACTGAAGCCGGTCGGTAGCATTGCAAAAACGCCCTTTCCCGCAACAAATGCTTCAAGGGCTGCCCTTTGCTCTATTTTCATATAGAACTTCCCTTTGAATTCATCCTAAACAGCAGCTACAGATGCATTGAAATCTTGCGTTTGCTCCACGTTCGCCATGTACACAGTGACTGAGATAGATTTCCGGTCGCTGAACTACCGCGTCATTGCCTTTTGAAATGCTCGATTTTCATTGGCCCCCTATCTGAGGACTGAGCAGAAATGGTTTAGATAGGCAGCTTGGCCAGACTGACTTGCTCGCGAAATGTAAATGCAGCGTCACAGGTAGTATGGGCACACCCAGGCTAGTCAAATGCCACAGTAGTTCGGGAACCTTGCATGTCAGAGGAGTGAAACATGACTGAATTGCAGGTTTACATCATGATTTGGGAATTAAACTGGATAAATCTGAAAAGGTTTGAGTCACTGTGTATATTTACAGTGTTTTCAGCTTTATAAGACCTTATGAGTGATGATAGGATGAGGCAAAAAGTTAGCTTAATAAACGAACTGCAGGTTTGCACCTAAGTTGGTTTGTGGACAAAACTGAACAAAATCCTAAAAGTTTTTAGTCAGTGTTTGTATTTCTTGTGAGTTTCTAGTAATATTAGCTGATTTGTAGCAATGGAAAATACATGTTTAGGCTGGTAGTTACTAGGCTAAAGTTAGCTGAAACCAAACTAGCCATTGCCTATTGTTTTCAATGGGGCTGCCGCCCGCAAGTTACAAAAAATCGGAGGTGCAGACACAGCAACTATGCGCTTGAGAACGCTGCGCCAGATGTGCACTGACATCATTTTGACATCACTTTTGCGCACGACGAGTATATCCAGGCCTTAATCCGGGCTTGGGACTGGCACCTGTTTGAGCTGGGCTAGGCTAAACTATATACATATTTGCAAAGATTACAATAAACCATTTTGGAATGTTAAACATATTTTACACATAACTAACTTTGCGATATTCGAACAAACTATGTAATGTGGGTTTTTTGTTGTTGTTTTTTTTTTTTTTTTTTGCATGTTTTGCACCCTACCCCTCCCTCCCCAAGATATACCCTAGCGTATATTCCCCATTGGATAAAAAGCAGAAAAGTGAAAAGTCAAGAATAGGCTACACCGTTATTATGCACACGACATGGACCTAAAGAAAATTATTTCAGTGGCATTCGACACGCTTTGCGCTCCGTGAAGTCGTCAATTTGAGGAATGTTCAGCCCTCTAGCCCGCTCATTCTCGATGGATAAAATAGCCAATCCACAAAGTCTATCTTGACCCATTGTGCTCCTCAAATAAGTTTTAATCAATTTCAATTTTGAGAAAGAGCGCTCTGCGCTCGCCACTGAGACGGGGAGAGTGAGAAAGAGCAAGAACGCTGTGCACACCTCACTGAATGTGGAAGACACTGCCGGGTGATCAACTTACCAACTTGGCCAAATCAAGCACAGAGGTGTGCCTTGATATGTTCTCACTGAAACAAGACCTAAACGACACTAGTTGCCCAGGAAAGGTAGAGTCAATGTCCCGACTATAGTGATTGCATATTCGACTGGCCAATAGCTCATCGTCCTTGGCTTGCTGAAGCGTATTTGGATGAATAGCTTCAAACAAGTGAGCAGTCCGATTTATGCTGACAAACCTTTGGGACAGCTGCTGTATGACTATATCAAGGCATGCATAGAACACATTTACGCGAAAATAGTGCTCTGCATCAGACAACCGACTGTCTTCACTAAGGTCATCAAAGTGGCGCTTCACTTTTTTGACGCGCGTGGTTGTAAATTACTGCCCCATTTCAAAGCCAGTGCCAGAGTGGAATAGCCTGGTAAGACCCGCCCCTCGTACTTCATTTCATTTCGTGCAGAGGGTCTGGAACAGAGACCGTCAGAAACAATTTGCTGGAGGTGTGGACTCTGCTGAAGTTAAAAAAAAGTACATCTGCCTTTACCCAATCGCTAACGCCTGGTTGTCACGTATGCAATTAGCCTACCTACCCACTACAATTCAAATGTAGCACACAAGGTCAACGTCACAGCTAACGAACACACTCTCTGTTCGCTGATTGGAGCGTTCTAGTCCCCAAATGCTCCCCAAGAGCGTCGGACCCATTGACTGTATACAGGAAAGGACGAATCGTCAACCATCATAAATGAAGCAACCGGAAGTATACTCGCCCCCTGGTGGACGGCTGCAGTACAACTTTTAAGCCCTCCCATTCCCATGTATCTCTATGGGAAAGTGGCACATTTTCCGTTTTCATTTTCTCCCATACAAATGTGCTTGAGTCTAGCCCATATTATTTAAGAAGTAGTTTTCCTAGTCCTTCAAATAACACAATAATTCTTTTTGCCCAGAACCTTATTTTTAGAATGTTATTCCAATGTTTCAATGGCCAATGGGCAACGTGGTTGGGCTTGATTGACACCTCTGATTGACAGCTGCTAGAGAGAGGCTGCACCGACAGCGGTGACAACTTATCACGTTAGCTGTCATTAGTATTACGCTGACAGCTACAGTGGAGTTCTTCAGGCAGGCAGCTTGTCTAACTTGTTTTCGTAACATACTGTTATGAACAAATCCATACTCACAATTATATGCAATTTTGCCGTTGGATGTACTACCAGACGACCTTCAGTGGGAAGATTCTGTGGAATTTTGCCAGTAAGTAAAAAAGTATAACGTTCATATAAGGTAGCTAGCGTTAGCTGACCGTTAACTTAGTTCACCTCATAATTTGTCATCTACTGGAGCCTTCCCGGTATCACCACAAAGATTGTCATAATATGTTAGATATTTATGGAGACGATAAGTAATACAGCTAGTGAGACATTTTGTTTAAAAAAGACTTGAAACGACAGAAGTTCAACCACAGAAATTTTAACTGTTACTGTGAGGCATATAGTTAGCTAGCGATATCTAACAAGTCAGTGTCTAACAGCCGGTGCTACATTAGCATTTTACAAAGATCCAGAGATGGGTTGACGATAAACACTACGTGAATTTTAGTGCTGTCCACATGAATACTTAAAGGAAGGAAAATCAGTTTTAGCCGTTGCTGGGTAAAGTGATTTAAAAACCGTACAGTGTATGCCAGGCTTTAGGGATGTCAGCTAGGGTTTTTGCTGTAGCTGTTGGGTCGTGAACGAGACGGACTTGGTGTACCAGCTTGACTGGTGCTGCAGTTTAACTGGTGATTTATTCATGTTTCGCTGAATATTCATCACGCCCCTGCCCAGGCTACAACTAGCCTCCGCCCCCGGATCTCCATATGCATGAAGCCTGTGCCTGAGACAACGGAAGACAGGCCCGCCGAATAAAGAGTATTTCGGCAATGAAAGTCCAATGAACGACTACACCAGTCTCATCCACACCCAATAAAAATGTGCTGCATGAAAAGTAACAAAATTCACACACATTTAAAATTGTTTTACGGACAGGGTTCGAACCAAAGAAATGAGATCACTAGAGCCAACATTGGTGCTAGCTCGAGTCCCATCCTATTATGCCACGAATCGCCGAGTCTGTCGTCTTTCTGACTGGTACATATTGTAACACTGACCTCATTTAACACAAGTTAACATAGGCGAAAACATAAACGCCCATGTTAACTGGTGATATCACAGGTTAACATGGGCGTTCACAAGTTAAAATCAGCAAACGCTGCGAATCCAAGCCTTCAAATTAAAACACGTAGACTCGTTGTTGTGAAGGCTATAACTATTTATTAATGAACAATAAACTATAGGAATGCCCACGACACAACTTGTATGGGTTGGTGTATTCATCTGTCGGTTGTATCAACCCGACACGTACGTCATGTCTACTGTATTCCTGCATGTTGACAGACAATTCTGCTGTAAACTGAGGATCAGTCATCCGACATTGGATCTTAGAAAAAACCAATGGTTTGCGACTGTGCTAGTGAATGTTCCACTGACGTCCTCGTCAGTCTCATCCACACAAAATAAGAAACAAAAGAGAATAATTGCCAACGCAAGATGACATTGTCTGGGTGTCCCAGAGGATTCGAACCACAGTCACAAACAGTACACTGACTCATCAGTAATGCTGAGCCACTGGATATCGCGCTGTACCACAATCGCCCACCATTAGTGTCTGTGTCACCAATATATATAGCAATGATGATGTCATTTGACACAAGTTAACATACTATATACAACCATGTTAACTGGTGATATGCAAGCCAACATATAGCAAATGCTGTGAATCCAAGGTTCATTCTTCCCATATGCAGGCCTAACGAACCTTGGTTATTAGCACAAAACTAAACGTTTAAGGCCATGTAGACGAGCAAACACCTTGTGTACACTGGGGAATTCCAACGAACACCACTACATTCCGAAGAACCTGGCATGCAGGACATTTTCCTCCAAGCATATTCCGAAATCCTACAATATGTAGGCTTTAAGAAAACTCTACAACACAGCAATTCAGCACGGGCATTCACTGTCTGCCTGAGTAGATCTTATTATCGGGGTGCAAGAAAGTAGTCTTTTCATGTAGTTTGGGTGATGTTCATTTTGAGTTTAAATTTGACAAACGGCCAACACCATTTAGGTTTGTTTGCATTCATCAGCAAGAAGGACACTTTTACCAAGGTCTTATAATGCAAAAGAAATACAAAGAGTAATACTTCAGTATAACAATATTCATGACAGTTTGTGAAAAGGGCTATTTTCACAGTATGTCAACTTGTGTCAATTGAAGTCAGTATTGCAGTATATTATAGTGAGATATGCAGTTTTGTCGGCAGCTCGTGGCGCAGCAGGAACGAACAGGTCCCACATAGTAAACTGCGTGGTAGCTTTGTGTTTCTAGTTCGAATCTTCTTCGGAACAATTATTCTGATTTCATGTTAATTCTGTTACTGTTTATGCAGCATGTATTTCTTATTGTGTGTGGATAAGACTGGAGTAGTCGTTCATTCGATTTTCATTGTTCTGAAAGAATGAGCTGTTGTCAAGGCTTGAATGAGCAGCGTTTGCTTATTTACTTGTGATATCACCAGTTAACATGGGCGTTTATGTTTTCACCTATGTTAACTGGTGTCAAATGAGGTCAGTGTTAGATATGTACCAGTCAGAAAGACGACAATTCCAACGATACGTGGCGTAGTAGGATGGAACTCAAACTAGCACCAATGGCTGTTGTGAACTCTTTGGTTCGAACCCCCTCCCGTAAACCACTTTTAAATGTGTGTGAATTTTGTTACTGTTCATGCAGCATGTTTTTATTGTGTGTGGATGAGACTAGTGTAGTCATTCGACACTTTTATTGCCGAAATACTCTTTATTCGGCGAAACTTTCTACCGTTGTCTCAGGCACAGGCTTCATGCATATGGAGATCCGGGGGCGGAGGCTAGTTGTAGCCTGGCAGGGGCGTGATGAATATTCAGCGAAACATGAATAAATCAATAAAACATCAACCAGTTAAACTGCAGCACCAGTCAAGCTGGTACATCGGCAGGACGTTTGATGTGTTGTTAATTTACCATTAAGTATTTGCTAAGCATGCAGTTTTTCAGCACCCAGTTTCTTACAATCTTTCCTTGTCAGCACGTAGATCCGAGTTCAGATAGAGGCGTAAAAACTCAAGCACAGATTAATAGATTATTAAAGCATCATTTGCTTTAACTGCGTTAACAGGTGGGCATTCTCTCCTCGTTCGTTGTTTTCTTTCAGTATGCTTCGAGTAGGTCGTGATATTTGAGTGGTAATTAACATTGATTACATTAGATTCAGATTGTTATTGGCATAACACTGATCATTTACATTGTACAAGGCAAACATGTAAATGTGCATACCTATATAAAGTATACCTATAATAGGCTAATTTCTGCAGGTGTGAGCTGCTGCTCCAGCTACATTGGCTTCCAATACCCCAGCGGATTACCTTTAAAATCCTATTAATTACATTTAAAGCCATCCATAATCTTGCCCCATCATATATTAAGGACCTGTTGCAGATCTATTCACCCTCACGTTCACTGCGGTCATCTAATGCAGGATTACTGGTCCAACCAGACATCCTACTCAACACAATGGGTGCAAGGGCCTTCTCTTATGCTGCTCCGAAATTATGGAACTCACTCCCCTCATTCATCCGCACACAGGACTCTGTATCACAATTTAAAAGTGCACTGAAAACGCACCTTTTTAAATTAGCATATGAGCTCTAAGCCATAGGAGCTGTTTTTATGCTCCTGATATTGTTTTTTTTTTTTATGTTGATTCCTTTATGTATTTGTTTTTTTTTTTTTATTTTATTTTTTCTTAAGGTGACCTTGAGTGCTTTGAAAGGCGCCGTGTAACAAATAAAATGTATTATTATTATTTATTATTATTAATATGTACATAAATCTGTCTGTATGTGAGTGGTGACATTTTGTTTTTTACTCTGTTGTAGATTCAAGCATTTCACCATGGAGCACCGAGCTAGACCAGCAGGTACTGTACCTTAGTCATGATGCTTCTTTTAAATACATGTGATTTTAAATAAAGCTTTTCAAATACTTTGATACTCTTCCTGATTCGCATGACAGATAAAAAGTATCAGTTGAAAATACCTGAGACCTATTCAATTGTAAATCTGGTATTCTCATACTCTCAGCACAGCAGCAATTGGGCTTTTTAAAGGGCTGCGCACACAGATTGTGTAGTTTTTAACCATGTATGTCTTAACAATGGCATGTCCACATTTGTAGGGAAGGATATTCAGTGCTGCTGAATCAAGCATAGTTGGCCTCAGGGGCGTGGCCACGTGGGGGCCAGGGGGGGCCATGGCCACCACTGGTCAGAGGATGGCCACCCCACTGGCCCCCCCCTACGGACCTACCCTTTGCCTACTTGTTGAACTTAATATTTTGCACTCACAATGAAAGCTTACTAGCTCGACAGATAGTTAAACAAAGTCAGCCAACAATAAGAAGTCAATTTTCCTCATTTGGTCTTTACTTTTTAGTGAAACTGAAGCACAATAAAACACGAAATACAAATGAGCATCTGTCATTCAACGGTTAGCATAAGGCTAGCTTAACATTAGAAAGTCCATAGGCAGGCTAACCGCGATTAGCATCGCTATATTTAACATTTACTCTAAAAACGTTAGAATCATGTTTTTATAAAATATTCAGTAGGAATTACAAAAATAATATAAAGTTAAAAAATCCATCAGTAGGCTACTGTAACTTACAGATATGAATTCTCTGCGTCGTAAAAAAGAAACTGATTTATTGAAACTCTTTCCAGTCTCCCGTAGTCAGGCAACTACCTAACTACGGCAAGCCTAGAGGGACAACATTTACTACAATTCTTGCAGGGACAGAAGTTTATTTGCGTATTGAGACAGTCTATGATTGAGACGTGGGGAATTAAAAAAAAGAACCCTGCTAGAAACATTCCCGTTATCTGTGGAGTGTGCAGAGTTCATCTGAGAGTTCATCATGAGAAATTGTATAGTCAACAAATATGGATACAAGACGATTTTGTGAAGCATTGTAATAGTGAGCTACCCCTGCTGCTAATGTAAGTAAAATGCTAAACAGGTTAACTCCCCCACGTTTTGGTTCAGTTTATAATCATGCAATTGACTCAACAAGATACCAAGGCTATGTTAATCTTTAGACACGTATTCACTGGCGGTCTCGGTCTACTTCTTAATTTAGAAGTTGCTAAACATACGTCTTATTTCTTAAGTTATTTTTTTCCAAATTTTCGGCATGTCATGCAGTGCATCAATAGACCTGATATTTCCATTCATAAGAAACATCACAGCAAAACACCTTATTAAGCAGTAGGTGCATTTTAAGACATAACTATGACAGAAGCACAAATGAAACCATTTTATTTCCACAGTTGAGTTGTGTATGATAAAATGCCATTGAACTAACATTTTTATCAGCCAAATACGTTATATCAGCTTTGTCATAAATTATTTGTTTAGCCTGATAGCAACAGTTAATCACCATCAATATTACAAATGCTTTATTTTAACTTTAGCAAGTGGGAACATGCATGCAATTTCACACCATTTTTTAATAGTTTTCTAATCATCTGCTCCTTTTGCTCCATAAAAGAAGTGAAAAGAGGTCTAAAGTGTGTGATTGGCATATGGAGAAAACACTGGACACTGGACAGGTCTGCCTTAATTACTACTGAACTACTGGCACCAGATATGACTCCAAATACACCAGAATACAGGAAATCAAATCTAGCTAATTAAAAAATATCCGGGGGAGGATCACCTGGACCCCCAAACTACATTGGTCACAACATGGCCACCCTTCAATAACACTGGCCACCCTTTGGCCACCCCATGTAAAAAAGTCTGGCTACGCCCCTGGTTGGCCTGGTTTATTGTTAGATGATTGGGCCCAATGTAACAGACATGACATTTTCATCACAGACCTGCAAGGGTGGTTAGAGAGCGCCCTTCTAAATTCCAAATATATCAATTATGTAAATATTACTTTAAGTATCTGAATTACTGGTTTTATATTTAGGTGGTGGTGCCTGAAATGTTGTCCTGTTCTCAATTCCCTTTCATGTACCATAACTTACAACTTCATAGCTGAAGATCTACACTCCAGATTGCACCACTGCTGCACCCGCCACCAACTTCACAGCTGAGGCACAACACTCCAGCCTGCATCATCACGTGCCACCAACCATTGTTTTCACATAAAGCCAATGATGATGTTATGATACAGAAACTTAATAAACAGAAAAGAATGAAAGGATGGCAAAGCCCATGTTTTTTTAGTTTAAAAATTAAATGCACACTGTATTATATGTTTATTGAAAAGTGTTATTTTAGTACAAGCATAACATCTTTAAAAGGAAAGCGCATGCTCAACTGATACAACACAACTGGGTGTTAGAATGTAGGCATGTTAACATGATTATGATAAAATTAAATAGTAGTTAATATTTTAATTTTAACATTTTGGTGTCACATCACTGGTTTTAATGGTTAAATGTTTATTAATAGTTATTAACAGTTAATGGCTAAGTGGATTTTAAATACTTAGGAATAAAATCCGCAGTTACTTCCTTTTTCATGTTTTACAAACTTGAAAACTGTAAACACTTTAAACATACTAGTGAGTTGGGAAAGATTTCACTTTAATCTGAATTTCAAGGGCAAGCTGAAAAATGTTTAGCTGTGAATCCTGTTACAAGTACATTGAAAACACAAAGCATGGGCATGATATTGTGTTGGAGTTATGTCGCGTCTATCTTCACTTCTGGTTACTTTGACTAGAGGCAAGAGGGCCGATGCTGTCTTCTACCACAACCTCCTCTAGCCAATCACCCCGCAGGTTTGTCCCCCCCCCGCAGGTCAGGCGGCATCTGTCCAAAAATAAAAGTTTAAGTCTTGTGAGCAATTATTTTTTTATAGTTGCCATTTGCTGGAATCTCATCCGAGATGTCTAAACAGTCTTCAGCACAAACACCACTAATTTAACATAGGCTAGCATATGCATACTAGTATGCAAGTAAACATTCATCACATTTCTTAAAGGCAACTATTAATATGGTACGCCCACACCCTAAACAAGCACATTAGGACATTTAACCCCTCTGTGAAAGTAGCGAGATGATGTGTAAAACGATTCGCTTTCAAACAGGAGCATTGGTAAAACTGTTCGACTGTTGTACATGTAGCTCTTTCCGCAACAACACAACGGGGGCAGGTTCTTGAATACAGGTGTTTATTTGGACACTGGACACTGGAGGCTCCACTCTCCGTTCACACCGTGAGAACTACGTAATCACCAACATGGATACATTCAGGATACAATGTACAAACAAAGTGATACAAAGAAACAAAGAAAAACAATATAAAACAAAATAACAAATACCTCGTTGGCCGCTGGTTACAGAAAGAGGTGATCTTAACTTAGTTCTTCTGCGAGTAGTACCAGGCCTTGTTGCTGATACCGCTTATGGCACTATGATGTAAGGCTTGATGTCAATTAAAGGCAGAGCTTAGCGTTAATTTGCCTTCACCGTGACAATGGTAATATTGATATGCGTTCTCGATAAACGATGCGCCTCGCGCAGTTTTAATAGTAAACAAACAATTCGAAACCATAGCAGCTTCGAATATAAACATTTATTCCATGTGAATAAGGAAATGGAAACTAACTAGAAATTCTACAACATCAGATTCTATGGAATAATAATAATTAATAATAAAGGAAAATTAATAATAAAAATAAATAAATGATCAACTTAACATTTACAGTACACAAAACTGTTACTGTTGTAGTATTTAGCACACGCTTTTCTCCAAAGCGACGTATAGAAGAGCAATAGGAAAATGCTGCATCATATCGCCTTTTCTGATAGGGTTGTCAATCTTACACGTCTGTTATTAAATTACCTAAATGTAGCCTATACAGTCATTTGGATTACCCAGGCTAATATAGCAACTGTCTAATGCTAACAGGCGACCTTACCTACCCTACGAGTTGTTCTCGTTTTCACGTTTGATTAATTTGACATTAATATACACCAGACTAAACAATCATCGTCTTCATTCATAAACTGTCTACATATTTCTTTGGTAGGCAATGATTTTACTGGTGACACATACCTGACAGAAGAAATAATAAGGCCGTAGGATTTCCATAGACAGTAAGGGTGGGTTTCAGAGCACGGTACAGGTGTAGGCGGGACATCACATTGACTGGACGTTTCTGATTGGGCGGCTGTTCCTCCTTGTACGCATGCTCAACCGTTGCCAAGCAGGAAATAAGTGGCCCTGGCTCCAAAATGGGACCAGAGAACTTTTAATGGGAGGAGAATCTTCACTCTCGGAACGTCCGGTGTGGTACTGCACTCTAGGGGCGCTCGCGGGCGAGTGCAGAATGAATGGGATCCTATGGAGCTCCACTCATAGATTCCTACATTTCTTTGGGTATAATATAAAAAAAAAAATGCTATAGTTTTTAAAAAACAGAATGGACAATCCTTACAAACGGCACATAGTCAGTATTTTTAAACTCGCTTGATTATTACAAAACACGGCCAGAGAACTACGGCTTTGGTAATCAAATGACGTCATGCATGTTAAATCACTTTACGGCACCTTGCGCCTCTCCTTTCCCATGCAGCCTATGCTCGCAGTGGCAGCAGAGGCAACAGCTGGAGAAACGTTCTCTGTGGAGATGATGAAGGAGATGAAGGAGATGATGAAGCTGAGTTGTCTCCGCGGGACTTAAAGATTTGAACTCGGCTATACACGTTTAAAAAGGTGTGGCATTTTTTTATACTTATACTTTAGAAATGTTAAGAAACAATTAACTGTTAATGAACACGTTTAACTGTTAATGAACACTTTCTGGTGTGAATATGTACATTTTAAATTCCGTTAGTTCGTTGCTTCAGTTGGCTAATTAGCATTATGAGCACTATAACCACAGAGGGAGCTTTGCTAACGTTATAACGTTAGATAAGGTTGGTAGAATTAGCAGCAATAGCTTTGACTTTAAAGCTGTGTAGTTAACTGGTGAAATGTAAGATACTGCTAACGATGAGTCAGTACAAGTGTGTATAAAACAATTGGTCGATTTCATATTTTTCAGTATTGTTTAGTCATCCGTCCAGAGTTGAGAGTGAGATCAGATACGGTAGATGGGCTAAAGCTAAATGATATTTAAAAAGATTCATAGATCCACGTGCTCCCGACGCCAAGTGTACCTTGTATGAGCCACTTATGAACATGCTCCAAAAGTTCTAGCAGATATGTAACTTACAACGATCATGGGCATGACATAGGTTAATATGACACAGTTAATTGCAGACTAGTCCAAAACGTTGAAGTCTGCAGTTATTTTTTATTTATTATTTAATGTAGCTTGTAAATGCAGGCAACTTTTTCTCTGCCGCCGTTTTGTCACTGCAAACAGAGAGGGCCCTGTTTCTGATTTAATCTCTGCCCCCAGCCTGCACCTTACAAACTTTTCGATTGAGATTTTCGATTGAGATTTTCTCAATGAGGCTGGCATGTTCCAGGTGGTGCACGTGGAAGTCGCTGAAGGCTGCTGCTCCCTCCAATATTTTTTCCAAGCCCTTCCTTACCCCACTCCTTGGCCAGAAGCCATTTATATGCCCTCCGAATGCCTCCTCAAGAACCCTCGCTGCATTGAAGAAACTTGCGGAAGGCCTGAACAGGTTGGCATTCGGAGTGAAGCGTTTGACTTGGTGCTGCATAACTGTGGTCATGGAGGTAAGTGATATTTCACATGCAAGAGCATTTTTAGGGTGTATTGCATATTGTGGATTGTGTTTGTATGTATATGTCAGTTATACATTTACTTTTATGTATCACTTATGAACATGCTCCAAAAGTTCTAGCAGATATATAACTTACAACCATCATGGGCATGACATAGGCTGCTCTTAGCAAAGCAGTTAAAGCAAAAACTTTAAAGAGAAAAGACAGAAAGGTTGATGTGGTTAATTGCAGACTAGTGCAAAACGAAATCTGCAGTTTTATTTATTTTTTATTTATTTAATTTAGCTCGTAAAGGCAGACAACTTTTTCTCTGCTGCCTTTTTGTCACTAACAGAGAGGGCCCTGTTTTTTATCCTCCTCCCCCCCTCCTCCAGGATACAGTCACCAACGGTCTATGGAGGTAAGTGGAAATAATGATATTTCACATGCAAGAGCATTTTTAGAGTGTATTGCATATTGTGGATGGTGTGTTTGTATGTATGTCAGTTATACACCAGTGTATTTGTGTTTTAGTTTTTATTATTGCATTGGTATTTGCAGTGACTGTATTGCAGTAAATTGTATAATCAGATGACCTGGTCCTCCACAATATCCTCCACAATGACATGCCTGCCTGTAGGCAGTGTGGTTGGGCTGGATGGTGAGGGGGGCTGGATTGTGGACCCAGGAGATGGAGCGGTGAGGTGAGGGAACATTTCTGACGAGGTTGCCAGAAGAGGGATTCCGTCACCAACGGTCTATGGAGGTAAGTGGAAGTAATATTATTTCACATGTAAGACATGCAAGACCATATGTAGTTGGTATTGCGTATTGTAGCTTGTGTATTTGTATTTATATTTTAGTTATATATCAGTGTATTTTAGTTTGTTTTATTGTATTTGTGTTTTACTTTCTATTATTACTGACACCATTGTCACTGTTGTTGTTTTTTTTTGTTTTATGCAAGTGAAATGCAGTGACTGTGTGTGTTGTATAATTGTGTAATCAGATGACCTGGTCCTCCACAATGACCTGCGCCACCATGTCCTCAGAGGGCCTGCCTGTAGGCAGTGTGGTTGGGCTGGACGGTGAGGGGGGCTGGATTGTGGTCCCAGGAGATGGAGCGGTGAGGTGAGGGGTGGCCAGAAGAGGAATTTCTTCGTCTCCTTGGCAGTTTGAGGTGTTTGACAGCGATGGGAGTATCTGTGACACACTCAACCCCCTCAGTGCTGCAGTGAACTCCATTGCGCTGGGATTATACTTGTGCCCTCCTTTGCCCCGGATCAGAGAGAAAAGGTTCTACTCGAAACATATGGAGAAAGTTGTTAGTGATTTTTAATTGGTTAATGCTGCAGTCTGTGTGTAACACTTTCTCTAACACTCTGGTCTCCGTTATGTGGTACATTTAATACCAGGTGTCCACTGCATTACCTCAATGCAATCCTGGTTGAGCTTGGAGGTGCACAAGTACTTCAGGCCTGCTGCGCTACACTGCGCATGAATGTGCAGAATGCTCCTGATGGTGATGTGCAAGCCATGAAGGCGCTTAGACCTGTAGGGGTGAGTGAAAGGGGGATCAGTTCAATTAATGGGGGTAATTAATAGTTCATAAAGTTCATTTACAAGGATGTGTGAGCCATGGTAGTTTGTTTACATTTTAAGGAAGGTTTTTTTTTTTTTTTTTTTTGAAGATTTACCTAAACTGCCATCCTGCTACCCAACCCATGGAGCTGGCCAGGAAGGTCTCCCTCTCCTGATTTCCAGCACCAAGGGGCCGCCTCCATGGGTTTGAGTCCTTGACAGATCTTGTTTATTAAAGCATGGGATGAGTGAGACGGGTGAATAGACGTAGTATAGATTCCAACGGTATGCACAATATTTACGGTTTTGTGTCAACAGAGATATGTTTGGAGCTATTTGAAGCTGTTCAGGCTCTACCTTGAATTAAGGACGTCAAAAAGGCGGTTGACTTTGTCAATAAAGTCTGCTGTGCCCTTTGCCTCAGGTGGCAGTCTCTTTAGGCTGACCATTGCAGAGATTCCTGGGACAGAAGATGCTGCTAAGGTAAGTTGAGTGATGGAAATGGAAATAGAAAGTGAATTAAATGTCAAGTGAGATGCATCTGAAAACTTTACCTGCAGAGACTGAATGGCTGAAGATCTGAGTGGCATAGCTGACCTTCATCTTTGAAAAAGCTGGGAGGTGGATATGTTTATGTGTCAGCTTAGGAGCCATTCGGATTGTGTGTTGTTTGTCAATGCCGTAAAAGTTGGCGATGTGGCGCCAAAGAACATTTTGTCCCTCTGTCTATAAAAAGGCAAGTACATTTTATTCATTCACTCACTCACTCACTCACTCACTCTGAATTTATGTCACATTTCGGATGTTGCTTGCTTTGAGTGCAGTGCTTACTTTCAGGCCATACTTGTGGAAATTATTCCGAATGGACTTAATTAGATGGGGGACATCAAACACAATGGGGATCTTTAGCCCTCCTGCCTCCACACAGTGGGACTCACCCCCCCCCCCCCCCCCCCCCCCCCCCTTTCAGGCCATACTTGTGGAAATTATTCCGAATGGACTTAATTAGATGGGGGACATCAAACACAATGGGGATCTTTAGCCCTCCTGCCTCCACACAGTGGGACTCACCCCCCCCCCCCCCCCCCCGAGGATCTACAGTGGCCCCAAGCAGGTGGAAGGCCCTGACATTGGTGGTGGCTTGGTCACACACAATTGCCTGTACCTTACATGTAGAAAAATATTGATGCATGATGAGGATGAAGATGAAGGCTATATGGTAAGCAGTAGAAATGGTTCTGAGTTGTGTTCATTCTGCAGTACATACTGTTAGCCCTATAGCCTGCAGGTGGTGAATGGCTCCCCTGATTATGTCTGCTATCTCCTCAGACGGCATGGAGCTGGAGGAAAAGAAGTATCCGATTGGCTGAAAGATATTATTAGGGAGGTGCTTGTTAGGTAAGTTTCCCACATACACAGTAATATAAACAGTGATGGAATAGAATAGACATGGTTTACAAGTTTTAGCTTGCCTGTTTCCACTTTCCCAGGATTCCTCTGGTCATCAGCACCATTGCCTGCTTAGCTGCATTTCCAGATGCAGACACCCCATAAATGGCGTCAGTTTTTCTGTTGTAGTCAAACTGCCTTTCGTCAAATATCAGGGTGCATAACCTTTCTGTAGTTGACATCATGGAGGCCTTGATGTGCATCTGGGAGAGGATGCCATGCAGGTAACCTGGCTGTTGGGGATTGGGAGGGTAAAATCAGAGTTGGAGATAAATGTCTAAGTGGTTGATTTACTACGAAAATCTAGTATCTATCAAATTTTGAAAAGCCAAAATGTAAAATAAATAATAGTCAGAGGAGAGGAAGGAATCTGTCCATCCATCTCCGACAGGATGCCACTAATTTCTCACACTGCTCTGGTTAGATATAGGTCTGTTATTATTGTAGCCTAGAAATCTAGCCACACGATCACCAAGGATTTAATCAAAAGTCTAGACAGGATAGGCCATGTACTTGTTTGTGTTTTTGAAATCTTCATTGTGGCAGCAGTGGTCTACTGCTTAGGACTTCAGACAAATTCCTTCTGAAATTCTAATGCTAAAATGCATTGTTTTCTAATTTTGATCTCCACAATGACAATGTCACCACCTATGAATCGTATTGCAAAAATGTTGATTTAAATATGCAGGAAAAAATTGCTTACAGAGAAGTATCCAACTCTTGCAGAAATAAATCCTTGCAGTGTTGTGGTTGAAGGCAGTGCGAAGATACTGCGCAGGTATTTATAATTCTTGGGGCTGCTGTGAAGGATCTGCAACCCCATTTCTTTCAGACTCCTGCCAAATCTCCTCCCTCTTCCCTTTTTTCCTGCCTCGGAGAGCTGGGCCAGGATGAAATCCCGGCCCTTGTGAGAGCAGTTGGGCAGCATCTGGGCAAGGATCTCACTAGGCCTACATTGGGAGAGAATGTAAGCTTTAAGGCCAAAAAAACACAGGTACACAGCTGCATTATACCCTTTCCAAAAGTGAACACCTTTTATGCTGTTGTAAACCTTTTTTGTAGGAGTGTAGCTCATCAGCACAATTGTGCGCATGAAACTCCCTACACTCCACTTAATTATACTTTGGCCAATTTTCTTTATTAATACCATCACAAACTAATTTATCCCAAGCCTTGTGGCTTTAATGTGAATTACTAGCTTATTTACATTTGGATGTCAGGCCTTGATGGACGTGGTCCACAACTCATTAATTGCAGGGTTCCCACAAGTCATGGAATTTCAACACGGCCTCTTCATTTGTAAATTAGTTTGTGACGTGTGCGCAATAAGGCTAGTTGCGAGTTTTGTTGACCTTACTTTGACTGTTCAGTACTGCCACTTCTGCCTCCAGTTCTTTAATTCTCTATAAAAGACACAAAGGAATAACTTCATAACTGATAATAGTAAAATGTTGCGTCATTGTAAAATTCAGACAACCACATTTTTACTGTTTTTCTTCCAAAAGCTGCTCACTAAGATGGTTACCTGTCTCAGCTGTTCCACTTCTGGTCCCTTCTGGTCCCCTCTCTCTCCCTTCTCTCTCCTTTCCTCTGTCCCTTTTCATTTTGTAATTTTCCCTTTCCCTTTCCTCTGTACCTTTAGTGCCTTGCTCTGTGCTTTGTCCTTCAATAGTTATTTCATTTTCCTCCACCTTACATTGTGTTTCATCTTTTGAAAGTTTGTAAATGTTTATATTAGTCAGTCTGTCATGACAATTTATGGACTTTCAGTTAATATTTCATGTAACATGCCTGTAATTGTGTTTTATTGCATGTTGTATTCATCTGTCAGTTACCTCTGTGTGTTCGCTGCCTTTTCAGGGGAGGATAGGCAAGGGGTGGTGGGTTCCCACAGTTCACCAATGTGGGGATGGCGTCTTATGTGAGTTTTTTTCTTCCATTACTCTATTACAAAACATGACAAACATTGGCACTAATGGCAATAACTAAACAAGCACTAATGTCACTGTTGACTTAAACATGTTTCACAAATGTTAGACACCTGCACTACTCACTTTCTGAATAAAGACGTCCTCAAAATGTAGCTCACACACTACGTACCCTCTCTGCATTAATTCTGCATGGGACCGATTAATTTTGAGGTCACCCCTTCTCATATTTATTAACCATCTTCTTCTCCTGAAAGTGAAATCATTTGATTAGATTTGTCTTATTTGGACCTTTTTTTTTCTTTCTTCTTCTGTGAGCAGTGTGGTTATACTGAATGGACATCACCTCCCCTACACGGTAGCTTGTACATAGAAAAGTATTGATTGGTGGTGAGGAAGAAGATGCAGGCAGATTCAGACACTGCTCCTACCCACAGAAATCACCACACTTAATTCTGTTTGTGCAATTAAGGATTCTGGCTCGGACCATCACAGGGCCGCTGGTCCCGGAGCTGTACGCCCGCATCGCAGGTGCCAGGGAATCCTCCTCCTCGGCCACCGCCGCCACCATCCTGACCCCAACGCCACCGCCAACACCGACACCGCCACTGCCACCGCCACCACCCCCAACACTAACACTACCAACCCCAACACCAACACTGCCATCCCCAACACTAGTAGACCCTGCAGTTCGCAATCCTGAAATAGTTCTGTGCAAGACTGCCGTTAGATGTAGGCTATCTTGCTGGATAGCTTCTGTTGTCCCCGGCCCGGGACGATGAAATAGTAGGACATTTCGTTTATTTTTAGTATGTAACATAAAACTAAGTTTGCTCGGATATGTGTAGGCCTACACTAGTCTTGTCTGAAAACGTGCCTTTACAAATGTGTTTTAACTGTCCATCAACCGCAACCAACTCTTGTACCACTCGTCCGCAACCATTGGCAACGAAAAGACGAGTGCGTGCATCGCTGGTGTGACGTAAGCGCGTAGTCCAACCTCCGGACAAAATGTCCTACTTTTTCATCGTCCCGCTCCAAAATTGACGGTTGCGGTTGCTTCATTTTTATAGAACGGAACTGGTCCATTCCTATAGGGAGGGAAAGTGGAACACAGCGATCCTAGCGGTGGCGTTCCTATCCCCAGAGGTGCAGCAGCAGAATTGCTGCAGAATTGCGAACTGCATGGTCTACATGGACAACTTACTATTGGTGGTTTTCCTAGATAATATTTAAGTGTTGTAATATCGTTCTACAAATGCAAGACGTGTACTAGTACAAGCTTGTGACCGTATATGTTAGCCAGCTTGCTAGTAGTTAGCTAGTCGTAAGCTAACTCTGCTAACTTAAAACTTTGAGTGATTAAATGGCAATCTAGAGCAGCCTGGTTGTCTTAAATTAGTTCGTGTTACATTTAAACAACAATCCGTGATGGCACCATCACTTTTGGTCACCCAGAGAGTTTAAATCATATAAACACTTTCACGTTTCACTTCCACGAGCGTCCGCCATGTTGGTCTGAGTTTTTTGTAACTCCCGCCTCTTCAGCCAGCGTCATGCACTAAACACATCACATGCCGATATAATTGGTTATCACATCATTCTCATCCGTCTTCTTTGCCAACGGCATCATGTTCTGGTTTATCCGAAGTTACCGGCGTTGGGGTTTTAAACCAGTTACGAATATCCATACTTGAGACTGCACAAGCACTAGCAACTATCTGCGGGCATAAACTCACACTTCATTTTCCGTTCAAAATTGTAGGTAACTGATTGTTGCCTGGCAACACTGACTGACGTAGGCTAGTTACGTATGGAATCAGATTTGTGCCTTTAAATTAAAAGAAGACTTTTACAAACCCAATAAAAAAATATCAATTCAAAATACCAAATTAAAAAAATCAACCAAAAAAATTTTTTTCAAATAAAAAATACAAGATTGCAATTAAAAAATGTCAAATTGTGTAACAAAAAATTGCTTTCGCCTCTTTCTCAGTTTTGGATGTTGCCGTTTTCTTTGATCACGACTCCAGCCTTCTCGTTTGCGCTCCCTGATTTTTTGATTGCGATTTTGGCACAAACGTGCCTGGTGGGACGGGATTCTCATGGGTGCATTCCTATTGGTGTATTCACATTTGACGGACAGCTAAGCAAGCGTATGACGCGGCTCTGGCCACAGCAGCTACTCTGCTTCTGATTGGTTCTAACAACGTCATCACAGGCGCGACTGACCAAAAGGGCGGCAGAGATAACAGCACATTACAACCACCATAGACATACTGTCTATGACAACCACAGCCACTAGACCTTCTGTGTTACAACCATTAGCCTACACCATACCAAAGAAGGACCGTCTTTGCGCATACGGTAAGTAAATGGCCGTTATATCATACCATTATATTAATAAAACCATGGCGAATGAGTGGATAAATACGATGGATGGGGTTTCATCCATCGTATTTATCCACTCATTCGCCATGGTTTTATTAATATAATGGTATGATATAACGGCCATTTACTTACCGTATGCGCAAAGACGGTCCTTCTTTGGTATGGTGTAGGCTAATGGTTGTAACACAGAAGGTCTAGTGGCTGTGGTTGTAATGTGCTGTTATCTCTGCCGCCCTTTTGGTCAGTCGCGCCTGTGATGACGTTGTTAGAACCAATCAGAAGCAGAGTAGCTGCTGTGGCCAGAGCCGCGTCATACGCTTGCTTAGCTGTCCGTCAAATGTGAATACACCAATAGGAATGCACCCATGAGAATCCCGTCCCACCAGGCACGTTTGTGCCAAAATCGCAATCAAAAAATCAGGGAGCGCAAACGAGAAGGCTGGAGTCGTGATCAAAGAAAACGGCAACATCCAAAACTGAGAAAGAGGCGAAAGCAATTTTTTGTTACACAATTTGACATTTTTTAATTGCAATCTTGTATTTTTTATTTGAAAAAATTTTTTTTGGTTGATTTTTTTTAATTTGGTATTTTGAATTGATATTTTTTTATTGGGTTTGTAAAAGTCTTCTTTTAATTTAAAGGCACAAATCTGATTCCATAGTTACGTAGCCAAACTTTCCAACAAACTCACACATGGTTTTAATATGTTTAATGTCTTAGCGATTATGCAACCATATACGTTTTAACAAAAAGCAAGTACAATAAACATCTATTTATTTATTTGGGACCAGTTGAATCCTTTTTACGGTGCAAAAGCCTCGAACTGTTTGAGGCTTTTGCACCATAAAAAGGATTCAACTGGTTACAATGGGCGCGAAAGCGTTACCGTGGTTTCACATTCCCAGATAGCAAGCACAGTCGGCCCGATTGCGGCTAAATGCTGGCACTGTCGGTTGAGGTCCGGGTCGGCTGAAACACTGGTTATCTTTAATGGACCGAGACATACAGAGCTGTAGTTGGCCTGATTGTGTTGTTACTGAGTCGGCCCGATTGTGGTTGAGTGTTGGCAGCGCAGCTGAAACCATGGTCGGCTGACACATAATGTCTCTTCAGTGGGCCTATAATGGCACGCATAAATCAGGCCGATTACGTTGTTTCTGACTTGGCCCGATTAGTTCAGTAGGGTTCTGGGCAGCAAACGAGTGACTTTTTTAAAAATTCTGTTGTCGAGAAAAGGCTCTCGGCTAAAACATCGGTCTGACACGCAAAAGTATTTTGCTGGCAGAAGTACGCCAGAAGGCATTTATCATTAAAATGATAAATCTCAGAAGCGCGTGCACCAGCGTCCATTACATTACATTACACTTAGCAGACGCTTTTATCCAAAGCTACTTACAAAGTAGGGCGTAACTAGATGTACCGCATAGCGGTATGGTATGACCGCCGCAGTATATTGAAATGTGGGAACTGTTGGTGTGATGAGTGTGTGGTAGAGCAGTGTTGTGAGGTGAGAATTCCTGTGGAAATGATTTCCTGGAAGTGGGCATGGATGTGGGTTTTGAATGTGTAGTGTGTAGGACTGATTTGTGAAGGCAAGGAATCGGCAAAATGAGATTTTGTACAATTACAGCGCCCCCTATGGACCACATTTTATGGCATGTTCTGTGGTGTTAGAGGTCTTTGTGGTGATCGTGCATGATATATTTTGTGCAGTTCCCACCTTCTCGGTCCAAGATATTGGCAACTCAAAATCCCAATTTTTGCATTTACCCTTATCACTAGGTGGCGCTATGCTTCAAGTGAGAGTTTATGGGCTGGGTCAATATGCCTCTGTAACACCTACATACTAACACAAAATCGTTGTCTTGGGCAAAATTGTTGACGAGTTATTTAACAAAAACTGTTTTTCAACACCTAGCTTCGGCGATAAACATCGCCCCGTATGACGAAATGTCACAAAATTTAGTACACATGAAAAGAAAGATGTTTAGATATGGCATGTCAACTTTGACCACATTTGAGCAATTAAAAGCCAAGATACGGCCATTTGAAGAATTTTAAGCTACGTGTTAAATGTTCATTGACGTGCAACTTCGGAACGGTTTATCTCAAGATAAATCCTTTGATAACTTTTTGTCAGCATTGTCTGTAGATGACATATACCAAATTTGGTGAGATTCACATGAACGGCCTATGACGAGTTCGTTCAGATTCGTTTTCGCAATATTAAAATTTCACGGAAATTGTTCTCGTTGGAAGTGGGCATCGACCAGTGTTTTCAATGCGTGAGGGTCAACAGATTTCATGATAAAAAAAAATTGTTGTAAACGTAAGCATTCTCTAGATAATAGGCAAAATGACATTTTCTACAATTACAGCGCCCCCTATGGACCAAATTTTATGGCATGTTCTGTGGTGTTAGAGGTCTTTGTGGTGATCGTGCATGACGTATTTTGCGCAGTTCCCACCTTCTCGGTCCAAGATATTAGCAACTCAAAATCCCAATTTTTGCATTTACCCATATAACTAGGTGGCGCTATGCTTCAAGTGAGAGTTTATGGGCTGGGTCGATACATCTCTGTAACACCGACATACTAACACAAAATCGTTGTCTTGGGCAAAATTGTTGACAAGTTTTTTAACAAAAACTGTTTTTTGACACCTAGCTTCGCCAATAAACATCGCCCCCTATGACGAAATGTCACAAAATTTAGTACACATGAAAAGAAAGCTGTTTAGAGATGGCATGTCAACTTTGACCAAATTTGAGCAATTAAAAGCCAAGATACAGCCATTTGAAGAATTTTAAGCTACGTGTTAAATGTTCATTGACGTGTAACTTCGGAACGGTTTATCTCAAGATAAATCCTTTGATAACTTTTTGTCAGCATTGTCTGTAGATGACATATACCAAATTTGGTGAGATTCACATGAACGGCCTATGACGAGTTCGTTCAGATTCGTTTTCGCAATATTAAAATTTCACGGAAATTGTTCTCGTTGGAAGTGGGCGTCGACCAGTGTTTTCAATGCGTGAGGGTCAACAGATTTTACGATAAAAAAAAGATTGTTGTAAACGTAAGCATATTCTAGATAATAGGCAAAATGACATTTTCTGCAATTACAGCGCCCCCTATGGACCAAATTTTATGGCACGTTCTGTGGTGTTAGAGGTCTTTGTGGTGATCGTGCATGACGTATTTTGCGTAGTTCCCACCTTCTCGGTCCAAGATATTGGCAACTCAAAATCCCAATTTTTGCATTTACCCATATCACTAGGTGGCGCTATGCTTCAAGTGAGAGTTTATGGGCTGGGTCAATACATCTCTGTAACACCGACATACTAACACAAAATCGTTGTCTTGGGCAAAATTGTTGACGAGTTTTTTAACAAAAACTGTTTTTTGACACCTAGCTTCGCCAATAAACATCGCCCCCTATGACGAAATGTCACAAAATTTAGTACACATGAAAAGAAAGCTGCTTAGAGATGGCATGTCAACTTTGACCAAATTTGAGCAATTAAAAGCCAAGATACGGCCATTTGAAGAATTTTAAGCTACGTGTTAAATGTTCATTGACGTGTAACTTCGGAACGGTTTATCTCAAAATAAATCCTTTGATAACTTTTTGTCAGCATTGTCTGTAGATGACATATACCAAATTTGGTGAGATTCACCTGAACGGCCTATGACTAGTTCGTTCAGATTCGTTTTCGCAATATTAAAATTTCATGGAAATTGTTCTCGTTGGAAGTGGGCGTCGACCAGTGTTTTCAATGCGTGAGGGTCAATAGATTTCACGATAAAAAAAATTGTTGTAAACCTAAGCATTCTCTAGATAATAAGCAAAATGACATTTTGTACAATTACAGCGCCCCCTATTGACCAAATTGTATGGCACATGCTGTGGTTATAGAGGTCTTCGTGCTGATCACAAAAATTTTATGTTGTTGGGTGAAACGTTCACTGAGCTATTCAGCAAAAACTGTTGCCAGTCTCCCCCTCTTTGACGTACGCTGGCACAGCGGGGGGGTGGCCCCGGGGGACCAAAAGCTTCTATTCGCTCGAAATGTTCTAGGGCTACATGCCTACAAAAATTCATGTCCCCCCGAGTTTCAGTGTCCCGGGAATCGTTGACGGACATTCACTGAAAAAAAAGAAGAAAAAAAGGAAAAAAAGTCGCGGCAACTCTATAATGACCGCTTTCGCTAGCTTCGCTAGCGGCGGTCATAATAAGCCAACAGAGGTGTAGAGAAACACAGAGTAATATGACCACACACATGCACACAAGGAGATATATGTGTTTTAAATAAGTTTCCCAGAGCAGGAACACTTCAGACACACACCCTACACACAGAGACTCATACCTACGCGTCCCTCACCTAAACGGAACCTAACCTGCAACACAACGGCAACACAAGGGGCAAAGACAAGCCCACAGCACAGACTTTCTTCTGTAGCCTGTGTTTCACTGTAGTTACGGTCAGCGCTCTCTATATGGAAAACACGAATAGCCTACACTTTACCCGTAGTATTCGGATTTCATCTCTGATGTTTAGAGGGTTTAAACAGACTTTTATGATAAGTTTGGTGATGACTGATCCATGTTTTCCACCATTAAACTTGGTTCGTGATTAGCACCCGGCTAACGGTCTATCTGCTGCACCGACTAATATCTCTGCTGCAGTTTAAAGATTAACACTAATGTAATACTTGTTTTTAAAAGTAAAGTCTAGTTCAAAAATGATTTCGCTTAACCACATAATGTAATCTGGAGAAAGAAAGTCGTGCACTGGTTTTAAATGTCAAATGATTGTGCACAGTGCTGTGGGATTTGACAACTGGCTTTCTAAATTATTTATTGAAATTACGCTAGCCTACCATACAGGGGCTGTGGCTAAAAAGCAGATTTATTGTTTGTAGTAAATCATAGTAACAAATCCTTGCAAAAATATGGATCATACCAACTTGTGCCCATACCCCCGGCTCTTTAGGCTACGTGAACTCGCGGTTGACAGCTAGATGTAACAGAAACCTACAAATTGTTGTATTTTATCCCTAAAACAAGATAGAACAATTTTGTCCCATTATGCTTAGTCTTTCGTTAAGCAACCGAAGAATGTACTGCTATGGCTATCTAATAAGCCTAACTAACACTGACAAGAAAAAAGTCAGAGCTGTCACTTACCAGATCGGTGTCGTGTCAGAAAAGCGACGGTTTGCACTGCCTTGGCTCCTTTCCTACGATGACAGCCCGTATTTAACGTTATACATTTTCGCGCTGCCTTGGCGGGTTTGGGCCATACAGTCTATGGTTTGGGCCCGATGACAGTCGGCCCATGATCGTTGTGTAGTGGGCCAACAGCCGCTTGAAGGAATTGGGCCATCTCCATCATGATGCAAGTCTGCCGTAACCATTTAATTTTTACCGCGAATCAATGCGATGCAAATCCGCGCTGCTCATGATAATATTTATCTATCACAGTTATAAAAGTATAACCCGCAGTGAAATAAGGACTGTTTAACTCAACTGTGAAGAGGGAAAAAGCTACATTCTCGGGATCTCTGTCTGGAGGACCTGTATGGATCCGGGAGACGCCGTGCAGAGCTGTCTGTCGTGATTTTGTGAAGGGTGCAGGCAGTGGACAACTGACTTACCAAGAGCTTACCAAGACCAAGAGCACTGGATTTAGCTCACCACTTGCCCCTTTAAGAGCAAGTAACAAGTTGGCATAAGCTGTACTTATATCTTAAAACCTACAGATTTCGATGTAAAATGGCCAAGCATTTCATGTACTGTGAAATAGAATAGAGCTTTAAAAAATGGTGGGACCTTCTTGGCTCAAATGAGTCTTGACTTCATGATAACTTCTAACTTGATTTCATAACAATTGTTATATTGCATGTTAACTTTTATTATGCTTTTCCCATAGATATACTATTGTGTTGTTGAGGGACACAGGAGCCTATTGCCTATTGTGCGTGCCCTGACCGGCTCCGGGGCAAGGCCCTAAAGGTGGTGATTAAATCTTGGTAGTCCGCTGAGGCCACCTGAAAGCAGTGGCAGAAGAGGGAGCTCTACCGGACGGGTAGGTCTAAAATTATAACTTTTACTGTTTTAAAGTCTCTTTGTCTTTCACTCACTGGTCACTTAAATTTGTGTGAAATCCTCCTGTAGTCATCCTGTGATGTTTGTAAGGCTGCATTTATTATCATAGATAAAAAAGCCATCATGCAAGTTTACCTATTATGCCTTTATTAGAAATGCAATGTATTATAATACAAATACGATGACATCTCATTATGTATGTCTCTTCCGAGACAGTTTCCCTTCATAACAAAACTAACTGTACTCATCTGTACTGACCCTGTTATGCCTGTGTATTCTGTATTCTCCCCAGGGTCCTTCAAAAAGGTCCTCACTAACAACCTTGTGAGGCAGCTCAATTGGACAGGAGTGAATGGCAAAATGACCCTCTCCAAACAGAAGCTCTGCGCCATAAAAATTTGTAAGTGTGTTTGTGGGACACATTAATATTTATTTTTGGGTTATGATTACATTTTTAATTATTATTGTGCATAAAGATAAAGACATTATGGATGTATTCATTGTCCATGTTTCTTTCCATCTCTCAATTTCTACCAAAGCTGCTGTAAGGAAGAACCCACTGACCAGTGGTGCCAGTGAGGTAGAATTGGAGGCCCTGATAAAAAGATGGCTGCAGCTGTCCGGGGACAGAGAGGGTGGCAGGAAGCACCAGCTTTTGAGAGCAGGGCCAAAAAGCCAGTGTGTGTTTGTATGTTCAGTTTTCTGTTTTTATAGTTTTCTGTTTTTATCTTTGCTGTTTGTCTTTGTTATATAATGTTTGTTGTTGTGTGTGTGTGTGTGTGTGTTTGTATTTGTTCATTTATATTTGTTTCTATGTGTTAATTTGTTCTTTGTTAAATAAATATTCAGATAAATTCAATTAATAAGGATCTCTGCCTTTTATGTAGTTTTGACAGCTTTTGGGTCACATCTTATTGGTGAATTATGAAATATTTATGAATGTTCAAAGTTTCATTCATTTCATTTGTCACATACGTAATTACAGCAGTGTATAATTTAAAGTGAAATGTGGGATTTTACATGAAAAGGGGGTCAATATAGGCCTTCAGTCATGCAGGACTTGGCTATCAGCTATTAGTATGTGGGCCAGTACAGGCCCGGGGACCCAGCCAGCACTCAGCCAGCACTCAGCTATCAAATTATCGTATCTGGGCCAGCACTGGGCCAACAGAAACCGTGAGAGTCATTTCATAGTATGTGGGCCAGTACAGGCCCAGGGGCCCAGCCAGCACTCAGCCAGCACTCATCTATCAAATTATTGTATCTGGGCCAGCACTGGGCCAACAGAAACCGTGAGAGTCATTTCACAGTATGTGGGCCAGTATAGGCCCGGGGGCCCAGCCAGCACTCAGCCAGCACTCAGCTATCATAATAATGTGTCTGGGCCAGCACTGGGCCAACAAAAACAATGAGAGTCATTTCACAGTATGTGGGCCAGTACTGGGCCAACACTGACAATAACTGTCAGTTTTCAGTAAGTGGACCACTTCTGGGCCGAGGGCCCAGCCAGAATTGGGCCAACTGCCGGACACTCGCAAACAAAGTTGTGGGCCAGCAGTGGGCCAGATAAACTTTGCTATGTGGGTTGTAGCGTCAACGCCACGCTTCACAACGTTCCATCATTAATTTTTTTAACGAGAGGCGTGCAACGCGTGAGCGTCGCGTTCATCAGTGGTGTCGCGTGAAGAAGTTGAGCTGAGCTGAACGTCTTGACGCGATGCCAAGGCGGTCAACCAATCAAATACGGGCATGGGGGTGCAGCGGGAGAAACCTTCGTTGGCTCTCTGTTTACATCGATAATTGAATACGCCCACCGGAAGCGTCCCATTCAGCACAGGCAGAACGTTTTGCAGCGCGGCTTTGACGCTACAGTGTGAAACCACCGTCACACTGTAGCGTCAACGCCACGCTTCACAACGTTCTACCATTCATTTTCAACGAGAGGCGTGCAAAACGTGGGATCGCGTGAGCGTCGCGTTCATCAGTGGTGTCCATAGACAGTAGAAGAGAATGGACTGAGGGATGGCGTTGTTTTCAATGGGAGCCGTTGAAGCACGATTTTGAGATTTTTAATTGGTCACCAGGCAACTGCGCAAGCGCGGGGTGACATACGTTCACGTCGGCCAACGAACCCAAATACTATAAATTGAGTGGTAGATGCTCAATCACAAATCATACAGCGTACGATAATTTTCTTAATAAGTATTTTTCTACCACTATAGCTGCAATCACTTACTGGAGGAGGAGGCTAATATTGTACGTGGGGACTTCATTCTTCGTCAACTAACTTTGGTTTGGTAGAAAAGTAAACGGGCATGGCTGTGGCTACAGCTTGTTATCCAAACAGTACGGTAAATTTTCTACTGTGCGACAGAAACTCACTAGCCGTCGCATGATTTATGGCGTCATTTTTAGCATAATTTCAGATAAACGTTTCTTACAAGGCAATAACATGACAGATGTCCGATCGAAGCAAATATGTTGTGCTGTGTCCTCTCCGGTTTAGAACAATGCCAATATCAAGACACAGAGACCTTCTCGTGTAAATTTATTTGATTTCAAAGTGATGCTAAAATGAATGGAAGTCAACGGAATGCTAAAGGCTATTGGGCCCTTTCCGGGTTGGGATTTCCCCATGGGTGCTTCAACTTCCTTACAAGGGGGTAGGAGCATAGACAGATGCCCCTTTACTTTTCTATTCATGTTGGGGAAACATTTACATTAGTATTTCTCAAAAAAATAAGCTTAGAACTTGGTATTTGTTTGAAGCAGAATCACTATCTTTATGGATTTTACTGTTCGATGCAAGTGAATTGAGAAAGATGGCTAAGCTAAGCTACACGCTATAGCTTGTAGTTTACATGCTAACTAGCTAGCTCTCTTGACATGCAGGGTGCAGTGTGCTGGTTTACATTCCGAGTTTCTAACGAATTACAGATCTATTCTAATTGCACTACAGGTTGTTCAGCAGTCTGACTGCCTGGGGGAAGAAGCTCTTCCCCGTTTTGGAGGTGCAGGCAGTGATGCTGCTTCTACCTGACGGTAGTAAGGTGAATAGTCCATGAGAGGGATGAGTAGTGTCTTTGACAATGTTCTTGGCTTTCCACAAATAGCGGGTAATATAGATGTCTGGGGAGGGGGGGTCAGGGAGACTCCAGTGATCTTTCTGGCTGTCCTCACAATCCGCTGCAGGGCCTTACAGTCTGCAGCAGTGCAATTGCCAAACCACGCTGTAATGGTGTGGCTGAGGATGCTCTTAATCGTCCCTCTGTAAAAAGTTGTGAGGATGGAGGTTGGGAGATGGACTTTACACAGTCTTCTGAGAAAGTACAGATTCTCCTAGGCTTTCTTTGCGATGTGTGTGGTGTTTTGAGTCCATGAGAGGTCGTCTGTTATGTGTATGCCCAGAAACTTTGTGCTCTGGATAATCTGTACTGGAAGGTTGTTGATGCACAGTGGGGTGTGTTTATGCAAAGTCCGCCTGGAGTCAATGACCAGTTTTGTTTGTTTTGTCCACGTTGAGGGACAGGTTGTTGACAGTGCACCAGTTGCTGAGCTGTGCCACCTCTGTATGGGGCCTTGCTGCCTCTGCTGACCAAATCCACCATGGTCATGTCAACAGCAAACTTGATGTGGTTTGAGCTGTATGTTGCTGTATTGCATCCCAATACAGTAATGCTGGCTTTTGAACCAAACACTGGTAGGTCTTTGATTTCTGCAGCCTGGAGAAAATGAACTCCATGATTTCCAACAAGTCTGTACATTTTTGACCATAAGCCACTTTGCCACAGTACATTTAAAACAACCCTTGGCCCAAAGGACGCTGCAGTGTTTCTGGACCATGTTTACATATGGCTTCCTTTTTGCATAATAGTTAGCATCTGCAAACTGCTTATTGATGATGATATAATCAGCAAAACCTTTGTGATGTGGCATTAAAGCAGTGTTCATAAAGAATTCAGTTTTTACAGATGAGAGAAGCTCTGGCCATTTTTCTTTTGAGAGATTTTTAGATTTTATATACAATTATGTTACTGACCTGGGGTGCGTTTCCCAAACAACGACGGAGGTTAGCATTAAACCACCGTTGTACAACGTAGGTTCAAACTACTCAGCACCCCACAACCGACTGTTTCCCGAAAATCTCCAACCACCAAAGTACGATGGAAGTCTGAACTGTTGTTAGTTTGGACTTAGGTGGTTCAAACTGCAAAGTACCCAGATGTTTCGGAAGTGCTCGGAGAGTATTCGGATGCATTCGTTGCGGATAACGACAGAAACGATTGATCTACATAAGGACATAAACGTAGTCTCATTTAATTTAAGCCGGTATGACAGCTGTAGAAACTCTGGGATATCGCCGTAAACACAACCATGTGCCCTACCCATTAAAAGTAACAACCGACTGACTGTTTGTATCATATATCTGTATATTTAATTTATACTGCATGGAGCAACAGCTATAAATATAACCACTCCCTCCCTGTAGGTAAGTGGTGAGGTGGATGAGTGGTTAGCTCGTCGGTCTGTCAAAGGAAGTGTTGTCTTTTTCGGTGAGATATGGGTTCGAATCCTGCCGAAGAGTAATCAATTTGTAACAGGTGTAAATGATCTACGGGGCAATGGAATAACCGTGCTTGTGGGTCAGTAATCAGTGCACATACATCACAATTTTACAAAAGTGCTCATTAACATCACTGACGCACATTATCCAACCACATTTTGCAACAGCTTTTTGTGTGTTATCGGGTGTGTTTTCTACCTTCTTTTTACATGATCTGGCAATGCAATACCGATAATTAAGTGAATTGGGAGTAACATCATTTATGCAGCTGGTGGCAGTAACGCACAGACAGCCGCCTAATCCGCCACAAAAAGGCCAAAGGTGACGAACAAGACGTCACGTGAACAAACACGACGGTCTCACGACAGGTCCATGCTAATCGTTCCAACTGCACAGCTTCACGATGGAACTTCCGATGGTTCGTCCAGACTTTGTTGTTGGGAAACACTTGCGTCGTTGAACGATCCATCGGACTACTGTAGTTGTAAACATCGTTGGTTGCTAAGTCTGGACGATGGTGTTGGGAAACAGCAGTGTGGTAAGACCATCATTCAAACCTACGAAGTTGCTAAGGAAGTTAGCAACGACGCTTTTGGGAAAAGCACCCCTGATCCCTACTAACTCAAGTTGCTAAATGTTTTTTATTGCTTCTTTTTTCAGCCTTTTGCTACTCCTGCCACAACTTTTTTAGACATGTCCCCACCCCAACCACATCAGTCCTCTGTGGGACCTGTGAAGCTCTGGGCCCCCTGAATAATCATACACCCCACCCCCCTTTGTAGCGCCCCTGGTGGTGAAAACAATTCAGGCTAAAAAAAGAACCATTTTTTAAATTAAATAACTTGTAAAAGTCTTAGCACCATAATAAAAATGCAAACAGAGTGCAATATCGTATTTTTATTTGCAAGGGCTATTCATAGTACATACCAATGGCTTTGAAATTTGTAGTCTTACCATAGTGCAGATACTGTATACTGCTGTGTAAAGAGAACTACAATTTCATCCGGTGAATACCAAGATATGGTGATCTTTGTTAAAACAATATCCCAAATTGCACAAAGAAGTAACAGCCTCTAAATTACATTAAAATAATCTGAGAAGGCCACCTTTCAAGCACTGCTTCAGGTCAATCATTTCATACAAATATTCCAGAAGTTGTTCAGTTTGTTCACAGTGTTCCCCAGCTACAAACTGAATGGCAAGTGCTGATATTAGAAAACAGTAATTGCTAGGTCGACTAATCTATAATATTCAACAACTCAACCATTTTCTGTTTAAAAAGCCCCTAGATGTGATATTTCAATGTCTTTAATGGGTTACTCACATTTAACATTTTAAATGCTTTGTTTTAAACTGCATAAACTACAATAATCCAGACTGTTATTTGTCTGCTTCTTCTAAAGTCATTTGTTGCATATGACAATATAATGTAGTAAAAATAATAGTACTACAAATGAAAAGTCATAGTACATACATGGTACTTTTCTTCATTTTTAGGAAGAGAACCTCAACGTATGGGGTGCCAGTGCATCAACACCATGATATGTTTGTAATTTAATTAAATACAATGCTTAAGATTGGAATCAAATTCATTTTGCATGCATGACATCTTACAAGTGTATCCAGCAAGGACAACAAAATAAGGCAAATAAAATGGCATACAATTTATAGGAATTAAAATGTTTGGTGATAAAATGTCAGTTGATTAAAATAAAACATTATGGCCAGCAGAATGAGATTACACACATTACCAGTGTTGTTGACGATGAAAAAAAAGTGGTTGGAGGTAAATAGTTGCACAATTATAAAAGAAACAGTGAAGAGACTAAAATGACAGTAACATTTGATAATAGTAAGGGTGACTATCCAAATACAGTGTCATTAACAAACAATGTCAGTTTATGACTGCACTGTCTAATCTTAGAGGTCCGTCGTTAGTAATCCCTTGGGCTTGTGGTCATCATTGTTGGTTTGTGAAGCTGGAATGCTGCGAAAAGCAAACAAAATGTCTTAATCATTAGATGGATACATGGCCCATAAAATGAATTGACTTGATTCCAATCATGACCCATGACCCATAAACACTCACTTGAAGCATAGCGCCACCTAGTAATATGGGTAAATGCAAAATTTGGGATTTTGAGTTGCCAATATCTTGGACCGAGAAGATGGGAACTGCACAAAATACGTTATGCACGATTAGCACAAAGACCTCTAAAAGCACAGCAAACGACATAAAATTTGGTCCATAGGGGACGCTGTAATTGTACAAAATGTCATTTTGCCCATCACCTAGAGAATGCAAATGTTTACAACCAATTTGTTTTTATCGTGAAATCTACTGACCCTCACCCATTGAAAACACTGGTCAACGCCCACTTCCAACGAAAACAATTTCCGTGAAATTTCAACACTGCGAAAACGAAGCCAAACGAACTTGTCAGAGGCCGTTCATGTGAATCTCACTAAATTTAGTATATGTCATCTACAGACAATGCTGACAAAAAGTTATCAAAGGATTTATCTTGAGATAAATTGTTTCGAAGTTACATGTCAATCAACATTTACCACGTACCTTAAAATTCTTCAAAAGTCCATATCTTTGCTTTTAATTGCTCAAATTTGGTCAATGTTGACATGCCATCTCTAAACAGCTGTGTACTAAATTTTGTGACATTTCGTCATGGGGGCGATGTTTATCGTCGAAGCTAGGTGTTTTGCCCATCCATGACCACTTCCAGGAAATCATTTCCACACAGTTTCTCACCTCACAACACTGCTCTACCACACATTCATTATACCAACAGTTCCCACATTTCAATACACTGCGACGGTCATACTGTCAAACTATTAAAACAGCTCGAAGAAACTCCACACTCCATCGGTAGTACAACAAAGTCCCTGGCATTCAGAACAAGGCACTGAGAACTTTGTAAATGTACTTGTTCTTACATGCAGTAGTTTGCAGTTGTTTCGGCTAACTCAGTTTTGCTCCTCAACAAACATACCAACTCGGTATGATGTTTTAACATGCCAATTTTCATTTTACATCGAATTTCTCCTTTAAATTCACTTGGCCAGTGCCTTTAAGTGCGCATAGCCATGTTTCCCGTTGATCTCACTGTAATGAACACAATACGTGTTTCTCTCTTTTTTTCCCTCTTGTAAACAGTCTAATTTGTTAACATGCATTCTAAACGATTACGGACAGAAAACGGACACGCACTGTATACCAGAGTGTTTGGTGTGAATCAGCCCTAAGACAGTTTTAATTCTGAATAAACAAAAAATCTTATTTGTGCTTCCCATATTGTCCATTGTAGCATGACCATAAATCATAACGTGCAGTGAAAAAAAACTGAATGAAATCACAATTTTACCTGCTACACTGGACATGGCCATAGGACAAATTTGCTTGTGTAGTCAATGGAAACCCCTCCTGCGACAAGACGGATGTCTTTGCTGCACAACCAAGGCCAAGTGGACCATTATTGGACGATCCAGGCTAGAAAAGGCAAAAAGCAACACACGTGAGTGATAAATAACCATTTATGAAAAACACTAGGATAATGATTGTTACAGTTATCAATAGTCTCTTAACATCCTGTATTTGAATTTTTGCATTTGTTGTTCCATAGTACAAATCACAATTCATGAACTGGCTTCATGCGATAAATGTATTTCAACAACATTTGGTGAGTGAATACACAAGAACTGCCTTTAGCCTCTCATCTCTCTTAAGAACAGTGCCCCTATGATTGAAACTTCAAAAACAGTGTGAACCCAAAGAGTGGCAGGTGTTCAGTTCAGTGTCTCTTGACATTTGGGCAATTACAACCATAGATATTGGCTATACTGTAATTGTAGGCAATGTTTTCAATACTGATTGACATAACTGAAAAAACAAATTGATGAAATACAAATCTTCTAATATTCTTCTAATCTTTTCATGCAGAACAGCCAAATCACTGAAAAACAGAAACTATCGTTGAATCCTTCATATGCAACAAACACTCACTGCAGGTGTTGGGATAATCCATCGTGGAGAGATTACAGGTTTAGGCTGCACCTGTAAGAAAACATGACATTCAATATCTGCCATTTTGTCTGCGGTCATTAATAGACATACATACTATATCTGTGGCTGTCTTAAACTCATTAAACAACTGAAGCATTTGCATTTGTATCACTGTATAGGTCGGGTACTGTAAAATGTATCCCCATCAACATGATCAATCAAATCAATGTAAATAAAGATTTTAACAAGGTTTTCCCCTTAAAAAAAGCTGCATTTTACTTGTTTAGCACTTAGCTAAAAATCCTAACAATCACCAATCTCAATGTCTTGTCGGCTGTTATACTTTCAAAATAATCAAGCTTTTGATTTCATTTTATGAACATCTACCTAGACAGCAAAAACTTACAACAAGCGTTGAGTCTGTTAAATCTATCAAGTTCTCAGTGTGGGTGGCTTCCTTCATGTCCCGTGCATCTGATTTGTCCTGCATGTGTAAAGCAGTATTTGAAGGTTAGTTTAAGTATACATATGGCAGAAAGCCACAGTTGATGTACAGTGCACTACAATATTGAATAGTTACAAAGTTACAAGGACTTACCTTCATAAGAGCACTGTCTCCAGATTCAAAAGGAGTCTGTGTGTCAGATAAAATGAGGCTTTCTGTTTCAGGTTCAACCCTGGAGGAAGGGAGAGAAATGTATAACCATTTTCCTAAAAAATTAAATCACACCTCCTTGATGCCTTCATTATCTAGTTTCTACAATCACCCCCCCCCCCCCCCCCCCCATTACTTCTTCTCTAAAAGACTTTTCAGATACATAAGATTACAGTCACACATGTATTTAAATTTTAAAATAATGGTCTAGAAGTTGTTAAAAGAGAAATAGGTAGTGTATTGCACCAAGGAATATTTTTTACCTCAACATTTTTTTTTACTTTTGACCTATATAGGTTTTACCTTAAAGAGGTCATGAGATAGTTGTAGTTGTACAACAGTCATGTTCAGTAGTAAAGTAATTTTGAGTAAAATTGAGATCAAAATAGCGAAAACAATAAAACCTCGGGTTCTGTGTCAATCCCTTTCTAAGTCCCCTGGTGGCACAACGTTCTGTTTGAGAACCATTTTTGTGATATGCATTTTCTTAATTAATATCAATATTCCAAAAAAGATGGTTATATTATAATTACTTTAACATTCATGTCAATGGAAAGGGAGAAATCTGATCTCACCGCTGAAGGGTCTGGGAAGTGGCTGTTTACGTCAATAAAGAAGCCACAAAACAAAGGTTGGTAAGATTTCAACCTTACGGATCGATAGAGACACCAGTAACTGCAATAAACATTCCATGCACTTAAAAAGTAATTTTCTAGTGCCTGGAATGTGTATATCAATTACTGGCGTCTCTACCGATCCCTGAATGCAACAGGCTAAACTCAGTTTTGCTCCTCAACAAACATACCAACTCGGTATGATGTTTTAACATGCCAATTTCCATTTTACACCAAATTTCTCCTTTAAATGCACTTGGCCAGTGCCTTTAAGTGCGCATAGCCATGTTTCCTGTTGATCTCACTGTAATAAACACAATACGTGTTTCTCTCTTTTTATTTCCTTTTTTTAAATGTTGTTTAGAAAGCATGACTGCACTTAGTAAAACTTCATGTCTTTGATAAGGCCACTAGATTGGTATTGGCTTGGCATTGGTATGACTGATAGCTTTTTAGCGTTTGTTTTATGCTGTTGTAAGCGATTGGTAATATTTTGCAGACAGTCACAAGGTTTTTGATGTATCCCTGTCTCAATACATGCACTGATGGCACAGTTGACATGAATTGTATTGTTGTGACATAGCTTTCAATGGGATTTTGTCTGAATACACTTACATCACACGCAGGAAAATAGTGGAAGTGGCTGTTTACGTCCATAAAGAAGCCACAAAACAAAGGTTGGTAAGATTTCAACTTTACGGATCGACAGAGACACCAGTAACTGCAATAAACATTCCATGCACTTAAAAAGTAATTTTCTAGTGCCTGGAATGTGTATATCAATTACTGGCGTCTCTACCGATCCCTGAACTTTGAGTCAGTAGGTTGTACGTTACATTACATTATATTACACTTAGCATCCCAGCTATGGATGAGGGTGCATCCATCCATCCCCCACCCCCATTCTTTTCACTGGAACGAGATCTGAACCTGCGACCCTGCGATTCTGATCCCAAGACTCAAGACCAACTCTGAACTCTCCGACCACTAGGCCACAGCTGCCTACTAATGTGTACTAGCTGCCTAGTAGTGTGAAACAGATGCTAGCTAAGTTAAGCTGTGTATGTAGAACATTCACAAACATCCACCCTGATGCCATGAAAGACATGCTAGTGCAGTGATTAACAGTCTGGACAACTCAACTTTAAATCTTGTAAGGCAGTAATGTCATGAGTTCGAGCCTGGGGCTGGACTGTGTGGGATAAATCTACTGCAAATGCAGAACTTCTAACCCAGCTTCCACACAAACTACCAGCATCATTAACTATTTGTATCACAGCAGCAGCCGAGAAAGCAGTAAGCAGTAAAGAATTCGGAGTAAAACGGTGTTCCCATTGCTTTATAGCACCAGGTTGCTTCATACTTTAAACAGCTATATTATCAATGGCGTTTTGTCATGTAGGCTATTCAGAATTGACCCAAGAGCAGCTCACCTGGACACAGCCTCTCTCTGCCTCGTCTTTTGTTCACTTACTGAAATGACACACTCATTCTGCAAATACAAAATGTGATTAGGGCTAAGAATTACAAACAGTAAATGTAATGCATTGGAAAAAAAATTCTATTAAAAATTGTAACGTGTGTATATCTGCAGTTATCTTTTAAACAAGCCTGTTACCTTCAGGGTAGCTTCAGCCTGAGATTTGAGACCGAAGCTCTTGTGGTCAGTTGTTGGACTGATCCCTGGACTGCTATTTACAGTCTCCTCATAAATATGTTTTTTTTTTGTTATTTCCTCCTGAAATACAGGTATGTACATACAACATATTTAAAAGACACATTTACTGCTTTAAGTCAGTAATGCGAAATTGACATCCTGTTGGCCAAACTGTGAATGTCAGAAAATTCATTCCACGTGGCAAAGTGACAAAAGTTTGTTAAATAGAATGATGGAGTCTCATTGCAGTACACATTCACTTAGCAAAATATAGGTATGTGTGTTTGTTTAGAACATTTAAATCTTCTTTTTGGTGTGCTATGACTGAATAAGCTTTGAATGATTGTAGCCTATGACTAGCATAGCCAAGACCCTGTCATTCTCCCTGCTCTGTCTCCCCCACCAAACTAGAACAGCCTGTAACAGGAGCACTAAAGCATTTTTTTTCCACTAAAAGGGCATTCATTAATATTACAGACCTCCACAAAATTAATGAAAACACGGTGCAATGAGACCTTTAACTCTGTATGAACACTTTATACATTTCCTACACCAATTAATATGCCATCCATTATGTGACCTTGGGTGTTCTGAAAGGTACCGTGTAACAAATAAAATTTATTATCTCAGCCACATTTCAAAACCAAGAACTTAAGCTAGGCTGTACTATTTCAGCTGTCAGTAAACAGGAGGTAACACTTTTCAAATTTGTTTACTAACAAAACACTTTCTATTTTTACCCTTTTAACTTGGTAATAAAAAGAGCATAATAAAGACCCAGAGTAGATAATGCAACAAGGGGGAGCACTGCCCACATGACGAAAACTTTGTGTCCATGCTGAGAACATTGTGCAGATTTAACGTGTGTTTAAGTTTTATGAAATGCGGGCAATTAGAAGCCAAGACATTGACTGTCCAGCTATTTTAAGCTATGTGTTCAATTTTGATTGTGACTTTGAATTCTTTAATCACTTTTTGTTTCCATCATCTGCAGATTATGTGTACCAAATTTGGTGAGTATGGGTGAACGCATGATGATGAGTTTGTTTACTTTCACTTTCGTTGTTTTAAAATTTGTGGAAAATTAACTAAAAAAAAAAAGTCGTCTTGGACAACAGTTTTGGCGAAAACTGTTTTCAGACTTCTAGCTTTAATTGGAAACAGCGCCCGCTGTTATGAAATGTCACAAAATTTGGTGAACATTTAAAGGTGGTGTAACCCACCTCTGGTTGGTTACTAATACTGTACACCAGATATACACAGAGACATGTAGACTACACATCTAGTAACCTTGTTTCCACCAGCTCCAGCTGTGGAGTTGCGCGTGAGTTGCTAGGCAACCATTTTGTTATGTTTTCCCCTCACTTTTTTTCTGATTCTTCTGAGCTTTCTGAGACCTCCACTCTTTTTTTCTTTCTCCGTGAACCATTTGAAATAGCCCTTCATCTTTTACCCTGTCACCCTTCCTATACTATCCATTTTTCATCCTTCATCATCCTTTTTGTTGGCGATCTTTTTTTTTTATTATTTGAAGACTCCCTCTTTTCCTTTACCCTGAGAAACTCCGGTGAGTTTTGACAAGGTTTTTAAATACTAGTTTGGGATATTTATTTATCTAATCTGAATCCAATGGAAAACTTTCGTGACCAGCGAGGCATTATTTAAGGTAAAGCAGAGAATTCTGCGGAATGCTGGGCACGCAAGCCACGGCCCGTGTATCATATTGGTCATTTTAACTTTCAATACTGATGTATGCAGATCGTTTTTTTTTCCCTCCCCGTGAATTCTGCTGGACTTGCACCCCACCTTTTTGATGGCGAGCCTACCCACCCAACTGCAAACTTTAAGACTGGACTGACTCCCTCAGATAAGTGTCACCTACACTGACGCTCGCACTCGTACATTCCATTGGACTGTCCCTTCCCTTTGGTTCCTCTCTTTCTCTTCCACGGACAATCCTTTCTCTTTTTGGTTTTCTTGGACAATCATACTTTTATTTTCAGAGCTCTGTTTTATTTTAAATGTATTATTTTTGGGTTCTGTATGGGTATGAATGAATATTGAACAGATTACTTTTGATTAACTTTTCCCTGATAATCCTTTATTGCTATTTTAACTAGATGTACGGCATAGCGGTACATGGTTTGACCGCCGCAGTATATTGAAATGTGGGAACTGTTGGTATGATGAGTGTGTGGTAGAGCAGTGTTGTGAGGTGAGAATTTCTATGGAAATGACTTCCTGGAAGTGGACAAGGATGTGGGTTTTGAATGAATGACATTGTGTGTGTTTGTGTAGTGTGTAGGAGTGATTTGTGAAGCCAAGGAATAGGCAAAATGAGATTTTGTACAATTACAGCGCCCCCTTTGGACCAAATTGTATGGCACGTGCTGTGGTTTTAGAGGTCTTTGCGGTGATCATGCATGACGTATTTTGCGCAGTTTCCACCTTCTCGGTCCATGATATTGGCAACTCAAAATTCCAATTTTTGCATTTACCCATATCACTAGGTGGCACTATGCTTCAAGTAAGTGTTTATGGGCTGGGTCAATACGCCTCTTTAACACCGACATATCACAAAAATGTCATGTTGTTGGGTGAAACGTTCATTGAGTTATTCAGCAAAAACTTTTGCCGGTCTCCCCCTCTTTGACGGACACTGGCACAGCGGGGGGGTGGCCCTTGGGGGCCAAAAGCAGTTATTCGCTCACAAACTTCTATGGCTACATGCCTACAAAGATTCATGTCCCCCCGAGTTTCAGTATCCTGGGAATCGTTGAAAAAAAAAAAAAAGGTAAAAATTTTGCGGCAACTCCAATATGACCGCTTTCGCTAGCTTCGCTAGTGGCAGTCATAATAAATTCGTATTGTTTATATATATATATATATATATATATATATATATATATATATTTCCTGTCTTTAATCACTGCTTCTGGAGTCTAATCTAGAATCTACGTAGCCTGGTAAACCCGCCCCTCGTACTTCATTTCATTTCGTGCAGAGGGTCTGGACCGGACGCTTTTGGGGAGCATTTGGGGACTTCCAGCACGACCGCTCCAATCAGCGAACAGAGGGTGTGTTCGTTAGCTGTGACGTTGACCTTGTGTGCTACATTTGAATTGTAGTGCGTAGGTAGGCTAATTGCATACGTGACGACCAGGCGTTAGCAATTGGGTAAAGGCAGATGCACTTTTTAAAAACTTCAGCAGAGTCCACACCTCCAGCAAATCGTTTCTGACGGTCTCTGTTCCAGACCCTCTGCACGAAATGAAATGAAGTACGAGGGGCGGGTTTACCAGGCTAGAATCTACGGCCCACCCAGGATATTTTTTCCCTTTCTCCCTGATAATCCCCCTTTTTGATAAATATACTGTATGTATACATGAAAACTTTGTAGCCCCGCTGCTTTAATTTAATTTACCGAGTAGTGGCTCTATAGTTGCATGTCAAGTTTGACCAAATCTGGGCAATGAAAAGCCTACATGTGGACTGTCAAACTATTTTAAGCTACATCTTCACTTTTGATTGACGTGTAACTTTGAAATGGTTCATCTCCAGGTAAATCCTTTGATAAAGTTTTGTCAGCAGTGTGTGCAGATGACACACACCAAATTTGGCAAGATTCACATGAAAGCCCTATTAAGAGTTTTACTTTTACTTTCGTCATTTTAAAATTTGACGGAAATTGTTTTTGTTGGAAGTGTGCGCGGACCAGTGTCTTCAATGCATGAGATTCATGGAATTTGAGTAAAAATTTTTTTTAAAATCATACCATTCTTTAGATAATAGCCAAAATGTCTTTTTGTAAAAATACAGCGCCCCCTATGGGCCAAATTTCATGGTACTTTCATGGTGTATTTTCAGAGGTTGTCCGGCATGACAACAACGACAAATTTTGTCGAGTTCCTGCCTTCTCAGTTCAAGATATTGGCAATTCATAATTCCAATTTTTACAAACAAGTGTTTATGGGCTGTGTTGATACACCTCTGTTAACACAAGTATAGAAAACAATTGTCGAATTGGCAAAATTTATGGTCAGTCATTAAGTGAAAACTCTTTTCGAACTTCTAGCTTCAGCAGGAAACAGCTTCCAGTTGTGATGAAATGTCACAAAATTTGCTGCACATTCCAAGAAAGCTGTGTAGAGTTTGCATGTCAAGTTTGACTAAAGTGGTTCGGATTTTATGGCCCTTTTCCCCCGCTGATCGCCACATTCATTTTTAATGGTTTTTGAAGGCCCATTACTTCATTTCTATAGAAGAAATAGGTACTCTTAAAATTGGTACTCTTGTCAATTCACACACACACAAGTAAGAGCAGAAAGACAGAACTGACTGATGTAACTGATTTCAGTTAAAATATGGTCATAAACGGGTTAAAATCTTACATATATAGTTACATTTGAATGTGAATAGAAAAATAATTTAAGTTCAGACTAATTCATTTTAATCTCCCTCTTGTGGACGGCGTGACAATCTGCCGTCAGATCAGTCAGTCCTATCATTTTGCAATATTGCAACTTGTGACATTCTTGCGACGAAAAATCCCCACGCAAAAATCAGCAGGAGATGATGCGGCGATCAGCCGGAGCGAAAAAGGGCCTTGGTCCTTAAAGTTCAAAGGACAATAACATCTAAACTGCTTAATATTTTGATCTGAAACTTTGAGCAAAATCTGAGTTGGTGCTCATGGAAGTACTGCTCGAGTTGGCATAAAATGATCCATATGTCAGCTCATCACACACAAACATACATACACACACACACACACACACACATTCTTTGTGATATTCCAAATGGCTGTAGCTTCATTACTTGCTTTTTATAATTTTATTTTATCCTTATGTTATTTGTAATGCACCTGAACCAAGACTAATTCCTCGTGTGTTGTACAGACTTGACAATAAACATGCGTCTAATTCTGATAACTGTGATCACTTAGGCCAATTTTACAATTCACTGAAGTTTACACGATGTGACTGTACTGACCTGGTTGCTCACAACCTTACTGCTGTAGACTGCAGACAGAGCAGGAGTCAAGTGTAGAGTGTTGGGCATGTCTGACTTATCCAGGCACACACTTGTGTCTATGGAGGAAAAAACAATACTAAAATGTAACATGTTTCAAACTACTCACTCTTTAGAATAACTACTCCCATAAATCATGAATAATGTGTTTGTTAACTGTTACTTAATACTTCTTTCTTCATTTGTTAACCATTATTTTCATGTTATTTCTCATCAATAAATCATAATAAACATGTATATTCCATCTTCTGGCTGGCTGTCTGCATAAAAGAAGAGGTGTGTACATCCAAAAAATATATAATCACAGGTGCTATAGAAACAAAACGGGGTGCAGACCACCTCTTGTGAAATACCTGCTACATCTCTCTAGCTCCTGTGAGTATTTTTTGGATGTGCACACCTCTTTTCTTCTTTTATGCAGACATCCAATGACAATAATGCTCAACAACAGTGTTAATTAAGCATTACAAATACATTTATACATAATTTATAGTGAGCAGTTATTGTAAAGTGTTACCAAATAAATTAGTGAATTTTACTGCAGTAAGGACTGAAATTTCCTTCATGAAGGAGTGGAGGCATATTTATATGCCATAAATAGTGCATATAATATGCTTACCTGTGAGGGAAAGACACTCTTCCAAGACAATACCGAAACCTGCCTCCTCTGGCTGGCTGGCTGTGGCCACAGGAGTTGACACCTTCAGGTCATCAAGGTGTGTTTCCACTAGGTCAATTAACTGCAGCTTGTTGATTACTGGAAGTGAGCTGTAGGAAGTCTGGTAGTCAGTAGCATTCACAGCATGTAAGAGTAGAAAGAGTTAGTGGCAAACAGGTTTGGTCTTTTGAGGAATTTAGCCTGCTTCCAGCCCCTCATACTTCATTTCATTTTGTACAGAGGGTCTGGCGTTGCTGCTGTAAGAAACGATTTCTTCCTGGAGGTGTGGACTCTGATGAAGCTTTACCCATTTACTAACGTCTGGTCATCACGTACACAATTAGTCTGCCTATGCACACTACATTTGTAGCACACAAAGTCAACGTGGTCGCTCATGAACTCTCCCTCTGTTCGCTGATTGGCTAGGATTTGCTCGGTCCGTACACATGAATTCCAGCGGCCTCCGCTCCAGACCCTCTGTACAAAATGAAATGAAGTACGAGGGACTGGTTCACCTGGCTATGCTTTCCCCAGGCCATCGTTGCAATATTCCTACTGTAAAGAGAAGGAGTGCCAGAGATTCTTTTATTTTACTGTTATTGTCATTGGTTAGTGGCAATACTAAACTAACAATGACACTGCACCTCTCCCAGTGGCCTATTATGTGGTTATGGGTCTGGGCTGGGGGGTGTACCCACTTGAGTAATGTGCCTGTGTATAAAGTATTTATTAACGTGTCTATGTGGTCCATGTCTATGTCTATGTATTCTTAACTCTGGTTTTGTTGAATACTTGCTGCACACCAAATTTCCTTTTTAAAGGATCATCTGGTCAAAATGTTTGTCATACTGAATAGCTAAGGAAACAAAAACATGTAAGATGACTTTAAAAAGCTACACAATTGGCCAATGTGCACTGCATTAACATTTAAGCAGTACTATTTTTTTTTTAATTTCCATCTTTTACAGTTTAAGTGCAGAAATTGAAGCAGATACAAAAATTCCTCTCCATTCAACCGGTTGGCAAACGTTTAACCATACCCAAACTAGATGGTAACCAATAGCCATGTTGAACTTGCTAAAACTAGAGTTTAGATTTTCTGCCCAAGCCTGATGCCTGACCCTAACTCTGGCCAGGTTATGTTGAGATTTCTCAACCCTTTCCTTGGGCCCAGTTGAGTTGGGGGCTTGTGATAATCTTATGTCCTACTCACTTTTTTTTTTAAATCATTTAAAGATCTGGTGTTGGGTTCATTTTTTTCACTTGTTTTGTCTTCTGTCCTTGTGTCAAATGCTCTTTTTAGTTTTCGTCAATCATTCACATATCATTTCAGTCACATTTTAGTCGACTACAAGTCTAGTAATTTTAGTCTAGCTTTAGTCAAGAGAACTTAAGGTATTTTAGTCTAGTTTTAGTTGGGAAGTTTTCGTCTTATAAATAATAAAAAAAACGATTATTTCTGAAATCAATTCTGATCACAATACTGATTTAAAGTTGCATGTGTGCTGTGCTGCACAGATGCTAACAAAACATCCTCTGCTCTAAACTTTAAATAACTGGTTTGGTAATATTTTTTAAGGTGCATCAGCTTCAGGACAAGGATGAAGATAGAGCTTAAGTTTATTTCATGTGAAACATCTGTCTTTTTTGACAACAAAAATACATGCTAATAAAGTCTTCATTAGTTGCAGATTCATTATCCCCTTATCGTAGTCATGGAAAAAAATGGTCACTGACAAATTAATACTACTCTGGCATAAAAAAAAATTAAATGTTGTCATACAAATCATAGCCTATGATGGCCCATACATAAACCAAAATACATAAACATTAAATAAAAAGTGGGTTTAAACCAAGCTCTAGCTCAGTGGGCCTGATATAAGCTCTCTATAATTTTTTTTTTGAGACACACCAGTGAGTCTATGTTTTTACTAATGACCATGGCAACACGATTAAAGAAAAAAAGTGGCTAAAAAGTGAGTGCCACCTCATTTTTATCTTGTTTATCTTAAAAGGTTGGAGCCTACAACATCTAACAAACAACAGCCATCTTCAAAGGCACCGATTCTGCCTTGGACTACTTTGTGACTAAAAAGTGACTGATGAAAATGTAACACTAAAGTCAAAGTTGTATAGACATATCACACTAGACTGACCTCTGATACAAGGTCCCACATTTCAACTCTCCTTTGCACATCAATAATTATAAAACTTCAGAGTTTCAACCAGACCTGTCCAGCAATAAATTTTTATAATCATTAAAGCAACTTGCCTGTTGTCTGGTTGGTCACAGAGGGGAGCTTTATTTTCCCATGGCTCCTGGGTTTCATGTGAACCTGCCACAACAGGTGTGGCCATCCAGGAGGGGCCTGACTGGTCCTGAACAGAGAAAACAAAAATGGTGTTAGACATCATTCAGTATTATCCTGTGTTTTGCCTGAACTTGTGAAGTGCCTTACGGTGCGCACCAGTGCACTAACAGATGTCTGAATGAGAATTTGGGAGTATCTTACCTTGCGGTCTTTGCTTGGGCTTAAGCCATTGTTTGTGCTAGGGAAGAAAGGACGGAGGGACAGAAAGCAGTCAGTAGTTGGGATAATTTTATGATGATTTAGTTGGCAGATTTTCATGTTTCCAGCACTAAAACATGTATAACAGGTAGAATCAGTGCAACAACATTTAAACTCACTTCTGCAATTTTCTGGGAACTGCAAGGGAATAAAATCCATAATTAGTGAATTATAAAAAAGTAAATGTGCAAAATTGACGGCACTTCACTAAATGTAGCCTTGAGCTTTGACCTTGCCACTCACCCATATTTTGAATGGTCCTCCGTGAGTACCGTCGACTGGGTCTACGCTCAAAAGAAGCTGATCGCCGAGCTTTATTGGCCTTAGTAGTTTGGTATTCTGTCTTTCCGCTTCAAAAAGCACCAGATAACAGTCAGAAAAACACAGTGTTGTACTGTATTACTTACTATAAAACAGTATTTCAGCTATGTACCAAGTGCTTGTTTTCCCCTCTTCTCTTTCCCTCTCCCTTCTACTCTCAAAGCAAACATTTTATTTTTGGAAAAGGTAGTTGTTAATTCCACTGCCTGACTTAAGGGCAGCTTTGTTTTTAAACCTGCTGAACACTGTTTCATGTAACAGTAAACTTTTTACAACTACATTTTTTAAACTTGGTGGTGCTTTCACTGTTTCCAATCATCTATTGTTTATGTGATCACTCTGGTATGTAATTCAGTTGAAGGAAAATCTAGTAAAACATTGCTCTAAATTTAAGCAGACAAACATCCAGTCAGCTCTCATTAAAAATCATGTATTTATCATCAAAACTAAGTGACACAGCACAAAATAAGATAATGCTTTATTGCCACACAACAATGCTGGTGGTAATTGTTAAGGTAGGTCAATGGAATGGAAATCAATGGAAATGAATTGAATTGAAATTAAATGAATGAATAGTCAATCGATTAGATCAGTTTAGCACTATTCAGGACTCCGATGGCTGAAGGGAAGCTGACTCTGGATGAATGGACCTAAACCGTCTTACAGAGGGCAGAAGTAGGAACATGTAGTGTCATGGATGAGAATGGTCCTTGACTATTTTGGAGGCTCGGTTTAAGCCGCACTCAGAGTTGCTTTAAGAAGTACAGTCCTTTTTGAGCTTTTTGATGATGTGAGTGCTGTTAACTTCCCATTTCAGACTGTGGCTGATGTAAGAGCCAAGAAATTTTAAAAAGTCTGCAAAACTTATGGGCTGATCAAGTATATTAATAGGCACACTGATGTTAGGCCTCCTCAAGTCCACAACAATTTCCTTTGTTTATGATGTGTTGAGTTGAAAGTTGTTGTTGCTGCACCAATCTACAGTCCAATTCACTTCTTTGCAGTACAGAGACTTGTCACTGTTATTAATTAGACTAATGATGGTGCCATCATCTGCATGTTTTAAAAGCTTGACTGCGTGGTGGTAAGACCTCATTAGTGTAGATAGAAAAAAGCAGAGGAGATAACACAAAGCCTTGTGGTGCTCCAGTGTTAAGGTTTAAAGGGTATGATGTGGCATTGCTGACTGACAGTTTAAACAATGTTTCTTAAAAAGTCCAATATCCACTGACATAGAGCTGATTTAATACCCATCACGGAGCATATCGGAATGGGCTGATGCCTGGAAGAGGCATTACTTGTGTTGAAGGCCAAGCTGAAGTCAATGAACAAGATACACACATAGGTGTTGCTGGATTCCAGATGTTGCAGAGTGAAGTGGACACCCGGCTTAATGCCGTCCTCAACAAATCTATTAGCCTGGTAAGCAAACTGATGAGGATCCATCAGTGGCGATACACAGGCCTGTAGATGGGAAAAACCTTCATAGTCACTGAGGTGAATGCAACTGGCCTGAAGTCATTGACACCTGTCAGTTATGCTAACTTAGGGACAGGGATAATGACAGATTATTTTAAAGCACTTTGGAACTGCACACTGACAGAGAGGAGTTGAAGATCTCAGTGAACACAGGTGCCAGTTGATCTGCACTATGTCTGAACACAGCTGAAGAGAGCTGATCTGGTCCTGCTCCCTTCCTTGCACTCTGCTTTTTAAAAAGCCATCTTGCCTTTTCCTCATGGATGACAAAAGCAGGAGTGGAATAAGGAGGGGGGGGGGGGGTGAGCTGATGACTGACTGTCCTCAAACTGGGCATAAAATGTATTAAGCCTGTCAGGAAGACCTGGGTTCTCATCTGGTGATGAAGTAGGCCCCTTTTTGTAGTCATCTCCTTTAGACTTTTCCAGGGTTGTTGGTGGAAAAGTTGATGGTCAGACTTTGCCTTTCTGATTACAGACCGTAGCTCATATTTTGCAGACTTTTAAATGCAGAGTTTTTTTCTTGCGCAGAGCAGCAATGGTTTTAGAGAACCAGGGTTTGCCATTCCCATATGACTTTACACATTTGGTTGTGATACACCCATAAGCCCCTTCCACACTGTACGACACGAGGTGGCGACACGGAACGACATGCTAATTTACCACGGGACCACAATGTGTAAGCACGGCGTGTTTTTGACCCCTCTTCTGAAAAGGTGGGTCAAGGAGCCGTAGCCCAGTGGCACTGTAACATTATGCCAAGGATATTGCTGGGCATATACAATGATGTGAATGACCTGTGCATCAGTGGTAAATACACCTGTTTGCAAAGTTTTCAATCGCTATCATCAACCATTTTACTCTCTACAGTTTTCAAACATTTTACTCTCACGGTTAAAAAAAGCACACAGCACAATGATTTGTCTCTCAAAATGTGCTGTTTATTTAACATAAAATGTTGTATAAATCGGTATGGCGTTTGTCTTACTGTGTCCATTGTCATGTCATTGTTTTGTGTTTCTAAAAAAGAAAAGTTTCCTGCGAACTCGGGGTTCAAAATGTGGGATACTATTCCTTGTACATTCACATGATGAGGCCAACAGTCACGTACAGCATTTAAATTACAAACAAATTCCAAGCTCATGTTGGGTGAGTTATACATGATTTATGCAAAATAAATAGCATATTTCGAGAGACAATTTGCCTCTGAACTTTTTGTTGGTGTTTTTGTAGTTCTGCTCTGCTGCTTCCCCTGTTCTAAAAGTCCCACTGGTGGGTGGTGGTAGTTGTGAAACGTCACCATACCACACCCCGCGCCCCGGCTTGCCTCAGCTCATGTACACATGTCGACCCGTGTTGCAAAAATGTGTAGGGTCCAAGGTGGGTCGAATTGGCGTCATTTGGACACGCAACCCTATGTCGTCAATGTTAAAGGTACAGGCGTCCCACTAATTTCGGCTGAAATTCCCGCTAATTTCGGTAGTGTGAAAGGGGCTTACTCTTCCATAAAAAACAACACATGACTTAGCTGGCGGGAGGGCTGAAACTGATGATGTTGAACACAAGCATTCAAGCTTGAGTTTCTGGATTAGTTGGAGCAGTAGTGATTGGTTAAAGCAGAAAGCATCCGCCCACCATGGAACGAAACGTATGCTGATGAATAGGTGTCAGATGGTTTGCACAAACTGAAAACACGTGAAAGCGTCTCGTGCATTAGGCTATATCCACATTGCCTGTTGCCTGAATGTGCTTGAATGTGTAAAGATGCATCTTATATTAGTAGTTATAGTAGTAAGGTTAACTATTTTATTTTATTTGTATTGTAAGGCACTTTATGAAATGCTGTTCTTTAGACTACATAAAACAGAAACACGTTAAAAAAAGTAGCAGTCACCTCAATAAAATGTTTACTCGGCTTTTCACACAAATGGCTTGGCATATGCACCAGTCTTGGCATTCTAGTGTAAAATACTTGCCATGAGCACTTAAGATGAAACCAAAACTTAAGAAGAAACAGCAGCAATGGTAAGCCAACTTTGTCCTGCAGCACTGGCTTTCAGATTTTTTTATTTGCCTTTCCCCCTAAACAAAGCTAAATGTTTGAGGCGCACACACACCAGTAGTCATGAAATTTACTGACACAGTCTAAAATTCTGGTTGCAAATTGTGAGCATTTGGTTGCAGTTTGGAACTCTGAACAGTTTAAAGTTTGCTCATAAAATGAGGGTTTTCAGTTGTCTGGGCAACACACTGAAACATCCGAATTACCACATTAAAGTTTTAATTTCCCTGTACATCCCACTGGTGCTGTTAATCAGAAGCGTGTTACACGACCACCATTAACCTGAAGCATTCGTCAATCTAGGACTGTTTCCACAATGTTTGTAAGCTAGGATGCTTTTGGGAATCACATCACAAACTCTGCTGATGATTGTAAGATGTTCGTAGGGCTTTTGATGTGTTCGGGAAAGGCAGCCCAGGGCTGTTTATTGGCCATTCTCACTGTGAGGCAAGTGACAACAGCTCGAGAGCACACACAAGACTCGGGAACAGTTTTTTTCACCACACCACCAGACTTCTAAATTACAGCAAATCATCTACCTTGCTACCTTAGACTTGTACTGACCTCTGCTTACCCAAACCTGATATGTGATGGACAAATAATGCTAATAATTCACAACACTGCCATTTTACATATCATTAATTCATGTTTGTCATATTTTCAGCAACAAAAATGTAATTTTGAATGAAACCCAAGATGCTGACTAATGATAAGTAAATAATTTTACATGTAGCCAAACTGGTTATGACAATTAGTGTCAACATGTCTGTATCCATGTAATATTTACAATTTCCCCTTAATTAATGTGCCTAATCTGAGCATCCACAGTAATGGATCTGCAGAACTGCATCTGTAGTGTGTAATATAAATAAGTCGCAGGACATAAAAAAAACATGGGAGGAAATGTGTACATTAAAGGCAACATGCAATACATTAGTCACCTCCTCACCACAGTAAGAAAGAATGATTTATTTACCTATAGCGAAATCGTGAACCCATACGAATAAAACCAGACCGGGTGGAGCCCTTCTGGACAGGTCCTCTCAGACGGAAGAATGCATGGTGTTCAACAGCACACTTCCACAGGTGCTTACAAGCCTTTGGGTGATCCATGCGAAACACAAATGTATGCTCCTGTTCTTTTCCCTACAAAAGCAAGGTTTGTATAAATACATCAGCTAGCAATGGCAGTTTGTCCGGTAAGATATGAAAACACAAATTTGTGGCAGAGAAGTAGTTCTACAAACAAGTTTATTTTAGCGATTAAAAAGGTGAAATTAGAACCTCAAATTAACATTAGGCAAGTGTGGTAACTGTGTGCTGGGCCCTTAACGTTGGAGTAATATGGTCTGTTTTTTTTTGTTTGTTCTTGTAAGAACCCTTGCTGCTGCATTTTGGATCAGGTGAGGTTTTTTGAGCATTTTGGTAAGAACCCTTGCTGCTGCATTTTGGATCAGGTGAGGTTTTTTGAGGGTCCTCTGGTCATTGCAATAAGCAACCCTACTGGAAATAAAGGCATGTACACGTTTTTCTAGATCTTATTTTGACACAATACCTAAGTTTAGCAATGTTATTAAGATGATAAAAAGCAGATTTAGTGGATTTCATGTGATGTTAGTTTGCCGTCACAGTCAAGATATCAAGGCTTTTAACAATATCTTTTGCTTTAAGCCTCTTCGTCTCAAGAGCAATGTGTGATTCTAAGCCTTTCTTCCTTTTCCCAAATGTAATTACTTTAGTTTTGTCTGCGTTCAGCTAAAGTAAATTATGTGATATTCAGTTGTTAATGTGGTCAATACACCGATATGTTACGGTGTCGTCAGCATAGCTATGGTAATTGATTGAGTTGTTTTTAATTTTGTCCAAACGGGAGCGTATTAGGGTTGAGTAAGTCCATTTTGTAATTTGTTGTATGATTTTAACCAATTAATAACTATATCAGTGAATCTAACCTAACGTTCCAGTCGATGTAGTAATATGCAATGATTAACAGTGTCAAAAGCTGCACTAAGGTCCAATAACACCAAGACTGATGTTTTGCCAGCATCAGAATTAGAATATATATAATTTATAACTTTAATCAGAGCTGTTTCAGTGCTGTGATTGGCATCAAAGTCTTTCTTTTTGAGTAAGAGTTTTACAGCTGCTTTTTCAAAGACGAAGGAAATATACAGGAAAAATAAAATTGTTGGCAAAATGAAATAAAATTTGTTATTAAATCATCTGCTAGGCCTGTGCAAAAAATCGATACGATTTCAAAATCGAGTTGGCAGGTCAAATCGATTCATTTTCCCTGAAACTCGAGTTAAAAGATTTTTTTTTAATCCCGTCCCCATACAGTTTATATTCCAAGCGCACAGCGCATGCATTTCATTTTTACATTCAGCAAGACCCAAGGCTATCCCTACTGCACTTCCTGCAGTGCGTTTTCTCTTGAACCCCCAGTAACATCACATGCACAAACAAACATGGAGACAGAAACAGACAGCGAGAAAGAGGGGCTCCTGCCCAAAAGTCCCACAACGTCCGTAATTTGGAATTGGTTTAGTTTTGCAGCATCTGATGAACACCAAACAACACCTCGTTGCAACTTGTGTCTGAAAGCGGTTATCATAAGTGGTAACAGCACGACCAATTTGTTTCAGCATTTGAAGCACAAACATCCGTCTGAGTGGGAGAAATACTGCCTTCTTCGGCAAGAAAACTTTTCTAGCTCTAATGCTAACACGTCATCATCTGCAAAGAAAAGTACTCTTCCTCAAAGCTTTTCACGCTGTGTCCCATATGAAAAGAGCGGATTCTATTGTATTGAGATTTTTCTTTTTACAAGTGTAACCTCAGGCCTTTTGTTGCTTTAGTAATGAATTAAAGCACAAGTCTATGAAACTACACACACCTTTTTTTCTGCTGAATTCAGTGACTGCAGACTGAAGCACTTATTTTTCTGAAAATAAATGTATATGTTAGAAATAAATTTACAATCAGTAGTTATTTCATTTTAAAGGGGGGGGGCATCGATTCGAATCGTGAACTGAGTTTTTTATTAAAAAATCGAAGATGTTTTTTGGGAGGGAAATCGCCCAGCCCTATCATCTGCACAGTCTGATGGTTGACTTGGGGTCTGTGAGAATGCCTGCTCAAAAAGAAGACCTGTGTCATTATTTATGACTCTCCTTTTTACAGTCATAGACTTGTTGTGGATGTGAGGGGACATAGAAACTTCAAAGAAAACACATAAATCATCAGATAAAGTCCACATGACACAACATGTGTCAAGTGACAGAAATTCATTGCCATAGCTGTTTTCTATATTATCGACATGCAAGTGCAAGCATTGTATGCAGCAGCCAGAGGCATTTCCAAGGTCCCAACAGAGGTGGTGACTGGGCATTTTTGTCTTTCAGCTCATTATGGCCAATGTTTTGGTTCATCAGAGTGTACATGATATCATAGCTTTCAATAGCATTTTGGCTAAATATGCTCACAGCACGCTCAGAAAAATAGACTTTGTTTCTATTTTCTATTTGCAGCACATATTCTGAGTGTAGACCACAGACAGAACACACTTGGAGTATGCGTGCTTAGTGTAATCTGTTAATGTGCATTCTAAATGAATACAGACAGAAAACTGTCCATGTGCTTTATATGGACAGCTGTTGGTGTAAATGAGGCCTTAAAGCAGACATGTCCAAAGTCCGGCCCACGAGACATGCTGCTAACTACGACAAGCTAAAGAGGAGTGAGCGGTGCAAAAAATTAAAGCAACTGGAAGGTGTATCAACAGCACAGCAGCATTTTTCCACAATAACTCGTGAGTCAAATGAAAATGCCACAAAAGCGAGCTACGAGGTGGCAACGTTGATTGCGAGGCACTGCAAACCTTTTACTGATGGTGAATTTGTTAAACATTGCATAATAAGAAGGGTGAAGAACATTTGTCCTGCGAAGAAGCAGAAGTTTACCAGTGTTTGCCTGTCTCAAAACACTGACACAGAGACTTGAAAACATTACGTCTGATATTAAGAGACAGCCACAAAGGGTGTCGGGGTGGATTTTTTTTCCCCTTAGCCTGCGACAAAAGCACGGACGCAACTGACACCGCTCAGGTAATGATTTATTGAAAGGAGTGGACAGTGACATGAACGTGAGCGAAGAGCTTTCCTGATGACGTTCCGAAACACCTGCAGACGGAGCTCATCGACACCAGCATCTCCCTCTTGTCAACTTTTACCACCAGCTGGATAAAGGCAGGTTCCAAGAGATTCGAACATTTGCTAAGAAAATGCTGAGCTTATTTGGCTCGACATACCTGTGCGAGAAGACATTCTCAATTATGAACTTTAACAAGAACCGTCTGAGGACAAGACTAAGTTACTGTCACTTGTGTGACATCTTCCGCATCAAAACCACTCTTTGAGCCAGACCTGGCCTTTTTGCTGCAATCTAAATCTCAGTACCATCCATCACATTAGCGCAGACATGTTTAGCCTTCTGGGGTAGCCTAAATAAATTATAAAATCTCAGTGATTTGATTTGATTTGTGTGTGTGTGTGTGTGTGTGTGTGTGTGTGTGTGTGTATGTGTGTGTGTGTGTGAGTGATCAAAACCCTCAGTGGTTTGTACTTCTGAGTAAGATAACTGTTAGTGTTATTTTCTGGTTTAAATGGCATAAATTCACGTTTACAGTTTACATTGGTGTTTTTTTTCCCACTCAAACCTTTTCTTCATTTTATTCCTGGTCTTCAAATATAAAATGCACAGTAATTTTTGTAAAAACACATGTGAAGACATGAAAAGTATGCCATTGCAATAAAGTTTTAATTAAGTAGTTCATTTGCATGTTATTATTATTATTATTATTATTATTATTATTATATGTTATTATCGTGTCATTATAATGGTTGGCCCTCACACATGTTCACCTCACCAAATTCGGCCCCCCTGGCAAAAAGTTTGGACACCCCTGCCTTAAAGTTTTTACAGGTAATGTATTATGTCTGTGTAAATCTCTCTCTCTCCCTCACACACACACACAAACACACACACACACACACACACACACACATATATATATATATATATATATATATATATATCACCACCAATGGACAAATAATTCTTTAATCAACAACACTATACGGATATTCATATATTTTGCCAGTGCTTCCATTCATAGAGTTGAAAATAGAATAGAATAGAACAGAATAGAGTTGTTACAACTTTTAACTTTCCTTACCTGTTCATCATCTTCTACCACAACAAGAGTCAATTTGCTTTTCTTGAAGTCCAGACGGGTTATTTTCGGCCTAACATAATGTATGCCACAGACAAACACATGCACACACACACACACACACACACACACACACACACACACACACAAAGACATGCATCCAGATTTGCATTACTTGCATGCAAAACTACATTAGTTACAAAAAATCACATCACTTGACCAAACTAGCTTACTCAAACCCACTCAATCATGAGCGTAACTTTTTCACCAACTTTGAAAGAAAGCAAAGATATCACAGGCTACTAAACAATGACAACCTACCCATTCAAAACAAAAATACATATATTGGTGCACAATAATACAGACCATGCTGTAATGTTTCCTGAATCAACTGTAATAACACTGAATAAGGTAGCCATACTCACCAGAAAAACAAGCCAATCTTGGTTTCACCTTCAAATACCAAAACCCCAGTGGGAGTAAGCCCTAAACTGTATTCATTGCCATCTCGTGCCTAAAATAAGAATAAGCAAATGTACACTTTATACAACTTATAGTAATATTTACAATACAACACTATACCATTGTGTATTAGAAAATAATGGTGATAAAAGTGAATGGTGGTAAAAGAATGGTGGTAAAAGTGTGTTTTTTGCTGGTATTTATCTCCTTTCACTTTTCTTTCATGCTTTGTTTTCGTGTACTGTTATTTTGTTGTAGAAATTGAAATTTAGCTATTGGTTTGCCCATAGCATTACCATGTTAATAAAAGTTTTGACATTTTTTCCCCACAGATGTCAGACATTGGTGTCAAACATTTCCAGAACACAGAAACTCTAGGGCAGGGGTATTCAATTAAAAGTCATCGAGATCCGGTTATTAAATTTTGCCCAAGTAGAAGGTCCGAGCCATGTCCACATTTTCACAGGGTAACAATATTTATTTTTAACTTCAAATGCACAAAATAAGAGGACATATTCCAGCCTACCTCTTTTATCATAAATAAAAGTAGTCCCATGCAGTCAAATAAGTTTTCAGGGTTTCATTTCATATCAACCAAAAGGGAAACCTCAGAATAAAATAAATAATAGTGTAAACTGATTGGAACTCTTTTTCCCTATAATGCAAGAGGTCCATGCATGAAGAATTGAAGGCCTCTGTAAGTAAAAAAGTAAACTTAGGAAACATTAACTAAATGAACTCACTGATTGTTTTTTTATGTTGCCCTAAAATCCATACTATTTTAGTACTCATTTGCACGTTGTTGGGCTGTGAATGTGTGTGTGATAAGTCAGGTTGATCTAGCACAGTGGTTCTTAAATGTTTTGTTTGGCGACCCCACAAAAAAAAAAAAAAAAAAAAAAACTGATGAGGTCTGGCGACCCCATGTTTGCCCCAAACCCCTTGTAATTGCATTGGGCAGTCCAATCTTTAGGCTGGCGAATAGCACAAGAAATGTGGCTAGTAATGTTGTTTTGTTTTGGGAGCAGTAAATTGCATTGTTTCAGGGGCGTGTAGGGGCCCTCACCCAGAAATGTTATTATAAATGATGTGTAATTTCGTGCATTCTGGTGCATTTTTACAGGCTCATATCTATTAGTGGGGGAGCCTATGTATCTGATTTGGGGGCCTGTTGGCTTTGCATGTTAATTTTCGGAGACTATTATATATTCATTCTAGGGGGTCTAAGGAATAAAAAAAAACATGTCTCCATTTTTTTTCTTGCCACTTTCAGTGACTAGAAAAAGGTGAGATTTGTAAACATACATTATCTATGAGTGATTCTACAGAATTGGTGCAAATTGCTGTCCCTGAACCAAAAATATAATTTAAAACCCATTTTTTGTAGGAACATTTTTGATGATATAAAGATATAAGCAAATAACAATCAAAACCCATTGTAAAATTTGATGTAGCTGCTAGCTTATTGTAGAAAATATTTACGAAAATGAACCGAATTAACCAAAATGTGTTGAAATTTTGGTTGTGATGTCATTGTTCGGTAGAGACAAAATAGCACCGTTTTCTTCATTTTCAGAAATAAATAGAACATAAATATAAATAGAATAAATACATTGTTTTATGTTGGCCCTGTGGTGAAAGTCCACACAGGTCAATTGACGAAATTTTGTTAACGGTTTGACTTCTTTGGACTTTCATCATGGCACCGGCATGAAACAACATCAAGATACTGCCTCTGAAAACACCAAGGGAATAGGAGCGTATGCAGAAGTTGAAACCCTTATGGGGAAAGCGCAACCCGGAAAGGCCCCAGTAGCCAGTAGCCATTGACTTCCATTCATTTCAGCTTCACTTTGAAATCAAATAACTTTACATGACAAGCGCTCCGTACCTTGATATTAGCATTGTTGTAAAGACACAGCAAAACATATTTGCTCCAATCAGAAATCTGTCATGTTATTGCCTTGTAAGAAACGTTTATCTGAAATAATCCTAAAAAAATTACTTCATAAATCATGCAATGGCTAGTGAATTTCTGTCGCACAGGAGAAAATTTACCATACTCTTTGGATAACAAGCCATAGCCATGTCCGTTTACTCTATTCATGTTGGCGAAACATTTCCATCAGTATTTCTTGCAAAAAACTTAGGAATTGGTATTTGTTTGTAAGCGGAATCGTTATCTTTATGGATTTTACTACTCGGTGCAAGTGAAGCCCAAAGAAAGATGGCTAAGCTAAGCTACACGCTATAGTTTGGTATGTACATGCTAACTAGCTAGCTCCCTTGATGCTGGCTTGCAAGACTGCCTGGAACCAAAGTTAGTAGAAGAAGAATCGAGTCCCCAGGTACAGTATTAGCCTCCCACTCCAGTAAATGAGTGCAGCTACGCGGTCTGATTTGTGATTGAGCATCTACCGCTCAATTTATGGTATTCGGGTTCGTTGGCCGACGTCACTGAACGTCACAGAGAGCTTGTACAGTAGCCTGGTGACCAAATTGAGAATTTAAAATCTGGTTTCATCGGCTCCCATTGAAAATGACACCATCCCTCCGTCCATTCTGTTCTACTGTCTATGGAAAACACTCTTGCTAAACAATGTGTAGACTTCAATGAATCTCCATCCCTCATTTTGAATGCCAGGACCTTTGTTATACAGCAGAGTTTGGAGTTTTTTTGGAGCTAGTTTAATGGTTTAAAAATAACATCATCTTCAAGCTTTACATGATGCCCTTAGCAATAGCATTGCCAGTGTTTTCGACCAAAATGTTAACATTTTTGAAAACTTCGAAATGCAATGGGCTAGTTCAGGATTGATCCTCACTAGAAATAAAAACTGCATTCTGTTTTAACGTGCCAATTTTCATATTCCACTAAGCTATACCTTTAAGAATGTTAACAGAAAGACATCAGAAACGAAGGGAAGAAGGGAAACTAAAGATGTTTAAGTAGTTACCTGACATTTTTACCTTTTTTACACAAAATAAAGACAGTTCAACATAGTCATCACTACTGAAACATTACTGTCAATAACGAATATTTTACGTCACGACTGAAAAAATATGTATGTCACAGTCTCAGGGTATCAACTGTTCTGAGATGTGCCTGTGTGGAGCAGATGAAGAGGAAATGTCAGGAAGATATGGTGGGAATTAATGATGATGAGGAGGATGGAGACTTGTGTGACTTGCAATTGTGAAACTGTAGACAGCAACAAATAAGGAATGAAATGTTTCAATGGAAATAATTTCAGTTGCTCAATTGTTGTTTCTTATAAGGTGTTTTTTATTGTTGAAATATTACTGCTTAAAATAACTCTATAAAACAAAGTTTTGATGTTCAAAAAAATATATTTAAATTTTAGCTTTTTAACATAAAAAGCCTAGTGTTATATTCTCTTTTAAACTGTATGTTACAAAAAACTTAGACAAAAAAGATACAAATATTTAAAACATACCTAAAATGATTATAAAAACAACCATACTTGAAAACAACATTGTGAACTGTTCTAATAAAAAATATTAATACAGGCCATATTTATGGCATCCATTGCAGCAACATATGAAACTTGAGGGGGAAAAGGGTAAGAAACTGGGGGGAAAAAATTGAGACATCATTTTTCTCAAATTTCTCATTTGTTCAGGGACCCCAGAAGACAGTTCAACCACTCTCCAAAAATTAACTTTGAAATCGCACGGAAATACATAGGCTCCACCACTATATAGAAATGGTTTTTCAATTGTATCTATAGATATAGGCTTAGCATTTAATTCAGTGCCTTAATTGGTCGCCACTTAAAAGCATAGTTATTTGGTGAAACTAAAATGTCAATGCAACACCATCACAAAAACTAGGTAATTTAAACTCCTCCTGCCCCTGCCACTCCAGCGCTGAGAGAACGAGAACTAGGATGACATGCTACAGACTGAACAACAGTTTTGCTAGTTGTGCTAACTTCAATATGAAGCTGTAAGCAGGTTGTGGATGGATGTTGAATGCAGAAAGACAACATGAACGACATCAAACAAGGACCATAGCAAGAATATCTACAAAAACACTTCAGTCAGTGTTAGTTAGCAAACTTAAAGGCAATGTAAAGTAGTTTAGTAACTCAATTGTAACCTTATGGAAAAGCAACGTTAGCCAACCAATGCTGCCCTCAACCTGTCAGAGAAGTTATGCATCCTACCTGCAGTGTTTCCAAGCGCACAACTTCTTCCTTATTCTATCTGCCACTTTCTCTTTTCCTCTTGCCTTTTTTAACACCGTGAGCGTGTCCCAGAATGTTTATTTATGAGTTTCTCCATCGTGACTATGCGAGAGCCGAGAGCAGACTGTATATAAAACGAGTCATTTGGCAGCCAGCGCGCCCAAGCCCACTGTCTCAACATTCCAAAATAGAATGTTGAACCGCTAACCAAAACTGTAGCCTACAAGAAGCCGTGAATCGCTGTCTAAATTAGTCAAAATTCATTCAATACACACAGATGAATGACATAGCCATGTTTAACCAATAAACACAAAGGTAATATAAACAAACAGGCATTTATCTGTCATTTGTCAGTCTCACTATGCACTGCATGTTGCATACCCTTCTTTTGCACCACGGCATTGTTTCTGACGGAACCGTAGCCCACGTCTATAAGCTGAACACTAAAACTGTTAACATCGGCTATGAATACGAAAAAAACAGATTTGAATTTTACTTTGTTCTTAGTTTCACCTGGCGAAATAAAATGCTACTTTCAGACAGAAAAATAATTTGGCGACCCCACCAAAGTTTTGGCGACCCCACTGGGGTTCGCGACCCCTAGTTTACGAATTACTGATCTAGCATTCTGCGCTTGCAGTTCGGTAATTTTCTGTTGCCCTCAGCTGGGACTCAGCGGGATAAGTTTGCTCAAAGGAGCCGTGTTTCATGTCATAATGGCGCTTCACATTCCCGCTTTTAATCAATGCCACGGTCTCAGAGCATATGAGGCAGACAGGCTTGTAACTGCTGACCGGGAGTATGAACATATATTTTGCTGTCCATTCATCTTTAAAACAACGGTTTTCAGTTCTCCTTTTCGAGCAAGCCATGTCTCGGTGGTATCTAGCCTGTTTTGCTTTCTTCCTGCTGTGTCGGAAATGTCAGTGTTTACGTTTGTGCCGTTTGTGTGATTTTGGGGTTGCTAGGAATAATGTAGGTGTGGTTTGTGGTTGCAATGAATTCTGGGGATCTAAGAGAATTTGCATGAGGCCACTGTATTCTAATATGATGCGATAAGGCTCTGTGGCCAACAACAAACAGACCTTTCCAAGCTGTGTCATGACTACCAGCGCTACATTGCCGTATTACCTGCGCCCGCTGTAAATAACCACGGCCGTTCAAAACCGCTCCATGAAAATGACACTACTTATTTTGGCATTGGTCACGGGTCCGGACAGAACCATCTCCCGGTCCGGATCCGGACCGGAGTCCGCTAATCCGTGATACCCGCTCTAGGGCACATACAATTTGCATTCTAGACAGAGAATTTAGGAACTATGGTGTACTGTAATAACCAAATTAGTCAGCAACTTAACATGTTAAAGTGGAAATGAAACAATTTTATTTCTATGGGTTCTGTACAAAGTGAAACCCGTTGTAATTTATTTTTGAGGTGGAAAAATAACGTAAAGCAACTGCTGACCATTTAAAAAGACATACAAGTACAACAGTAAAGCAGGCTTTTATTTTGGCTCGCCGCCATATTGCTTTTACGTCAGCGATGACATCACTGGGTTGGTTGGTTGTTGGCAGTCGACACAGAATGTGCACGGATCGAGATGGTTTTGAATTTAAATTTTGAGCGGAACCAACGTTTTTAACAGACATAGCAGCTAGTTATGGCAGACGAGGAGGAAAGATCTTTCCAGCTTACTCGGAACCCGGTAGCATATGCTTTTGAACCAGTCAGGAGAGAAAGACAAGTTCAAATTTAAAAAGTGGGCGATTTAGATGAGCCCCTGTTGCTTCTCTCAGGTGTGGAGAGGGTCGGCAACACAGCCTGGTGCAGTTGTGGCAATTGTACTGCAATGTCAACCCCATGGGAGTCTGTCTGTTGCCAGGAGGCTCATTTGGGTCACTTGATTGGGGAACTGAGATGCATAACTCAGTCACGGACTTATCAAATGTTGTGCTGTGAGCGAGACGTCTTGGAAGTGGCTATGCTCTCCCTACGTGAAGTCCGTGCAGAAACCTTGGACCGACCCATCAACAGCAGGTAAATCCGCTTTAGCTGCTAGCTAACGTTCTTTCAACATAAGCTAACGGTGATGTTTCTCACGCTACAAAATATGACATATGAAATTTAACGAGTCACAGAGATTTGAAAAAAAAATGCTTTAATTTAAGTATTGATTGACTAGTCGCTACATGTGTGTAATTATCTCTCATTTGACATTACTGAGGCTGGCGTTAATTTGTAACTTTGCCTGAGCTAGGTTAGCCATCCCCAGCTTGCTAACGTTAGTTGCCATAGTCATAATGACGGCGAAGTTGTTCGTAATGAGTGCTATTTGTGATTTAATGAAGGCAAGATTGTTTTAAATGGTAACACGACATCAAACCAAAGTTAGCCGATATGCCTTTTCAGTCTGTTCAGGTTAACTGCCTACAGACAGTTCACTCTCTGGGCCAGAGGACATCTAGGTAGGAGGATTAGAAGACCAATACCAGCTTGTGTGGTGACCACCATCAGGACTAGATTTCCATCACTACATTATCATGGCTTTGAATACAACTTTTAATTTATAATAAATTTCAAAGACTTTTCATGGTGTGTGTGTCTGAATCAATTCATTTAATTCTTCGGGAACTTTAGATAGTAAGTAGGAATATACTAAAATCATGCAAATGTTATGGTAATATTATTTGTAATGTACTGTGCTGATTTTTAAAAAAATCTTTTTTTCAGTGGATTCACTTGAAAGTTCCTGGTGCAAATCTGCTCAGATGCTTCTCCACTGAATGAGCCTTGTCAGGTTCCAGAACACCTTTGTGCTGTGCAAGTGTGACTACTGGCTCAGGGGTTAACTCTCTCAGTGCTGCTCGGATTGACACAGACTTGCACCTGTGGACTACGCCAGACACAATGTCCTTCCTAAAGGTATAGTCTTTGTCCACTTTTCTGGAAGTGATGACAAATTGTTGTGCACCTTTGGAGAATTGATGTTTAAATTGTTTGTGACCCTGCTTTGTTGTTGCTGTTTCCCTGTTAACATTAGAGTTGTGGTCTAAAGCAGCTACATATAGGCGCGCCTCAAAACTCTCCCTTAGGAATTTTTTTCTCTTCGTTGCATATTTGGTGTACAGAGAGTGAATAGACTCAAGTTGTCCTGTATGTATACCCTCAGTTGTTTTTTCAAGTTTTTTTAGGAGGACCTTGTCAAGCACCACCTTTTGAAGCTGTTCAAAGGCAGCAGAGTGTGGCTGGAGCCAGGGACGCCTGCTTTCTTCTTCAGGTGTGTAAGGAGGATGTTCACACTGCGTCATTGTCTCACCACATGTCCAATGGTGCACATTGGTGATATGATGGAGGATGGAAGTCCACTTCTCTTTGAGTCTGGCCGCACTTCCTTCACAAGTGCTGACACAGTACCAGAGGTGATTGGTTATCATTCGCATCCACTCATACAGCTCTTCATTGTGGGTCTTTAACAGCCTCTTCTTTAAACCTTTTACAATGTGCCACAGGTCATACTCATGTTTTATTTGTGGATGTTTCTGACGGAGTACCTTTTGAACAGAGGGGTGACAGTCGGTAGCAACCACAGATACAGGCACACCATGTTCTGAAAGCTGGGACAAACACCTCTCCATACCCTCAACCTCCAGCCAGTAGCTGTTCTTTACCTCTGTCACCTTGACGGTTTCCTGTGCCAGCACCAGGTTTGAGGTAGTGTCCAGAAGAGAGTATGTACCAAAAGTGGCATTGTGACCAGGGCTGTCATATCGGCAGTCTCCACAGAGGAGTAGTGGTTCAGCACCTACAGCAGCCAGCAGAGCTTCATTGTGTGTTGTCCACACATCCTTTACCTCAGGGATGACATAAGCCTTTTGAATGTTAAACCATTCCCGCTTAGACAGTGATTCCAGGCCAATGGTGTCACATATCTCCAAGAAGGGACTGCACTCACTGCCAGTGACAAAACTAGCTGCAGGTATAGTGACATTGCACTCCATAACTCCTCTGAACAAAGGCTGTGAGGTCCAAGTGTAATGATGGCCATCAATGCACTCCGTTTGTATTATTACTCCAAACCCACTTTTTCTTACAGTAGCTGGTTGGACTAAGCATTTACCGCAGCCCTCTGAGTGACACAGATGGAACAGTGTTACCAGCTGTCGGATGGACACAATGCTCTTACGGTCATCAAAGGTATTTAGTTCCTCACACTCACTCACACTGTCATCACTACTTTCTAAATCACTCATTTCATAATCATTTTCTTCGTCATCTGAACCCTCATCCATTGAACTGTCCCCCTCTGACCCATCCCATTCATCAGCACTCAGGCATGCTGCAGGCTGCGGTGGTGGCGAAGGTCTGGATTCTGGAGCTGGTCTGCTATAGGGATGGTCATGGGTAAGAACTTGAAAAAACTCGAGGTCATCAGTCATTGTTGCTTTGTTGCTGTACCGCTGCACTTCCTCATCTGTCTGGGTGCCCACACTGATGTTTCTGATTGTTTGCTGCTGTTCCTCAACAACGTCACACTCGGTAATACTGTTGCTTTCTAACTGATGCATCAGATGCATGTCTGTCTGTCTGACCTATGGAAATAAAGAATATTTTTGCAGTACAAAGGAATGTGTTTATGTGTTCATTTAAATATTTAATAGACATGTATGTAACTGGAAACTAAGGATTGTACAATAAATCTTGTATACTTCTGTTTATGCTGTGTGCATTTTGAAGTGAAACAAACAAATGGTTTGGTTCTTTTGAGAGAAGTTCTAATTAGGTTTAAGTTATCTTGTATGAGTGTCTTAAACTAGGAATGTTAATTTGATACTTGAATATCAGTGGCAAATGATTGTTAATGTTATTTAAGGTATAAGGTAAACATGCAAGAGTGGTTAAAATGTGTTTAAAGTAGTCTTGCTATGGATTTGCTAATGAGTTATCAGTCTTCACGCACCCAGAAACTGCCTGGGGTTTGTTTCCCAAAACTACTGCGCTACAACGACAAAAGGCTACATATTTGTACCATGCATTTGGGAAACGGTTGTTTCTATTCTGACCATTGACTATACAGTCAATGATTCTGACACGCAGACCAACGGGCGTGCAACGTCCAATCAGTAGTTGACTTTAGATATCTCATGTGTCTGGAGATGGTGATCATGTGGAATTAAGTATTTACCCCTGCATTGCAAGTAAGTAATACCATTAATTGCTTTTAAAACCATTATATATTGAATGCTGGCGTATGAGAACAGCAATTAAAATACTTTTCCTGGTGAAATGTACATGATAAAAAACGAAACTATCACCCAAATGTATTAATTAAAATTCGAACCATTCTTAGTAAAATATTTAGCATAACGATTAGCAGGCGTGACACAGATGCGTCCTTGAAGCCTACTTTACTTCCCTTAAATGTTTATCTATGCGAGTAAAAGAAAATGGGGTTTCTGTAGTTTTGGCGTGCCTGGTTATTATGATAGTAGTGTTCTGCTGTAATGCTGGCCATCTGTATTTTTACTATCGTACCTCTCGTTGTTCTGCCAAATGAGTGCGCCGTTGTAGTCTTTTCAGGCGCATAGCAACTTTGCTAGCACTGACAGTTATTGTAGGACGGTCTGTAGAGCCTATGCCATAGGAGCTGAAGTTAAAAATCGTTGGAGCAGCTTCAAATTTCAGCCTGTTGGTTCGTCGAGTCACTAGTGATCCCGATTCATTAAAAACTTTCTCCTCCACGTAATCCTGGTCAAGAAAATGATCACTACAGACCCTGGCATTACTATTAACGGGTGGGTTTTTCCTTTTTAACGCTGCTAACCAACGAAGGAGGACAGATTTGCGTGTAAGTGGCAAATGATGAAAATGAACTGTCTTATTCATAGCCTTCAGCCTGTAAAATTCGTTAGTACATCCAGGGGCAATACAAAAGTGCCCCCCTTTACTTCGCTGTTTACAACTTTGCATTTTGCTGCTCGCTTTTCAATATTTCGTTGCTAGTTTTCCAAATGTTTACTATTGTAGAATTTCCAAGCCAACCAACCCAGTGATGTAACATTCTATTGTAGCCCAAGATGGCGCTACACTGTTGCAAAAATGTAACTTTATAGGACTGGTTATTTCTAAACCAGTGACGCTGACATTGTTCAGCTTATTCGGATTGATAGAGTAAGACTCAATATTTCAAACCAAGAAAACATCATCTAGTGTTTCATGTCCACTTTAAACTGCAAATAATTGCAGGGGGCGGAATTGCCAAATGGAAATAGTGCTTCATGAAAATTTGCTACATTGTTGGTATGCGGCTTCAGTGTGGATAGAGGGACAGACTGATGGAAAAGTCAGTTGTGTAATTTGTAGTTAGGACACAGCAAGTTAGGGGGTGACAAGCGACTGGTAGCTTGTGATCAACTGGTAGATTGCAAGCAATGTGTTGAAGACCCATGCAAAGTGAAGCCGTCATTGCACAAAAGTCCACAGCACCTTCTCAAAGAACTTTCCAGCTGGTAGCAGTCTACGACTAGAAAAGATCAAGAAGCTGAAAACAGTGCTACAATGACAGCAGTCTCTTTCTACCAGAACAGCACAGAAGGCTAATGCACCACTTTAAACAAAGCTTCTACACATCAACAAAATGCAAAAAGGCATTTACTGAAGGTCTGCTTGTCTGCTTTTCTGCTCAATTAAATGTGATGCCTGCGACACAGCTCAGCTAGCAGTTTTTTTAATTTGGATTTTTTTGTTTTTAAAGTATATTTTTGGACTTTTGTGCCTTCATTTGGCACAGGACAGTAATAATAATAATAATAAAACTTTACTTGTATAGCACAGTTCATATATGCAATATGCAACTCAAAGTGCTTTACAGTTTAGCAGGGTTGTTACAAGACAACATTTCAAAGTGAAATGACAGTGAAGAGCAGACAGGAAATTAGTGGGTAAGAGAGGTGGGGTAGGGTTGGAAAATGATCCAGGCCGGACTCAAATTCGGGTCTTCGTGGGCACTTTGCCAATTCATGGGACAGGTGCTCTACCAACTGCGCTACAGCACCCCCCCCCTTTGGATGGTTTTTGATGATTTTGTCAACTGGTGTTAGTGCCAACTGACAGAGCACCAGCAATGACAGGTAGACACTCTGGATTTATTGCTTAATGCAAAATGGACCCGAACTTTCTAACATTTCTAGACTACTAGACCTAGACACAATTCATCAACAGGCTATATGTGCAGAGGTCATGGGTTTCTAACATGCCATGAGACCAGTTTCTAAGATAATCAACTCCATTAGAGCAAAGGCTTCTCCTCCCAGAAGATGGTGCTATGTGCACATGGAGATCTCCTGCCAAACTTGAACTTACAACTGCAAGGTTAAGACAAAGACATGAGCAAGACATGATCAATGCTGTTACTGTGTCTAATACCGTGACTGCTCCTCATTTGATGCCTGTCACCATTGACGGGGTGAATGTGGAGACTGTAACAACATACAAGTATTTGGGAGTACATCTTGACAATAAACTGGACTGACAGTTTCGTGCCTTCTGCCATAGCGGCCCCTAATGGAGCATGTGCATTTATTGAACTGCAGCCAAGGACGAGAGCAATCACCTCACCCAGCCTACAGTAACAAGTCAATCTGAGTGGTACTAAACATGTACTCTGACCTCAATACCAAGGATCCAGGTTTTTTGGGAAAGCAGTCAGAGTGCATCCTCAGCCATAGTGATGGCACTCCATCACAATGCCTTCTCCTTTGAGAAGCACTTCTCACACAGTCAGGTGTCCATGCATCTGCCACCATACTTCACACATCCCAGGGTGTCCAACATACTCACGCTTCACCTACCACTGGGGTCCCTTGACCCAAGGTCAACCTAACCTGGGTCCCTCATATGACTCACACAGTAGGTGCGCCTCCAATGACCTCATGGCAACCATTACACTTCTGACAGTAATTATAACCGCCGCTAGCAAAGCTAGCGAAAGCGGTCATTATAGTCATTATAGTGTTGCGGCGACTCCCCCCCCCCCCCCCCTTTTTTTTTTCCTTTTTTTTTACCGATTTTTCGTCAACGATTTCCGGGACACTGGAAGTACGGGGGACATGAATCTTTGTAGGCATGTAGCCCTAGAAGTTTTTGAGCGACTAGAAGCTTTTGGTCCCCAAGGGCCACCCCCCCGCTTTGCCAGGGTTCGTCAAAGAGGGGGAGACCGGCAAAAGTTTTTGCTGAATAACTCTATGAACGTTTCACCCAATGACATTAAATTTTTGTGATATGTCGGTGTTACAGACACGTATCGATTCAGCCCATAAACACTCATTTGAAGCATAGCGCCACCTAGTGATATGGGTAAATGCAAAAATTGGTATTTTGAGTTGCCAATATCTTGGACCGAGAAGGTGGGAACTGCACAAAATACGTCATGTATGATCACCACAAAGACCTCTAACATCACAGCACATGCCATAAAATTTGGTCCATAGGGAGCGCTGTAATTGTAAAAAATGTCATTTTGCCTATTATCTAGAGCAGGGGTGCTCACTAATTTTTGGCTCGCGAGCTACTTTTAAAACGGTCATGTCGCCGCGATCTACTGAGGATGATGATGATGAAGACGACGATGTTGATGATGAAGACGATAATGATAAATCACTCAGTATGCGTTTCATATGTACCTTTATGCAGTTTGTTTATTGATATACATGTTGCATTACACATGCAACATAGTTAAAATATATGCATCCATGCATAAACCTTCACAGCACAACTTTAATGCAATTGTATTATGATATAATGGACGTTTACAGCACAATTATAATAATACATTTGTATTACTTTTGAATGAACCTTTAGAGCACAACTCTAATACATTTGTAATTATCTATTGCCAGGACTTAATTAATCTGATGATGACCTGCACTGGAGGGAGTCAGACAGGGTTGCATAGGAGCTGCTGTGTGTAGCGCGCACACTGACAATTTGCGAACACGCCCTCCCTGCTTTCTCCAGCTCCGATGCGAGGTTTCGGAAGTTTCCCAAATCATAGCGCTGCAACTTTGAGGACAGCAATTTTATTTTTCGTTTGAATGCATTAGCTGAGCTGATCATGTCTCATGTCGACCACGCTTTTCCTTGCAGCTCCAAATTAAGTTCGTTCAACATGTTAGTAAGATCAGTTACAAACGCCAAGTCTAGCAGCCACCGATTGTCATCAAGTTGCTTGTGTTCCGCATGTTTAGTGACAGGAAGAAACTCCTTAATCAACGGACAGAGCTGTCGAAATCTCTGCAAGAATTTCCCCTTACTAAGCCATCTCACGTCGGTTTGTAGCAAGAGGTCAGAATAGTTAGTAAGCCTCTTGCAACTATGCACGGAACAGACGTCTTTGAAGAGACCTCGCTCGAATACAACAGGCTTTTTGGTTGCGACGTCAACGATCTCTTTCATGCATTTTCCGCATAATGAAGTGACTGCTGCCCTGTAAACGGCATTTTTATTTTCCTTCACATTTCTCAGTTCGCTTTTCACGGGGAAGTTACTGTCATAGTTTTTATGAACAGTATGGGCTAGATAGCGAACTAGCTAGGACTGCTTCTTTGCTGCAGTTTTCCAGTAGCCGTTCTAAACCTAACAAAAAAATTAGACAACAGGCGATCTACCAGCACTGCCTTCGCGATCGACTGGTAGATCGCGATCGACGTAGTGAGCACCCCTGATCTAGAGAATGCTAACGTTTACAACAACTTTTTTTTTTATCGTGAAATCTATTGACCCTCACGCATTGAAAGATCTGGTCGACGCCCACTTCCAACGAAAACAATTTCCGTGAAATTTTAACATTGCGAAAACGAATTTGAACGAACTCGTCATAGGCCGTTCATGTGAATCTCACCAAATTTGGTATATGTCATCTACAGACAATGCTGACAAAAAGTTATCAAAGGATTTATCTTGAGATAAACCGTTTCGAAGTTACACGTCAATGAACATTTAACATGTAGCTTAAAATTCTTCAAAAGTCCATATCTTGGCTTTTAATTACTCAAATTTGGTCAAAGTTGACATGCTATCTCTAAACAGCTTTCTTTTTATGTGTACTAAATTTTGTGACATTTCGTCATAGGGGGCGATGTTTATTGGCGAAACTAGGTGTCAAAAAACAGTTTTTGTTAAATAATTCGTCAACAATTTTGCCCAAGACAACGATTTTGTGTTAGTATGTCAGTGTTACAGAGGCATATCGGCCCAGCCCATAAACACTCACTTGAAGCATAGCGCCACCTAGTGATAAGGGTAAATGCAAAAATTGGGATTTTAAGTTGCTAATATCTTGGACTGAGAAGGTGGGAATTGCACAAAATATGTCATGCACGATCACCACAAAGACCTCTAACATCACAGCACATGCCATACAATTTGGTCCATAGGGGGCGCTGTAATTGTAGAAAATGTCATTTTGCCTATTATCTAGAGAATGCTAATGTTTACAACAACTTTTTTTTTTATCGTGAAATCTATTGACCCTCACGCATTGAAAGCACTGGTCAATGCCCACTTCCAACGAAAACAATTTCCGTGAAATTTTAACATTGCGAAAACGAATTTGAACGAACTCGTCATAGGCCGTTCATGTGAACCTCACCAAATTTGGTATATGTCATCTACAGACAATGCTGACAAAAAGTTATCAAAGGATTTATCTTAAGATAAACCGTTTCGAAGTTACATGTCAATGAACATTTAACACGTAGCTTAAAATTCTTCAAAAGTCCATATCTTGGCTTTTAATTGCTCAAATTTGGTCAAAGTACTGCACAAAATAGGTCATGCATGATCAGCACAAAGACCTCTAACACCACAGCACGTGCCATACAATTTGGTCCATAGGGGGTGTTGTAATTGTACAAAATCTCATTTTGCCTATTCCTTTCACAAATCACTCCTACACACTACACAAACACACACAATGTCATTCATTCAAAACCCACATTCATGCCCACTTCCAGAAAATCATTTCCACACAAATTCTCACCTCACAACACTGCTCTACCACACACTCATCATACCAACAGTTCCCACATTAATACACTGCAGCGGTCATACCATGTACCGCTATGCGGTACATCTAGTTTAGTAAGACCCTGTACACTCACTGTTTAGCAGATGCAGTCAGGAAAGATAGGTGTTACTTTAGTCTAAAGATTTTCTTCATGACTAAAGACTAAAGATGTTCTTCATGAAGTGTATTCTCAATGCATGCAAACAACTGAGAGGTGCCCAAAAGAGCAGCAACCAGCAGTGGAAACTACAGGTAAGTGCAGATGATACGTGTGCAATTAATGGTAAAGCATATGTTTATAAGTTGATTTTTGAATTTTACTGATTAAAGCATTAAGTTTTGATGTTCAGAAAAAAAATATTAAAATAATTTCAAAAACCCCCTGCTTGCATGCTTGAAATTTACCTCTCTTACACATTAAACACATTATGTTCCCCTTTAAACCGTATGTTGCCAAATACTGCAATTATTCTGCTGCAATTATTCTATGAATGACAGACCAAACTAGTGCTTATCTCCCAGACAAGTTTGGGCACAGTAAATGTGGTAATTATGAAATGAACATCAACATATTTCAGATGTTATTTACTTATTTCTGTTTTTTTTTATATTATAACATTTTGTCAATGACACTCGTTTTGTGGCACCAATTAACTACGATAGGGACACAGGTTGTTAACCTACACAAATAGGGCTTGTTGTAAATTTACGCACACAGATATTACGCCTAATAAAAAAAACACCACAGAATTTTAATCTATACGAGTGTAATTTTTGGGTAATATCATCATCTCATCAATGTTTGCATTGCTAGTCAGCAAGTAGACTACACTTGGATGGCTTCTGTTTGTGAACTTACCAACATACCTACCGACACATCTCTTGCATAATCAAACTAGATGTACCGCATAGCGGTGCATGGTATGACCGCCGCGGCGTATTGAAATGTTGGAACTGTTGGTATGATGAATGTGTGATAGAGCAGTGTCGTGAGGTGAGAAATTGTGTGGAAATGATTTCCTGGAAGTGGGCATGGATGTGGATTTTGAATAAATGACATTGAGTGTGTTTGTGTAGTGTGTAGGAGTGCTTTGTGAAGGAAATAGGCAAAATGAGATTTTGTACAATTACAGCGCACCCTATGGGCCCAATTTTATGGCATGTACTGTGCTTTTAGAGGTCTTTGTGCTGATCATGCATGATATATTTTGTGCAGTTCCCACCTTCTTGGTCCAAGATATTGGCAATTCAAAATCCCAATTTTTGCATTTACCCATATCACTAGGTGGCGCTATGCTTCAAGTGAGTGTTTACGGGCTGAGTCGATACGCCTCTGTAACACCGACATACTAACACAAAATTGTTGTCTTGGGCAAAATTGTTGATGAGTTATTTAACAAAAATAGTTTTTTTGACACCTAGCTTAGCCAATAAACATCTCCCCCTATGACGAAATGTCACAAAATGTAGTACACATGAAAAGAAAGCTGTTTAGAGATGGCATGTCAACTTAAACCAAATTTGAGCAATTAAAAGCCAAGATATTGACTTTTGAAGAATTTTAAGCTAGGTGTTAAATGTTCATTGACGTGTAACTTCGAAACGGTTTATCTCAAGATAAATCCTTTGATAACTTTTTGACAGCATTGTCTGTAGATGACATACACCAAATTTGGTGAGATTCACAAGAACGGCCTATAACGAGTTCATTCAGATTCGTTTTCGCAATGTTAAAATTTCACGGAAATTGTTTTCATTGGAAGTGGGCGTCGACCAGTGTTTTCAACGCGTGAGGGTCAATAGATTTCACAATTTAAAAAAAAATTGTTGTAAACATTAGCATTCTCTAGATAATAAGCAAAATGACATTTTGTACAATTACAGCGCCCCCTATGGGCCAAATTTTATGGCATGTGCTGTGCTTTTAGAGGTCTTTGTCCTGATCGTGCATGACGTATTTTGTGCAAGGGGGTGGTCCTTGGGGGCCAAAAGCTTCTAGTCGCTCAAAAAGTTCTAGAGCTACATGCCTACAAAGATTCATGTCTCCCAGACTTCCAGTGTCCCGGCAATCGTTGACGGAAAATCGGTGAGAAAAAAAAACAAAAAAAAGGGTAAAAAGTCGCGGCAACACTATAATGACCGCTTTATAGCGGCAGTCATAATAATTTATAAATCGGCATAGCGTTTGTCTTATCGTGTCTATTTGCAAATCATTGTTTTGTGTTTCTAAAAAAAAAGTTTCCCACGAACTCGGGGTTTAAAATGACGCTACGACTACTCGGGTAACAGCATAACAGTGACAGGAATTTGTTTTTAATTCAAATTTATGCATTTGGACTTTGGCTCAGCCTTTACCATTAAAACACATTCCAAACAACACCAAAATGTGTGATATTAGTCCTTGCACATTCACATGATGAAGCCAACAATCATGTACAGCATTTAAATTAAAAACTAATTCTGAGCTTACCCTGGGGGAGTTATACATGATTTATGCAAAATAAACAGCATATTTTAAGAGACAGTTTTTGTTTGTTGGTGTTTTTGTAGTTCTGCTCAGCTGTTTCCCCTGTTTTAAAAGTCCCGATGGTGGGTGGTGGCAGTTGTGAAACATCACCATACCACACCCCACGCCCCATCTCACCTCGGCTCGTGTACACATCAACCCATGTTGCAAAAAAGTGTAGGGTCTGAGGTGGGTCGAATTGGCGTGTCGTTTGGACATGCGACCCCGTGTCGGCAGTGTGAAAGGTACAGGCGACCCACTAATTTTGGCTGAAATTACCGGTAATTTCTAGCCTGGGTGTGCCCATACTGCCTGTGACGCTTCATTTGCATTTCACGAGCAAGTCTGTCTGGCCAAGCTGCCTATCTAAACCATTTCTGCTCGGCCCTCGGATAGGGGGCCAATGAAAATAGAGCATTTCAAAAGGCAATGACGCGGTAGTTTAGCGACCGGAAGTCTCAGTCACTGTCTACATGGCGAACGTGGAGCAACCGTAAGATTTTAATGCAGATGTAGCTGCTGTTTTGGACGAATTCAAATGGGTTTACAATACAGCTTGGCCAGACCAATGCTCACACAGCATTGACAACTCGCGATAGCCAGGCTAGGTAATTTCGGCAGTGTGAAAGGGGCTACTGATTTTAGTGATTGGCTATCAGTGGTATGACCCTTGGGGGCCAAAAGCTCCTATTCACTCAGAAACTACTAGGGCCACATGTCTACAAAGATTCATTGACAAAAAAATCTGTGAAAAAAAGGAAAAAAAAAGAGAAAAAAGTCTTTCCAAAAGGGCTTTCGCTAGCTTCGCTAGTGGCGGTCATAATAAATAAATAAAAAAAAACTAACAAAACCTGCATGGCCATGCTACATTAGAACTAGGGGCAGCAAAGGAGTGTTAAACTCACTTCATGGCTTTTGGCAGGCTTGAGTTTGTAGGAATGAGTATAACACATCTCATTTAAGTGACACATTTTAGGCTAGCAAGTGTACAACACTAATCACATGCAGGCTCACTGACAGCCTTGGCTGGGCCCGGAACAAGATAATCTGATGGGGCACCCCTCCTATATTCCATAATGTAAGGAGGTACCGGTTCTGGGCCCCCCCTTTCCCAGTTCCCAGGAAAAGATACCCATTTATCCCCCCGTCGGTGGGCCTGAACACGTTTCAGATTATCAGTTTTCAGACATGCAACAGCAGCAGCTGTTATATATATACTGTATACACATGTACATATTATGCTCACCTTCACTCTGTGCATGTCCACACCATACATTTCTAGCCATTTGGCTTTATTCAGGTAGTTAATCTCTGCTTGTGCTGGCATCTGTCCCCTGTTGAATATAAATAAAATGCAAATAAAATGGGCATTGCTTTTGGGTGCAAAATCAATCTTACTAAATTGTGTGCATTATGAATTCTGAACTGTAACTGTGCATTCAGACCAAGAGTGACTTGAACTACCACAGCAACAGAAGTCATTCTTTGTCTATGGAGAGACAGCTAATTTGGCAACAAGAACGACAAGGCCATCAGTGAAATGTAATGTGAAATGTTAGTATCTGTCAGCTTTCTTGATAAAATGCCTACACAGTTTCATAAAGAGGTCATGGAATCTGCTGGCACCTGCTTACTATTAAAGACAACAGTTATAGAAATGGCAGTGTTCCATATCCCAGGTTCCAAAACAGCTTGTCTAAACCCACTTCTTACAGTTTGGCAGGATCCTTCTGGTTCTCAAAATGATTTCTCAAAATAGTGTCCAAACAAAGCTTCTCTGTTGTGCCAAACAATATTTTTAGTTTTGTTTTGGTTTTTGAAATAATCACAGCACAAACATTGAACAGCTAAAGGTTACCAATGATTTTGCTGATGGCATGTGCCATACCTGTCTTTGCATTTTAACCAATGTTTCTTAATTTGTCCCTACAGGGAGATACTGTTACATCTTACAAGTTGTGTACCACCATCAGTTGTTCAGCACAAGGCTGATGTGAAACTGCTCTGAACAGTCTGGTTAAGAAAATATGGTTTGGCAGTTTCCCTTAGTTTTATCCACCTCTTAATGTCATTTGCAAAAGACAGAGGCAAAATATGTTTATTTCCATCTCAAGCCTAATCTGTTAGTGTAATAACTAGCATTAAATCTTCTTTTAGTTTTTGGATTGGACGTTTATAAACCAATGGCTCTGGGTCTTTTGCATGCAAAAATGGCAGACAAGGTGACAAGGAAGCACTCTACTCAAAGTAAATGGAGAAGGATGACCAGACTGTATGCTTGACTCTACAGGGTGATGTTCTTTGACCCGCAAAGACCATTTAGGAACTTTTACATGTTTACTATAATTCTTTTAAAATGTTATTTGTGGCAACTTTTTTTACCTGCAGTCCTTCCAGTGATTGTAGATTGCCAGCTCCATGTCTTCTGTCTGCTCTGGGACAAAACGGAATTCAGACACCAACTCCAAAGTATGTTCTGCTGGGTCACAGTCACCAAGCTCAGCTGAAAGGTATATGGAAAAACGAAGGTATAAGGGAAAAAACAATAACACACCGAACTGTCTTGTCTATGATTACACTCTTTGATGTGCTTGCTTCTTTCCTCCAGTCTTTCTTGAAGGGTATGAATTGAGTTTTTTTGGACTGGCCCAAATTGAGGAAAAAGTGGTTCCTTGAATTAACGCTATGGGCCCTAGGCTATTTTCAGGGTATTTTTACGGCCTTTACTTTTAAGCTCATATCTTGGTCATTGTAAGGGCCATACATACATGCTATATCTTGTTTCTTTCAGGACAGTCTAGGCTATCCAGATCTGGTTTCATTTTGGTGAGCTACTATTTGCACTAATTTTATAAAAAATACTAAACCAATAAAAAATCATTTTGCATATAAAAAATCTTGTATTCTTGCAAGTACCTGTCCATAGGATGCTGTCAGTAGGGATATCTTTTCATATGTGAGTAGAGGAGATTGTCTGGAATCTGGCAATATAAGAACCATGATGGTGGGATATCAATGTTGATAAATATGTAGTCTGTGCCTGACGGAAATCAGGGCCTATTTTCCATGTAATGAAGGATGTTATATCAGGATTATGCAGGATTATGGATATTATGCAGAAATTTGCAGTAATTTCAAAACGGTATGAAATGTGTCAAAAATGCACAATAGCAGTAGAATGGGTAAGTTCTGCTATTGTTTACATTGGGGTTGATTCCCTTAAAGCAGGGGTGCCTACTATTTTTTGGCTCGTGAGCTACTTTTAAGACGACCATGTCACTGCGATCTACTGAGGAGGAGGATGATGAAGATGATGATAATAAATCACTCGGTATGCGTTTCATATGTACCTTTATGCAGTTTGTTTATTGATATACATGTTGCATTACACATGCAACATAGTTAAAATACATGCATCCATGCATAAACCTTCACAGCACAACTTTAATACAATTGTATTATGATATAATGAACTTTTACAGCACAATTATAATAATACATTTGTATTACTTTCGAATGAACCTTTAGAGCACAACTCTAATACATTTGTAATTATCTATTGCCAGGACTTAATTAATCTGATGACTTAATTAATCTGCACTGGAGGCAGTCAGACAGGGTTGCATAGTCCGGAGCTGCTGTGTGTAGCGCGCACACTGTCAATTTGCGCACACGCCCTCCCTGGTTTCTCCAGCTCAGTTGCGAGGTTTCAGAAGTTTTCCAAATCATAGCGCTGCAACTTTGAGGACAGTAATTTTATTTTTCGTTTGAATGCATAAGCTGAGCTGATCATGTCTCATGTCGACCACACTTTTGTCTTTTCCTTGCAGCTCTAAATTAAGTTTGTTCAACATGTTAGTAAGATCAGTTACAAACGCCAAGTCTAGCAGCCACTGATTGTCATTAAGTTGCTCGTGTTCCGCATGTTTAGTGACAAGAAGAAACTCCTTAATCAACGGACAGAGCTGTCGAAATCTCTGCAAGAATTTCCCCCTACTAAGCCATCTCACGTCAGTGTGTAGCAAGAGGTCAGAATAGTTAGTAAGCCTCTTCCAACTGTGCACAGAACAGATGCCTTTGAAGAGACCTCGATCAAATACAACAGGCTATTTTGATTGCGACATCAACGATCTCTTTCATGCATTTTCTGCATAATGAAGTGACTGCTGGCCTGTTAACTGCATTTTTATTTCCGTCACATTTCTCTGTTCGCTTTTCAGGGGGAAGTAACTGTCTTCACTTACTTATGGGCTATATACAGTATGGGCTAGATACAAGTTAGCGAACTAGCTAGGACTCATTCTTTGCTGCAGTTTTCCAGTAGCCGTTCTAGTTGTTATGGTAACCTAACAAAAAGTTTTAGACAACATGCGATCTACCAGCACTGCCTTCGCGATCGACTGGTAGATCGCGATCAACGTAGTGGGCACCCCTGCCTTAAAGGCACATACCCATAAGAATATCGCAGAACAGAACACAATTAACACAGGTTATCACAATGTTTGTTGTGGTTGGGTTGGAAAGCGACAGCGTTTGGGGTAACAATCGCTTGTTTGTCATGACATTCAGTTGGACACGAAACATCGGAGTGATTTCAGTTCTCAAATGTGATCATTGTAACAGAGCTCAAATAATATAAGCTCTACCGCATATAAATTTTGTAAAACCGGACTTCTTAAAGTAATAAAGATCATTTGCACCATGTGTTTGCTTGCATATTCAAATTTAAAGTTCTTTTCTGTTTCCCACGGACTGCTACTGCTTTTATATGTGTAGTCAGAAAGTCCATGTCCCATGTTTTCTTGGTAGCCATAATCCTTGCACTTGGCACTGATGTTTCATCATTTTACATACATCAAGCCCATGTTAAGTTATGCGCTGTATTTCGGAGTCAAGCGCTAGGGGAGTGGCAGAGATTCAGAGGAGAGAATCCGTGCAAGACGAAAGTGCTTAAAAAGTGCGTGCGTAAAAAAGACTTTGTGCCTATGGGAGAATCGGGCCCATTATGCATTGACTGATAACTGCGAGTGTAAAATGGGTAAAGTCAAAATTTGTCAAATCATTACTTGGCCAATATTTGATCCCTTGTTTTAACATTATAAATTAACATGATAATATGTGCTTGGTGTCGTTGGAAAGCTGAGATTCTGTACTTTCTTCTGATGTACGTGCCTTGTCTATCCGATCATGGGTTCACGAGTAATTTCAACGAGCGTAATGCCTGTGCAAAGCGCTAATATGACAGATTTTGGCGAATTTTTAAATATTAATATCTTGCTGATACTTTATTACAAAAATAAGCGGGAGTAACGTTGTAAAGCCCTGGTTCTGTTGTTTTATTTGGTATAAGTGCCATCTCTCTACAATGTACCATTCCAGAGTAATTCAACAGAGAAGTATGGGTGTAAATTTGGACGCATTTTGCGTCCATCGGGCCCATAGTGTTGAAGCTGCAAGGGGCAATAACAAAAACACACTACATTTACATGTGGTCAGTGTGCAGTGTAGTCTTCACACTTAGCAGTCTGTAAAAAGTGCATTATTGATTAGATTAGATTAGATTTGTTTTAATGTCACAACAGGTCACAAAGCAGCAAAATACAGTTCCTAACCATACATATGAAAGCATAAAGTACAGATTTTTTTTTTATTAATATATGCATGCTATGTCACTATGTATGTTAAAGAGAAGTTAATCAGAACAATACTACAATTTATGAAGACTGTACTGTAACAGTGAGAAAAGTAGAGCACGCACACAGAGGCTGAATAGTTACAGAAACTGTATTTGACTGAATAAGGCGAAACCAATACAGACAGTACGTGGAAACAAACGTTTCAGGTCTCAGCTCTTCATCAGTATTTCCACATTTGAAATTTGTTTTCAAAATGTGGAAACGATGAAGGTCTGAGCAGTAGCGGTTCTAGGGGGGGTCGGGCTGGGCCTTCGCCCAGGGCGCAATTTCGTGAAAGGGCGCCATGCTATTGGCCTCACGAGCGCTTGAAAAATATATATATATCATCTAAAAAAGTTTTTAATATCTATCACATCACTGTGTAGGAAATTGGCAAATTAGCACCCCCTTTGGCTGCCCGCGCCCCTGCTGAAAAGTTCCAGTGCACAGAAGCTGCGAGAGAAGGGCAAAGGGGAGGGGGCGCGGGGAAGAGTTCACCTCTGCGTCTCTCAAATGCAATGCACAAGTGGGAAATACTCTGCAATTAGTGAGCGAAGTCAGTCACACATAAGCTTTCTTCCCAATAACGCACATTTTATTCCTACCATTATATTTACAGGTTTATAATTCCTGCACATCTTTTAATTGTGTGAAAGGGCTAATAAAACAGGGCAATACAAAACGAGTAGGCGGTCACCAAGGTGAATAAGTCTTAACTCCTAGTCGGCAGTGACAGTGTTTGGGGATGGGAAATACAGTATGTTGACTGTCGAGTGACAAACAGGAGATGGACAGAAAAAACGTCAAAGCCATTAGAAGTGTAGAAACGAGCAAAAGATGAAGGTATGCAACTGTTCTCTCTGCCATGAATGAAGGGCTAATGTTAATCATGGTATAACTCTTACATTTGTTAGCCTTCTAGCTATGATGCTACGATTGCTATACTCAACAATAATTCGGTCTTAGCTCAACAAACACAAGATCTAATTTCACCATAAGATTTGGCTTTGCAACAAAACGGTTACAAGTAAAGTTATTATTGATTTCCATAATTTGGATTAACATTGAGCCCTGTCATTAGCCAACAAAATGTTATGTTAGTTTCAACATTTGCAATTTGCTGCAACTCATAGTTTGCACAGTTTAACTATAGGGTAGTTTAGCATAGTAAACCAGTCATACCTGAACGTGTAACAAGCATACTGTAGAATTCGAGGCAGTAACCAAGGAGCTAATTGTTCCTCCCTAAAGATAGCGTCTAATGACGGACATTTGGCATGTAAGGGCATGCTATCATAATGAAATTGTAATTTATGGATGTTTTGTATAAGAGTTTTTGTAGCCTACAGTGTTTTGATGTTAATTTCAAGTGCAATTCAATAATAAGAATCACTATGTGCTCATAACAAAACGTGCAAAATAATGGTTTTTTTGTCATGGGGGGGGGGGGGGCGCTCGGAGGGGGTCTCGCCCGGGGAGTAATTCAATGTAGAACCGCCACTGGGTCTGAGACCCAAAATGTTTGGAACTACTCAGCATCCGTGTGCATGCTCTGCCTTCCTCACCATTGTACTGTCAACTTTGGAGTTACGCACCAGCCGACACACGAAATGAAGACATAGGCACAGGTACAACTTGTACTTCCCTATACTGTAACATATAAATACTGATTAAATGCAGTAATAATTCAATAATACATACAGTAAGTGTATCAAGACAGCTTGTGGAAGGGATATTTTAAGGCTTGAACTATAAAATACTGTAAAATACTATATTCAGTTATTATGATTACGAGTTATTATCTTTGCTGAGGTGTATTTGTGATTTTAAATGACTCACCCTGCAAGGAAAAGGCAGCCAACTCCACAGCTGTATTAAACGGACATTCCAACCTGAATTGAAGCAATGGAGATAGAAGGATGGAATTAGAGGCATACAGTATGTACACATACACAGAATTGCAGACATGCCCACACATTGCAAACACATAATGCTCAAAAGACTGGGAGAAATGTTAGTTATAAAGTTAGAACTTGCAGAACCGCACAAAAATAACATGAACCCGTAGCATTGCTCTGCACCCCCTTGGAGGCTATTTATTCGCACATGATGAAAGGTGGTGCATCTGTGTGCCACTCCAAAACAGCTATAAATTAGCTACAAAATGACACAGACGTTGCCCATTACTGACTGTTACCGTAAGTTTAAGACTATCAGAAACATATAGTTGTTATATATTTACCAAAAATCTGATTTAATGTAAAACCGCTGTCATAAATAATTCTAATGTCAGAGAAAGGAAATATTTTACCAATGTTTTCCTTCAATCTTTGACATTAACTGCATTAACTAGCATTAACTAACCTTATTAACTTTTAAAAAAGATTGTATGGCCATCTTGTACTATGTACCATTGACATTAGAGTAAATTTATTTTACAAGCCTACATTGATAGCATCCTACAAACAACAGTACTAAATGCATAGAAAGTCTGGTGCTTCCATTTAACTGCAAGATTAAGTACAAGTATATACTGCTACATTCCTCTAACAAACTCTTATACAAACCGTATGTTATGAATTTTATTCTTGTTGGCTTACAAATTCAAAGTTCCAGAGCTCTTTCCTATGAGAATATCTATGGTTAGTGGAAAACAAAACACCCAGTAGGCTACCAAAAATCGAGTGGAGCTGAGACAAAGCACATCGGTACTGTGATTGTGTTCCTCGACCCACGTCAATCCTGTTTACATCCAAACTGCCATGTGTTAAATGAGTACCCCCAAAGCCATTATTAGTTGTTGGATTTCACATGTTACAATTGAATAGCTTGGATGTTAAAGAAGATATTATTCATTATTTTACCCAGTACTTCTAAAAACTAAAGTGACTTTATTTTGTTGTTGGACTGATAGACTAAATCTGACTTCAACTTGCACATTTTACCTGAACAAAATAAAAAAAAAAAAAAGAGAGATTTGGCCTTGTTCATAATTAAGCAATGGGAAAATAACTGCTAATTGAAAAATTATTTGTTAGATTAGTTGACTAATCAAAAAAATAATCGTTAGATTAATCGTTTAAAAAATAATTGTTTGGGACAGCCCTAAATAAAACCTTTATATCATTCTGATGCCAAAAGAGAAGCAGTGTGAGTGGATAACATGGTCCAGCAAGATGGTGTACATGGCCTTTGGGGCACCCCTGTGGAGAGGGTGTGAGTTGCCCTCAGTTGTCCTTGCCATGACACATTAAAGGACCATCCAGTGAGGTAGGATTTAAACCAGGAGTGTGCTATGCCCATAGTGCCCATGTTTGAAAGTATAGTCAGCAGTATGCTGTGGTTGACAGTTTTGAAGGCAGCTGATAAGTCGAGTAGGATAAGTACTGAGGACTGACAGTTCTGACAGGCTGCTCTTAGGGCTTCGGTGACAGGACACAGAGCTGTTTCAGTGGCCGCTTCTGAAGCCAGGCTATTTTGGGTCTATTAGGTCATTTTGAGCTAGAAAACCGGTAACCTGTTTTGAGACCGCCCTCTCGATAGCTTTCAAAAGGAAGGGAAGCAGTGAAACCAGCCAATAGTTTTCAACCTGAGCGGGGTTGAGTGTAGTCTTTTTCAGTGGTGGCGTTTCGTTGCCTGTGTGAAGGCATGTAGAAATATGCCCGAGGACAGTAAATCAGTCATCATGGATGTGATCGATGGACCTACTGTTGGGGCAATAGACCTTGAAGCAGATTCAAGGGAACAGGGTCCAGCAGGCAGGATGGCTACCAGTGATGAGTTTGGATACACCTGTTGCCAGTAACTGAGATAAACATCACAGACACAAAAAGTGTCTTCTTTTTCACAATATGTCCCCTTTACAAATATCAACATGTGTGAAACTGGGCAAAAAAAAAAAGATTTCAAGAGGACAAGCACATGATCAGTAAGGTAAAATGTGATTGGTAGCAATGAAAATGATCAGCAGAAGAAAAATACTCACTTTCCACTCAGCACATCTTGCTTCAGCTGCAAAACAAACAGGTATCTAGTGGATAAAAAAAAGGAAAAGTATAAAGTCATTTTGAAAAGGTTTAGTAGCACTAATATCCAATTTCACTCATCACAGAGTATTAGAAAAAACCTACATGTATAGTACATACTTAATACAAAGTGGGCCACTTTGTATTACGTTTTTCTGATAATGGAAATGTAAAACAAACATTAACACTAATATCCAATTTCACTCACATCACAAAAGCACCCACACAGACACACGATAAGGCGAACATAAACACAATTTTCTGTAAAGCGTCACGGCTTCCATTAATATACTGTTATTATATTAATTCCGTTAATAAACTGTAAGTTGCAAAGACATTTTAAGCTGTAAAATAGTGAAGTAGTAGTAGTAGTTGTTGTAGTAGTTGTAGTAGTAGTTGTTGTTGTTGTTGTTAGTAGTATTAGTAGTATTGTTATTAAAAGAAGGAAAAACGTATAAGCACATGAAATTACCTACCTGCTTAAAATATCATGGCTCACCTTGTTAATTCCTCATGCAAGTTGTTCGGCTCAGAGGAGTAGAATTTCACTCTCATGTGTAAACAGTAAGGTGGTCCAACTATGCCATTACATGAGAAGGTAAAGACAACTGTAATTGTACAGGTCTCACAGGTATACAACATACTAAAGTAAAAAAGTAATAAGTCACCTATATTGCACATACTGGTATCTACTTACTTTTTACTTGCTTTTTAATGCCTTTTGTGACATCAAGCCAATGCTAAAATAGGACATAAAAAAACATTAATACAATCACTTACAAAAACAATAGCAGAGGTAATACAATAACCCACTAAACAATGGATTTGTCTATATTGCGTCCGTCAGTCCAAGACCAATTCTGGACGTCTAAATGTGCAAATCAGGTCCACTATTTGGACGTCTAACTATGACCCCACTTCGACGTCAATATGCAGTTGAACATTTGAACTGCAGACTAGGTGACCTATTTTGGACGTCATGGGGACGTCTAACACGGACGCAGGAAAACTACATTATTAATGAATATAATACTTTTTTTTCCATTTATGAGTAATATCAACATTGTTTAATATTAATTTTGATTATTTGTGATCAAACATGTATTGCTATTTATTTGAGTACATTATATTTTTTATCTGTTTAATTAACTAATTTAGCTATGCGTGTATGTATGTCTATTTATGTGGAAATGCGGAAAATTGTTGCGTACTCATACAAAAAATGTATATAATTCCATGTGTCTACTTGAGTTCAACTAGTCAACACCACTCTGATTGGTTGGAGCAATACATCTTCGTAACCCAACAAATAAACGCCACACTGATTGGCTGAAACAACACGCCAGGCATTTGGCACGATAGAGTGCCTAATCACAGTCAAACTTTGTCCAGAGAGGTTGCTTTTTTTCCTTCGTCTTTACTTGAGAACTAAATGGCTCTGCCCAGCACGCCAAACTCATGTTCGGGAAGTTGAAGGTAAGTTGAAAGTTCGGTCAGGTTAGGTAACTGTATGTTCATTTGTGTATTGGTAGTGTTAGCTGTTTTATCTTCGTGGTCTTAAACCATCTGAATCTGCTGCTGCTATTGGCTAACGTTAGCTATTGGCCATAGTTAATTTAGAATGACTGAAAACGAGTGCCTAAAAATGACCAGAAGGCCCAGAAGGCTAACAATGCAATTAAGATTACGCTATTTTTAAACCATTAAAACAGCTCGAACAAACTCCACACTGCATCGGTAGTATAACAAAGGCCCTGGCATTCAAAATGAGGCACTGAGAACTTTGTAAGTGTACACAACGTTTATTAAGAAAACCGTTCTCATAGGCAGTAGTTTGCAGTTGTTTCTTGTTGCCGCCATGTATGGCGGAAACAAAGTTTTTAGTGCCTCGTTTTGAATGCCAGGGCCTTTGTTTTACTGCCGATGCAGTGTGAAGTTTCTCTTTTAATTTATCTCAAATGGTAGAATGGTTCTCAGCCTTGCCTCTGAAGCAACCAACTTGCAAGTTTAAAAGCACTTTTACCAGCAAATTTCGAACATTTTCTGTATTTTTAGTAATACATTTGAATTTTATAATTTTTGGAACCAACTTGTGTACCTTGACTGCACGTCACTGTTTCTCACAATTGTAGTCCATATAGCCTGGTGTCACTTATGCAAGAGAACATATCTATGCTTTTTGGTGAACAATACTTTTATGCATTGGAGTAGTTGTTGTAAAGCAGGGGTGCTCACTAATTTTTGGCTGGCGAGCTACTTTTAAAACGGCCATGTCGCCACGATCTACTGAGGATGATGATGACGAAGACGACGATGGTGATGATGAAGATAAATCACTCAGTATGCGTTTCATATGTACCTTTATGCAGTTTATTGATATGTTTGTTTATTGATATACATGTTGCATTACACATGCAACATAGTTAAAATATATGCATCCATGCATAAACCTTCACAGCACAACTTTAATGCAATTGTATTATGATATAATGGACGTTTACAGCACAATTATAATAATACATTTGTATTACTTTCAAATGAACCTTTAGAGCACAATTCTAATACATTTGTAATTATCTATTGCCAGGACTTAATTAATCTGATGATGACCTGCACTGGAGGGAGTCAGACAGGGTTGCAAAGAGCTGCTGTGTGTAGCGCGCACACTGACAATTTGCGAACACGCCCTCCCTGCTTTCTCCAGCTCATGCGAGGTTTCGGAAGTTTCCCAAATCATAGCGCTGCAACTTTGAGGACAGCAATTTTATTTTTCGTTTGAATGCATTAGCTGAGCTGATCATGTCTCATGTCGACCACGCTTTTGTCTTTTCCTTGCAGCTCCAAATTAAGTTCGTTCAACATGTTAGTAAGATCAGTTACAAACGCCAAGTCTAGCAGCCACCGATTGTCATTAAGTTGCTTGTGTTCCTCATGTTTAGTGACAGGAAGAAACTCCTTAATCAACGGAGAGCTGTCGAAATCTCTGCAAGTCATCTCACGCAATCACTAAGCCATCTCACGTCGGTGTGTAGCAAGAGGTCAGAATAGTTAGTAAGCCTCTTCCAACTGCACGGAACCGACGTCTTTGAAGAGACCTCGTTCGAATACAGCAGGCTATTTTGGTTGCGACATCAACAATCTCTTTCATGCATTTTCCGCATAATGAAGTGACTGCTGCCCTGTAAACGGCATTTTTATTTTCCTTCACATTTCTCAGTTTGTTTTTCACGGGGAAGTCACTGTCATAGTTTTTTGAACAGTATGGGCTAGATACAAGTTAGCGAACTAGCTAGGACTCCTTCTTTGCTGCAGTTTTCCAGTAGCCGTTCTAGTTGTTATGATAACCAACCTTACAAAAAAAATTAGACAACAGGCGATCTACCAGCACTGCCTTCGCGATCGACTGGTAGATCGCGATCGACGTAGTGAGCACCCCTGTTGTAAAGCTTTTAGTTGGCCTTTTCTAAACTAGTCCTGTCCTGTCCTGTCAGGTAGTGTACGGTGCCTTCCTTATTTTGGACTTGGTGGTGTCCTGCCCTTTAGGAGTGAAACAACACAAATAAGGTAAGTGTTGTGACCTCCGCATACCCTTTGCAAATGCCCCAGTCAAACAAAAACTAAACTAACTCTCAGACTCATGTCTGCATTTACAGATGGCTTTGAGAAGAGAACATGGTAGAAACGCCAACGATAACTCAATCAACTTGTCCGGTATTCAGACAGGGATGATAAACGGGGCATTGCACACCAGCAGGTCCAGCTCCAGGTCACAGTATGGTGATGGTTTGCGGCACACCAGCAGCTACAGGCCTGATGGGTTACGCTATAGTGATCTGACAAGCCCCATGTATGACAGGCCAAGGCATGGTGAGTTGTCTAAAGACCACTTCATCAAAGCACCTTGCAATTCAGTGATTTGTACTGATGCACCCCTGATTGTTAGGTTATGTCTTATTTCTTCTACTATTCTGTCTATCTGCTGTATTGATAACAAACACAGAAGCCGATTACAATAACAATTGTGAATCACCCAGCTAGCCTTGCTATTCTAAGGTCATCTTAGTAATGAACTTGTGTATTTGTTTCAGTGTATCAGAACAAGCTTAAACCTGCTGGTTGACCTTCACACTCAGCGCAAACAAACACAACCTTCCTCTTCAGCCATTCACATTGAGAGGATGGAGACCATGGAAGACTAAGAGGAGCAATGCCTCTGTGATGAGCAAGCCTTAGATGCCCTGGTAAGTTTTGCAAGTCTGAAAATATATGGATAGTTTAGCTGCTACTAAACTTTAGCATGACACAATACAGTGGTCTCACACACAGTTACACTGCTCTGGGGAGTGTCAGTCACTTATCATGGATTTATTCCAACAGGTGCTGCGACTTTCAAAAGGGCTTCATAAGGCTGTGTGCCTCTGAACACCTTAAACATACACCACAAAGACAGGGAGGTCGAGGTCACGCCACCGTTTCTCAGGATTGAAGACTTTTCACTTTATCCATCAAGCCAGTTATCCCGTTTTGCTAGTCTTTTATAAAAATGAATAGAAATGAGTGGGGATTGAATTGTGATTCATTTGTAAAGCATTTATAACTGAAGAGTTGAGAAGCAAAGTCAATTTGCATTCGCATTAATTTACACAACACGTTATTTGTATAATTTTGATTAACATTATCAGTCCAAATCCCATTGGAGTGTTTTGGCTTGATTTCTTTTTACTTAAAACATTCCCTCTGGTCATGGAATTTCTGGAAAGTCATGGAATTTCAATACATCCTGTTTCAGACATGGAAATCTCAGGGAATTTGATATTTTTTGTGTACAAAGTCTGGCCACAATATGGAGTTTTGTGATGTGTTGCACCCTAAATATGATATTGATTGGGTTGTGCTAAACCTTGTTAAAGTTTTGCGCTGGAAACAAGTGAACCTGAAAATGGAGATTGGTTTGAAATGCCATGTTTTGTTTGTTTTTATTAAAATTACAATTATATAAAAAACACTTTTTGTGTATTTCTATAGATGGACTTAGGTAGAAATCGCCGTCTGAAATGACATGGCACCACAGAGCCTAGAAGCAGTAGGCCTATAAAAACAGTCTAAAATAAGTTTAAATTTAACGTAGAAAAGCCGTCGACAACGACCTCATTTGGACTGGAACTGGCCCTCATCTGGAGGTCCTGGGAATGTCGATACTGGACGTCCGAAAGACGTTGAAAAAAATACGTCATCTGGCGTTACAGTCTGCACCTTTATTCAACCGACATGAGACTGACGGAAATTACCCTAAAAAGATGTCGTTTCCACGTGTCTTTGCGCAGTGGGAAAATAATAACAATAATATAATAACAATAATAATTTATTACATTTGCGATGTGCCTCTCAAGGTACCCAGTAAGTTGCTACATTACTACGCAAGAATGCTTCACACACACACACACACACACACATACATACACACACAAAAAAACTGTTAGTTCATAGACCATCATGATTAAAAAAGTCTTTTGGAGTTTCTTAAAGATACCCAGAGAATGCTTAGTGACGAACAGAATTCTATAGTGTTGAAGCAGCAGCACTGAAAAAAATGTTCTAAACAAACACATGGCATTGCTTTTTCGAATTACCGAACTTGCGTCACTTTGCTTTCCCTTTTCTTATTGCTTGTTTTTCCGCCCATTTTCTTTCACTGACTAATGGAGCCAATCGGGGTAGAAGAACATTTTCATGTGCAGCATGCATAAGCAATTTGGAGTGACCTATCGTATTTCAAAAAAACGGTTTCTAAGGGAATGACATCTTTAATAAATAGTTGGTCTTACCGCCACTTGTGCTGAATCCATGAAACGCAGTCCAAAATAATCCTTCTCAACAATGTCCAGATGATACATGATTTGGTCGAACAACTCCTCACCTTTAGCCTTTTTCTGTCAACATAAAAGATCAAAAACAATTAACAGAGGGTGATCTATAATGTAGGCTATTACCACCAAGTCAGTTGTGGTCAATTTCAAGGCTTATACATGTTGCATCTTCTTTTGCCAAATTTGTCTGAAACTGCATATACCCCAAGTGCCGCTGCTTGCTATTTTTACTCAAAGACATCAAAATGGACTGGCATGTCATTTCAACTGGTGTGCTAAACCAGTAGATAAATCATTTTTTAAACAATAAAGGCTAAAGCCGCTGCTAGAAAATCTGATCAAGGTATAGCTAGGGGTGGGCGGTATAAAAGGTGTAAGCGGTATGCGGTATAAATTTGGGCAACAATAGAGATTTTGGGTTATACCTTCCTACCGCGATAGTTCATTGCGTCACCACAACAAGGAAGATGGAAAAATAGCTGCGAGCAGTGAACACATGGAATAGAAAGAGCTCGTGAAAAAGACCGGCTCAACTTCTGTAATGTGGTCATGGTTTGGCTACAAGGTGTCGGATACTGAACAGGAAAACATAATCTGCAGAATTCACCTTATTCTGACAGGCTCATTTTCAAAGTTGCTCATCTTCCGCGGTTGTAACATTACTTACGGTCGGTCCCAAACTTTTCAGACCGCGACCCCCACTCACTCTCACTCTCACTCTCACTCTCACTCTCTCACTCTCTCACTCTCTCTCTCTCTCTCTCACTCTCTCTCTAACAACAAAAGCGTAATAACACTTACCGGCAGGTCAACACTAACATCTGTCCCATCCAGTAGAGACACTCTGCAGGTGATGGTAGACTTAGCATCCCCTGCTGCCGGAATGTGAGTTGTGGCTCGCTGGGCTTCCCTGAGTCTGGACTTCTCAGCATGTTTGCGGATTGACCGCCGGCCCAAAGTCCGGCGGAGAAAACTCAGCATTTTACAGGTGCCGTATTCTAAAAAAGTAAACAAGTGCAATTAGAGAAGGCAACCTGGTCCCCCATGTGGATGGACAGGGTAGTGTTTTTGTAGTGTTGGGTACCGAAACTCAGTTTGGATATGGAACCGGGGCGAACATCAACAGTAGTAACCACACCGAAATACAACTTGAATTTTGGTGCCTCATTTCGGTACCACAACATATGCAGCTTGACGTAAATACAAAAAAAAAGCCAAACTTATTTTTATAAATTAGGAACATGAGAAATTTCTGATTAAATGTTGACAGGTAAAAAGCGAGTACAACTACAACAAAAACAGTACAAAAGAAACTTTCAGCCTGATTCATAAGTTCAGGAGATCGCCAGCTTAAACCAGCCAAATACAGTGACATTAGATTCTAACTACATAATAACATGCTAACTAAAAACCTTAGAGCCCTAAGAGACCTTTAACACTGTATCAATACACTGTGTTACACTTATTATGACCGCCGCTAGCGAAGCTAGCGAAAGCGGTCATATTGGAGTTGCCGCAAAATTTTTCCCTTTTTATTTTTATTTTTTCACCGATTTTTCGGCAACGATTCCCGGAACACTGAAACTTGAGGGGACATGAATGTTTGTAGACATGTAGCCCTAGAAGTTTGGGAGCGAATAACGCCTTTTGGTCCCCCAGGGACACCCCCCCGCTGTGCCAGTGTCCGTTAAAGAGGGGGAGACCGGCAAAAGTTTTTTGCTGAATAACTCAATGAACGCTTCACCCAACAACATGAAATTTTTGTGATATGTCGGTGTTACAGACACGTATCGACCCAGCCCATAAACCCTCACTTGAAGCATAGCGCCACCTAGTGATATGGGTAAATGCAAAATTTGGGATTTTGAGTTGCCAATATCTTGGACCGAGAAGGTGGAAACTGCGCAAAATACGTCATGCACGATCACCACAAAAACCTCTAACACCACAGCACATGCCAGAAAATTTGGTCCATAGGGGGCGCTGTAATTGTAGAAAATGTAATTTTGCCTATTATCTAGAGAATGCTTACGTTTACAACAATTTTTCTTTTATCGTGAAATCTATTGACCCTCACGCATTGAAAACACTGGTTGACGCCCACTCCCAACGAGAAACATTTCCGTGAAATTTTAACATTGCGAAAACTAATCTGAACGAACTCGTCATAGGCCGTTCATGTGAATCTCACCAAATTTGGTATATGTCATCTACAGACAATGCTGACAAAAAGTTATCAAAGGATTTATCTTGAGATAAACCGTTCCGAAGTTACACGTCAATGAACAAATAACACGTAGCTTAAAATTCTTCAAATGTCCATATCTTGGCTTTTAATTGCTCAAATTTGGTCAAAGTTGACATGCCATCTCTAAACAGCCTTCTTTTCATGTGTACTAAATTTTGTGACATTTCGTCATAGGGGGCAATGTTTATTGGCGAAGCTAGGTGTCAAAAAACTGTTTTTCTTAAATAACTTGTCAACAATTTTGCCCAAGACGACGATTTTGTGTTAGTATGTCGGTGTTACAGAGGCGTATTGACACAGCCCATAAACACTCACTTGAAGCATAGCGCCACCTAGTGATAAGGGTATATGCAAAAATTGGGATTTTGAGTTGCCAATATCTTGGACCGAGAAGGTGGGAACTGCGCAAAATATGTCATGCAAGATCAGCACAAAGACCTCTACAACCACAGCACGTGACATAAAATTTGGTCCATAGGGGGTGCTGTAATTGTACAAAATGTCATTTTGCCTATTATCTAGAGAATGCTAATGTTTACAACCATTTTGTTTTTATCGTGAAATCTATTGATCCTCACGCATTGAAAACACTGGTCGACGTCCACTGCCAACAAAAACTATTTCCGTGAAATTTTAACATTGCGAAAACGTATCTGAACGAACTCGTCATAGGCCGTTCATGTGAATCTCACCAAATTTGGTAAGATAAATACCACGTTGACATGCCATCTCTAAACAGCTTTCTTATCATGTGTACTAAATTTTGTGACATTTCGTCATAGGGGGCGATGTTTATCAACGAAGCTAGGTTTTGAAAAGCAGTTTTTGTTAAATAAGTTGGCAACAATTTTGCCCAAGACAACGATTTTGTGTTAGTATGCTGGTGTTACAGAGGCGTATCGACCCAGCCCATAAACACTCACCTGAAGCATAGCGCCACCTAGTGATATGGGTAAATGCAAAAATTGGAATTTTGGACTGCCAATATCTTGGACCGAGACCGAGTCCATAGGGGGCGCTGTAATTGTACAAAATCTCATTTTGCCTATTCCTTGCCTTCACAAATCACTCCTACACACTACACAAACACACACAATGTCATTCATTCAAAACCCACATCCATGCCCACTTCCAGGAAATCATTTCCACAGAAATTCTCACCTCACAACACTGCTCTACCACACACTCATCATACCAACAGTTCCCACATTTCAATATACTGCGGCGGTCATACCATGTACCACTATGCGGTACATCTAGTTACTATATTATTTTCAAGTGAATGAAGCAACATTGTTCATTAATACTAGATGCACTGCATAGCGGTACATGGTATGACCGCCGCAGTGTATTGAAATGTGGGAACTGTTGGTGTGATGAGTGTGTGGTAGAGCAGTGTTGTGAGGTGAGAATTTCTGTGGAAATGATTTCCTGGAAGTGGGCATGGATGTGGGTTTTGAATGTGTAGTGTGTAGGACTGATTTGTGAAGGCAAGGAGTCGGCAAAATGAGATTTTGTACAATTACAGCGCCCCCTATGGACTAAATTTTATGGCATGTTCTGTGGTGTTAGAGGTCTTTGTGGTGATCGTGCATGATGTATTTTGTGCAGTTCCCACCTTCTCAGTCCAAGATATTGGCAACTCAAAATCCCAATTTTTGCATTTACCCTTATCACTAGGTGGCGCTATGCTTCAAGTGAGAGTTTATGGGCTGGGTCAATATGCCTCTGTAACACCTACATACTAACACAAAATCGTTGTCTTGGGCAAAATTGTTGACGAGTTATTTAACAAAAATTGTTTTTCAACACCTAGCTTCGGCGATAAACATCGCCCCGTATGACGAAATGTCACAAAATTTAGTACACATGAAAAGAAAGATGTTTAGATATGGCATTTCAACTTTGACCAAATTTGAGCAATTAAAAGCCAAGATACGGCCATTTGAAGAATTTTAAGCTACGTGTTAAATGTTCATTGACGTGTAACTTCGAAACGGTTTATCTCAAGATAAATCCTTTGATAACTTTTTGTCAGCATTGTCTGTAGATGACATATACCAAATTTGGTGAGATTCACATGAACGGCCTATGACGAGTTTGTTCAGATTCGTTTTCGCAATATTAAAATTTCCCGGAAATTGTTCTCGTTGGAAGTGGGCGTCGACCAGTGTTTTCAATGCGTGAGGGTCAATAGATTTCATGATAAAAAAAAAATTGTTGTAAACGTAAGCATTCTCTAGATAATAGGCAAAATGACATTTTCTACAATTACAGCGCCCCCTATGGACCAAATTTTATGGCATGTTCTGTGGTGTTAGAGGTCTTTGTGGTGATCGTGCATGACATATTTTGCGCAGTTCCCACCTTCTCGGTCCAAGATATTAGCAACTCAAAATCCAAATTTTTGCATTTACCCTTATCACTAGGTGGCGCTATGCTTCAAGTGAGAGTTTATGGGCTGGGTCGATACATCTCTGTAACACCAACAAACTAACACAAAATCGTTGTCTTGGGCAAAATTGTTGACAAGTTTTTTAACAAAAACTGTTTTTTGACACCTAGCTTCGCCAATAAACATCGCCCCCTATGACGAAATGTCACAAAATTTAGTACACATAAATAGAAAGCTGTTTAGAGATGGCATGTCAACTTTGACCAAATTTGAGCAATTAAAAGCCAAGATACGGCCATTTAAAGAATTTTAAGCTACGTGTTAAATGTTCATTGACGTGTAACTTCGGAACGGTTTATCTCAAGAGAAATCCTTTGATAACTTTTTGTCAGCATTGTCTGTAGATGACATATACCAAATTTGGTGAGATTCACATGAACGGCCTATGACGAGTTCGTTCAGATTCGTTTTCGCAATATTAAAATTTCACGTTAATTGTTTTCGTTGGAAGTGGGCGTCGACCAGTGTTTTCAATGCATGAGGGTCAATAGATTTCACGATAAAAAAAAAATTGTTGTAAACATAAGCATTCTCTAGATAATAGGCAAAATGACATTTTCTACAATTACAGCGCCCCCTATGGACTACATTTTATGGCATGTTCTGTGGTGTTAGAGGTCTTTGTTGTGATCGTGCATGACGTATTTTGTGCAGTTCCCACCTTCTCGGTCAAAGATATTGGCAACTCAAAATCCTAATTTTTACATTTACCCATATCACTAGGTGGCGCTATGCTTCAAGTGAGAGTTTATGGGCTGGGTCGATACATCTCTGTAACACCGATATAATAACACAAAATCGTTGTCTTGGGCAAAATTGTTGACGAGTTATTTAACAAAAACTGTTTTTTGACACCTAGCTTCGCCAATAAACATCGCCCCCTATGATGAAATGTCACAAAATTTAGTACACATGAAAAGAAAGCTGTTTAGAGATGGCATGTCAACTTTGACCAAATTTGAGCAATTAAAAGCCAAGATACGGCCATTTGAAGATTTTTAAGCTACGTGTTAAATGTTCATTGACGTGTAACTTCGGAACGGTTTATCTCAAGATAAATCCTTTGATAACTTTTTGTCAACATTGTCTGTAGATGACATATACCAAATTTTGTGAGATTCACATGAACGGCCTATGACGAGTTCGTTCAGATTCGTTTTCGCAATAATAAAATTTCACGGAAATTGTTTTCGTTGGAAGTGGGCGTCGACCAGTGTTTTCAATGCGTGAAGGTCAACAGATTTCACGATAAAAAAAAAAATGTTGTAAACGTAAGCATTGTCTAGATAATAGGCAAAATGACATTTTCTACAATTACAGCGCCCCCTATGGACCAAATTTTATGGCATGTTCTGTGGTGTTAGAGGTCTTTGTGGTGATTGTGCATGACATATTTTGCGCAGTTCCCACCTTCTCGGTCCAAGATATTGGCAACTCAAAATCCCAATTTTTGCATTTACCCATATCACTAGGTGGCGCTACGCTTCAAGTGAGCGTTTATTGGCTGGGTCGATACATCTCTGTAACACCGACATACTAACGCAAAATCGTTGTCTTGGGCAAAATTGTTGGCGAGTTATTTAACAAAAACTGTTTTTTGACACCTAGCTTCGCCAATAAACATCGCCCCCTATGACGAAATGTCACAAAATTTAGTACACATGAAAAGAAATCTGTTTAGAGATGGAATGTCAACTTTGATTAAATTTGAGCAATTATTAGCCAAGATACGGCCATTTGAAGATTTTTAAGCTACGTGTTAAATGTTCATTGACGTGTAACTTCGGAACGGTTTTTCTCAAGATAAATCCTTTGATAACTTTTTGTCAGCATTGTCGGTAGATGCCATATACCAAATTTGGTGAGATTCACATGAACGGCCTATGACGAGTTCGTTCAGATTTGTTTTCGCAATATTAAAATTTCACGGAATTTTTTTTCGTTGGAAGTGGGCGTCGACCAGTGTTTTCAATGCGTGAGGGTCAATAGATTTCACGATAAAAAAAAAATTGTTGTAAACGTAAGCATTGTCTAGATAATAGGCAAAATGACATTTTCTACAATTACAGCGCCCCCTATGGACCAAATTTTATGGCATGTTCTGTGGTGTTAGAGGTCTTTGTGGTGATTGTGCATAACGTATTTTGCGCAGTTCCCACCTTCTCGGTCCAAGATATTGGCAACTCAAAATCCCAATTTTTGCATTTACCCTTATCACTAGGTGGCGCTATGCTTCAAGTGAGAGTTTATGGGCTGGGTCGATACGTCTCTGTAACACCGACATATCACAAAAATTTCATGTTGTTGGGTGAAACGTTCATTGAGTTATTCAGCAAAAACTTTTGCCGGTCTCCCCCTCTTTAACGGACACTGGCACAGCGGGGGGGTGGCCCTGGGGGACCAAAAGGTGTTATTCGCTCACAAACTTCTTGGGCTACATGCCTACAAACATTCATGTCTCCCCGAGTTTCAGTGTCCCGGGAATCGTTGACGAAAAATCGGTGAAAAAAAAAAAAAAAAAAAAAAAAAAAAAAAGGGAAAAATTTTGCAGCAACTCCAATATGACCGCTTTCGCTAGCTTCGCTAGCGGCGGTCATAATTACATCTGCAGAAAGTAAATATGTGAACTATAGAAAGAGACAACTTATAGACTTTAAGATAGTCACTGCGTGCACATGGACGAGTTGAATCCGATTGGAAATGGTTTGGGATCGTATTCAATTCATGTGCACAGGCTAAAGATCGTATAGCGATTGGTTTCGCAAATCCGATTGCAACCCCTGGCTTAAACCGATGTTAATCCGTTTGGTGCCGCCTTATGCACGGGATTGGTTTGGATTCGGGTACTGCGCATGCAAGACCACTCGATCCTAGAAGCTCCTGAAGTAGTTCTAACACCACTTGTTGAAAGGAATACAGCGCCATCTAGCGTATCGGAAACGGACAGATCTCTGACCATTATCCGCTTACACAAACTCTCATGTGCACAGGGATTTGGGACAGACCACCCATTGGGTAGCAACACCCAATCCAATCCTACCATGTGCCCGTAGTGATTGATATCCAGGGCATAAGAAAAAATACAAGACTCTCTGAAGGGACACACAAAAAAAGACATTGCATAGAACTTTCACTATGCATGGTAACCATAGAGATGCTGCATGGGATTGCAAAATGTAAAAATATACAGGTGTGTCAAAAGAAAGGTATGTGTATGGTATGGTCTGGTGTATGGTATATGGTATGGTCATAACCCGTGGTATGGTCATAACCCGTGCAGCTGGGTAAGATGGATACTGCCACATGTATGCTACTACATTAACCAGCTTTGACTACCATACCACACAGCAATGCAAATTCTATGGGCCGGAGCAGAAGTCGGTACCACCTGAGGTGGCAAAATCTATCATTGATTTTTGTAATCCCCTATGTCTGAGGGACATTATTTGGTATGATAACCCTCTCTAAGTGGTAGCTTTCTTATATTTCTGCAGGCTTTTATACCCATACCCAGTACTGTTCACAATACATGCCTATGTGTAGGTATAGGTCTATGAAATTGTGTGGGATGATGGGATATGTCTTAATCTATTTTACATCATATGTTGATAGCATAGGCATTCAGAAAAATACAGTTTAGTTGAATAATTTAGTTTTCCACACATTACACAGGCCAAAATGTATCAGTCGTACACATTTTCACCCATATTACAAAGAATTACATTGAGGCAGAAGACTGAAGGAGGATGGGTCAAATCCCAACTTTTGCTAAATCACATCTAGAGAGTATGAACCTTCAGAAAATGTAGGGGTTTGTTAGCTGAATACACTTCACACTGTTATTTTAGACCTAATTAACTAATAACTAATATTCGTCCATTGAAAATCAATGCATTTCAATGTAATGGAAAATTCATTACAGAACTAATGGAGGAACTTGGGAGATGCATTATATCACATCTAGATTTATTTCCTGAGCATTCTACAGGACAACCATAAACTGTCAACTTTAGAATGTTAAGAGGGTATTGGTGTTTGCTGTGCCAGTGTGTGGAAGCAGTTTAGTAAGGCTGCAGTGCAACAATAGCTGTTGTACCAAAAGCGGATAACACCATATTTTGTTGTACAGCTGGGAAATGAGGTGAGTCTTGATTGATTTAATTTGATTTATGACTCAGTTGTGTGAAAATGAATAAGGACATGACTAATTACAACTACTACCACTTGCTACTTGTGACTGCTTTTGTAAAAGATTTAGTTAACCCAAGCTGCCCACATACGGTTATGCCTACCAACATCATCAATCAGTTTGTCTGCTGTAACTATTGTCAATAACGTCTAAGCTGTAGATTTCCACAAAAGAAAAAATAAATCGAGGTATTAGCTTATAATATAGCACAGCGGGGGGGTGGCCCTGGGGGACCAAAAGGTGTTATTCGCTCACAAACTTCTTGGGCTACATGCCTACAAACATTCATGTCTCCCCGAGTTTCAGTGTCCCGGGAATCGTTGACGAAAAATCGGTGAAAAAAAAAAAAAAAAAAAAAAAAAAAAAAGGGAAAAATTTTGCAGCAACTCCAATATGACCGCTTTCGCTAGCTTCGCTAGCGGCGGTCATAATTACATCTGCAGAAAGTAAATATGTGAACTATAGAAAGAGACAACTTATAGACTTTAAGATAGTCACTGCGTGCACATGGACGAGTTGAATCCGATTGGAAATGGTTTGGGATCGTATTCAATTCATGTGCACAGGCTAAAGATCGTATAGCGATTGGTTTCGCAAATCCGATTGCAACCCCTGGCTTAAACCGATGTTAATCCGTTTGGTGCCGCCTTATGCACGGGATTGGTTTGGATTCGGGTACTGCGCATGCAAGACCACTCGATCCTAGAAGCTCCTGAAGTAGTTCTAACACCACTTGTTGAAAGGAATACAGCGCCATCTAGCGTATCGGAAACGGACAGATCTCTGACCATTATCCGCTTACACAAACTCTCATGTGCACAGGGATTTGGGACAGACCACCCATTGGGTAGCAACACCCAATCCAATCCTACCATGTGCCCGTAGTGATTGATATCCAGGGCATAAGAAAAAATACAAGACTCTCTGAAGGGACACACAAAAAAAGACATTGCATAGAACTTTCACTATGCATGGTAACCATAGAGATGCTGCATGGGATTGCAAAATGTAAAAATATACAGGTGTGTCAAAAGAAAGGTATGTGTATGGTATGGTCTGGTGTATGGTATATGGTATGGTCATAACCCGTGGTATGGTCATAACCCGTGCAGCTGGGTAAGATGGATACTGCCACATGTATGCTACTACATTAACCAGCTTTGACTACCATACCACACAGCAATGCAAATTCTATGGGCCGGAGCAGAAGTCGGTACCACCTGAGGTGGCAAAATCTATCATTGATTTTTGTAATCCCCTATGTCTGAGGGACATTATTTGGTATGATAACCCTCTCTAAGTGGTAGCTTTCTTATATTTCTGCAGGCTTTTATACCCATACCCAGTACTGTTCACAATACATGCCTATGTGTAGGTATAGGTCTATGAAATTGTGTGGGATGATGGGATATGTCTTAATCTATTTTACATCATATGTTGATAGCATAGGCATTCAGAAAAATACAGTTTAGTTGAATAATTTAGTTTTCCACACATTACACAGGCCAAAATGTATCAGTCGTACACATTTTCACCCATATTACAAAGAATTACATTGAGGCAGAAGACTGAAGGAGGATGGGTCAAATCCCAACTTTTGCTAAATCACATCTAGAGAGTATGAACCTTCAGAAAATGTAGGGGTTTGTTAGCTGAATACACTTCACACTGTTATTTTAGACCTAATTAACTAATAACTAATATTCGTCCATTGAAAATCAATGCATTTCAATGTAATGGAAAATTCATTACAGAACTAATGGAGGAACTTGGGAGATGCATTATATCACATCTAGATTTATTTCCTGAGCATTCTACAGGACAACCATAAACTGTCAACTTTAGAATGTTAAGAGGGTATTGGTGTTTGCTGTGCCAGTGTGTGGAAGCAGTTTAGTAAGGCTGCAGTGCAACAATAGCTGTTGTACCAAAAGCGGATAACACCATATTTTGTTGTACAGCTGGGAAATGAGGTGAGTCTTGATTGATTTAATTTGATTTATGACTCAGTTGTGTGAAAATGAATAAGGACATGACTAATTACAACTACTACCACTTGCTACTTGTGACTGCTTTTGTAAAAGATTTAGTTAACCCAAGCTGCCCACATACGGTTATGCCTACCAACATCATCAATCAGTTTGTCTGCTGTAACTATTGTCAATAACGTCTAAGCTGTAGATTTCCACAAAAGAAAAAATAAATCGAGGTATTAGCTTATAATATAATTCAGCCCATTGGCCTATGTGTGAGAAAGTAGTTTCAGCTGGCCCTTTCAGCTCATCATTCATGATACATATCTGTTAATTTCAGGTTGTTGCACATCCCAGATTAGAGAATCATGGCAAAAGGAAGTAGCACTCAAGGGGAGTACTCAAGGGGAGTTTAATACATTGTTCAGATGATGATTCAAACCTTGTGGCACCTATGAACATAGAGTCATGGAATACACTACTGAGAGCAGCTGAAATAAGAGGTTATCGCCCCATCCTTGATCTTACTAAAGATCTCCCTGAGGGTACAATACCACCCATATTGTATCACCGAAAATGCCGTAGTATCTTTACTATGAAGAAACTGCTTGACCAGATCATCGCAAAAGAAATATCTGCAGAAGCATCTGTCACAAAGGACATAAGAAGATCCACAAGGGAAGCTCCAACAACTTTAAGAGTTTATGAGGCCAAATGTATATTTTGTGACAAATGTAGCAAGTATTTGAAAGGTCAAAGGACAAAAGAGAGTCTAACACAATGTGTAGAGTTGAGAGCTGATGACAAAATCAGAAGAGCAGCTGCCAGAAAAGGTGACAAAAGAGTATTAGCCATAGCCAGTCGTGACTTAGTAGCAGCAGAAGCCCATTACCATCGATCCTGCTACAGGGCATACACAAAGGAAGATTCAGACATAGACGGAGATGAAACTAACTTGGTCCAAGCAGAAACTCCTTATGAAGCAGCAGAAAGAGTGGCACTGCACAAGGTTTTTGCATATATTAGGGAAAAGGTGATTGAGAGTCCTAAAGTCATACCATTCTCAGACCTGACTTCTAAATTGGTGACACAAATGGCGGAATGTGGTGTAACAGAAATACAACATTCTACAAAGAAACATCTACGGCACAAGATTAAAGCTGAATTTGGCAAATCTGTACACATTTTACAAAACAGCAAAGGGAAGCTTTTGGTGTACCCAGAGAGTTTAAAAATGGAACAACTTGTGAAGTGGTACCAAGAACTGAAGGATGAGCTGGAAGTGCACAAAAAGGCGCACACAGATGAAGATACCATAACAAAAGCCGCATTCATTTGGCCAAGACCTGGTATATGCAGTCACAAATGGCAAAGTCAAGCCGGCAAAACATATTGTACTGCCCTGTAGTGACCTTTTGTAAGGTCACTCACAGGGAATGTAGAGTTAATACAGACACTGAACAGACTTGGACACAGTGTTGCATACTCTCAGGTAGAGGAAATAGACACGGCCCTGTGTCTGCAAAAGCAGGCACTCTGTGGAGATGCCATTCCATTACCCCAAAACATCAAGCTTGGTCGGTTCACCACACTGGCGTGGGACAATATAGACAGACTAGAGGAAACAACAAGCGGTAAAGGTACATCACACAGAGTGAACAGAATTTCCCTGCAAAGAAATCTAACTGCTGATCATCCTGCTGAGAGCAGACCTTTACCTTGTATCCCCAAAGAAACTAAGAGGAGAAGCATTGAGGCCACAGAAATGACCCTCCCCATTTACAATGCAGGAGAAAGTGCCAACCCTCCAGTCATCCATAACATGGATACTGATCATGTGGGTAATGGCTCGTCTCTCTAATGAGGATGTTTGCAGTTGGACAGGATTCAACATACTCACTCGCAATAGTACAATTGTTGAACAGGATAGTATCGGATATTTACCAACAATCAATGCTCTCCTATGTCAGAAGGCAGGCACTCAGAATCGAACACGTTACATTAATATCAGCAAGCTTGTTCAGTGCCTTGGAGAGGATCTCTGTGATGCCCTAATAGGGATGCATGCCTTTACCGGTTGTGATAGCACAAGTGCTTTTGCAGACCAAGGAAAACTCAAAGCTTTAAAGCTTGTCAAAGGAAGCAAGACATTCCAAGACTCATTCAAATCCTTGGGAACATCCTGGGCTGTGTCAGAGGAAGTGCACCGCAACATGGAATCATTTGTCTGCAGGATGTATGCACCATCATCCAGCATATGTGACATCAATGATGTGCGTTACATGCTATTCTGTGCAAAAAGGGGTGAAGTAGACTCCAGTTCACTCCCTCCTTGCAGGGACTGTTTAAAGCTGCATATACAGCAGGCCAATTATCAGGCTGGGATCTGGAGGCATTGTCTGGAAGGACAGCCAGACCTACCTGAACCAAGAGGAGATGGATGGACAACCAATGACAAAGATACTTAAAATACAACCCATGAACTGAAATTTACAATCTTACTGTAATTGTGTTTATGAATGAGTAATTGAAGAAATGTTACTTATTTTACAGGAATGCTGATATTAGATTGGATGCAAGGACCACCAGCCCCATTGGCTGTCCTGGAACTTTTGTGTACGGACCTGCAAACTTCCTGACTGCTCCTGCCTTTCAAACAAGTTGATGTGTACAGAATTGTGTAGGTTACAGATTTGTAGCAATCAGATGGAGGAAGAGGTGGAGGCGAACATAAATGCTGTACTGGATGAATATGATGATAGTGATGAAGACTGAATGTGTGACATGCTCTGCTAAAATGATGTGTGATATGTTCTGCTGTAATAAAGTTTGATTCTAGATGTGACATTGAGACATCTCTAAAAATCCTCAATTTATTAGTTCTGTGGTGAATTCTCCATTACATTGAAATGCATTGATTTTCAATGGACAAATATTAGTTATTAGTTAATTAGGTCTAAAATAACAGTGTGAAATGTATTTAACTATCAAACCCATATATTTTCTGAAGGCCCATACTCTCTAGCAAAAGTTGGAATTTGACCCACCCTCCTTCAGTCTTCTGCCTCAATGTAATCCTTTGTAATATGGGTGAAAATGTGTACGACTGATACATTTTGGTCTGTTTAATGTATGGGAAACAAAATTATTCATCTAAACTGTATTTTTTCTAAATGCCTATGCTATCAATATATGATGTAAAGTAGATTAAGACATATCCTATCATCCCACACAATTTCATACACCTATACCTACACATAGGCATGTATTGTGAACAGTACTGGGTATGGGTATAAAAGCCTGCAGAAATATAAGAAAGCTACCACTTAGAGAGGGTTATCATACAAAATAATTTCCCTCAGACATAGAGGATTACAAAAATCAATGATAGATTTTGCCACCTCAGGTGGTACCGACTTCTGCTCCGGCCCATAGACTATTTGCATTGCTGTGTGGTATGGTAGTCAAAGCTGGTTAATGTAGTAGCATACATGTGGCAGTATCCATCTTACCCAGCTGCACGGGTTATGACCATACCACGGGTTATGACCATACCATATACCATACACCAGACCAGACCATACACTTTTTGGGGAATTTCGGTGCTCCCTCCTGGCCATTGTTTTAGAATTCCAACTGTAAGAACAAGGCGTGCAAAACACGTTTTATTCCAGTGGCCATTAGGACCATTAATTCAAGAAAGAACACCTAGAGTTCATTTATTCATTTAGTTAGTTATTTCCCCCCTCATTAGTTGTCATTAGTTAGTGGCAATACTGTGTGTGTGTGTGTGTGTGTGTGTGTGCGTGCGTGCTTTTTTTAAAGGGTAATACACTTAAACTTGATGTCCTTGGTAGGACCACCCCAAAACATTGCTTTGCCACCAGGGGGATCAGACAGGGCAGGAGGTTTTTTTTTAATTCTTTTTCTATTTTGGTCCCAAAACGCCACAATGACTTCAGGAAACATTAAGAATCGTGACATTTGTAGAAATATAACCTTCTGATGACCCCCTTAAATAGCCTTATATTACTACGGTGATTCAAATTTCAGATCTGCTTTAAAGGTAGCCAGTTATGTAAGGGATAATGGACAACACGGTGTTCATATATCAAAAAGTTAATGCACGTTCGAGATGGTAATGCATCTCGAAGTGCATTATCCCACTTATACCACAGTTACCACACTTGTCTGATGTTAATTTCAGGTAAATGTTCATGTTTTAATCGCTAAAACAAACTTATTTGTAGAGCTACTTCCACCCGCCACAATATGTATCTTTTTAGCAGGGACTACTTCATAGGTGTGAGTATATAGAAAATGAATCACCGTTCTAAAGAACGCATCACAGTGTGAAACTGAAGGAAGCCATGGTATAATTAAGGGGTAACATCTGACGAGGCATGCATTATACAGTTTTAAGTCAACAAGGTGGAGCCTCAGAACTTCCAGACGCGAAGCATGATATACGGTTTTACTGCAAGCCTAGCAACCAATCAGAAAGCAGCATTTCATTCCAGAGGGTCATAAACAAAGTTAATTGCCACCTCATCAGCCAAACACGAAAGAGAGTTCCATTATTAAGGGAAATACATTATTTTAATCCCATAATAAATTAAAAACAATATGTACAGTGGCTACAAATAAATGTTTTATCAAGGTAAAGTGACTGACATTCCGCTGTTGTACTTTTCTGATTCTATTTAGAATCCCTGTCTTTAAGGCAAGACACAGCAGGTGAAAACAAAATTTTCATATCTTGGTCAAGTTTGAGATTTTGGACTAGTTTGCATCTTTAACATGTAACCTTTCAAACTGCTGTAAAGAAAATGTCAAAATTACACGTTTAGCTGATTATTTTATTAGACCTGCGCCTGTCATTTTTACCAAAGATTCACCAAAAGTTAACTTTCTTATGCACAAAGTCGTATCACAACCTGTCTCTTGTCATATGCCATCCATGGTATCGTTGTAAAGCACTCAGTCTTCTGCATAACGTTATTTGATCCAAATATGGATAGTTCTGCCGTATCAACTACCAATCGTGCAGTTTGTGCAATCGTGCAGGCTAATGCAATTGATACTTTCAAGAAACTCAAATGCAAAGTAAAGCAATAAACCAGATGACAAAATTTCTTCTCAAGTGCATCATTATGTAAGCTGTCTTTGGGGAAACGGGAGAGTTCAGATAGCAGCAGTAACCACCGTGGCACTCATGTTGCATGTATAGCATGCACTTTTCGAAAAGTGCTACTGTTCAGCTGATTTGGTTTAGTCATAACTTTTGACACAAATAAGATACTGAATGAACTACTAATGAAAATTTGGAGCTCAAATCTCTGGTGCCAGAATCTTAAAAAGGTCAAATTTCACTGTGTGACAGATTTTCTCAGATCATATCACATTTATAAAAGTGGTACCTTGAAAGTACTGGAATTTGTGGGATTTTCAAGGGTGTGCCTATCAATTTTTGAAAATCTCAGTAACAGAACTGCATTAGATCTATACCACATGTTTACAATAATTTGGTTCTCTTGATCAGCTTGCATGCAGTGACATATGTATGAGAGTTGATGTTTGATTATAATTTCATCCTCATGGCCACAGACGGATTTGTTTTCTATCCAGGCAGATACAATCGTTGTATGTTGAGTTGATATAGGCCAAGCCGTTTTTAACCCTTGCTTAGCAAACGTCAAGAGAAAAATAAATAAATAGTTTAATCTGGGCCTTGATGTCACACGAGTGTCTAGCAGAATATTGAACTGGGGATCGTGGACTAGGAAATGGGAACCAGAGAACATATCGGCTCCAAAAAGAGTAACATATGGCCAAAACAAAACAGGCGCATTCAGGTGAGGCACTGCACCTGTGTGCCAAAAGCACTAAAGCACAGTGCTGTGCCCAACTGTTAATCTATGTTGGAAAAGGGGGAGCCACCGTTCCCGAGATCGAGGTTTTTCTGTTAACGTTAATTGACCCCAAGTTTTTTATTCAAATGTTCTATTCGACATAACGTCATATTTTACAATGACGTTATTCAGTTACATAATAGAAATAACTTTGTTAGCTAGACGTTTGCGATGTTGAAACATTATGGAGTACCGTTACTTTGACAAAATCCTTATACCTCTCACGAAAAGAGAAATTCACAACTACAAAATCATACAAACCCGTCGTGTTAGCACCTACTTATCGATATTCAAAAGCGTTCGCATCGCCAGCTTTAACATTTGCATGATTTGCTGGAATGCTAACCCAGCAAATAAGTCGCATTACTACCCTACATGCTTAACTTATTCTGCTGCTAGCTCGCTAATGTTAACTAGCGCTGGTAAAGTTGCCTCGGAGAAAAGTAATCGTTACTTTACCATGGCTGACCACGCTATGTGAGGTATGAAATTACAAAGTATCATATTATGTTACATTGTATCATACTGCATTTAACCAAAAGAATGAGGTACGACTGCCGACTACATAAGTTGGACAATAATTACCCCGCCTGGAGATGCTGCTGAAGCAACAAGTTGGAGACACCCGACGTTCTCCCACAAACAGCAGAATCCCTCGGTAATGTAATGACAACCGACCTCTTCTTTAGAATTCCTTGTAAAGTGTCTCCTAGTCAAAAATAACATTCGATGCTAACATTACAAGCAAACGTACAGAAACCTGTATCTGCCATTTAGCGTGTTTAATGCATCATTAACGGATTTTCAGTAACATTAGCACTCAATTAATAGATGGATTTTGGCCTCAACAGGTCGCTGACCGGAAATGACGCAAGATAAATCCTTGAGGAATGTGTTTGCCTTTAAAGGGCCAGCTGCCCCGCCCCCACCTCCCCACTACCTGTCATGTACTGTACTAGTCTTTTAGTAGTCCTGTGTGTGCCCTGAGTAGTCTTTTATTGTCCTATATAGGGCTAATCTTTTCCACACGTCACTTCATATACCAAGCAGCAACGCAACAATATCATAAATGCGCACAACAACACGAAAACGTTTAAATTATAGGTTACACAGGTCGATATCACCAACTTTATGGTAATGGTACGTCACTAACATCTTCATTTGTCAGGTGATCTTTTTTTTATTGCAATTCAAAGTCAATACAAAGCATGAGCACACTTAAGATCATAACTCAGTACATGTAACATGCTCATAGAAGAGTTGATAAAGAATAACATCTCATAAAACAAACAATCAAAGAACACAAATCAAGATAAAAAACAAAACAAACAAAAAAAAACTGCCATCTACAGAGCTAAGTTTCCTTGTACAAACACAACCACCTCAGAAAATAAAACTAGGACATTAATCTCATTTCTACATATATAAGGGTTTTTAGATAAAATTGCAGAAAATATTTTTAAGGGCATATGTTTTTTTACTTGTTATTTTATTAACCTCTTTTTTAAATCCTATAAAGTGAGGGAACGTTCCAGTTCTTCACAGCAACCCAGAAACTGTGTTACCAGACAATCACTGAAAAAGAGTTGCATCTGTTTCTTTCTTACAAAACACACATAGTTCTAAGTCTATATTAAATCTGTGGTGTAGCAATTCTTTTGATGGATAAATATCATTCATGCTTTTAAAATGCACCTCTTTTGCTTTGGGTGGAATTGGGAACTTCAAATATTTAGTCCTGAGTAATACTAACTGACTGTCTGTAAAAAAAATTGTATTTCTTAGTGATCTCAGTGGGTGAAACTCTTCTCGTACACAATCTCTTATAAACTTGTTTGTACTTTTAATATCTAGTAGTTGCACACCTTTCACAGTTAAACATGGCAACATGGGATGTAAACTGTCATATTTTAAATGGTTTTGGATCGTTTCAAACCTTCAGGAATAGCTTTAATGGCATTGTTAAATTGACGTTTCGGGGGGGTAAACCCATACTTAACACAAAACGAATTATAGGAAAAAAAGTTCCCTTCAACATCCAAAATATCCACTATGGACCATATATTCTTTTCTTTCCATTCTTTTTATACAACGATTTACGACTCAATGTAACATATCTATTGTTCCAAATAGGGGAAGAATGGTGTGTGAAGTTGTGTTTGTATATAAGTTTCCAGTACATTAGAACTTGCTGGTGATACTCTGACAATTTGATTGGTAATTTCGACATGGCAAAGTCACATGACAGGAGATAAGGCAAACCACCCATGCTATTAAAGATCAGTCTGGGTATACAGTACCGGCTTTACTCTTCTTACAGTACTCCTTAGTCCAGTTAAGTTTAATCATGCCATTTAAACAGTTAAAGTCAATGACTTTTAACCCCCCCTCCTTAAAGTCTTTGACAATGTATGCTTTTTTAAATAGTGAGTTTTGTTCCTCCATATAAAGCTGAAATTAGCGTGGTTAACAGCTTTGATTTCATCTTTTGGGATGGCTAAGGAATGTGCAGGATAGATGCACCTAGATAAAAATTACATTTTTGTTAGGTACACCTTGCCAAAAACAGACAAGTCTCTTTGCTGCCATATATCCAGCCTTATTTTTCCTTTTTGAATGGTGTCTGTTATATTTAGCTTGATTCTCCTCTGTTTTTCATTAGTTATGTGAATGCCCAAGTATTTTATTTCCTTTTTAACTGGTATACTATTAATGAGCAACTCTTCACCTTGTTTGATAGGCATGAGCTCACATTTGGCGATATTAAGGCATAAGCCTGAGGCTTTGGAGAACATTTCAATCCCTTTAAGCGCCACTGGGAATTGAAATTTATCCTTCAGAAAAATTGTTGTGTCGTCTGCTAATTGACTTACAACAATATCTGTATCAAGCACATGGAGTGCTTTTACTTCTGTGTAATTTTTAATATGTATAGCCAACATTTCTACTGCCAAGATAAATGAGTATGGGCTAATTGGACAGCCTTGTTTTACCCCAACTTGAATTGGAAAACGTGTGGTTGTTCCACTGGGAAGAGCAACAGCACTATTTATGTCCTTGTAACATGTCTTGACAAAATTACAGAATCCATTCCCAAAACCAAACTATTCAAGAGACTGAAAGAGAAAGTTATGTTCTAATCTAAAGTATCAAATGCTTTGAAAAAATCTAAAAACAGTATAAATCCCTCATCTTCTGTCATATCACTGTAATCTATAATGTCCAAAATTAACCTTATGTTATTATGAATAGATCTATTCTTCATGAAGCCGGACTGAGACTCACTAACACATTGTTCGATACCTGTTTTCAGACGGTTTGCAAAAACAGAAGTCAAAATCTTGTAGTCTGTTGTGAGACGTGTAATAGGTCTTCTATTATCTAAAACCGTAGAATTTTTCCCCGGTTTGGGAATTAGTATTATAATTCCTTGTTTCATGGATGGGGAAAGTATGTGGTTATTTAATTTCAAGGAATGTATGAAAAAGAAAATGGCGCAAGACTGGCCAAAAATGTTTGTAGAAATTGGCAGTTAAGCCATCAACACCAGGGGATTGGTTCATTTTAATTTTACTGATAACTGCATCCATTTCTTGAATCTGTAACTCTCCATCACAAGTGTCTCTGAAAACTTCTGTAATTTGTGGAATGTGGTGTTTAATGCCTTCAAGGAAAGTAAGTGTCTCCTTTTCTGAGCACTTGGAAGTATATAGTTGGCTATATAAGCTTAGAATCTCTTTAGAAATAACCATTTGATCCTTGCATAGGTTATTATCAATCAATAAGGATCTTATTTCATTCCTTTGCTGTCTGTTTTTTTCCAGTCAACAAAAATATGCTGAGTTTTTTTTCCCCCTCTTCTATCCACCTAGCCCGAGATCTAACATAAGCACCCTTTGCTTTCCTGGCATACATATCATCCAACTTTGTCTGTAGTGTTAAAAGAGTTTGTTTGTCATTATCTGTAAGTGTGGGCTTGTTGCATGTAGCATTCAGCTCCTTAATGAGCTGCAGTTCCTCTTGTCTTTCGGACTCTTTGAGATTTTTACTGTATGCAATTGAAAATTGTCTAATTTTATACTTACAGAATTCCCATTTCAGTATGTATGAGGAAAAATCCTTCATATCCATAACCTCTTTTATTAGTTGCTTGACACCCATACAGTAACCGTCATGTGAAAGCAACTCTGAATTGAATTTCCAGTACCCCTTAGAATGAAATTGTGGGTCAGGAGGTTTTACTACCAGAGAGATAACTGAATGATCTGTTAAGGGAGCTGCTGACATTCTTACATCAGACACCAGTCCTAAAAGAGGGTCTGAAAGCAACCAGTAGTCCAACCTAGACCGATGACTCCCATTTGGTTGAAACCAAGAAAATTGTACTTTGTTTCCATTATAGTGCCTCCAAGCATCTTGTAATGCATTTGAATGGCAGAATTCTTTAAATGTCTTATTCGGTGTATCAGTATGGCCTCTTGGGGGAGACCTATCCAACCATTCATTGTTTACCAAATTAAAATCCCCTCCTACTAATACATTTTCACATTGGTAAGACAGTTTGCATCTCTCTATTTCATCTGTGAAGTCAAAATTCTTTTGTCTGTTATTGTACCTGTACACATTCAGCAAAATGAGTCTTGAGTCATTTAAGTCCATCACTACAATCAACCAGTGTCCATGTTCGTCTGCCTTCACCTCTAAGTATTTCCCAGAACAGTTATTTGGCAGAATTGCCACTCCTCCTGACCATTCTGTGCCATGACTCCCCATTGTTGTTTCCAAAACGTTTCATTCTCCCTCATAGAATGCGTCTCCTGCATAAACGTGAAAGTACTGTTCTGCCCTTTGCAAAACATAAACAATGCTTTTCTTTTCGTGTTGTCTTTAAGACCCCTTACATTAAGAGATATAACTGAAACTTCGGTGGTAAACAACGACATAAGTAATCAAAAAAAAAAAACAATGGAGAAAAAAACAAAAGGAAAGAGCCAAACGGGCTACTCTAGTGGCTTTAACTCAAGCGCCTCCCGAGAAGCAGTAAGTTTTAAACTTCAGCAACACCCCTAATAGACATTTTCCTCCCTTAATATTTTATCGTAGTCAGCTGGTATCACCTTTCCTATTCCCAAATGCGTTGTCCATTGATGAATCCGAAGTGTCCTCTGAAGAATGCTTTCATTCCTTGCTGTCTCGCTCTCTCAATCTTTTGCCAGAGCACATTGCGAGCATCTCATTCCGCCTTGGTGAGGTCCTCTTTAAAGCGCACCTTAATTTCGGCGCACACCCTGTCGTCCTTCACTTCGGGTTCTTGGGGTGAATTGTAAGATGACCTGACGAGTCTTTCCTGGTTTCGGTTGGCCCAGTCTGTGAACAGTGCCCAATATTATGTCCATTTTGTCTGACCATTCTGGTATCATCCTTGATATGAGCTCTGCTACGTATTCTCGCCCACCTTTTCGGAGAGCCCATTTAGATGGAGGTTCCATCTTCTTTTTTATCGCTCCAATTCCTCAATTTTTTCTTTCACCTCCAAAATCTCTTTCTGTAGCTCCCGCACCGTCTTTTCAAGCACTTTGGTCTTTTCTTGTCCCTCTTTAAAGGAGAACTTCGGTGTAAAATGAAAATTGGCATGTTAAAACATCATACCGAGTTGGTATGTGTACTGAGGAGCAAAATTGATTTAGCCTGTTGCATTCAGAGTTTAACTATTTTTTATAGTTTGACCCAGAAGGCTAACAATGGAAGTGGTAGGTGCCCTTAGACGAAGCATGATGACTACTCTATTTTAAACTATTAAAACAGCTCGAAGAAACTCCACATTCCATTGGTAGTACAACAAAAAGCAGACTTGCATCATGGCGGCGACGAGAAACTACAACAAGGTACTGCTTGTCAAAACTGTTTTATTAATAAATGTTGTGTACACTTACAAAGTTCTCAGTGCCTCGTTTTTAATGTCAGGGCCTTTGTTGTACTACCGATGGACTGTGGAGTTTCTTTGAGCTGTTTTAATGGTGTAAAAATAGCGTAGCCATCATTCTTCGTCTAAGGGCACCTACCGCTTCCATTGTTAGCCTTCTGGGACAAACGATAAAAAATAGTTAAACTCTGAATGCAACAGGCTAAATCAATTTTGCTCCTTCATACACATACCAACTCTGTATGATGTTTTAACATGCCAATTTTCATTTTACACCGAAGTTCTCCTTTAATGTTCGCAGCGTTGAACTCTGCTGCCTTTATGACGTTAGCTATCACGATGTTGTTCTGTTTTAGCTGTGCGCCAAAGTCCTCTACTAATGCCGTTAAGTTCAGGGGTGCGTTTCCCAAACAACGACGGAGGTTAGCATTAAACCACCGTTGTACAAGGTAGGTTCAAACTACTCAGCACCCCACAACCGACTGTTTCCCGAAAATCTCCAACCACCAAAGTACGATGGAAGTCTGAACTGTTGTTAGTTTGGACTTAGGTGGTTCAAACTGCAAAGTACCCAGATGTTTCGGAAGTGCTCAGAGAGTATTCGGATGCATTCGTTGCGGATAACGACAGAAACGATTGATCTACATAAGGACATAAACGTAGTCTCATTTAATTTAAGCCAGTATGACAGCTGTAGAAACTCTGGGATATCTCCGTAAACACAACCATGTGCCCTACCCATTAAAAGTAACAACCGACTGACTGTTTGTATCATATGTCTGTATATTTAATTTATACTGCATGGAGCAACAGCTATAAATATAACCACTCCCTCCATATATGTAAGTGGTGAGGTGGATGAGTGGTTAGCTTGTCGGTCTGTCAAAGGAAGTGTTGTCTTTTTCAGTGAGATATGGGTTCGAATCCTGCCGAAGAGTAATCAATTTGTAACAGGTGTAAATGATCTACGTGGCAATGGAATAACCGTGCTTGTGGGTGAGTAATCAGTGCACATACATCACAATTTTACAAAAGTGCTCATTAACTTTTTACATTTAACATCACTGACGCACATTAACTTTTATCCAACCACATTTTGCAACAGCTTTTTGTGTGTTATCGGGTGTGTTTTCTACCTTCTTTTTACATGATCTGGCAATGCAATACCGATAATTAAGTGAATTGGGAGTAACATCATTTATGCAGCTGGTGGCAGTAACGCACAGACAGCCGCCTAATCCGCCACAAAAAGGCCAAAGGTGACGAGCAAGACGTCACGTGAACAAACACGACGGTCTCACGACAGGTCCATGCTAATCGTTCCAACTGCACAGCTTCACGATGGAACTTCCGATGGTTCGTCCAGACTTTGTTGTTGGGAAACACTTGCGTCGTTGAACGATCCATCAGACTACTGTAGTTGTAAACATCGTTGGTTGCTAAGTCTGGACGATGGTGTTGGGAAACAGCAGTGTGGTAAGACCATCGTTCAAACCTACGAAGTTGCTAAGGAACTGGGGTGCGTTTCCCAAAAGCGTCGTTGCTAACTTCCTTAGCAACTTCGTAGGTTTGAACGATGGTCTTACCACACTGCTGTTTTCCCTGTTCCCTGTATGCGAACTGGTGAGGATTGAGGGTGAGAAAGAGGCTGGTCTTGATGGGCTTCAGTATCAGTCTAGTGAAAATTGGAGAAATTAATGAGGGGACTGTGCCCAATCAGTATACCAAATTTCAGCATTTTCACCTATTGGTTGTATGAGCTGCCATAGACATTTATTCAAGAGGATGAACAATAACAATAAATATACCTGCAAGCAGCGATGAGGTGGCCCGGCAGCCATAGACTGAAGAAAGTAGGGAAAGTTTACCTAGACCACAATTTACCAAGATAGCCTTTTAGCTTTAGGCTACATTCAAAGGTTGTTCAGAGTGTTCAGATAAGAGTCCGGAGTCCGTATACCACGTTTGCTTATGATACATCAAAGCACTGCTTAGACATGACCTTTGGCCAGCAGTGGTGCTAGGAAGCTTGAAATAAATGATTCTGCGCGGTTAAGAAACCCTAAGTCCACTTGCCAAGTTTGGATACGATATGTCAAAGCATTAATGGCATATGACCTTTGACCAGCTGTGGCACTACAGTTTTAAGTAAATTGTTCTGCATGGTCAGAACAAGGTCCTGAGTCCACGTACCAAGTTTGGTGATGATTCATCAAAGCATTAATGATATATGAGTTCTGACCAGTGGTGGCGCTAGACAGTTTGAATTAAATGGTTCTGTGTAGTCAGAAAAGGGTCCTGAGTCCATGTACCAAGTTTGGTTACAATACGTCAAAGTATTAGAGATGTGACTTTTGACCAACGGAGGTGCTAGAGAGTTTAACGTAAATGGTTTTGTGTGGTCAGACCAGGGTGGTGAGTCCATATACAGTGCATCCGAATCCTTAGTAGGCACTGCGTTCTATGCAGTGCTTATCACTCGATCATTACAGTAGTAGCTTCTACGTAACAAGGTAGCCAGTAGCAGGTACAATTCTGACATACTACAACACCGCCATCTTGCCCATCGTATGTTAACATCAACATCATGATTTTGCCGGCTTAAAGCAGAATTTAGCTTCCACCGCTAGTTAGCCATGCAGTCATGGCTGTCTATGCTGCCGTCTCCTTTTATCAGATAGCTAGATTTACTGGCGTTGGTGACATAAACGACTATTTACATGGCTTTTATTAACTGAAATGCACATTTGTACACCATCGGACAAGCGACAGGTGTCTTCACCATCTTGGTTACTTTTAGCGAGCGGGAAGTTAGGTTCTTATTCTATGGTTTGCAACCTCCTGGTGACTTCTGGGATTGTGTAAGTACACAAATTTCAGGGTATATACTTGTGGACTTCTTGATGCCTATCATGGCCGTTTTTTGTTTAAGTTGTATTCAGTATTTTTGTTGGTATTTTTGAACACCGTGGCGTACTGTGAATAATTGTATTCACTAAAAAGCTTTTTTCGTTGTGGTGAACTTAGTGGTTGGGTGAGGTCAGCTTTATACTAATGCAGTTCACATAGAGTGGCAAAAGGTAGTGATATATCTTTCACTATGTTTGTGATTTACCCAAGCAAGGGGTTTACTCGACATTGCACTCATTTGTGTACTTGCTGCATCAGATCAAGACACCCACCACCCACAAAGACATCTGAAGGACTGAAGGACACACACAGACACAGATACACACCCTTTTTAGATATCTTTTACATTCCTTACACATCTCTCTTATCTCTGCTCTTATTTGTTACCCTAACAAGATGTGACATCAGTCAGACACATTATTTTAAAGACAGCAGAAGAACAAACACACACACACACAGTTTCTGGAATTTAACGTTACTGTGGAACAATTCAAACTCATATGTGTAGTAACATTCATAGCAAAGGGCATAGTAACCAAAATCAAAACAGACCATTAACATGTGATTTTTTATTGAGCATTTTCTTAAGTAAAGATTCCATCGTATCAAAATACAGGGAGTGAATATTCCCAGTAATCATTTGAAGGTATAATATGAGAAACAACAAGCTCAAGAAAACAAACAGGTACAGTGTATAAAACTACATTTGATGATACTTGAATATGATTTTCCCAATTAAAACAAAAACAACAGGAACACCTCAGACACGCAATGCAGTCTTGCATTTTTCTGTCCACTGGTACAAAATTTAGGAATTAACCATACTTTTATCATGCAAAAGAATAAAAAGCAGAATCAAAAGCACATCTCCCTCTGTGAGTCTCTAAATTCTTATGAGAATGTGAATGAATGTGAATGCCATTTTGTCATCTTATATCATCAGAAATATTTGTTCACATTTTTTTTACATTTAACATATTGAATGATGCATCTGAAGGCAGTTATGGGGCTGTTGATTTCATGCCTTGTTTCAGTCCATCTGAAATCAAGTATAACTGTGAGGAAAGCAATGACAAAAATTATTCTTCAAGCATTGCCTGATTTTTGTTGAGCTGATATCATTCCTAAAACAATATGTAGTTCTGAGACATACCCTGAAACCCATTTATCAGCTTTTCACTGTTTCTCTGCAATATGCAATAATATGAATGTTTTTGAAGCACTGGTTGAGTTGGCATGGAATCACCCATATACAAAATAAATGTATAAGTACTGTTATAACAAATGGACAAGACAAAGTACTCTTACATGGGGTCTATACATTCCATACTGACACTTACATCATTGTGCTGAAGTTTCTCAGCTGAAGAGATCTCCTAGTGTGTCCCCAAAAGGATTTGGCTTGTCTGATGTTTGGGTGACAGGGATAAACTGCTATACATTGGAGCATAAATGGGTTAGGGTTATAAAACATACTGAAATCATAGTATTACTCTATATGTTTTGTATGTTATTTTAATGGCACTGTTTCTAACATTTTTTTTCTTTTTGCAACCAGACATATACCTGAGATGGCGCACCAAAAGGATCAGTACCAAAGGCATTGTGAAACTGATCTAACGCTGGGGTTAAACCCTGGTTGCCGTCAGAAGGTGGATGAGGGGTGAAGGCTGCATCTAAAGTTCCACTTGCTGTTCCAGTTGTGGGAAGGAATACTGGAATGTCCTGCTGTGGAGCTACATTAAATTGTTATGGAAACAGAAAAGGTTAAACCACAAACACCACAAAGTACTGAAAGAAACTTTCAAGAATATGGCCACGTTTTGTTACAGGCGAGCTCCTAGCCTAAGGGACAGACTCACACATGGCCACCTCCCTGCCAGAAAAATATATCAGTGGCTAAAGAGACCAGTGGGTACCTTTAAGTGTTTATAATCTTGGTGTAGTCACTGTGAAAACATTAAACATAAAGATTTTACTGATTTTAAAACAAAAGAAAAATATAAAAGCAAAGATTTTGTGAATTGTAATACTACATATGTTGTATACCGTCTTACACTGTATGTCCCTGTAACTGTTTCTACATAGGGCGAACAAAAATACGCCTGAAAGATAGGGTAGGACCACCCTATGGTGAGGCATTTCAATAGCACTCATAATAAAGATGCCAGTTTATTAAAAGTTGAGCCTTTGGAACATATACAAATGCCTCCTAGGGGGGATGATCATCTTAAAAGACTATTGCAATGAGAAACATATTGGATACACAAATTAGATGCATTGTGTTATCCAGGCCTCAATAAAAAGATAGATTTTAGATCATTTCTGTAAAACATGACTAGTATAGAAACTGTGGGTATTATTGTGAATGTATGAATGTTTCAATGTAAGGCTATATCACTACTGTAATTTTAAGTGTCGTATAGGTGATTGCATGCATCTACAATGTGCATATTTCAAGGGAACTTTGAATGTCTTGGATGCCAGTTCACACCTGGTAAATAATGTCTTCAAACTTCATACATCAAACTTATAAATTGGTCATCCAATGGGACTCTTTCATTTCACCGGTTGGCGTTTTTAATGTCTGCTATGGCCCAGCATTAAATAAAGGCTTTTTATTTAACTATTCATTGTCTCCATGCAAGAGTCGCCTGAAGTTGGCCCAGTTGTCATTGCATTTTTTGGTTAAGAGACTATTGTCTTTTCACTTCAAGAGCACCTGGCATAATTTGGAGTTTACGGGATTCTACAACCAGAGTGCTCAGCTCTTCACTGCATGTACAACAGTTTCACTGCATGTCCTACTACCCAGTATGTCTATACATATGACAAAAAATATCCTTGTATCCTTCTTTTTTCTCAACAAATGCAATGGCTTTGCATCTTTTTAAAAAGGAAAAATTGCTAAAATACAACTGAACGTAGCTTGCAAATTTGCAAATTGTAGTTGCAAATAGCTCAAGTGCCCCAGGAGTCAATACTTGGACCATTACTATTCAACCTTTATATGCTTCCACTTGGGCAAATCATCAAGAACAACTCAATCAATTACCATAGCTATGCTGATGACTTTACTTAGCTCTGTCCCAATTAACCCCTTTGGGTGTATTGACCAAATTAACAACTGGATGTCACACAACTTTCTTCAGTTGAATGCAGGTAAAACTGAAGTAATTATACTTGGGAAAATGAAAGAAAGACCACCACTGCTCTTGTGATTAAGGGCTTAAATCAAAAGATACTGTTAAAAACCTTCAACTAACCTTCAACAGTCATTTGACAACAATCACTAAACCCACATTTTATCACCTAAAACATTGCTAAACTTAGAGACTAAGGTCTTATGTCAAAACAAGATCTTGAAAAGCTTGTACGTGCCTTTATTTACGGTAGGATTGATTACTGCAAAGGCCTTTCCACAGGCCTTCCTAAAAAAAGGCCATCAAACAGCTTCAACAGATTCAAAGTACAGCAGCAAGTGTTACGAGAACAAAAACATCTCACCACATTATTTGAATTTTAAAGTCAATGCACTGGCTCCCAGTAAGTTATAGAATTGACTTTACTTTGTGTTTAAAACATTAAGTGGGATGGGACCCAATTACCTATCCAATATGTTTCAGCCATATACACTAAATAGATCTATAAGATCACAGCAGAAAAATCTGTTGGTAAAACCTGCTGTTAGAACAAAATGTGGTGAAGCAGTTTTTAGCTGCTATGCTGTTCAGCTCTGGAACCAACTTCCAGAAGACATCAAAATGCTTCTACTGTTTACAGTTTCAAATCTAGACTTAAGACCAAACTGTTCTTAGATGCTTTCTGTTAATGAGTTTTACTAATTTGTATATAGCCTTTTAAGCACTTAATGACTTACCTAATGTCTCTGGAAAGTAGGGTAATTGCAACGTAGCCCTTGTAGTTTGCTTACCAAGTAGAGAAAGTTAGCAATATTATACTGCTTACTTTAGGTTGTCTTAGCTTATATGGCTAAAGCTAACATTTTATCTTCACCCTGATATTCTTTAGTTGCCATTTTATGTTTTTCAGGAAAGGGAATATTATCATATCTTATATGTTTTATCCTCAGCCTTGAGACATTATCCCAGGAAGTACAACTACTGGCTACTTTCAGTTGCTGGTGAGCATGAGAACCTTTCATGTGTGCACCATAATAAAGACTAGGTGTAAGTTCCCTTGGTGCAACTGGTGTAAAATCTATCTTAAAAAATGGTTTTAATAAAGACCAACTCAGCAGCTAGGTTAAAGGAGAACTTTGGTGTAAAATGAAAATTTTAACTATTTTTTATTGTTTGTCCCAGAAGGCTAACAATGGAAGTTGTAGGTGCCCTTAGATGAAGCATGATGACTACGCTATTTTAAAACCATTAAAACAGCTCGAAGAAACTCCACACTCCATCTGTAGTATAACAAAGGCCCTGACATTAAAAATGAACTTTGTAAGTGTACACAACATTTATTAATAAAATAGTTTTGAAAGGCAGTACCTTGCTGTAGTTTCCCGTCGCCGCCATGATGAAAGTCCGCACAAGTCGATTGACGAACACGAACCGGCAGGAAGAATAGGAGGAGAGGTAGTACAATCGACTTGTTTCATCATGGCGGCGATGAGAAACAACTGCAAACTACTTCATGTAAGAACAGTTTTTTAAATAAACGTTGTGTACATTTACAATATTCTCAGTGCTTTGTTTTAAATGCCAGAGCCTTTGTTGTACTACCTATGGAGTGTGGAGCTGTTTTAATGGTTTAAAAATAGCGTAGTCGTCATGCTTCGTCTAAGGGCACCTACCACTTCCATTGTTAGCTTCTGGGACAAACGATAAAAAATAGTTAAACTCTGAATGCAACAGGCTAAATCATTTTTGCTCCTCTATACACATACCAACTCGGTATGATGTTTTAACATGCCAATTTTCATTTTACACCGAAGTTCTCCTTTAAGACTAGACTGAGTAAAGACCAGTTGGTGCAATTGGCCCTAGAAACTTACCCTGTCAACAATCATGCACTTAAGCAAAAACAAAGTGTGCAGCTACTATTTTCCACCCTACCCCAAATCAGCACTTGACTTATGTGTGTCATTTATGCGTCATAAAAGCAGTTGTGCATTTTAGGCAGAGCAAGCCCAAAATCTGGATGTTTCTTCTATATAGTTCACTTTCTCCTCACACACTTCTTAGGGGAATATGAAGGTCTAGAGATAGTACAAGGCAAAGTATTAGTTGTATTAGAAACGTATTGTATAGTGCATCAACAAGTGAAAAACTTAAGTGGCTTATACCTTTGATATTGGATGAAATTTGATTGATGTCAAAGTCATCATGGTCTGCCACCTCTTGAGGTACTCCAACTTTGCTGGTAAAGTACTGAGCAAATGATTTGTCTCCATTGACACTGGGTGTAGAGGTGGAGGCTACCTCAGTTTTAGTGGCTGGGGGAGAAGGCTTAACCATTTGGAAATCCTTGAACATGTCTTTTCCCATCTTTTTTTCCCTTTCACCAAATGGATCCAGAGTAGTGAAGGCGTCCTTTATCACTTGAGGTTCTTTAATTGGTGGCTGAGGAGGTAAACGTCTTGGGGGCACAGAGACTGGCTGTTGCCCTCCTAACATGACACCTACACCTGGCAAGAGGCCATGTTGAAAGTGATTGGCTGTGGGAGTAGGCTGAGGCCAAGCACCTGCTGGCACTGTGGGAAGAGCCTGGCTCCACTGAGGTCCAGCTGGGACTCCCATCATTGGTGCTCCAAAGTTCCCCCACGGGACAGGCACACCACTAAATGCAGGGGGGGTCTGCACAGGGGCTGTTACACTTCCCTGGAAAGGCAATGTAGGGGCAGCTGCTGGTGGCCACATCGAAGGGGCAATTTCAGGAACTGTTGATGGAGGACCTAAAGACATTGATGCTGCATAAGAAAATATTAAAGATAATAAGAAGTTGACAGAAAAAATTGAGTGAATATCTTATCATAAGCTAGCAATAATCTTGTGCTGTTTTAAAGCAACACTATGCATTTTTGAGTTAATTAATCGTCTTCGTCGATAGATGGTTAAATGACTCATTATACATACACACAAACACACACACAAAGACACACACTCGTATGCACGCGCACACACACACACACACACACACACACACACACACACACACACACACACACACACACACACACACAGTTTACAGCAGACCTTTCACTGCAACATATTTCGGTTTTTTAGGAATAGGCTACACTGTTTGAATAGCCTACACTAGACTATGACATTTTTGTGCAGAGGCAATTATCAATTTAAATTTTCATCAAAGTTGTTTTTATTGTTTTTGTAATATCAAAAACATCACACACCTCGTAACAACTAACAGTCAACCTTCTGCACCATAAATAGACACCACAAGATACAATTTGGGCCATACAGAGAGGAAAAACTAGCATGCTAAACCAGCCCCTCGTACTTCATTTCACTTTTTGTACAGAGTGTCTGGCAGTGCTGTATTGAGAAACAATTTCTTTCTGGAGGTGTGGACTCTGCTGAAGTTTAAAACAAGTGGTTCTGCCTTTACCCAGTCACTAACATCTGGTCGTCACATATCCAATTAGCCTGCCTACACTATAATTCAAATGTAGCACACCAAAGTCAACGTCATCACTCACAAACACTCCCTCTGTCCGCTGATTGCCTAGGTAAAATTTCTCCCTAACACAGCAATGTCAATGAAAGCACTGCCAGACTCTCCGTACAAAACTAAATGAAGTATGAGGAGCTGGTTTACCAGGTCAGGTTTGAAGACACTTTGATAACAGTTTTAAAGTGTACTTTTTGTCACTTTTTGCAGTAGTGAAATGGAAGGCATCAGGTTGTACTTATGTAGCATATATCATTTTTGTTCCTTTGTCAAAATGCATTGGGGTCAAAATCACCGCAATGGATGCTAATTTGACTTTCCACTGAACTACAAAAGTCAATTAGCCATCGCACATACACATTTCGGAGGCATTAGGTGAGGAGCTGTTATTGAATTGTCTAATATAATAAATCGACAAACCTCCCAAATACATTCCAAATGCCTCACCAGGTCAAATTCTTGCACCGCCCCCCCCAATACTGCACATAATTAATGCCCCAACAGCAGTAGCCTGGGGACTATGTAGACACCTTGCAGTACACAAGCAAATCCTTACTAAAATAATGAAAATTAATTAGGTATTCCAGATGTGAGGGGTTTGAGGATCACGGTCATGTGGGGTCACACACTTGTTAATTTTTTTTATGTGCTGTGCATATTGTAAAGGAAAGTCCATGTTGCCTTTCCAGAAGGCCCATTAACATAAAACCAATGTGACCTTTTTTCTTTCTGTTCTGATGAGACAGTTAAAACAACAAGCTAAACCTTACACTTTAAACTGGCCTACAAGGTTGTATACTAGTCCAGCTGAAAAACAATACATACTGTAAACAAGGGGGATTGTATGTTATTTCTTACCCAGAGAACTGGTAGAGGTGGTGGTGCCAAAAAGGTCAACTGTGGTAGGTAAATCAACCTGAGTTGGGGGGAAATCCTTTTGTTCTTCAGGTGCAAACAAGTCGGTTCCAAAGTGGTCACTTGGAGGAGACTACAGTAAAACATGTTTTACATTTTTTTAAATGAAATTCATATTATATAAAAGCAAGTAAATGTCATTTTCAATAGTCTACATAGGTGTGAAACAAAAGGCTAGACCCAGTAATACCTGCCAGATACAATACTGTTATGATTAAAACATAAACAAAAACTTTTTAGCCACTAAAACATAGTCTGCAATGACTTGATGAGTTGAGAGGGTAGTCTGTACAAAAAGCACTGTAGTCAGGATTAGTTCAGGGGCATTTGCTCAATTGTGGTCTGTCTCAAGTGTGACTAAATCCACAGAAGATGGAGATAATTAATTTACTATCAATTTGTGTGAATAACAATTAGGCATTTCAATTTATTGCAAAGAGACTGATAGAAATACTGTATAAAATGTCATCTTGTCAATGAAAAATCCAAAGTTTCAAATCAAAATATAATGTGGTTTAGATTTTATGTCCCTTTAAACTTTAAGGCCCATGGCCCTTATTTGCTCCCACTGATCACCAGATTAATTTTTAATGGTTTTTGAAGGTCGATAACTTAATTCTATACAAGACATAGGCCTGAAAATTGGGACTCTCGACAATTTGCATTTGCTATTTCAGAATCCTCTATTCAAAATGGGCTAGCCAGTGTTCATTAAAAGTTACATGCATCTCAAAACTGGATTTTGGTTGGGCAGAATATATATTTTTCACTATTCATCACCTGTGAGATTTCCAATTGACCAAGACCAAATTATTCACTTCACTAGTGTTATTTTAAGAATTAATCTTTGAGTAGAAACAAAATATTTTAATAAAAAACATTAAATTATGGGTTTAGAGGGTACTGACCCTAATGCCCCTCAGAACCCCTTTTTCAGGGGGGTGGATGACTACATAGATATGAGATATCACATATCAGACAAATACCGTTTCCACTTGGTATAACACTAATTGTTTGCTAATTTTTAACTTTACATGGACAGGCACTTGCACATCACTGGATTCCAGGCACACACCCACCATGATGTACACAGATCTGTCACATTTTACATAGATTACAGGTAGGACAGCTGTGATTTGTACCTGGAACTCTACTTGATATAGCTAAAAAGGTTTAAAAGTGACTTACTTTCACGATGATCGCTTCATCCTCAAGACACAGCAGGGTATCACTACCATTCTGGTAAAGAAACAGAAAATCATAAGTAGGATGAATATGTTCCAACTTTTTGATATCTACTATCACCACATACCAGGCCCTCTTGAAAGTAGCTACTTTGCTCCACCATAAAAATTCACATGTTGCCTCAGTTTGCTCAAGTGTCATTTGTGAGGCTTGTTCTTGTTCTGGTGTTCTGAAGATCATCTTTCCCAAATTTCCTAAAGCTTGGATCATGTTTGTGGCCTGTAAAATTTTTAAATAAAAAAAATACTTTTTCAAAAAAGTCCAACATGGCTAACACAACAATTTGGTTGTCGTCACAAATGTCTACACCACAGAATGTCTGAACTACAGAACAGTTTGAGTCAGAGCTTTTGATAATAAGCAGATGGGAACCATGCCTGGCAGAAAAGAGCCGTATGAAGAGCGGAGCTCAAGATATGTTCACTGAAAAAGGGTTATAAAGTCTCAGAGACCTCCATCAGTCTGCCGTGTATTGTGCGATAGTGTTCTCATATAGAGGTAAAGAAAAGCTCTAGACTGACAGCAAAATAGATTCGAAGAAGTCATTAAAGGTGGGTAGTGTCTGTTAATTACTCAACTATACACACAACAAGAAGGAGGTCCATGGCAAGACACCAAAAAGGACGGTGCTGCTGTGAAAATACTGCACATCTGACATTTGCTTAACATTTTGCATTTGGATACTCCACAAAAGTACTGGGGAAATGTTTCATAGTGGTTATGCTCACACTGGTGTGATATTGGGCCTTTCTCAGCATACTGAATAACTCCAAATCAGGTTCAAACCATTTTTTGCATAGAGAGAAATAGGACTTTGTTAAGTAACGGATAGATTGAAACGGCATATTAAAGACAACTAGTGCAGAGCCCATAAAAGATGTGAGAACACAGCCACGATAACTTGTTACAGAAATTGTTTGACTGAAAGTTATGGGTTGTAAGTGTATAGGCTACATTAGGATGGCTATGATGATAAGATTTGCCGGTAGCCTATCTCTTGCAGTGGTCTGTGGCATACATAAATACATTTGCACTAAGTGACTTGTCAGATTTTTATTAGGCGCTCTTTTGCAATGTGGGTTATGACTTGGCTGGTGCTCAGCTTAACTGGTGATTCCTGCATAATTTCGCTGAATATTCATCACGCCCCTGCCCAGGATACAACTTGCCTCCGCCCCCGGATCTCCATATGCACGAAGCCTGTGCCTGAGACAACCTATGTGAACTTGTGTGAAATGAGGTCAGTGTTACAATATGTACCAATCAGAAAGACAACAGGCTCGGCGATTCGTGGCATAGTAGGATGGAACTCAAACTGGCACCAATGTTGGCTCTAGCGATCTCCTTTCTTTGGTTTGAACCCTCTCCCGTAAACCACTTTTAAATGTGTTTGAATTTTGTTACTGTTCATGCAGCATGTTTTTATTGTGTGTGGTTGAGACTGGTGTAGTCGTACACTTTCATTGCCGAAATACTCTTTATTAGCAGAAACTTTCTACCATTGTCTCAGGCACAGGCTTTGTGCATGTGGGGATCAGGGGGCGGAGGCAAGTTGTAGCCTGCAGGGGCGTGATGAACATTCAACGAAATTATGCAGGAATCACCAGCCCTGCATCCGAATACCCTTACTAGCCGCCTGCATAGTAGCCAAAAATGAGGAAGCCACGACCTAGAACATCCGAATACCTTAGTAAACTTTCAGTAGTAGGCGAAGCCGGGCCAAAAGTACCCGGATGGCTTGCTATTTCTGGTAATATTTTGCAGTGTGCAAGCGAACTACACTACGCTATCCCAGAAGTCACTGGGAGGTTGAAAACCGTAGAAGAAGAACCAAAAACTTCCCGCTCGTTAAAAGTAACTAAGATGGCGGAGACTCCGGTCGCTTGTCTGACAGTGTACAAATGTGCACTTCAGTAAATAAAAGCCATGTAAATAGTTGTTCACGTCACAAATGCACATAAATGTTGAGGTTACCTGATAAAATGCAGCTAACCGTTTGCTACAAGCTGGCAAAATCATGACGTTAATGTAAACATCCGGGTCAGAGGACGGGCAAGATGGCGATGTCGTAGTGCGTCCGAATTGTGCCTGCTACTGGCTAGTTTGCTACGTAGAAGCTACTACTGTAACGGTCGAGTGGTAAGCACTGCATAGAACGCAGTGCCTACTAAGGTTTCGGACGCAGGGCAGTTAAGCTGAGCACCAGCCAAGCCGTAACACCGGAATTTAAATGTGAGATGTTCGTCTCCTCTATGTGTCATCTACATACACTGTAGGTGTATGTGTGCAGTGCTGTAGTTTGCTGCTACTTACCTGCGTAGCAGCCTTGCAAATGTTGAGTCGCGTTATGTCCAACATTGTAGCCTAGCATTGTGAGTCCTACTAGCCTGGTGTCGTCAGTGCAACGTCAGAGCAGCGTTCAAGACAAAAGGGAATCGAAGCTTGTTTGACCGATATCTCTGGCATTTTTTGCCCAAACAACACAAACTTGGGACTGCACACAACCGTAACATTAGGACGACGCTCTCCAAATTTGAGATCAGGCGGATGAGTGGTTTGAGAGTTATGCGTGGAACACACAGACAGAAATGTCTTGCTTGTTCAACGCAGGTTAGAGACTGAGCACCGGTCTGTGAAAATATCGTTGTAAGAGTGGAATAGCGCTGCAAATCAGGTAACACTGTATACGGCCAATACTATGTTCCAGACATTGATTCATAGCACCCTTCCCTTTTCCTGCCTGAATTGAGAGAAGCCTGGTGGACATTCAGAGCCCTACACCCCCATCCTATTCCAAGGGTATTCATCAATGTGGGGTCAAATACAGATATGGCAACTACAGAACAACTGCTGGCCTGCAGGGCTATCCACCTCAGCAACATAAGCAACCACCGGTGCCCAACCTGAGGACTTGCCAATCCTGAAACCTAGTAGCTGGAAAAAGGAATCTCAAAGGCAAGAGTGGCACTGACAACAGTGGGGCAGGTACATACTGAACTTATCCATGGCCCCATTCAGTGTGGGACAAGAGGGTGTGGCTGCCTAAGTGAACCTAACAGCATAAGACTGCCACAGAGGGTCTATAGCCACCCTTGGTGAGCACCACACATTACCTTCCAAGTTACAAAAAGGAAAATGCAAACAACAGGGGGGTCGAGCACTGGCAGTCAAGCAGAGGCACCCAAATGAAAACCCCACCTAGGACACCACTGTGCAACAAGAACAGGGCAGAACATTGGTCAGTTTATTTATCAGTCCAGTAATAGTACAGAGGGTAGCTTTACAACAAAACAAACACTTACCGCCAAAGGACTAATAGCTTCATACACACACCACAAGATGAGGATGTTCTTCGACAGATCTCAGTACAACTATGGCACTGGTTTAGTAAAGCAACACGAGTACACAATAAAATTAAAGCACACATTAGACACCTGTTAAAAAGCATGGCTGATCTTTTAAGAAGCCGTGGACTGAGTGGCCAATTGCTTCCTCTTAGAATAGTTGATATACCGAAAAGTTGCATGGTGACTCGAGATGGAATGACTGCATTAAAGTTTGGGACTTTATTTTAAAGCTATGTTAGTCACAGGCTACAATCATTCGAAGCCCATTCAGTCATAGAGAACCAAATAGAAGATCTAAACGTTCTACACAAACACACATACTTACCTATACTTTGCTAAGTGAATGTGTGCTGCAACAAAACTTCTCCAGTAATCACAACTGTGGCATAGCTTTTTTTAATTTACAAACCTACGTCACTTTGTTGGTCTTTTTCTTATTCACTCGTTTTTCTGCGTAGTTTCTTTCACTGACTAATGGAGGCAATCGGGTTAGAAGAACATTTTCAGGTGCAGCATACGTATGCAACTCAGGGTGACCTGTCGTATTTCAAAAGAGCAAGTACTAAACGGTTTCTCATGGAAGTACTCCTTTAAGAACATGCCTAAGCTAAGAGTTATTACACCCAAGGAGCATAGAGAGGCGGTTGGCAAAGGGACTGGATCAAGCCACGGCATACCAATCACATATTCACGAAAAACGTACCGCTGCACATTGTCTGAAATAGGTTTCAGCAATTTCATCTGCGTTCATTCTCTGGTTGGGAAGGGAGGGAGGGCTGAGAAGAGCCTGTCACTGTTGCCTCGTAGCCTTGTAAACCAGCCTCTCGTACTTCATTTCATTTTGTACAGAGGGTCTGGACCAGACACCGTCAGAAATAATTTCTTCCTGGAGGTGTGGACTCTGCTGAAGTTTAAAATAAGTGCCTCTGCCTTTACCCAATCGCTAACACCTGGTCGTCACGTATGCAAAGCGCATAGCGGTACATCAGGGGTGTCCAAACTTTTTGCCAGGGGGGCCGGATTTGGCGAGGTGAACATGTGTGAGGGCCAACCATTGTAACGACACGATAATAACACAATAGGAATTACAATAATAATATTAATAGTACTACTAATATTAATAATATGCAAATGAAGTACTTAATGATTTTTTTGTTGCAATGGCATAGTTTTTATGTCCACATTTCAAACACAAATGAAAATGTGTGTTTACCAAAATTACTGTGCATTTTATATTTAAAGACCAGTAATAAAATGCAGAACAAGTCTGAGTGAAAAAAAAAACACTATTCATAATTCACTGTTATACATAACATACTGTTATTCACTGTTACGTGTAAAATGTAAACGTGAATTTATACCATGTGAACAAGAAAATAGCACTAACATTTATCTTATTCAGAAGTACAAACCACTGAGAGTTTTGATCACAATTACACACACACATTTTAGAATTTATTTAGCCTACCCCAGAAGACTAAACAAGCAACTCTCCTGCACTAATGTGATGGGTGGTACTGAGATTTCGATTGCTGCAAAAATGCCTGCAAAAAAAAGTCTGGCTCAAACGCAGTGGTTTTGATGATGTCACGCAAGTGAGAGTCACTAGTCTTGTCCTCACGCGGTTCTTGTTAAAGTTCAAAAGTGAGAATGTCTTCTCACAGGTATTCGAGCGAAATAAGCTCAGCATTTTCTTGGCAAATGTCCGAATCTCTTGGAACCTGTCTTTATCCAGCTGGTGTCGACTTCGACAGTCTGTGTCAGTGTCGCACTGCAGTTTAACGAGCATTCTTTCCACAACATACGTGAGCTTCACAAATACCATTTTCTCCCGGAGTGGAACATCACGGAAAACCGCGTCCATTCTCATCCTGGCTCGCTTGCTATTGCGACTGTGGGGGCAGAAGCAACTTAGATATCCGAGAGGTCATCATGTCGTTTTGAAGTGTTCTTGTGAATGTTGTGATTACATATTATTTCCCTCATTTTTACAGTGTTCATTGGTCAAATAAACGTCCGTATGAAAGAACCTAACCCTGCTGTTAAGAGAGCTAATAATAGCAACATCACACGACATAATAGCAAGATGTATGATTTTTCTTTCCGAAATAAAACCGCGAATAATGCCTACCAATAGGTAGGCTAGTAAGTGTGTTGTGGTCAAAAAACAATATTGTTACAATGTCGATATACTTTGGGTTGGTACTGCCATAAACTGCTGAATAATTCAAGAAATGGCAAGGCATTGAAGACTATTAACACTATTAACTGTTCTCTGCGTGGCCACGCAGTTATGCGCGCGATTTAGCATAACAAAAGAATCACCGGCATTCCGCGTGGGTAGTTATGGCTCTGTAGCAAGAAAGGCTACTAACACCTGTTTTCCGGATTTGGCCCGCGGGCCGGACTTTGGACATGTCTGCACATGGTATGACCGCCGCAGTGTATTGAAATGTGGGAACTGTTGGTATGATGAGTGTGTGGAAGAGTAGTGTTGGGAGGTAAGAATTTATGTGGAAATTATTTCTTGGAAGTGGGCATGAATGTGGGTTTTGAATGAATGACATTGTGTGTGTTTGTATAGTGTGTAGGAGTGATTTCTGAAAGGAATAGGCAAAATGAGATTTTGTACAATTACAGCGGCTGCTATAGGCCCAATTTTATGGCATGTGCTGTGCTTTTAGAGGTCTTTGTGTTGATCGTGCATGAGATATTTTATGATAGATGAAAGATAAATCCTTTGATAACTTTTTGTCAGCATTGTCTGTAGATAACATATACCAAATTTGGTGAGATTCAAATTAACGGCCTCTGACAAGTTCATTTGGATTCGTTTTCGCAGTGTTGAAATTTCATGGACATTGTTTTTGTTGGAAGTGGGCGTCGACCAGTGTTTTTAATAGGTGAGGGTCAGTAGATTTCACGATAAAAACAAATTGGTTGTAAACGTTAGCATTCTCTAGATAATAGGCAAAATGACGTTTTGTACAATTACAGCACCCCCTATGGACCAAATTTTAAGACGTGCTATGCTTTTAGAGATCTTTGTGCTGATTGTGCATGACGTATTTTGTGCAGTTCCCACCTTTTCAGTCAAAGATATTGGCAACTCAAAATCCCAATTTTTGCATTTACCCATATCACTAGGTGGCGCTATGCTTCAAGTGAGTGTTTACAGGCTGGGTCGATACACCTCTGTAACACCGACATACTAACACAAAATCGTTGTCTTGGGCAAAATTGTTGACGAGTTATTTAACAAAAACTGTTTTTCAATACCTTCGACGATAAACATCGCCCCCTATGACAAAATGTCACAAAATCTAGTACAAATGACAGGAAAGCTGTTTAGAGTTGGCATGTCAACTTTGACCAAATTTGAGCAATTAGAAGCCAAGATATGGACTTTTGAAGAATTTTAAGCTATGTGGTAAACGTTCATTAACTCAAGGTGGCCCTATGCTTTAAGTAAGTGTTTATGGGCTGGGTCGATACGCCTCTGTAACACTGACATATGTCAAAAAATTCATGTTCTTGGGTAAAATGTTCATTGAGTTATTCAGCAAAAACTTTTGGGCGTGTCCCCCTCTTTGATGGACACTGGCACAGCAGGGGGTGGCCCTTGGGGGCCAAAAGCTTCTAGTCGCTCAAAACGTTCTAGGGCTACATGCCTACAAAGATTCATGTCTCCCAGACTTCCAGTGTCCTGGCAATCGTTGACGGAAAATCACTGAAAAAAAAAAAAAAAGTTGCGGCAACGCTATAATGACCGCTTTCGCTAGGTTCACTAGCGGCGGTCATAATGAGGGCAAAATTGGCCAGCTTGCACACACACAGTTACAGAAATACGCCCCCAACAACGTATACAACAAAGTCCAAGTTCAAAAAGATGGCGTCACACTTCATACTTCACACTTACGTTTGACACCATGTACTTGATGGCTATTCTCATATTTACACTCGTAAGCACCCAGTTTTACACGAAGGCATCAAGATTGCCACGGTTCAGTTACGCCTTTTTAAGCACCACTAATAATGCTTCGGGGCGGGGTAAAGTGCTAATTACATGATACACTTCAGGCATGATACTTACCATGCACAATCAAAGCAAACAACGTGCAATATCTGTGAACTGAGGAGTGCGCAAAATATGTTGCGTTCACAAATGTACATACATCTGGCCCTCTGTGTCTGACTCGCGTGTGCCTCTTCCAAATTACTGACCATATGGTTTAAAGCGGACCTATACTGGAGCAGATCTTGCACGCAACTTCGGTGGTGTTTCTTGCCTTAATTTTCATTGCCACTAAATAAAAAAAGAATGGAATGGGTGGATTAATACCATTTTTAGTTATGTTATTGCTGTAAGTGAAAGTCTATTTGGAACCCTTTTCAAAGTGTGGTATACTGAAAAGCATGGAGACAATTATGACTAATATTTTCATAAATAAATAAATAAATAAATAAATAACAAAAAAATAGAACAGCTTGGCTATAGGTCATTTGCCAGGTATAAGGCTTCATTTCCACTGACTTGAGCGTGTACAGCGCGTGTCCGTGTACAATAGGTTTGTATAGGGAATTGTATAGACAGAATACGCTCAGATCACACATGCGGTGGAAATGGTCTAATCTGTTAACGTGCATTCTAAACGAATACGGACAGGAAATGGGCACGCACTCTACATGCAGAGTGTTTGGTGGAAATGAGCCCTAAGTCTGAAAATCTGACTTGTTTGATCATTTAAAGTACATTTCTCTGTAGTAACACTGCCTGCACAGCTGAATAATCTTCCTGGCACACCAGCTACATGCAGCTCAATGGTGAACTTAAAAGGTCAAAATGCAGGCAAGGAACGCTGGTGTCCTCTGTTAGCCAAATGTTCACTTTTTACTCACTTGATGTGGTGAGTTTAAAAACTAGAAAATGTTATGCAGGTTATGAAGCCAAAACTAACTGTCCACTTTTTCCAGGGGTAGTTTTAGTGTGGTGTTCCTAACATGTCAATCAATGTCTACTTAAAAATGTCTAATACCACATAATGCAAAATAGTTAAATACATACCTTTACAGAACCATCTTCTGGTTTGGCCTGGAGAATATTGATGAAAATCGTTATACATAAACAAATAACTGTTAGATTTGTACAGTATAAACACAATGTAGTGAGGAGGCATCATACTGAAAATGCCATTGCAATATTTGGGTGCAAAACAAAGAAGCTGCACATTTTGTTACTGAGACATAAAAGGTAATTGTTAGATTGACACATACATTTCCAACCATTTGTGTGTTACATTGTGCATTGGTAATGAGGCTGCTTATGGAAAGCAGAGCTATCTAAATACTTTGAAATGACAGCAGAAATGTTTAAAACAATGCCTCAGACATCAGGTTATACTGCAATGACAAATATGCACACCTTCTGCTTGGCCATCACATTGCCACACGAAGCTGAGCATTGTTAGTGGTTCCCAAGCACTTCTAAGCCCCATGTTTGTTGTTAAAACGGAATTTAAAGGACCCCAATACACACACTGTTAGTAACTTTTCTTTGCAGATTGTTTTACTTGGTCTGAGACAGCTGCCATTCTCATGACCCACTCTTAATGTGAGATGTTTGTTCATCACAGATAACAGATAAGCACAGGTAATTTTTTTAAACCTTTCTCTGTCAGAACCCACATAATTTTACAAGAAAGCTCACAAACAGGACAAAGGTCACATCTTTGATCATTGTTCATTGTTGTGCCATTCAAGTAATACAAATAGTTTTCCATGGCTACTTTATCCTATTGGTCTGCTTGGCTTGGCTTGCATTGGTCAACTCAGTTATATTTCACTATAGACTACCAACCTGCTCCGAAGCCTGGGATTCTTTTGTTTTCATATTGAAGATTAACTGGAACAGGTCCTTCAGGTCAATGACAACTGGTTCTGCCTGAGAAGTTAAAGAGGAACAATTCAAATAGTTTCATGGCCATAGGTGTATAAATTCACCTAGCACTTTGGCATGGCGACTGCTTCTACAAACATTTGTAAAAGAATGGATCACACTCAGGAGCTCAGTGAATTGCAGGGTTTCCATGGCCGAGCAGCTGCATCCAAGCCATACATTATGCCAGGGCACATGCCACGTGACCATTTTAAGTGCACGTCTGGCTGTCCTGCACTACTTTTTTTTGTAAGTGCCACAGCCATCAGTGCAGTGGCCTATTCAAAACACTAGGCGATCAACGAGTGAGTTTTAAGCTAACTTTAGCCTCATAACTACCAGCGTAACATTTTTTCTATGGACCCAAATAGGCAAATATTGCTGAAAACTCACTGGCAATCCAAACACTCACCAAAACTTTCAGGATTTACTCAGTTTTATCCACAAACCAGCATAGGTGCAAGCCTGCAGTTCATTTATTGGGCTAACTTATTCTGCATTATCCTATTGTCCTATTATCACTCCTAACATCTTTCCTAAGGAAAAACATTAAACATAAACAGGCCTATACTGCTGAAAACACATACTAAACTTTTTGGATTTATCCAGTTTAATTCCCAAATCAAGATGTAAAATAAGTATGTTCAAATGTGTTGCTGTCTTAATGTGTTCAATCTCTCACCTGCTGAGCTGTCTTGATTGCAAAAAACTGGTGTTGTCCCTCTGCACCACACACATAACCAAAAGCACGACTGTCTGTGACATCTCTGGCAATGAATGAGATCTTATTCACTGCATGTTCATGCTCAATCACCTAACAGCAGAAATGGAGCAAAAATGAATACATAGAAAGATGACTAATACTGTAATAATGTATATATGCTGATGTATATGCTTCTGGTGAGTGCAAAAGTGGTCACACTTACCCCAGTTTTCTCATCAATGATTTTAATTCCTGTAAGGGAGATGATTACCCAGATCCGCTGTTTGTGTTTGCCCTGGGAACGGGCAGCTACTGCCATTCCCTGTATAATATAAACAAATCGTAGCTTTAATTTCCTGTGCTATCACTTTCTCTTTCAAATTTGAATAAATATTACTAATGTTATTCATCAAGACATACTGGATACACTTAGTTTGTAACTATTTTTAATATTTATTTTAAACATGTTATATTTCTTAGTAATAAGTTTCAGTTTAAAATTCAGTAATGAACAATTGTTCATTCCAAAAATAAAACAAGAAATGGGTCTGACAAAATAATCCCCAAATCAGTTACAACAATGCCCATAGGCTGAGTCATGGGATACCTGAAGCCCAGCAGCAACCATTTTCACACAAATGAACTTGACTGAATATTTATTAAATCTGAAGTGGATACTGACATTTTTCTGTTGTTTTATGCAGTTGTAAGCGATTGATAATATTTTGCAGACAGGCGCAAGGTTTTGAGGTATCCCCTGTGTCAATACATGCATTGATAGCACAGTTGACATGAATTGTATTGTTGTGCCATAGCTTTCAATGGGATTTTGGCTGAATACGCTCACATCATGCACAGAAAAATAGACTCGGTTTCTATTTTCTAGCTGCAGGCCGTATTCTGAGCGTATTCACGGACAGAATAGGGGAGGCCGGGGTTGGTTGTCACATATTTTGCTTCCATTTGAATCCCTGAAAAAAGATGTTATGAATAGATTCCCTATCAATGTATAATGTATGCTTAAAGTGTCAGGCAGGACTGGAGGGTCGTAAATAACCTTAAATTCATTGTGTTCAAAAGATATGGGCTGCCAAATAGACATTGACAGCTTGTGACAACTGTGTGAAATTTTTTCAGAATGTAATTCAGAATGTTGGAAATATAAGTATAACACACAGGCATTGGGAATATCGACACTGGGAACAATGAAATAAAACATAGACTTGCTGAATGCATACTATTTTATAACATATTATTTAAATATACATGTTATGCACCAAAAGATAGATTAGAACAATTAGATAGGCCTATTGTTACTATTTAAATTTGTGTGTGTGTGTGTGTGTGTGTGTGTGTGTGTGTGTGTGTGTGTGTGTGTGTGTGTGTGTGTCAGAGAGTGAATACATATATGGCCATTGGTGGCACATGTGACAACCAACCCCAAACAGAGTGTGACAACCATCCCCAACTGACCTTGTATGCTAGCAGTGACGCTAGCAGCCACAAGTTGTAGTATAACTAAGAAAAAACATATTCAAAATATAGCTCTGTCTTTATACTTTTTAATGGTAATAATTTTTCTAAAGTCAACCCATTAGTTACTAAACTAGACAAGAAAACTTAAAGTTCTGATAATTTACATTTTGACATGAAAAATTTTAATATTGATCTCACCTCAAAACTTTGTGTCAAACACTTGAACTGTCAATGTAGATGACTCGTAACACTAATTCTGAACATTTCTATGTCAGCGACGTTGATCAGCGCCCTTTAGTGGCCGAGATATGATGAGTGTGACAACCAACCTGTGTGACAACCAACCCCGGTCTCCCCTATGATCAGATCACGCATGCAGTGTGAAGAGTCTAATTTGTTAACATGTTTTCTAAACAAATACGGACAGAAAACTGGCACGCGCTGAATACACAGAGTGTTTCGTGTGAATGAGCCCTCACAATACGCTCAGGTGCTGTACATGGTTGCGTGCTGTACACGGTCAAGTTGGTGTGAATCAGCCCTCAGGCAAGTCTCAATTGACGCGATCCGAGTAGAATATATATCGTCCAGCAGGGGGCAGCAGAGTCGACAACTTAGTGCATTCAGGGTGGATTGCTGATTTTAGTGACTTCTGGTCAGATAGCATGCTGATTGAAAACAAGCAGATGTCGGTATTTTGATGTTCCTTGCAAGAGATTATCAGCAGTAATTAGTCATGGGTTTTCAGTGTGATGCAGTGGAATGTACCTCCCATGGTGACAAAGCAAAGAAGCTTTATAAGTACCCCTTCATGGCAGGGCCTATGTGGGTAAAGTGGCACTAAGGGAAGGAAATCACTGATCAGACATAAGGGGAAAGACAAGTTTGGCAAATATATGGATAAACTGAAACTTAATAGAAACTCTAGATTATGTTCACGTGGGAGGTAAATACCGGCATCAGCTTATTTAGTCTGAGTTTTTTTGCTTTCGCTTTTTTGTTTTGATTTTGTGTCGAAGATTTCTGGAACACTGAAAGACCAGATCCGGATGATATAGAATAAGCTGTTTTGGTGGCCAAAAAGGCAGGTAGACTGAAATCATTTGTCGCGGAATAACTTGCCAACCCTTGCAATTGAGAAGACCAAATTTTATTTGTACCTTGGGCTCGACAAGGTGAATACACTTAGTCTATAAATGATCATTTGCCATGTAGTGTCACCTAAGGAATATTGTACATGTAAAAATGGAGGTTTTAAATTGCCACTATCTTGGCCGGAATAAGTCATTATCACATATAATTTGCTATATAGGACCACTAACCTCTTGAAGCACATGTTTCATAAACTTTGTCCCATAAGGGGCATTTCCAAAAAATTACATTTTGGCTAATAACTACGAAAGAGTAACAATTCCTGGTTCCCCACATTCCCGGAAATGACTTGCTTCAAACCCATTAGGCCACATCCCTTTCTGTTGCCAATATTTTACAAAATTTCATTAAGAGATGAAAGCGAAAGTAAACTAACTCCTCTGAGGGCGTTCATCCAATTGTCAGGAAATTTGGTATACCTCATCTGCATATGTCTTGAAAAAAATTTATAAACCTTTTTCAAAAGGATACATCAATCAATATTTGAAACATATTTTGTAATTACAGTACACTCATTATCTTGCTTTGTAATTGTACAAATTTCATTAAACCTCACTTACAGTATACCACGGCTTCGTTCAACTTCACATTGTGATGCGTCCTTTAGAACGGTTATTAACTTTCTATATACACACAGTTATGATGTAGTCCCTGCTTTCCGACCTTATTATGTTTATGTATCAATGCGCCATGTTAGTGGTGAACTGTAAATAAACAAGTAAAGGCGTGACAGCTTTAGCAAATGATGAGCAAATGGAAGAACACAGAGTTGCAACATGTTATATGCCTTTGAGATCATCTTATAGTGCTGTCGCGCTGCATGCTGGACTCTCTACTAACGTGATTTTACTAAGCAAGGCTTAACAGAACTTTGGAATAGCTAGCTTGACAACCAAAGTCATGGAACTAACGACTGGGTCTTGGCCATAGCAACCTCCAGTTTGGAATTAGCAACGGCAGTTTGTCCAGTAAGTTATGAAAAGACACATCTTGTGGCGAATGAAAGTAGTTCTACAAATAAGTTTGTTTTAGGGATTAAAACGTGGAAATGATTACCTGAAATTAACATCACACCTCCATGGGCACAACGTTCTTTAAAATCACACCACATTTTGTCAAAATCTATGTGTAGGGTGAGTGTGTGAGTGCTGTTCTCTTACAATATGTGAAGCTAAAATATTTTTTTGTGGAGTAACTTGTCAACCGTTGGAACCAAAAAGACCAAAACACTTTTTAGACCTTTTGCTCAACAAAGTGAACTCAGCCCATACATTTTCATTTGGCATGTAGGGCCACCTAGGGAAAATTGTATGTGTACATATTGAGGTTTTGAATCACCAGCATCTTGCCCAGAGAAAGTCGTTATTGCATCAAATTTGCAATGTAGGATCATTACTCCAACCTCTTGAAGCATATTATGTTTAATACATTTTGTTTCATAGGTGGAGCTATAATTCCAAATAAATACATTTTGGCTAATAACTACAAAATGATAAGATAAAGAAATACAATTCCTGCATTCCCTGAGACAACCTATTTATCTCCAGATAAGGTCTTCACAACATTTTATAAAATGCTTTCAAGAGTTAAAGAGTTGCGGAGTTACACACCAATCAGTATTTGAAATATAGCTGCAAGCAGCGATGATGGGCCAAGCAGCAAATAAGCCCTAAGTTGCCATGCCAACAGAATGAACTCAGGCCAGAGAGACGGTCCTAAGCGACCACAAGAAGTTTCATGTGAATACAATGAAGTTTGGCTGAGACATAAGGCCACATCCTCTTTTGCGGCTTCGCTATCGAAATTCATTGGCTGTGACGGCCGAACGCTTTGACAGACAATAAAATCACATCACGTGGGTCAGACATAGTCTGAACACCATATGTATGCCATTTTGTGGCAACTGGCCAAAATATGTTATTAGTGGAAAACCTTTGATTATTTTAATTTATTCCAACGGAGAGGGCCTTGGGAAGTTATGTAGTGCAGTTCTGCCAAATTTAGTAGTGATATGTCAAAGGGCTGCCAAGATATGAGCTCACTTCCTGTTTGCCGTCTTTGCTGCCAAATTTGATTGGCTGTCACGGTGAAACAACTACAAAAATCAAAAATCCATCTCATAACCTTTGTGTGGATTGGTCCAAATATGCCGTATACCGATTTTCATGAGAATCAGTCAAAAATTATGAGCTGTGAAACTTTTGTTTCAATTTCAAAATTAAAAAAAATGGTGGAAAATGTACCTAGGCAGAAATTGATGTCATAGTGTGCGTTAAACTCGGCATCGTCCAAGGATTCCAAGGATACCACATTTTTGCAGAATTGTACCTCCAACTTTGACCAGTTGGTGGCGCTAGAGAGATTGAGGTGGCAACATGAAACTTGTTGAAAAGAATCATGGAATTGTACAGAATCAGTGTGCCAAATTTCACAACTTTTTACCTTACTGTTCTATGGGCTGCCATAGACATCCCATTCAAAATAGCTTGTTGTCAGATATGACAAAAAACACATTTCTGCTAATTTTAGCGCCCCCTAGTGGCCAAATTGCACCAAATTCGGTGTGTCCACTTGGGAGGTGGTGGTGTAGTGATATACTACTAAATTTATTAGTGATACGTCAAAGGGCTGCGGAGATATGAGGTCACTGCCTGTTTGGCGTCTTTGCCGCCAATTTGGATTGGCTGTCACGGTCAAACAATTATGAAAATCAAAAATCCATCTGATAACTTTTGTGCGGCTCGGTCCAAAGATGCCATGTACCAATTTTCATGAAAATCGGTCAAAAATTGTGACCTGTGAAAATTTAGTTTCACTCTGGACATTTCCTAAAATGGCGGGAAAATTTGGAGGCAAAAATTGATGTCATGGGGGTTGTTGAACTCAGCCTGAAGAAAGGATTCAGAGGACATGATTTTTTTGTTTCAAACCAAAATGCAGTCACAGATATAAGCCAAAACACAAGTTTGCTTATTACAGCGCCCCCTGGTGGCCGAATGACACCAAATTTGTTGTGTTTATTCAGAATGTCATCTTGTATCACATGACCAAATTTGGTAATGGTTTGTTAAAGCGTTGCCAAGATATAAGCTTACTTCCTGTTTGGTGGTTTTCCCGCTGAACTGGATTGGCTGATTTGAAAAGCTGGATAGGGCCATTATTGGGACATACCAAACTTTGATCGGAAATGAAAATAAAGTCTTATATGAAAACACATTAAGAGATATAAACCAATATGAACCAAAAAACATTTTTGCTCATTACAGCGCCCCCTAGTGACCGAATTGCACCAAATTCGGTGCGTCCCCTTGGGAAGTGGAGTAGTGATACGTCAAAGGGCTGCGGAGATATGAGCTCACTTCCTGTTTGGTGTCTTTTCTGCCGAATTCGATTGGCTGTCACGGTCAAACGATTACGAAAATCAAAAATCCATCTGATAACTTTTGTGCGGATCGGTGCAAAGATGCCACATACCAATTTTCATGACAATCGGTCAAAAATTGTGACCCGTGAAACTTTTTTCGCGTTTTCGACATGTTTCAAAATGGCGGAAAATCTATCTAGGCGGAAATTGACGTCATGGGGTGCGTTGAACTCGGCATGGTCCAAGGATTCCAACGATACCAAGTTTTTGAAAATCGGATGTACGGTTCAAAAGTTACATGCAGAAATGTACCTCCAACTTTGACCAGTTGGTGGCGCTAGAGGGGTTGAGGTGGCAACATGAAATTAGCTGAAAAGAATCATGGGACTGTCCAGAAGGAGTGTGCAAAATTTCACAATTTTTTACCATATGGTTCTATGGGCTGCCATAGAAACCACATACGGAAGAAAGGTGAATAATAAGAAAACATAGAAACACTAAAGGTGCCTGCGCAGAGCTGCTTGGCCCCAAATATAGCTTGTAATTAGGGTGACCAGATAGGACTGGCTGAATTTCGGGATGTTTTTTTTTGGGGGGGGGGGGGGGGGGGACTTGCTGATGGCTGATGGTAGCCTACATAGACAATAAATGTACGTTCTATGTAACGGGAGGATGGTCGCTGGTGTCTGATAGCCTACATAGACAGTAAAACCTGTTTCAAACCTGTCACAAACATGTTTTTATTCAAAGATCAAGTCTAAGTCTAATTAATATTTCTCCTACCAGCCAGTTAAATGCTTATCACAATGGCTTATCGTCAATGCATATTCGCGCCTAAATTGTATAGAACGTCAAACAATAAACAAAACAGATACATTGTAGCAGGGGCTTCGTGCACGGGCTGCATCCGCTGCATCTCAGCAGTAGTCTTGCAGTCGACTTAACCTCTCTACGAACAGTTTTTAATGTTTATCGGGAAACAACTACTCAGTATTCTGTTTGAGTGCAATATCGGAACCTTTACAGCTGGATTCGGGATTGTCCCGCATTTTTCGCGACGTCTGGTCACCCTACTTGTAATTTACATTAAACTCAATGTCTTGCTTTGTAATTGTTCAAATTTCGTTAAACCTCCCATACTCCCAACGTTCTCTAAGACCACACTAAATTTTGTGTGTAGGGGGCACAGTTCCCTTACAAAATATAAAACTAAAATCAGTTTTTGCGGAATAACTCGCCAAACGTTGCAACCAAGAACACCAAAATCTTGTATACCTTGTGCTCACCACTTCGCCAGTATCTTGGGTAGAGAAAATCATTATCACATCAAATTTGCCATGTGAACCACTACTCCAAAATCTTGGCGTACAATATGTTTTGTGAACTTTGTTCCATGGGGGGGGGGGCACTGTAATTAAAAAATAAATACATTTTTCCTAATAACTACAAAACAATGAGTTTTAGGAACACGATTCTTTTTTTCCCACATTTCCTCAGAAGCCCACATCAAAGACTTTAAGCCACACCAATTTTGTGAAACTTTGTGTTCTATTTTGAAATGTGAAGCTAAAACCAGTTTTTGTGTGTTCACTCACCAATTGTTACACCCAAAAACCCCACATTTTTATGATAGATACATTCGCCCCTACAAGGTGTATCAACTTAGTACATAAATGGTCATTTGTAGTGTAGCACCAACTAGTACAAATGTGACAGCTGCAACTTTTAATTGCCAGTGTCTTGGGCAGAGAAAGGTATTATCACATCAAATTTGTCATGTAGGAGCACTACTCTGACCTCTGTAAGCACATTATGTTTTGTAAAATTGGTCTATAGGAGGGCTTATAATTCCCAAAAATTACATTTTGGCTATTTACTACAAAACGATAAGGTATAGACACACAGTTCTTTTTTCCCCTCATTCCCTGGGACCCGCATCAAACACATTCAGCTTTGAACAATTCTTAAATGTTCTCAGAAATTCGTACAAAACTTGCATTGCCAGTATCTTGGGCAGAGAAAGTCATGATGGCATCAAATTTGCCATGTAGGATCAATACTCCAACCTCTGTAAGCACATTATGTTTTGTAAAATTTGTTACATAAGGGGCGCTACAATTAAAAATAACATACCTTTTGCCAGGAAGTCACTACCTTTTGACATTTATTCCATAGGGGCATTATAATTCTCTTTGTGTTGAACTTTCTGCGCACTACAGCGGTCATGCTATGTACCACTATACAGTGCATCTACTGTAATTTAGTTTGTTTCTAATACCATATTTTATTATGTGATGGTGAGCATGATGATGCATTTTTTTTATCTGTTAACATAATTACAATTTCTGTCTGTTAACAACCATAGGTCACTACAGCCACAATAGAAATATACTGTAGGAGTGAGGATTTAAGGGCGAAGAGGCAAATGCCTCAGACATACCTTTAGCTTCATCATAGAGTCCTGACTCAGTTTATCACCTCTGGCTTCTGGAACATCGTCCACACCAATGAGCTTAGCTTTGTATCTCACACCATCTCCCTGGAACCTGGCCAATAAGTACTCATCTGTCTTCTCTGAAATAAACAGTAAAAGTCTAAGAAAGAGTACACTAACAAGCCTGTTCACTAAAACTATTACATAGCACCCCATTGCCAATTACTACTCTGGACTGATGTTTTTTAGGATATATTGAGGATTTAATAAAGTGGAAATCCATTCATCCATCAATAAGGGGCTGACATCTATGAAGACAACATACATGCTTTACCCTTTTTTTTGTCTTTTCCCAAAGCAGCCTTGTTTTCTGTAGTAGGTGATGGCATTGTTTCAGAGGGCAAAGCATCTGAGGTTACAGCAGTGGGTTCCATATCACTTGACATGCTGACGTCCAAGCCTTGACTCATATAAAATGGCATGAAAGACATGGGTCACAAGGTAGTGAGCAGTTCTAACTCCAGAATAAAACAAAAATCAAAGTAAATCAAGTAAAAACAAAAGCATTAGTTACCTGTTGAGTATGGTGATCGAACCACATATAACTATATTGCATTTAGCGGATCCAAATTAACTTACAAGCAACACTACTCAACTAAATTTCTGTGGAGCACTAAAAGCAACACATGTTAACACATCTGTGAGAATAACCAAGAAACCAGAACAATATATATATATTTTAGTTATGATCTATAAGGATTTGCTATGCCATGTCTCCAGGCTACAGTCTAAAGAGTCTAAACAGTCTCCAGGCAGTAATCATATAACACAAATGGGAGAAATCCTCATGAGCTTGCCCACAGCACCTTGATAATAACATCCTGCTGTCACATCTTCACTCACAATAATCATCTCTTTCAAGTAAAAAAACGTCAACTTCTCAGACATAAATTGATGTATTTTTGGTTATTATTATAAGACCTACCTTCTGTTCCTCTTCCAGCCACAGTCCACAGAAGATGTATAAATGAACTGAGAGAATTATGCTGAGCAAAGCTGTAATAGGCTCAAAGGTTGCACTGTTAAATTCCGTTAGGCTGCTCTTCCTTGTTTACCCACAAGGGATCTTGTGACACCTCACAATGTAGGCAAATGGCCCTATATTCCTGTTTATTTATTGCAAAAATGCATTTTGTGGGTTTAAATTATGTAAAGTGTTTGGTAAACAGTGTGTCACCTATATACTGCTAAAAATTGTTGTACAGTTAAAATTGTACAGTGTATTTCATTAAAGCCATTTACCAAAAACTCTGTAACACACTATAAACAATAATTGTACAGTAATTTATGGTAAAAGAAATGTCTACAGGAAGCCTGTCTTTTCACCTCTCCTCTTTAATGCATTGGACAATACATTCAGCTCTGGCACACATTACAGAGCCTCTGATGAACAGCTGCTTCGGCTGTTGTGCAAACAGCTTCAGATGTATTTTGCAAAAGACTTTCCATTTATTATGCAATGTCCTCCTCCGTTCCTACTTTATCCTCAACCACATTTGTTTAACATGTTACCTCATGTTTTTGAGACTGGCGAGGTAATACCCACTTGTTATTTTACAGTGTCTTTAAGGTAACAAAAGTTGGTATTGTAGTGTCTCTCTGTTACATTAATCTTGGTTTGTACCTCTGTATATTCATTACAACTACTGGACAGCAATAAGCACACTTTACTTCAGATAAATGCTTTAGTATACCACACTAACACCACACACCATTCAAGGTACTAAATTAAAACTTAGTTAATTTTGTAAGGACGTTACTCAGTAAAAATGAAAATATGGCATATTACTCTTCATGCACTGCCCTTGGTAATTACACCTATGGGTTTTTAAATTTAATGATTATACTTTACAACACACCACACCAGTCCAGGTTGCTCAGTAACCCTGAAAGAAATTATGTGCTTTAAAAAACCCATTTGTCAGCAACTACAGCAGAACAACACATCTGTTCCTTTGTCTATGTCAGCACATAAAACAGTGTCTGCAGCCCTGTTCTGTTGCAGTCAGACTGAGCAGAGTAACATTACTCTCCTTAGGTGTTACCACAAGACTAGAGTTGAAACATTAACTGAGCTACCCGGTCACCTAGGCACTGTGCACTGCATATCTCAAATAACTCAAATTTAGTACACATTTCTTCATTTGAGACAGCTGCTTCTGAGTATCTACTAGATATTTCTTTTTGTATGGGTTTAAAAAGCCCTAGTTATGTAAATGGAATAATGCACTGCAGCTTGGTAAAGCAAATCTGACCATTTAAAGCACTACTGTGCAGGCCACATGAAAGAGGTGTGAAATTTAATTGGCTGTTACTCAAAGGTGAACAACCTTTTTCTATGGACCTTGCCTTTTAGCTGCCTAAAATGCATAATAAGTAAAACACATATGTCCACCATTTGAGAACAAAATGGTTAATGTGCATTAAACATTTCAGCAAATAGTCTGGTTTGCATAACAGCAATCCGGCAGTTGTTTATTTATTTCAACGAATTTTCAGCATATTTATTGAAAAAGCATTTAACACAGCATTGATTCTGTTTAATAAAGCCACATTTCCTCCAGGTTAATTCAAGTTAAAATATCTGCATTGCCTTATATTGTAAAAAGACCAGATGCAGGTTGCAGTAGGTTTATAGTAAGATGTGGAGTGGATAATGGATCCATGATGTACCTCGTGTAACTGTATAACATTATGGGGATTCATGATCCAGTGTCAATTGCGAACCTGTGGCCTTGTTTACAAACATTGCATATGAACAGGAAAAGTTCATGCCACTCTTTACGCAAACTTTGGGATTTATTAAAAGCAAACTTGACTGCACACAGGTTCTGACCCATGAATTACGCACGAAAAAAGGTTAAAGGAAAAAAAAAGACCTCAGACGCAAATGTAAAGAATGAGCTTAGGGTGATTCAGTGATTGAAAGTGAATAAAAAAAACATATCACTTATTAAGACGTTTTTGCATAAAACTTGTAAAAGCATTGTTCATAATAAAGTAAAAAGTGGTTTCTAATACAAAATGTTTTTTTCTAAAACTGTAAGCTATTTCAACCACAATGTAGGACACTGTGCTTTAAGAAGGGGATTTTAAAGTTATTATAATAATTACTGTTTTGAACAAAGCCACAGTAATCATCATGCATGTAGCTGATCAGTTTAGGCTATAGTGTAAGTGTAGTTTGCTGTGGTAAGCCCAATAATGCACTCTTTGGCACTGATGGGGATATTGCAAATTAAACACGTGGAAAAGCCATGAATAGCTCTGGGTTCTGGTTGCAGACTACTTGGACCATTCTATACAGTGGCCGACAAGGGCCAAACACACTGCAACTGCCGAACGCGTCTCAGTTAGAGAAAAGAGAATTCACAAATTGAAACAAGTCTAAATGAGGTACAAAAAGAAACGTGGTGCAAATGAAAAAACGAAGAAACAAAGACAAATGCATTATCATCAAATGCGCTGCAAAGAGAAAACACAAGGGGGTCTGGCAGGCCAAAGTTAATATTATGGTGGGTTTAATTTTCTCAGTAGCTAAGATGTTCAATCGTATCTTAGTAAAAATAATAATACTTTGAAATAAATGTCTTCTAACCGAATTAGCATTACAATAGCAAAATAGGCAGAACAATAGACAATAGTTTCCTACATAGCATAACCAAAATGATTACAATCAGCATCACATTATAGGAAAACTCAAACTAAGTAGTCTAAGATGGGACAGACAGACACTGGCAGAGCAACATGTTGCCTCTGAACCAGGAAATGCACATCCGCTGTTTTCACAAAATAATTGAAAATAGACCAAAGCCATTCTAAATTTTCAAGGTGGTGCACAAGCAATTTAAACAACTCAAGAAGTAACTGAAATTAGTGGAATTTGCATAGTGAACAAAACGAGAAGCCAGCGACTGATAATTCTCCCTAGTCAAAAGCAGGAACAATATGGCTTTTAACCCCTGATGAATCATGTCAAGCTCACAGGATGTCCACACCAACAGAATGTGCTGAGGTCAGTCTCTCAGGAAGCTTTGAGCCATGTGGGTTTTATTTTGCAACTGATAAATCACCAGAAATTTCCTGAGCATATTGCAGCTTTTTCTATCTGTTCTTAAGTCACTGAGTAATCGAGTCTCCCAACATCTCCAATAAACAAGCAATATTGTAAACCTCCTCTTTCATGTTCATATTTATCACAGTAAACCTCCTCTTTCATGTTCATATTTATTGCTTGTAGCTTTTAATTTTCTTTGATGAACCTCTCCATGAACTATCTCAAATTGATGCATAGAATGCTATTAGACCTCCATAAAATTTCCACACCTCTAAAATGAAAAAAATATTGTACTGGTGTTTTATCATTTTGCATTTTATGATAAGCAGTCATTTGGAAAAGGTAAACAATACACTTTTTTATTCACCTGAGTAGGTAGAGAGATGTCATAGATGCACTGTAAAAGGCTACATGTCATAGAAAGTTCACCTTTCAAATACTGGAGTAAATTTTGGGGGATATCCAGTAAGGGTTGACCAATTATTGGCCTAGCTGATCATCAGTGTCTATGTTAGATCTCTCTGCACCCCCACTGGCCTTGCAGTGGTAGTGCAACAGCCTTTGGGTGGTGATTCTCTGCCTTTTGGTGGGACTCAATCACATGATTAAGCACACTTGTGAAAGTGTGGCTATACAACCCCTTGTGTGCCACTCTCTCTCTCTCTCTCTCTCTCTCTCTCTCTGAAGCTCTCACAATGCTCTTTCTTGTGTTATTTGGTTGGTTTGTGTGAGGGTGCTCATCTCCTTATTTATCTTGGTTTTAACCTTGTTTATTTATCGTCATTAACAACTAGCTTACTGTATTTTTGTAACACTCTGTTCTCCATTTTCTGTTACAGCCTATAAGCTGGGCCGTGTGGGAAAAATAGTTTTTTCTCAATTGTTTACACACATTTTCTGAAAGCATGTGTCATGGCACACCAAATACAGGCTCAATCCCTAATGAGACACACAACACCAGACAAGAATCAGTTTAAGATTTTATTTTACAGGTGAGCAGCCACACAGCTTGGTCACAAGCAGCACCCCACCCCAGACCCGCATAAGAGTGGCACAGGAAAAACCACAAGACACCCCACTAGGCACAACAAGGCACAGACAGTCAGGAGAGATGACAGCACAGGTTCACAGCAAATTGTCCACACCAAAAAGTCCACAGCACAAAGCAGTCACAGCACAAATAGTCACAGCAAAAGTAGAAAAAAAAAAAAAAAAAAAAAAAATATATATATATATATATATATATATATATATATATATATATATATATATATATATATATATATATATATATATATATATATATATGAAGAAATACAACTAACACCCAGCAATATTATTTGCACACAATGTATAACAGCACCAAACAAACAAAAAAAGTAATTGAATAGCTTACTGATGCAAAGGCTACTGTAGATGTTAATGGCACACAAAAGAGCAACTCAGACACCCTTCAGGACTACCCGTACTACAACATTAAAAAACATGCAGGCAATAAGGCACACTGAAAGAAAATTACATGCACATGTACCGTTCTACACACCAATCACTGACATCATTAGCCTGACACGGTAATCCCAAGAAAAGGAGTTCACCGGGGCCTCTGCTCGTCACTGAACTACGAGCGACTTGGCGACTTCACCACGCTGACCCAAAAAAAAACAGGAAAACAAAACTTATCAGCTCTGTAGTTCACATATATACGTACGGCAGCCCTCGTAGCGCCGCCAAGCCAAAACCTGCGGAGATGACCGGAGCACGGTGGTCCACGAACCTCCCTGAAGCCACCCCGAAGCTGCACGCCACTGTCCACCACACACGCAACCTCGGTCACAGTCCAAATGTCCGTTGGCTCCCCATGCTTGCATCCAGTCTTTCGCTTTCTCCCTCCGGCTCCGCTTCCAGGTTCCATCCAGCACCCTCAAGTCCCAGACCCTCCAGAAAACAAAACACATCTACTTGTACCAGGAGGAGAGGAGAGTAGACCATGCCCCCCCCCCCCCCCCCCCCCCACACACACACACAACATAAAAGGAATGAGTTGACCACTTCCCTTTAGTTGGCATTAACCAGTAATCCCATAATCCCCTCCATCCGTATATGGAGGTTCTGTCATAGTCCCAGCAGTACCCTGAGCAATTGTACATGCCAACACAGCACAGAAACACAATACAAGGTTTAAACAAAAAAAAAATGTGCCCCCCCCCCACTAATCGATGGTCGTCCCGACCACTAATCCTGGTACCTTGCTGGCAGCACCCCCAGGTTGGCTCACTGGGACCGCCGTGGCCCCAACCCCACTGCAGCATTTCCCCATTCCCCTCTGGAGGGTCCCCTCCCCCAGCACCATGGATGATGCCTCCTACCTCCCCAGCCTCCCCTGGATCTCTGACTGCCACCTGCCGCCCTGGTTTGGCTGGGAAACCCACTGGCCACCATCCCCACTAGCCCTCCCTTGGCTCCCTGCTGCCTTAAGGGCTTATCTGCCCACCTGCCTGCACCTCCACGAGACCCGCTCCGCCAGCTACTGGGTTGAATACACAAGTTGTTCTGGTGGATGGTACGTAGGGGACTGTCCTTCCCTTCTGGATGTACCACCCAGACAGGCCGGTCCTTCATGGACTAGCTCTGGACTACATACAGTTGGGGATTCCAGGCCCGGCGGCAGAAGTCCCACACCAAGACCCTCTCCCCTAGCAGCAGAGGCTGTGCCTGATCACCCTGGTTAAGCCACCCTTTATCCTGTTGCTGTCGCTGCTGCGTCCGCTCCTTCACCAGCCTGCATGCACCCCGAAGAAGGTCATGGTGCTGGCGGACCCAATTGTGCAAGGTGACCTGCTTCTCTGGCCTTACCAGTCCTGCCATCTGGTACACCAGAAGACAGGCATGGCGACCAAACACCACGAAAAAGGGAGCGAAACCAGTGGGGCTGTGGGGCGTGTACGCGTGCACAACCCCTGGAAGATGCTCCCGCCATCTTGGCTGCTCCCACAACTCCAGCGTGTTCAGCAAGCTGAGGATTGTTTGGTTCATCTGCTCACAAGCCCTGTTCCCCTGAGGATGATACGTTGTTGTTGTCACTTTCCGGCACCCATACAACTCACACAACTGTTGCATCAGATCTGCTTGCAGATGTGTGTTTGTATAGTGTGTAGGAGCGATTCGTGAAAGGAATAGGCAAAATTTTGTACAATTATAGCGGCCCCTACGGGCCCAATTTTATGGCATTTGCTGTGCTTTTAGAGGTCTTTGTGTTGATCGCGCATGACATATTTTATGCAGTTGCTACCTTCTTACTCCAAGATATTGGCAATTCAAAATCCTACTTTTTGCATTTACCCTTATCACTAGGTGGCGCTATGCTTCAAGTGAGTGTTTATGGGCTGGGTCAATACGCCTCTGTAACACCTACATACTAACACAAAATCGTTGTCTTGGGCAAAATTGTTAATAAGTTATTTAACAAAAACAGTTTTTTGACACCTAGCTTCGCCAATAAACATGTCCCCCTATGACGAAATGTCACAAAATTTAGTACACATGAAAAGAAAGCTGTTTAGAGATGGCATGTCAACTTTGACCAAATTTGAGCAATTAAAAGCCAAGATATGGACTTTTGAAGAATTTTAAGCTATGTGTTAAATGTTCATTGACATCATTCAAAACAGTTTATCTCAAGATAAACCCTTTGACAACTTTTTGTCAGCATTGTCTGTAGATGACATACAGTGGTCCCTCGTTATTCACGGGAGTTACGTTCTAAAAATAACCTGCGATAGGCGGAATCCGCAAAGCAGTCAGGTTTATTTTTTACAATTATTATAGATGTTTTAAGGCTGTAAAACCCCTCACTACACTTATACACTTTTCTCAGACAGGCAAAGTTTACACTTGCAAACATACAGCACTTCAAGGTCACACAGCTGGCGGTGAAGATTTATGTAAATTCTACAAGCTGAGCGCATTCTCTACTGTACAGGAGATTGCATGCACCAAAAAAATCAGCGAAACAGCGAGGCCGCGAAAGGTGAACCGCGATAGAGCGAGGGACCACTGTATACCAAATTTGGTGAGATTCAGATGAACATATATAGCATTTACCAATATCACTAGGTGGCGCTATGCTTCAAGTATGTCTCTGTAACACCAACATATCACAAAAATTTCGTGTTGTTGGGTGAAACGTTCACTGAGTTATTCAGCGAAAACTTTTGCCGGTCTCCCCCTCTGACGGACACTGGCACAGCGGGGGGTGGCCCTTGGGGGCCAAAAGCTTCTAGTCGCTCGAAAAGTTCTAGGGCTACATGCCTACAAAGATTCATGTCCCCCAGACTTCCAGTGTCCCGGCAAAAAAAAAAAGGGAAAAAAGTTGCGGCAACTCTATAATGACCGCTTTCGCTAGCTTTGCTAGCGGCGGTTATAATAATCCAGGGCCATGGTCTCCCAAGGGTAGCCACTAGCAATAGAGCACAGGGGCGCCCTGGGCTCGGCCTCTGGCCGGCTAAGCACACATTGAGGACACTCCTGAGCCCACTGGTGACTGTCCCTGCTCATCCTGATCCAGAAGAGTTGCTCCCGTAGTGCCATCAGGAGTCGGGAGCCCTTGGCATGGCCCAGCGCTGCATGATACTCGTCCCACAACTTCCTCTTCTCAGCTGCAGGGGCTGCAATTGCCACCCCGTCACACAGCCCATCACGTGCCGGATGCCGCCTCACCAATACTCTGTCCCTCACCTCCAGTCTCTCCCACTCTTCCAACAGTTGTCTCTCAGAAGGCTGGAGGGACTGACGCTCTTCCCAGGTAAGTCTTTTCCCATCTTGCCACCACTGCCGAATTTTGGCCAACTCCAGGTCCTGTCAATCCACCCATGAGCCTTCCACTGCTGAGGCGCATCCACCTGTTGTCACTGCTGTTGTCTGCTGCCAGGTACTGTTGTCACTGCTGTTGCTGCTGCCGCTGCCTCCGGGAGCTGGGACAAGGCATCTGCGTTCTGATGGTCTGCCCCTGGCTTGAAGTGTAATGAGAAGTCGAAGATCGCAAACTGGGCAGCCCACCTCTGTTCCACAGCCCCAAGCTTCACCGTTTGCAAATGAAGCAAGGGCCTGTGGTCGGTGAAAACTTGGAAACTAGAGCCCCACAGGTAGTCTCTAAACTTCTCAGTCACAGCCCATTTTAACGCCAGGAGCGCCAACTTGAAAGCACTGTAGTTTTGCCTCATGAAGCCCACGACTAGCATAAGCATTGATGCATTCTTGTTCCTTCTGTACCTGAGCTAGTACGGCCCCGAGCCCATGCAGGATGGCATCTGTGCAGAGCTTGAACAGAAGGGAAAAATCTGCGTAGGCCAGAACCGGGGCCTTCAGCAGGGACTCTTTGAGGTCCTGAAAGGCTGCCTCACACTCCGGGGTCCAATCAATGGCCCTGGTCTTGCTACCACCAGTCCCCCTCAGCAATGCATACAACGGCCAGGCCCGGCCTGCAAATGCTGAGATGAACCAGCAGTAGTATCCAACAAACCCCAGGAACCCCAGGAACGAGCGCACCTCTTGAACAGTCTTCGGAACTGGCCATTCCTCGACCGTCTCAGTCTTCCTGGTGTCGGTGGACACGCCCCCTGCGCTCACCACATGGCCCAGGTACTTCACCGAACACTTGAAAAGGTCACATTTTGTGGGCTGCAGCTTCAAACCATGACCATGCAGCTTGGCAAACACCTGTTCCAGGTGGCCTAGATGTGAAGAGAAGTCAGGTCTGTCACGGAACGCGGACAGACAGACAGATGAACCCAATAGCGTAACTTCAACAATAGTTTATTAAGGATTGGGGGAATAGGGACAAAGTCAATAGCTCCGGAGAGCCGGTAGGTATCCACCAAGACGCGGTGAGACACCCAGGCAGACGGGTGGTCAAAACCCACTCCCGGAAGCGGGCGAAGAGTCGTGGGCAGGCGATGGTCGATACCAGGGGCAAGAGCAGAGCGGGGTCGAGGGCAGGCGGAGGTCGAGACCAGGAGCAGGTGAGTCAGCCGGACAGGAGTCGTTACCAGGGCAGTAGAGCAGAGCAGAGTCGAGGGCAGGCGGAGGTCGAGACCAGGAGCAGGTGAGTCAGCCGGACAGGAGTCGTTACCAGGGCAGTAGAGCAGAGCAGAGTCGAGGGCAGGCGGAGGTCGAGACCAGGAGCAGGTGAGTCAGCCGGACAGGAGTCGTTACCAGGGCAGTAGAGCAGAGCCGAGTCGAGGGCAGGCGGAGGTCGAGACCAGGGGCTGGAGAGTCAGGCGGAGTCAGGCAGGCAGGAGTCGGCACCGGAGGACTGGAGATTCTGACAGACAGACAGGGGAGAACACAGGAACAGACGGAAGACGAGCAACACCGGGAATACACAGCCAAACAGACGCAGAGAAGTCAGGAGTCAAAATAGCTTGCCGAGGGAATACACCGTGGTTCGCAGACGGACTGACAAGGAGTGAATGAGAGAGGCGAGTATAAGTAGTAGAAACCCTGGGAACTTAAACAAGCGTTAACGAGGAGTGCAGGTGAGTCTGATGATTGAATGAACTCGTGATAATCACAAACCAGGAAGTGCAGGGGAGACGGAAGATTACCGTAATTGTGAAACGAGGGGAGCGAGTGAGAGAGATAATCTAATGAGGGTCTAAACCAGGAAGTGCAGGTGCAGTGAAACACGGTAGATTGAACCTAAAAGACTAGTAAATGGGTGATAATGAAAAACCACATACGAAAACTCCCAAGCCTAGAGCGAAACCGTGACAAGGTGAGTACAGAATTATATCATCCATATAAATTACTATAAATTCATGTACTTGCCCCCCCTTGCCTCCCCAAGCATGAGTAGCTGAAAGGTAGCTGAAAAACGTAGAATACCTGTAAGAGAGGGGTAGTTCAGGTGTGGGTGTGATCGCTGAGGGTCATCCGATTACAATGAGTAAAAGTGTCTGAATAGCCAGTGATTTTTCTTGATTTCTTGTATTTTTTAATTCTTTACAAGCAGGTCAATTTTGACAGTTTCCTTGTAGTAACTTACAGTGAAATGTGTGTGGTTCTGTAACAGCAAACACAACAAAGGCATACATGAACATTACTATGAAGATAACATACAGGGCAATTAGTGCCCTCCTAAAGAAGAGGATGGCAATTAGCACATCTACACACCTGATGAAAACATAGACTGATAGTCATTTACCTGCACAGCAGTACTACTAAACAGCATGTACTAGATCTCTAACAAAGAAAATAAGGATGGCGCTAGCTTAAGTCAGTGGTAACAAAGCATATAATGGCAACAAAAACCCATACGAGGGGAGCTTAGCAACACGAGTCTTTGAAGGTCAAATTAACTTAATGTAGCTAGGCTAAATTATTAAACAGTTAGGCCTTACATGGACCTTAAAATACTCTAAACCACCGTCAGTACAAAGTTGTAATAATTGCATACAGAACTGAGAATATAAAGAAAGAGCACTTACTTATACATGGACACACACAATCAGACTATTGCACTGAAGTTAACAGACAAGACTGCCGCTGCACTGCCTGGCTTACGGTGACTGCAACAGAACTGAAACTAAAAAACGTGAGTCACATGACTTCTGGCATTTCCATATATGGTCGTATACTAGTGAACATAGCACTTCTACAAGGTCTTCATTACAATACCACTGGGACTTCTTCAAACTTGTCAGCGATTCTTCCAGGGTAGGTGTCCTTGTGCGTGATTGCGTTTAGTTTCCAATAATCAACGCAAAATCTCCACGAGCCATCCTTTTTCTTCTCCAACACTACTGGAGCTGCCCACAGGATGGTGCTCTCTTGAATGCCCCCCCCCAGCATGTCACGCAGCAGCATCCTCAGCTCATTATAAAGGTTAGGTGGCACTAGCCACTAGTGCACTAGTGCGAATGGGAGCGGCATCACCTGTATGGATGGTATGGTACACAGCATCCGTGAGACCGTAGTATTCCTCATCCCGGGCAAACACCTTCTACCATCGCTCAAGCAACCCCTGGAGGTGGTTGGACTGGGAAGGCGTCAACGCAGAGTAGACAAACAGGTAGGAAAGGGGCTACTCACTGATCTTACTTCCAGCCCCACCACCGCATCGGCTTCCTGCCAAAGGACCAGCTGATTCGGTTTTTGGACGTCGTCCCGCCCAAGGCACATAACACGTGCTAGCGGCCGCCAGGGAGGCAGCACTGCTGGGTTTGGGTGGGGGTTACGCACCCGAAGCAACACTCTGCCCTCCTGGTCGGCCCTGGGTGCCTCTGGGATGTACGCCCACACTGCAGTCTTGGTCTGGGGTGCCAACCGACCCCAGGAAATGGCCAGTAGCCGAGCAACCCCGATGTTGAGTCCCCGGTGCTCAGCCGCCTCCAGCCTCCGACAGGCTGCGAAAGCCCGGTCCCAGGCCACCACAGCTGCCCTAGAAAGTGTAGACTTAAACAATGTGAGTTGGTGACCCCCCTGCTGGCGCAGGCCCTCCCAGCAATGTTGAATAACATTTATGCCCAAAATACCATAGGCAGGAGGCAGGTACTCATCTTCAACGACAACCACCCCCTTACCGAGGACTGATCCCCCCCCACCCAAAGTCCAGTAGTGCATATGTGGCGCACCCAAAATAGGTGCCCACAGGTGTGTAGTTGCATTACTACTTTATAAATATAAATATTTTTATATTTATTACTATTACCACTTTAGAACGGCCTAGTGCCCAGTAGGAACACAAGTGTGTGACACGGGGGGGGGGGGGGGAACGGTTGCGGCCGGGGTGCTTAGAGGGCGGACCCTCGCTCGTCCCTCAGTACTGGGTAGTACTGGGTAAAACCCCCATCCTTGTTGTAGCGCACAGTACTTATAACTGAGGCTTGTTTAAACACTTGTTCTTGTATTATTGTGAACTTTGATCATAACAGTTATAGTAGAAAGTTGCCATCGTATGAAGCGGTTAGCTTTAACGTTCAGCAGTCGTCCCGCGAGCCCTCCGACACTGGTTTTACCGTTATTATTTCAGCTAACTGCTAACGTGATATTTTGAGCCCCCCAACACTGGTTTTACCGTTATTATTTCAACTAGTTTAACAAGTATAGATATGCCCACCCACTGGTTTTATGAAAGGGATATTTTAAGAAGTTAAGACATGATTATTGTGACAAGGAATACAAGTTACTAAATAAATAAATACATTTCATTTCATTTCATGAAGGGTATTTTGTAGAGTATTAAGACGCTAGGTTAAGAAATACAGTTTTGATGTAACAGTTATCTTTTGGTAATGAGTGTACAGTATTAACAGTTTTGATGTAACAGTTATCTTTTGGTAATGAGTGTACAGTATTAACAGTTTTGATGTAACAGTTATCTTTTGGTAATGAGTGTACAGTATTAACTAAGCTATGACCCTGAAATGAATGGTTTTCATCTAGATTATATTGATTGAGTATAGTAATGACTTTGATACTTTAATATTATTGTTTTATAAGTAACTTGAGTGTTTTACAGTAATGAACCAGATCTTTATCGGTGCTATTTGCTACTTTGTACAATCTCATTCAGTATGAACGTCTAGTTAAGTAGTTTACTAGGTGGCTACGAGTAGCCTGCTTTTAAATACAATGGAGTTTCCATGCTGTTGCACTATTCAGCCATAGTGGCCTTTTATCACTTGTGTAAGGTGACAGGGTAGATGTAGGAATGCGTTTGGACTACATTAAACATGAGTGTTATGACATGACAATATGAATATGTAGGCCTATTTGTATTAATTACATGATATAATTGTATTGAACATGATGATACTGATGAACGACACAAAAGAAGGTGATATCACTCACCTCCTTCAACTCCGCGTCCTGTAGATGACTTCAGAACAGGCCCTTGCTAAACAGTCACCTGCTATCCAGTTTCGAGGATGCAGGGCACCCGTCTCCCCTGAACGAGGATCTCAACCTCCGGGCTCTCTCCCACAAGGGCGGTTCGCATCGATACCGCTCCCAGTTGCCTTTCCCGACTATTAGTGGCCCCCGCTTGCTGGCAATTGCATTGCATGTGTCCCACCCGGCCACATCGCAGACAGATGGGGCGCCCCTGGTCATCCCATGTGGGCAGTCTCATACGCCGTGGTGGGCGACTGGCCCCCTGTTCTCCACTCCCGGGAACTTCCAGCTGTCGGCGGTTGGCCTGCTGTGTTCTCATCTCAGCCAAAAGTGAGGTCTTTAAATCGGTTACCGAGTTCGCAGCTCCTCCGCCAACTCTACTCGCAATGCCTCCTGAGTTCACAGCTCCTCCTCCAGTGTCTGACTCAGAGTCTTTGGAGTGTGTAAAAACATTAGGTTAATCTTTTATAGAGCAACAATTGAGTCAGTTCTCTGGTATGGTATCACCAGCTGGTTTGGCAATTTAACAGTAACATCTAGAGCCGAGATCTCAAGTCTACTTAGAACCGCAGGCAAGATTATGGGCGTGATGCCCCCCCCCCCAAACCCACAGGACCTCTTTGTGCAGGCAACTATTAGTCAGGCAAATGCTATTTTATCAGACAGTGCTCATGTGCTGAACTGTGAATATTCAGGGAAGAGATACAGGCTTCCCCTGTGCAGACACAATCTTTACAAACATTCTTTTGTTCCTTTATCTGTTAAACTCATTAACAACCAGAGAGGAATGTGATTGCCTGCATGCTCACATGACTAAGTCTGTATTTATGATGACAGAATGAATGTTACTGGTATATTTATTATCATAGTGTGAATGGGCTTGGTATGGGGATGTGGAGGTGTGGGTAGAAGGATGTGATGTGTTATGTGAATGTTGGGGCGGAGGGGGTATGGTTTTGGTAGGCAGGGGCAGTTATTATCTTTTATCTTTTTTATTTTATATGCTGGTAATGTGTGCGTATATTGTATGTTGCTGTGGCTGACTGTTTTTATTACGTGTTTGTATGGTGCTGCTGTTTCCCTATCCCCGAGACAAATTTCTCCCTGGTGGAGACTAGTAAAGAAACCTAACCTATCCTTGAGCTTGTTCCAATCCTGCAGCGGATTCAGCTTGTTGGGGGGAGCAGGGGATGGGGGGCTGTTGTACATCCACCTGGTGTCAAAGCTCTCGGCCACAGCCAGTTCGGTCTCCTTCATGGCCTTGGCTTCCCGGCACGCCTCCTCGAATATCAAATCTGGTTCCCGTCGTACCCGGCATTGGAGCTCTGTCTGTATGTGCCCCGGCACTAACCCCAAGACCAGCTCCATAGCATCTTGTTGTCCGACCCAGTCCCCTGCTCCTTGTTCGGCCACCTGGAATGGGAAACGGAGACGCAAGATGAATGAGCCCACCCACTCCCCTGTCTGCTGCTGACACTTAAAAAATGAAGATCTGAGTTGACTAGTACTTACATTCTCTCCATATAGTTTCTCCAAGAGCATCAAATATTTACTGTCTGTGTCCCTATCCGTATCTTTAAGTAACTGAATTTCCCTCGTTGCATCAACTTGGAGAGCACTCATTACAAAATCAACACTTCCATTTGGTTACGCCACTCAATAAAAGGAATTTGATTACTCTTTCCCTCATACTTAGGTACCCATGGCCCACCCAAAAACCACGGCACCATCATCATACCACTGTCTGCTGCCCCAACTGGTTAGTCAGCCATGGTGTTGTGTCCTGAAAGGGGATCCGCCGACTACCGCCAAAATTGTTGTGGCACAGTTTAAGATTTTATTGTACAGGTCAGCAGCCACACAGCTTGGTAACAAGCAGCCCCCCACCCCAGACTTGCATAAGAGTGGCACAGAAAACACAACACCACAAGACACCTGTTAGGATAGGCAAAGGCTAGATGGCATTAGGTAGACACCACACTAAACATTGACACACCTCATCCACCAGGGGGAAGTGTTTGTTTACTGTGCCTGCCCATAAAAGGGTAAGAGGTCACAGGAAAAGGGAGTTCTCAGAGACCGGAAGGCCTGCGGTGGAAGAGAGAGTGGCAGGCTCATTTCGTGGTTGGACTTGGTTTTTGGCTTTTTTTTGGAAATAACGTTTTGTGTTGGACACGCTGACGCCATCCTATAGTGCCCCCCCCCCCCCCCCCCCTTTTCACCTGAACGACCGACCAACTTGTGTTAGTCCGGCATGGTGCCGCAGCTTGGGCTCGCCACACTCAGGTAAGCTGACACTAACCCCCTGGTACACACACCCACACGCTAGTCTCACACATCTCTAGACGTTCACGTTATGATGCAACGCACCTAGGTTAGGAACTCCTTTGTATGCAGGGTGTGAACAATAGTAGGCTAAAAATCCCCTAGACCACTTTAGCCTGGCAGTATTGTGTGCAGCAGAGGAGCTCAATTCCTAACACACCCCACTAGGCACATCAAGGCACAGACAGTCAGGAGAGATGACAGAACAAGTTCACAGCAAAAAGTCCACAGCACAAAGCAGTCACAGCAAAAGAAGTCACAACAAAAGTAGTCACAGCAAAAGTGGAAAAAAATATAGATGTATATATATCAACAAATACAAATAACACCCAGCAATATTAGGCTAGATGTTAATGGCACACAAAAGAGCAACTCAGGGCGCTTTCAAATCTATAGTCCGACTGTTTTGGTCCGCACTAGTCAGAAAAATGTTACAGTGTAGCAAACAGACATGGGTACGGTTTGCTTTCACATATGCATAGTTCTAAACTAACCAAAATAGTCAGTGAAGACCATCGCCTCCGGAATCACACTAAAACAATCCACATTCGATAATAACTAGATGTAGACCGCCGCAGTGTACTGAAATGTGGGAACTGTTGGTATGATGAATGTGTGGTAGAGCAATGTTGTGAGGTGAGAAATTGTGTGGAAACTAGATGTACCACATAGCGGTACATGGTATGACCGCCGCAGTGTATTGAAATGTGGGAACTGTTGGTATGATGAATATGTGGTAGAGCAGTGTTGTGAAGTGAGAAAATTTGTGGAAATGATTTCCTGGAAGTGGGCATGGATGTAGGTTTTGAATGAATGACATTTTATGTGTTTGTGTAGTGTGTAGGAGTGATTTGTGAAAGAAATAGGCAAAATGAGATTTTGTACAATTACAGCTCCCCCTATGGACCACATTAACGGCCTATGACGAGGTGGTTTGGATTCGTTTTCGCAGTGTTGAAATTTCACGGAAATAGTTTTCGTTGGAAGTTGACGTCGACCAGTGTTTTCAATGGGTGAGGGTCATCAGATTTCACGATAAAAACAAATTGGTTGTAAACGTTACCATTCTCTAGATAATAAGCAAAGTGAGATTTTGTTCAATTACAGCCATGTTATGCCAGCTATGGACCAAATAATAGATAAAATGACATTTTGTACAATTACAGCACCCCCTATGGGCCAAATTTTATGGCATGTGCTGTGCTTTTAGAGGTCTTTGTGCTGATCATGCATGACGTATTTTGTGCAGTTCCCACCTTCTCGGTCCAAGATATTGGCAACTCAAAATCCCAATTTTTGCATTTACCCATATCACCAGGTGGCGCTATGCTTGAAGTGAGTGTTTACGGGCTGGCTTGATACGCCTCTGTAACACCAACACACTAACACAAAATTGTTGAGTTATTTAACAAACACTGGTTTTCGACACCTAGCTTCGACGATAAACATCGCCCCCTATGACAAAATGTCACAAAATTTAGTACACATGAAAAGAAAGCTGTTTAGAGTTGGCATGTGAACTTTGACCAAATTTGAGCAATTAGAAGCCAAGATATGGACTTTTGAAGAATTTTAAGCTACGTGGTAAATGTTTATTGACATGTAACTTCGAAACGGTTTATCTCAAGATAAATCCCTTGATAATTTTTTGTCAGCATTGCCTGTAGATGACATATACCAAATTTGGTGAGATTCACTTGAACGGCCTATGACGACTCCGTTTCGATTCGTTTTCGCAGTGTTAAAATTTCACGTAATTTTTTTTTATTGGAAGTGGGCGTCAACCAGTGGTTTTAATGCGTGAGTGTCAATAGATTTCACGACGAAAAAAAATTGGTTGGAAACATTAGCATTCGCCAGATAATAGATAAAATGACATTTTGTACAATTACAGCGCCCCCTATGGGCCAAATTTTATGGCATGTGCTGTGCTTTTAGAGGTCTTTGTGCTGTGCATGATGTATTTTGTTCAGTTCCCACCTTCTCGGTCCAAGATATTGGCAATACAAAATCCCAATTTTTGCATTTATCCCTATAACTAGGTGGTGCTATGCTTTAAGTGAGTGTTTATGGGCTGGGTCGATACGCCTCTGTAACACCGACATATCACAACAATTTCATGTTCTTGGGTGAAATGTTCATTGAGTTATTCAGCAAAAACTTTTGGGCGTCTCCCCCTCTTTAAAGGACACTAGCACAGCAGGGGGGTGGCCCTTGGGGACCAAAACGAGTTCATTTGGATTCGTTTTTTGCAGTGTTGAAATTTCACAGAAATTGTTTTTGTTGGAAGTGGGCGTCGACCAGTGTTTTCGCTAGCTTTGCTAGCGGCGGTCATAATAATACACTAAACTTTACTGTCCTGTCCAATTTGGCTTGGTTGCTTTCACACCTGAGGAACTGTTCCAAAGTAGGGCAGATAAAGCGGTCCGAGACCACCACGGATCGGTTGATTTGGTGTGCACCACAGAACCGAGATTGCATTCATACCAACGAAAACGAACTGAACTAAGAACTTTTGGTTCGAATGGGATGCACCAAATGCTGTCAGTGTGAAAGCATCCTCAGACACCCTTCAAGAGTACCAGTACTACAACATGAAATACATGCAGGCAATAAGGCACACTGAAAGAAAAATACATGCACATATATAATTCTACACACCAATCACTGACATTATTAGCCTGACAGGTTAATCCCAAGAAAATGAGTTCACCAGGGCATCTGGTCGTCACCAAACAGATGCACTGCTGACCAAGAAAAGGTAAGAGTCAACACTTTGGGTCAGCAGCTTCGTGGCGCTGCCAAGCCCAAAGCTGCGGAGATGACCGGAGCACGGCGGTCCACAAACTTCCCTGAAGCCACCCCTAAGCTGCACGCTACTGTCCACCACACACGCAGCCTTGGTCACAGTCCAAATGTCTGTTGGCTCCCCCGTGGACCTCACTCTCTTGACAGTGCGAATGGAATGCAGACAGCAGTGCTATTAATCGTGCAGCCCAATCGGCTACCTGCTCACACACACTGGCAGTACACTCCTACTTCCCTTAAGTAGCTGATTGCTTGCATTCAGTCTCCCCCCTGGTGACGGATAAAAAAAACATTCTCCCGTCCCAACTCAATCAGTCAATCAAATAATCAGTCAGCCCCCCTGTAACCAGTAATCCCATCGCCCGTATATGGAGCTCTTGTCATAGTCCCAGCAGTACCCTGAGCAACTGTACATGCCAACACAGCACAGAAACACAATACAAAGATTAAACAAAAAAAAATCAAAATGTGACACATGCTTCATAGTCTCAGAACTGTACACACACATACAAAAAACCCCACACAATGGGCAGATTCTCCTGCAATCCTCCTGCAAAATGAAACTTTACATTCAAAACAAAATATTTATACAACACACTTATGTATGCACTTTCTGTAGTAAGTGTAACACTGAACAAAAAAGGCCTAAGGCATTATGACAGAGAAGATGTGTTTTCCATTCATCATAGTGTTTTAAAATAAGCACATCAGGGATCAACTGGTTCTTTTAAATGTCTATTGATATGATGCTTTGCATGTGTCATTTGACAACAAAATACCATTTTGAGAAGAAAGAACATTGTTTTGAATGTATGGTTTCATTTTACAGGAAAATTGAGGGGTTTTGCACATTGTATGTGTGTTTTGGCCCACATGTGTGTGAATATTTGGCCCACATCTGGCCCATTTAACATTTGCTGTCAGGGAGTGATGATGATACAATGCCTGACAATTCCAATCAAAACCACATTTTTACTAAGAAAGAAGAACCATCAGCAGCAGCAAGGCAGGACTCTTCTCTTCTCTGTTCTTCGACATTACCAAAGACATTGTGATACAATGTGATTCATTGTCATGCGATCCAGTAGCCTGTCTGCTACAGGAGAGTTAGCCCATTGTGTATGCTTCTTGCTCATTGACCGCATTAGAACAAAACTACTTACAAATAAATAAAGAACAGCTGGTAATTTGTTTTGCTAATTAAAAGTTTAATCAGTACGTGTATGGCAGACCAGTGATGGCACAATCTGTGCACTTGTACATGGCAAATAAATAGCCCTGCATTTTACTGTAACTGTATTTGTATAAACTTTTCAGTTGGGGGTGCAAATAAAAATGTGGAAGGACCTGAGGGACTGTACCTCAATTCAAGTTCAAGTGTGGAAGATAAAGCTGAGTATAGAGTCTGATCAGATGAAGGGCATGTGTGCAGTGGCAAGCGTACCTGTAACATACTTAAAGTGAAACAGAGGTAATGTACATGTAATTCTTTCCTGTACTTAAGTAACATATAAATGTATCTGTACTCTACTCTAAGTCTTTCTATTTGTTGAGACTTTATACTTTGACTCCACTACATTTTAAAGTGAAAATTATTACTTTTTACTCCATTACATTTAGTGAAACCTCTCGTTCCTCTTTGTCAAAGCTAATAAAATAATAAGAGGTCAAGGGTCAAAGAGAGTACACCAATCACGGTTCAGCGCGCAATTTGTTTCCTTTTGGTGTCGTTGAGAGTGCGCTTATGGAGGGCCAAAAATTACATAATTAATAATAAATACATATGTAAAAGTATGTAGCACAAATAAATAAAATAACTAAAAAATGCACCAAAAATGTGCTTAGGAAAGCATTTGAAAAATATATCACGTATAAAACTGGACATAAATGGGAAAGAAGTCATTTTTATTTACTGCTGTATTTATTTACATTTACATTAATTCCATAATGTATTTATTTTCCATTTTCTCTTTCTATTTATTTACAGATATTTTTCCCTGTAATATTTTCTACATACTGTTTTATATACCCTGCATTTCTTTCTGGCATATTTATTTATTGTCATTCCTTTTTACATTTCTTTGTCCTACATTTACATTTATGCCTACATTTATACCTACATTTATGTCTCGGTATGCAAATGAAGTAGGCTGTCTCGCAAGGCGTCACCCTCTTGTCCATTGGTTGGTCGAGATAACGCGGGTACTATGGTAGTTACAGTGCGTTTCCATTACAGCGAATTTCGCCTTGCTCTCATCGACTTTGAATGGAGCCAAAATTTCGCCTGATAGGGCGAAGGCAGGGTGAATTCGCTGAGGGAGGCGAAATACAGTTGGCGAAACCTGAACTTTATTTAACTAAGAATGATGTGATAACCATATATGAGCGTGTGATGTGTGTTGTGCATGACGCTGGCTGAAGAGGCAGGAGTTACAAAAAAACTCAGACCAACAGGGGAGACTCTCGTGGAAGTGAAACGTGAAAGTGTTTATATGATTTAAAGTCTCTGGGTGACAAAATGTGATGGTGCCATCGCGGATTGTTGTTTAGATGTAAAACGAACTGATTTTAGACAACCAGGGTACTCTAGATTGCCATTTAATCACTCGAAGTTTTAAGTTAGCTTATGACTAGCTAACTACTAGCAAGCTGGCTAACATATACGGTCACAAGCTTGTACTAGTACACTTCTTGCATTTGTAGAACGATATTGCAACACTTAAATGTTATCTAGGCAACCCAGCAATAGTAATAAGCCCATGTAGACCCTGCAGTTCGCAATCCTGAAGCAATTCTGTGCAAGACTGCCGTTAGACGTAGGCTATCTTGCTGGATAGCTTCTGTTGGCCAGCCAGGCTGCCAGTATCAAAATCGTCTCTGGCCAGTATCTACCAACCTGCGTTAGCCTGCTTAAAAACCAATGGGCGAGAGGGTGACGCCCAATTCATTTGCATACCGAGGCAGAAATGTAGGCATAAATGTAGGCATCAATGTAAATGTAGGACAAAGAAATGTAAAAAGGAGTGACAATAAATAAATACGCCGGAAAGAAATGCAGGGCATATAAAACAGTATGTAGATGTCCGGATCCCGGACAGACAGACAGACAGATAGACCCAAATGCGTAACCTCAAATGTAGTTTATTAAAGGGTTGGGGGAAGTGGGAAAAAGTCAAAGGCTACGGAGAGCAGGTAAGTATCCCCCAGCGGAGCGTTGAGACACCCAGGCAGGCGGGTCGTGGAAACTCGCCCCCGGGGGCAGACGAACAGCGGAGTCGTGGGCAGGCGGTGGTCGGTACCAGGAGCAGGAGAGTAGAGCTGGGTCAAGGACAGGCGAGGGTCGAGACCAGGGCTGGAACGTGGACCAGAGTCGAGGACGGGCAGGAGTCGTTCACTGGGGCTGGAGCGTGGAGCAGAGTCGAGGACGGGCAGGAGTCGTTCACCGGGGCTGGAGCGTAGAGCAGTCGAGGACGGGCAGGAGTCGTTCACCAGGGGCTGGAGCGTGGAGCAGAGTCGAGGACGGGCAGGAGTCGTTCACCGGTGCTGGAGCGTGGAGCAGTCGAGGACGGGCAGGAGTCATTCACCGGGGCTGGAGTGTGGAGCAGAGTCGAGGACGGGCAGGAGTCGTTCACCGGGGCTGGAGCGTGGAGCAAAACCTGGGGCAGGCAGAGGTCGTCACCGGAGGGCTGGAGCGTAGAGCAGAACCAGGGACAGGCGGAGGTCGGTACCGGAGGACTGAAGAGCCAGGGAGAGCCAGGGACGGTCCGAAGTCGTAGCCAGGAGCGGGAGAGCCAAGACAGGGTCAGGGACAGGCAGGAGTCGGCAATCGAAGACTGGAGATAAACAGGCAGGGGAAAACAGGAACAAACAGGGAACAGACAGACACCGGGAGAACTGCTACGTAGACAATGAAGAGCCAGGAGTCAAAAAGCTTGCCGAGGAATACACCGTGGGTTTGCAGACGGACTGACAAAGAGTGAGTGAGAGAGGCGAGTATAAGTAGTGGAAACCCCGGGAACTAAATGAGCGCGAACGAGGAGTGCAGGTGAGTAGAATGATTGAATAAACTCGTGATTGTCACAAACCAGGAAGTGCAGGTGAGACGGATGATTACAGCGATTGTGAAGCGGGGAGGGCGAGTGAGAAAGATAATCTGATGAGGGTCTAAACAAGGAAGTACAGGTGCCGTGAACCTAATTGACTAACAGGTGGGTAACAGCGCAAAGTAAACACGAAAAAATCCCAAGCCCAGAGCGAAACCGTGACAGTAGAAAATATTACAGGGAAAAATATCTGTAAATAAATAGAAAGAGAAAATGGAAAATAAATTATGGAATTAATGTAAATGTAAATAAATGCAGCAGTAAATGAAAATGACTTCTTTCCCATTATTTTATTTTATTTTATTTATTTATGCTACATATTTTTACATACGTATTTATTATTAATTATGTCATTTTTGGCCCTCCATATGCGCTAGCTACATTCCAAACGTTCCAAAACTGCTGTAGCATTTTGAAGATGCTTTTATGCACAGGATTTATTCACACTGCATACATGATGGAAATGATGGAAGAAACGGCTGACACCGACTTGCCTGAACACCCTTGGCCTTAAGGAAAGGACTCGTTTTATTTTAAGTGTCTCCTCTGCATGCCAAGCACAACACAATTTCCTCTTTTAAGAGTTCGGCCTCCAATTTAAAGAAACACATTGAGGTAAGTGATTTTATTTCTGGTAGGTTTGACTAGTAACCGAATAATTTTAAATAAAATCTACATTGTCTGCATTGTGTGTTCAGCTAAAATATTTAACAAGCATAGCGACTATACGCTAGCATAGCTGAAATGCTAGCCCAAAGGAGGTAAAATCTCCCAATTACATTAAATAGGGATGCTATTACCGTTTCAGTGCAGCTCGTATAAATATACCTGCATGCTGAAAGGTTGAAATTGATAGGGACAAACTTTTGAACGTTTGTGATTCTAGCCGGGATGTTTGTGCAACCACTTAAGCAAGCTAGTACTATCCGTTAGAGACTTGGCACTAATGTTCACAAGTGAAGTTTTTGCATTTTGGCTTTTTAAAATGCATGGTACTGGTCTGTCGTCATCTACCCAAGTTTTCTTCGGTTACCACAATGTACGGTACTCATAGCCTGGTAAGACCAGCCCCTCGTACTTCATTTCATTTCGTGCAGAGGGTCTGGTCCGGACGCTCTTGGGGAGCATTTGGGGACTAGAAAATCTAACGCTCCAATCAGCGAACAGAGGGTGTGTTCGTTAGCTGTGACGTTGACCTTGTGTGTTACATTTTAATTGTAGTGCGTAGGTAGGCTAATTGCATACGTGACGACCAGGCGTTAGCGATTGGGTAAAGGCAGATGCACTTTTTTTTAAACTTCAGCAGAGTCCACACCTCCAGCAAATCGTTTCTGACGGTCTCTGTTCCAGACCCTCTGCACGAAATGAAATGAAGTACGAGGGGCGGGTCTTACCAGGCTACGGTACTCATAGGCTGCCAAAAAAACTTGACACCAATGAGTATTGTAAATCGTATAGTTGTGGGAACTGACAAAAAATTGGGCAGATGGCCATATGCCGGTGTAAGCAGTTGGGTGTTGATGTTTACTTCTACTGAACGAAATCACCTTTTGTTTTTAAAGTTCACATTCTAAAGACCAGCCTTGATTGAAAAAAAAAAAAGAAAAAACATACTGTGTAGCGTACATCTAGCACCTGGTAAAATATGTATTTTATTAAAAATACATTATTATATTATTTAAATTTTTTTTTTTTTTTTCAGAGAAAGCATGCAAGACAACTGGATAGATACGACGCTTTGACAGCCCCACGCAAAAGAAAAGCAAAGAACCAAGAGGCTCCTTCAACTGTCAGACAGTTAAAGTTGGGTGAAGCAAAAATAGTTTCTCAACGAAGTGTTGATCATGTTGTTTTGAATTTTGTCATTCAGAGTCTCCAGCCCTTTAGTGTGGTGGAACAGCCATCATTTCAAGATCTCTTGCAAGATCTTCAGCCCAACGCCTCTCTAATGTCAAGGACCACCTTGCGATGCAAGATAGATGAGGCTGCACTTGAGATGAAGAGGAACATCAAAAAAGCTATGTCCACTGTCAAAGTCAAAGTCAAAGTCAGCTTTATTGTGAAAAAAAAACATATGTACAGGTTGCACACACAGAATTTGAAATTGCAATGCTCCCTAGGCCCACAGTGAACATTAAACATCTTATAAACAAGACAGGAAGACATGACGACATAAGACATAATAATATGAACACAACAAAAAGTACAGTAGGCTTGTATATAATACAAATAAGTAAAAACACAGTGTTTAGTGTAGTAAAGCTCAAATGGTGCCATTTAAGCAGTTGTGTCATTGGTTGTAGTGCAAATGTTAAGTGTGCATTGAAATGTCTGTGGAGTAGTGGGGGAAAAAAAGTTCCACAGTAGAGAGATGTGCTTTAGGTAGGTTTCTCCAGACTGGGACACTTACACTAAGAGCACCGGGAGAGGGAGCTGGTGTGTGTGGGGGTCAGATGGGGGAGGGAGGGCAGGGCTCAAAGGCTCACACACTTTTGATCACACACTTTTGATGTCTTGGGTAGTTCATGAAATGAGATACACACTGAATTTGGCATCCAGAACAAGATTATCCAAACTACCACTGATAACGGGTCCAATTTCTTAAAGGCATTCCGAATATATGGAGAACAAGATGAGAACAACAACTCTTCTTCAGATGAGACTGAAGATGATGGTGATGAGATGGATGATGAGGACCAGGAATTGGATGAAATTGAAGTGGGTTTTGTTGACGTCACATCTATCTTAAATGAAGATGATGGTTTGCAATTTCAACTCCCTAAGCATCTTCGATGTGCCTGCCACTTGTTAAATCTTGTCTCCACAGTGGATGCAGCCAAAGCAACCTCAAATGACGCATTCGAAAGGTTGTCTAGATCATCTTTCTCAAAATGCTATGCATTATGGAACAAATATGGGCGATCCTCTACTGCTGCAGTACACACACACACACACACACACACACACACACTCACACAGACACAGTCACCCACACCACACATGCAGAGTTAAAAGTGTGATCACATTAATTGATAAATTGCTGTTGTTTGAATCTGTTAGGTTGAATCCAGTTGAAATTGCCTTTCTGGAGGAGTATGCCAGAACCATGGGACCGGTCGCCAAGGCCCTCAACATTCTTCAAGCCGAAACCGATGTTCAGATGTGATGGCTCCTGCCTACTTTGACGCTCCTAATCACGAAGCTCGACAAAATCCGCATTAATTGCAGATACTGCAAACCTTTGGTGGATGCTGTTCAAGAGGGCGTACAGTATCGCTTTGCAGACATGTTTCTGGAACCAGAATTTTTTGCTGCTGCTATCCTTGTCCCAAAATTCTAAACATCGTGGACTTCTGAAGAAAAGAACATCATAAAACTAGGTAAGACTACATTAGTGATCCAGTTTTGTGTCAGAAAAGTAGTAAAAGTTAGATTTACACAAACAAAATAACCAAAGCACTTTAAAAAGCTTAGCAACTTTATAGCACAGTTTGCTTTGATTTAACATGGAAGAATGACTTAATTATTAGTATTTATTGGAATGTCCATTTCAGGCATGGACTACATTAAGGACCATCTGGAGGAGGACACTTCACATCAGTCGCCAGCTAATGGCTCAAGTGCATCAGATGATGAGGACTTCTTTGCTAGCATGAAGAAACCTGATGGTCAGGAAAAAATAAAACAAATAGAGGGCTACCTTGCCTCAAAGGTTGACCAGAAGGATATACTAAAGTCATACCCTTCTGTGTGTAAGTTATCTCTTAAACTCAACACCACTTTACCAGCCTCAGCCACTTGCGAGCGCCTGTTTAGCACGGCTGGGCTAATTTTTAGTCCACAGCGGGCAAGGCTGGATGCAAAGAATTTTGAGAACCAGCTCCTCCTGAAGCGAAATAAGAAATATTTTAACTTGGGTAGATAGTGAACAACTTTTCCATTTTAGGCTTGCTGTTTTAGCATCATGATTCAGTATTTGTTAGGTTAAGTGCTTTGTTGTGACTCACCTCTATGTTTGTACCAGAGTACCACTAGATACTACACTACTGTATAATCTTAAGCAGAAATTGGTATAACATAATAATACCTCATGTTATGAAATTTATGCAAACACTAGTTCCTGTAATGGTATTTTCCCACACTTGTGATGTTTGGCTGAGTGTTTTAACTTTCTATGTTTGTATTAGAATATTACCACATACTACTTTACAGTCTTCAGTGCAGACTGGTATGCTCTCTGATGTTGTGGAATTAATGGAAAAAGTAGTTCCTGTAATAACATTTTTCCATGTTTGACCTAAGGTCAAGTGTTTTCTTTTGACTTTCTTTTGTTTTTGTACCTAGGGTTATGTAGTGAATATCACTACTATATCACTAGTCTTCAGTACAAACTAGTATAACACCACTTTCTTTTATGATTTTCCTGTAATGGTATTTTTTATAAGGCTAAGGATACCCAGACATACAGATGTGATGTAGTTAATGAACTCCTGTTTTACTCCACATGCCACCCAATAAATAAATAAATAAATTTTACGTGAAATAATTGTTCTCCAGTGCTGTTATTTCATAACCACTTGTTCTTAGTTAATGGTAATAGATAGTTTTCAATGTTTTGTACTGTAATCTAAGACACTATTTAATGAATGGCATTAGTATTTTCACCTTAAATTAGTTAATTGAGCAGGGGGTTTGATGTAAAAGTAATAAAAATCCATTAGAACCATTATTAATCAAGGTACTTTCCCCTTAAGTATATATGAAGGCAAATATTTTTATACTTCTGCTCAAGTGGAAATTTAAAGTGAATACTTCCACTTTTACTGGAGTAATATTTTACACAAGGTATCTATACTTTGACTCAAGTACGCAGTTAGTGTACTTCGTCCACCACTGATATGTAGTTAGTGTATGTAAATGTGTATACATAAAAGTGTATATAATAGTGCATATAAAAATGTAGTGCAATTATATGACTGTTTTTAGAGCAGCAGGGAGAGGCACCAGGTAAATGGCATTTCAGTACATTGTATCCTTGTAATATGGTGTGTTGACAAATAAACACTTGAGTTTTGAAGACCAAGTGTGGAGTGGAGAGAGAGAGAGAGAGAGAGAGAGAGAAACCTCTCCACCAAGGTGGGTGCAAGCAGCAGGTGCCAGTAGCAGCCAACATTTGAGCATAGATCTAGCACAACCACTGCTGCAGAGGAAAAAATGAATGCAGATTAGGCCATCCTGGACAGCTTGCTTCCTTCTTTGAAGAGGTTGTCCATACAAAAAAAAATCACTCAATCAAATCTATGATCATTTTCATTTTGCATGTTTTATTCATGTACAGTAGTTACATTGAATTATATTCTTGATAAGCATATTTGTCAGCTTTAGTGGGTAATCAGCTCGTTTTGTTTGAACTACAGGAGGACACACTGTCTATTGGAGTCATTTCTGTTTTCTCTGTGTCTATTTTCATCCTTCTCTTTTTGTCTCCTCTTTGTGCACTCTTCCTTCCTCTCCCGGGGTCCTAAAACCACAAAAAGCTGATTGCATGCCAGCCAGCACCTTTCTTTTGCCCCACAGACACTGCAGATAAACCTGTCATCCTGGAAAACGGAACTCCTTCTAAAGCACTGACCTTTCAAGTCAGCATTCTGGTTTACATCAGGACGTTGGAAATCTGACTTCAAGGTCTCTGGTAACTCACTTGTTTTTTGGTGGGGGGTTGGAGAACTCTCTACTGATTCTGACAGAACCTCTCTCACAGAATGAGACCGTTTACTTGGAGATTTTTTCTTTGGATCAGGAGATGCTTGAGCCCGTCTCAATTTGGAGGGGGCCTCTTCATTTAGTTCTGCCATAAGGTCATGTCTTCTCTTGAGATGTGCTTGCCTTTCTGCATCCATGCGCTTTGCCTTTTTCTGTTGGCGTGCCTGGAAGCGAACCAGTTTTCTAGCACTTTTGTGGGATATTCCTGACAGCTGCATCAACTGACGCATTGTGCAACGGTTAAGATCAAAGGCTCCCCTCTTTTTGTGAACCATCTTCATACCTCCACAGTCCAAGGAAGACACGGGAGAGATGGTGAACCAGAATGTCCAGAAATACACTGCTCACAGCCACCTGGAAGCTGATGGTGACAGCCAGACAGGAGAGCTGTATCATGCATTGTGACATCATTGCCCAGACCTGCCTGACCAGTGTTCCATTTTGCATCATAATGAGGCCTTTGCTTTCCACTGGAGTCAGGTCAGTTTATATACATAGCATATTTAATGCAACAGGATTGAGCCAAAATGCTCTACAAGTAATGAAACCGTAAAAACCATAATAGTAATAATGATAATAATTGTAAGATAGAGACAAAATTAAGTTTTACGGCATTTATTTGGAACCGGCCTTTATTTATCAAAATATACACCTGCACCTGGCATTTAAAGGGAACCCGGCGGTCTATTGGAACTCTGCTATTATTTGGTATTTTACGGTAGTTTAATGTCAGCACTTCAACCTGGTCAAACTTAGAGGTACATTTAGCCATGTAACGTTTGAACGGTACATCCAATGTCCAACACTTGGTATCACTAGAATCCTTGTCACGCCAAGTTAGACTCAAACTTTGCTAACAGTGCTAATTAGCTTTCTGAAGTTATGTTTGCTAACTGTTATGCTAACAGTGTTAATTAGCTAGTTATGCTAACTCGTTAAGCAACAGTGTCACTCAGCTAACTTAGCTAATATTTGTTAGCAGTTAGGACAACAATGTTAACTATGTTAAAATGCTAAGTAATTAACTGAGTTAGTGTTACTTAACTAACATAGAAAATGTTTGTTAGCTACTATGTTATGCTAGCAATGCTAATTATGCTGAATGTTTATTAGCAGGGATGCTAAGACTGCTAACTGTGTTAACACTGCTAACAATGCTAAGAAGGACTGGTTGTCAACCTCAGGAGGTACATTTATGGATGTAACTTTTGAACTGTGTGCCGGGTTTTTGCAGTCTGATAAAACTGTCTGTTCAATATAGCAATATATATATATATATATATATATATATATATATATATATATTAGAATAGAAGTAGTCAAAATGGCAGTACAATGTCTGATACACATGGGCTTAACAGCCTTATGTCCAGTTGCAAAGAACCATTAACACTAGACACTTTTCTCCAATGCGATATACAAAAATCTAAGTACCAAATTATAAACAAAACATACTCAACTAACCAGAAAAAATAACAAAAAACAAATTAATGATGTGGAGAAATCTTTACTTACACTTACATACGAAGTTACAGTCAAAATGTTATATTGATGTTCTATCTGTTTTGTAATAGTAAAAATAAAACCAAAGTCCATATCTTAGTCAGATAAAGCTCTTTATTCTGTGTGGCTCTACTCTGCCTTACAAATTAATGTATATCGTAAGATGCTTTATTGCCTCTATATGCCCACATGTATGGATACTCAGCAGTAATCTTCTGAAACTGTTTCTCCAGGGCAAGATGCATTGCTGAGACCTTCTGTGTTGCATTTGCGAGTCCGTGAATGTTTACCTCCGCTGCAACTAGACCAGGCTGACCAGCAGGACCAGTTACCTTCTTGAACAACCGGCTTGTTATCTTGAAGAAGCAGAAAATATGCTGTAAGCTACAGTGTTCTTTTGAAATTACTTCAGATAGGCCTATGTGTGCATTACAATCAAGCATCAATCATCAGTTAAAGGAGGACACACATAGTCAAACAGTAGTATTATAAAAGAAAATGTGGAAATTTGGGAACATAGGGCCTTCACAGTCTTTGATACAAAATACAACATGGCTGTATTAAGAAAGATGCTAATGATGATTTTGTATACTTATATACTTATACACTAAGTATAGCAGAGAGATCTGTTTTCTCACCTCTTGCCTGGTCAGAGCGGTGCTTCTCGCAAGCAAGTCCCTCATACTGCGGTGGGCACAGACAAAGACATTTTCCATCCATCTGTATCACAGTACCTCCATTCATGCAGGGTTTGCACTTGCACACACTGTACTCTGCCACATAGTCATCAATTGCTAGGCGAAGATTGTTGCGTTTCTCATGACTGTGTGCAGTTTTCAGTGGGATCAGATTGTAGATTGGTTCAGGCTGTTAGAGAGAAAGATAACGTTTTCATTAAGTATTTTAAGGCATTCAGTTTGGATTTTTTTAAATAATGATGACAACTCTGACAATGATTTGGGTGCAGACATCTGAAACTGTTGATGTTCAAGTAAATTCAGATTAAGACTGAAAGTGTGGTACATGCTTATAGACAGATTCCATTATTTTACTCATAAAGATATGAAATGCCATGCAACCTGTGTCCTACATGTGTCGGACTAAGCATGATAATTAGTATACACTTACAGTATGTGTTTGACATGATTTAGCGTACCTGTGCTCGTAACAGGTCATCTCTTGTATGACCAGAACATTTTCAAATTTACAGCGTGCCATTGTTTTTCTTATCCTTTAGTTCGTTGCCCACATCTCTCTCTCTTTTCAGTAATCATGATGCTCAACTCACTTCATGTGTGCTAGTACCTTAGCCACCAACACAAGAGGCAGGCATCTAAGGCAGCAGGGCTTAGTATTTTTGATATTTTGGTTTAAGTACAAAAGCATTGCTTATACAATTGTACCATTCAACGCAGTTTAAGCAGTGTTTTGGGACATATTTATCATGCATGCTTATGCTATTGTTGCTTATAACTAGTCGAGCGTACTTATCTGATTACCAAGGAAAAAACTTCTGTTCCTTAAACTAAAGAAACGACCTCAGTTTAGAAGAAGAGCATACAACTTGCAATTTACTTTCTTTGCACAGGATTATCGTAACAGCATCCGGCAGTCATGCCATGCCATCTACTTAGGAGGAATCATGTCACAAATGTAATTACCAGAGGAGTCTTGTTGCAGCACACATTCACTTTGTAAAATATAGGTAAATATGTGTGTTTGTTTAGAATGTTTACTGAATGAGCTTTGAATGATTGTAGCCTGTGACTAGCATAGCTGAGACCCTGTCATTCTCCCCACTCCATCTCCTCAACTAAACTAGAACAGCCTGTAACATGAGCACTAAAGCATTTTTTTTTTTCACTAAAATTGGCTCACAGGGCATTCATTAATGCTAGAGACCACCGCAAAATTAGTTTAAAAAATGATGCAATGAGACCTTTAAAAATCGTCTCCCTTCAAGTCACTCACTAAACTGATTCCTGTTTGTGAGTCACTTGAGTCACTTACCAGTGAGTAGAATTCACTCCTGCCTGTATGTGCTTTGAGAAGCCTAACCCGCTCTTGTGAGCGATTCAGATTCGGTTGCACATTTCTGGCTTTAGAGGACATTACCAGCGACAGATTGACTCAATGCCGTATGTGCTTTGGGGAGCGCAAACCTGCTTGTGTGAGCAATTCATAAGTAGTAAGGACTCAATGTATTTGGGTTAATGGAGACCTCAGATTCGTGATAAATGAATTACTTGTTATTCAGGTGATTCACCCAGCTGAGTCATGAATTGCCTGGGTCTGTCAAGAATTCAGTGTTATTGTAGGTATGCTTACATCACTGTGTATGAGGGTTGGGGCATTGATTATACTTTTAGCCCATGCTTCATAAGTCAAGGTATCCAGGAGGCCATCCTTCTCTATCTTAGTTCTCATGGCTGCAGCTGTGTCCACAGTGCCCCCCCTTACAGATGCCATGATGGAATCGACTAGAGCTTTCCCTTCAGTCTGATCTGGGGAAAGGGAGGTATTCACAATTTAAGAACTTTAAAATACAGTATATACAATAATTTATTGGTAAGTTTTTGTATACTCACTGTTGTTCAGGCTTGAGAATTTACTGCAACCATCATGCTTGTGACTGGCATCGAATATAGTGAATTCTAATGTCACCCCAATCTTAACACAGTCCTGGAGCATTCTCTCTGTTATCTCTGTAACCATCGACATATGTTTTCAGTTTATAATGCCAGGTTTGACCAAATAATAATTCATATCAATTGATTAATAATTCAGTATTTATAGCTATGAATGACATTATAGATAAGACTTACTCTTCTCTTTCACACCGTCCGTATTAAGAATATAAATCAGTTCATACTCTCCTCCATACTTTCCGTTGGACGTGTAATGTGTGCCGTAGTCTTCCAGGAAACGAAAGTATTGGCCCTTTTCATACTGTACAGGTAAGATCTCAACATCCTCTAGAAAACTCTCCGACAGCATCACATTGCTTGACCTCATCCTGTATGTGCCCAGTTGTACTGTGCCCTTCACCCGCATAAAGCTGTTTTGCTACACAGAGACAAGGGAAGCAGAAAAAACTCAAAAAGGTTAGGAAGGCATAGTGCCACCCCCCCCCCCCCCCCCCCCCCCCAAATTAATAAATAAATAAATAAGAGTGAAATTTAGAGGCAGCGTAATTATTATTTTACTTTGGTTGTGGTGTGCTCAGTTATCTCTTTAATCATCTCAGTCTTTTTATTTTCAACATTTATGTCAACTTTTCCTGAAATGTTGATTTTCTCAGTGGGGGAGAATTTGAAGGTCAAGCCAATGCTTGATGTCTGGCTGGAATCCTCCACCATTTCTCTTAGCAGGGAGTGTGTGTTTTCATAGATCTCTTTAGAGGCAGTTTCTTCCACTTTAGTCTGTAATGAGAAAGGAAGAGTTATGATGATAGAAGTAGTGGAGCATTTATCATGGGGCTGAAACTCAAATGTGGAATGTTGTAAAAAGATTATGAAGAGGGTATGGGGTGGATTAAGAGTTTGCCCATGGGGACCCAGGTTCGAATCCGACCTGTGGTCATTCCCCAACCCTATCCCATCTCACTCTCCCGCTTACTTCCTGTCACCATCTTCACTGTCCTGTCAAATAAAGCCATACAAAGGCCAAACAAACAAAGACTAAGCAAAGAGCAGTGCAAAAGTTGGGGTTTAAAAACCAGCAAACATTAGGACAGACAAAGATGCATAGATGCACTACATGACAAGAACTCAACTGAATTACACGATGAACAGCAGCAATGAAAAGTCATTACAGATCGTTATGGTCTTAAGGCTAAAAGCTTAAAATATTTCACTTTGTGTAAAGAATCAATACAATATATACATTTTACTTTTGGATTTAATTAAAGAAATAAATGACCTTTTTCCACAATAAAATCATTGAGATGTGCCTGTATATTTACATCATATGTGAGGACTCCAACATTCCATGGGAGTCTGTGGTACTGCAAAGTGGTAGTGTCTCTGACACGGGAGCACAGCCCATTAAAATATTCATTGTTGAAGGGATTCATTCTGGGGCTTAAACCAAGAATGTTGATGCTGCAGTACATGAAATAAAGGGAAAATGTTTTTAAAATAGTTACAATAAAAAATTACAGCTAATAGTTACAGTTAAAATACCCATTAGATAATTTATTCCAAACAATTTATTCCTTTGTTTTTTTACTACTTTTAGACAAGTATGGTACTATGCAAGTGTTTAAGAAGATATTGGTGAATGAGGCTCATTGTTTTCTACACTTTTACTGCAATCCTGGTTGTAGCCTATCCATATATCTTTGCGTTCACTGAAAGAGGATAACATTTCTTCGGCTATGCACCCTGCTTCCAGTGTTAACCAATTTGGGCAAATGTCCAAATCAAAAGTGAAAGAGAATCATAACTACAAAACATATGTTAGAAACATGGTCATGAAAGCTGTGGCTCACCCATAACCTGCAGTACGGCTTATCTCAGACAGCACGAGGTCTGTGTTTCCACATGGACGACGTCCAGTCTCCTCACACACGTCTTCATCTGACCAGTCGCCACAGTCATTATCTCCATTACACATTAAACGCTTTTTAACACACTGCCCTGCCAGGAGAAAAATAAAACCTTGAACATTCTACAGGCCTAGATTATAGCCCAAGATGGCCAGAAGAAGCCAGTTAAGTCTATGATTAATACAAAACAAGCAATTTCAGATTCTTCGCATAACAGAACACGTTTCTGAGATAAAGAAATATCCTTTAGTATATTCTGTGGTAATCACTGTGTGGGTCTGAGAATATGAGTTCATTTAAATTTAAAGGTCATGGGCATTAAGCTTTTACCCACAAAAATGTTTACAAGTACTTGCAGCTTCTAAGAATTGAAAACTGCCTGATCACACATTATGTAGGGAGTGACACTGTCCCAACTTCACGTTTAAGTGTCTTAAGAGACCAAATCATGTATCAAAGCACATTTCGCAGCAAATACAGTTACCTGAGTCACATTGAAACTCTGTTGACAGGCAGGGTGGATTTTCTGCTTTTTCACATGCAGCTTGGGTCTGACAGGGTCTACGATCTCCAATAGCATGGATACACGAGGCTCCACCAAACTGCCCAAACAACTCCACACTTCTTGAACGATGCTGGAAGGACCATGGAACAGCACAGTTCCGCATGCATGGTGAGTTAACTTTCCATTCAATCACACTTAAATCCGTAATCTGGGATCAAGGGCCCCAATTCTGGACCTTTAGTGTTTATACATGCTTTGACATAAAAACAACTTTAACTTAATCCAAGCATATTCTTTTTTCCCTAGCAACAACAGTAACAGTTCTGCCACAGTAACATGTCAAGAAAGAAAACCAGTATTTTCTGGTACAATCTCAATTCTGAAAAAAGTTCGGAAGATGTGTGAAATGTGGATGAAACAACATGCAATGCTGTAAAAATCACAGGCCAATATTTTACTCATAGTAGAACATAGGTAACGTAACAAATGTTAAACTAACAATTTTTGGGAAAAGACTATTTACCACCCTGGTGGTATTAATGTTTGCTACTTGCACTGGATGTAATTACAATTGATGCAGTTTGTACCCTGATGTGTATAGCAATGTGTGCTATTTGCCTGCTGATGTAATTACTGATGCGTATTGGTTTGACATACCAGGCACGGTGTGTAGGAATTTCTCCCAAGTTGAAATAATACAGGGTGGGCCAAAAAGGGGGGATTAAATACTTACATCTTGGATTATAAAATGATAATTCATAATCATGATAATGATAATTTAATAATAATGATAATTTAAAAACCAACACGGGAGCACAGCCCATTAAAATGTTCATTGTTGAAGGGATTCATTCTGGGGCTTAAACCAAGAATGCAGCATGGTAGCGTAGTGCAGCTACGCTGTCTGATTTGTGATTGAGCATCTACCACTCAATTTATGGTATTCGGATTTGCTGGCCGACGTCACTGAATGTCACTGTGAGCTTGCACAGTAACCTGGTGACCAATTCAATTCAAGAATTTAAAATCTGTTTTCATCGGCTCCCATTGAAAATGGCACCATCCCTCCATCCATTCTGTTCTACTGTCTATGGAAAACACTCTTGCTAATAAACGATGTGTAGACTTATAAATCTCCATCCCTCGTTTTAAATGCCAGGACCTTTGTTATACAGCTGATGAAGTTTGGAGTTTTTTTCGGGCTAGTGTAATGGTTTAAAAACAACGTTATCTTTAAGCTTTACATGATGCCCTTAGCTATAGCATTGGCAGTGTTTTCGACCAAAATGTAAAAAAAAATTAAAACTTCAAAATGCAATGGGCTAGTTTGGGATTGATCCTCACTAGAAACTAGATGTACCGCATATCGGTACATGGTATGACCGCCGCAGTATATTGAAATGTGGGAACTGTTGGTATGATGAATTTGTGGTAGAGCAGTGTTGTGAGGTGAGAATTTCTGTGGAAATGATTTTCTGGAAGTGGGCATGGATATGGGTTTTGAATGAATGACATTGTGTGTGTTTGTGTAGTGTGTAGGAGTGATTTGTGAAGGCAAGGAATAGGCAAAATGAGATTTTGTACAATTACAGCGCCCCCTATGGACCAAATTGTATGGCACATGCTGTGGTTTTAGAGGTCTTTGTGCTGATCGTGCATGAAGTATTTTGTGCAGTTCCCACCTTCTCGGTCCAAGATATTGGCAGTTCAAAATCCCAATTTTTGCATTTACCCATATCACTAGGTGGCGCTATGCTTCAAGTGAGTGTTTATGGGCTGGGTCGATACGCCTCTATAACACCAGCATACTAACACAAAATCGTTGTCTTGGGCAAAATTGTTGCCGAGTTATTTAACAAAAACTGCTTTTGAACAACTAGCTTCGGCGATAAACAACAAGCCCCCTATGACGAAATGTCACAAAATTTAGTACACATGAAAAGAAAGCTGTTTAGAGATGGCATGTAAACTTTGACCAAATTTGAGCAATTAAAAGCCAAGATATGGACATTTGAAGAATTTTAAGCTACGTGTTAAATGTTCATTGACGTGTAACTTCGGAACGGTTTATCTCAAGATAAATCCTTTGATAAGGTTTTGGCAGCATTGTCTGTAGGAGGCATATATCAACTTTGGTGAGATTTACATGAACGGCCTATGACGAGTTTGTTCAGATTCATTTTCACAATATTAAAATTTCACGGAAATTGTTCTCGTTGGAAGTGGGCGTCGACCAGTGTTTTCAATGCGTGAGGGTCAAGAGATTTCACGATTAAAAAAAAATTGGTTGTAAACATTAGCATTCTCTAGATAATAGGCAAATTACATTTTGTACAATTACAGCACCCCCTATTGACCAAATTGTATGGTACGTGCTGTGGTCTTAGAGGTCTTTGTGCGGATCGTCCATGACGTATTTTGTGCAGTTCCCACCTTCTCGGTCCAAGATATTGGCAACTCAAAATCCCAATTTTTGCATTTACCCTTATCACTAGGTGGCGCTATGCTTCAAGAGAGTGTTTATGGGCTGGGTCGATACGCCTCTGTAACACCTACATACCAACACAAAATTGTTGTCTTGGGCAAAATTGTTGCCGAGTTATTTAACAAAAACTGTTTTTCAACACCTAGCTTTGGCGATAAACATCGCCCCCTATGACGAAATGTCACAAAATTTTGTACACATGAAAAGAAAGCAGTTTAGAAATGGCATGTCAACGTTGACCAAATTGGAGCAATTAAAAGCCAAGATATGAACTTTTGAAGAATTTATGCTATGTGTTAAATGTTCATTGAAGCGTAACTTCGAAACGCTTTATGTCAAGATAAATCCTTTGATAACTTTTTGTCAGCATTGTCTGTAGATGGCATATACCAACTTTGGTGAGATTCACATGAACGGCCTATGACGAGTTCGTTCAGATTCGTTTTCGCAATGTTAAAATTTCACGGAAATTGTTCTTGTTGGAAGTGGGCGTCGACCAGTGTTTTCAATGCGTGAGGGTCAATAGATTTCACGATAAAAAAAAATTGGTTGTAAACGTTAGCATTGTCTAGATAATAGGCAAAATGACATTTTGTACGATTACAGCGCCCCCATGGACGAAATTGTATGGCACGTACTGTGGTTTTAGAGGTCTTTGTGCTGATCATGCATGACGTATTTCGCACAGTTCCCACCTTCTCGGTCCAAGATATTGGCAACTCAATATCCCAATTTTTGCATATACCCTTATCACTAGGTGGCGCTGTGTTTCAAGTGAGTGTTTATGGGCTGGGTCGATACGCCTCTGTAACACCTACATACTAACACAAAATCATAGTCTTGGGCAAAATTGTTGCCGAGTTATTTCACAAAAACTTTTTTTCAACACCTAGCTTCAGCGATAAACATCGCCCCCTATGACGAAATGTCACAAAATTTTGCACACATGAAAAGAAAGTAGTTTAGAGATGGCATGTCAATGTTGACCAAATTGGAGCAATTAAAAGCCAAGATATGGACTTTTGAAGAATTTAAGCTATGTGTTAAATGTTCATTGACGTGTAACTTCGAAACGGTTTATCTCAAGATAAATCCTTTGATAACTTTTTGTCAGCATTGTCTGTAGATGGCATATACCAACTTTAGTGAGATTCACATGAACGGCCTATGACGAGTTTGTTCAGATTCGTTTCTCCGCAATGTTAAAATTTCACGGAAATTGTTCTTGTTGGAAGTGGGCGTCAACCAGTGTTTTCAATGCGTGAGGGTCAATAGATTTCACAATAAAAAAAAATTGTTTGTAAACGTTAGCATTCTGTAGTTAATAGGCAAAATGACATTTTGTACGATTACAGCGCCCCCTATGGACCAAATTGTATGGCACATGCTGTGGTTTTAGAGGTCTTTGTGCTGATCATGCATGACGTATTTTGCGCAGTTCCCACCTTCTCGGTCCAAGATATTGGCAACTCAAAATCCCAATTTTTGCATAAACCCTTATCACTAGGTGGCGCTATGCTTCAAGTGAGTGTTTATGGGCTGGGTCGATACGCCTCTGTAACACCGACATACTAACACAAAATCGTTGTCTTGGGCAAAATTGTTGACGAGTTATTTAACAAAAACTGTTTTTTGACACCTAGCTTCGCCAATAAACATCGCCCCCTATGGCGAAATGTCACAAAATTTAGTACACATGAAAAGAACGCTGTTTAGAGACGGCATGTCAACTTTGACCAAATTTGAGCAATTAAAAGCCAAGATATGGACTTTTGAAGAATTTTAAGCTACGTGTTAAATGTTCATTGACGTGTAACTTCGGAACGGTTTATCTCAAGATAAATCCTTTGATAACTTTTTGTCAGCATTGTCTGTAGATGACATATACCAAATTTGGTGAGATTCGCATTAACGGCCTAGGACGAGTTCGTTCAGATTTGTTTTCGCAATGTTAAAATTTCACGGAAATGGTTCTCGTTGGACTATGCTATTTTTAAACCATTAAAACAGCTCGAAGAAACTCCATACTTCATCGGTAGTACAACAAAGGCCCTGACATTAAAAACGAGGCACTGAGAACTTTGTAAGTGTACACAACATTTATTAATAAAACTGTTTTGACAGGCAGTACCTTGCTGTAGTTTCTTGTCGCCGCCATGATGAAAGTCCACACAAGTCGATTGACGAACACGAACCAGCAGGAAGAATAGGAGGAGAGGTAGTACAATCGACTTGTTTGGACATTTTTTTCTCATGGCGGCGACGAGAAACAACTGCAAACTACTGCATGTAAAAACAGTTTTATTAATAAATGTTGTGTACACTTACAAAGTGTAAAAATAGCGTAGTCGTCATGCTTCGTCTAAGGGCACCTACCACTTCCATTGTTAGCCTTCTGGGACAAACGATAAAAAATAGTTAAACTCTAAATGCAACAGGCTAAATCAATTTTGCTCCTCAGTACACATACCAACTTGGTATGATGTTTTAACATGCCAATTTTCATTTTACACCGAAGTTCTCCTTTAACATGCCAATTTTTATTTTCCACTAAGCTATACCTTTAAAAAGGTTAAAGGAGAAATTCGCTGTAAAATGAAAATTGGCATGTTAAAACATCATACCGAGTTGGTATGTTTGCTGAGGAGCAAAATTGAGTTAGCCTGTTGCATTCAGAACGTAACTATTTTTTACAGTTTGTCCCAGAAGGAAGTGGTAGGTGCCCTTAGACGAAATAAAGATTACGCTATTATTAAACCATTAAAACAGCTCGAAGAAACTCCACACTCCATCAGTAGCACAACAAAGGCCACAACATTCAAAACGAGGCACTGAGAACTTTGTAAGCGTACACAACATTTATTAATAAAACAGTTTTGACAGGCAGTACCTTGCAGTACCTGACTTCTCGTCACCACCATGATGAAAGTCCGCATGAGTTGATTGACGAACACGAACCAGCAGGAAGAATAGGAGGAGAGGTAGTACAATCGACTTGTTTGGAGTTTCATCATGGCGGCGACGAGAAACAACTGCAAACTACTGCATGTAAGAACAGTTTTTAAAATAAACTTTGTGTACATTTACAAAGTTCTCAGTGCCTTCTTTTGAATGCCAGGATCTTTGTTGTACTACCGATGGAGTGTGGAGTTTCTTCGAGGTGTTTTAATGGTTTAATAATAGCTTAATCTTCATGCTTCGTCTAAGGGCACCTACCACTTCCATTGTTAGCCTTCTGGGACAAACTGTAAAAAATAGTTAAACTCTGAATGCAACAGGCTAAATCAATTTTGCTCCTCAGCAAACATACCAACTCGGTATGATGTTTTAACATGCCAATTTTTATTTTACACCGAATTTCTCCTTTAACAGAAAGACATCAGAAACGAAGGGAAGAAGGGAAATTGAATAGTATTAAGTAGTTAACCGACATTTTTATATAATTTATATGTATATCTTGACTCTCAAATCTGTATCTGTATCAGTGTATGTCATTGTAACCATGAAATTGTTGAGACTGTTCTGAGATGTGCCTGTGTGGAGCAGATGAAGAAGTTTGTGGAAATGTCAGCCAGGGAGCAGGCCTGTCGCAACAGGGTAGTCAAACTTGGCAATTGCCTAGGGCCCCCAGCCGAAAGGGGGCCCCCTGACCACGACTGGTTGCATTCAAAAAACAGCAATGACAACTTTGTGAGTGCGACAGCGCCTCCCTAAATTTTATGACTGGAAAGTGCAATGACACCGTTATCGGAGGCTATGCAAAATGTGCTTTTAGTGTGATAACATTTACTTTATGTGTGCATTTGTACACCCTGTGCAGTTTTGTGCACTGTGTGTGTTGGAAGTATGTTCAAATTGATAGATTGCTTATGTTACTGTCACGGTTTTACTCTGTTGGGTGGTGGTTTTGTGTTTCTGTGTCGTATTTTCTGCTACCGCCTCATTGTCTAATTATCAGTTCAATCACAATCACTTTACTTCCCCGGTTGTTCCACCACTCTGATTACCCTCACCTGCTCCGCCACGCCCATCTCCAGCTGCCACTCGTTTCCTGGTTTCTCTCCCTCGCTATTTAATCTCTCACTTTTCACTTCTCCTCTGTCAGACCGTCAGCGAACTTCAGATCCGTCTAAGCAAGCATATTGACTCTGGCTCTTCTCCCTGCCTCCTGCTATTTGTCTTAGTGTTTACCTGTACGTTTTCGTTTCCTTTGTCGGCTCCCTGCTCGTTCGTCTCCTGTGTTCCTGCCTGCTCGTTTGTCTCTCCCTCTGTCTTCAGTTCCCGTGTCTGGCTTCTGCCTACCCTTGATCTGCTCCCTGGTTACGAACACGGACCGAACCGACTCTGCTCAACGCTTCTGCCCCGGCTACGACCCCTGCCTGTCCACGACTCTGCTCAACTCCACTGCCCTGGCTACGACCCCTGTCTGCCCACGACTCTGCTCTGCTCCACTGCCCCGGCTACGACCTGCCGCCTGCCTACGACTTCGCCCTGCTCTCCAGCCCCAGTTCACTGATCCGCCGCCAGCTGACTATCCTGAGTGCTCCGCTCAACTCCACGAGCTGCAGCCCACCAGATCGTGGGTTTTGGACTATATCCCTTTTCCCCCCGTCCCTTAATAAAAACTCTGTATTTTAACGTGACGCTCTTGGGTCTGTCCGTTCTGTTCTGGTTTGTGACAGTTACATATGTTATTTTCTGATCATCTTATTTGATTTATCTTTTTGATAAAGCAGGTTCCCTTTGCCTAGGGCCCCCAAATACCTTGCAATGGCCCTGCCAGGGACATATGGTGGGAATGATGAGGAGGAGGAGGATGGAGACTGGTGTGATTGCAGTTGTGAAACTGTCATTGTAGACAGCAACACATAAGGAATGAAATGTTTCAATGGAAATGGTTTCAATTTTTCAATTGTTGCTTATAAGCTGTTTTTTATTGTTGAAATATTACTGGATAAAATAACTATTAAAAAAAGTTTTGATGTTCAAAAAATATATGTTTAAAATTAAGCTTTTTGACATACAAAGACATATAAAGAGCATTATATTCTCTTTTAAACTGTATGTTAGAAAATACTTAGATAAAAAAAAAATATATATATACAAAATATGTAAAATAATGATAAAACAACATTATATGTGAACGGTCCAAAAAAAAAATATGAATACAAGCCATATTTATGGCATCCATTGTAGCAAAATATCAAACTTGAGGGGGAAAGGGTAAGAAACTGGGGAAAAAATGGACACACAATTTTTCTCAAAGTTCAGGGACCCCAGAAGACAGTTCAACCACTCCAAAAATTTACATTGAAATCCCACGAAAATAGGCTCCTCCACTAATAACCCCCAGGAGCTTTTAAGAAATTAAAAATAACCTTTATTGAGAAATTAGTTCATTCTGACCAAACGGGCTTCATACCCAAACGCCATGCAGCATAATATATATACGCAGACTGTTACATATAGTCCATGAAGCCAAGAACTTCACAACTCCATCACCAGTTTTATCTCTCGATGCAGAAAAAGCATTTGATTGTTTGGAGTGGAACTATTTGTGGCAAGTAATGGAGACACTTGGTCTGGGGTACAAATTTATTGACATGGTGCGCACCTTATATGCAAACCCTGCAGCTATTGTTTCAACCAATGGTCTGCACTCACTCCCTTTCTCTATTGAACGTGGCTCTCGACAGGGTTGTGTCACCTCTGCTGTTTGCACTTTCTCTGGAACCATTTGCCCAAGCTATAAGGCAAAGCCAAATCTGCAACTATCCACTCAAATCATGTAACTATTCAATATCTTTATTTGCTGATGACATCTTGCTGTATATATCTGACCTTGAAGATTCCATACCCAAAATTCTTCACATCTTTTATACATTTGGCACAATCTCTGGTTATAAAATCAACTGGGATAAATCCAATATGCTTAAACTAAACAATAACTCTGCCAATATACCTGTTAGTCATAAGATACCAATACAAAGCAAAATCACATACCTGGGTGTCACTATACATACTTCAATGAAGCAAATTGTCCAAGACAACTATGAGGCTGTGCTAGCCAATGTACAGAGAGATCTGAAAAACTGGGCTGCTCTACCAGCATCATTCAGATCCAGGATAGCGGTGGTCAAAATGAATATTCTACCCCGTGTGAATTTTTTGAGCACAATGATCCCCCTACCCCCACCGTTAAAATACTGGAAGAGACTTGACTCTTTAATTAGACAATACATTTGGAACAATAAACAACCTAGATTAAAAATTCTAACTCTGCAGTGCACCATAAGTAATGGAGGATTAGCACTTCCCAACTTTAAAGTAGGGTATATCACCTGGCCTTTCAGTTACGTGACCTTAGGATATGGGTGGACCCGTCATCTACTATCCCATGGAGAGGTATAGAACAACAGCTTATTTACCCTATAATAATAGAGGACATAGCCTTCGCAGGTGTTAGTCTGAAAAAATGTTTATTAATCTATGGCCTTATCATCACAAACACAATATCAAATCTTAGGCAGGTAGAGGGACTTTTAGGATATACTAAACAATGGCATAATCATACTCCTTTATGGCATAATACACAGTTGATGTCTGGTAATAAACCTTTTGCATACAGACAATGGAGTGAAAAGGGTGTTTTTACATTTAGCCATCTTTTTAACGGAAAAGGCTTATTGAGCTTTGAGGAGCTCAAAACCAGCTTTGATATCCCTAAAACGTCCTTTTACATGTATTTGTGCTTACGATCAGCACTGAACAGTCAGGGTATATCATTAGGATTCATACCAGAGGCACATCCCATTTTGAAATGGTTTCTTGACTTCCCTGTGAGGGGAGTGGCATCTATGGTTTATAAGAAGTTGATGCAGGCAACTGCAAGTGAACTTCCAATAATCCAAACATGGGAACGGGATTTGAATGTTGCAAACAACACGATCGACTGGGAGGCGGTGTGGGATAATATTTTCCATTGCTCCAAAAACTCAAATCACCAAGATATTCACTTTAACATTTGCCATAGGACATATTGGACCCCTCAGAAAAGGTACATCACGAAAGCCATTCCAAATCCTTACTGTACTTTCTGTAAACCACAGTAAACTGGGACTTTCTTACACATGGTCTGGGAATATGAAGAAGTGCATGCTTTTTGGCACACAATAGCATCAACTATTGGTGATCTAATAGGATGCCCAATTCCTGTTGACCCCATTATCTGGTTATTGAATGATGACTCTAAATTGCAACTGTTTGAGAAACAGAGAAACATTTGGCTCGCTGGGTCAACAGCTGCCAAGAAACTGATAGTTCAAAGATGGTTACCTCCACATTCACTATCTATCCGACAATGGATGGCTTATTTTCTGGATATTGCCCTACTTGAACTCTGAACATACCTAGTTCATTCACTTTGATTACTGAGAACTTTAAAACAAAAAGACATCAATACTCTACATAATACTGTATAGGTGTATATTGTCTTGTAAACATGTCACGAGCAAATAATACAGATGTTGATTGCCATAACTGATGTCAATAAAAATTGGATCACAAAAAAAAAAGAAATTAAAAGTAACTATTTTACTGTGTCCAACCTGGGCAGCAATGGCGCATTGCAAAATGGCTTACTTGTAGATCCTGCCATGTTAGAAGACAGAAAAACTTTTAATTTTTTTTTTTTACTTTTTGCCATCAGGAGGTAATGACTATTAGCCTGGGTGTGCCCATAATGCCTGTGACGCTGCATTTACATTTCGCGAGCAAGTCAGTCTGGCCAAGCTGCCTATCTAAACCATTTCTGCTCAGTCCTCAGATAGGGGGCCAATGAAAATCGAGCATTTCAAAAGGCAATGACGCGGTAGTTCAGCGACCGGAAATCTATCTCAGTCACTGTGTACATGGCGAACGTGGAGCAAACGCAAGATTGCAATGCATCTGTAGCTGCTGTTTAGGATGAATTCAAAGGGAAGTTCTATATGAAAATAGAGCAAAGGGCAGCCCTTGAAGCATTTGTTGCGGGAAAGGGCGTTTTTGCAATGCTACCGACCGGCTTCAGTAAAAGTTTAATTTATCAGTTAGCCCCGGTTGTAGCCAAGTCCATTGGGCTTTGCGAGGACGCTGTTGTTGTGGACATTTCGCCTTTGATCGCACTGATTCGTTTTTCGAATATCAATATTAAATGGCCAACACCAGCCACTCTCATGTTCACCTCACAAGTCCGACAAAAATCATTTAACGCCATTTCTATATGACTACAGGCTACTACTACTTTTTGTTTGGATCAAGCAGTTTCTTCTGCTGGGGTATATGTCAGAGGGCAGAGGGGTGTGATTGATTGAAGCTTCGTCCAGTAGCAAACAGAGGCATTTGAAAGAGGCGGGTTAAGCCCGCCTTCTGAGAAATGGGTTTACAACACAGCTTGGCCAAACCAATGCTCGCAGAGCATTGACAAGTCGCGATAGCCAGGCTAAATGACTATGTGAGTTTTCAATAAATTGCCTACTCAGTAGTTTTTGTCTTGTTCTTTTGTTTCTCCCATTTGCATTTTGAAGCTCTGATCAAAACCTGGTTACAATTTCGGTACAATTTGCTCGCACAAAATGAGAATGGTCACAATTTCCCAGTTTTAAGATTTTCATCAGGTGTGCATGTGTAAAAAAAAAACAAACAGCAAATAAAACAGAAAAGGTTCACAAGTGTAGGACACTCACACCTAATATTCAGATTTCAGAATACATGCTCATTCAACTTGCAATGGCTTTAGGGTTTAGCTGGATATCTCAGTTTAATTGGTTGTGCAAGGGTACATCACAGTGCATCACTGTCAAAGTTCAATGACACCGTGGTCAAATGTCACCGTGATGCGTACAAGAGGGGCAGAGTGGCAAGTTCGCTCGGGACCCTGCAAACCATTCTAGGCACTCAGACACCTCTCACATTAGGATATGTGTGTTAATGAGTCGAAGTTCTCCTTTAGCTTTTCAGACCAAGAGATACACACTACAAATGACAATTCATGAACTGGATAAATGTGACTTAACAAGACCAATGTTGCAGAAAAATTTCACAATCCGAGATGCAATGGCTGGTAAATTCTTACATAAAAATGCTTTTAGCTTCCCAGAGGCCCAGGAAGCAGTAATTCCTGTATGGCTAACATTTTACAAAGTTTAATGCAAGTTTTATAAATGCTGTGTAGATTTTAGTTTATATCAGGTTTTGTACAAGGGTACAAGGGTATAGGTTATGCAGTTAATCAACATTTGATTGACAACTAACTGACAACTTGTTGCTGTCTCTCTTTCCTTGTTATATCACTGGACAAACACTACTTTTCCAATTTATGTTCTGATGCTACTCAAAATTCAACTTAGAAAACAAGTACAAGTTAACTAAGATGGGAAAAGACATTTGAAATATTACAACCTTATTAACTGCAGAGCTCCCCACTAAAGACCCCAAGCTAGCATTTCTGTTATATGCAATATAATTGAATTGAACTATACTTGTGTGTGGGTGTGTAAGCCCCCTACCATATTCTGGGAACAAGGGTCACAGGGTCCCCAGTTGGACCAGGTACTCATCTTGCAATTAATCGACTGGGGAGAGAGAATGTTATCCTTTGGAGAGTATCTTCTTCTTCTAGCTCTGTAGGAGATTTGTAATGTAAAAAATATCTTAACATTGTGTCAAATATTTAGCATCTTAAAAATGTATCTAAGTAATGTAAATGAATACAGTGAAATAGACTCCATGCTATTACTTACCTATCATCTCCTACTCTGTCAGATACAACTTCTTGAATAGCTATTATTAGCACAAAAAGGAAAACAATCTTCTGCATGGTTTGTCTGGACCTGAACACTAAACCTCAACTGTGTCTCACAGGTTTTCTATTTAAACTCTTGGAACCTTGTTAATCATTAGTTTGACCTGATTGGAAATTCAGGAATTTCCAAAGTCAGTATTTTGTGCCAATTCAAATAAAGAATACCTTATCTAACGTATTTCACTGACCCCGGCTAAATCTTATTTGCAAACAGGATTATTACATCACAGTGGCCATACCCAGCAAACTTCAAACATCAGAACTTTTGAAACAGAGCCAGAGCCAGAGGTGCACTGTAAAAAAACAAGCCTGACCTATAGTTTTACAGAGTGAATTACAATTCAACAATTATGCAGAAAACAAGTATTTATGTAATGTAACTAAACAACATATATATATATGTTGACAGCATTTTTTTCACACCTGCTTAAAACTTTTGCACATTACTGTAGCTTATATGAAAACTTCTGATGGTGATGTTATTCTGATGGTGATGTTCCTTAGTGATGTCCATGTTTTGCCCACGTTTTCTCTTTAAAAGCTTTGTGAATGTCTATTCATGCTTTATGTAGCCTATAATATGCTTTATCTGACATAGAGACATTTTATTTTTTACAGTATATTTTATTTCATCTTACTCTTAGAAAGAAAGAATATAATATTAAATTCCCAAACAAATATAAGGCCCATCTACAAGCATACAATTCAAATAAAAATTAATTGACTAAAGACATTTTAATCTCTTTATTTAACAACACAGAGACATGTTAACAGAAAAGTTCTAGATATGTGATGAAATTAATTGAAAAAAAAACTATATTCTTAGGGTTTTGTATGTGGGTACTTTGCTTTAGTGATGGGCAATGAAGCCCCAAACGAAGCTCCAAACCAATTTCCTTACTGTACGTTCACACCAAAAGCGACCAGAGCGACGGAAGTCATTATTTCTCTATGGAGAGTCGGCGAATTGGGCGAACAATTCGCCGGGAGCGAAGCGAACTGGGCGACCAGAGCGAAAAAGAGAAGTTAAAAGTCAGTTAACTTTATGGTAATGAGCTATGACGCGGTTAGGCGAATACCGCGAATGCCAATCGGAATACATAGATTTATCAACGTCCGACAATCAGGTGGGTTCGAGGAAACAAACGGTGTAATTTTAGTACCTAGTTCCTACTTTGTATTAAAAAATCTCAACGGAGAAGCTCATCACAGCAGTGGTAGGCTATCTGGTCCTCTACGACCCAGCCCTGTTTTGCTACAGGGATGCAAACAATTCTAACAAAAAAGTAAATTGATGTTCTCAGCCAGCGGCTTAAATTCATGAATTACTGTATGAATATGAATATGAATATTTTTCAGCAGTCAGTGCATGTAGACGTTTTATACTTTTTATTCCTTTATTAACCAAACATGTCAAAGTTGAAGTACATCGATGTTTTGCCCTACGCATATACATGTATTGCCGCTTTCACAACGGGGTCGGGGAAGCTTTTTTTTTTTTGCTGCGGCCCTTTAAATAACGAACATTCAAATGATACGTCATGAGCGAACAAAGCGAACTCAACGGCGAAGCTTCTTCAGCGACCTCGGCGACCTGGTCGCTTTGGTCGCTTCTGGTGTGTAGCGACCAAAGCGACCAGGTCGCCGAGGTCGCTGAAGAAGCTTTGCCGTTGAGTTCGCTTTGTTCGCTCATATTCCACCCACACCAGCCGACTAGCCCAGGAGAGGGGGTCCCGGGAGGCCACACAGCGCAGAGCCTTCTCCAGCTCCTGGTTGGCCCGTTCTGATTGCCCGTTAGCCTGTGGATGAAAACCAGAGGTGAGGCTGACCGTGGCCCCCAGAAGGCGGCAGAACTCTTTCCATAACGTGGAGGTGAACTGGGATCGGAGACAATATCGGTGGGTATGCCGTGCAGACGGAAGATGTGTTGCTGGACTGCCTGCGCGTTCTCTCTCGCTGACGGGAGTTTGGTGAGTGGGATGAAGTGGGCCATTTTGCTAAACCTGTCCACCACCGTGAGGATAACAGTCTTCCCGTCTGAGGCAGGCAGTCCAGTAATAAAGTCCAGACTGGTGTGGGACCAAGGGCGAGAGGGAATGGGCAAGGGCTGGAGTGGCCCGCGGGTGGTCTGTTGGAAGTCTTGTTACGGTTGCAGACCGGGCAGGCTCGAACGTACTCCCGGACCTCCCTCTCCAAATTGGGCCACCAGAACCGTTGAGCGATGTGTTGACTGGTGCGGGTAGCTCCGGGATGGCAAGCCAGGAGGGAGTCGTGCCCCCACTGCAGGACCTGGGAGCGGAGGGTGTCGGGCACATACAGCCTACCCTCTGGACAGGCGCTGGGACCGGGCTGGTCTCGGACAGCCTGCTGCACCTGCCTCTCAATGTCCCAAGAGAGCGCCGCTACGACCCGGGACTCGGGCAGGATGGGGACCGGTCCCTGGAGATTGTCATCATCTTTCAGGTAGCGGCGGGAGAGGGCGTCCGGCTTGATATTACGGGTACCTGGGCGGAAAGACAGAGAAAAGTTAAATCGAGAGAAAAACAATGACCACCGGGCTTGTCGGTGATTGAGTCTTTTGGCAGATCGGATGTACTCAAGGTTCTTATGATCTGTCCAGACCAAAAATGGCACGGACGCCCCCTCCAACCAGTGCCACCACTCCTCCAGGGCCAATTTAATGGCGAGGAGTTCCCGGGCCCCAATGTCGTAATTTCGCTCCACAGGAGATAGACGACGGGAGAAATAGGCGCACAGATGCAACTTGTTATCCTCCGGGTGCTGTTGTGAAAATACAGCCCCGACCCCAATATCGGAGGCATCCACCTCCACCACAAATTGTCTCTCGGGGTCAGGCACTTGGAGGATGGGGGCGGATGTGAACCTGTCCTTGAGGTGACAGAAGGCTTCGTTAGCCGAGGTAGACCACAAAAAAGGCTGCTTAGTACTGGTCAGGGCTGTCAACGGGGCAGCTACAGAGCTGTAATTACGAATAAATCTTCTGTAAAAATTGGCGAATAGGCGTTGCGTAGGTCAAGTTTTGTGAAGACCGTGGCCCCCTGGAGAGACTCGAAAGTGGTGGCAAGGAGTGGCAGAGGGTACCTATTCTTAATGGTGATGTCGTTAAGTCCACGGTAGTCAATGCAAGGCCGGAGTGAACCATCCTTCTTCCCTACAAAAAAGAATCCTGCGCCTGCCAGTGAGGAAGAAGGACGGATAATGCCAGCTGCCAAAGAATCCGCGATGTACTCCTCCATTGCTCTCCTTTCGGGACCAGAGAGAGAGTAGAGTCGACCGCGGGGAGGAGTAGCTCCGGGTACCAGGTCGATGGCGCAGTCATAGGGGCGGTGAGGAGGCAGAGAAGTGGCCTTAGCCTTGCTAAAGGCTTCCAGGAGGTCGTGGTAACACTCCGGGACCTTGGAGGTGTCGGGAGGAGTCACGGAGGAAGCAGGCGGAGAAGAAGGAGCCGCAGACCGAAGGCAGGACTGATGACACTCAATGCCCCATTCAAGTATAGATCCAGTCTGCCAATCGAAACGGCGGTTGTGGAGTCGGAGCCAGGGTAGTCCGAGGACGATGGGCACGCTGGGAGAAGAGAGGAGATGGAAGCGGATACGCTCTCGATGATTCCCAGAAGTTAACATCCCCACCGCCTCGGTGATGTGGGTAATCTGGCCCAACAGGTATCCATCCAGGGCTCGAGCTGGAACCGGAGCCGGGAGGCGATGGCCCTCTAGCCCCATCTGCTGGGCCATACCGATATCCAAAATGTTGGCCTCCGAGCCAGAATCGATGAGGGAGAGATTGAGTGGGGAGCTGAAGGACTACCCGCAGGAGGGGTCTGTCCCCTCTGGGAGGGCTCGTGGAGGCCGAGCTCATACGGACGCCCTCTACTTCCGGTGAGCTCGATCTTTTAACGGGCAGGTGGTGACACGATGCCCCTCTCCCCTGCAGTATAAACACAGACCTCCCACCAGCCTGCGTTGTCGTTCAGCCGGAGAGAGGGAAGTACGATCCACCTCCATGGGTTCCGAGGAGTCTTGACGAGGACCGGCAAAATGATGGTGGCAGCGGCTCCACCATCAGTGGAGCGACGAGGGGGCTGACTGGATCTACCCTTCTCGCGACGGCGAGCTTGAACCCGCCGATCGATGTGGATGGTGAGGGCGATCGCATCGTCCAGGGTTCTGGGGGAATCATGGGAGACTAGCTCGTCCTTCATATAGTCCCCCAAACTGTGAAGGAAAGCGTCGACCAAGGCTTCTTCATTCCAATGACTCCTGCTAGCAATAGTCCGAAAGGCTATGGAATAGTCCGCTACGGTCCGTTTACCCTGACGCATTTCCATTAATTCCCGGGAGGCGTCAGCCGCAGGAGCGCCAGCGCCAAATACCTTCCGTAATTCGGCCGCAAAGGCACCAAAAGAACGGCAGGCTGGCGAGAGACGCTGGTATTCAATAGTTCCCCATAATCTGGCTCGCCCCGTCAGGAGGTTGATGGCGAATGCTACCCGTGCCGCCTCTGAAGCGAAGTTACGCGGCTGGAGGTCGAAGGTAAGCTGACAGTTTGTAACAAACGCCACCACCTCCTCGGGGTTTCCCCCAAACCGCTCCGGCAGTCCGATCTTGGGCTCGCGGCCACCAGCGACAACGGGCACGTGAGGCAGAGCCGGAAACGAAGCAGAGAGTCCAGGAGAGGGAGCCATCGGATCACTGGCTCCCGAGGACGCGACTCGAGCCGAGATCTGGGCGAGCTGCTGAGCCTGAACCTATCCTTGCTGTTGAAGCAGCAACACCAGCTGACGTATATGGTCTGTGGTTCCCATCAGTCACTAGTGACGCGGCCCAGCTCTCTTTCGGAGTTCTCCAGTCTTTGTATCGCGGACAGGGGCTCGGAAGACTGATCCTGGTCCATGTTGAGGTTCGCTGGGTCCATTATTGGTCAGTCCGTACTGTCACGGATCCCGGACAGACAGACGGATAGACCCAAAAGCGTAACCTCAAAAGAAGTTTATTAAGAGTTGGGGGAAAAGGGACAAAGTCAACAGCTCCGGAGAGCAGGTAAATATCCACAAAGGCGCGCCGAGACACCCAGGCAGGCGGGCGGTGAGAACCCACTCCCGGAAGCAGGCGAAGAGCAGTCGTGGGCAGGCGATGGTCGGTACCAGGGGCAGGAGAGCGGAGCTTGGTCGAGGGCAGGCAGGAGTCGTTCACCAGGGCAGGAGCGTGGAGCAGTGTCGAGGACGGGCAGGAGTCGATCACCGGGGCTGGAGCGTGGATCAGTGTCGAGGACGGGCAGGAGTCGTTCACCGGGGCTGGAGCGTGGAGCAGTGTTGAGGACGGGCAGGAGTCGTACACCGGGGCTGGAGCGTAGATCAGTACCAGGGACAGGCGGAGGTCGGCACCGGAGGGCTGGAGCGTAGAGCGAAGGTCGAGGCAGGCAGAAGTCGTTCACCGGGGGCTGGAGCGAAGAACAGAACCAGGGACAGGCGGAGATCGTGGAGGTCTGGAGAGAGGAAGAGGAAGAGCCAGGGACGGTCCGGAGTCGAAGCCAGGAGTGGGAGAGTCAAGCGGAGTCAGGGACAGGCAGGAGTCGGCAACCGGAGACAGGAGATAGCACAGGCAGGGAAAAACAGGAACAAACAGGGAACAGACAGACACCGGGAGCAACTGCTACACAGACAACGAAGAGTCAGGAGTCGAATAAAGCTTGCCGAGGGAAAATTCACCGTGGGTTCGCAGACGGACTGACAAGGAGTGAATGAGAGAGGTGAGTATAAGTAGTAGAAACCCCGGGAACTAAACGAGCGTGAACGAGGAGTGCAGGTGAGTAGGATGATTGAATGAACTCGTGATTGTCACAAACCAGGAAGTGCGGGTGAGACAATGATTACAGCGATCGTGAAGCGAGATAATCTAATGAGGGTCTAAACACAGAAGTACAGGTGCAGTGAATAAGCAGACAACACGGGGAGTGAACGTAATTGACGAACAAGAGGGTAATAGCGAAAAATACACATGAAAAAATCCCAGCCCAGAGCGACACCGTGACAGTAACAGTGGAACAAGTTGTGAAATGATTTGTCCTTCTGTCATTTTTTACATAATAAAAACCTGGCATTTGAACAGGGGTGTGTAAACTTGTAATATTCACTGTAGTTAAGGCAGCTCTGAGGGCAAAAGGGGGGTCCAAGCTGGTACTAGCAAGGTGTACCTAAAAAATGATCGATGAGTGAACACTCGGAAACAAATACTTAAGGCCCATTAATATTCTTGCGCTGTTTTTTTTTCTTTTTTTTCCCCTACAGATTACATATGCCAACGATTTGGGGTGAACCAGGGCGAGGTTAGGAGGGCCATTTCCCAAAAATGTGCAGATGAAGAGAAGATGGAGAAGAGGAGCAACCAGCAGAAAATGTAGAAAAAATGTTAATATTGTAATCAAATAAATGTACTTAAATGCACTTTTGTTGTCCTCTCATTCTTATGTGATGGCAAAAAGCAGCTATTTAATGTTATTTATTGTTTTGTAATGTGGCTATATGGATTTTTCAGTACTTAGTTTGCGGTGTTATTTGTTATTAGTAAATGCATTATACCAAGTAGACATTCATTTCCATTCCATTGTCTTGTGTTATAAAAATTGGTTAGAGATAGGATTTCATTTAGTAACATCCTATGGGAATTTAATTCCAGTGAGCATTTTTACAATTCTGTGGGTTTAAAAAAAAAAAAAAATTATGGTACAAATTCCTATTGGAAATTGGACAGGTTCTATCAGATTTTGGAACCAAAATCCTACAGGAATCCTGTAGGAATCCAGTGAGCAGAATCCTACAGGAATCCCATAGGAATCCTGTAGGCTGTTTCCTGTTGGATTCCTGTAGGATTGCGGTTCCAAAATCTGATAGAGATCCTACAGGATTCACCTTACTGGATTCCTTAAGGATTTTTTGATAAGGGTAAACAGTATATTTCGAGAAACAGTTTGCAGTTCACCTCTGAACTTCTTGTTGGTGTTTTTGTAGTTCTGCTCAGCTGTTTCCCCTGTTTTAAAAGTCCCGACGGTGGGTGGTGGCAGTTGTGAAACGTCACCATACCACACCCCGCGCCCTGTCTCGCCTCGGCTCGTGTTCACGTACGCCCCAGGTTGCAAAAAAGTGTAGGATATGAGGTGGGTCGAATTGGTGTATCCTTTGGACACGCCACCCCGTGTCGGCACTGTGAACACAACAGACGACCCACTAATTTCGGCAGAAATTACCGGTAATTTTGGCAGTGTGAAAGGGCATTATGCATATATCCTGAAACCAGATAACATTATTAGGGGAAAGCTATAACTTCTGTTTACTTTTGTTAGCAGCTCTATGATAGTAAACAGAAGACAGGTAACCTACAGTAGACAGGTAGACACTAATGTAGCTTATTGAATATTTTGGATCACCATACAAGACGTGCCAGTTGTGCATTTGTTTTTGGAGAGCACGGTTGACTTCGCTGCTTGTTTGCCAGATGATTTAGGTGGCTCGTTTACAATACATTCTACATCGATTTAATCGAAATTTGCCATTTGTTTTTAATACATGTAACACAGTGTAACATCAGACGTTTGGTAGTTAGGCTATATGCTAAGATTTTAAGTCTTCATGCTGTCAAAACAAGTTGTAAATGGTTTAAACACTTATAAATATAAATATGTTCACAATGGTCTAAAAAAATGTGAATGTTTTTCTTTGCTGTGGAAAAGGGTCAAATTATCAAATGAACGTGTATGAAACGGAGTTGCGACATGGTTTTTCAAGTGTGCGCCGATTTGTTGACGCTGATGGGTTAGAGCAGAAACTGTCCTGCACTGATGTATGTGCATACCTGATGTAGGTCTGTATCACAGTATCAAACGTTTATATGAAATGAATTGTATGTTGTTGTCATACATTTTACATACAGTCTTTATCTATTGCTGACACCTGTCTTCAGCAATCCCAGTTCTGGGCCATCTGGCTCTGCCCCAACACAAATCCTTAAGAGACTCATATTGTGACGTACCTTCAAGTACCTCCAAACTCCAAACGCTGGGAACTGGTTTCTGTGGCGCTATGGGTAGAGTGGAGGTAACGCACACTTGTGCTTGATGATGTTACTCCGGTTTGAGCCCGTTAGGGTACAATATAAAAATGTTAATTCTCACAACTGCCACGTTTCTTGTAGTTTCAGGGTGAACGTGTATCTCCCCTGTTGCACATTAACATACTGTGGCCAATTTATGCCAGCCTGCATATTGTTGGGCTTGTGTTCATGAACATCAGAATGCAGGTCGCCAAGGAGAAAATAAACCTCCAGCTCCTCCATCATTACGTGGATTGTAAGCAATAAGCCTATTGTTGATAGCGTATTGCATTATAAGCACATGCATTTACAGATGACACATCGTCGTCTTACATCATTTTGAAAGCTATTTTAATCAGGCTAACTGTGATGGCCAATTGTAGGGTATTTGTACAATAATTCCAATTGAAACGTAGACACGTAGCCAATGTGATTTTAATAATAAAAAAAACAAAAACATTTATGTAGACATGCATATAGTCACAAATCATCTGTGTTCTGTAATGATGGTGCATATCCAGCCTTCCTAAAATTAGAGGTCAACATCCTTTAATAAACAATGTTACAGTTTATTTAATCACTGAAATGTCTTATGAATCTCTCACTATTCTCACTCTCTCACATTTATATATATATATATATGTATATTGGGTGCAGTAGCACTTTGCACCGTTAGATTAATTCAATTTCCATTGTTTATATCCTAGTACACAGTTATTCCCGACATTGTGTGTTAAATTCCGTTCACAAGGGTCATGGCCTACTTCGGATTGTTTCTCTCTGCTTCCGACAATAAACGAGGCTCTCCGAATACATCTGGAAACGTAGTTCAAACTATGTTGGTTCAAACCAACTTGGTTCAGACAATGGTTGGGTTTTCCAGTTAAGAACCTTCTTAACGAGTTAAGAAGGCTCTTGAGAAAAGGGTTGGCTAAGAGGAAGCGTTAAAATAACAGTGTTTCCCAGATGCCTTCTTAATACCCTTCTTACCAACGCCTTAAGAACCTTCTTATCTGCCTTCTTAAAGGACAAATTTGGTGTAAAAGGAAAATTGGCATGTTAAAACATCATACCGAGTGGGTATGTTTGCTGAGGAGCAAAATTGAGTTAGCCTGTTGCATTCAGAACTTAACTTTTTTTTACCGTTTGTCCCAGAAGGCTAACAATGGAAGTGGTAGGTGCCCTTAGGCGAAGCATGAAGATTACGCTATTATTAAACCATTAAAACAGCTCGAAGAAAGTCCACACTTCATCGATAGTACAACAAAGGCCCTGGCATTCAAAACAAGGCACTGAGAACTTTATAAATATACACAACGTTTATTTAAAAAAACTGTTCTTACATGCAGTAGTTTGCAGTTGTTTCTCGTCGCCGCCATGTTGAAAGTCCAAACAAGTCGATTGTACTACCTCTCCTCCTATTCTTCCTGCTGGTTCGTGTTCGTCAGTCGACTCATGAGGACTTTTATCATGGCAGCGACGAGAAACTATAGAAGGTACTGCCTGTCAAAACTGTTTTATTAATAAATGTTGTGTACACTTACAAAGTTCTCAGTGCCTCTTTTTGAACGTTGTGGCCTTTGATGTGCTACTGATGGAGTGTGGAGTTTTTTCAAGCTGTTTTAATGGTTTAATAATAGCGTAATCCTCACGCTTCGTCTAAGTCTCGTGCATCGTACCATGTTGGTTTAAAGCTAAGTTGGGTAGTTGTTTGGGAAACGCACCCCTGCTTGACTGGTTTTGAAGCCTTACTAGATCCCTAATATAGATAAGTGTTTCTGTTAAGTGTTTTTTTTTTCTTTTTGGCTTTGTTGGACCATATCCAATATCCATATCCATATAAAAATTACCAGATTTTCAGAATGCCCTCACTGTAAATGTGTGCATCTAGGACTAGTATGAAACTTGTGACCAATCTACAAAAAGTAAACAAGAAACCCACGTGGTTAAGTTGGCAATGCAGATGGGCTTCATACACTGACAGTCAATGAAAACGCATCAACGGTGACGAGACGAGACAGGAAAAACACATGATTTTGTAACTGCTGATCACCAATTCACTGAAGCGGAAATTGTAAACATCCGAGTGGTCATCCCACTCTCTTATGACCAAACAAGTGCATTTGTACTTGTTTATATGGTTGGAATCGATTCTCGGTAAAAACGTACAAGAAAGTAGCCTGGCTACTGCGACTTGTATTGACAAGTCTGCAAGCATTGGTCTGGCCAAGCTGTGTTGTAAACCCATTTCTCAGAAGGCGGGCTTAACCCGCCTCTTTCAACTGCCTCTGTTTGCTACTGGACGAAGCTTCAACCAATCACCCCCCTCTGTCCTCTGACGTATACGCAGCAAAGGAAACTGCTTGATGCAAACAAAAAGTAGTAGTAGCCTGTAGTCATATAGAAATGGCGTTAAATGATTTTTGTCGGACTTGTGAGGTGAACATGAGAGTGGCTGGTGTTGGTCATTCAATATTGATATTCGAAAAACGAATCAGTGCGATCAAAGGCGAAGGGTTCTCACAAAGCCCCATCGACTTGGCTACCAGCGGGGCTAACTGATAAATTAATCTTTTACCGAAGCTGGTTGGTAGCATTGCGAAAACGTCCTTTCCTGCAACAAATGCTTCAAGAGCTGCCCTTTGCTCTATTTTCAGAGAGAACTTCCCTTTGAATTCATCCAAAACAGCAGCTACAGCTGCACTGAAATCTTAAGGTTGCTCCACATTCGCCATGTTGACGGTGACTCAGATAGATTTCCGGTCAATGCCTTTTTGAAATGCTCGATTTTCATTGGCCCCCATTCCGAGGTCTGAGCAGAAATGGTTTAGACAGGCAGCTTGGCCAGACTGACTTGCTCGCAAAATGCAAATGCAGCGTCACAGGCAGTATGGGCACGCCCAGGCTAACAAGAAAGTTGTCTGATGCGTTTTCATTGACTGTCAGTGTACATATTGCCTGACTGAACCGTCCTAAAGCGCAATTTAAAAAGTATACTGGAGCCCCTCTTCACAATAAAAAAAAACTAAGGGTGAAGGCTTCAAGCAGACCACTTGTGGAAAGGACAGGGATATTAAAAGCACATTGCTGTCTAGTGTAGTGCATTTTCATTAGGAAGATGGGGAGCCAGGTCTGTGTAATGATTTACACGTCCTTTCCATATCCAAATAACATTTGAACCTCTCATTTACTTTCTTTAACAATTCCATTCACATTTTTTGCTGCATTATTGCATTGTATTCATTGTTACATTACATTACACTTAGCAGATGCTTATAGGGAGGGAAAGTAATCTCATCGCCCCCTGCTGGTTGCGTTCCCCACCTCTATATCGAAATGAATGGGATTATTTCTTCAAAAAATTACATTTCGGCTCACACTCCAAAGTTAAGATAGTGGCTTTCATATGATATGCATGCTGGGTAGTTCTATCGATTCAGGTTGTTATACTTTTTTTTTCACTGATCTGAATTGTTTTTAATGTTAATTAAAAAGCTGATAAAGGCCTACACTGAAAGATAGGCGCGTGTATGACGTCACCGTAAAATCTGGCGCCTGTCCAAATCTAACAGTTAGCTGCCGGCGAGAGAAGTAAGTGAAACCCAACGATTGTGTACATGAAACTCATCTGATTATAAGAACCCACAACCGTAGCTTTATGGAATCTTTATGAAATGTGAAAACTGGCATTCATTTGTTTCTCCGTGGTTGCAATCAGTCACGAATTACAGCATGGTGAACTTGTGTTTACTGACGTAACGGGAGCGACTCAAAGTTGTAGTCTGTTTATGACAAGTTAGGCACAATTTAGATTTTTTTTAAATAGGACGAAATTTCACACAATACTTTCACAGTTAGTAGATAATCCCCATATATAGCCTGAAAAATATGTCTGGTGCACAAGTTCCGTTTCATAGCCTACCTTTGTGGGATTTTTTTTTTAATCGGTCTATGGGATTTTTAATAGGATCGCTCTGGGGATAGGAACGCCACCGCTAGGATCGCTGTGTTCCACTTTCCCTCCCTATATCCAAAGCAACTTCATCCTGTGTCCATCAGGAGTTTCTTGACAGGCAGTGTTCGGATCAAAAGTTTATTTTCGCCACCTCTATTATCGCAAATGGCACTATTAACCCCCAGTAACATGGAAAACCCCCACCCCAATAGCCTAGGCTACCTATTAAGCAGTAAAATTACTGTAACGTTTACCTTTCTCTTCACCCTTTCTGTGGGTCACAGTCACCACAGGAACAATCACGTCGTCCGTCTCTGACATTAGACAGGCGACAGGCCTACTTTTAAACATTTCTTAAGGCTAAAGTAGGCTACGAATACGATAATGCATAATATGCCATTTAATGTTGTCTACACGTCCTCCAATAGCTTATATCCAATAGCTTATGATCATAGTAATGTCAACTCCGCAGAAAAAACGCTAGGTCCTATTTCCTCCAACATGCTGATTGGACTTGTTAACACAATTTGTAGGCTATGTTGTTAATATTGCTTACCAGTATTTAATATAAATTATTATATAAATAACATTTGAATGGATCCACGACAATTCACACATTTTCAATATCTTAATTTATTTCTTTGCTGCTAGTGCTCAGTCAGAATAATAATTATGTACAGGGTATAAATAAATAATTAGGCCTATGTAGTGGTCAATAAAGAAATGAATAATATGCATCAGTGTTAAAACAGTGCAATAGGTCTAAAGAAATATTTTTACAGTGTGTTTTTAAATGGCATTACTTTTGATCAGTTCTTCTATTTATCAAATACATTCAAGGCACAGGCTACAAACCAATCACAGTCAATACAAACAATTTAAACAGATAAAGCACACAATTTCCGTTTTAAAGATTTACATTAATAAACAATAAATATCAGTTCAGTGTAGAGATTTACAGAAACAGAACTGTGGAGTTTTCTTTTTAAATAAAATCTATGCTTTATCCTTAACCAAATATTTTAGTCGTTTGCCCTTACTGGGTTCATTAATATATTTTATATATGTACCTGGTTGAACTACACAAAATGGAGAGGGAGAACTATAGCTGTGATCCTTTCTGACGGTACCCCATCCATCCACGTTTTCCTGATCTTCATCTTCAACTTTTCTCCTTCGCTGTGTTGGTTTGTCAGGGTGCTTCAGTGGTGTAAAGACAAACCGTGTCGGAACAGCATTGGGCTTGAGCCTCCTCATACCATCAGCTCTGTGACTTTCATACTGTCCTTCATCAAAGTGATCCTACACAGGGGAAACAATGAAGACAACAAAAAGGACCAACATTAACTTAACGAATCAAGTTCTCCTTTGTGTAAAATATTTATCATCTGATGGCAGCCCAGTGATGTCTTATTTATTTTTATTCAACAGGAAGACCAGCAGCTTTTACAGCCGACAGTAGGCTACTCGTTCTCATTTTTAGCTTGCATTTAATGCTTTGGTCAAACATGAAGGTGTTTTCGACAACAAACATACCGGTACTCCAGTCTTCTACCAAGTACACAAAACTATATCTAAACTAGCATTATTCGTCTTCCATTCAGATCTTTCATCCTAAAAATGATGGCATAAATAACTGTCTTGGACTCCTAGTTTAAGCGCAGCTCGTTTGTATATTAGCAAGCTAACTCAGCTAACTCAAAGTAACAACACGCGTTCATAGCCTATTTTATATATCATCAATGGTAACATGTACAACACCCGTTTTTTGGTGAAAAACATCACCTCAATGTAAGCATACATTTTATCCCGGAAAGAGCATCGTGGTTAAAGATGATTACTTGAAAATTAACCAGGCGCCATTTATTACCAGAGCTCTACGTTATTACAACCTAGGCTATGCTCTATCCTTGACCCAGTATTTATCTTAAATCGCTTTATATAACCTACAATAGTAATATAATTATCTTACACTAACAATAAGTGTTAATAGGGTTTAGTTATGGAAAAAAAGAGATGTAACTTACCTCACACAAGAACGAATTCATATTTGGCTTCCAGTGCTTTCTTCTAACTTTGGACTCCCACGGTTTTCTTCGCTTTGGGTCGCGGGGGAAACGATGTAACCGCTTCCCCTTCTGTGGTTTAGTGCCACAGCCATACGCTACACAGCAGGGCATCCCCCTCGTTTAAAGAAATTTAAGTTGTTTGATAAAACTTTCTTGAATCTCTTGAATATCTCTTGAAACTTGCTCATCGTCTGCCAACGTCAATAGAAGTGATAGAGAATTTTGACAGCTGAAGGGTTACAACATGGCGCCCATGACACACGTGATGACCCCTGGGCCAATCAGAGGGCAGAACCGTTGAAACCGAGTTGGCCGAACTCTCTCTATATACGGCTCTGCTCTTACATTAGTACCAGCTCCACCTAGTGGAGGGGATGAACATTGCATCACATATGCCACAAAGGACAATACGTGGGCTTCACGCCGGGTGTCCACTAGCAAGCGAAGCGAACTCCGCACTGCAGAACCCCTATTCATTTCTATGGGACGCGACCGACCGTTAATTCCGCTTCTGCAAAGAATTGTGGGTGGGCGGTGCGGCCAACTCGAGGGGTGCGGCGCGACCAAAAGTTCAGCCATGCCGAACTTTATGCAAATGAACGCGTCCAACACGGGGCGGCTAGCCAATACCAGATCAACAGTGTATAAAGCAGGTATGACGTAGGACAATGATTACAGTACATTTCACGGTCAACTCACTGTCAAAATGAATGACGAGAGGTTGATTATTGTCGTTTTTCTCACCCCTGCTTGTATGACCGCACCCTTACATTAGATCAATATTTCTGGTCTTTGCACATGTGTAAATAAGATACAAGAAATATTCCCGACCTTCCATGACATTCGCGGACCTGATCAGAACTACACACCCCCAAGCGTCCGAAGGGGAGGGGGGGATGCGGAGAGACGGAATTCGCTTCGCTTGCTAGTGGACACGGGCGTCAGATACCACCCCTCAATTTGAAGTGAGACATGTAGCTGGCAATCACCTCTTCCTTCTCATAGTGTGAATATGTGTCCGGAAGGATGTGTATTTTGAGCATGTCCTCCTTATATGGTGCTGGGTCCACAAAGACCTGGCCTATGATGAGCCCCATCAACTCCTCCATATACCCTGTGCAATATTTGACAATCACAAATATTTCTGTAATACATACATGTAAATAGTTTCTCAGGTATTTAATTGTTCATTTATTTATGTTTCGTTTAGTGTAAAGATACAGATCTTTTATTGTTGAAAAAAAAAAAAACTTGCAGAACGTTGCCTCGGTTCTGATGCGATTTACCCTGCACTCTCCCTTCATGGCCTTTGGGAAAAACATGCTGTAGAGAGGGTCCTCAAAGGATGCCTGGTCTCATGCAGCATTCTCATTATAATAGAGAGCAGCCAGGTAGAGTGGTGTACAGTAAAGAGAAAAAATATATATACTGGCATGTACAAAACAGCAACATTCTGTGTAATGTTAGTTTAGTAGGTGATGTGGTAGCTTGTTGGACCAAAGAGAAGGGTGGGGATGTGACATTTTGAAGCATGGGATGAAGTATAACAACTTATTGTCAACTTGAATTTCATCTAGTGTTAGAACATACACTCAGTGATATTGTTTCACCTCGAGTAGAAATTGTTGTAAACCCTTATAAATGAATTATGGCGTCCCACGGTAAATGTACATTTACTTTGGGAGGTACACGAATTGTGGCAACAACAACAAATGTTAGCCTAGACTAAGGGCTTTTACACGCTGCCCGCCTCCATTGTGGAGAACAATGAAGACAACATTTCAGCATGCATTTCCTCAAACAAAACAAGCATTACTTTAACAAAATATAGCTGCAAGCAGTGATGAGGGGGGCCAAGCATCTGGCCATAACATAACCTGTACAGTTTTGGGGAAAGTTTAGCTAAACGGCCCTAAACCGTTTCCCATTCATTTTCAATGGTAGTGCTAAACCACTACGGATGCAATATATTTTTGGCCACTACGTTGTGGATGGCGGCGCTGTTGAGCGTGGTGAAAATATGCCAGACGGACGCCATTTTTGAAGAGTTTGTTATGGGACACCTTCTCTCTCTGGACATGCTTCACATCGTCCGCTATTTTAAGGAAGCACCGTCTATTGATCTAAGGTAAGAATTGTTGTTTACTTTGTTTTAAAGCTTGGGTATAATTCTGTAGCCAGATCATGGCTGTTGGTGTGCCATCATTATGTTAGCTCTTCGCTGCTAATACATGAGTTGATGATGGATACGATTGGCTTTTACTATCTCAAACAAGTTTGGCCAACGTATGTGCCTACTAATGAATGAACATCAACCTATTTTTAGATGACATGTCTTATTTTTATAGTTTTGTGCGACCGTATCTTGCGGACATTAGTTTTGTGCCACTATTCGGCTAGCGTAGCACCACTCGACTGCTAAGGTAAACACATTGGATTTGTGGTGAAAATAGACTATGTACAATGAATACAAACGATGGATTTATATCTCCACATGTGTGGTTTTCGTGATACTACGTTAAATAAGCATTTCTCTGCGTGTCTGATCAGAAATATTGGTATCTCGCCAAAGTTAGCATCGCTAGCGTAACAGCACTATGCATTCAAATGGGAAAGCCAGTTTTGTGTTAGCGTTAATTATGGTACTTCGATCATGTGGAATTGCTTTCAAACGTTAGGATGTGGACATGGTTTACATGGCAAGGCCCTAACGGTGTAATGTATGTACGTATTCTATGCAATTCTGTGGTCTAAGTGATTTTTTTTTACATACTGAGCATAGGTTGTCATTGTTTGGAAATACTTTTAAAAGTTAGAGGACATGGTTTACAGAATACGACCTTGGAGATGTAATGCACATAAGCACTTTGTGTAATTCATTATGATATTAACGTGTCATAAGTAGGCTATAAAGGTAATGCATATTGTTTTAGTACGTTTAGTTGCTTATCAAAGCCCATCAGAACATTCATTGTCTTTCAACTATGAGTATCCAATGTATTTTAGCCATGTAATGAATGCTGTGCTTTTGACATACTGTCCTTTGGAGATGCTGCGCTCTCCCCCCTCCCCCCCTCACTCCATGCTGTCCCCTCTGATGGTCATCACCAGGCGTAGGATGTGTGTGCTCCCAGTGTGCATGGGGCTTGGGCAGCACTCTGCTGCGGTTCAGGACACAGGCCAGTGACTTCTTTGAGTCCCTACATGAGGCATGGAACCCAGAGAGTTGTTCGTAAGTCTTGGCATGGCTGTGCGTGATGCATGTGTGTGTGAAGCATTGAAATGAAGTTCTGGATATTACCATTGTATTACAAGTCAAGTAAGTTTCTATTGTCGTTTCGGCCATATACACAGCACATAGTGAGATGAGACAACGTTTCACAGGGAACAATTGGCGATACACGCAATTGTCAGAACACATTATGAACAAGACAGATGCGTAATAGTGCCTACATACACTATTATGACCACAGACACACACAATCATGAGGATTTACACAGATACACTCACACACACATGCCCGTTCACACACAACTACACACACACACACTTTCTCTCTCTCTCTCTCTCGGACACATATGTACATACATTACAATACAAGTTGTAGACAAGGCAGGTCAGAGTTACAGGTGACATAAAACAAACATTTGACATGACAAACAGGTGACATAAAATAGCTATTTGAACATCCAACAAACTGTCTCTGTCCCCTCAGCTCTCTTCTTTATTCCTGAGCAGCCAATGGGACACCGCTTACTGCTTAGGCCAATGGAACACCTCTAACTGCTCGGCCATGGATCTGGCTCGGCTCCAGGTCCAGCAGTGTGTCAGGCCACAGGTATGCTCAGTGATGAATGGTTTATGTTGTGTTTGTGTACATGTGCCTATACACACAGAGTTAAGAACACTAGAATGCTGATGTGGTGTGTGTGTGTGTCTTCAGATGCTGCCATGGACATGTAGGATGATGCAGCCCGAGGAGTTTGCGGGGCTCTGATCAAGAGGGAAGCTATCCTCACTCTGTCGACATGCCACCCCTGAAAGATGTCATTGATGGCCTGCTGCTGCATTACCATGGGCAGGACATCCTGGAGTTTAGCCTCCTTTCTGGGACACAGACAATTGATGTGCTAGAGAGAATGAAGAGACTTGCATAATTTAATGGGTTAAGTGCATTTTTATTCCCTTTTTTTGTTATCCACTGTACACAAGTCTACACATATACACAGCACAATTTTTTAACCACAACGTTTGATTATTCTGTCACAAAATATGTACATGGCGCTCCTCTATTTCACAGTAATTTGAAGAACAGTTGTAAGATGGTTGCACACCATATGCGAGCACACACACAGTATGTGACTATATCTTATGTTTATCATCATCTTATGTCTCTTTTCCTCGCTTGCTCTTTCTACCTCAGATACACACAGCTCAACTGTTTTGTCTTTGCATCTCCCGTCCTCTCATCCCCACACAGGCTAATGCGTACCGGTCTTTGAATGTAGAGCATGGTAGAGAATGTCTCTTTTCCTCGCTTGCTCTTTATACCTCAGATACACACAGCTCAACTGTTTTGTCTTTGCATCTCCCGTCCTCTCATCCCCACACAGGCTAATGCGTACCGGTCTTTGAATGTCCTACTTGTCTTAAGTTTAATAATTTTTCCCATCTTAAATTTAATGTCTCCTGTTTATAACTAAAGCATTGTTGGTTTTTCAAGAACTAGTACAAAATGTCATACTTACTGTCAATTCGTATACTTGGAACATCTCTCTGCGTGTGTGCTCACTTCCTCTGTTCCACTGCAATTTCACTGTATTTTTAGGTCTATCCACCAGGCATAGCATAAGACAATCATTACTGTACAGCATTAATTAATGTGCAATCACTTGTATGATTAATCTGCAGTATCACTCTAGATAAACTTCTGTAAATAGAACCTCTCATCTTTTTCACCTCAGAACTGTGCACCTCACCCCACCCCCTTTGCTATTCTTATCTTGTGTTGCACTAATACTATTTATTTTTATTTTATGTTGTAAATATCCTACGTACTTGTCTGCACTGAAGCGTGAGTTGCTTTCAATCTCGTCGTGCGTGTATATAGTGTACATTGTACATATGCATAGTGATAGTAAAAGGCATTCTGTTCTATTCTTATAACTGTGTTTGTTAGGAATTCACAACTTTGTCTTGTCAATAAAACTGTGATCATTAATAAAAGATTATTTGAAGTATTGCAGAAAGATTATTTGAAGTATTACAATATGTTGTCTACCATATTCTAAAGAGTACTACAGAGCCTTTACTACACATTATCATAGCTGAGATAAAACCATAAGTTTTGTTCGTAGAAAGAATGCAAGTATCTTGGTTCAGTTCATGAAGTCAAGTTGGTTTTATTGTCATTACAGCCATATACATAGTACGTAGTGAGACAAAACAGCATTTCTCCCACAACAAATGGTGTAACACACAAACTGTTAAAAGCAGTAGAGACAAGACAAATACAGTACAGTGTGCACACAAACTAAAGATATGCATGTAGTGCAAGAGAACAGTGAACAGAAAACAAACACAATAGAGGCTTTGATAAGCAAGGGAACTAAACTACTAATTGCTATAAGCTACTAGCAATCAGGCAAACCAGTATTTTATTGTATGTTATTGACATTATAGAATTGAGGAAATCAAGGAAAGGTTTGCATATTATAAGGTTAATAGCATTAGAATAGCATACTTTCACTGTGCGAAAATAAGCTGCTACAAAAATGCTCTAACCTATTGAAGTATATCTTACACGCAGTTGCAATAAAACTGTAAAGATTGATTATTTTCTATATATCCCTCTCAGATTTTTTACATTTTTGTAATGCTCCTGACCGGATTTGAACCTGTGCATTTGCGGGGAAAGTGCGACATATAATGATATGCAAAACTGAAGGTAAAGCTTCAGGTGATTCAGCTTGATTGGCTGTCATTCCGTTACACCTATCCACGGCTGGCCCCCGCGAGAGCATTGTCAGTAGCCAGCCTATGCACCTATTCTACAGGCAGTTGTGATCAACACCTGATCGAGTTGCCACATTACTTTGTAGGTTTAATGATTTATAAATTTAGGTTTAATAACGTTATATCAAGACTGCCAACTATAGACTTATTTAAAAAATTAGCCACACCGTTTTGGAAATGCTTTGCTGAAATAATGACGCATGTGGTAGCCTACTATTTTATTTAAAGATTTACTTCGTGGTCAGAGTGTAATTATTATTAATTTCGTATTATTGTGCATTTGTGACATCCTGCTAAATGCAAATATGGTGATTTCCTGATTAGAAGTCGCTATTAGAACAAGCATCCCATCAGAAAACAAACGTTTCAGAAAGTTTTGCAAGGCTACAACAACCCATTAAGCGCTGCGGTGGTTGGAGGAGTTGAATCAGCTTCCAACGCAGTCACGGGGTATGTTAAAAAATGAAGCTTCATTTGTCATCAATCACGTGATTTTATTGTAACAACACAAGCCTCAAAACCGTGGCTTTATCTGGCACGCCCTCTTTGCTCAACGCAAGCTCCGACACCTTACTTCAGATGTCCCATCACTACTTTGCTTTGTGCATTGACATTACAGTACATGTAATTTGTCAGACACTCTTATCCAGAGTGACTGACAATGAACTAACTACAGGGACAGCCTCCCTGGAGGAACTTGGGGTTACGTGTCATACTTTAGGGGCACAGCAGTGGCAGACCCTGGGATCAAACTGACTACCATCTGGTGTCACTCTTGCAAGCCCTTATTACTGACCACCAGCCTTCCACAACCACATTCTTATCAATGTCCTTGTGTTTCACTGAGAGAACTCTGTTGTTTTTCTCTTCATGGGAAGACAACTGCAAGAATACTACTGTACATAACGCTTATGGTATAGACTTCATAAAAACCAAGATTGATTTTGCTGAAGGTTTTAACATCATTTTGTTCACATATCCACTTATGGCTAGGGCCATTGTACATGCATACATGCAACTCCCCAACCCCCCATTGCTGTGCCCACCTGAGCACCATCAGATGTGTGAATGGTGTCAATAAACATGGAATTCCTTCCCATGATCCTTTGTGTAACTAGTTTACATTTGTTCTTGGAGGTGATTGGTCAGTGAGGAACAAAAGAGGTTATTGATTGGTCTGTGTTGAATAAAGGGAGGCTATTGGGCCATGATATAAGCAGGACAGAGTGGAGTCAGTTTGCTGAACTCATACTTGAAGGAGCAAGAAATGTGGTCTAAAAGAATCTGGTATTGAATGTCAAGTTGGTATAAATCTCCAAAACTATTTTCATTGCAAAGTCCAAAGCCCTTTGTGATGAATAGTCTCTAAATGTAAACCTGTTTGCAGACAGGTGCAACACACAAATAATGTTGAAGTACAGAGGGTATGAATTTCAGGTGTTTTTTGCAAAAATTACAGACACGTTGAAGTTGTAATCAAATAGTAGTGAAACATTACCTATAACCAGCTTCAGAGCTTTAAATGTTTAAAAGTGAGAAAGAGCCTGTCACCATTTGTTTCTTGTGTCCTTCAGTATTTGTATTTGGTTAAATACATGTTTGGCCGCTATGAATATTTTCAACCTAGATAAAAAGTTTAAACAAATGTGTGGTTCACACCAGAGCGGCTCTGGTTCACACTAAAACATATTGGCCCTCATTTATCAAGCTAGCACAAAACCAGCACAAATATGAGCGGAGAAATCATCATACGACAGGGCCAGTGGCGGTTCTACAATGAGTTACTCCCCGGGCGAGACCCCCTCCGGCGCCCTTCACGAAAATGTGCCCCGGGCAATTGCCCCACTCGACCCCCACAAGACCCCCATATAGCACCAATCCCATCCTAAGAATGAGCGGCTGTTGATAAATCCTGCGGATGAAATAATTAGCCTTATCACACCTTCTATAAAAGGAGGCTCAGAGGCCGCACCTCTAAAATTTACGACATTACGGCCCAGGTGGAAACACACCGCCTGGTGCTCTTTGGGGTGCTTTCACACTGACAGCATTTGGTGCACACCAAACGTCCCATTCGAACCAAAAGTTCTTAGGGCCCATTTCCACCGCACTCTCTGCGTGTTCAGCGCGTGGCCGTATTCTGTCCGTATTCATTTAGAATGCACGTTAGCAGATGAGACCATTCCCACCGCAAGCGTGTTCTGAGCGTATTTTGTCCCCATACAAACCTATTGTATACGCCCACGCGCTGAACACGGCTACGCGCTGAACAAGGCGGTGGAAATGAGCCCTTAGGGCTCATTCACACCGCCTTGAGCGTATTCAGCGCGTGGGCGTATTCTGAGCGTATGACCATTCACACCGGACATGTCAGCGTATTCAGCGCGGGAGCGGGAAGCCCCGTCTTTAAATGCACTTGGCCAATGTCTTTAGGTGCACATGGCCATGTTTCCCTATCTCTCACTTTAGTAAACACAATATGTGCTTCTCTGGTTTTATTTCCTTACTTTAAACGTTGTTTAGAAAGCAGCACTGCACCTATAGTGCAACTTGACACTTTGATAAGGCCAGTGGAATATTTGACATCGTTCTAAATCATGTAGGCTGATCATTGTCAAAGCCTTTATTCACTCCCGGTACAAGAAAAACGAACGCGTTTTAACCCCTTCCATAAAGTTATGATAAACTCTACCTCTTTGCCAACAGTCACTTTGCCTACATCGGGTAAATGAATTATTAAATGTAGTGACTTATGGACCTCAGTTTTGCCTATAGTGGCTTGTTGACTAGATTTATCAAACCAAGTAGGAAACACTGAATGACAAGAACGAGGTTACTATTTTTTATAGCTCGAGTGGCCGACAGCAGACTAGCGATAGATGCTTTTCCTGTATTGAGAATACTCCGAAGAAGAAATCTTCAGCAAAATCTCGCTTCTTCCTATTATACCTACAACATGTTTGACTGGACAGCGTGACAACTTTACAGGTATTTTACTTTCTGTGTTCACGTAGGCTGAGGACTGCACATGTAGTGCAGATCTGATATGAGGTCATTCTCGATAGCTTTCCAGCATTTGTTTCATGCAGTTGTAAGCGAGTGGTAATATTTTGCAGACGGCGAGGTTTTTGAGGTATGCCCTGTGTCAATACATGCATTGATAGCACAATTGACATAAATGGTTTAGCTGTGCCTATAGCTTTCAATGGGATTTTAGAAAAATAGACTCGGTTTCTATTCTCTAGCTGCAGTCCGTATTCTGAGCGTATTATACGCTCAGAATACGCTCAGAACACGGTGGCGGTGGGAATGGTGTCATCTGCCAACGTGCATTCTAAATGAATACGGACAGAATACGCTCAGAATACGGCCACGCGCTGAATACGCAGAGAGTTTGGTGTGAATGAGCCCTCCGTACGGTTCGTTTTCGTTGGTGTGAATGCAATCTCGGTACTTTGGTGCGCACCAAATCAACCGGTCCGAGACCGCTAAAAAGGGGTGGTCTCGGACCGCTTTATCTGCCCTATTTTGGTACGGTTCCTCTGGTGTGAAAGCAACCAAACCAAATTGGACGGAACAGTAGAGTTTAGTGCATTATTATTATCGAAAGTGGCGCGTTTTAGTCCGGTTGCGGTGGCGATGATCTTCGTTGTCTATTTTGGTTAGTTTAGAACTATGCATATGTGAAAGCCAACCGTACCCACGTCTGTTTGCTACATTGTAACATTTTTCTGACTAGTGCGGACCAAAGCAATCGAACTATAAGTCTGAAAGCGCCCTAAAAGTACCCAAAAGGTTTGGAAAGAAATCACCGCGGCAGTTAACAGCGTTGCCGAAGTTAATCGGACACCAGACGATGTTTTCCCCCTTTTCGTGATGGTCAATGAAACATTTCATGTAACATTGGATAAATTAAAAGTTAAAATTAAAAAAATAAATATTTCCACTATCATTATAGGCCTATTTCTAATTTATAGTATTATTATTTTCATGAAACGTGCTGCGCTCACGTGTCCAGACTGGTGGGGGCAGCTCGGATCCAAGTCCGACGCTGAGTGCGATGGAGGAGAGGGTGGCTGGCCTGATCGGGTCTTCGTCCATCTCGGGCGTTCCAGGGGAACAGACACCGATGCGCCCATGTCCGAGCTCGAGAATGGTAAGAATGACTGCGTCCCCAAGAAGCATAAAGAATACAGTTGCTTTAACATTCAACACAAATGATCACACACGAGGTTCATTAATCAAACTCAATTTTATTGTGTCAGATGAATCCGAAATGGCGTCCGTGTAGTCCAGAGACGCCTGTGATGAAGACGCCGAAAATACCCAGTCAGCAGCTGAAGCGTCCGTCTCTGCTCCCCTTTCTGCAGCACCACACCGACCAGCGGTTTTAACGCCGCGATCCTACACAGACAGACGGAAATTGTTAAGTGGATGGCGATAAACAAAGACAAAAATGAAACATTGAAAACAAAAATAAAGGATGACACGAAATTGTTGTCCTCATTTCTTTTACCTTTTAAATAGGCAGTTGAATGAGTCACGTCACATCACAAATAAGTGTTCCAATTACGGGATTGTAATTGTTCATCTTTTTAAAAAGTCACATAAAAACAGTGGCATTTTTGAAGTGATTAGACTGTAATCGTACGCTCATTTTACGACCGTTTTCCCGTCGTATGACAGTTTGATAAATGAGGGCAAATCTGCTGTGTTGTAGGACAGTCACCACAGACAAAGGAAAACACATGAAATGTTTTTAAAAATGCCTTATGTAGGCTATGTTACATGTGATGTTCACAACATCCAGTGTGGAAATCGTTTATCAGCACACATCTGATCACACATACCAAAGAAAGGCCATTTGCAATCTCATTATACTTGTATAATGACAATAAAGGCATTCTATTCTATTCTATTCTATTTCAGTGCTCTCACTGTGGAAAGAGCTTGGTCAAATGAGAACTCTTCAAGACACACCAGATGATTCATTCAGGGGAAAAGCCATTTCAGTGCTCTCACTGTGGAAAGAGTTTTGATCGAATGGAATCTCAAAATACACCAGAAGATTTCATATATTAGGCCCCGTTCAGACTGGGATTTTCAAAATCTGGATTCAATCCGGATTCAAAATCCGGATAAAATTTATCCTAGAACCTCTTGCGTTCATACCAGACTTTACTTAATCTGGATTGCAAAAATCCTGTCCGGCGAATATCCGGATAATTGGCCATGACTGCAGTTCGAATAGAAACCGCTAGATGTCGCTAAGCAAAGTGGGGTTAGCGAACAACAGCCCGGCAAATTCGCGAGAAGCATAAAAAACTACGGAGACATGGTATAACAAACCAATCCCCCTTCCCCACATAAAATAAATCTGAATTGCTTTTACTCAAGCGAGCTTAATCCTACATTCTCTGTATGTCTCGTAGCTGGTGGTGAATGCTTGGCTGGTAACATTTCAATTGCCCACCGTGATGGTGGATTAAATGACTCCTTGTTAAATTAATTGGAAGAAACAAATGACTAGGCCTATAACATTGCCTTGTGTCAGTAGCAAGTAGCAGTAAATTGTGTCATTTTGGCTACGTTTTGTTGGCAGCACTGTGGAAATATCCGAATGTGAGACCGCGGTGAATGTGAGACGCATTCCCCAACAAGCATTTGCCGCTGCGTGGCCGTCGGTCTTGTAACATTAAAACATGGAAGAAACAAATGACTAGGCCTATAACATTGCCTTGTGTCATTTTAGGCTACTTTTTTAATGCAGTTTCGCAGTGCTGAAGTGTGCAGTTGCCGACATAAATTCCCAACTTGCCAGTGTCTCCTTTACATGCCTTGTGCATGGTAAGGTTCTCCGCGGTGACTTCGCAGTTAACTGTTCTAAACGTGTGTGTCAAGCCAATAGGTCAAAATCACTTGTTTTTCTATTAAATTCATATATATTTGCCATTTGCGACCGTTTGGGCTGACAGTAGTGGTAGCCTACCGTTGGTTTAAAACAAGACTTTTCTTCCTTTAGCAACCGTTGCCATCAGTAAACAAAAGTAATGCAATATAGATGACCTAGCTCATATTTGGCTGATGAAAATTGCAAGGTGTTGATCTAATTAGTATTAAAATTAACTGGTTCGGCCATTGTTATACCTTAAAGTAGCAGTAAATTGTGTCATTTGGCTACGTTTTGTTGGCAGCACTGTGGAAATATGTGAGACGAGACCGCGGTGAATGTGAGACGCATTCCCCAACAAGCATTTGACGCTGCGTGGCCGTCGGTCTTGTAACATTAAAACATGGAAGAAACAAATGACTAGACCTATAACATTGCCTTGTGTCATTTTAGGCTACTTTTTTAATGCAGTTTCGCAGTGCTGAAGTGTGCAGCTGTCGACATAAATTCCCAACTTGCCAGTGTCTCTCCTTTATGCCTTGTGCATGGTAACATGGTTCTCTGCGGTGACTTCGCAGTTAACTGTTCTAAACGTGTGTGTCAAGCCAATAGGTCAAAATCACTTGTTTTTCTATTTAATTCATATATATTTGCCATTTCCGACCGTTTGGACTGACGGAAGTGGTACCTTTGGTTTAAAACAAGACTTTGGGAATGACCAATGACCGTGTGATGATGACCCTGTGAACCCGGAAGTATGACGCAATTATCCGGATTAATGATCCCTTAGCGTTCAGACTAGGTTTTTCGGCCTCAAGATCCCTGAAAAATCCACCTCATGAGGTGGATTTTGAAAATCCGGATTAACCCCTTGAAAATCCGGATAATTTGCGTTCACACTAGGATAAATTTTATCCAGATTTTGAAAATCCTAGTAATCCGGATTTTGAAACTCCTAGTGTGAACGGGGTGTCAATCTCTAAAACAGCTTTTACAACTGTGGGAATAGCATGCCAAATTTTCAGTGTAGACAGACCTTTAATGGATTTATTGATGTCAGGAAACACCTGAGAATTCATACTGGAAAACAGTCTTCTGTGTGGAAAAGCGTTTAAAATGTGGTTGTTTCATTTTTGCATCCACACAATTTACAATAGAATCAAGTAGCATTTTGCATGTCTTTATGTGGTTGTATATGTCAGGAAGCATACATCCACAGAAGATCTGTGGTGGTTCTTCAAGATGTTTGGTGCAAGCTACCAGCCAAGTTCCTTCAAAAACTCGATGCAACAGACCTAGAAGAATTGATGCTCTTTTAAAAGAAAAGGGTGGCAACACCAAACGTTGATTTGATTTAGGTTTCTCTTTTGTTCAGTCACTGTATTTTGTTATTTGATGAACATAAATGATTAACACTTCCATTTTTGAAGGCATTCCTAGTTGAAAGCATTTTTCACACCTGCCTAAAACTTTTTCACATTACTGTAAATTTCATGCCACCCCTTAAGGTATAGACTATTGATTAAATGCTTGTTCGTATCAACAGCACATTGCATTTAGCGCCAAAAGTGCTCATTTGTCTGATACCTGTGCAACATCCTCTTCAGTTGAAATATGGCTCATTTGCCTGATACCTACTCAAAATCCCCTTACTGTTTAAAATGGGTGGTATCTGATCAGTGATGATGTAGTGCACCAGACTTTGGCAGACATGCTGGAGGGGATACCCTTCTGACATTCTGATGCATTACTATCAAGCTGCCTTGGCCTGGCCTGGCAGTTTGAACACCAGATGATCCATACAGAGGTGGAAAGATATCCAAGTGCTCAGAGTAGCAAGGCATTTAATCAACAGGGTTCTCTAAAACAACACCAAAGAATTAAACTGGGGCAAAAGCATGCCAGTGTTTTTTTGTGAGACTGTTGAAATCTGTGTGGACAAACTGTTCACATAATGATTGCAGAATTGGATGCCGTTGTTTGCATCCACACAATTAACAACAGAATGAAAATGTTTTTGCATTTGTCTATATCTGTTTTGTGTATCATATGTGATTAAAGAACCCAATTCATATACATTTAAGTAATTAGATCTAATTAATTGGTCACTCAGTTCACTCAGGCCTGGCCCAGTGAACTAATAATGCTTTATCATAAGCAGGCTAACCAATGGTCATGTCTGTCACAAAAAAATCTGTCATTTGTCAGGAATTGTATTACTTTTAAACAATTGACTATTATTGGTTAGTATAAAAACTGCAACCGCTTTAAGCTGTTCCAGTTCAGTCCTGCTGTAGGCGGTTCTAAGGTAGCTTGTGAAATTTGATGAACATAGCATCTATCATCTTAGTCTCCAATACCCTAAGCAACGTCAGCCATTGTCTGTCAACACCTGGTGCACTCATCACTGTGCAGCAGCGGCTGTTCAGCCAGAAAGACTCAGAGATAAGGAGTACAATTTAATAAGACAAAATTTAACAGTTGTACGTTCAGCAGGGAAGTAGATATTCTTTGGCGTAGGTCCAGTCTCAACCAACACAAAACTGCATAGAAATTCAACCAATGTCAAAACTAAATAACATGTACCAAGCACTGTAATGTGTTCATTTGAAATGTTATGTTGTAGTAATGTTAAATGTTAAAAGTATTACAATGTTAAATGTAATACTATGCCTTTTCACTACTGCAGTGTCAGTACCTGAATAGAGTCACCTAATGTTATTGGCCCCACCTCAACCGTTAAGTTTGTACACTGTTCCTTCATTTGAATAAACAAAGCTTGGCATGTCTCATCAACACTATTGGACATATGTCTTTTCAGTTCAGGATTGGAGAAAGGACTGACTCGAAACGTTTCACATGACAATATAGAGAAAACCTGTCAAGAACATGAAAAAGATAGTTTTTGTGTTCAGTTGCCCTAGAGGTTGGAAGTGGAATTGTTGCTCGAAGTTGAACTAGAGACAGCCCACTCCTCCAAACTTACAAACTTACCATAGAGGGCTGCAAAGCGAATTCAGAAGTGCTTTTCACCCTGTTACAAATTACAAACATTAAGTTTGAAAAGTGTGTCACTTAGTGTCGCTTTAAATGCCTATTACCATTTGGTTTAATATTTGTGCAATCAGCTTCGCCTACTCATGTTTGCTGTAGAAATAGTGCTAGGTCCAGGTCCAGATAAGGGGCATATAGTCAATGACAATAATGTACAATATTGTTGGCCATAGCAGTACACTGCAATTTGCTTGAAGTGGGTCCTGCAAAAATCTAGCGATTATTAAGCCAATTATTATTAAAGCAATCTTCCAATTCCGTGTCAGTTATGTCTACCATTCTGAAATTACACAAAATTATGTGAATCATGTGAAAATCATGGCCACCTGAATTCTGCCCTCAGCACGTAGCTGACATGCAGCGAGTTTTTCACCTTGGGAGCAGAAATATATTAAACATGTTTGAAATTTGCCTCAAGGCCTCATTAGGCTGAAAGCTCACCAAAAAAATTAAGTGCACACAACAAGCGATCTGCTGAGGAGACGGTCTCGAATTACTTTTTGCTCAGCAGATAGCTCCAGTGTGCAGCAGGCATTAGGCTGTTAAGCCTTTCTTGTTCCCCTTTTGCACAATTGTGAAAATGTTCAGTTGTTTAGACGTTTACGTACATTCACTATAGGCATTAATGCGTTTTAACTTCTAACGATTTATTTACACACTTTTTGCAATAATAATACATAATCAAACTTCAATGACTTTTAAAAACAAGAATAGAGCACACACGTTTGGATTTCTTTTGAATTTAATCATCTAAACATTGGGACATCTACTACAGAATGTTAAATAATAATAATAAAAATACAATAAAAAAAAAAAAATCGCAGTCTGTCAGAAAGTGAAAGTGATTTATTGGGCTAAGCTCCCCCAAGCAGAAATGTCATCATAAATATTAACAGGACCTGCTAAAACATGGATTCATCAGGCATGGAGGCCTAATTATGATAGTGAAATTTTTAATTAAAATATGTTAAAACATGCTCAGTGAGGTTGAGTGCAGCCATGCTCTGGAGTTGTGTCTCAGCAGGTGAGTGGCACTGGATGACTAATTTATTCAATGGCAGCCATTTCGTAAGGGCAAACAAGGCTTGTATAACTACTGAGTCAAGGTTAACTCCTTTTAAAGAAAAAATCAAGGGTAACATCACTGCCTGCTGGCTTTTGCATTTTGGCTTGAGATCTTGGATGACTGGTGGCAGGTTTACTACAGGAAACCTGAGCTGTCGTACACTGACGACCAGCATCATAAGTTTTTGACAGATTACCTGTGATCTGATTGGATACAGGTAAAGAGAAGGACCAAGAATTTTGTAAATCTTGTGCAAAATGGTAATCTGTGTGCTCTGGCATCTCCCAGGCTAACACTTCCTGACCACAGCAATCACATATGATATGGTCTTCTGAGGCCAAACTTAAAGCAGTCTCAGCAACAGGTGAGTTTTCTGGAAAAGCACAAAGGCTATCAGTGGTATTTGTATGGGTCTTTTTATCAGTCAGAGTTGTACTGTGTGTAAGACTTTGAAAAGTATCCACAACGTGGGAAGCTGTGTCAGGAGCTTGGACATGTGTTGTTTTCACAACTTTCTTCTGAAAAAACGAGGTTATTGCTTCTTGGCCCCCTTGCTTCTTGTTTAAGTGGACACTTTTCTCCTCTTCCTTTACGTGCTCTTCATTCGGCTCTTTTGCAGCCCCCTCTGGAAGTTCAACATGCTGCTGCCTTGTCCTTTTCGAGGCATTTTGAAAAAAGGACATTATCTCTCCTGGTCTTTTGGGTGTTCGTTGTGTTGCTAAACCATCACGCACACTGGAGGGTGAAAGTGGTTTTTGGGTGGGAATGATCTCACTTTTCAGGAAACCTGTGATTCCCCCAGATGAAGCTGTGGCAGCATCCATGAATTTACTGGCAGAGAGATGCAGTAGGGTAAGGGGAGGAGACCTAAGAGAAACAAATACAGCAAAGTAAGATGCAAATAAATAACTTACTGCATAATAAACAAGTGCAATCAGAGATGGCAACCTGTTCTCCCAAGTGGACAGACAGGGTCATTGCGGGCGGGCGGGCGGACAGACAGACAGACACACACACACACACGGATAGGGTCATTGCAATACCTGGTCAATCCCCTCTGAGGGACCAGGTAACAAAGATTTTTTGCTAAGGTAAGCTCACTGGTGGTTATTTTGCATCTTTAGTATCGAGCCATTTTTTAAAGTACCAGTTCAAATCATCTCCCAGCACGCATTGGGTGAACCACACTGACGGTTTAGGCACTTGTAGCAGCATACAAATTCAAACTCTTTATTTCAATTTGTCAGCCATGTTACTTTGCCCAAGACCTTATTTATTAATTTTATTAGTGAGGCCCCTTCAAGGTGATATAGTAAAATGTAATTTTGTTAACTGCATCTGAAACCTCACACTTGTTTGAATTTTACAATAATTTTGATTCTCTGCTTTACATTTTTATTTTATATTCCTAATGACCATAACATAACACAAAGTAACTGTTGCATGAAATGTCCTGAAACAACCCTTGATGATTATTTACTTTCAGTGAAAGTGAAAAATCCCTTGTTGCTTACTTACTTTCAAATGCCTTTTTTGCATAACAAGTTGTATAATATTTATGTCTATGAATTTCAATTCAATTCAATTTTAATAAAATGAAGTTTGGATGATGTATATATGTTGGCTGTTTGAGAGTCTGATGTGTAAAACTGGACATGGCCTACATAACAGGTGAGGGAATAATCTGAACAGCCAAATTAACATTCTGAGTTGACTGCTTCATCCAATGTTCATGCATTACAAAAAATTCTGGAGACCATATGTTTCAAAGTTTTCATACTTTTAAATACATGGGACAACAGGAATACAGTTGCAGAAGAGGCTACTCATGTAGGGTATACTTTACTTTTACGTACCAGGCTTGCTGGTGGTTTCCAGCACTGTTCAGACTTTTAACAATTGCAAAGCTGTCAGTGGAGATCCTCCTTGCCTCGTATCGTGTCAGAGCACAGCAACGTGAAGAACCGCTTGCCGTTGTGCCTCCAGCCTGTTTCACCCCCACAGTCAAAAGCTTAGCTACACGTCCATTCTTCAGGAAGAAAAAAAAGACAGTGAAAGATCAGCATGACTCAGCATGTCAACCAATGCATTTTTAAGAAAACCTTCCAGGGGTATTGTAAGTAAGCTGACAGGTGTAAGCAATCATTACATAATTGTGATTATTGTGATCATTGTAATTAAATTATTGTTAATTCAAGGGCAATTTTCATGTTGAATTTAAAGCAACACCAAGTAGCTCTTTCCTCTTCCATCACCCTACAGGTTGGAAGCACCGCTGTAATTGTCTATTATGATGTCGTGAATATTTTAGCCTACTGCAGCCATGCCATCGCATGCACGCTTATGCAGTTTGTTTGGCATCGTTTATCCATATGGTGTATAGCGACATGAGAATGAAAACAAAATAGGCCTATAAGTGACATTTTTTGCCATTTCACTTTAGCAATAGCAAGATAGGTTTATTGGGAAAAAGTTGCATAGACAGGCGACAGCATTGCTACATTATTACTGGTGCAAAATCTCCTTACTGCCCCATTAGCTTCTATGTTGTCTCCCTTCTTAGAGCAACTAAAGTTCTAAATTGCGATTCGTGCCTCCAAGTGTTTGACAAGTCCAGTAGCAACAAAGCCATTACCATACTTTTGCATACTTTTTGTAGGTTCCTTCAGTTCTCGCAGTCAAAGGCTGGCTGTAGGTATCTTCCATTTATATCTACCTGCCACCTATTGGGAATGGGCATGTGACGTCACACGACTTCGCGCAGGACAAGGAACCGCCCACCTAATGGCCAAGTTTTCCCTTTTTCGGTGTTAACCTGTTAACTGGTTAAGGGAAAGAACTCTTTTTACTCTGGACAAAGACTACCCCGCCCCCCTTCATGACATATAATGCAACATAACTGCAACATAATGCAATGTTTCTTAAAATCTAACGATCGAAAAACATGGGCCCATGATATCTGTCATAGACTGTATGCAAGAGAATGTAGCCTATGCTATCTAAAGCTTCTACACCTAATGTTTTTGAACAGCACCGAACACAATAGAAAACATTGTAACATTTTCATGTGGGAACTTGGCTGACCCAGAGGTAAAATTTAAAATGTGATAGCATCATATTTTTCAGGACCAGCACACAAAATATCTGAATTAACACCCAAGAACGATAACACAAGAAATGATGTTGCAATGGAAGTTAGAGCTCATGTTCAGGACAATTCCCAGCCTCATGATGGAAAAAGGATTCCCTTGTAGATTGGCTTGCTATCACATGTGGTAGGACGGTGCATTGAGTAAGTGCGCTTTGCCAAATGGAGCGATGGTCGTGGCTGTTACCGCAGACGGGTAAGTCAAGTGCAGGTGTTAGGCGCTGAAAGCTGGGATGCAGGCATGCACTTGCATCCGTAATTTTTACCAAAAATACCACAACAACAAATCCACCATTCTGCTAACTTTTTTGATGCCGTTTTGTGCTATTAATTAAATACAGACTACCCGCAAAATGAATGAGTAGGTGAAGTGCGAACTTTACTTTGCCCCGCGGTGTCCAGACGGAAAATGTGACTATGCATTGGTTAGTGATTTTGCAAATGCATAGCCTATGTTGTTTTGTCTAGGACTCATGACAAATTACTTGAAACATTTTGAATGCAGCCTAGAATGAGCATTCTGAATCAGAATGAGAGGCGTGCACACACAAAAAAAAAAAAAAAACGTCTCAAGAAATGGACAACAGAGAAAATGTTTTGCTTAACGTTAGGTAATGTTTTTAAAGTGAGGAGGAGAGGAAGAGAGGATATTTTATCCAGGCACACAGGTTGGTTATCACATTCCAGTTGTCAGGTTATGCTTTCTGAAGCATACCAATAATTCTAAACTGGCTGTCTCTCCACTCATGCAAAATAACGGACGAGAACACTGTACTCAACATGTGTTTTTGTATGCAACTGCTTAAAAGTTGTAATTTTATCCGACACGATTTGGCACATTTCCCGGGGAGAAACCCCCAAACACTGACTAGGTAAAGTCGTTCTTGCATCCCCACTTTAATTGCATTTACGCGCCGATGGCAGGTGAATGTATGAGAGCGCTGCAGGTTTTTTTTCTGTAGGACCTATAGCATCGCAATCAACACTGCCTAGGTGAAAATACTGCCATATCGACAGGGCAAGCAAATGGACAACAGATTATTGTTGTATTGCTTTTACTGTTTGTATATGTGTGCTCAGACACATTTTCACCAACACTGACAGCTGTCAAAAGGCAGCCTATGGGATATGTCAACATTAAGCCGTATCCATTTCAGTCTTATTAGGAAATGGCCTAGCTTATCCGGAAACAATTATCAAACATTATGTCTTATGGATATCTGTAGTCATGCCCACTCTCACCTCTCAAAAAATCAAAACTGAAATTCAAATATTTTGGAGGCAAAGGTAGAGCGGGCATGACTACAGATTACCAGGAGAGGTTTGGTGAACATTGTCTTTTATGTATCTCATAAGGATCCATATCGCTGATCAAACTGATTTTTTTTTTCAGATCGCGTACAGCATGGGTTTGTCCCTGTACAAGCTATGGCGTTCTTTTGCACAAGTATTAAGCATTCTAAACAAAACTGAACTATACTAAACTGCAAATCAGCCTACTGTCTCACTCCCTTGTGTTGGTAAGCTGTTCTTATGGCCTATTAAAATGGCGGCACGCATTGATTTCGCCCCATAATGCAGTGCCCATTCCCTATCGGCTATTGTAACGCAAGTCAACTGTTTCTTGTGTCTCTCAAACTACAGGGGGAGACGCACCACTCATCCAAACTTACGGTTTTAGCCTAAGGACAGCAGCAAAGTGAATTTGCGAATTGTTCCTTTAAATGCCATATACAAATGTTTTCAGTGAAATATACAATTACTTGCCATTTTTAATAAACAAGCATTGGCATACATAGCATTCAGGCTATGTTTTTTTAAGAAATCTTCAAAATGCATTCTGTAAACATGTCCTTACCACATCTCTGTCTTTTATTAGTCTTTCCTCTAACTCCAAAGCCAGCTGCTGCAGCCAGTACTGGACCTATTCACAAAAAAGATTACATCCAATGGGTGCAAGAAAAATGTCTAACCATGCTACACACACGGAGACAATAAACACATTAGTTCTCATGCAATTTGTAAATATGAAATAAGCAGAATGCTACCTTTTCTTTGGTGTCCAGGGACAACTTTCCTGGAAAGTTTTTGCTACAGCCAATGGATTTAGCCAGCTGCCTAGGCTTCACAGGCTCAAACTCAATCCCTCTGCACAGGTCATAAAGCCACTGGCTGTAGACGAAAGAGGACACATTTCAATATAACAGGTACAAATGCTTGTGCTTGTGCGTGTGTGTGTGTGTGTGTGTGTGTTAGGGGGGTGGGAGGGTGGGGTTATTGGTGTAATAGAAAATGGCTTAAGGCCTTACCCAGTCTTTATTCCAAATTTCTGTGCCAAGTGCTCCTGAGTGAACTTTGTCAGCTCTCCAATGTTGTTGACCTCCAGGGTCTCACAGATGGAAATGCCCAATTTGCCTCCAAGATGACGGCTATGACAACAGATAGACAAAGGCTTGACTACCTAACGTTAGTAACATGTAGTCATGGTTTACAGTTTAAAAAAAGGCAATAAAAAAGATACACAAAATAGACAGTGCAAACTCACATTTTGCTGACGGCGAGACTACTGAACAGTTGAGGGACGGAGCTGAGGGGAAGTACGGTTTGACGTTTGGGTTTGTTTAGGCCACAAGCAAGCTTGGCCAAGACCTGAGAAAGAAAGGGACATTGGAGAGACTCAGCCATTTCCCCTCTACAGTAACTATGACTGAGACAGCACCCTGCTAACTCTCAGGCGCAACATACTCAACTAACAATTACACCAACCTTGTTGTGGGATATTCCTGCTGAGCACCTAAACCCAGTGTCCTGCTTCACTGCTGCCCTCATCTCCTCAATAATAACAGCACCCACAGCCAGCTGCAGTTCTGCACTATTTGTTTGTGTGGTTGGGGGCAAAGAGGCCAACCACTGGGTTAGGCCCTTCAACCTCTCTGCATCTGTGAGGGCAAGGAGACAAAACCCTTAGATATATCTGCCAATACAGTAGACACAAAGGGCTTCTTTCAGGAACTATCCTGGATGCCCTTCTGTTCTAGCCTGGTAAACCAGCCCTTCGTACTTTGTACAGAGGGTCTGGCCTTGCTGCATTGAGAAAATATAAAAAAGGTACAAAACAATATGCTAGCGTCCAGATTATAGTGTGGACATACAGAACAGGCCAAAAATACGAGACACATGTTAAATGCTTATATCTTGGATTATAAAAATGACAAATTACCAGATGTATTTGTTGCATAACTGACATTCAGAAGTCTAAGGCAGTCTAAGGCAGCCCATGATCAGGGCCAACATTCACAAAGAATCTTAAGGCTAAAAGTAACTCCTAACAGAATTTAACTGAATTTAGGGCAAACTTTTAAAAATAATGGGCATGTCAGTCATAACTTTAGGACTCCTAATTCTCTAAAAATAAGTGTCATTTAAAAAATATTTTAGGCCTAAAAGTAGTGCCTAAATCTGGGAGAGCTTAGAAGTAGCACAGAGGACTCCTAACTCATTAAGAGCTAGTCATAAAACATCTGAACGCAGCAGTTTGTATACAGCACATCCGTAATCTTGAAATGCATGTGCGAAATTGTGTATTCAAGGTATCCATCATCAGGGAATAAATATGCAACTTGCAAGGAATGCAGTAACACCGACAAAAGCCTTGCTGAAGTATATGCACTTTAATCAATCAAATTCAATTAGTCTACTTCTTATTTATGTAAACGTGGAATCATAAATGCATTTATGACTGCTACAACACGGTACATAGATAGTCTACTGTCAATCCACAATGTAATATCGTCACCGTTTCATTTGTAGCCTGTTATCTCTGTCGTCACACTCCTACAGCAGTGCAGCACGTTAGCACAGCACACACCTACCTGCACAGGTCTGTCGCTCATCAACCAATCATGGATGTAAAAGCAAGCAGGCTCGTGCATGACGCCATAGCAACGGAGCTTTAATCTTATCCTAAGAGTTGTAATTTTTCCAAACTAAAAGTAGGCCTCAGCGGCTTTTAAGAAACAACTCCTACATAAAAACTTTTAGTCCGCGTTAGGGGTACTTCTAGCCTCAAGGGAAAATTCTTTGTGAATATGGGCCCAGGTCTTCAAATGACATAAAAACCAAGAGTCAAGGTTTGTTTTGTGGCTGTAACTCTCAACACAGACCTTTATGTACTGCTGCATCTTCTGTGTCATCCTGGGGAGTGGTAGACAGCGGATACCCCTGAATAAACGTAGACATCAGGTGCTGTGGCTCAATCTGTTTGTCTGCCATGATCTCAAGTCGTTGCCTTACACTGGCAGTAAGGTCCATATAGGCCTCATCAATACTGGCCCTTTCGATCACAGCAAAACGTGACATCACCTTGATGACCTCTGCGCTTGCTTCCCTGTAGCTGGAAAAGTTATGATGTCGTAATACCAGTAATGTGGCTTCCTGAAAATGGACATTGAATGAATGGCAATACATACAATAGAATAGAAGCAATAGAAGCAAAGTCGTGAATGTGACTCTCCGCTGCTGAAGACCACCAACAGTGACAAAGTGTAAACTGAAGCCTTAAGACTTTGAGTTAACCCTATGGGCCCGATGGACGCAAAATGACTCCAAATTTACACCCATTCTTCTCTGTTGAATTACTCCGGAATGGTACATCGTAGAGATATGGCACTTATACCAAACAAAACAGCAGAACCAGGGCTTTACAACTTGACCTCCGGCTTATATATTTAGTACTACTACTTCTACTACTACTTCATTACTAAAGTAATGATTTGACAAATTTTTACTTCACCCATTTTACACACACGGTTATCAGTCAATGCATAATGTAAACAATAGCAGAACGTACCCATACTACTGCTATCGTGCCTTTCTGTCAAGACATGTTTCATACAGTTTCGAAATTACTGCAAATTTCTGCATAATATCCATAATTCTGCATAATCCTGATATAACATCCTAATAGGCCCTTATTTCCGTCAGGCACAGACTACATATTTATCAACAGCCACTGAATAACCCACCATCATGGATCTTATATTGCCAGATTCCAGACAATCTCCTCTACTCACATATGAAAAGATATCCTTACTGACAGCATCCTATGGACAGGTACTTGCAAGAATACAAGATTTTTTTTTTATACGCAATATATTTTATTGGTTTAGTATTTTTTTTATAAAATCAGTGCAAATAGTAGCTCACCAAATGAAACCAGATCTGGATAGCCTAGACTGTCCTGAAAGAAACAAGATATAGCATGTATGTATGGCCCTTACAATGACCAAGATATGAGCTTAAAAGTAAAGGTAGTAAAAATACCCTGAAAATAGCCCAGGGCCCATAGGGTTAAGCAGACTTGTTAACGGTTTATGGTCGTCTGAGGGCCCATTTCCACCGCACTCTCTGCGTGTTCAGCGCGTGGCCGTATTCTGTCCGTATTCATTTAGAATGCACGTTAGCGGATGAGACCATTCCCACCGCCACCGTGTTCTGAGCGTATTCTGAGCGTAGACTACGCTCAGAATACGGACTGCAGCTAGAGAATAGAAACCGAGTCTATTTTTCTGCGCGTATTCTGAGCGTATTCAGCCAAAATCCCATTGAGGCCAATGCAATTCATGTCAACTGTGCTATCAATGCATGTATTGACACAGGGAATACCTCAAAAACCTAGCGACTGTCTGCAAAATATTACCACTCAATTACAACTGCATGAAACAAACGCTGGAAAGTTATCAATATTGGCCATCATATCAGATTTGCACTACAAGGGCATTGACTAGCCTACATAAACACAGAAACTGAAATACCTGTGAAGTTGTCACGCTGTCCAGAGTCAAACATGTTGTAGGTATAATAGTGGAGCTTTTATGTTCTTAATAGGAAGAAGCACGATTTTCTTCGGAGTATTCTCAATGCAAGAAGAGCCTCAATCGACGTCTTCTGTCGACGACTCGAGCTATAAAAATAGTAACCTCGTTTTTGTCATTCAGTGTTTCCTGTTTGGTTAAATAAATCTAACGGCAGTAAGCCACTGGGCAAAGTTGAGGTCCATACGTCACTACATTTAATAAATACATTTATTTATCCGAGGTAGGAAAAGGTGGCTGTTGCCAAAGAGGCAGACTTTATCATAACTTTATGGAAGGGGTTAAAAATAAGTTCGCTTTTTTGTATCGGGGGTGAATAAAGGCTTTGACAACAATCAGCCTACATGATTAGAACAATGTCAAATATTCCCTTCGTTTTATCGAAGTGCCAAGTTGTAGGCTACTATTTGTGCAGTTATGCTTTCTGCAACGTTTAACATAAGGAAATAAAACCAGAGAAACACATATTTTGTTTACTAAAGTGAGAGATAGGGAAACATGGCTATGTGCACTTAAAGACATTGGCCAAGTGCATTTAAAGAGGGGGCTGGCAGCTGAATTCCCGCCCCCGCGCTGAATACGCAGAGATGGCCGGTGGAAATGGTCATATGCTCAGAATACGGCCACGCGCTGAACACGGCTACGCGCTGAACACGGTCAAGGCAGTGGAAATGAGCCCTGACTCACACAGTGGCTTACAGTGAATTAGGGCCAGGGACAGTCCTACTGGAGCAACGTGGGGTTAGATCCCTTGCTCAACGGCACTTCAGCCATGGATGAGGGTGCAGGAGAGCCTTGGTTATTCACTCACCCAATCCACATTTCTTCCTACTATGGGCATCGAACCTGCAACCCTCCAACTCCAATGACATTACATTACTTAGCTGACACTCTTATTCAGAGCGACTAAGGGCTCATTTCCACCGCCTTGTTCAGCGCGTAGCCGTGTTCAGCGCGTGGGCGTATACAATAGGTTTGTATAGGGACAGAATACGCTCAGAACACGCTTGCGGTGGGAATGGTCTCATCTGCTAACGTGCATTCTAAATGAATACGGACAGAATACGGCCACGCGCTGAACACGCAGAGAGTGCGGTGGAAATGGGCCCTAAGGGCTCATTCACACAAAAAAAACTCTGCGTATTCAGCACGTGGCCGTATTCTGAGCGTATTCTGTCCGTATTCATTTAAAATGCACGTTGGCAGATGAGACCTAGCCTGGCTATCGCGACTTGTCAATGCTCTGTGAGCATTGGTCTGGCCAAGCTGTGTTGTAAACCCATTTCTCAGAAGGCGGGCTTAACCTGCCTCTTTCAAATGCCTCTGTTTGCTACTGGACGAAGCTTCAATCAATCACACCCCTCTGCCCTCTGACGTATTCCCAGCGAAACTGCTTGATCCAAACAAAAAGTAGTACTGTAGTAGCCTGTAGTCATATAGAAATGGCGTTAAATGATTTTTGTCGGACTTGTGAGGTGAACATGAGAGTGGCTGGTGTTGGCCATTTAATATTGATAATATTCGAAAAACGAATCAGTGCGATCAAAGGTGAAATAACCACAACAACAGCGTTCTCGCAAAGCCCAATCGACTTGGCTACCAGCGGGGCTAACTGCTAAATTAAACTTTTACCGAAGCCGGTCGGTAGCATTGCGAAAACGTCCTTTCCCGCAACAAATGATTCAAGGGCTGCCCTTTGCTGTATTTTCAGAGAGAACTTCCCTTTGAATTCGTCCAAAACAGCAGCTACAGCTGCATTGAAATCTTGCGTTTGCTCCACGTTTGCCATGTTGACAGGGACTGAGATAGATTTCCGGTCGCCCAACTACCGCGTCATTACCATTTTGAAATGCTCGATTTTCATTGGCCCCATATTCCTGCCGGAGCAGAAACGGTGTAGATAGGCAGCTTGGCCAGACTGACTTGCTCGCGAAATGAAAATGCAGCGTCATAGCAGTATGGGCACACCCAGGCTAGATGAGACCATTCCCACCGCAACCGTGTTCTGAGCGGACTGCAGCTAGAGAATAGAAACCGAGTCTATAACCGAGTTTTTCTGCGCGTATTCTGAGCGTATTCAGCTAAAATCCCATTGAAAGCTATAGGCACAGCTAAACCATTTATGTCAATTGTGCTATCAATGCATGTATTGACACAGGGCATACCTCAAAAACCTCGCCGTCTGCAAAATATTACCACTCGCTTACAACTGCATGAAACAAATGCTGGAAAGCTATCGAGAATGACCTTGTCATATCAGATCTGCACTACATGTGCAGTCCTCCTCAGCCTACGTGAACACAGAAAGTAAAATACCTGTAAAGTTGTCACGCTGTCCAGTCAAACATGTTGTAGGTATAATAGGAAGAAGCGAGATTTTGCTGAAGATTTCTTCTTCGGAGTATTCTCAATACAGGAAAAGCATCTATCGCTAGTCTGCTGTCGGCCACTCGAGCTATAAAAAATAGTAACCTCGTTCTTGTCATTCAGTGTTTCCTACTTGGTTTGATAAATCTAGTCAACAAGCCACTAGACAAAACTGAAGTCCATAAGTCACTACATTTAATAATTTATTTACCCGATGTAGGCAAAGTGACTGTTGGCAAAGAGGTAGAGTTTATCATAACTTTATGGAAGGGGTTAAAACGCGTTCGCTTTTCTTGTACCGGGAGTGAATAAAGGCTTTGACGATGATCAGCCTACATGATTTAGAACGATGTCAAATATTCCACTCACCTTATCAAAGTGCCAAGTTGCACTATAGGTGCAGTGCTGCTTTCTAAACAACGTTTAAAGTAAGGAAATAAAACCAGAGAAACACATATTGTGTTTACTAAAGTGAGAGATAGGAAAACATGGCTATGCGCACCTAAAGACATTGGCCAAGTGCATTTAAAGACGGGGCTTCCCGCTCCCGCGCTGAATACGCTGACATGTCCGGTGTGAATGGTCATACCATAGACATACTATACATAGACGGAGCATGGGGCGTTACTGCCAATAGGCGCTGACGAGACGCAGAGCCGCCATCTTGGAGCGGGGATACGCTCCATTCAGCTTAATCCGTTTGACAGGACAAATGAACTGTTAGCGCATTTTATTAACAGTACCTCGCTAAACACCACTATTTTTAAACTGGCTGTATCGCTAGTAGGTTATAGTAGGCTATAACAAAGGCTTATTGAAGGCTTTCATTATTCTTAATTAATTAAAGAGCAACTGTTGCTGCTTCCAAATCCCCTCAGTAACAACACACATTGATAAAATAAACATATGCCATGTGACAACTGCAAATAATTGAGCAGTTGCCTCAAGTTTATTTGCAGCCCCTTCAATATTTTTTTTCATTTTCTGCTCGTATAGCTTGGTGGGTTAATTTAAAGGCACGACTCACAACAGCGTCACTTTTACAAGTGGGATAAATCGCCTGCAGTGTAGGTTTGGTGCAACTGTTTCTACCTTCTGACATTGAACTACAGGCTGTTTTTTTATATATATCGCTAGTTCAGCCCAAGACTTTTCGTCATGCTTATTAAATAAATCTGTCACTGCATCTGACCCACCTAAACGACAACACATCCTATTGCTAAAATCAACATACACCTGTTTAATCTAGCCTGAATCAGTGATTCTGGTCGCCAAATTATTTTTAGCATGTTATTTCGCCAGGTGAAACTAAGAACAAAATAAAATTCAAATCTGTTTTTTTTTTTTTTTGTATTCATAGGCGCTGTTAGTGTTCAGCTTATAGAGAGGGCCGTGGTGCAAACGAAGGGCAACTTACGGCGCATAGAGAGACTGACAAATGACAGATAAATGCCTGTTTGTTTATATTACCTTTGTGTTTATTGGTTAAACATGGCTATGTCATTAGTCTGTGTGTATTAAAATGAATTCAGACAGCGATTCACGGCTTCTTGTAGGCTACAGTTTTGGTTAGCGGTTCAACGTTCTGTTTTGAAAAGTTGAGACGGTGGGCTTGGGCGCTCTGGCTGCCAAACGACTCGTTTTATGTACAGTCTGCTCTCCACTCTCGCATAGTCACAATGGAGAAAAAAAACCATGAAAAAAATGTTCTGGGCCACATTCGTGGTATTAAAAAAAGACAAGAGGGAAAGAGAAAGTGGCAGATAGAATAAGGAAGAAGTTGTGCGCTTGAAAACACGTGCAGGTATAGGATGCATAACTTCTCTGACAGGTTGAGGGCAGCATTGGTTGACTAACGTTGCTTTTCCATAAGGTTACAATTGAGTTGCTAAACTACTTTAGGTTGCGTTTTAGTTTGCTAACCAACACTGGCTGAAGTGTTTTGTAGATATTGTTGCAATAGCCCTTGTTCAAACGTTTGACGTCGTTCGTGTTGTCTTTCTGCATTCCATCCACCTGCTATAATTATAGCTTCATATTGAAGTTAGCACAACAAGCAAAACTGCTATTGTGCTGTTGTTCAGTATGTAGCATGTCATCCTAGTTCTCGTTTGAAACTTGTTTTAATAAATGTTCATTGTTAACATTACATTCGGTGTGGTCTCCCTTACGTTCTCTCCGTTCTGAGCCAATTGGGCATAACAATACATTAGATATCTATATATAAACACCTGAGCGCTTTTATATCAGCTGAAACCACCAATCTCTTTCAATGCATAGAGAGTAAAAACGAATTCTATCTTACCCAACAACATTAATATTTGAATATTGTTACTTGAATGACTTATTCATGATCACAAATAGGCTTCGCTGTATTGCGGAGACAGTCTGATCCCCGCTCCAAGATGACGGCCGTATTTCTCGTTTCCCAGCAACCAATGCTCCGTCTATGTATAGTATGTCTATGGGTCATACGCTCAGAATACGCCCACGCGCTGAATACGCCCACGCGCTGAATACGCTCAAGGCGGTGTGAATGAGCCCTAACAGGTACAGCAGTGGTTCCCAACCTAGGTATTGCAAGTGGGCCGTCAAATCATTTTCAAAACAGTATGATTTTTGTGGGGTATAAAAATAAAATATTATATGACCCTTTCAGATGTTTAAACAAAATAACTTTAAAATATATATTAATGTTTAAATTCTCCATCCATGGTTTGTTTTGTTTTTTCCACTAGCAGTCAGCTAAACCTGTTTGTAAAGTTTCTAAATTTTCTCCAGGGTGGCATGCACCCCGGACCCCCCTACCAGGGTTGGGTTTGCTGATTTATCCACCACTACCATTTACCCAATGAAGTGATCCCTGTGCTGTGGAACTTCCTGCATGTCCAGTGTGCTTTCAATGTCTTGAATGTTCAATATTTCTCATCAAAATAAAAATGTGGTCTTTGAGAATGCAGTATTTGACCTATATTGTTGGAGGTGGGCTGCAAACATTTTTGAGATTTTCAAGTGGGCCCTGAGTTAGAAAAGGTTGGGAACCCCTGAGGTACAGGGTTTCAGTTACAGTCTCTGGAGGCATTTACTGTAGGGGTAAATGCCTTGCCCAAGGGAACTTCAGCTATGAATGACAGCACAGTTGTTTAGTCTCCCACCCCCATTCTTCCTACTGGAAAAGGATTCAAACCTGCGACCCTCCAATTCCAAGACCAACTCTCAAACCACTAGGCCACAGCTGCCCCCAGAAGTAAGTGGGAAAGAGAACAAGACTAGTAAAACAATAGCCATCAGCTATTTTGCTACAACAAAATCATCAGATGTAACTTGTGAGTTTGTGGAAGATTTTGTTGAAAGGTGTGCAGAAGCAGAGACCCCGTGGGAAAAAAATAAAAAGGGTAGGGCCATGTCAATTTCTTGTAAACATTGCAAGCAGGGAAATTAAGAAAATGTTACAAACATGGGACAAACACATGCAAAAAGTGCTGCAAAACATCCGTTCATCATGGATGAAATGCCAGACAACCATGAGTGCAGTGTCCTTAACATTGTAATAGGTAAGCTAAGTGTTTGTCAAATTTGCCTAGATTTAATTTCGCCATAAAGCATTATACAGTGTGCGTGCATTTTCAGGCTCATATTCAGCTGACAGACATCCTAAATTCAATGTACAGTGCATCTGGAAAGTATTCACAGCGCTTCACTTTTTCCGCATTTTGTCATGTTACAGCCTCATTCCAAATTGTATTAAATGAATATCTTACATCAAAATTCAGCACACAATACCCCATCATGACAATGTGAAGAAAAGTGTTTTGTGACATTTGTTGAATTTATTAAAAACAGAAAACCAAGAAATCACATTAGTATTCACAGTCTTTGCTCAATACTTTGTTGATCCACCTTTGGCAGCAATTACAGCCTCAAGTCTTTTTGAATATGATGCCACAAGCTTAGCACATCTATCTTTAGGCAGTTTTGCCCATTCATCTTTGCAGTAATCCTCGAACTTCATCAGGTTGGATGGGAGACGTCTGTGCACAGCCATTTTCAGGTCTCTCCAGATATGTTCAATCGGATTCAAGTCTGGACTGGCTGGGCCACTCCAGGACATTCAGAGTGGTTCTGAAGCCAATCCTTTGAGATCTTGGCTGTGTGCTTCGGGTCGTTGTCCTGCTGAAAAATGAATCATCGCCCCAGTCTGAGGTCAAGAGTGCTCTGGAGCAGGTTTTCATCAAGGATATCTCTGTATATTGTTGCATTAATTTTTCTCTGCCAGTCTGCCAGTTCCTGCTGCTGAAAAACATCCCTGTGATGGAGTGACCATCACTAGAGTTGTGGGTGTGCTCTGACTGCCATCCCAATGAGCCTGGCTCTTTGGCGTTGCGGTCAGAGCCCCTGTTTGGTACCCCAGAGACCCGGGTTCGAAGCCGGGTGGGGTCACTTCTTCTCCCCATAGCATGATGTTGCCACCACCATGCTTCACTGTAGGGATGGTATTTGCCTGGTGATGAGTGGTGCCTGGTTTCCTCCAAACATTACGCCTGGCATTCACACCAAAGAGTTGTCATTTAGTCATTTAGTTGCCTTTTGGCAAATTCCAGACGGGCTGCCATGTTCCTATTACTAAGGAGTGGCTTTCGTCTGGTCATTCTACCGTACAGGCCAGACAGACAGATTGATGGATTGCTCAATTTTGAGCTTCATGGCAAAGGCTGTGAATCCTTATGTAAATGTGATTCCTTAGTTTTCTATTTTTAATAAATTCAAAAAATTTCACAAAACACTTTTTTCACATTGTCACAGTGGGGTATTGTGTGCAGAATTTTGAGGTAAGAGATTAATTTAATACAATTTGGAATGAGGCTGTAACATGAAAAAATGTGGAAAAAGTGAAGCGCTGTGAATACTTTCCAGATGCACTGTATTTCCACATCCCACCCATCTATCCATAAGGTAGATAGATATAACCGAGTTTTTCCTCAATAAATAAATAAATAAACCTCACCAAGTAAGATCTGCCTTCCCACGTGACTCCCTGACTCTGGCAACCTGGAGGTCAGGACATAATTTCTTGGCATCATCAGCCCACATGGTTTTGGTCACTCCATGTGCTCTTGCTTCATAACTCACTGCAATGATCCTAAAGAAGGAAAAAAAGATTGGTAAATGTATAGTGAATGCATAATGTTTGTTTGAAAGGACAACTTCTGTTCAGTGGTTCAAACTGTGTTTTTAGCGTAGGCTATCAGCAGACACCCTACAACACAGCACTCTATGACAACTCAAAATGATTTAAAAAGTGGTTAAAATTTGTGCAAGCAGCATACCAGTTTGTTTACATCCCTGTCTGGGGGGGCTGGGAGCCAGAGGGGGTACCCCAGGAATCCCCATCACCCCCCAAAATTTAGACTGTTATAATTAAGCAATATAACACCAGTGGGAGTGAGGGTGTTCGTGGATATACTCAAGGTTGTGGTTTGGCTTCAGGCATTTAACCTGTCACATGTGTAAGCAGGCGGCGGCCATGATAAAGGCGCTCGAGGAGCAGTGTGTGGGAACGATGCCATGCTCAGGGCATCTCAGTCATGGTGGATGATGAAGGAGAGCACAGGTCATTCACACCCCCCATCCACCTGATGACGTTTCATAACTGATGAAAACGTTTTTAACAAATTTTCAAGGTGTTGTATGCAGATGACATACATCAAATTTCTTGAGAATCATGACTCCTGGAGCTTGGGTCTCCCCAGCTTTTTGGGGGTCCAGCGCAGACAGGGGATTGCCCCTGTCAGATCCTGTTATCAAAATAGTACGTCAATTGCCTCCTGTGCAACAGAAAGTCACTGGCCGTTGCTTATTCACTTTTAGCATCACCCGAGATAAAAGTTTCTTATAAGGTAATAACATAACACAGGACATAATGGAGCAAATATGCATTGTTCTTTTTCCTCTGGTGTATAACAACGCCGCAATCTAGGTACAGGGCACCCTAACGCTGGCAGCAGTCATAATAATTCATTAAGGTACAGTTGATAAAAAATAAACACAACCAAACTAAGCATGATGCTCTTCACTAGCAATACCGCTAAATTTCAAGAGCATCCCACCCAGGTGGTATGCAGTACACACACACACAATCACACATGAAAGTAAAAACCTTACCCGCCTCCTTTCCATGTCTTGTATTGCGCCACAACACATGGTTTATCCTTTAATTCTGGGTTGATCCGTTGCTCTACCTGTACGTAAAAGCAGTCCATATCGACCAAAGCCACAACTCTGTCTGTGCCGTAATCCATCAGCTGCAAACAGGGAAATTGCAAACAATATGCATCAGGATTTAGCCTGGCTATCGCGACTTGTCAATGCTCTGTGAGCATTGGTCTGGACAAGCTGTGTTGTAAACCCATTTCTCAGAAGGCGGGCTTAACCTGCCTCTTTCAAATGCCTCTGTTTGCTACTGGACGAAGCTTCAACCAATCACACAGTGAAGGAAACTGCTTGATCCAAACAAAAACTAGTAGTAGTGCCTTTTTGAAATGCTCGATTTTCATTTGGCACCCATTCTGAGGTGCGAGCAGAAATGGTGTAGACAGGCAGCTTGGCCAGACTGACTTGCTTGCGAAATGCAAATGCAGCGTCACAGGCAGTATGGGCACACCCAGGCTAATTAAGCACAAATACTACTGTTTTATTGTTACTTTTATTGCAACAGTTTAAAGGAAAAATCAGTTGAAATCAGAAAACAGTTTAAATAGAGAAAAGGAGAAAAAGGTCAAATGAACTCTGGGTATGGTAAAACATAACAAGCACAATCAGAGATGGCAACCTGGGGTGCGTTTCCCAAAAGCGTCGTTGCTAACTTCCTTAACAACTTCGTAGGTTTGAACGATGGTCTTACCACACTGCTGTTTCCCAACACCATCGTCCAGACTTGGCAACCAACGATGTTTACAACTACTTACGACACAAGTGTTTCCCAACAACAAAGTCTGGACGAACCATCGGAAGTTCCATCGTGAAGCTGTGCAGTTGGAACCATTAGCATGGACCTGTCGTGAGACCGTCGTGTTTGTTCACGTGACGTCTTGCTCGTCACCTTTGGCCTTTTTGTGGCGGATTAGGCGGCTGTCTGTGCGTTACTGCCACCATCTGCATAAATGATGTTACTCCCAATTCACTTAATTATCGGTATTGCATTGCCAGATCATGTAAAAAGAAGGTAGAAAACACACCCGATAACGCACAAAAAGTTGTTGCAAAATGTGGTTGGATAAAAGTTAATGTGCGTCAGTGATTTTAATGAGCACTTTTGTAATATTGTGATGTATGTGCACTGATTACTGACCCACAAGCAGGGTTATTCCATTGCCCCGTAGATCATTTTCACCTGTTACAAATTGATTACTCTTCGGCAGGATTCGAACCCATATCTCACCGAAAAAGACAACACTTCCTTTGACAGACCGACAAGCTAACCACTCGTCCACACCACCACTTACCGATATGGAGGGAGTGGTTATATTTATAGCTGCTGTTCCATGCAGTATAAATTAAATACACAGACATATGGTACAAACTGATAGTCAGTTGTTACTTTTAATGAGTAGGGCACATGGTTGTGTTTACAGAGATATCCCAGAGTTTCTACAGCTGTCATACCGGCTTAAATGAAATGAGACTACGTTTATGTCCTTATGTAGATCAATCATTTCTGTCGTTATCCGCAACGAATGCATCCGAATACTCTCCGAGCACTTCCGAAACATCTGGGTACTTTGCAGTTTGAACCACCTAAGTCCAAACTAACAACAGTTCAGACTTCCATCTGAGCTGAGTAGTTTGAACCTACGTTGTACAACGGTGGTTTAATGCTAACCTCCGTCGTTGTTTGGGAAACGCACCCCTGGCCCCCACTACTGGGCGGGCGAGCGGACCGACACACACACACACAGACAGTCATTGCAATACCTAGTCAATCCCCTCCAGGGGACCAGGTATGTTTGCTTAGATTCTGATTGTTTTTTACCATGTTAGCCTGATGATGGTGCAACTCTTGCTTTTGTTGGCCAGTTAAAGATAAAACGTTGCTCATTAAATATTAAAAAAAAAAACGTAATAAATACATGGGCCTTACAAAATGTTATATTTCATCAATATAGTGACACCAACTGAGAACTATTTAATGTGTTATTGTGTATTTAATTCTGAATATCATATTACGTTAGCTAGTAACCCAATTCATACTTTAGGTGCTATCACAGGGGTGAGCTGTTCCGCATGCTAAGCTAAGCGAAAATAACGAAGAAATTATCGGGTGATTGATTGAACGTAAATTAACGTGCGTGCAGGCGAGACAAGCAATGCAAAAGCACCTTTGACTACGTATTTCCATTCAAACTCTAGCTGCTACCGTAGGACCCACTTTTGCAAACGTACTGGACCCAAAACGTGAGTGTTCGAATACCTCCTGAATAGATAAAAGCTCACTGCAGTCAGATCCAAATCAATGCATCCACGTCTCATTTTATCAAAGATTATGCATAATAATATAAACTAACACATTAGGTAGTTGGGATTTGCTTACCTAATTACATAGCCCAGCAACACCTAATTTGGTGTTTGTTGTACCAGAATGTTAATTTAGCACATTGAAAATCCGCAACGCCAAGTGGCCGTGTTCCAACATTGAAAAATGCATACATTTCGGACATTACATTGTAAATAGGGAGACTATTTTTAACGTTTCGCTCTGTGCGTAAGTTTTTGGTCTCCGATATAAGCCAGCACACAACGGTAGATCACTTACCAAAGCGTACTTCTCCCACCAATAAACAGTAGCTAAAAAAACAATAGAGACGAACGCGCTGTTAAAAAAAAGCTGTGTGAAACCAGCGACACTACAGGAAAATACCGCCACTCGGTATTTTTTCAAAATAAAAGCCTATTGTAATACTTTCGTTTTCTTTCTATTTCGAAGAATATAAAAAAAATGCCTATTGAAAATAAATCAATTTCCAAAGGTAAAAAGCTATGTTAAATACAAATAAAAATAAATGAATGAATATGAACATGAGATTAAAATAAATAAGCCTTTTCAGATAGCCCACTATTGTTACATGTTTAAAGATTCAGCTTGAGGGACATGTAAAGTACATGATGTACTTTAAGAATGATAACAAGTAATTATTTAGAATTCGTCTGTGTGGGTACCAAACCATTGGCAATGCCAGCTGAGTGGTATATAGTAGGCCTGCCATAGCAATACACACATGACCTTAAAATTGTGTAGCTGAGAAAACAACAACTTGTGCAAATATAAAAGGGGGTGAAATGAAATCCTTACATGATGTACTTTAAGAATAATAACAGGTAATTATTCAGAATTCGTCCGTGTGCGTACCAGACAATTGAAAATGCCAGCCTAGTGGTATATAGTAGGCCTGCCATAGTAATGCACACATGACCTTAAAATTGTGTTGCTGAGAAAACAACAAGTTGTGCATATGAAAGGGGGTGAAATTAGATCATTACATGATGTACTTTAATAACAATAACAGGTATTTATGCAGAATTCGTCCATGTAGGTATCACACCACAGAAAATGCCAGCTGAATGGTAAATCCTTATATCATTAACTTTAAGAATATCAACAGGTATAGAAAATGCCAGCCGAATTTTATGTATTAGGCCTGCCATAATAATACACACACGAATTTTTAAATTGTGTGACTGAGAAAACAAGTTTTGCATATGTAAAGGGGGGGGGGATCATATGTAAGCATCTATATGCATATGTAAGGGGGGGGGGGGGCGGCCTACAGTACACATGTAATCTTTAATTGTTTGACTGAGAAAACAAGTTGTGCATATCTGATATGGAAAAAATTACACTCTACATGATGCACTTTAAGGGTATTAACATGTATATGTGCGGGTATGCTTTTCCGACTGCTCTTCTCCCTCTACACTAATGACTGTACCTCTAATGACCCAACTCAAGCTTCTAAAATGTGCAGATGACACCAATGTCATCGGGCTCATTCAGGATGGTGACGAGTCTGCATATTGACGGGAGGTTCACAAGCTGGTGCACTGGTGCAGTCAACACAACCTAGAGCTGAAAACTGTAAAGACTGTGGAAATGGCTGTGGACTTCAGGAAGCAGCCCACTCTGCTGCCACAAAACAGGAGCTGCCACAAAACAGGACAAACACAGACTACAGCGTACAGTGACCCCACTTATCCTGCACACTCTTTTTGAACTCCTTCCCTCTGGCAGGTGCTACAGAACTACCAGCCACAGGAACAGCTTCTTCCCCACTGCCATCACTCTCCTGAAGACCTGACAAGTTGGGCCATCCCCACCTTGCCCATTTATCCACTTCCCAGACTGCTCAGACACACATACATAACATGCACATAACCTTGCACTCACCTCTGGAATATTTGTTTTCTGTCATGCACTTATGTGTACTCCCCTCTGATATAGTTTTTTTTTTTTTTGCATGAGAAGAGTCTTGTAGTCAAAAAGTGTCCCTGCCCTGGGAAACATATCAAGGCACATGTCTCTTTTTGGATGCCCCAGCCCTCCATATACTGCCAGACCATATAAAATGGCTTCTGAATAATCTAATAAATGTAATCTTCTTAGCAGTGAAAACAAATTGTGCATGTAAAAGGGGATAAGACTATAAGACTGTAACACTACAATTTACCAATAGTAAAAATTGTTGGAACAGACCGTTTGCTAATGCACAATTTAAATTCGAAATGTCTGGCTGTGAACAGAAATTGTGCATATCTGATATTGAGGTAAAATGAAATCCTTGCTAAGAATATGAACAGCTACATGCAGAATATACAATATCATATCTACCATGCCAAAGAAAATGCCAACCCAATGTTAGGCATTACCTATTGCTAGCCCATGTAATAAATAAACAGAAAAACTTTACAAGAATGTTCATTGCCTCATGCATAACTTACTCATGTTAACATGTCTCGTATACAAAAGCGTAACACTTATGTGTGATACAAATACCACAAATTACACGTTTCCCGTTATAGAAAAGTAGGCCTACTAAAGACCTTGTGCGGTTTACTGTCAGATGTTTGCTAGTTTAAAGTAGAATGTGGCCTACGAATTTTATACAATTGAACAAATCTGTTCAATGTCTTTTTTATGGACAGTACATGTATGGTGTGTGGCTGTGAAAACGAGTTGTGCAATATATAGAAATATTGGCAAAAGCAAACCTCCTAACTCAGGGATCATGGGCAACTTCCATGATAAAGAGGGCCACATTTTTTCATCACCATTATCAGAGGGCCACATGACCGCGCACTTCAACTAATCGGACATGAGAAAAGCTGCAAAATAATTCTAAACACTGAAATGCATTTTAACATGTCTAATACTCTTGTTTAAGGATAAACAAAACAAGTTCTTTCATACTAACAAAGTGCAAAGACATACGTCATTCAATGATGGCACAAAACTGAAAAACAGTGGCCCAACATTAAGGGCAACAATCATCATATTCAGTGCATTTTTGCCCCTATCCCAGTTTTACAGTTTAGACACATTTGCCCCATAGAGGCTGCTGCCCAACTCAATCACAGCAAGTAGTCTCTTTGTTAGTGAGATGGTGGCTTGTGGTTTTGACTGCTGGCACAATAGACTGAATGTCAATGTCAATTTTTGGACATCCAATCCGCATCAAATGAAAAAGTGTCATCTGTGAGTCTTTCTCTCTTTTGACTTCTTTCGACATGGTCGTGGAAATTCTGTGTGTGACTGTGCGTCGGGACAAAGAGACCGTTTCAAAGTCTTTAACCATGTTATCGTCACCAAAAGCGTTGGCCATTTCCACTAGCCTGGGGTGCGTTTCCCAAAAGCGTCGTTGCTAACTTCGTAGGTTTGAACGATGGTCTTACCACACTGCTGTTTCCCAACACCATCGTCCAGACTTAGCAACCAACGATGTTTACAACTACAGTAGTCCGATGGATCGTTCAACGATGCAAGTGTTTCCCAACAACAAAGTCTGGACGAACCATCGGAAGTTCCATCGTGAAGCTGTGCAGTTGGAACGATTAGCATGGACCTGTCGTGAGACCGTCGTGTTTGTTCACGTGACGTCTTGCTCGTCACCTTTGGCCTTTTTGTGGCGAATTAGGCGGCTGTCTGTGCGTTACTGCCACCATCTGCATAAATGATGTTACTCCCAATTCACTTAATTTTCGGTATTGCATTGCCAGATCATGTAAAAAGAATGTAGAAAACACACCCGATAACACACAAAAAGCTGTTGCAAAATGTGGTTGGATAAAAGTTAATGTACGTCAGTGATGTTAATGAGCACTTTTGTAATATTGTGATGTATGTGCACTGATTACTGACCCACAAGCAGGGTTATTCCATTGCCCCGTAGATCATTTTCACCTGTTACAAATTGATTACTCTTCGACAGGATTCGAACCCATATCTCACCGAAAAAGACAACACTTCCTTTGACAGACCGACAAGCTAACCACTCATCCACCTCACCACTTATCTACATGGAGGGAGTGGTTATATTTATAGCTGTTGCTCCATGCAGTATAAATTAAATACACAGACATATGATACAAACTGACAGTCAGTTGTTACTTTTAATGAGTAGGGCACATAGTTGTGTTTACGGAGATATCCCAGAGTTTCTACAGCTGTCATACCGGCTTAAATGAAATGAGACTACGTTTATGTCCTTATGTAGCCTAGATCAATCATTTCTGTCGTTATCCGCAACGAATGCACCCGAATACTCTCCGAGCACTTCCGAAACATCTGGGTACTTTGCAGTTTGAACCTAAGTCCAAACTAACAACAGTTCAGACTTACATCGTACTTTGGTGGTTGGAGATTTTCGGGAAACAGTCGGTTGTGGGGTGCTGAGTAGTTTGAACCTACGTTGTACAACGGCGGTTTAATGCTAAACCCGCTCCTCGTACCTCATTTCATTTCGTGCAAAGGGTCTGGACCGGAATCTCTTGAGGTACATTTGCGATGTTCCAGAAACATTGATCCAATCAGCGAACAGAGGGTGTGTTCGTTAGCTGTGACATTGACCTTGTGTGCTACATTTGAAGTGTAGTGCGTAGGTAGACTAATTGCATACGTGACGACCAGGCGTTAGCGATTGGGTAAAGGCAGAGGCACTTTTTTAAAACTTCAGCAGAGTCCGCACCTCCAGTAAATCGTTTCTGACGGTCTCTGTTCCAGACCCTCTGTACAAAATGAAATGAAGTACAAGGGGCTGGTTTGCCAGGCTAGGACTTGGCGAGGTGAACATGTGTGAGGGCCAACCATTGTGACGACACGGTAATAACACAATAGGAGTAACAATAATAATATTAATATTATTATTAACAATATACAAATGAAGTACTTAATGGTTTTTTATTGCAATGGCATAGTTTTTATGTCTTCACATAGAACACAAATGAAAATGTGTGTTTACCAAAGTTACTGTGCATTTTATATTTAAAGACCAGTAATAAAACTAGATGTACCGCATAGTGGTACATGGTATGACCGCCGCAGTATATTGAAATGTGGGAACTGTTGGTATGATGAGTGTGTGGTAAAGCAGTGTTGTGAGGTGAGAATTTCTGTGGAAATGATTTCCTGGAAGTGGGCATGAATGTGGGTTTTGAATGAATGACATTGTGTGTGTTTGTGTAGTGTGTAGGAGTAATTTGTGAAGGCAAGGAACAGGCAGTGGTCCTGTGGTCTTAGAATTCTTTGTGCTGATCGTGCATGACGTATTTTGTGCAGTTTCCACCCTCTCGGTCCAAGATACTGTCAACTAAAATTCCCAATTTTTGCATTTACCCTTATCACTAGGTGGCACTATGCTTCAAGTGAGTGTTTATGGGCTGGGCCAATACGCCTCTGTAACACCGACATACTAACACAAAATCGTTGTCTTGGGCAAAATTGTTGACGAGTTATTTAACAAAAATGTTTTTTGACACCTAGCTTCGCCAATAAACATTTCCCCCTATGACGAAATGTCACAAAATACACATAGTGAGTGTTTATGGGTTGGGTTATTTAACATTTAACAAAAACTGTTTTTCAACAACTAGCTGCGGCAATAAACATCGCCCCCTATGACGAAATGTCACAAAATTTTGTACACATGAAAAGAAAGCTGTTTAGACATGGCATGTCAACCTTGACGAAATTTGAGCATTTAAAAGCCAAGATATGGACTTTTGAAGAATTTAAGCTATGTGTTAAATGTTCATTGACGTGTAACTTCGAGACGTGTCGACCCAGCCCAAAAACGCTCACTTGAAGCATAGCGCCACCTAGTGATATGGGTAAATGCAAAAATTGGGATTTTTAGTTTGCCAATATCTTGGACCGAGAAGGTGGAAACTGCGCAAAATACGTCATGCACAATCACCACAAAGACCTCTAACACCACAGCACATGCCATAAAATTTGGTCCATAGGGGCCGCTGTAATTGTATAAAATGCCATTTTTCCCTATTATCTAGAGAATGCTTACGTTAACAACATTTTTTTTTATCGTAAAATCTATTGACCCTCATGCATTGAAAACACTGGTCGACGCCCACTTCCAACGAGAACAATTTCCGTGAAATTTTAACATTGTGAAAACCAATCTGAACAAACTCGTCATAGGCCGTTCATGTGAATCTCACCAAATTTGGTATATGTCATCTAAAGACAATGCTGACAAAAAGTTATCAAAGGATTTATCTTGAGATAAACCCTTTCAAAGTTACATGTCAATGAACATTTAACACGTAGCTTAAAATTCTTCAAATGTCCATATCTTGGCTTTTAATTGCTCAATTTTGGTCAAAGTTGACATGCTATCTCTAAACAGCTTTTTTTTCATGTGTACTAAATTTTGTGATATTTCGTCATAGGGGGCGATGTTTATTGGCAAAGCTATGTGCCAAAAAATAGTTTTTGTTAAATAATTCGTCAACAATTTTGCCGAAGACAACGATTTTGTGTTAGTATGTCGGTGTTACAGAGGCGTATCGACCCAGCCCATTAACACTCACGTGAAGCATAGCACCACCTAGTGATAAGGGTAAATGCAAAAATTGGGATTTTGAGTTGCCAATATCTTGGACCGACAAGGTGGGAACTGCACAAAATATGTCATGGACGATCAGCACAAAGACCTCTAAGACCACAGCATGTGCCATACAATTTGGTCCATAGGGGGCGCTGTAATTGTATAAAATGTCATTTTGCCTATTATCTAGAGAATGCTAACGTTTACAACCAAATTTTTTTATCGGGAAATCTATTGACTCTCACGCATTGAAAACACTGGTCGACGCCCACTTCCAACGAGAACAATTTCCTTGAAATTTTAATATTGCGAAAACGAATCTGAACGAACTTGTCATAGGCCGTTCATGTGAATCTCACCAAATTTGGTATATGTCATCTACAGACAATGCTGACAAAAAGTTATCAAAGGATTTATCTTAAGATAAACCGTTTTGAAGTTACATGTCAATGAACATTTAACACGTAGCTTAAAATTCTTCAAAAGTCCATGTCTTGGCTTTCATTTGCTCAAATTTGGTGAAATGTGACATGCCAACTCTAAACAGCCTTCTTTTGATGTATACTAAATTTTGTGACATTTCGTCATAAGTAGTCATTGCAGTGTTTCTCGCAGAAGCTAGGTGTTTAAAAACAGTTTTTGTTAAATAATTCATCAACAATTTTGGCCAAGACAACAAATATTGCTTTAGTATGTCGGTGTTACAGAGGCGTATCGACCCAGCCCATAAACACTCACTTGAAGCATAGCGACACCTAGTGATATGAGTAAATGCAAAAAGTAGGATTTTGAATTGCCAATATCTTGGACTAAGAAGGTAGGAACTGCATAAAATATACCATGCACGATCAACACAAAGACCTCTAAAAGCACAGCAAATGCCATAGAATTGGGACCAGAGGGGCCGCTATAATTGTACAAAATCTCATTTTGCCTATTCCTTTCACGAATCACTCCTACACACTATACAAACACACACAATGTTATTCATTCAAAACCCACATCCATGCCCACTTCCAGGAAATCATTTTCACACAAATTGTCACCTCACAACACTGCTCTACCACACACTCATCATACCAACAGTTCCCACATTTCAATACACTGCGGCGGTTATACCATGTACCGCTATGTGGTACATCTAGTTTTCCCCATTTTTACAGTGTTCGTTGGTCAAATAAACGTCTGCATTAAAGAACCTAACCCTGCTGTGTTTTTAACATAGCTAATAATAGCAACATCACACGACATAATAGCAAGATGTATGATTTTTCTTTGCGAAATAAAACCGCGAATAATGCCTACCAAAGGGCAAACTGGTAAGTGTGTTGTGGACAAAAAACAAGAATACTGTTACAATGTCGATATACTTTGGGTTGATACTGCCATAAGCCGCTGAATAATTGGCAAAAGAAATGGCAAGGCAGTGAAGACTATTAAAACCTCCCCCAGACCTGTTCCCTGCGTAGCCAAACATTTATGCGCACGATTTAGTGTAACAAAAGAATCACCAGCCTTCCTCGTGGGTAGTTATGGCTCTGTAGCAAGAAAGGCTATTAACACCTGTTTTCTGACAGGTGCCGCGGGCCGGAGGAAAGGAGCCAGCGGGCCGGACTTTGGACATGTCTGCCATAGACTGTATATAAGAGAAATTATACAGTTGAAATTTCCCACACCTCTGCCAGCAACACCAAAGACAGTAGAAGAGAATTTTCTCTTATTATTTTTTGGCAAGTAGCTGTATAATAAGTGAGATAATGTTTTGCGAGTTTCTCATTTTGCTGGATATGGCCGCCACTTAGTTTTTTTTTTTTTGTCAAAATAAAACTTTTCAGTAATGTTTTTAGTTTTAAACAAAAAAATGTTGACTATAAATCAAAATAAATCAATAAATATGGATATGAAACCTAAATAAACTGTACTTTTTAGAAAGCCCACTATTGTTACATTTTAAAAACTTCTGGGGTGGAGAATAAATTATGGTACCGAATTAAAAATGGGTAAAAAGCCTAATCATATACAAATTTACTACATTGTGTAAGTGGGCATAGTTATAAACCCCAATCTGCATACCATTACCATACACAAATGGCTTTCCAATTGTGTGGATGTGAAAACAAAAAGTTGTGCATATGTAAATGCAGGTCATAGAAAATCCTTATACTATGTTCTCAAGGATTAAAGTAAAAACAAAAGTCATCTGATTTTTTTTAACCAAATGTGGGCCCATACCACAAGCCATACATCAACTTTGATGCTGTGTTGTCCACCATGCCCTACGCCCCTACTTGTATTTTTACTTACCTAAGTCCAACAGTAATTCAAGCTAAGGCACAAAACTAACTAAATAATACACCCATGACTGCACCATTGTTTTTTATGGGCGGACTTTTTTTTTTTGCACTTAGCTGAAATACAATAGGTACACATGCACATGTATGATGGATGTGCATTTGATAGCCTGGAAAGGGCGCATTGGTCTTCTGAAATTGATTTAATTTCAGGTTAACAAGGGGTTGAGATATTGTCAGTGATGGGTCATGGCATGCTCAGCTCCTATAAATTGGCATATGCACACATTGTGCATTCTAACGCAGTCAGTCATAGAAGTATAAACCTCTGCGGTGGTAGTTGTTGTGCCAGGCAATGAGGATGTCTTTTGAAGCGCTCTGATGTTAGTTTTATGGCTACTTCAGACTGATGGGGTGGTAGCACTTTTTGCCATTACTTCCATAGTAATATTATTTTCTAATAGCAAACTACACAAAACCCCTCATGACTCCTGGAGCAGTGTGGAACCTCATGGCTGACCTCAACCAGCTGCTTAGGTTTTCTCAGCAGATCACCTCAACCTCCTTGCGACCTGACATCTGGTCTTGCCTCACCAAGGTGGCGTTCATGATTGAACTGACCATCTCCATTGGTGGATGAAGGCTGCCTTCAAAAGGAAGAAGGAGAAGTATGCATAGCTGGCAACTGCATGCTGACAAGCTGGGTGGAGGGCATTCATATTCTCATTGGAAGCTGGATGTAGAGACTACACAGGATCATCAGCTCAGCGCCTCTTCAAGTCCTTGGGCATTAGAGGTGCCAAGCTGAAGAGGGATTTTAGGGACATTGCTGAGGAAGCAGATCAGGGGAGTTTCTGGCTCTGGCTTCGCAGAAAGGGCAAATTGTCGGGGAAGCAGACATCTTAGGGCCGGCTGCAGGGAGCGGTAGGGAGATATCCCTATCTCTGCTCCACCACCCAGAGATGTTCGGGATTAATGTAGCTAAACATCAGTAAAGGGTGGCTACCAGCTGATAATCCTGCAGCTAGCGTAAAAGGCACTGTCGGAGGTGCGTCAGGCAGTGATGTCAAGCAGGCAGGTTCACCATACTTCTGCTTCACACTGTAGCTGAGAAAAAAACAAGTTGTATTGTATCTGATATAAGGGTAAAATAAAATCCCTATATGATATACTTTTAAAAAATGAACAGGTAGTTATGCCGAAACTGTCTGTGTAGGTACCAAGTCATAGAAAATGCTAGCCAAATGATGTGTATTGAACCTGAAATAAAAATACACACATGACCTTCAAGTTTTTTTAATGAAAAAATAATATGTTGTGCATATCTGATATAGGGGTAAAATCAAATCATTACATATCTTATAATCTTATAGAATATTAACGTATTTATGCAAAAGGAAAAATAACTATTGCACTATAGGACAATAGCAGAAATAGCGAAAACATCCGTCTCATCCAGATCCACTGGCTAGCCTTTGCTGCTTCTTCTGACATTTCCTTAAAAGTTTTACTCAAATTCTTACTATAGACACCAAGCTCCCCAAACAATGAAATGGCTGACCTTTCTATAAAACCTCTACAACCCACCTCTACTAAACATATCGTTGCCTTCCATCCTTTCTGCTCTGCCTCTGCTGTCAACTTAACCTGGTAAACCCGCCCCTCGTACTTAATTTCATTTCATTTTCAATTCCTTCTAGCAATATTAAGTCCCTATCTATTAATATTTTGGCTTAGGTCTACTAGAAAGGGCACAACTATATTGTGTCTACAATATAGGTGAATTCACTTAGATTGACTTTCGGGGTGGTAAGGTAAAATCAGAAAATTCACTGAGGCAAGTAAACCAGAGCTGGTAAAACGTTAACTTTATTCAAATAAAAAAGGTTGTAAGCACAAATCAAGTCAGCGTGTGGTGTCTTTAGTGACATTTTCTGAAGAGCTTGAAGTTACAAACAAAGTTGGACATTTGTGTAACCTGTAACATTAAAGGGTTTATATGATTAAAAAGTGTCTGGTTGACCAACAGTAATAGTCGTACCATCACAGAATGTTTGTTTGGATGTAACATGAAGTGGCCTTGGACAAACATATTACTGTAGATCTCCATTTAAGCGCTTTAAGTTTTGAGTTAGCAGGGTCAGCTAAGGAGTAGCTAATTTTAGCAAGCTAGCCAACGTCTACAATCACAAGTACACTTTTTACATTTGTAGAAAAATATTAAAACTCTTAAATATTGTCTAGTTGCTATAGCCATAGGAACATAACCCCTGTAGATGCCTATTACAGTTCTCGGTAGCACTTTTTTTGCTTACACTGTACCCAATTGAAGTAAAAGGGACAGTAATAAAGAGTGCAACAATATATAACATTATGTGCTCATACTCTACCATTGGGTTAGGGTTAGGATTATGTATGCACAGTGCAAGTACATAATATTACATGTTACATGTAGATACCGTAAAAAAGAAACCATAAAAAAGGGTATGTACATATAACATGTAATATATAATACCTCACACTAAACCTAACCCTAAAGTAAAGTGCAAGTCTATATTACATGTTGTTAAACACTTTGTTACACTGTACCTAGCTGATGTAACAGGGACAGCAAAATAAAGTGTTACCCAATTCTGAAACTGGTGCAAGACTGCCATTAGCCATATGCTAGTAAGCGGGACGACTACGCTGGCGAGCCAAAACACACTGATCATGTCTGTGGCCAGCCTATTATGGCAATATCATATGTCACTGATGTCACTGATACTTACAGTAAGCATTAGCCAGCCACTGGACTTGCTTGCTACACTAGTGCCAGTGGGCTAAGTCACAGTAAAGACAACATTGTTGAAGTACTCGCGATCACACCCCCAAGGTGAAATTTCACCATGCGAAAATCGCCTTGTGTTTTGCCCTGTGGACACCCACCATTAACAACTAGATCCTAATGATCTACCACTGATGTTTTTGCTTTTTGTAAGTTTCTTGTTCAACTGTAGAAAAATATAACTAACTCACGTAGTAATTTAAAAAACACAGAATCATAACTACAAATCAAAATTGATTCTTGACCGTCCTCAAAAGTAAAAAAACAAGACCTTTTACAGTGTACCAGAATTAGTCAGAGATGCATGCATGTTTCTATGTGTGTCTGTCTCTATGAACTCAATTGTTAAAGGACAATATATGATTACATGTGTACTGGTAAAACACATTGACAACAATTCAAAAAACATAAACAGGGAATGTAAAGGCCTCAGCCACTGAATGTCATGGTGATTCAAACTATGCCAGTTGAGTCCCAAGTAGTACTAGTAATTGTATTAATACTATAAATATTGACAATGTAATAACATTAGAAATAAATAAGTATTTCCTCAAAATAAATTAAGCATGGAAAGCACAGGGAACTCAGAGATTCGAAAGAAGCTTTTCAAAAAGAAAAACAAACATGTCAACATCATGTTTAGTGTGTAAAACATGGGTGTCAATAGGTTTTTAAAAACACAATCCGAACTGACCATTTTCAACTAATACTATGTTAGTGTTTTCTATTCCTGTGCGTCAGAATAAATGTACACTGCATCAACACCTGAGCCACAGCACCACTTCCATGTAAATCCTAGGAAGATCAGCTGCCACTGTGTGTTGTTAAGATAGATCTGCTTGTGAGGCCAGTGCATGTATGCACAGCAATGATGCACCATTATCAATCTGTGGTAATATGGGGTAAAAACAAAAACACTCCATCATGACACTTCTAAGAAGTAACAGTGCTTACTAGTACTTGCCAGTAAGATGGGGACATGCAACATGTTTAGCTAAATGTGGTAACTTGAACTGGCAACACAAACAGTAAAATAAGCCAATGGTGTCTGTTTTAAACAGCAAATGCCACTGGCATCACACCTTCACTGAGTTACTATTCTTTGCTAATTATAAACATTAAACATGTTTGAGGGATAGCAGTGCAAAAGGCCTCTATGGATAAGGACTGCACAGTCCAGTTTAATGTTGACCTTAAAAAGCTAGTCATATGCTACATACAAGGCAGAGAGATTCACACTCTTTTTTGAAACATTCCAACCAGCTGGTACACCTGTGCTGAGTAGTGAAACAGCAACATCATCTCATGTTTACAAACATTCCAATTATTAGGCCTTGTTGTCTTTCAGTCCTTCATTTTACTTGAGTCCTTTTACTTTGTTTATTTTTCTTTTCCTGGTATGAATCTGTAATAGATCATGCCAGACGGTAGAATCCTCTTTCTACAGCCTTGGTGGCAATATTTTCAGCTGAATAGCGTTGGTCCAGCAGCAACAAGGCCTGAATCAGATCATTGATGTCAGCTCGGAGCCCTTCTCTCTGCATCCACACACAAAGCAGCTCATACACCTTGTCCCCTGCTGGACTACTCTCTGCAATCTTGATAGCATTATCACTTACTCCAATGCTGCGGAAGAACTTGTTGTGGAATCGTACATCCAGAAAGGTATCAAACAGGTCAAAGCTTTTGCTGAGGGACATCTCCTCTCCTGGAGGAAGGAAAAAAAAAACATTTGTAGTTGTTTGACATGTTGACAAAGGGTCATTGAAAAGAATGTCAACTTTCTGTCACTACTCGCACAGAAAAAAAGCTTATAGAAATCTGCAAAGCTGGGTTAATGTATTAGTGCACATTTACAACTCCAATTCCACACAGGTTGGGACTATATGTAAAATGATAATAAAAAAAATGCAATGATTTTTTCAATCCAATATTTAACTCACAATACATTTTTGTTCACAAATGATCTCATTTTAACAGCTGGTACAGGTCCAAAAAGTAGACACAAGTTTATGTTTACCATATGATGTCTGGGCATTGAGGAAAGGAGTTGCTGCTAGAGTTTTGATTTTGGAATTTGGTCTCACTTTTGTCTGATATAGGTTTCCAGCTGCTAAAGAGTTTGGGGTTATTTTATGTATTTTGATTTAGTTATGTACCAAATGTTCCCTATTGGTCAAAGGTGTGAATTGTAGACAGGCTAGATCAGCACCCAAACTCTTCTACAGACTCTTGTAATAACTGCAGTATATGCAGTGTGCATGAAATAGCCCATAATGACAAAGTGAAAAAATATTTTCAGAATTGTTTTGTACATTTTAAAAAATTCCAATGTAAACAAACATAATAGGGACGTAAGCATTTACAGGCTTAACCCTTAACTTAAGGGGAAAAAAAATCCCTTCAAATTGTATCCTTTAGATGCTTTAAACGCCATGCTTTAGATGCTCCTACAATGTCATTGTTTTTTCTACGGCAGGAACTGGGTAACTAGTCTGCATAGAGGGTAAGATGACAGCAGCCTAACAAAGATTCTGTACGAAAACCTGCGCCAGATTCCCCTGGATCTCAGATTAGGGCGATAAGTCATTTTTCTACACGACATTGATGTGAAGTACACAGCTGGAAGATAAGAGATTGCCATTTCTGCCTTTTTACTCATCTGCAGTGATGTGGTGTAGGAAAACTAGGAAAAATGATCAGGTATGAAGCCAAAGGCAATTGGCAGCTTTTTTTTCAGCCTCATGGATTAAGGAGATATAATCACATAAAAAGGTGGTCCAGGTTTTTTTGGTCCACCCTGTACAACACCTAATGACCACGATGGCATTACAATATGCATCGATCTTTACTATTGATGTGCTTATTAAAATGTCAATTATGATTTCGATAACTGCACAAGTGTTAGTCCATGGTCCAACACCTGTGTTTTCATTATCAAAACGTGAAAATTATGACCAAAAATGAACATGTAGCACATGTAGAAACCATTGCATCAGCAGGATAATGGACTTCACATTGTATGGGTAGTAGAAGCTAATGCACTTGAAGGAATGAGGCCGACCTTGATCGTGCATAAACATTTGGACCTAATGCTGTTTTGTTCATTATAATTTCTTACCAAGCAGAGGCACAAGCCGCCTGTTCAACACTTCATCCTGACAAACATACACACATTCAGACCATGTTGTGTTGGTCTTCTGGCTGGTCTCCTGTGGATGTGAAAATAAAATATAACAGATATGTGCACAGTACTTTAAAGGAAACAAATGCAGTTGTGCATTTGTGCAAGTGATCTATGAAGGACATATTCATTACATTACATTTAGCTGACACATGACAGCCATGGATGAGGGTGCAGGGGAGTGCTAGTAATTCACTCACCCACCCACATTTTTTCTACTAGTATGGGAATTGATCCTGTTACCCTCCGATCCCAAGACCAACTCCCCAACCACTACAGCTGCCCACACTCAGCAAAAAACGTGGTGAATGACAAAATTAAAAGAGATTAAGACAGAGGCACACCTACCCTTGACCAGTTGTCTGGCTCACAATACGTAAAGCAACTGGGTCTTGTTGCGGGGGGGCTGTGAGTCAGAGTCTCCCCTCCACTGGGAAGAGGTGTGTGCACCACAGACAGGCTGGTCTGAGAGGAGCTGGTGGTGTTGGGCAGGCTATCACCCAACCCCCTGTCCTCGTCTTCTAGTCCAGGGATTTTGCTGAAAACTCCTTGTGTCTCCTGAAGGAGGGCACTTGACTCAGCATGAGGCTCCCCATCCTCTTCCAAATCAGCATTTTTAGTGTTCTGCTTTTCCTCTGCTGACTGGGGGGAAAATTCCTGAGAGAAAATAAAACACTGACACCTGTTAAACTGTAACAAATAACAACACTAAAATATGATATGTGCAGATCACTGTTAACACTTACAACTGGGATCTTCACTCCCTCGACTGCACACTCACTCGCTGAGACTAAAAGAATAGGTAAGGATCCTGTTAATATAATTTCAACATGTTTTTTATTTCAAGTTAAAAAAAGTGCAATCAGAGATGGCAACCTGCCCCCCCTACTAGGCGGACAGACAGACAGACAGACAGACACACACACACAGGGTGCACCCTCCGGGAGACCAGGTAATTATGTCAGTTCATCTATCTTTGGGGCTGCCATGAAAAAACGTATTTCTAATTAAAAACTAGAGGCTAAAGTTGGCAGAGTGAGTGGAGAGGCAGGACAGACATTAGGGGTCCTATCATGCCGCGGCGCACTGTGCATTCGCGACATGCGCATGGTGTCATTACTATTCTGTGCCAGCGCATCGTTCATTTTTTCAGGCAAAAAATCACGTTGTCTAGATAGCAGATGACACTGCGCTGTCATGGGTGTGTCAGCGAAAAGAAGAGGTGTGGTCTGGTGCAAAGCGTGCCAGATGCTATTATAAGGATGCAAAAATTAAACAAATTTTAAAAGTGACCAACAAAACCCTGGTCTGTCGTCAGTTGTGCATTGCTGAAAAGCTATTTTATGTGCGCACAACGCTTTGGGATATAACGAGAGGGATCCCCCTCTTGATGAGTCGCTGTTAGGGGACGATACTAAAGGCATGGTTATTGACACATACATCATGCCAACAACAGCACTTAAAATGTCTTCAAGCTCCAAAAAGATGTCCAATTGCGTACGACTTAGCTGTTCTGAGTAGCCTAATCTGATTATTTACTAAGTGCAGACATAAACACTGATACATATTTTGCAGTAATGCACATTTATTGAGCAATCTGTTTTTTTTAATATTCATTTTATATATATGAAATTATTTTTATTGGGTTTTCTCTGGTCTTCACATAGTTCCAAAAATGTACTTACAATAAGTACATTCAGGAGATACCAATGAAGACATTTAACATTAAACTTTAAAATTAAAGGAATTCTACAATTTACCTAACAAAAAATGTTCAACTCTGAGAACCTTACTTAGAAAGACAATATAAAGACAAACAAATAAAGCAAAAAAACAAATATAAAAAAAAGTGATTACATTCTGTGACTATATGCTAGGTCTGAAATTATCTTCTATGTACTCTATAAATGGCTGCCACACTTTCCAAAACTTCCTTTCCGAGCCTCTCAAAGCAATCCTCATCCTTTCTAATTTCAGATGGGCCATAACATCTATCACCCAGCGTCCATATGATGGAGGGGTATCAGACTTCCAGTTTAGTAAAATGAGTCGTCTAGCTAGCATAGATGTAAATGCAATGACGACAGACTGTAAAGTTGTAAACGAAGATCCCAGAGGTGCAATCCCAAAAATACCAATCAAAGGGTCAGAATCTACATTTTTACAAAAAATCTGTGCGTATGTATAAAAAATCTGAGACCAAAATGTGCTCAATTTAGAGCAGGACCAAAACATGTGAAAGAATGTTCCTGGTTCCAGATGGTACCTGGGGCAGGTTGGATCAGTATTAGGGTACATCTTTGCAAGTCTTGCCCTTGATAAGTGGAGCCTATGGACGATCTTGCATTGCACTGCATTACACCATGCCTGATACATATAGAGGAGGAGTGTATTCTCTCCATAGCATATTTCCAATTCACATCCAATATCTCTCTCCCTAATTCCTCCTGCCACTGTTCTTTAATACGGTCAAGTGAAGGTGTTGAGACACTTTGGATTACTTGATACAATCTAGAAACTGATCCCCTCCATGATGGGTCATGGTGTAGGCACTCATCAATCCAGTCTTTATCTGGCTGGGCAGGGAATGAAGGAAAAATTTTCCTAATATAATCTCTCACCTGCAAATATCTAAAGAAATGTGTTTGCGGGATTGAATATTCTTGAACTGCTAGTTGGAAAGATAGAAATGTGCCATTTACAAAGAAATCCTTCACACAAATCAAGCCCCTTCCACTCCATATCAGGAAGGCTGGGTCCATCATAGATGGTGGGAAAAGTGGATTTGCTGCTATTGGACTGGATGGTAAGTTAGCTTTATGTTTAAAATGTAACCTAAACTGAGACCATATTTGAAGTGTAGCACTCACTACTGGATTGGTAGTTAGATATTTCTTACTAAGGTGTGCTGGGGCACACACCAGTGCAGCTAAACTCGCAGGGGCACTTGCACTTCGCTCCATCAATGCCCATAATGGTTGGCTTTCAGAAGACCCAGATGACATCCAGAACTGGATTTTATGCACATTGGCAGCCCAGTAGTAATTAATGAAGTTTGGGAGACTCAAACCCCCTTCCTTTTTATGTCTTTGCAAGAACTCTTTTCTGATTCGTGGAACTGTTTTATTCCAAATAAAGGAAGATATAAGCTGATCCAAATCTTTAAAGTATGCTTTGGGAATAAACACAGGTAATGTCTGAAACAAAAACAAAAATTTAGGTAGTATAGTCATTTTAACAGAATTTACTTGCCCTGCCAGTGACAAAGGCAAGTTTGCCCAGCTGGACAAGTCATTTTTCGTCCTATCCAATAAGGCCTTAAAATTTTTCTTGTAGAGATCTCTAAAATTACTTGTCACTGTAACACCCAGGTAAGTGAAACTATCACGAGTAACTTGGAATGGGTATGAGCTGAGCGACATCTGTCTAGCCTGTTTGTTCATAGGAAAGATTAAACTCTTGGCCAGGTTGACTTTATAACCAGAAATCCTACCAAAATCTGATATTATTCGTAGTACTTCAGGTAAGGAAATATTTGGATTTGATAGAAAAAACATTGAGTCATCTGCATACATTGAAACTTTATGCATATAGTCCCCTCTTTTAACCCCTGTGATTAAAGGAGATTTCCTAATGGCTATAGCAAGTGGCTCAATGGCAATGTCAAAGAGCAGGGGGGATAGAGGACAGCCCTGTCTAGTGCCTCTACCGATGGGGAAATAGTCTGGCAGTACCCTATCAGTGCGCACAGCGGCCTGAGGGGCAGCATATAGTATTTTAATCCAGGTTTGAAATATAGGCCCAAACCCAAACTTATCTAAAACTTTATACAAGTAATTGTGCTCAATGCGGTCAAATGCTTTCTGGGCATCCAATGAAATAAGCACTTCTGGGACAGGGGATGAATCAGAGGAATATAGTAAATTAAACAATCTCCGCAAATTGCTAAATAAGTGTCTACCAACCACAAAGCCAGTCTGATCTGTATGTATAAACTTGGGCAAAACAGACTCAAGTCTAGAGGCTATTTTTGTAAGTATTTTGTAGTCACATCCCAATAGACTTACTGGTCTGTAAGATCCACACTGTAAAGGGTCCTTATTCTTCTTGAGTAATACAGATATTATTGCGTGGGTCATAGTAGGAGGTAAAGTTCCATTATTAAAACATTCTTCATACACTTCTAATAAAATTGGAGCCACTTTTGCTGAATTTTTTTTATAGAACTCGATGGGAAAACCATCTGGGCCTGGGGCTTTACCTGATTTTAGATGTGTTATTACCTTTACAATTTCATCCAGGCCAATAGGTTGATCTAAAGCCACCATATCTGACTCTTCAATGCCCTTAATCTCAAGTCCATCTAAAATCTGGGTTATTGCGCCATCACTAGCCATTTCACAAGTATATACATTCTTATAGAACTGCATAAACTGCCTGTTGATTTTCTTCTGATCACAAGTAACCGTACCATCATCCAGTGTTATTTCTGTAATTTGGTTTGCAGAGGCAGAGCTTGCCAGCTCGCTCCCCATGTTCATAATGCTTACTGCGGGACCGCACAAATAGGTCTTGCATTTGACTTGTCATAATATCATATTCTGTCTTTAACAAAAGCCTCTCCTTGTAAAGTTCAGGGGAGGGTGTAGCAGCATGCTGTTTATCAATTTCCTAAAGGATTCACTGCAAAACATAATCGTTTGTGAGAGGAAGGACAAAGAAACAAATACCAAAACGAAAATGATAATAGCTGTACTAAACAACAGCACCGTATAGAAAATTAAAGAGAGAAACAGAACAGTTTCTCTGCATGAGATGCTCCACAAGGCTAAAGTCCCAAATCCGGTGATCACACCAACTAAAAGCATTCAGAAAAGGGAAAAAGCTTACCAAGTCTCTCGCTAGAACTGAAAAACGTCAAATAACGTCAAGAATGTCCACAAAATGATTGTCATTTTAACACAACTTTCACCGTCATATCGCACAACACGAACTGTGAAGTAACCTCACGGTTCACTCAATCAATAGGCTCCATTATAGGCTACCTTATGAACCTTGAACCGCTACGTTAACGTATAGTCTTACATTTGCCTACTCAACTGGCCTGTTAAGTATTTTTTCAGTGACATAGTCCTTTGCTTCCCGTGGGTCTTTACATTTTTGTACTGTACCGTCTGGAAGTGTAATTTTCAGCTCAGCAGGGTACACAACGCCAAAGCGAAGATTTGTGATCTTGCCATCCCGTAGCAATTTCTTCACCTCGTTGAACTTGGCTCGTTGTCTGCTAACCTCCAGGCTGTAGTTGGGAAAAATGCGAATGTCATCCCCCTCGGCCGTCTTCAAGAGTTTCCCCGCAGCCTTTTTGAGAATTTCCACTTTCTCTTGATAGTAGTGGCATCGGACAATGAAAGTTCTAGGTGAGCCTCCTTGGGGATTGTCGTCTCGCTCCAAGTTGCGCAGTGCCCGATGTGCTCGGTCGAGCAGAGGCGCTTTCTCCAACTCCAACACCTCGCTCAACATGTGAGATACATAGTTTACCGGCCCCTGGGCACTCTCTCTTCCTTCTTTCACTCCAGTTATTTGCAAATTGCAGCGACGCGATCTGTTTTCCAAGTCTTCATTACGTGCTTTCAAACTGGCAATGTCTTTCTTCATAGTTGCCACTTCACGTTCAAGAGTACTGACAGTGGTAGACTGTTCGCTAGCTGCATCTTCAAGTTGCTGGAACTGTTGCTCCAAAGCACAAATTTTGCCGTTAACATTGTCCATACCAGCTTTCAATTCCTCTCTGAACTGGTCCATCTGACTTTTAATGTCTGCCAACTGACCTTTCATTTTCTCATCGATTTTTGTCAGGAGTTCTTCTTTTAGGGAAACAATCGCTTGAATTATTGGTTCAACCAGAAAGACTCTGAATATATAATAACTTAATGACAATTTATTTGATGACAAGTAATGATATGGCACGACAAACTTTGGCATAGGTTCTGTCCTTTGTCCTAATCAGAAAACATGAAAACTGAACAGATGCTGACTGTAGTAGTAGAAGGGAATAATAATAAAACCCCCCCTGACAAAAGGACAAGAACCCACTGGTGGTGGTCATAACGTAGATAACAGACTTTCAGAAGCATAAGATGCAGAGCATGACCTTAAATGTAACAATATAGTACATCAAGAGAGGAAATAGGGGATTTCGAGAGCACGACCCTGGATCCCCCCGGAGCAAGGGAAAACTCCCTAAATATTCTTGATGAGGAAGAAACCTTGGGCAGAACCAAGTCTCTAGGGGGAAACCTAACTGCCTGAGGCTAAAATGATGCTCAATGAGACGATAGAGTCCGGGTTGTCGCTCAGGTGACAGGAATCCGACATCCGGGGACAGAGCAGAGTCACCCGATGAGGATGCGTCAGAGAGTTGTACATGGAGGGGCGTAGCAGGAAGGCGGATGAGACATCATCATCAGGACCCGCTGGACGACGACAGGAACCCATAGAAGGATGCTGGGGAGGGAGGTGGGCGAACGACGGAATACACCTGTGAGCAGCAAAGCAGGAAGGTAAGATGACGTTTTAAACACGGGTGCTACGTGCTGATTGGACGATAGATAATTGATGACGCGCATTACGTCTTCCTGGTAGAACCTCTCGCTGCGCTTACATTTCAATCAGAAAGACTCTGAATATATAATAACTTAATGACAATTTATTTGATGACAAGTAATGATATGGCACAACAAACTTTGGCATAGGTTCTGTCCTTTGTCCTAATCAGAAAACATGAAAACTGAACAGATGCTGACTGTAGTAGTAGAAGGGCATAATAATAAAAACCCCCAAAAGAAAATAAGATAAATATTTAATTGATACTTGCATAGATAAATTAAGCTCTACCCCCAAAAGACCTACCAATTCGCGAAGTGATACCCACCAACACCTTTAGTCGCCACCGTCTGCAAATAAGCATAATTATGCGAGAAAACACTGCAAGACGATTCCTATACACAATTTGAATTCCCCAACAGTCGACGGTAAGAATTGAAAAGCAGAAGACAAAAGTCCCGTGACGCCCGTAACATCAACACGGTCAGTGAAAATTGTGTCCCATATCAGACCAGAGAAAAGCCTCCGGCAGTACGGAGACAGTGAAAGGAGAGAGGTAGAGAACCCCGGGAGAAAGACCTCGGGCATCGGCGCAAACAGTACATCACATAACATTACATTATGCTAAGCAGACATACAACATATGACATTAGATACAACATGACGTTGTATTACCAACACTGCACAGACAGAAACGGATGCTTCTACTATCGGCTGAATGACGGATGCCCCAAGTGTCAGCGCAGATGATGATTATGATTGCAGTGACGATGATGATGATGACGATGATGATAGTGATTATATTGACGATTATGATAGTGATGATGATGAAGATGATTATGATTATAATGATTATGTGGATGATGATGATGATGATGATAATGATGATTATGATTATATTGAATATGTTGATGAAGATAATGACATGTATGATGATAATGATGGTGACGATAACGATGATGACATGGGTTATATTGATGAGTGTGATATTGATGATGATGATAATGATTACGATTATATCGATCATGGTGATGATGATAATGATATTGAGTTCTTTGATGATTATGATATTGATGATGATGATGAAGATGATGATGACGAAGACGACGATGATGATGAAGATGATTATGATTATAATGATTATGTGGATGATGATGATGATGATGATTATGATTATATTGAGTATGTTGATGAAGATAATGACATGTATGATGATAATGATGGTGACGAGAACGATGATGACATGGGTTATATTGATGAGTATGATAATGATGATGATGATATTGAGTTCTTTGATGATTATGATATTGATGATGATGATGATGACGAAGAGATGACGAGATGATGATGATGATAATGAGTACTTTGATGATTATGATATTGATGATAATGATTATGATTATATCGATGATGATGATGATGATGACGATAACGATGATGACATGGGTTATATTGATTGTGTACGATATTGATGATGATGATGATGATATTGAGTTCTTTGATGATTATGACATTGATGATGATGATGATGATGATGATGACGAAGAGATGATGAAGATGATGATGATGATGATATGAGTTCTTTGGTGATTATGATATTGATGATAATGATGGTTCGACGCAGACCAGGTATTTTACCATACATGACATGGCAAGCAATGACGGATACCCCACAATAGTGCAGATAATGACGGATGCGGTGTGAACATCAGAAACAATGACAGGTGCTCCCACTTCGCATAGTGAATAAAAGCGACGACCACCACCAGACGTTGAAGCTTACCTTGAATTCTGGAGAGTGCCAGCTGAACGATGTGAACGACTTGATCATCGGATCTGATGTAAGATTCGAAAGCAGAGGACGACCATCTCCCCAGCCTTTGGATGGTCGTTGGAGGTATGCCACGTTCTGCCGCTGCCGTAGCAGCGCCGATGCGAAACGAATGGCCGGTATAGACTCCCCACCACCATTGATAAATGCATTCTAAACCAGTGAAGTGACAGTGGCAACTCGAGTGTTGGCGCAGACGATGACGGACGCCTTGAGTAGTGGTGGAGATGACAGATGAGACACAGTCCATGGTGGATGCTTCAGGTATCAGCACAGACATAGTACAGTTCTTTTACAATACATTGCACATAGCAAACAATGACGGATTCCTCCAGTAGGAACACAGACATTGAGAGATGTCACAGGTAATCACCATGAACAGTGACGACATGAAAAGTGACGAAAACGACCACCACCAGACGTCGAAGCTTACCTTGAAATCCGGGGAGTGCCATTTCAAAGACTGAACGACACGATCATCGGACCTGATGTAATATTCAAAAGCTGAGGACGACCATCTCCCCAACCTTTGAATTGACAGCAGCAGCGCCAATACGAGCGAATGGCTTGTATAGACAGAGAGGCGGGCGAGGCGGGCGAAAAATTTTAGCTCGGCTGAACTTTACGCAAATGAAGAGCGGTGTTTGCTGAGTTTGCTGACCAATACATTACAGATAGCAAACAATGACGATACCTCCAGTAGTAACACAGACATTGAGATGTCACAGGTAACACCATGAACAGTGACAATATGAAAAGTGACGAAAACGACCACCACCAGACGTTGGAGCTTACCTTGAATTCTGGGGAGTGCCATTTGAATGACTGAACGACATTATCATCGGACCTGATGTAACATTCAAAAGCTCAGGACGACCATCTCCCCAGCCTTTGAATTGACTTCGGAGGTATACAGCGTTCAGCGCCAATTCGAAACGAATGGTTTGTATAGACCGAGAGGCGGGCGAGGCGGGCGAAAAAATTGAGCTCTGCTGAACTTCATGCAAATAAAGAGCGGTGCTTGCTGACCAATACATTACACGTAGCAAACAATGACGGATTCCTCCAGTAGGAACACAGACATTGAGATGTCACAGGCAACACCATGAACAGCGACGATATGAAAAGTGACGAAAACGACCACCACCAGACGTTGAAGCTTACCTTGAATTCTGGGGAGTGCCATTTGAATGACTGAACGACACGATCGTCGGACCTGATGTAATATTCAAAAGCTGAGGACGACCATCTCCCCAGCCTTTAAATTGACAGCAGCAGCGCCAATACGAAACGAATGGCTTGTATAGACAGAGAGGCGGGTGAGGTGGGCGAAAATTGGAGCTCTGCTGAACTTTACGCAAATGGGGAGCGGTGTTTGCTGAGCGGTAACCAACGACTTCTCAGTTGGAAGGCGGCAGGTGGAGAGATAAACATTTCAAAAAGGCTACTCAGGGTTGGACAGCCAAGAGTGGACATGCTACACCACTGTTAAGATTACGAAGACAAAGATATAATGGCCAAACCACTGTTAAACCACCGCACCTGGGACAATTAGCCTGCAGAAATAAAATAAGTCAGTCAGTTAACAATGCTGCATGCATGAGCCATTAAATGAGTACCTCAATACGGAACGGAACCTGAGCGAAATGTTTGTGATGTACTGTAATGCTCAATAAATAACCATCAACCTAGTCAATAAGGGCTAAAGCATGGCATCCGGTGCAAAGATTGCATTGGAAAATGAAAGGGAAAATTACTGCAAGAGCCCCATAAACACCACGTTAAGCAGCTGCGAATGAGAATGCATAATAAATGCTACACTGAATTGTCGGGGAGTAAATAATTGGTTCCCATCAGTATGCAAAGAAAATTGCAGAGCCTTAATACAAAACATTCCCATCATTTAACTATCAGCTTACCAAACTGGCAGCAGAACAAAATGCTTGTGCACACAGGGAAGTACATTTGACCTTGAAACAAAAGAACGACATTGGTCCGTCCCACTAAATGAATTGATCCGTCCACAACGGAAGTCACGTCAAGCAAGATAGCTTCGGGGCAAACAGAGCGGGCCAATTACGAGGATCATAGGTAACTGTTGATGCAGTTACAGCTTGGAAAAGTTGAACAGATTAACCAACAACAATAAACCCACGAGACACCATCTATGTAAGCATGTCTCACTGCAGATGGGAATGAGAGTATAAACTCTGATTGGTTTATTGCATGTTACGCCCCGAACACACCTATGATTAATTAGGTAACTTAGGACCAACCCTTTTGAACCATGCGCCTGGCGCAATGTTCGCTTTTCCCGCCGTCAAAATACCAAATTGTGTCAGGAACGCCCCCAAAGCAACTTGCGCGACAGACTTTAGACAATGCGCATAGGATCATAAAAATAGAGCCCTAGGACTTACCCAGATCTGGCTGCCTCTTGCACCAAAAAATGGCACCAATTGCACATCCACTCAGACAGAAAATGAGTAGTATGGCTGTCCCTGCATGGTGAAAATAACAACAAAGATGGGTACAACACAAAGATATACATTAGAAGATATATATTATGTGTATGCATACAGTCTCATCATGTAATGTCCTGTATTAGTACCAACAGCATTTTACATTTACAAGAGATTTTTGAGATCATTTCTGTGTGTACATATAATGAAGTGGTACTGAAATGGGTATATTTGTTTCTTGTGGTACCTGGCCTAGAGGTACAACTGTATAGACTGTATGATATGTCTGAGACTGTGACAGTGTAATCTCACCTGTAATTGTGGCAACACTGTTGGTAAAAGGAGTGCTTGGAGGAGAGTGAGTTGTTGAGTCTAAAACAGGATTATGCTTCTTACACACAGTGTTGGAAGTTGGTGTACATTTCTTTACCTCTTCCTCTTCTATTTTACACCTGCATTCAGATGACAAAATGAGAAAATACAGATAGGCAAGGCAGTAACAATTGGCTCTAACAAATACGCAAGGCAAAGCAAATTTACTTTGGATGGCAATGTCCATATCTATGAACAATGTAGTAGGGCTGCTCAATTAATCGAATTCTAATCGTGATAACGATTTCAGGGCCAAACGATCTCAAAACAAATAAAATCGAGGGAAACAATGTTTTTGTCCTAATTATTTTCTACTGTTTGTACTGTACATTAGATGTATACATTAGACATTTCTACTGTTTGTACATTAGACATCAAAGGAGACTTACTAATGTTTACGAAAAAAGGTATTAGGGAAAATCCAAAGGTACAAGAATGTTTTTTCGAAATGTTTTTGAATACATTTTCAATAAATTAAGCATGTTACTGAGGAAAACAAAATAATCGTTTGAATAATCGTGATTTCAGTTTTGGGCCAAATAATCGTGATTCAGATTTTTCCATAATCGAGCAGCCTTACAATGTAGGTCTGTTTATTTGTGTTTTACAATCTCAAACACAAATTTATCATAGAATCAGTGTACCACATTGGATTATGTTTGGGTTTTTTCACATGGAAATGTTGTTTGCTTTTTGTTAACACATCACTTTGTCACTTTGTTAAGATCAAACTTGGATGAAAAGCCTTGGGCTGCACATATTAGTTTCATTTTCAAATTTTTGCAAATGGTGGAAAATTTCACAGGTGGAAAAGGACAGGGTTGTGGCTAATTTGGGGATAGTAAGAGGAGATTCCCTATAGAGGCTGAGCTCTAGGCAAAAACATGAATGTACTTGTGCACTGATTGTCTGAAATTTGGTCTTTACATTCTATCTGCCATGCTGAATAAAGCTTTATGGAGGTCAGTAATTCCTGCTGGCAAATGCTGCCTGCTACAATTAGATTTTAGAAGATAATGGTAATTACCGTATATTAGATGCATTGTAAATAAACTGTAGGATGTGACGTAACACAATTATTAAAAAACAAAATCCTGTATTGGCCACACTCGTGTATAAGTCACGGTATATGTAAAGTAACTGCTGTTAATGTTCAATTAATAATTTGCATCGTATCATCCATCCCTTTCTTAAGAGTAGCCCAATGCTGTTTGCATCACCATATATAGCCGACAAAGTCAGCACATCAGAAATGGCTGGCAGGCTGGTGGCTTACTTGGACATTTATTCGCTGTACTGTAGGTTTAAGTTTTGCTGTGTGTGCAACACGGCTGGGGTAGGATACATATTTGCCATGATGACAATTATGCTGCCATTATTGCAAAGCCTACACACTTTATCTATCCACACCTCTGGACAGTGTAGCATAGGTCTACTTCTACAACTGCTTGTTCGGTTCTTTGGTTTTGACTAGCTTAATCAAGTTCCAAATTTAACATAACCCCACATGTTACCCTCATAACATTCAATTACAGAATTCCATATTACTCCACAGCAAACCTCAATTAAAAAAACGTGACAAAGTAGCAGAAAGTAGTGAAAATGTTGGACGCCGACTTTTTTGGGAGAATGAAGGTATGAGAGTATTCTTTTAGGTTTAACAACTTTTTTATTCATTTTCAGTCATACACACTAACAGTGCTGTGTTGTAGGGTGTCTGCTGATGTTGCATAACTTTTGGGGTGAAATTTGGAGCATGTTAAGATGCTACAAATACAGTTTAAACAAGTCCTGCCCCAATGCCAAATCTGGTCAAATCTGGGGACTGGGATGGCTATTCCAAAACATTGTACTTGTTCCTCTGCATGAATGCCCGGGTAGATTTTGAGCAATGTTTGGGGTCATTGTCTTGTTGAAACACCCATCCCCGGCGCAACTTCAACTTTGTGACAGACTCTTGAACATTATTCTCAAGAATCTGCTGATACTGAGTGGAATCCATGCGACCCTCAATTTTAACAAGATTCCCAGTACCAGCACTGGCCACAGCCCCACAGCATGATGGAACCTCCACCAAATTTTACTGTGGGAAGCAGGTGTTTTTCTTCGAATTCTGTGTTCTTTTGCCGCCATGCATATCGCCTCTTGTTGTGACCAAACAATTACATTTTTATTTCATCAGTCCAGAGTATCTTATTCCAAAATGATATTGGCTTGTCCAAATGTTCTTTTGCATACCTCAAGCGACTGTTTGTGGCGACTGTGAAGAAAAGGCTTCTTCCGCATCACTCTTCCGTACAGCCTTTCCTTGTGCAAATTGCGCTGTATTGTTGACCGATGCACAGCGACACCGTCTGCAGCAAAATATCCTTGCAAGTCTTTGAAGGTGGTCTGTGGGTTGTTTTTAACCATTCTGACCATCCTTTGTCTTTGCCTCTCTGAAATTTTACTTGGCCTACTACTTCTGGGCTTAATAAGAACTGTGCCCGTGGCTTTCCATTTCCTCACAATGTTCCTGACAGTGGAAACTGACAGCTGAAATCTTTTGGACAGCTTTTTGTAACCTTCCCCTAAACCATAATGCTGGATAATCTTGGTTTTGAGGTCATCAGAAAGTTGTTTTGAGGCTCCCATGTTGCAGCTCTTCAGAGGAGAGTCAAACAGAATGAGAACTGGCATTTGGCCACCTTAAATACCTTTTATCATTATTGGACCAAGTAACTATGATGAGGTTATACAGAACTCATATTTGCGTTTGAGCCAGGGGGGCTTTAGGAGTTCAGCCCTGGGCCAGATAATGGGATATAAAGCCTCGAGCAGAGCTCCAAACCATTTCCTCATTGGGCTGTCAATTAAGTTCAAGGCTTAACGAGCTCACCAAACCAACTTTGTGTGTCCAAATATCTTGTGATGATTAGTTACAGGCCATCAAAGCAACAAAATGACAAGGGTTCCCACATGTTTGCACAGCCATTTGATTTAATTTCATACAATTGCATACTATAAATACTTAAAATCTGTGTTTGGAAATCAAGCTAACACTTGGCTCTTATGGGCAAATGAAGGACATGCCACCAAGATAATGTTGTGTGAAGTCAGAGTCCATTATTATACAACCTCAGAGGGGGTACCCAAACTTTCCCATACCACTGTATATGCAAAACAGAAGATGGCACTGTGTTTTCGTGTTCCTGACGTTTTGAAGCTTCGGACCATTACTCAGCCCAATGAGGAAATGGTTTGGAGCTCTGCTCGAGGCTTTATATCCCATTATCTGGCCCAGGGCTGAACTCCTAAAGCCCCCCTGGCTCAAACGCAAATATGAGTTCTGTATAACCTCATCATAGTTACTTGGTCTCCCGGAGGGGATCGACCAGGTATTGCAATGAGCCTGTCCAGGGGCGTCGCTAGGTTGTGGAAACATTCGGGGCTTTAGCCCAGAAGTGTTCTTTGAGCGGGGGTTCGGTGGTTTCTCCCCCGAGAAAATTTAAAAAACCGAACTGATGAAAATGCAATTTTAGCGTTGTTTAAGAATGAAAAGAAAGGACAATCGTCATGAGTCATGACTGACGTCGAATAGGTATTACCAGCATTTATCGAAAGGCTGACTGTGGCTGGGGCTGCTTTTCACGAACCTGTGCTGATCGAAACGCTCTCATGGGTTGCCGTTGCAGTAGCCGACGCCACACTCTGGGTCTGCACCTCTTGTCCACTCTCTGCACTTTTTCCCCTAAAAAAAATTCTAATGTCCATCTTTTAAACACGGATCTCACTCTAGCTAGAAACACGAAATAGCCATACGCATAGAAAGAATACCGACGTCTTGAATTTGTAACATATTGTAACAAATGATTCTAAAGCTGCCTATATGGTCCCGCATGATTTTCCAGGAGCGCTCTAGAATCTTTGGTTTTCACTGGCTACAATGTTTCATTTGGGACTACTGGTAATGCAACCACACAAAAGTCTCTTCTACGGGCCTATTTTCATTATTACTTATTTACTTTTTTTGACGGCACAGAGATCCGGGGCTATTCCCAGGAGATCCGGGGCTATAGCCTCGAATGCCCAGGTCTACTGATGCCCATGCGCCTGTCCATGTGTGTTTGTGTGTGTGTGTGATTGTGTGTGTGTGTGTCTGTCTGTCTGCCCACAATGACCCTGTCCATCCACATGGGGAACCAGGTTGCCATCTCTGATTGCACTTGTTTGTCTTGTATTTATTTTTTGTTTATGTATCTATATTACTTCATCTATATTTGTAACTATATTTCTAGTCATCACACTAGGAGTTTTGTGTTTTATGGTTTGTTTCAGCATAACAAACTCTTCAGTAGTATAACGAGTAGTAATACACCATATATTCATAAACTTTTTTTGTGTAAAGTAGGTATTGTTACATTGGCATTAATAAGTTGTATGACAATGGACCATTTTGTATTGTGTGAGTATAAAAAAACAGAAGAGGCCGCACTTTCCATAACCTCGACTACTCAGGCCACGATGCCAATATGCTCAAATTTATGGGCCTAGAAATGGTCAGTCGGTCTCCAAGAGGGGGTGACCATGAGAACTGCCTCTTACAGCGAGAAGCTTGGTATATTTTTAATTTAAACACCTGCATCCCCAATGGGATGAATGAAGACCTATCATTGAGTTGTTTTTTATTAGTCATCATGGTTATGTTTGTATGTATATTTTGACAAAAAAACAATGTACTGTTTGCAACATTAATGACAATACTCACTATGTGAACTGTTTAAATACCATTGGGTGCTGCAAACTGGGTGTGTTGGTGAGTGTGGGCATTTTAGCCTGGTTTTCCTGTTACATTGTTGCACACTGAAGAAGGCACACGCCGAAATGTGCAATTAAAAAGTCTAGTTTATGCAAAGTGCGGCTTCTTCTGTTTTTTCATTCAGTTTTAGATTTAGGCCAACACTCTAATAAATCTCTAACATTATACAGATGTCGTCCTTTCCCAATGCTCATTTCACTCGCACAAGCCGAGATTCATGCAGTCCCGTGAAATGTCATTACCACTGCCGCCGCTAGGGACAGCATAGGACCACAAAGGTTTACGCTGAAGTAAAGATCTCACTTCCGAGGTTGACCCCCCCACGGCAAAACTTGCAGTATTTAGTTGACTGTAAAAGTGCCATTATCTCATAATCCTGCGGTTCAGTTGCAGTGAAATTAAATCGATGTGCAGAAATAGTGACAATACAGCTGTCAAAACGTTTAAAAAGCAAAGTCACGTCATCTTGTTTTCCTTGTTAAAACCGTATGCCATGACTTCAAAGTTTAACAATTTAAACAGCAGTATTATCGTCATTTCTACAAACCGATTGAGTTTTCCCTGAGTTTGGACAGCACAACTGTAATATATTTGCAAGTTGGCCATGAACTGGAACATTTACCACAGTAACACCGGGAATGTTTGGTTTGTGACACACACAAGAGGTACTGATATCGGTCAGAGCCTATTCAGACGTGGTCTCGTGGCTAAGGTGTTGATCTTTAGTTCGGGGAATCTATCATGTTAAAACATACTGCTATCGTGCATTTCTCTGTCAAAACATGTATCATACAGTTTTGCAATTACTGCAAATTTCTGCATAATATCCAAGAGATTCGGACATTTGCCAAGAAAATGCTGAGCTTATTTCGCTCGACATACCGTACCTGTCCGAGAAGACATTCTCACTTTTGAACTTTATCAAGAACCGTGTGAGGACAAGACTGGGCTCATTTCCACCGCCTTGTTCAGCGCGTAGCCGTGTTACAATAGGTTTGTATAGGGACAGAATACGCTCAGAACACGCTTGCAGTGGACATGGTCTAATCTGTTAACGCGCATCCTAAACGAATACGGACAGAATACTGCCACGCGCTGAACACACAGAGGGCCCTATCTGTCAGACAGGTAAACAGACGGACCAGACCCAAGAGCGTTACGTAACAATAACAGGCTTTTATTAGGGGTAAGGGGAAGGGAGAGAGTTCGTAATCCACAGTAACAAGTCGTAATCCGGGGCAGGAGAGCCGAGCTGAGTCGTGGACGGGCAGTGTTCGTAACCGAGGCAGAGGGCAGAGCAGAGTCGCGGGCAGGCAAGAGTCGTAGCCGGGGCAGAGGAGCAGAGCAGAGTCGCGGGCAGGCAGGAGTCGTAGCCGGGGCAGAGGAGCAGAGTCGTGGGCAGGCTGGAGTCGTAGCCGGAGCAGAGGAGCAAAGCGTGGGTCGGGTCGGTCCGAGTTCGTCACCAGGAAACAGGAGCGGGGAGCAGACACGGAGGGAAACTGGAGGCAGGAGGGAGACAACAGGCAGGTGGGGAACACAGAAGACAAACCAGCAGGTAGCAAACACAGGACCAGGATTACAAACGAACACGACAGCAGGAGCGGGGAAAAAACGCAGGAAGATACAGGGAGCAGAGCCAGAGTCAATAACGCTTGCCAAGACGAGTCAATGGTTCGCTGACGGACTGACAGGGAAGGAACGGGAAAGGCGAGACTAAAAGGAGGGTGTGATTAACCGGGGAGCCAATGAGAGTGGTGACAAGGTAAGGAGAAACAGGTGAAGGTAATCAGTGCAAGCGGGAAGGCAGAGTGGCTAGGGAGGAACCCAATTACGTGATTACGCGGTGCAGCGGAGAGAGACAACACAGAGGAGTGGAAAAAAAAAACAAGCAGGGAGAGCAAAACCGTGACACTATCATGCCGCGGCGCACTGTGCATTCGCGACGTGCGCATGGTGTCATTACTATTCTGTGCCAGCGCACCATTCATTTTTTCAGGCATAAAATCACGTTGTCTAGATAGCAGATGACACTGTGCCATCACGGGTGTGTCAGCGAAAAGAAGAGATGTGGTCTGGCGCAAAGCATGCCAGATGCCATTATAAGGACGCAAAAATTAAATCCGCCAGTGACCAACAAAACCCTGGTCTGTCGTCAGTTGCGCATTGCTGGAAAGCTATTTTATGGGCGCACAACGCTTTGGGATGTAACGAGAGGGATCCCCTTCTTGATGAGTCCAATTGCATACGACTACGAATCTGATTATTTACTAAGTGCAACAACAAAAACACTGATACATATTTTGCAATAATGCACATTTATTGAGCAATTTTTTAATAAACATACACACATTGTTCATAACCAAAGGGAACACACATTGTTCATAACCAAAGGGAAACAGTAAGTGTAAAAAACAGACTTAAATATCCATCCCGGAAGATTAACTGCTCATGCACGAGCAGATCGGTCTTCAAAGAAAAACGGTCCTGATGGGAAACACGCCATCGTAATAGCAACAAGCCATGGACAAAGCGCGGCTAGCTTTTAAAGGGAATGAGAGTATAAACTCTGATTGGTTTATTGCATGTTACGCCCCGAACACACCTATGATTATTAAAAATGTAAAACATGTAAAACATACCTAAATAAAGTGCATGTCAGTGTGCACAGACGGCGCTGGGGCAATGCTTTTCCTCACAGAGCACATCGTGTACCTCAATGATAAAGTGCAGGCCTTTGCAAGAAAACTGGTGCATTGGAAAAAAAGATTGGAAATTGGACGCACTGACATGTTTTCAGATATGGAGGAATTTATGGAGGAAAATGCATTGAGTGTTAACAGCATCAAGGCGTCTGTTACTGTTCACCTTCAGTGCCTTTCAGATCACTTCCGTAGGTATTTTCCAGGAGGAGACGCTCCTGACCAGTTTGACTGGATACGATCGCCATCAAAGTCATCTGGCGCCAGATGTGGATGTTTGTATGTTTTTTTAAAATAAAATACACAGACTTGATCAGAGATTGTGGTCACTTTTGTTTTCACTCTATTGCTCTGTGTGTGTTAAAAGCAGCAACATTTTGAGAGATGGGGGGAGGGAAAGAGGTAGGGCCGTAGTGCGTGCACGCGCGCTCACGACAGAGGGGTTGCGGGGACTTCATATGTCTCTGTGGTATGTCTCTGCTCTAAACTGTCGAGGGCCGCTTTGAATGTCCTTATGCCATTTGGCTCAACGTATTTATGCGAAAAGACTTTCTCCGCGTTGACTTACATTAAGAGTAAATGCAGGTCTTGGCTTAACGTGGATGCATGGTGCATACATAACTTTAGAACTGTTGCTTGTTCATAATATGTCTGTACATGCTCAGCATTTTACATAAGTAGTGGTGGGGTTCTGCCTATTTGCTTTCGCTCGTAAGTTTGGTAATAAAATACACTAGCTCAAAAATTGTGTTCAGTTTTGTTTTTGCTCTACTGCCTTAAAACAGTAGCCTAGGACAGCAACAACGCGTAAAACACCCACATTATTAAAGTGGGGGAGGGAGAGAGAGACAGAGAGAGAGAGCATGAAAGAGATCAAGAATGCTTGCGCGACAATGGTTGCGGGGGTTGGTCGCAGGTCGTCAGCAGAGCTAAAACTGGGGGCTGCGGTCTGAAAAGTGGAAACCTCTGAATTAGGCTATAATCGCCTGTGCTACCACCACGATGTTATATCACACCTCACCAAAAGTATTGGAGTAAATAAGTGTCATGGCTTTGTGGTTGTGTGTGTGTGTGTGTGTGTGTCTGCGAACATGCATGTGTGTGCGAAACTAGCCTACTGCTTGTCTGACATCCTCATCAACTGACGGCTTCATAACACAGTCACCCACCCCACCCGTCTATTCCCCAACACACGCGCGCACACACACACCTCCCTACAGATAAAAACTCTCTTCTTTTGTTTGTTCTTGTCGCCACCAGCCCCGACCCCCCTTTCTGGATGTGGAGTAGCCTTTAATTTAAAGGTCTTGGATTGGCGCTGGTCTGCAGTTTGACACTGTTGTGACATCAGTTTACAGCTAAGTTCACTGCGTATAAATAAGCTACGAGTACCGTTTATAAGTGATAAAACATAGTGCAGGTTAAGTCATGACCTGGTGTGGAGTACAGTACGTTATTAAGAGTAATTCGGAAATGTCCTTTTGAACTAGTTTCTTTAACTTTAACCATATTTATCGAGCAATTTGTTAATAACCAGGCCAGTGCCTTCGTCACTGGTTTTGTAAGTGGCTAACGTTAAATCGGTTTGTAATATTTTCCAAGCTCCGGGCTGTTGTGTCACGGGGTGACGGGCGAGAGGTCTCTTTGCCTCCTCTCTCTCATTTATGGCGACGGCACCCGCACTCATAGCCGCCCTGCATGTCTCGGGGCTTTAGTTGACTCGTGTGTATTGTGCTACTGAAAGTATTTCGTTTTGCTGTGCTGTGGATGCCAACTAGCCAACTGCCAGCTGCTCCAGCGCCCGAGAAGGAAATGAATGGACGAGAATTGTTTCCGTTGTGTGTGCGCAACCAAATAAACTTGTTGCTTGATGGCCTGTGGTAAAACCAACTGTGAAAATGTCAAAGCTGATGCATTAAGTGGATGAAATTATTGTAAACCCATAACGTTTAACAGCGTTTTGATATCATCTGTCAATACTATTAATAAACTCTGCCACGAGACTAATTTGCCACTTGCAGTCATGGGCCTATGTTCCTTATTACAATCACCAACATTTCAGCCGAGTAACGGTCGCCGGATTACTGACCTGTTATACCAATAGAATAAGCAATCCTCCTAAATGCAGTCGCTTAATATTCACCTAAACTACAGAGTACAGCAATAATAAATCCACGCGAATGTGCTTGAGAGGCCACGCACATTTTAGATTGACATAACATAACTCCATTCGGTCTTGACACTGCACATGTATTTACTAACTCCCTCCTGCACGACCAGTCAGTGCATTCAGTGAACAACCCAGCAAATTCGCAAGAAGTATAAAAAACTATGTGTAAAAAAGTCATGGTTTAACACACCAATGAAATGAATCTGAATTGTTTTACTCAAGCGAACTAAATTCTACATTCTCTGTATGTCTCGTATTTGGCTGGTAACATATAGCATTGCCCTGTGTCATTTGAGGATACTTTTTATGGAGTTTCGCAGTGCTGAAATGTGCAGCTGCCGACATGAAATCAAACCCTTCTCAGTGTCTCCTTAACTTGCCTTGTGCCTCATAACGGTGTTCTCCGCGGTGACTTGGCAGTAAACTGTTCTAAACGTGTGTGTCAAGCCAATAGGTCAAAATCACTTGATTTTCTGTCAAATTCATATATATTTGTTATTTCCGACCATTTGGGCTGAAGTTATTAGTACTGTTGGTTTAAAACAAGACTTTTCTTCCTTTAGCAACCTTTGCCATCGTTAAACAAAAGTAATACAATATAGATGACCTAGCTCATATTTGACTGATAAAAATTGTGTCATTCTCCTTCACTGTTGCTTGAATATGGTCTCTGGTAAAACAAAGTAACATGTGAAAACATGACCATATGGCAAAGATGATGCATGTAGAGGAAATTATATTCTTATAAATCCATAACTTTTAACAGCGTTTTGACATCCTAACGTTGTTCTCCGCAGCATTGTGTTTTAAAGGCAGAGCTCCCAATGTGTTTCTGAGTTAAGATAGCTTTCTTTAATTTTAATTTTGATCAACTTCTTGAAATAAGTTATCAACTTAATAAAATAATGGACATGTAACAAATTATGTTTTTCCATCTGTAAAAGCTCATGTTTTAAGTAATACTAACCTCCTGAATTATTTTTAGAGTGGTGTCAACCAGTGGTTCAAATACAATAGGCCACTATACCATTTGTTGTGTAATAAAGGCAGCGCTCCCAAGTGCCACCTGGTGGTTGTTTGGGTACATTGCAGCTCCCGACCATTTCTGATAAAATAGGCTGCGTAAATCTCACGAGACTCTCGCGAGATTCCCTCATGAAACTGAGAAACGGGAAAGGACAACATCTGTACGTTGAGTGAAGCCTGCTCCTATCCTCGCTTTGTATTGTGTGAATAGCAATTACACACAGCGTAGAAAGCCCAACCAACTTACCTTGTGCATTTTTTGCATACTTCACAAGCCTGGTCTGGCACACAGAAGAATCCAGTCTTGCACTGGCATTGTGTATCTCTCTTACTTGAGCATGGCTCAGTCACTGTTTGATCTGTGTAAGTGCATGTTGATGGAACGGGAGAGAAACAGAGAGAGAGAGAGAGAAGGAAAATGAGACGGACAAAGTCAAAGCCAAAGCAAGGCCAGATACCTTCCTTCAAACAATGGGGCCTGGAAATCCAACCCTTCATCTGTGGAACTGAGGTCTTTCACATGGACAAGAGACACACCCTCCACTCACTGTCTTCCACACAAACATTCTCACACATCCGCATACAAACAGGAGGAATGGGAGGGGTCATGTAACAAAAAGCCAACCACACCCTGGTCATATAACAAGAGTAGATTTAACTCCCATGGGACAAAGACAACTAGTACAGGAAATTTTAAACTTCAACATCTCTAAAACAGACATTTCTCTGCGAGAGACACATCATGGGTTCATTACTATGTACAAGAACATCCATCATGCCACTGAGCTGTGCAACAGTTTTATGTTCATTTCACAGAATGTGCTATAACAAGGATATTTATTTGTTACATGCATAGACATACTGGGTAGAGTAGGACATGCAGTGAAACTGCTGATTGTTAATCTAAACTGTGCATGGGGAGGGGAGAGTAAAGTGCATAGAATGCAGTTGTGGGAATAGCTACCAGATGAAGGGCCATACACCATCTCTGCATTAATCAGTTGTATGGTCAGTTACTCATGTAATCTGCTACCCTGTTACAAATTTACATGAGAAAGTCAATGTAATAGTACGAACGGTATTAGTTGAGTGTAGTTTACGACTGAAAGGCCTACATTACCGATACGGCACTGTGTGCAAGGCAAGCAGCCGTCCATGCCATTGGGGTGCTCTGTGTAGGAGTGGCCATGTTCACAGGGTGAGCAGGTTCCCTGTTGCAGATTCTGAGTGCATGGCTTACTCACAAAGGTTCCTGTGGGGAAGCAGGCACGACTGAATAATAAAGTGTATACATACTATCATTTTATGCATGTTTTCTGTTCAGTGTAAGGATTATTCAGGTCCTGTAACAGTACAAAGTAATATAAGGAATAATGCTTAGCAAGGCGATCATTCTGGTGAAGTTCCAGAGTGATGCAGGACTTGAATCACTCTTGAATCACTAAGAACATTATCCCATTTATTATACGGCTACTTTTCAAAAAATAATGATCGATTTAGACACTTCTAACAGTGTCAGATTTTAAATATTTTATTGTCTCTTATGCTTTTAAAATGTGTCCAGTATGGCCCACCCTGTACAACAATATGGGTTCAAGTTCAAGAAGAGCTCTACAAAAGAACCTGTAAGCCATAACAGAGGTTCACACATTCTGTGTGCCTTACAGAGAATGCAAGATATTGCTAAAAGTTACTTAGTGACTTTCCTGGCATACAGTGATTGAAGTTTGGTGAGACTCGTTGCAGCACACATTCACTTAGCGAAATATAAGTAAGTATGTGTTTAGACTGTTTAAATCTTCTATTTTGGTGTACTATGACTGAATGGGCTTTGAATGATTGCAGCCTGTGACTAGCATAGCTGAGAACCTGTCATTCTCCCCGCTCCATCTCCTCCACCAAACTAGAACAGCCTGTAACAGTAGCACTAAGTAAGGGGTAACATCCGACGAGGCGTGCATTATACAGTTTTAAGTCAACGAAGTGGAGCCTAAGAACTTTGCTCTGCCAAGTTGACTTAAAACTGTATAATGCACGCCTCGGAGGATGTTACCCCGCTTATGACACGGTTAATGCCACTCAATTACGTACAATGTATTTAAAATAATTCTCAATTAACTTAGAGGGTTAACTTAGACTCAGTTTCGCTACAATGTGGCCTACAATGTAGCCTAATATTTGTAACGTTAAGTAGAGCGCTACGCAGCCCTCAGTCACTAGCCAAATTGGTTGTCAAGGTTACCTTTCATTTGGTAAGGTAATTGCTACTGCTCATCAGGTGTTAGCTAGCTTGGATTGAGCAACGCGACACATGCAATACTTATTCCAAAACGTTGATTTAGTTGTTATTTTTGGTTTACTATTTTTTTTAAGTTCATGGAAATTGAACTCGACATTGCCATTAATTGTGAAGTTTGATAGAGACGGTTACAGTAGGTACGTACATTCTATTGGGTATTGATATGGAACGGTGCTGAAGTTTTAAACTTTTTTGCCAGAACTACTTTCAAGGCGTGCATGATATACGATTTTACTGCATGCCTAGCAACCAATCAGAAAGCAGCACCACGTTCCAGAGGGTCATAAAGCACTTTTTTAACTAAAACCGGCTCATAGGACATTCATTAATACTAGAGACCACCGCAAAATTAATGACAAAACGATTCAATGAGACCTTTAATAAACCAGCTGATTACTGTTACAACCACATATCCAACTTTGACCTATTGATGGCTATTGTAGACATGAAACTGGGTCAAATACATTTCCGGGCTGTCTTTTGCAAGTGTGCAAATACAAAAAAAAAGACTACTTACATTTGTAAATGCACATCAAAATTTGGTTACCTGGTGACTTTTGCGCTTGTGGCAACTGTGAAATTTTATTTCACTTTCAATATTTTTTAGCAAAAATAGCAAAGTAGCAAAAACTATCATTATACTTACCAGCTGCACAGTTGAGACAGCACAAGCCATCCACAGGATACTGCTGGTCTTCCAAACATGTACTCTGTTTCTCTGTGAGGTTCTTAGACAGTTCAGTGCTGACACTGGCAATGGCAAAGATGCACAGGAGCAGGACAATAGGGTAGGCCTAGTGAAAGCAGAAGTGGAAGGTAAAGAAACCTTGTGCAGATTCTGTATAGCTATACCATAAAGAGCTCCCAAAGATTAATGAGAGAACAAGGGTACCAGGGATCTACAAAAATCAGAATTAAATTGAGAATGTCCCCTGAATTCCAATTCAGCTGTTGAATTTGAATTGAGGTTGCAAACAGGAAGCAGATTTGCAATTCAAATTCGAATTGCAGGATGAATTTCATGAAATTCTACTTAACTTAACTTAACTTTTTGTCAGCATTGTCTGTAGATGACATATACCAAATTTGGTGAGATTCACATGAACGGCCTATGACGAGTTCGTTCAAATTCGTTTTCGCAATGTTAAAATTTCACGGAAATTGTTTTCGTTGGAAGTGGGCGTCGACCAGTGCTTTCAATGCATGAGGGTTAATAGATTTCACGATAAAAAAAAAGTTTTTGTAAACTTTAGCATTCTCTAGATAATAGGCAAAATGACATTTTTTACAATTACAGCGCCCCCTATGGACCAAATTTTATGGCATATGCTGTGATGTTAGAGGTCTTTGTGGTGATCATGCATGACGTATTTTGTGCAGTTCAGACCTTCTCAGTCCAAGATATTGGCAACTCAAAATACCAATTTTTGCATTTACTATGCTTCAACTGAGTGTTTATGGGCTGATTCTACGCAAATTCATGACAATTAAGGTGTAGTTAACACTTAAACTGCATATGATTATGTGGCACACCGGATAAATACATCAAGTGCCTAAGCGCAAATAATATTAATACTGGACCAGAGATCAGAAGTTCTAAGATTGCCGACTGGAGGTAGTGTTGACGTAAAACAAGTAGAATGGAGATAAATTAAAATAATTAAGGATATTTCATAAATAGTGTAAATGTGTAAATGACAGAAAATATCAATAACAAACAAATAAATAAAGTATGAAATAAATAGATAAATAGTTAAATGAACTAGATGTACCGCATAGCGGTACATGGTATGACCGCCGCAGTATATTGAAATGTGGGAACTGTTGGTATGATGAGTGTGTGGTAGAGCAGTGTTGTAAGGTGAGAATTTCTGTGGAAATGATTTCCTGGAAGTGGGCATGGATGTGGGTTTTGAATGAATGACATTGTGTGTGTTTGTGTAGTGTGTAGGAGTGATTTGTGAAGGCAAGAAATAGGCAAAATGAGATTTTGTACAATTACAGCGCCCCCTATGGACCCCCTATAGAAGGTCTTTGTGCTGATCGTGCATGACGTATTTTGTGCAGTTCCCACTTTCTCAGTCCAAGATATTGGCAGTTCAAAATCCCAATTTTTGCATTTACCCTTATCACTAGGTGGCGCTATGCTTCAAGTGAGTGTTTATGGGCTGGGTCGATACGCCTCTGTAACACCAGCATACTAACAGAAAATCTTTGTCTTGGGCAAAATTGTTGACGAGTTATTTAACAAAAACTGTTTTTTGACACCTAGCTTTGCCAATAAACATCGCCCCTTATGACGAAATGTCACAAAATTTAGTACACATGAACAGAAAGCTGTTTAAAGATGGCATGTCAACTTTGACCAAATTTGAGCAATTAAAAGCCAAGATACGTCCATTTGAAGAATTTTAAGATACGTGTTAAATGTTCATTGATGTGTAACTTCGAAACGGTTTATCTCAAGATAAATCCTTTGATAACTTTTTGTCAGCATTGTCTGTAGATGACATATACCAAATTTGGTGAGATTCACATGAACGGCCTATGACAAGTTCGTTCAGATTCGTTTTTGCAATGTTAAAATTTCACGGAAATTGTTTTCATTGGAAGTGGGCGTCGACCAGTGTTTTCAATGCGTGAGGGTCAATAGATTTCACGATAAAAAAAAAAATGTTGTAAACATAAGCATTGTCTAGATAATAGGCAAAATGACATTTTCTACAATTACAGCGCCCCCTATGGACCAAATTTTATGGCATGTTCTATGGTGTTAGAGGTCTTTGTGGTGATCGTGCATGACGTATTTTCCGCAGTTCCCACCTTCTCGGTCCAAGATATTGGCAACTCAAAATCCCAATTTTTGCATTTACCCATATCACTAGGTGGTGCTATGCTTCAAGTGAGAGTTTATGGGCTGGGTCAAAACGCCTCTGTAACACCGACATACTAACACAAAATCATTGTCTTGGGCAAAATTGCTGACGAGTTATTTAACAAAAACTGTTTTTTGACACCTAGCTTCACCAATAAACATCGCCCCCTATGACGAAATGTCACAAAATTTAGTACACATGAAAAGAATGCTGTTTAGAGATGGCATGTCAACTTTGACCAAATGTGAGCAATTAAAAGCCAAGATACGGCCATTTGAAGAATTTTAAGCTACGTGTTAAATGTTCATTGACGTGTAACTTCGAAATGGTTTATCTCAAGATAAATCCTTTGATAACTTTTTGTCAGCATTGTCTGTAGATGACATATACCAAATTTGGTGAGATTCACATGAACGGCCTATGACGAGTTCGTTCAAATTCGTTTTCACAATATTAAAATTTCACGGAAATTGTTCTCGTTGGAAGTGGGCGTCGACCAGTGTTTTCAATGCGTGAGGGTCAATAGATTTCACAATAAAAAAAAAATTGTTGTAAACATAAGCATTCTCTAGATAATAGGCAAAATGACATTTTCTACAATTACAGCGCCCCCTATGGACCAAATTTTATGGCATGTTCTGTGGTGTTAGAGGTCTTTGTGGTGATTGTGCATGACGTATTTTGTGCAGTTCAGACCTTCTTGGTCCAAGATATTGGCAACTCAAAATCCCAATTTTTGCATTTACCTATATCACTAGGTGGCGCTATGCTTCAAGTGAGAGTTTATGGGCTGGGTCGATACGTCTCTGTAACACCGACATATCACAAAAATTTCATGTTGTTGGGTGAAACGTTCATTGAGTTATTCAGCAAAAACTTTTGCCGGTCTCCCCCTCTTTAACGGACACTGGCACAGCGGGGGGGTGGCTCTGGGGGACCAAAAGGCGTTATTCGCTCACAAACTTCTTGGGCTACATGCCTACAAACATTCATGCCTCCCCGAATTTCAGTGTCCCGGGAATCAGTGACGAAAAATCGGTGGAGAAAAAAAAAAAAAAAAAAGGGAAAAATTTTGCAGCAACTCAATATGACCGCTTTCGCTAGCGGCGGTCATAATAAATATAAAAGTGCAATGTAATACAATATTTACTGTCATTTTCTTAAAGTAACCTACCTGGGTGCACCCTTATACATATCCTTCTATTATATACTATTATACAATATATTACAACATTCATGAAAGTTCAAGGTCCAATAGCTCAACAAGATTCAGGTTCAATATTCGATCTGTCAGTGGAATAGTCAAAGGCAGTCGATGTCGGTTGTCCTACCACCAGGGAGGGGTCAGTGAAAAGGAAAACTGGGGTATTCTTCTTAAACTTCTCAACTTCAGTTTGTCTGACTCTAAAAACCTGACCATAGACAGTAGAAGAGAATGGACCGTGGGATGGCGTCGTTTTCAATGGGAGCCGTTGAAACAAGATTCTGAAATTTTTAATTGGTCACCAGGCAACGGTCACGTCAGTCAACGAACCCGAATACGATAAATTGAGTGGTAGATGCTCAATCACAAATCAGACAACGTATTTTTCTACCGTTATAGCTGCAACCACTTACTAGAGTAGGAGGCTAATATTGTACGTGTAGATTTGATTCTTCGTCAACTAACTTTGGTTCCAGGCAGTCTTGCAAGCCAGCATGTCAAGGGAGCTAGCTAGTTACCATGTACATACTAAGCTATAGCGTGTAGCTTAGCTTTGCCATCTTTCTCAATTCACTTGCATCGAATAGTAAAATCCATAAAGATAGCGATTCCGCTTACAAACAAATGCAAATTTCTAAGCTTATTTTTTGATAAATACTGATGGAAATGTTTCCCCAACATGAATAGAAAAGTAAACGGGCTTGACTATGGCTACGCCCTGTTATCCAAACAGTACGGTAAATTTTCTCCTGTGCAACAGAAACTCACTAGCCGTCGCATGATTTCTGGTGCATTTTTAGCACAATTTCAGATAAACATTTCTTACAAGGCAATAACATGACAGATGTCCGATTGAAGCAAATATGTTTTGCTGTGTTCTCAATGCCAATATCAAGGCACAGAGTGCTTCTCGTGTAAAGTTGTTTGATTTCAAAACTACACTAAAATGAATGAAAGTCAACGGAATGCTAAAGGCTATTGGGCCCTTTCCGGGTTGGGATTTCCCCATAGGTGTTTCAACTTCCGCCTATGCTCCTACATTATATTATTATAATATAATATATATAATTATATGAAAGCTCTTCATTTCCCAGAATACTAATTATTCAACATTTAGGAATGTATGCTTAATGTTAGTGCCCGTACTCCATGTGTCTTATTTGGGATGTAATTATCCCCATTTGGAAGAAAAACATATGTTAAAAGTATCACATTCTCATTGATATGTGATTAGAATGAATTTCTCTGAACTGCAATTCATTCAATTCCTGTAATTCCAATACAAATTCAATTAAACATCCTGTGGAGTGGAGCCAATTCAAATTCAAATTCGTTCATTCAGTTACATTTTAAAATTCAGAATTTTGCACAACCCTGGTAGGTACTCATTTGTACCATAGAGTGTATAAGACAACTGGACAATGCACATCTACTTTTTCACAGACCGGACAGGATGAAAGGAAAATGTTCAAGATGTTCAAGAACAATCTGAGACCCAGTCATCAGTCAGGACATCAGTCACTACATAATAAGGTCAGTTTCACCAGAGTGTGTGGAGGGAGTTAAACCAAATACAGATTCTTGGCATTGTTCCGGGATCGTTTCGTGTTCACACAGCACATTTTTAGAAGGGAACAAATGATGTAAACAAACACACGTGTGATCAAATCCATTCCATTCTAACCTACACACTAGGCTAAGCCGTACTCTCATTCGTTACATTTTAACGGCTTTCCGCCTACCCTACTACAATAGCTAAATAACTATCTCGAAAATGGATCGTAAGCTGATAATACTAGCTTTTGTTGTAGCCCTTTGGATGGCATACCAATGTGTATGTTATCAAGAATACATTCAATTTGAGGGTGAGTACAGACTATGTCTCAAATACCTTAGAAGACGAGCTCTAATTAATTTACACAACCAAAGAATCACCGAACTTCTAAATAGGAGGTTCAAAGAGGCGCCATCTGAATAATTCCATAAAGTTATGCAAACTAACTAGATTAAATAATGCATTTGGGTACATCTCGATAAGATTCATTTGACATAGGGAATAGCTTTTAAAAATACTGGTTTTAGTGGTGGTGGGCCACAAATGCGTAGCCTAGGCTACGTGGCAACATTACAAAGTTAAATGAAAGGCTACAAAAATAAGAGATCGAGAGACTTGAACGTTTTTACTGCACCTGCTTGTATCCTATGAAAATATAACATTGTACTGTACAGTGAAAATAACGTGTCTGTAACGTTCTGTCGTTCTCGCTCACACGCACAGAGTGAAAGAGAGCGACAGAGAGAGATCAACATCCGTGCATACATGTCAATGAGGGTACACTTAAAAAACACCTGCACTGGTCCGATGTTTTCAACCAACCCAAGCGCAACTCGGACCTCAAGCTATTATTAAAATAATGTACCTGATCTCCTTCCCGACCCACGTATTTTAAAAGGTATAGGCCATGCTTTTAATTAGTTCGATCATGGCCTTACGTACGTAAAACTGACATCTCTTGCATTTAAAACAAAGCGTTACTATGTTGATGCATAGTAGTTGTGAGTAGTGTTGCTGTCGTCAACGAAAATAATGACTAAATATGGTCGTCAACGAACCTTTATGATGTGAGGAAAACGAGACGAGACGCAAATGCTGGTCTTGCGACGATAACGAGACGAGACGAGACGCAAATGCTGGTCTTGCAACGATAACTGTAACTAAATATATAATGTAACATAGATGACGAATAAAAACAAGACTAAATGTTGCTTACAAAATAAAAACTATGCTAAAATGTTTCTTCATTTTCGCTGACGAAAGTTATTATTTTTTGCAGTTGCCTATTTGTGTTTTTTGTGACTCCGTTCTGGACTGCAGACAGGTGACTGAACCCCCTCGCGCCATTTTATATGCTATTACCCAAAGGTAAGGATATGGCCAGCCAGCCTGGGATTCTTGGACGGAAGAAAAGAGACGACATTTGGCAACACTTTAATTATATTGTAGTGGAGAACAAGACTGAATGTGTAGTACAAAAAGACGGAAAGAACTGCGGCCACAAAATCACCGGAAAAAAACACTACAAATTTAAAACGGCATTTGAAGGCATGCCACAATGACATTCAGGTAAGTCAAGACACGAACACATTACTCTCTATACTATGAAAGCGTTTGCCAGCTCATGAGGTTGTGCTTAATGTTTCACAAAAATCCTTAATTGTCTTCGGGATGAATAAAATATGTTTACTCTACATGCTAACATAAGGTTTTCGCTAGATTTAGACATTAGCTTTACAAGTTAACGCACTGCCTATTTGCTACTCGTCCAGCTTTCTAGCTATACATTGATAGTTTCCTCTTTATCTATGGCCATCTTAATCAGACAGGATTTCTTGTCAAGACCCCCGGGTGTCCATGCGTATGTAATATTATTTCTCCAAAACGAAATATCTCTAGCCACACGACGTAGTGCAACACAGGCAATGTGTAACTTCTAAAGCTAATGTCTGACAATCACTTCACGTCGTGGGGCTAAAGACGTTGGAGAAATAACATTCCTTAAGCATGGATACTTAGCAATCTTTTTCTGATAAGATGGCGTTGGTGGATAAATTCTGGAACTTTGAAGTATGCAGTTTAGCTATAGATAGGTAGCAAAGAGAAAACAGTTTGTAAGCACTAGAGTGGTTTTGAATGCATCGTGGCGATCTATGCTTCCAAGCTTTCATTACGACGACTAAGCTACTGAGTTAAGGGATGGTGTTTGAGGCTGGTTGCACTGGTAGCCTTGTATTTTAAAAAAATGTTGTACATACTTAAAAAAAAACCATCTCCTTACACACATACCCAGACAGACAGTTTTTTTGCTGTATATAATCATGAAAGTCAATAAGAAGCCTGAAAAGAACGGGCAAGAAAAAAAAACGTTTATAGCTCTCCATGTGCATCCTGCCTCGCTTCTTCACAGAGTAAATCAGGAACCTATGGTCAGTGTGGAGTTATTAAATAAGTCAAATGTGCAGGTTTTAACTAACTGCACATGTTTTATGGAAAGGATATTGGTGAATGTTTCAGAGCACTACTCATTTCCTCTAGGCGCCACTGTCGACTTAAGTCGACAGGATGCCGCACTGAATAAAACGGTCGATTTTGTCAAATAGGGTGTCAAATTTGGTTTGAACTCCCTTCCACTAGGTGGAAGACTACGTCCCTCACTCAGAAGTACGTCATGTTTCTATACAAAATAGTCGAGCTAGAGCATGTTGAATCAGTGCGAGTGAAAGCGGAGCTAGTCTGCGTGTGAGCCATATTATTAGAGCGACGTTGTCAACGTCAGCGAGTGTTTGCCTTCGTTTTTCGTCTAATGGCATCAAAGAAGTTTACCTGCAATGAAGTGTTGGTTCGCAGACCCTGATTCTGAAGGCGAATATCTGCCTCCAGAAGATGACGGTGATACGTTTAGCAACGACGCTTCAGATGCGTTCCTGTCTTGCAGTGATGCAGCTGTACAAAGTGATTGTTTAGCCCTACACCAAGCACAATCTTCGGATCATTTGGCCAAAGTAGTCATTTGCTCAATGTCAGCGATGGGAACAGTGTTTCAATGGGTGGGAATGTTTATCGGGGAGTAAGCAGGCGTGTTAGTGTGGGGAACGAGGCTGGAAGTGAAGTCGGGGTCCAGTGTTTTTACTGCGCTAGCCATGTAGCCAATTTGTTTTCCGACTGTGCCTTTCCCTAATCGCGGGGGTGGAGCCTGTCTAATGCCACTGGGTTTGTTAGACGAGGTCAAAGTAGCCGTGTTTTAGATTCCAGTCCGCCCGTCTGCACCTGGCTGCATACGTCAACGAGAATTGCTGGTCACAGCAGGGGTGGGCATTAAATGAGGACAATATAGTCGAACACAAATCCTAACGAGACTGAGCTCGCGCCTCCCCGATCTCTGTAGCAGAAGAAACACAAGTCATGTGTGGAGAGGGAGGGCGGGGGTTGTAGTTCTCTATAGTCTATGGTTGTAGTGGGGTGCACTGAGAGTTCAATTCAAGTCGAGTCTTTCTTACTTTTCAGAGTAATATTGGAACAAAACGAGTTGCCCCAAAGTGCTCCACAACACAAACATGAAAACGAAGACAGCAAAACCAAAAAACAAAGACCATAAGTAGGTATATAAAACGGACAATGAAATAGAAATGAGATTAATAATTAAATAAATAAAAGGCCGGGCTTGACAGCATCAGATAAACGCATCAAAGCCATCAGAACAAGGTAAAAATAGAGAGAAGAGATTTGTCTTCAAATTGGAGTAAAATAACGTACACTTTAGATGACAAGTTAAGTGGGGGAGCACCGGACAATGCACCCGCACAGACGTCAGTGAACTTTTAACCAACCACGGCAAAGCAGCATCACCAAGGAGGCTTTAGCTAGCCGCTTGCAGTTGTGTGGAGGCAACTGCAAGGGTCTGTACGATTTGTCTGTAAGCGTCTTGCTCCCGCGAGTTTTCGGGTCATGTGTCATGGTCGCATTTTTGTGACATCCTCACACATTTCGGGCATGTCGGACACAATTTCTAACCACAATGCAACATTTTCAGCATCAGACTGCAAACGGATGCAAACGTCTAGCCCAAGTAAAATGCACCTAGTGTTTCTAGGAGAGCTAGGGGACAACGTAGAAGCAGGGTGAGGAGACGCAGTGAGAGTCCTACCCATGAAAATGGTCTCCACTCGGCATGAGTGCGTAGCAGATCTGGGTGTGCTGCTCGCAGCAGGAACAGAGGTGTAGTGGCACGGGGCAGAGAAGCTAATGTGCTTGTTAGTTTATCTAGGCAAGATAATGGGAATGCCAGTGTACTGTCGCACCTGCTTTGAGTTGATCAATGAGGAGGGGTATCAAAATAGGCTCACGCCCCTTGATAAGCCAATTGAATATCTCCAATGCCAATTCGCCCCTAGATTTTCTGTCACTCTTTCTCTGTGATGATTTCTGGAATGTTCTTACAATTGAGATACATCGCTTTGCCCATCTGTTTTTAGCCTTTGTCAGCTCAAAAAAAAAAAAAAAACTTCTTGTCATCTCACTCATGATATGTGCCTTGCCATGACAAGTGAGCTTTTAAACTAAACAGGTGTTGTTATATAATATATATATATAATATATATATATATACAGAATAATATGTATGTGCCCCATATATGGAATCTGAGTGCCTGTAGTAAATGGAAAATCTCTACAGCAAAAGGTCAGCCTACTGCTACATGCATTCGGTTTGGTTCTGCCGTTTATTAGTAAAGATTTACATATTTTGTTTGCTACTTACTATTTACCTGAGCATTCAGTATTGTGCAATATAGCATAGACAAGGTGAGGGGCTTTTTTTGGGGGGGGGGGGGGGGGGGGGTACTGCATTTTATCATTCAAACGTGACAATTCATAAAAATGCTATAATCCAAAGTTTGGCCACCGCCATGTAACATCATAATATGCAAATTAGATGTGAAAATCTAATCCCTACATAAACTTTGGATCATCCTTAATTAAGATGTCAAAATCAAATGTTTTAGGAAAAAATCACTTCTGGTCTTGTGATGCCTATTTTTTAAACAGTTGTAGCTGAAAATAAACATAGCCAAGTTACAATCAGTAGATAGTCATTAAGGGTTTAGCGACGACGCTTCAGATGCGTTCCTGTCTTGCAGTGATGCAGCTGTACAAAGTGATTGTTTAGCCCTACACCAAGCACAATCTTCGGATCATTTGGCCAAAGTAGTCATTTGCTCAATGTCAGCGATGGGAACAGTGTTTCAATGGGTGGGAATGTTTATCGGGGAGTAAGCAGGCGTGTTAGTGTGGGGAACGAGGCTGGAAGTGAAGTCGGGGTCCAGTGTTTTTACTGCGCTAGCCATGTAGCCAATTTGTTTTCCGACTGTGCCTTTCCCTAATCGCGGGGGTGGAGCCTGTCTAATGCCACTGGGTTTGTTAGACGAGGTCAAAGTAGCCGTGTTTTAGATTCCAGTCCGCCCGTCTGCACCTGGCTGCATACGTCAACGAGAATTGCTGGTCACAGCAGGGGTGGGCATTAAATGAGGACAATATAGTCGAACACAAATCCTAACGAGACTGAGCTCGCGCCTCCCCGATCTCCGTAGCAGAAGAAACACAAGTCATGTGTGGAGAGGGAGGGCGGGGGTTGTAGTTCTCTATAGTCTATGGTTGTAGTGGGGTGCACTGAGAGTTCAATTCAAGTCGAGTCTTTCTTACTTTTCAGAGTAATATTGGAACAAAACGAGTTGCCCCAAAGTGCTCCACAACACAAACATGAAAACGAAGACAGCAAAACCAAAAAACAAAGACCATAAGTAGGTATATAAAACGGACAATGAAATAGAAATGAGATTAATAATTAAATAAATAAAAGGCCGGGCTTGACAGCATCAGATAAACGCATCAAAGCCATCAGAACAAGGTAAAAATAGAGAGAAGAGATTGGTCTTCAAATTGGAGTAAAATAACGTACACTTTAGATGACAAGTTAAGTGGGGGAGCACCGGACAATGCACCCGCACAGACGTCAGTGAACTTTTAACCAACCACGGCAAAGCAGCATCACCAAGGAGGCTTTAGCTAGCCGCTTGCAGTTGTGTGGAGGCAACTGCAAGGGTCTGTACGATTTGTCTGTAAGCGTCTTGCTCCCGCGAGTTTTCGGGTCATGTGTCATGGTCGCATTTTTGTGACATCCTCACACATTTCGGGCATGTCGGACACAATTTCTAACCACAATGCAACATTTTCAGCGTCAGACTGCAAACGGATGCAAACGTCTAGCCCAAGTAAAATGCACCTAGTGTTTCTAGGAGAGCTAGGGGACAACGTAGAAGCAGGGTGAGGAGACGCAGTGAGAGTCCTACCCATGAAAATGATCTCCACTCGGCATGAGTGCGTAGCAGATCTGGGTGTGCTGCTCGCAGCAGGAACAGAGGTGTAGTGGCACGGGGCAGAGAAGCTAATATGCTCGTTAGTTTATCTAGGCAAGATAATGGGAATGCCAGTGTACTGTCGCACCTGCTTTGAGTTGATCAATGAGGAGGGGTATCAAAATAGGCTCACGCCCCTTGATAAGCCAATTGAATATCTCCAATGCCAATTCGCCCCTAGATTTTCTGTCACTCTTTCTCTGTGATGATTTCTGGAATGTTCTTACAATTGAGATACATCGCTTTGCCCATCTGTTTTTAGCCTTTGTCAGCTCAAAAAAAAAAAAAAAAACTTCTTGTCATCTCACTCATGATATGTGCCTTGCCATGACAAGTGAGCTTTTAAACTAAACAGGTGTTGTTATATAATATATATATATAATATATATATATATACAGAATAATATGTATGTGCCCCATATATGGAATCTGAGTGCCTGTAGTAAATGGAAAATCTCTACAGCAAAAGGCCAGCCTACTGCTACATGCATTCGGTTTGGTTCTGCCGTTTATTAGTAAAGATTTACATATTTTGTTTGCTACTTACTATTTACCTGAGCATTCAGTATTGTGCAATATAGCATAGACAAGGTGAGGGGCTTTTTTTTGGGGGGGGGGGGGGGGGGGGGGGGTACTGCATTTTATCATTCAAACGTGACAATTCATAAAAATGCTATAATCCAAAGTTTGGCCACCGCCATGTAACATCATAATATGCAAATTAGATGTGAAAATCTAATCCCTACATAAACTTTGGATCATCCTTAATTAAGATGTCAAAATCAAATGTTTTAGGAAAAAAATCACTTCTGGTCTTGTGATGCCTATTTTTTAAACAGTTGTAGCTGAAAATAAACATAGCCAAGTTACAATCAGTAGATAGTCATTAAGGGGAATATAGGTCTAATAGCAATGGTTTATGCCACTTATTTACAATAGATTTTCCAATGGCTGCCTCTGTTCTGACATTGTATCTATTTCTGTGCTAGATTTCAGAAAGGACATCAATGAAGCAAGTCCTGCCCAAGAAGATGGACAAACCAACTAGTGCTCAAGATTTCTTTGCCACAAGGAGGTACAACGACAACTCTCCAGAGCAACATACCAAGGAAGAAGGCATAGCGCAGTGGATAGGCTGCACAGGACTCCCAGCACGAATTGTTGAAGATGAGGAGTTTATTACTATGATGGCAAAAATGGACAAAAAGTTCAAAGTGCCAAAAAGACATAAAATTTTAAACTTGATTGAAAAAATGTACAGAGAGAAGAAAGAGAAAATCAAACAAAACCTGGCCACAGCATGCAAAGTAACTATAGGTTTAGATATTTGGACCAAAAAGGGGCTTACTGCATCCTTTCTGGGAGTCAGTGCCTGTTACTTCAACCCTGAGGACAACAAGGCTGAACACAAACTCCTGAATCTGAAGGATATGGTTCATCCACACACCGCAGAGTTGATTAGTACACTTGTAGAAGAATCAATGGAAGAGTGGGGAATACCCAGAGAGAAGATCCTCACAACAATCACTGACAATGGCAGCAACATGGTGGCTTCGTTCCACACAACTGCAGAAGTTGCCACAACGTCTGAAGAGGAGGACTCAGAGGCAGAGTTCGACAATGCCAGTGATGACGATGAGCAGCAAGAAGGGCAGGATTCCAGGTCAGTCTGTGTATGAAACTATTAATTCATTCAATATTTATGTAACTAGTCATGTATTTTTAATGAATAAAAAGTAATGCTATAGAAAGGTGAAAGAATAAAAATGATGCAATTAAATTACATATACATATTCATAGGACGTTAACTACTAAAACTATTGTATTCGGTTTAATAATGTAAGGGCTAATATCATTAAAAAATGTTTTTGTTTTTTTTTTATAAATATTTCCATGTAGATACGATTATGGAGCTATCGAGAGAACTGATTGCGCGGTTCACACGGTTCAGCTTGTTGTGAATATGGTCCAGAAGGAAGCCCCAATCCAAAGGCTGTTGGAGAAAGTGAGACACTTGGTGAACAGCCTGCAGCCCAGTAAGTGGCAGAAGATTGGGATGCTGAGAGACCTTCTTCTGCCATTTGCGGAGCACACCAAGTCACTTGAAAGTGACACTCAATCACTTTCCCTTGTTGTACCAGCACTGCTGGATCTCAAAAACCACTTGTCAGAGTTCTTGCTTGATCATGGAAGAACATACAAAGATGCTGCTACTCTGGCTCAGAAGATGCTTTCTAGCATGGATAGGCGCTTTAGTGTGTTTCTTGACATAACAGCTGACAACTTCTCACCACTTCCTGCTGCTGCATGCTTTGTGGACCCTTGTGTAGCTGAAACCCTTCTTGAAAATGATGACAACGAAGTACAGAATCTTATCAGAAAGGCAGAGGACTACATTGCTCATCTTGTGCCACAAAGACTGCAAGTACAAGAACAGCAGTTGACCGATGATGAGCAAGTTGCCAATGAGGGTACAGAAGCACCAGGGGCAACCGCTGCAAAACGGCGCAGATTTAAGTTCTTCAGTGCCAGTCGTCCATCAAGGCCCAAGACAGCGAAGACATCAAACATTAGGCAGGAGATTTTGAAATATCAAAAGGGGCTTTCCAAGTTCCACCATGCTGCTGCTACTAGAGCTGAGGTTGAGGAATCTGGCATTGAGTATTGGTTAACTCAGTGTTGTTCTACTTCATTTCCAACACTGAAACCTCTGGCCTTGGACCTCCTGGCGATGCCAGCCTCTCAGGCATTTACAGAGAGGGTATTTAGTGTAACTGGTTACCTCTCTTGTGGCCGTAGGAACAGGGCTAAGGCCATTTTGGAAAGAAGCGCTTTCCTCAAAGTAAACAAGCCTAAGTAGTACTGTATAATGGCTAGCCTGAACAGAAATGCAAGAAACATGTGTGTACTGTACTATGCACACACACAGTCACACACACACACACACACACACACACATTTCTCACAGTTTGACAAATGTGGGTTTTATGGCAATCAAACAGAGACTGGGCACCAGTGAAAAGAAAATCTGAGGTCATAAATATACTGTAGCCAAGTTATATATACTGGATAGTTTTTTTTTCTGTTGTTTGTAACAACCAGTCTTTAAATAACACATCCACGAGGTTACAGTTTATGTTGTTGCTGTTGAGACTGCTGGTTATTTGGTTCAGGGATCCATTTTGTCAATGAATGCTTCTTTCCACCCTATTTTATCTCACCAAGGCAGAAAGAATTTGTAATGGTGTTTTATGATGCAAAGTCTGATTTAAGCTTCCATGCAGCACAAGTCACAGACACACACATTTTCATTTTATTTGCACTTTTTAGTATTTTATTGTAGCCCAACCATTCAGGCACCTTGTTTCTCTCTTTTTTTCATATTGTCATGTATTTAAATGTGTGTGTGTACTTTGTGTGTTTCATTTTTAAAATAAATGTTATACATTCAAATCAGAGCATCTTCCTTGTCTGGAATGAATGTACAGTATTTTTGAGTCTATAAGGTAACAAAAATGTAATAATAAGAACCTTTTTTACAATGTGAAATGGCTTTGACTAAAAGCGTATGTTGGTTTTTTTCTGTACTGTTAGGTACTCATACTATATTCACTGGGTTACATAGAATTGTATTACTAAAAAGTGACAAAAATACAATTTTTATTGACTAAAACTAGACTAAAATGTCATCAGTTTTCGTTGACTAAAACTAGATGAAAATACTCATGGATAACTCTGACTAAAATAAGACTAAAATGGTCAGACTTTTAGTCGACTAAAACTTGACTAGACAAAAAAGGGTATGAACATGACTAAAACTAATAAAAACTAAAATGACAGCTTGGTGCAAAGACTAGACTAAAACTAAAACTAAAACAGGCCGCCAAAAACAACACTAGTTGTGAGGAACCTGCCTTATTGCATTAGCGTATTTTGTCCCGTTTCACCATTCATGCAAAAATTAATAATACCTTAGCTTAACATTTACAATAAACAAGAATTTCCCACTAGCCTACATACAATGTATGAGCAGTTAGTCACGGGAAAGCCTAATTGATGCTATTAGGCTACCTTTGCGCAAGTCATTCATCCAATCATGGCTTTGTCTTTTTTATGATAGCCTAGGCTAGTCTATAAATTACAAAAGTGTATTCGGCATCTTTATTTTAACCGACCCGAATATCACTGAAATATTTCAAGCTGTACATGACTGATACATGCACACTCACTGAGGGCTGATTTGTCCTCCTGTCCACGCGCAACGCTTTAAGACTATCGAAGGAAACCCCAAAATAGCAGGATATTTGGCACAGAGACAACGGTCAGAGACATCTGCAGTTTACCAAAGGTTAGTAGGCTATGATATAGGGGAGACCGGGGTTAGTTGTCACACTGGTTGGTTGTCACACTCATCATATCTTGGCCACTAAAGGGCACTGATCAACGTCACTGACATAGAAATGTTCAGAATTAGTGTTAGGGGTTATCTACATTGATAGTTCAAGTGTTTGACACAAAGTTTTGAGGTGAGATCAATATTAAGGTTTTTCATGTCAAAAAGTAAATTTTCAGAACTTTAAGTTTCCTTTTCTAGTTTTGTAACTAATGGGTTGACTTTAGAAAAACTATTACCATTAAAACGTATAAAGACAGAGCTATATTTTCAATATGTTTTTTCTTAGTTATGCTACAACTTATGGCTGCTAGCGTCACTGCTAGCATACAAGGTCAGGTGGGGATGGTTGTCACACTCTGTTTGGGGCTGGTTGTCACATGTGCCACCAATGGCCATATATGTATTCACTCTCTGACACACACACACACACAAAAATCTAAATAGTAACAGTAGGCCTACTTATCTTATTGTTCTAATCTATCTTTTGGTGCATAACATGTATATTTAAATAATATGTTATAAAATAGTATGTATTCAGCAAGTGTATGTTTTATTTCAATGTTCCCAATGCCTGTGTGTTATACTTATATTTCCAATGCCTGTGTATTATACTTACATTCTGAATAAATTTCACTTTACTTTTTTGCATAATTTTCAAAAATATTTCTATGTTATCATTTCCTCTCCCCCCATTGAAATAACATTGTGACAACCAACCCTGTAGTGTGTGACAACCAACCCCGCGATGGTGTTGGTTGTCACAACCTGTCAGTGTCTAAATGACAGTAATGTACTACAGGAAATGCTGTTGCCAGTAGTGTCATTATTTGCAATCTGAACCAATAACCAACCAACAAAGGATAACAACTGAGCAAAATGAGCAAAATGAGCATTATCAGAATAATGAAAAGCTAGGCCTCCGCTTTTTAAAGTTTGGAAATATTTCAAAAAAACTACAGTCATCAAACTTGTAATGTACAGTCTGCAAAGCAGAGTTCGTGTAGCTTGCCACAGCAGCACCCTAAACGAACCCCAGAGTGGTCCGAAGTTAAGATGGGTAAGTTCGCTTACCTTTTGGAAAATGCATCCTCCAGGATGACATGAATTGTTTTAAGGTCATCACATGATGGTTAAGATGTTACATGCAACACATATCAAAGTGCCCATCTTCCCTCACATTGTGTTTGACACTGACTACAACCAGCGACAGTAACGGGAATAGTGGGGGAGCCTATGTATCTGATTTGGGGGCCCGTTGGCTTTGCATGTTAATTTTTGAAGACCATTATATATTCATTCTAGGGGGTCTAAGGAATTTTTAAAAAGTCTCCATTTTTTTCTTGCCACTTTTAGTGACTAGAAAAAGGTGAGATTTGTAAACATACATTATCTATGGGCGATTCTACAGAATTGGTTCAAATTGCTGTCCCTGAACCTAAAATAAAACCCATTTTTGTAGGAACATTTTTGATTATATAAAGATGTAAGCAAATAATCAAACCCCTTTGTAAAATTTGATGCAGCTGCTAGCTTATTGTAGAAAATATTTCCGAAAATGAACTGAATTAACCAAAACGTGTTGAAATTTTGGTTGTGACATCATTGTTCGGTAGAGACAAAATGGCACTGTTTTCTTCATTACTGTTTGACTTCTTTGGACTTTCATCACGGCATGAAACAACACCAAGATACTGTCTTTGAAAACACCAAGGGAATAGGAACGTATGCAGAGGTTCAAACCCTTATGGGGAAAGCGCAATCCGGAAAGGGCCCAGTAGCCTAGTGTTGTTTTTGGCAGCCTGTTTTAATTTTTGTTTTAGTCTAGTTTTTGCATGAAGCTGTCATTTTAGTTTTTATTAGTTTTAGTCACGTCCATACCCTTTTTAGTCTAGTCAAGTTTTAGTTGACTTAAAGTCTGAGCATTTTAGTCTTATTTTATTCAGAGTTATCCATGAGTATTTTCGTCTAGTTTTAGTTGACGAAAACTGATTACATTTTAATCTAGTTTTAGTCAATGGAAATTTGATGTTTTGTCACTTTTTAGTAATGCAATTCTATTTAACCCAGTATATAATGCAATATTTAACCCAGTACATATAGTACAATATAATACAAGTAGCTAATAGTACAGAGAAAACCAACATTTTCTTTTAGTCAAAGAAACAATGTAAAAAAGGTTCTACTATTACATTATAGTTACCTTGTAGACTCAAAAATACTGTAGACTAGGCTACATTCATTGGAGACACAGAAGATGCTCTGATTTGAATGTATAACATACAATTGTTTTAGAAAAAAAACAGGCATCACAAGACCATAAATGATGGCATTCAAAATGCGATGTGCTCTGAATCATTCACTAACATCCTTTCAACCACGTATTTGACATTTAATTACTCCCTATTGACCATACGGACCTGAATAGGGTAGTAGTACAGATCTGTTTCAATTTTACTCTTAAAAGAAGTGAAACAGGATACACATGGAGCTATAAAAAAGATTTTTTTCTTGCCTGTTCCTTTTCTGTAATGATTGTACACAGCAAAAAAAAACAAGTGCAAGGAGCCTCAAACACCATCCCTAAAATCAGTAGCTTGGTCATAATGAAGGCTTGGAAGCATAGGTAGATCGCCACGATTCATTCAAGACCACTCTCGAAGAATATAACAATCATAATAATGAGGCTACCTGTTGTACTCGGTTTGCTACCCATCTAAAGCAGGTTATAGTTTGCTAAACTGCCTTCATACATCCATGAATACATCCACCAATGTCATCTTATCAGACAGGATTTTCTGTAAAAATCGCTAGTATCCATGCTTAAGGAATGTTATTTTTCAAAACGCCCCAGGTCTCTAGCCCCACGAAGTAACATGAATGTCTGGAAGACATTAGCTAGATGTTAACACATTGCCTGTGATACATTACGTCGTGGGGCTACAGATATTTCGTTTTGGAGAAATAATATTCACATGATAATAATATACGCGTGGACACTAGGGAATCTTTACAAGAAATCCTGTCTGATAAGATGGTCATAGTGGATAAAGGGGTATCGAGGTATAGAGGCATTTTAGCAAGCTACAGCCTACCTTAGACGAGTAGCAAACAAACAGTGCGTTAACTTGTATACCTTACGTTAACATTTACAGCAGACATACTTTATTCATCCCGAGGAAAATTAAGGATTCTTATGAAACAAATGTCCATGTTGTCTCTTCTCTTTCGTCCGAAGAGGATCCCCCCTCTGGCTGGCCATAGTCCTTATCTCTGTGCAATACTTTTAAATAATGCCGCGAAGGGGATCAGTCACCTGTGTCTGCAGTCCGGAACTGAGATACAAGGAACGCAAATAGGCTTACTTAAAATAATAATAATAATAATAATAATAATAATAATAATAATAATAACCCGCCTAAACGAGTTTTGGTCAACGAAAATGAAGAGACATTTTATCATAGTTTTTATTTTGTAAGCCACATTTAGTCTCATTTTTATTCGTCATCTATATTGCATTATATATTTAATTATAGTTATCGTCACAAGACCAGCATTTACGTCTCGTCTCGTTTTTATCACATGATAAAGGTTCGTTGACGACAATATTTAGTCATTATTTTCGTTGACGAAACACTACAGTAGCCTTTAGCATTCCGTTGACTTCCATTCATTTTAATGTCACTTTGAAATCAAATAACTTCACATGAAAAGCGCTCCGTACCTTGATATTAGCATTGTTGTAAAGACACAGCAAAACACATTTGCTCTGGAAATCTGTCATGTTATTGCCTTGTAAGAAACTTTTATCTGAAATAATGCTAAAATTACTTTCCAAACCATGCAGTGGCTATTAGTGAGTTTCTGTCTCACAGAAGAAAATTTACGGTACTCTTTGGATAACAAGCCATAACCATGTCCGTTTACTCTATTCATGTTGGTGAAACATTTCCATCAGTATTTCTCGCAAAGTAAACTTAGGAAATGGTATTTGTTTGTAAGTTTGTATCTTTATGAATTTTACTATTCGATGCAAGTGAAGCCCAAAGATGGCTAAGCTAAGCTACACGCTATAGTTTGGTATGAACATGCTAACTAGCTATCGCCCTTGATGCTGGCTTGCAAGACTGCCTGGAACCAAGTTAGTTAGTAGAAGAAGAATCAAGTTCCCACGCACAGTATTAGCCTCCCACTTCAGTAAATGATTGCAGCAACGCTGTCTGATTTGTGTTTGAGCATCTACCACTCAATTTATGGTATTCGGATTTGCTGGCCGACGTCACTGAATGTCACCGTGAGCTTGCGCAGTAGCCAGGTGACCAATTCAATTCAAGAATTTAAAATCTGTTTTCATCAACTCCCATTGAAAATGGCACCATCCCTCCATCCATTCTGTTCTACTGTTTATGGAAAACACTCTTGCTAATAAGCGATGTGTAGACTTATAAATCTCCGTCCTTCGTTTTGAATGCCAGGACCTTTGATATACAGCCGATGAAGTTTGGAGTTTTTTCAGGCTAGTTTAATGGTTTAAAAACAACGTTATCTTCAAGCTTTACATGATGCCCTTAGCATTGCCAGTGTTTTCGACCAAAATGTAAAAAAAAATTTAAACTTCGAAATGCAATAAGCTAGTTTGGGATTGATTCTCACTAGAAATAAAATCTCTGCATGATGTTTTAACATGCCAATTTTCCACTAAGCTATACCTTTAAGAAAGTTAAAGGAGAAATTCAGTGTAAAATGAAAACTGGCATATTAAAACGTCATACCGAGTTGGTATGTTTGCTGAGGAGCAAAATTGAGTTAGCCTGTTGCATTCACAACTTAACTAGTTTTTACCGTTTGTCCCAGAAGGCTAACAAAGGAAGTGGTAGGTGCCCTTAGACAAAGCATGAAGATTACGCTATTATTAAACCATTAAAATAGCTCGAAGAAACTCCACACTCCATCAGTAGCACAGCAAAGGCCACAACATTCAAAATGAGGCACTGAGAACCAGAGATGGGTTACTGTACTCACATTACATTTGTCGGTAATGTAGTAGTGTAACGCGTTACTGTTATGAGTTCATTAATCACACTACAGTTACTAATAGCGCATATGCTGATTACTGAACTTCCCCAGTGAACAGTCTGACCACAGATATCTGAGACACATTCCCGGACCCTCCCACAAAATCCTCAGGTGCACGCTTGCACTAAAGTCGGGAGACATGTGCACACGCAACTGCCCTTGATTGTTAAATTCGGGGAAATGGCTAAGCCGTCTACCATAACGTTCGGAGGGTGGCGATAAGCTCATTGTTTTTAATATGTTGAGAGAATGTGTGATTATTTGTAAATTTAACAATATAATATACAAAATAAAAACTAGATATAGATAGATTAAATAGAATAGACTGATAATATATAAACCTGTTACAAAAATAACTATTGGAAACACTCAAAATATGTTGGGGTATATGTCTGTCCATAAAAAGTATGAGAGATCCTTGAATGTAATCTCTAGCCCATCCTGGCAAAGAGGTCCACCGATTATTGCAATGTTCAGCTGCTTGATAAAGAGACACACTCTGCTAGTCATTACCCCAATCACTGCAGTACTGCACTCATGTGCCTTACATTATCAGAAAAAAAGTGAAAGCACGAGAAAGGGAATGTTAGAGGTGTCCAGAGTAAGGAAGCACAGCATGTTTCTAAGGGATCGGTCTTCAGACAGTTCACTTCACTCACAAGGACTAAGCAATTCACAGAGTTTGTCATTTTAACCATGCCTAACAGGAGTCGTACAGTTTTATGTAAAACTACATGCATAAAAACACAGATTTTATTAGTGCTATCAATAAAATGACAAAGTTACAGACTATGAAATCGAGTTTGTTTAGGCTACTGCAGGTTCAAATTAACAGCCAGCTATCGCACCTGGATTAACCCTTTAATGTAGCCTACTATCCAACTAGCTCACTTTGTGTATGCTTGTTGGTTTTTTAAGAGCAGCCTACTGACCAAAATGAGTTTTTTTTCCTTTTTTCCCCATCGATTTTGTGTTAAAGATTGCTGGAACACTGAAAGACCGGGGACCATAAAACTTGAAACAGGCAATCTTGATACGTCATTATGCGCATTTGCAGGACAGATAGTGTAGTTGGCTGGATGGCGTGAAATGGGTCTATGCATTGACTGTGTGTGTGTGTATATAAATGCGGTTTTATGTATTTATTAATTGCCTTTATTTAAGACTCATGAATGATACACTGACTGGTGAGCACTTTAATTTTGTTGTACCTGAAACAACACTTAAATGGTTACACCAGAGCCAGCAACAACTCCTCTGTGTGTACCCCCATTGTTGTTTTGAGAAACTGAATGGAAATTTTGCAGACAGGGGTATTTACCATTGGTGCATGGGTCATTACACGTCATTGTATAGGCCCAGCAATTGGCGCGGTGTAATGTTACAGTGCCACTAGCCTACGCCTCCAGAACCCGGCTTCATGGTACTGCGATTCTGATGATGGTTAAATTGCGGGGTTGCAGTGTGAAAATGCCTTAAGATTGCTTTAACCTGTGGTGGCCTGTTTTGCAGTGGTACCAAACAATGCGGCATGCGGCTGCATGACGGTGGTTGAAGCGTAGATATATATATATACAAATACGCAGTAAGCACCTGCAAATTTAAGACAAAAAAATGCCACCATTGTTTAAAAATGGGACATATTGCACGCATGTGCAGAAACAGAAACAAGCCTATGAGAACCCAGTATGTTGAACAACAAGCTGAGGCTAAGGATAGTGAAAATGAGCTTTTCGGGATCTTGTCAGTGTACACTGCTACAGATGGGAATTGTGGCATTGACATAGAGATGAACATTGAAGGCAACCCAGTGCAAATGCAGTTAGACACTGGAGCTGCAGTGACACAAGTGTCAGAAAAAGTGTATCAACAGGCCCTAGCACATTTACCACGGCAACAATGCAATTTGACATTAACAACGTTCACTGGAGATATCATTCCTTTGAAGAGGCAAGTGAATGTGGCTGTAACATATGAGGCGCAGAGGCAGACATTACCACTAGTTATCGTTAAGGGTGACCGCACTGCGCTGCTAGGGAGGAATTGGTTGCAGAAGATTAGACTCAACTGGACAAGCATATTTGCTGTTGAACAAAAAAAGTGACCAGGTACCAGGGGTGCTGGCATTGCTGCAGCAATATCAGGCAGTGTTTGCTGAGGGGCCTGGTATAATCCGTGGTTTTAAAGCACACATCAGAATTAAACCAGATGCCAAGGAGTCATTCCGTGTCAAATCGAACAATGGCCGACAGTCACCCTCTCCAAAAAATCAGAAAAAAATCACAGCTGTTTGTACATCCAACCTATGTATAAGTCTTAAATATTAAGTCTGTATCACTAATAGCTCCAAAACTACAGCCCTTTGAAATTTCAGGTCATTTTGGGAATTCTGGTGAACAAGCCTTTTGCTCAACTTCCGACATTGCTGGCTCTTTTAGTATTCCACACACATTAGTGTAACTATGTGAAAAGAAATGCATTTTCCTGTAGAATTCAAAAATCAAATCAGATCAGATGTACCCTGTGTAATTCTTCCTCTCCAAAGCTGTGAAAATGGCTATAGATTCAATATGTGAAATGACACCACCACTTTTGAGGGCTTCTCGTTCAAAAAGTATGGCACACAAATTTATCAGATTATTTTTCCCAGTCATATACGGATTATAATGTCATGCCTATGCATTAACCTTTGTTGATATTGTTTTCATATGGTCAGTGTATTTTCTTGAAGTTAGGCTTGATTTTTAAAAAGGCTGTTTTCATCTTGTCATTTCACCATGTGGACAGTTCACAGGATTTTTTAAACATTTTTCCATAATCATCCTGTATGTGAGGATCATTTGTCCAAAATTTGGATTTGTTGCTGATTCTCTTTATTGAGATATGATGTTTGGGAAAAAAATGTCAGTAATTCCATGGAGTTGGATTGATCGGCAGTACCTCTTTCCACCACATGTTGTGCTCTTTTAATACAATGGAAGTCAATGATAGGGTAGCATGTCATATACAGGAAAAGCTGCCAAACAAACTGTGTTACAATTAAACCAATTGCACTGTCAATGTCATTTTTGAGCAGGGTTTTATTGTACAGCACACAAAAAGCAAGGCAAAACTGAAAAAATGGCATTATAATACAAACACAAAATGACCATAAACAGGAATGCTATCAATTTAAAGATCATAAACAGTAACAATATGCTATGCAAACATCAAGAATGTGAAAACTAAGATCTCATATTTTTACATGTTTAAATTTAAGATATGCATAATATTTTGTGATCATGATTGTGAATGTCTGTGTCTTGTGTTTCATTACTTTAAAAATATGAGATCTTAGTTTTCACATTCTTGATGTTTGCATAGCATATTGTTACCAGAATTCCCAAAATGACCTGAAATTTCAAAGGGCTGTAGTTTTGGAGCTATTAGTGATACAGACTTAATATTTAAGATTTATACATAGGTTGGATGTACAAACAGCTGTGATTTTTTTCAGATTTTTTGAGGGTGACTGTTGGCCATTGTTCGATTTGACACGAAATGACCCCAAGCCCATTTTCAAGAAAGCCAGACCTCTGCCCTATGCCTTAAGAGAGACTGTGGAAAAAGAACTGGACAGGCTGGAAGCCATGGGCATCATCTCTAAAGTGGATCGCAGTGATTGGGCCTCGCCTTTAGTGGTAGTCCCAAAAGCAGACAAAAGCATACGAATATGTGGTAAATATAAAGTCACCATCAACCACAGTGTGGAGGAGGAAACCTACCCACTGCAAAATACAGAAGATCTGTTTGCAACGTTGGCAGGAGGTAGGTGGTTCTCAAAGCTGGATCTGACACATGCATACCAGCAATTAGAACTGAGTCCAGAATCAGAGAAGTATTTGACAGTAAATACTTACCGGGGTCTATATAAGTACCATCGCCTATCTTATGGGGTCTCCAGTGCACCTTCAATTTTCCAGGGAGTTATGGACCAGGTGCTGCAGGGACTGGAGGGTGTCACCTGTTTTTTGGATGACATCCTTATAACAGCAGGCACAAAACAAGCCCAAAATTTGGAATCAGGGCAAAGTCTACAAAGTGTTAGTTCATGAAAAGCCAAGTGGAGTATCTGGGGCATCTCATTAATGGGCAGGGCCTGCATCCCACAGAGGAAAAAGTAACAGCAATAGTGATGCTCCTAGGCCCACAAATTTGACAGAGCTGCGGTCCTACTTAGGTCTCTTAAATTACTATGGGCGCTTCCTGAAAGACTTAGCCACAATAGCGGGGTTTACATTACCGGGCCAAAGCCGAGCCGACACGGGCATACCGGTGCTAAGTGGCTTCACACGTTCAGGGCCAGGTGCTAACACGGGCCTTACAGGGGCTGTCCTGGTGGCTACTAGCCCACGATTTCTGGCCCAACCAAAACGATGGTCCTACAGGGGCTACAGACGGTCTACAGGCGGTGTCAAGGTTGGGGCGGGGTCAACATTTGGAAGCAAAATATAGCGAAGATGGCAGTGAAGATGGAACAGTATTGTCTGTATCTGTATTACCATTATCAAAACACTGTGAAAATGGATTGCCAATTCTGGTATCCTAGTGATATCCGTGCTCTCCTTGCTGTGTGGGCAGAGGACGACGTCCAGGGAAAAATCGACGGGGTCTGCAGAAATGAGGATGTGATGAGACATATTTCTGCAGAATTAGTCAGGTTGGGAATTCAGCGGACAACAGCGCAAATTCGTGAAAAACTGAAAAAGCTACGGGCACAGTACAAGGCTGTGAAGGTCCACAACGGCCGAAGTGGTGCAAACGCCAAAAAGTTTCCATACTTCGATATGATGGACGCTGTGCTGTGCCGATGCCCGGCCCTGCCAAGGGACAAATCGCAACACCATGCCTATTCAGGAGGAGCCAGATGTGCCACAGCCTGCTGAGTCTAGTAAGTGTTTATGTTCTTGACATTCTGTCTTGTGTTTTGGTAGCCTTGTGCAAGTAATTAAACTTTTCTGGTAGCTTGCTACACGTTTGCGTTTAACGGCAACATATAAGGCGACGCTTTATCCGCCTCCAAAGCGCAACAATCGTCGCTAGTATTCGGAAATGGAAGCGCGTAGAAAGCGATTGCTGTAGCCTACATGTCGAGGTTTGTTTATTGTTGCTAGGTTACATGCAGTGTAGTGTATTTGGTCTTTTGTCTTTTGTGTTAGACAATTCCCTTACACCATCGGAGCCTGTGGTGTCCGGGTCTCCTACCTGCTCCGCTGCAACGCCTGTTTTGAAGGAGACCAACACAAATAATGAAGCTCCTTCGTTCTTGGCTGCGGCGACATCTACGCCAGGTAAGAGGGGTTGCAACTTAATTGGTTTACCTGTCTTAATCCCTACTACTGTTAATATGTAATGGAAGATTCTGTAACTATTCTGTTCTAATCAAGATGTGTAAATGGAAATGCCTAGATCCCAACGTATTTTTTTGGATGCAGTTTCTGACAACCGTCTTATTCCCCATTTAATAGCAAGACACTCAAGCCACCTCAGGAAACCATCCCACCACATACCCCCGAGAACCAGAGCAGGTATTAAGGAGTTGTAACATGACTTTCATTATGATACTAACAAACATGTCAAGTTGGTCATATATCTTTTCGAAACAGTATGGGCTAGTAGCCAGGGAGTTTGGACACAACAGCTCTCAGGGCATGGGGCTAGTGCCCTGGGGCTACAAGCACTGGGGGTGGCCCCTAAAGGCCCACCCCGGCCCGGCTCCACAATGTAAATGCGGCTAATACTACAACCACTTCATGCTTTACTAAAGAAAGATGTTCCTTGGGTGTGGACACCTGCCTGTGATGCTGCTTTTAAGCAGGGTAAGGAGCAGCTATTGGGAAGTACAGTGTTAGAGCATTATGACACAAGAAAACAAGTGCGGCTGGCTTGCGATGCATCTTTACCTAATAAAGGATACACTACTGACTGAGCTGAGGTAGCGGGTTCGTGACTGGGTCTGGACTGTGCATAAAATGTACATACAAGTATGGCTCTGAAAGTGAAATATAGGCCAAGCAAATGTCAATTAATGATGGACTTTTACACCCACAGGCGTACAAGAAAGTGCTTCGACATTTGTTTGTTAAATGATGAGAGAGCACCACTTAAAACTGAATAATGTGAAGGGTGGTATTAGGCATGGTAAAAGAACTTTAAGTAGTTGATCTTTAAACAATGCCCAAGTGTTAAATAAAAGGGGCTTGTGTTTAATGTTGTTTATTTGGTTTGAAGGAAATACATGGGAATGACCAGATATCTTTGTGGGAGCTCTCCAGGAATGTGTGACAGACAAAAAATGTGTTAATCATACAATCGAGACAAAGAAAAAAAAAACAGCCAAAATGTCTTATCAGCTCATCTGTGGACCAAAATTCATGAAACTTGACATGACTCTAGTTTTTGTCATAATTCTACATGAAACTTTCAATGCAGTTCTTACACTGTTTGCGTTCAGCCTAAAGCTGGAGGTATATGTCTGCAAACATGACATTTTTTAAAGGTGTACTTCCACGAGAAACCGTTTAGTACGTGCTCTTTTGAAATATGATAGGTCACCCCGAGTTGCATATGCATGCTGCATATCAAAATGTTTTTCTACCCCCATTTTCTATATCAGTCAAAAGAAGACAATAGGCTGGAAAAACGACCCAATGCGAAAAGGGCCTTCGGCGTGACGCAGACGTGAAAATACATATAAGAGAAACTGACCGAATGGGCTTTAAATGATGTTAACCTGTGACTCGCATAAGATTAGCAGGCTAGTTAAATGACTGAACTGCATTTAGCCGGGCACTTGCACTGTTTTGTCAAGCAAATATTACCATTCTGAAACGTTCATTGACAAACGGTCAGGAAGTGACTGTGCTTGTGCCATCTCTCTTTCCTTTTCGGATTCAGGATCAAACACTGTATCTCCGAAGACATTCTGTGTGCAGTTTTAGCGCTGTCAAGTTGACTTTTCCCCACTCTGCTATCAAGTTGACTGTGGGGCAAAGGAAGCTGCAGGCAGCGTGTCACGCCTCTGGTGAAATCGTGTTGTTCTCCCGGCCCCACCCCCTCCACCAAACTAAAACAGCCTGAAACAGAAGCACTAGAACATTTTTTTCATCAAAACCAGCGCACAGGGCAATTATCAATACTAGAGAACACCGTAAAATTAATGAAAACATGATGGAAGTACACCTTTAACAGTTCAGATAAAGGCTTTCCAATACTGTCTCCAGTATTCTAATTTTTCTGGTTTTGCAAATACACAGGAGACATATCTTAAATGTACACTTTGATAAACAAAGGCCATGATATTCAAGGTACATTATCTGCAGACACTGCTAGAGTTATCAAAAGAAATGTATCAGGATTGCATTTCAAAACTACAATTTCTTTTCACATATTCCTTGAAAGCTCCCCCATCCAATGTACCTAGCCATTCCCATGCTTCATTTTCCATCCAACAACATTAAAAAAATAGCCTAGACCTTTATAAAAGCCTCTATTACCAGATTACAAAATTGACCTGGCAAAAACAATAAATATGTACAAAAATACTTAAGTTAAAAAACAAGAAAACACATGTTGTGTTCAGAAAAACTTAAAGAAGCAGCGAGCCTATGCCGTTCAAACCATAGGAATTGTACTTTGCTTTCTTTGCGCAGTGAAACATCTAGTACATGTAAATATGAATAGGGCTGCATGCAGATTGTGATTACAACTAAAGTTAACTGTAATTACAACACAGCTGAATTTCATTTCAATTACTAATTATTTTCTTATAAACACTGTAATGCATAGTAAAGCTGTTCGTATGACTGAACAGATTAATGATCAATGAAATGTATTCATTTCATTGATAACATCAATGAAATGAATACCTAGGAGAACATTGTGTGAATATAGGCTAATGCCTGGGTGTGTCAGCCTATAAACCTTAAGAATCTGTGACTTCTTGTTTAAAAGTGTAGGCTAACATCCCTTCCTGGGCTAAGGGTTTAAAAGGTATTCTCAACTTGACTAGAACTGTAATCACGAATTGACTGTTTAAGTTTAGGGACTGCTAAACAAAGTGAACTAATGTATCTCTTATTACAGTACGTGCATCTAGCTAATGAAGCTTTTAAACATATTCTATGTTTTGTAGTAATGGTGGTTCATTTCAACCTTAGTAAAGTAAGCTAATGTAAATGATTAATAGTAAAGAGCCCTAGCATGGGCCCAACGCGAGAGATTTTACACTGCCTTACTTTGATTTAATAAAAAAAACTGAGATGCCCACTCAAGGGAAACTATATTGCTTTAACGTAAAATCATTGCTAATATATGGTTGTTCACTGTGTGTAGACACAGAATCTCTCACTACGTAAGTTTTTATTTTACCCATCAACATTAACTTTCACACGGCTTAACAGAAAGACGTGTTGTGCACGCCGTTGGAGTACAGAACGAATCCACAGCTAGATCAGTGCACCGATGGCTTACATCACAAGGAAAGTCTATTTCCGCTCGGGCCACCAAGACGCTGGACTAAGCGACAAAACACAGAACGCCAAACTAAAGTCCCGAGTTAGATCTAATCGATAGTAGGCTTCCCTGATGGTACACCTTCATGAAGGAAATGCAATTATTTACTAAAATATGCTTAGCTGCAAAAAAACGTAAGATGTAAGAAATGGTAACAAACTAAAGGACACGAAAATCATATCACGCTAGCCTCAAGCTTACGACCCACCCTTGTGGCGTGAATTCGTCGAAAAAAAAAATCAATATTTGCTTGTCGTAACTAATCTCGTGCCAAAAGTGCCAGGGCAGTTGTCACTTACCGTGTACCCAAAGCAACACAATTTGCCGTTCATCGTTTGTTTGCAAAGAGATCCGCCGTAATATCGCTATAGGCTCTTCCGAGCGGTAACGTAAGGAATTATTCCAAAATCATCGATGTCCGGTTTGACATAGCGTGAGTCATTCCTTAATTAATTTCTTGACAGTTTTTGTAGCGAAGTCAATGAAGGGCTAACTTTCGCAAAGTCTCCCGAACAATTTTACTAGTTTGACGTCAGCAGGCCTAAACCAATTACACTCAGGCAGAAGCACATTGAGGGGTCGCATTGTCTCAGTTGGGATAGCCCAACCCATTTGAGCCAAGGCATTCTACTGAAATGGTGTTTTATCCCATATATACACATAACTATAAATAACTATGTTATAACATTTTTTATAACTTTTTTTGCAAAGATCCGATCAAATGTCATGTTTGTACAATTTGTCAGTTGATGTTTTAACTGTGACTTTGGTCAAATGTCCTAAAGTCAACTAGTTAACTAGTGAACCACAATTTTCTAAATAATTTTCTATACCAGTGAGAGCAAATGTTAACCTGCAGCCATCATCTTTTGGTGCCAAATTTTTGGGGTCTACTGTAGTAGGGAAAGGCAGAGGAAAAGAAACTTCAGGTTTGTTTGTGTGGTTGGCAGAGGAATACAGCAGAGACCTTTAACCATCAGGGGAAGAATGGGTGCGTAGAAAAAGGTGGACAGGGCAACTGCATTGAGTAGTACTCTGCGGAGTAAGTCAACTGAATTCCAGCAGCAGATAGACAACCATAGTTTGCAGGATATCAGAAACCCATTTACTGAAGAGAGTGATGGTGTCAGAGGAGATGGATAGAGAAATACAGCCTCCGAATATAGAGAAAGCCTGGAAACTAAAAGCAGTGTAAATTGGCCACGGGCAAAAGAGAATAATGCTGGGGAGTTAGTAGACGGGGATTTAGTAATGTTGCTAGAAGGAATTAAAGAGATGGCTAAAGAATAGTTGAGGTGAGACAACCTTGTCAGTCGAGATGGCAGAAAGAAATTGTGGAATTAGTGAGGAGAAGCAGGCACTTTAGAAAACAGTGAAGAAAGCCTACAACTAATCAGAGCAAAGGTATAGATGTGCTGCAGGAAGAGTTGCTGTGCCATTTAACAATTCTTAGGAGAGTGAAAAGCAATGCAGTGAATGGCAGGGGAAGTTATGATTCCAAAAGAAAATGAATCTTCTAGAATAGATCAGTTCATATGATATCACTTCTAAACATGGAGGGTGAAACCTTCTTTAGTGTAGTGGCAAAGACACGGTACAATACTTAGAAAAGAATGAGTTAACAGATACTGCAGTGCAGAAGGCAGGAATCCCAGGTTTTGCAGGTTGTATTGAACACACCAGCGTAATTTGGCATCAAATTCTGGCAGCTAAGCAGGAAAGAAGAGAGCTCCATGTAGTCTTTTTAGATTTAGCCAATGCTCACAACACAATGACTTTTCTCTCAAAATGTTTTGCTTATTAAACATAAAATGATGTATAAATCGGCATTGCGTTTGTCTTGCTTTTGCGTGTGTGTTTGTGTGTGTGTGTGTGTGTGTGTGTGTTCGTGTGTGTGTGTGTTTGTGCAGAGTGGGTATACCCAGGCTACAAGAAAACTGGACAACTGCAATTTAAATTAAGTTTAATACTCCTGATAATTTCTGAGTGGGCCTATGTGTATGTTTCACTGCTATGTGCTTTGATGTAGAAATATGTTGTCTGACAGAAATGCCTGGCCCTCACGTCTGACTGACATGATGTGCACGTCTGACTGAGGTATGTACTGTGTTGTGGTGATGTGCATCACTATATTGTTATAATAAAACATTAGTGTGTGTGTGTGTGTGGGGGGGTGGGTCATTACATTTTTCTTCTCACAGAAACTTTTGTTAACTTATCAACTTGAGTTTGTTAACTTATCAACAGTGACAAACAGCACAGGAGTAGAAATCATGTCAGAGAAATAAGATTATTACCATGTGTAGCTCAGAAGTGTAGAGTCTCTCTTTAAAGATGTTATAATCAATCTGAAGCTTAGCTTTTCTCTATTTACATTCAGCTAATTTGCTACTGTTGTCATATTTCTTCATGCGGTTTAGGTTTGCTAGATTTAGAGTTAAATGCACACCAGGCAACATTTTCAAGTTAATTAATCATCTTCAGTTGCTAGATGGTTAAATCACTCATTACAGGGAAAATGGAGCTGTTTTCTCGGCCACCACAGTGGTCCATAGGGGAAAAAAATACATTTGCAACTTCAGGAGCCCTTGGGTACAGACAGTAAACATTTAGTACCGCCTGTAGGGGGAGCCAAACCATGTTGCTTCTAAATGTATTGTTTTATCTCGCTCCACAGTCATGGAACTACACAGTCTTCAGTTCATAAAAAAAGGACAAGTCATGTTAAGCTAACAGCAAACAGTTAGCCCCAAAAATCCTGCCGATTCTTTATGACGAGGCATTTAATGCAGAACCAGCTTCATTATGGCGCAATAAGATTTTGGTTCGCAAGTGGGGGCATGGTCGGGTTAAACCATTAGGATAGATGCTTTTTTCCCCATTTTGTGCTTTTTTGAGTAGTTCCACGACTGCGGAGAGACGGTTCAACTGCTACAACACTTTTTCGTGGTGCACCTTGTGGCCTAATATGTGTAGGTCCAGTTACATGCTGTTCCAGATCAAACATGTCAAATAAAACACTAACTTCTTTAGATGTAGGCTGCTGTCATTAGGATTGTCAACATGAATGTTAAAATCAGAACTAGGGCTAAGTCTACTTTTGCAGGGAGACGAAGATGTATGCCCATACTGTAAGCCCATACTTAAAGTCATATTTAAAGTCACATGATCCTGTGATCATGGACAGATCAGTCTATTGGTGGATGGGACTAACTCTTCAGGATGACCCCAGAGAGCAAGATCTTGCTGACATGAGTTGTGAACTTCAGACTGCACTGTGCTACACTGTGCTATTGTTTTGTGGTGAAGCTGCTGGTGTATGTAGTATCTCCAGTGGACAACCCCCGTTTTTCAGCAGAGGTGGAGCACATTGTCACTGATTGTTGGTTAAGGTGAACTGCAGGAGTTCTTGGGCAGAGTACAGGAGGCCAGGCTTGTGGGCCCTCTTCCCCACTGCTGGTGGCACTGCTTGAGAGGCTGAATGACACAGAGTGTGCACACCCTAGTCTAGCACTTCAGTGAGGTCTTTTCAGTCCAAAAGTAGACTGAACAATCTTGATAGTCCTGTTGATCCTGTTTGATTTTTTTATGTTTGACATTGGCTATTTCCTTTCAAAGTCTATTGACATCTTCAGTTTTTTCTCACCAACAATGTCTTTTTAAGCATTTACACTTATATTATCTTTCTACTGACGATTTACCTTTAATTACTCATTTATACGTATTTTATGTTTTCTTATGCTGTTATTTATTTATTTTTATTTACCTCATACATATTTTACTTTTGTCCTTTTACCCTTATTTTATCTTTTGTGCTTTTACATATTGTTCTTACCTTTTATTTTTGTTAAGCACATTGAATTGCTTTTGTGTCTGAAATGTGTTATACAAATAAACTTGTGTTGACTTGCCTTGCCTATATTTGTTTTTTGCTTTCTGTGTTTTCCCTTTGTTTAGTGTGACTTTATAGATGTGTAATTCTGTGTGTGTGTGTGTGTGTATTAAATTGTATTGTCTGCATGCATGTACAGCTGTGTGTGTTTTAGTATGTACTTTCTTAGTGGCAGTGGATCCATGCACAGCTGATTTTATTTCTACATGATGTGATCAGCAGTCCATATAGAGCCAGTAACTCTCTCTCTGGACTGGATAAATAAGTGGCTGTTACTAGAGTGATTGGCAGACTTAAGTTTTGTAATTGTTCTGCCTCCCTCTGTCTTTTGCTTGGACAGGAACTCTGTTTCTAATTTACATATATCATCATCTCATTATATATAATATATATAATACATTATAATACAAGTACGCAAAACTTGAAAAACACAAGTTCATGAGATATCAGGAACTTTTTTCACCATAATTCTGACCCTGGTCTCTGGACCCTGGTTTTCAAAAGTAAATGTAACAGGTGGGGGTTGGGTGAAAGATGAATTAACACAGTCCTCAAAACAGGTTTGCCTACACGTAGTTATTTTGTGCCTGTCAACTACACACACCCATGCATGCTGTTATTCATTTAACCACACCCCTGTCAGTTTGAAATGGGATTGGACTTTGGATCCTGTGAAGTCTAAACTGTGCTACACAAAAGGCTGATTTCTCCTGTCCAGAATGACATTTTTAGTGTTTTAAAGGATTTTCAAAACCAGGAGAATAGAAGCAGCTGACAGCTTTGTTTTTCCAAATATCTGCAGGATTCATACACACAGGTGACTATGAATGAGTTATATTGATAATATCTTTGGTGTGTCCGATCCATAGGTAGAATGTTGAATGAAGGAGACCACTTGCTTAAATGTCAATAAAAGACAGCAAATGACTGCAGATTGCCCTGAGTTGTATCCATTCGGCTCTGGCAATTCCTGTTACAGTTTGAAACTAAAGCAGGTGACTAGGCAATCTCCAGCCAGGATTTATGTCTTCATTCATACTGTTGAAATGCCCTGGTGTACATGACATTTTCAATACAGGCAAAATGGTCAGTAGTGTTGTCTTATGGGTGTGTTCATATATGGCACGTCTTTGGTACTGTTTTGCGAATACAGTTCATGAAAATGTCTATGTGTATCTTGTGTATGTGGATATGAAACTCAAGGTATCTTGAATAACCTGCTATGTTTCCAGGTGAGTCTATTAAAGGTATTTCATTAAACCAAAACCACAACGGTTCTGATTTTATTTCAAAATCTCAACCTGAAAGAAAGGCCAACAATATATAAAACAACATGCAGCGTATTGATTTGAATGCTGTGATGAATGATTTGAATAATGTTGGTGGCAGTTGTAGTTAGGGAGGTAAGACAAGGCCAGCGAAGGCAAGTTTATTTGTATTTCATACATTCATACGGTTCAATGTGTTTTACAAAAAATAAAAGCAAAGAAGAGTAAATACAAAAAGGTTAAAAGCATAAAAGATTAAAAATATGACATTGCGAAAATAAGCTTAAAGATAAAGGGATAGAAAGTAAATGCATTAAAAGGATAGAAAGGGATGTGACCTACTGTGTTTGATGCAGGTCTTCTCAGGGAATGTGGGGAAGAAACAATTGTGGTTCTGTACCTTATCATTATTAGCCAAAACAGATTTTTGGGGAATTATAGTGTCCCCTATGGAACAAAGTTTACGAAACATAATGTGCTTCAAGAGGTTGGAGTAGAGCTCCTACATGGCAAATTTGATGCGATAAAAATACTGAGGATTCAAAACCAATTTTACCTAGGTGGCATTACACACCAAATGACCACAGAGTTATTCCGCAAAAAAAAACTAAAAATTTCGGTCTGACCAGCTTTTTTGGGGGTCCAGCTTTGGTGGTCCTGATTACATTTGTGCCACATCCCCAGTCCTGGCATTTATCCTGGAATGTCACTTTAGTTCTGTCTAACCTGTGTCTACTGCCTACCTCTTACAGGTAGTTGGTGTTGGTGATTTCTATAATGTCATGGAATCCATGCAATTCAATTTGAGGGTTACCATACCAACTACCTGTAAAAAAGCAAAATCTTAGAAAATATGTTAAACTCTTGTGTATCAGTTGTGTAATAAACCACATCACTGATGATGTGCCCTAGCGTTGCATCAGAATATGTATCACTACAACTGTCAGACTGGGGAAACCAATGACTGCCAGAAAAGTCTGGTTGATAACCAAGAACATGTTGGTGACAGCTGGAGAGACAGTTGGCAGCTCGGAAAGATGCAACCAGGGCAGAAGAAGCTACATAAGGAAGCCAGTGGAGAGGAGAGGGCAGCACTGGCAGAAAGCTGTCTCATGCTCAGGAAGAGGCTCCTAATCCTGCACAGACCTGAACATCACAGGAGATGGAGGAGGAAGAGGGCCCGGAAGTGGGCCGCTTTCATCAACAACCCCTTTGGCTTTACAGGGGAGCTTCTTGGACAGAAATGGCAGATGGTTGGCCTGTACAAAGGAGGAAGTTGACCAACACCTACTCTACACCTTTAGGGACCCTTTGCGAGACCAAGACCTAGGGCAATGCAAGGCCATCATATCACCACCAAGGCCTTTAGCCACTCTTGAAAGAAGTTCAGGAGGTGGTGAAGAGAGCTGGCCTGGTCATTAAAGCAGCCCCTCATACTACACTGCATTTTGTATAGAGGGACTGGCTGTCCTGTATTGAGAAACATTTTCTTTCTAGAGACTGCTAAAATTGAAAATGACTGGATCTGCCTTTACCCAATCGCTAATGTCTGGTCATGATGTATGCAATTAGCCTGGTTATAAGCCTGCCTACGCATTGCAATTCAAATGTAGTGCACAGTCGACAACATCGCTCATGAATACTCCCACTGTTCCCTGATTGGAGGCTGTAAAGCTACCACTGTTGACAACCATCTCAACTGAACCCCAGTCTGAAACCCAGACGACCACTGTAGAGTGTTGATAATTAAGTGAAAGTGCGTAGGCAGGCTTATAGCCAGGCTAGCGGAGAGCAAGGGTAGGTCTGCATTGCCAACCGCCAATCCACGTCTTCATGGATGATCTGACAGTGACCACCAAGTTGGTGCCTGGAGGCAGGTGGATCCTGGCAGGCCTGGAAAGGCTGATGGAATGGGCCAGGATGTGCTTTAAGCCAACAGAATCAAGATCCTTGGTCTTGAAAAAGGGCAGAGTGGCAGACAAGTTAAGATTCCTTATTGCAAGTTAAGATTCCCTTCTATTCATTAGAAGTTGATCAAGAGCTTGTGGAACTTCCTTGACAGCAGCTTCAGAGATACAGCCTCAATCAAGAGCACCTCTAAGGAGCTGGAGGGATTGCTTAAGCATATTGACAAGCCAGGCCTTCCAGGAAAGTTTAAACATAAACTTTCCAGCATGGGATTTTGCCAAGGATACTGTGGCCACTGCTCCTCGAAGAGTTTCTCATCACCACCATCTCAGATGTAGAAGGGCGAGGAACTTGAGCAACATCACCCTCTATGCAAACACCCTCCATCACTCCCCTTGAAATCCATTGAGGAGGAGTTAAAATTCTCGAGTGCAAGAACGGTGCTTCAACTACATGAGTCATTAGACCGCAAAGCCTCTGGAGCAGGGGTGGCAGTCAAAACCGGCAGGAAGTCTCTGGAGCAGAAGCAGCAGTAGAACAGGCTACATGGAGTCCTAGTGGGAACAGTGGCCAGAGGAAACCATCCCCCCCACCAGCCCATCATCACCACTAGTGGCTACATTTTTATTTATCTTCTGTAATATGCCATAATTTAATATGATTTGAACATACCTGATCAAAGATGTTTTTGTGAATTGTATAGTATAGAACAAGCATCTTCATATGTACCACTCACAACTACAGTTGAACTCCAAATTATTAGCCCCCCTTAAATTTTGGAACATTTTCCCAAATATCCTCCAAATGTTTAAAGCATTGATAAAAATTGATATACACAAACAATCACCAGTGCTATTCAGATGTTTTTGGTGCGTTTTGGAATATGAAATTAGTTTTAGGCTGTCTTTATATGAAATATGGTAGAAATGAGTTGGTCAAAAATATTAGCCCCCATGTGGATTCTTGCTTTTAAAACACAGTTAATTAACCAATCAGCTTTTAAACAACACCTGTGCAATCAATTGGCTTCCTAGCAACACCTGTAGTCAATTGGCTCCATTCAACAGTTTAAAAGGACTCCAAGGAACAGGGCATTTGAATGCATGAGGAGGATTACTATTTGTCACAATGCCAAAGACTAAAGAAATCAGTCTTGAACTCCGACAAAAGATTGTGGAGGCTCATGACAAGGGCCAAGGCTACACTGCCATTTCGAAGAGGTTCACAGTCTCCAGAACTGCAGTTCGGTGCATCATTGCGAAGTACAAAGAGACAAATTCGGTCAAGAACAAACCTGGTCGTGGACGCAAGTGTAAGATGGCAAGAACTCTTGAAAGAAAAATTGTCAGAGATGTCCGTAAAGAGCCCCGTACATCTGCAAAGGTAATTGTTGCTGACCTGGCCTCTTCTGGAGTTTGTGTGTCAAGGCACACTGTTGTGAGGGCTCTTCATCGGGGTGGGCTTCGGGGCTATCGTCCCAGAAGAACCCCCTTACTAAAACATCGTCACATCAGAGTCCGACTAAAGTTTGCCCGTGAGTACTTGAAGAAGAAAGATGACTTTTGGAAGTCTGTGCTTTGGTCAGATGAGACGAAATTGGAGCTGTTTGGGCATATGGACATTGCCTATGTTTGGCGAAGAAAGGGAGAGGCCTTCAACCCTGTGAACACAGTTCCCACAGTTAAACATGGTAGTGGCAGCATCATGCTGTGTGGCTGTTTTGCAGCCTCAGGTACAGGCAGTATGGTTCGGGTGCATGGCACCATGAAAAAGGAAGATTACCTAAAAATTCTGAAGGAAAACATGCAGAAGAGGTCGTCGCTGGGTCTTCCAGCAAGATAACGACCCAAAGCATACATCTAAAATAGTCCAGCAATACTTCAAGGATACCAAGACCAACGTTATAGAGTGGCCTGCACAGAGCCCAGATCTCAATCCAATAGAAAACCTGTGGCAAGTGCTGAAAAAGAACGTCCATGCACGAAAACCATGGAATTTGGGCCAGTTGGAACAGTTTGCAATGGAGGAATGGGCCAAAATTCCTCAGGAGACCTGTGCCAACCTAGTGAAAAACTATTCAAAGAGGCTGTTGTCAGTTGTGGGTCAAAAAGGGTACACAATTGACTACTAATGGTCAGGGGGCTAATAATTTTGAACGTCTCACTTTTGCTATTTTTGGTTGAAACTCAGTGTGATAATAAAATATCCTAATGAAACTTGTTGGACAATGTCTTCATAGTGCATTTATTTCAAGAATAAAAACATTTGTTGTCAATGTTCAATTTCACAAGGGGGGCTAATAATTTTGAGTTCAACTGTATATACATGTTTTAGACAGTGTACATATATAACAGCTACTGTATGACTTGACCCAGACAAAAATGAAATCAATAGTGGATTCAACTTGGACTTGACTTGTGTGGAGTAAAGACTAGACTTGGACCTGAGGATTAGCAACTTGACTACAGCACTGCTATTTTCATACTCCGTACGGACCTTAAAGACCCACAGATAATACAAATAATTTCATATTACCCACAGAAGATGTTATGATTTTAAATGGCAAAATATTCCTCCTGCATGTTAATGAAAGTTCCATGCTCTTTATTTTTTTAAAGTAAACCCTAAAAGAAACATTACCTTATTCTTACACAATGACATCAGCGATCAATGGTTCACAAATTTTGTCAATGTCATAATGCCACATGTGGACTTTGTCCGGCACAAAATTACTTTCCCCGTTTTATTGGTCTCATAATTTATGTTATCTGTTTCTGAGAATAGGGATTGATGTGTCCTATGAATAGGAAAAGTAAAAAGTTATCTTACATAAATGCAGGGATATTTAGTCCTCTTTAACTGTGCTCCCAGAGTTAAATTCTTAGACCTTACCTTAACACCACTGTGTGAACATTTTACTCCTAAACGTAAACACCAGAGAGTGAAAATAAAAATGAACTCTGGGGACAAAATGACTCTTTTCATTATAGTGTATTGTTACAGTTTGTAACAGATTCTGCTACACTCAAGGAACAAATAAGGCAAACGCAAAGGTTTTCAGCGAGAAATCTGAGAGTAGAAGGTTGCCACAGTACATAGGCCTATGAGGCAGATTACCTGCAGCCATAGCTTAATTTTGCCAGAATCTGCCAGAAAAGGATTCCAGCACCTGATAGTGTGACCGGAATCTAGTTGACTGGATCCGCCCCCTCCTATGTCTCAGTAAAATATTTTTAAATGTTTGTCTAATGGCATATGCAAATTTATTTGTCTTGATAGTTCTTTTTTTATTTAAGTTCAATATAAATCCCCCCTTTTATATTTTAGATACGTTTTTAAACGGATTTTAGATGGGAGCAGGGGTGGAGGGCAGCATGCACATCGAAATTGTATTTGTGCATGTCATGGTGTGATTGAAATGGCAGTTCAAATTGATAACCTACCCTGCTCGGAGAAAACTTAAATTTACAAAAAGGCAATCAAATTTGTCAACAAACTGATTTTATTCAAACTATAGCCAGCCAGTTGAACTCTAAGCAAGACAGGCAGAGTTTTTCATCAGTTTACAAAAAAAAGCTAAGCGTCACAGGCCAGCTTACGGCTTTGAACATTAAAAATGAACTGGTGTGGATACAGTATGCCTAGGATTCTCCACTCTACAAGTGTGTTTTCATTTACAACAGCACGTTGACGTGAGTTTGTTCAAATAATGAATCTCAGACCATTTGTCAAACTGAGGTGTTTTCACAAGACCTGTAAAATATATCTGGCGAAGAAACATATTTTGTTTTGCAACTTTGTCCACCACTCCCACTCTCTTACAGCACTGCTTCAGTGCACAGGTTGATTGCTGGACATAGCTGTAAAACAATCACATTTCACTCATTGCTATAGTCATAAATTCCACTCTGTTCATTTGCCTTACCGCTGTAACCATGAACTACTACCATGTACATGTATTATTGTGTGCTTTGCATGTGTGTTGCTTGCATATCTCAAGTGTGGTATTTGGCATTCTTTTTATGAAACATGCATGTGATGCACTCATGACCGTAGCCATCTATGAGAGCTGAAAATAAGAGCTGAAAATAAATTTGTACGGCAAATACTCACCTGGATAAAAAACACAATTTCACATTAAAATGTCTCCGTGAAAAGCACATGGTTAGTTCTATTACACGTTGATATTGTGTCTTTTGTGCCTGTTTCGTGCGTGTGTAAGAGCAATATCAAAAAAATGAGTTTGACTAGGGGAAGTGAATGCATTCCAATAGACACTGCAAGTGGTTTGTCATGGTAACCGTCAGTGCACTTTCATAAAGCTGTTAAAATTAAAATTTTTGAAGCAGGATAGTTGTACCTTGTTTGTGATTTTAAAAATAAATCATAAGCCAAGGCAATATAGTGGAAAGTTTTAACTTATGTTAGTTTGCCATATGCATTTTTTTTCTTTCAAAACAGATTAATTCAAACACCATTAAAAGTAATTTTAGCAATAGATCTTGTGGGACCTGTAATTCACCCCTACTAATTTAAATATGTTTTAAAGTTTTCAGCATGCACATCACAGACCTCAGTAGTTCTAAAATCCTGGTTACAGGTCTGCTCTAGGATATAGTAGTAAACTGTCAGGTTTCTGGTGGAGGATCAAGAATCAAAAATACAAAAGGGGTTTATCGTAAAAAGGGGCAAAACAGAAATGGCAAACCAGGAGTAAAAAATAGACACAGGAGAGCATGGGGGAAAAACAAAAAACAAGAAAGATCACGAACAGGAGGAAAACGCAAACAAGAACAGGAAGGCCAAATAAAGAGACAGGGTGGATGCCTTATAAAGTCAGTTTCCAAACTTTGTGAATTTTTATTATGTGGTCTGTATGTACTATCTATTTATTTGCCTCACATTTAATGTACTTTTAGTGAATCCTTGTTATTTTTAAATGTAAAGTATACAACTTATCGATATTTAAACAGCACTACCTTGCAATTATGCATCCAGTGCTTTTACTGCTATTTATCTATTGTGTTGCCAAGCTCATCTCTACCCCTTTTTTGTCTTCTCCAGTCTTTGGCTGCGATCTTGATCTTGGCTTGAGGATTATGCAAAATAAAGACCCAACTTATCGCCGTTCTTTGGTGATAACACCAAGGGTAACCACCCAGTTCAATCAGTTCCTGCCTTCCAAAGATAAACCATCTGGATATGTTCCTCCTCCTCTACAGAGGAAACATGCTGAGCAGGATGAAGATAATGGACGGGGCTGGGCCAACCCTGTGTTTACAAAGAAACATATGATGTACAGGTAGGGACATTTTTGCATGTATTTATATATATAAATAAGATTTAGCAAATCTAATTATAGGTCATGATATGTATGATAATACAGATTATAGCACCCATTCTCTATTTTAATGGACTTCTTTACATACGAGCCACTACCAAGAAAAGAGTAGTTTTGACTAAGGCTCTGGCAAGAAAAAAATCAGCAAATATGTTAGAAAAGGTCATTTCGCACAATTTCAAAATTTCACACATTCAGCACCTCCAGAGAAAAGATGTCTAAAAGCATTTCTAGTTTTGGCAGAGATACAGCAAGGGCTCCATTTGCTTATTATGACCACCGCTAGCGGTCATTATAGTGTTGCCGCGACTTTTTTCCCCCCTTTTTTTTTTTTCTTCGTTTTTTTTACCGATTTTCCATCAACGATTTCCGGGACACTGGAAGTACGGGGGACATGAATCTTTGTAGGCATGTAGCCCTAGAAGTTTTTGAGCGACTAGAAGCTTTTGGTCCCCAAGGGCCACCCCCCCGCTTTGCCAGTGTCCGTCAAAGAGGGGGAGACCAGCAAAAGTTTTTGCTGAATAACTCAATGAACGTTTCACCCAATGACATGAAATTTTTGTGATATGTCGGTGTTACAGAGACGTATCGACTCAGCCCATAAACATTCATTTGAAGCATAGCGCCACCTAGTGATATGGGTAAATGCAAAAATTGGTATTTTGAGATGCCAATATCTTGGACCGAGAAGGTGGGAACTGCACAAAATACGTCATGCATGATCAACACAAAGACCTCTAACATCACACCACATGCCATAAAAATTGGTCCATAGGGGGCGCTGTAATTGTAAAAAATGTCATTTTGCCTATTATCTAGAGAATGCTAACGTTTACAACAACTTTTTTTTTATCCTGAAATCTATTGACCCTCACGCATTGAAAGCACTGGTCGACGCCCACTTCTAACGAAAACAATTTCCGTGAAATTTTAACATTGCGAAAATGAATTTGAACGAACTCGTCATAGGCCGTTCATGTGAATCTCACCAAATTTGGTATATGTCATCTAAAGACAATGCTGACAAAAAGTTATCAAAGGATTTATCTTGAGATAAACCGTTTCGAAGTTGCATGTCAATGAACATTTCACACATAGCTTAAAATTCTTCAAAAGTCCATATCTTGGCTTTTAATTGCTCAAATTTGGCCAAAGTTGACATGCCATCTCTAAACAGCTTTCTTTTCATGTGTACTAAATTTTGTGACATTTTGTAACATCACACCACATGCCATAAAAATTGGTCCATAGGGGGCGCTGTAATTGTAAAAAATGTCATTTTGCCTATTATCTAGAGAATGCTAACGTTTACAACAACTTTTTTTTTATCCTGAAATCTATTGACCCTCACGCATTGAAAGCACTGGTCGACGCCCACTTCCAACGAAAACAATTTCCGTGAAATTTTAACATTGCGAAAATGAATTTGAACGAACTCGTCATAGGCCGTTCATGTGAATCTCACCAAATTTGGTATATGTCATCTAAAGACAATGCTGACAAAAAGTTATCAAAGGATTTATCTTGAGATAAACCGTTTCGAAGTTACACGTCAATGAACATTTCACATATAGCTTAAAATTCTTCAAAAGTCCATATCTTGGCTTTTAATTGCTCAAATTTGGCCAAAGGTGACATGCCATCTCTAAACAGCTTTCTTTTCATGTGTACTAAATTTTGTGACATTTCGTCATAGGGGGCGATGTTTATTGGCGAAGCTAGGTGTCAAAAAACAGTTTTTGTTAAATAATTCGTCAACAATTTTGCCCAAGACAACGATTTTGTGTTAGTATGTCGGTGTTACAGAGCCGTATCGGCCCAGCCCATAAACACTCACCTGAAGCATAGCGCCACCTAGTGATAAGGGTAAATGCAAAAATTGCTATTTTCAGTTGCTAATATCTTGGACCGAGAAGATGGGAACTGCACAAAATACGTCATGCATGATCACCACAAAGACCTCTAACATCACAGCACATGCCATACAATTTGGTCCATAGGGGGCGCTGTAATTGTAGAAAATGTCATTTTGCCTATTATCTAGAGAATGATAATGTTTACAACAACTTTTTTTTTATCCTGAAATCTATTGACCCTCACACATTGAAAGCACTTGTCGACGCCCACTTCCAACGAAAACAATTTCCGTGAAATTTTAACATTGCGAAAACGAATTTGAACGAACTCGTCATAGGCCGTTCATGTGAATCTCACAACGATTTTCTGTTAGTATGTCGGTGTTACAGAGCCGTATCGGCCCAGCCCATAAACACTCACTTGAAGCATAGCGCCACCTAGTGATATGGGTAAATGCAAAAATTGAATAAAATATAAATATATATACATAAAATATCTCATGCACGATCAACACAAAGACCTCTAAAAGCACAGCACATGTCATAAAATTGGGCCTATAGCAGCCGCTGTAATTGTACAAAATCTCATTTTGCCTATTCCTTTCAGAAATCACTCCTACACACTATACAAATACACACAATGTCATTCATTCAAAACCCACATTCATGCCCACTTCCAGGAAATCATTTCCACATACATTTCCACAACACTGCTCTTCCACACACTCATCATACCAACAGTTCCCACATTTCAATACACTGCGGCGGTCATACCATGTACCGCTATGCGGTACATCTAGTTTTATACCTTTTTATACAGGTGTGCTCACCACAGTTGTTAGTAACACAGCACAAGACAGTAGGCAAGGATTAATGTAAACAAACACTGTGGGCTCCATTTCCATGATCATATGCGCATTGTCTGAAGTCTGTCATGCAAGTTGCTTTGGGGGCGTTCTCAAGACAATATGCTATTTTGATGACAGGAAAAGTGAACATTGTGCCTGGTGCATGGTTCAAAAGGTTTGGTCTTAAGTTTTGTCTACAAACATCAAGAAAGACCCATGTCCTTTACCTTTCTGGCCAATCTACTGAGGACTGTAGCGAAGGGGAGGAGAAGTCACCCCACCCAGCTTTGAACCCCGATCTCCAGGGTAACATGCGCTAGAGCCAGCCCTGTTGGTATTGCAGTCAGAGCACACCAGGGCTTTGAACCAGAATTTTTTGCCAATTGGTTCGTTCCGAGCAGAAACAGAATTTTAATGTTTCTGGTTTTGAGTTCCACCATAAAATTGACGTTCCCGAACCGGTTAGAACAAAAAAATATCGTTCCCGGAACGGTTAATTACGTTCCTTGTCAGCTGTTTAACAACAATAGGCATATATTCTATATACTGCTAGTTTATAGCTATATTGTGACTTACATATATAGATCATTTATAATACAACCTTCATAGAACCAGACAACAATTGTTTCTTCAAGAATTGTGCTATTTATTGTATTCAAACATTTTGCAAAAATTATCAAAGCATGGACCATACCAGATTAACTTGGCTTAGTCTACAGTATATAAACAAAATATTGCAATTAGGCCTACCTTACCATATCCGCCAGGTATTGTTAACAAAAATGCCATTCACATTTATTGTAGACTATATGGCAATGAAAAGCTTTCCATACATAACAAAAAAAACAATTCCCATACCATATGTCAGGTAATTTAACCAACAAAACATTGTGATTATGAAAGTAGTCAACATTTTTTTCCCATATAACAAAAAAATACCAAATTCTACACCACACCCTTGTCACAAAAGCATAGACAGTCGATTTAATATTCGCAAGGCAAATATATCCTATTGATATTGTGTCTAAAACTAATTTTCCCCATACATCTGATGACGGTCTTCCCGCCCTCTCAATCAATGAACGTCTATCTTGAACGTCACTGGAAGTGAACCTCATTGGGTCATTGTAGGCTACCATAGACGTTAGGTTAGGAGACGAATGACTTTGATTCTAGACTATACAGAATTTTAAAAGAACGAAATAAACCGGTATTAACCGGTTACCATTATTTTTAAATAAGCGTTTCTGTTCCGGAACAAAAAAAATTATAAAGTTTCTGGTTTTGTTTCTGTTCCAAGCAAAATGCTAAAAGTTTCCGGTTTTCGTTTTCGTTCCTTGAACCGGTTCAAAGCCCTGGAGCACACCCACAACCCTAGTGATGTTCACTCCATCTGTGGTCCATGAGCAGCATCCTCCCATACAACCCCATCTGCTTCAAGTTCATATTGCAATGTGGAGAATTGTATTTAACAACCATTGTTTTGCCTCAGACGCATGTATCATCTCACTGGAATTTTAAAACTCAATTTAATTAAAAAATAATTTAGACTCTATTTTTTCCATGTGCAATTATTTAATTTAATCTATGAAACACCATTGGATATATGTTCTTCCCAATGAACAGGAGCAAATCAATGGCAGACATACCAATGCAACCGAATGTGTCGCAACAACAAAGGTATGAGAGGCTACAGAGTATTCATCTTCAAATGAAGGAGAATGAAGACCAGTGGCAAGATGTAAGTATGTGATTATCAGTGACACTAAATAATTAATAAGCTAAGAAGCACTGATTACATGATGAGCTTTAGTTTTTTCTTGTAACATTTTGTGACGCACAAAAGGTAAAATTTGGAAACATACGTTGTCTATTAGGTCAATTACACGACTAATGTTTTTAGCAAAATTAAATTGAGGATTGAAATATGGGAACATAGGGCACTAGAAAGAAAGGACCATAGAAACATAGGGATCTTGGAACATAGTTATCCTCCCCATCTTAACATGACGTTAGCATAATTTTGCTTGCCAGCTAAGCAAACTCAGCACCTCCTGCTTCTAGTCTGCAATAAAAAAATCGTCTTTCTTTACATTAAGATACCCATGTTTACTGTTTATTGCACTATTACCAGTATTTCTTCCATAGTTGTTTTGGTGGATGGTCACATGTGGTAAACAGTCATTGGCTGATCATTAACTTTTGGGAAATTGTATCCACATTTCTCACGTTTGCATGTTTAGTGTATAACTTACTTGTATTCATTCATTAGTATTTTTCCTGCAACTGGCTTACAGCTCAGTACCTGTTTTGCTGTGCCAGTCTTATATGTAGTTATCTTACATTGGACACATAGGAAGTATGAAAGTAAGGTAAACACAATACAGTAGCTCCCCAAAACACACATTTTCTCACTGTTGTTCTTATTTTCCTGTTTTACCTGCCTCTAGCTTTAACAGTTATGCCAAGAAACTTACCTCTTCTGTCACCTGAACAGGATCTGACAAAGTGGAAGAATCGTCGGAAGAGTGTGAACTCTGACCTTGAGAGGAAGAAAGAGGAACGAGAGAAGATTGATCTGATCAAGACATCCAAAACATATGGAGAGAGGCAGGAGGAGAGGTTGGCATCCCCATATGTGCATATCTGTTCCTCTGTGTGGTGTTAAATTTCAGTGGTATTTGATACTAACTTCATTTCATGAGACCATTACTGGTTACACAAGTGAAAATGTGTTATTCTTTTTTGAAATTATTGAGTCTTGAATCATCCAAGCTACAGAGGAGACAAATCATCATTCTGTTTTTAGTTCTCAGTTCAAATGGCAGCATATGATGGTATAGGGGTGCAGTAGTGCCTTGGTTATGGTCTGCTTACTCATCTGGAGAGTTAAAATTAATGCTGAATCATGGCACTCAGAAATTATATTTTGAGGGTAGACCTGAAGTATTACCAAATAATGAGGTCAAACTGCATTCTATTCAAAATTCCAACCATGTGGCAACATCATAAGGGCAACCAGATGCTAAAATGGCCGGCATGCTGTCCAGATCTGTCACATTTTAAGCATGATAAAAAGGAAAACATTATGAAGAAGACACTTACCTGTTGGGCTGCTGAAATCATGTCAAGAACAAGAAAGAAAGCCCTTTTTTACATAAAATCATCTTGTCAGTTAACATATTTAGCTATGAAGTGTTCTCCATTCTTTTTTCTTTAGTCTTACTCTTTTCCTGCCTTTTACTGACATTGTCCCAACTTGTTTGAGACATGCGGCTGGCCTCAAATTTGAAATTACCACAAATATCCCATACAACAATAAAACACTTTTTCGGAATTGGGGTGGTATTATACTTTTTGATTAAGTTGCCTAGACCGAAGAGGATTGGACATGACATAAGGACAACCATTGAAGAGCTATATCTTTAATACCAACAAACTGCTCAAGACGTGACAGAAGAGTAGTGTGATCGGCGATGTCACAACCAAGGCAGCAATAAATCTGATAAAATAAAGATAGCACTGATGGCGGGAGAAGATTATCCAGGACTTCCTTTACTACGACTTCCTGTAACATATACTGTATTTATCCTCAACCCTGTTAGAACCATCAGTTTACCATTGTAACTGAAATATAACCATACTTTTCATAATGTACCATGTACATTTTGTTACTTAAAAAAAACTGTACCTGTAACCAGGCTTTATCAGATTAAGATCATATGACTGACATTGACAGATGAGCTACTCGTAGCTGAATTTGATAGAACGCTACTATATAACTAACCTTACTACTAAACCTAACCTTAACTTTCCCTGACGGCGCGTGACCAGTAGCCCAACTCGACAAGTAGCCTAGTTTCACAGAATACCAGCACACAGCACTGCATTAAAAACAGGCATGCTTCTGATATGTATTTCCTTAATTTTGTTGAAGGAACACTACTCAGAGTAATTAACATGAGTTTATCCATTGTTTTATGACAGACAGAAGGAACAGAGGTGCTCTTACCACAAATTCAGCAGATCTCACTACTTTTCATCTGACGAGACTGACTTAATGTCATGGGGGAGGACTGCGCAAGTCTGCAAAAACACAGTCAGTGATGATGTGTTTCAGGATACACCAAATTCTCTGTCTGAGCCTGCTGTAACAAAAAACAATCCCAGCTCTTCAACACTAGCATCACATTCAGCTACTATCACCTCACTAGAAACCGGCAGCAACCTACTGTCACAAACTTGTGCTGTAACCGTACCCAGTAGCATCAGTCCTGACGAGAAAGACCACTGCAGTTCCAGCAGTAACAGTCCCACTTCCAGCACAGTGCCTGTTTTTGACCACGCCCAAAATGCAGATGTCCAAAGAAGTCTAGATGAGCCCGTGTGGAAGAGCCGTGTGGATGTCAGCACCTCTGTGGAACAGCCAAGACACCTGTTGGAGAGAGCATCAGAAGATTACTGCAGTTCCAGCAGTAGTAGTCCTACCTTCAGCACAACGCCTGTTTTTCTCCATGCCCAAAATTCAGCAGTCCAAAATCATCTAAAGGAGCCCATGTGGAACAGCAGTTGCAATATCAACACCTCTGCAGAACAGCCCAGATCTCTGTTTGAGAAAGCATCAGTATATCCCAACTTAGCTGATTTAAACACAACAGAAGTATCCTCCACTGTCTCCACAACTTCCCAGAGATCAAACACTGCATGGCTAACATCTGTGGTCACTCCTCGCCCCTATGGATCTCAGTCCACCGGACGAAATACTTTAACTAGGTCATTAACTGTAAGTAGTGCATTTTGCTCAGTGGAATTCTTAAACATGTTGCTGGGTTCTTAAAATAAGCAATCATTATTTTTTATAGTGACAGTATAGTGTTTTATCTGTAGAATTCAGTGAGAAACAATGTTTTGCTTAAATGCATGTTTTACAACTTGAAAATGTCATGTTGGTATGAGGACATTTGCAAGATCTACATATGGCTGCATCTCACTTTACATTTTATTTGTCATAAAAAGAAAAAAGTGCATTATTTGTTAAATCCCTTAAAAATGCCTGACATTTATCTACAAGCATCATATTTGATGAGCTATTAAATTCTGACTTGCATATTTCTTGTTGATATTAATCTGTGATTACATGGGTTGTCATGCCAACTGTGGTGGGATAAATACAGTTAGAAAACTTGAAAGGCAGGACTTCAAATGTTTGTAGAACAGTACTAAAACTTTTAGGACTCACAATACAATACACTGTATATAAAGTATTTATGTATCCGGTGACATGGCCCACAGCCCACAGATTAAACTGGGCTCCTCAGAAACATCCTTAGGTCATAGCCAGAGGTCTTCAGCTATTCTGAAAAACAAATGAACAAAAATGCACACTTAACCAAGTTAAGTCACAACAGTTTTGTTTACTGTGCCCAAGTGTCTACTTTGTAAACAAGACTGCTGTGACTTAACTTTGGTGTGCATTTTGTTTGTTTTTCAGTGCCCGGGAAGGGTCATGTTTGTAAATTATTTTAGACAACACTTTTGGTTACTTCGCAATAGTTTTGTGTTCCCTCTCAATATTTTGTAACTCAAAAGTTATTGTAAGCAAAAAGGTTAAATGGGGTATTTAGGTTGCCATCTCTGATTGCACTGTTTGTAAGTTGTTTTGATAAGAATGGAAAAAGGGGAACTTTTGCATTTTCAACAGTAAAATAAATAAATAAATAAATGTTTTCAATTAAAAGTATTTTCTTTTAAAGGTTGAGGCTAACTGCGCTGACAAAATCATGAAGAAGGCAGCACAGCCATCTGCTGATGAAAGAAATCAGTGTGTGAGTAGCCAGATTTTCAACTTTACTATTGAGCTTCACATTAGCACAGTCATATTATGAGTCTTGTTTTAGTTTTTTTTTCTTTTGAGTTTTTTTCTTTAACTTTCCTGAGAAACTAAAACACAGGGAAACATGTAACTTCTTAGACATGTTGCACTAACAGGGTAATAAGAAACTGAAGTACAGAGGGGCCACCCTTTCTTTGTGCTGGACTCAAGAAAGCCAGGGTGACTACACGTGGTTACACTTTATTTTTCAGTACCTGTTACATCAATTAGATAACAAAGTGTGTAACAATATGTAACATTACAGGATGGACCAAAAGAAACTGGACCACATTTTAAATAATTATATGTCCTCCATCCGTAACACAGTTTTAAACCATGCAAATTAAAGCTCATTCAGTTCTCTTTCCAGTGATACTATGATTTGTGATCATGCAAGCAATGGTATGACCACCTTGGCCTGATAATTTTTCCTAGTTTTCCAACTCACCAAGGCCTAATCTTAATCAAGTGCTTAATCTTCTCCCACAAAGTTTAGAAGGGGATGACAAAACAAAAAGTGCATGTCTGGCCAACTGAAGGCACCAGTATTGTTTATCTGCATCTTAGGAGGCAAATTTGACCTTTTAAGTTGACAACTGGGTTGTATGTGGTTCATGTGCCAGGAAGATTATTCAACTATTATCTCCCCTTTGCTTCATGATGAATATGTTGTCACTGTAGAAAGGGATGGTGGACACATTAAACACCCTAATGTTACATTACATTATTACATTACGCTTTTTATCCAAAGCGACTTACAATAGAGGACATAATCACAGCGTACAACACTTGCAGATACAAAGTGCACAGGAGATATACAGAGCAATAAGTGCAAATGCCAACTGGGGTTAGTTAAAAAAAAAATCTTTTTTTTTTAGTTTTAAGTGCATTAGTAAAGGGTCAAGCACACACACAACATGCCTTAGAGTCAATCCCGGGTCTGGGCCAGCTCAGGCAATAGTGCAGTAAGTAGTCGTGGAAGAGGAGAGTCTTTACATGCTTCTTGAAGGTTGAGAGAGATGATGCTAGTCTTGTAGCTTCTGGAAGTTTGTTCCACCAATGAGGGACAATTACAGAAAACAGTGTTGCCTGGTGACGCTTAGAGCGAGCAGGGGGCACGGCTAGCCGGTTTGTGTTTAAGGAGCGCAGCTCTCTGCCAGGAACATACGGCCTTAGTATTTCCTTCAGATAAGCTGGGGCTCATCCTGAGATGGTTTTGTATGCAAGGGTCAGGGCCTTGTGCTTGATCCGGGCAGCCACAGGTAGCCAGTGCAGCTGGATAAATAGAGGAGTAACATGGGCCCTTTTGGGTTGAGTGAATACCAAACTGCAGTGCTGCTGCATTCTGCACTATCTGCAGAGGTTTTATTGCACAAGCAGGCAGACCAGCAAGGAGGGCGTTGCAGTAATCCAGGCGGGAGATAACCATGGCCTGAACCAGAAGTTGCGCTGCATGTTGGGTTAGGTAGGGTCTGATTTTCTGTATGTTGTAGAGCATGAATCGGCAAGACTGGGCGACTGATGCAATATGGTTGGAGAATGAGATGGTCATCGATCATGACGCCAAGGTTTTTGGCGACTTTGTTTGGGGCCACAGTGGCAGAGTCCATCTTGAGGTTGATGTTGTGACAAATTGACTCTTTAGCTGGGATGACTAGGAGTTCAGTCTTGGACAGGTTCAACTGTAGGTGGTGATCCTTCATCCACGTTGATGGGTCGCCGAGGCAGGCTGAGATGCGTGCCGAAACCGTGGAATCATCTGGCTGGAACGACAGTATCATCGGCATAGCAGTGATAGGAGAGCCCATGTGTTCGAATGACATGTCCCAGGGAGCTGTTGTACAGAAGGGGCCCCAGCACTGATCCTTGGGGAACGCCTGTGGTGAGGGTGTAGTTTGAAGAGTTTTCCTTGCCATGACACCTTGAAGGATCGACCAGTGAGGTAGGAGTTGAACCAGGAGTGGACAGCACCAGTGATTCCCATGGATGTGAGTATCCTAAGGAGAATCTTGTGGTTGACTGTGTCAAAGGCTGCTGATAGGTCTAGTAGGATGAGGACAGAGGATAGCCCTTCCGATCTTGCAGTCCTCAGAGCTTCAGTTACTGACAGTAATGCTGTTTCAGTTGAATGGCCACTTCTGAAGGCAGACTGTTTTGGGTCCAGTTGTCCATTCTGATTTAAGAAGTTGGTAACCTGCTTTGCAACTGCCCTTTCCAGGGTTTTGGATAGGAAGGGAAGCAGTGAGACAGGGTGGTAGTTTTCAACCTGTGCTGGGTTGAGTAGGCTTTTTCAGTAGAGGTGTTATCCTTGCTTGTTTGAAGGCAGAGGGGACGGTGCCAGAGGATAGCGAGGAGTTCATGATGGATGTTATTGCTGGGACCACTGTCTCGAAGCAGGCTTGTTGGCACCGGGTCCAGTGGGCAGGTGGTGGGACGGCTCTCAGCGATGAGTTTAGAGACATCACCTTCTGAGAGTGGAGTAAATTCATGGAGTGTTGCAGCAGTGCAAGTAGTTACTTGGGGTGAGTTTTCAGCAGAGGAGGGAGGATCGCTGAATTGCTTGCTGATGTTTGCGATTTTTTCAGTGAAGAAGGTGGCAAAGTTGTCTGGGTTGAGGTCTGTGGAAGCAGGAGGGGGAGGAGGGTTAAGCAGTGATTTGAAGGTTAAAAACAGTTTCCGTGAGTCTGTAGTGTTGCTGATTTTTTCCGTTGTAGTAGGTTTTCTTGGCAGTTGTTACCGAACTACAGTACTAATGTACTCATTAACCTGTAAAAAGTTAGTTGGAAACAGGATCTAAACTTTCACTTTCAGAAAACTGGCAGAATTAAAACGCAAATGTCAGAAAGCATTGTTTTCAGGGGGAAGTTTTATTCAAATGGCCATAATGGACATCCCTTTGCTTTCGTGGTCATAAACCATGATATCACTGGAAAGAGAACGGAATAAGCTTTATTTTGCATGTTTTTAATTATTGTAACCTAAACGATTGAGGAAATATAGTCATTTAACAAGTGGGACAGTTTTTTCTGCCCCACCCTGTATTAACTTACGCTGTACCATATGATTAGGGTTACTGTTAGGTACGTACAAATACATCCACATAATATTACATTTCATTACATGTAGATACAGCAAAAAATGAACCACAAAATAAAGTGTAACCAATATGGTTTGTAGGAATAACTTGCATAATGATGATTATCGAGGAATAAAAGTGTTGGTCCCAAGAAGATAAAAATAAGTCCCATTTGTCGTTGTGATTATATAACACACTGCACACAACGAAAATGATCTCTGCATTTAACCCATCAAATACGTGACTAGGGCCTCATTGGGAAGCCCAACCAAATTTCCAGCCATTTTTAAACTGAAAGTAAAAGTAAAATATATTTGTTTGAGAGTGTTTATCATGAGGGAGGCTAAAAGCTAATTATGTATAGTAGGTAACCAACCGTTGCACCCAAAGTCAATACATCTTTTTGACTTTGACTTTTTGAAAATAAATAAATAAATAAATAAATATTTAATCATGTGCAATTAAAATTACATTTTAGCTAACAGATCCATATGGTTTAAAACATGTTTTACACATTCCCTTTCACATATCCCATATTAAATGACCATGTTCATTTCTACACACCATTATTGTTATGTGGGTGTGGTTGTTAAAAACAAAGTGACATACCTACCGGGGCAAAACAATTTTTCATCTCTCATCAGATATGGGGTTTGACAAAAATTATGCTAGTTGCCATTGCTTTCACAATCAAACAGTTGGGGGGGAGAGAGAGACAGCAAAAAAGAACAAAACACCTGATTAAAACTAATCAAGAGAAAAATATTCATAGATCCAACTGTAAGCACTTCTTAAGTGATTTATTCTTATGTTCAGCAGGAAGAGAAAACACTGGACCTGGATGGCTTTGGAATAAGGTCATCCCACTCTTTGTCTCATGTACACCAACCCTCAGCTTCTAGGGAGGGGAAAAAACAGGAAGAGGAGGAAAGGAGGAAGAATATAGAAGAAAAAGAGTATGGTCAATATCAGGGGGAAAGCCAAGAAAGGCAGAGGACGGAGCAGAAGGAGGAGCAGTGGGGCAGCAGGAATAGAGATGATTTCATGAGAATAAGAAAGGAAGAGAAGAGCACTATGCAAAGGAAAAATGTGGAAGCAAAGATGAATTGGCTGGAAAAAGAACAGAATAAAGACACAACAAATCAACAATGGTTAGACGGCATTATGCCTTCATGGGCTATCAAATGTGTTATGAAATATGAATGTAATAATGTAATAATGTATTAATGATTTCTGTGGATCTACTTTCTATTTTGGGGGGAAAGTAAAACATGGTAATTTCCACATACAATAGACTGCAGCCTTCAAAGAAACATGTTGCCTGCATTTGCGAGTACCAATATTTTTTGCAATGGTAACCAAAGAAATTCACATTAGTATGAAAACATTTGTAATTGCAACTTTTTTCATTTTGAAAGAAGAGGTGCAAATAAAATAGATAGAATAAAAATAGACAAAAATAGATAAAATAGATGACTTTGTCCACATCTCTATATCTGACCCAGCTAAGAGTAAGGGAATCAAATCTGTTATTTGAATTTATTTTCAGGAAAAAGTCACAATCCATGCCTGCTGTCAATGAAGCTGAAAGACCCAAGGGTTAGTTTGTTTTAAATCTGGCTGTTATGAGCTGATGAACTGTCTCTAGGCTTGATGGATATATTGATATATTGACATTTTGATTATGCTGCTATATGCTAATGCAATTGAAGAAGTTAAATAACTTACGCTGAATATTTCAGTGTCTAATTTCCATTTCTTTTTGAAGCATTCAGGTTTACTGTATCTGTGTTTATAAAATGACTTCTGTGTGTTCGTACATTTAGGTAAGGTTAAAACTGGAATAATGACTGAATGGTTTCTTGGAGAGGAAATGAAGCGACAGAATGATGAGATCCAAAGACAACTGGATGCTGCAGAGCTGGAGGCTGAAAGAAGAAACATCGTAAACACATCAAGATACAGTGAAGCAGAGAGAGGTGTGCCTCAGGCCATGCCTACCATGCACAAGCATTAGTTTTTCCTCTTTATCTTGAGTAAAACAAAATGTACACTAGCAGTTAGCTAGTTTAACCCAACAGCCACACTTTCAATTCAATTCAAAACTAAAAGGAAAAAAGATTATGTTTGTTAGCTAGGTAGGTCACTTGCTAGTTACAAACAGTTGGTTAACAGCTTTGAACTTTGAGGTTATTGTTTGGCTTGCCTACAAACCAGGGCCCTCATTTATTAACAGCGCATAAGCACAGATCTGTTCATAAAGAGTGAGTACGATCATTCCTAAAGTGTGGAATTTATGAACTTGTGTTGATGTAAATTGCAAATATTTTGTAATCCTGCTGTACAAACATGACAAAATTCATTTGCTTTGTAACTATAACCGTAATACTGCTGTTCATTTTCACATTTTCAAACTAGAAAAGCACTCAGAAAGGGCAGACCTCCACCAAGGCAGCTTAGATCACCACCAAAATCTAATCACTTTTAAGATAGCCACAAGAGGGCGACAGTTCTGTGGGGAACAATTTGGCCCTATCTCGCAATGGTGAAGAATCCTTTAAAAAAATCCAGGATCTAGATGGTGATGCGGATCCACACCAAAATCTAATCACTTCTCACTTAGCCCATTTCTGATCTGTCCTGACCTTAACTTTTTGAGTTAAATTGATGACAGACAAACAGACAGACAAACAAACAGGGGTTAAAACATAACCTCCTTGGCGGAGGGAATTATGTCATACATGTATTCCATATACACATGCTAACATGCCTTCAATGCTTTTCAATTGCAGTTGTGAACAGTGATCATGTGGAGAATCTTTTCTATAAGGACCCAAAGTATGAATTTCCCTCTGAAATAAACCATCAGCAAATGCTGCGGGACACGGAGTGGAAATCCCACTTGTCGACAGACAACAGCTGGATGAGGCAACAAGCCAGCCAGGAGGCTGGTAACTCTGCAGGCCAAATAAGAAGGTTGGTGTATTGTGATATCAGCTTAAAATAATTGTAAGGATACATTTTACCATTTAAAAACTAACAGCAAATAGAAACAGTCTTTCTCCATGCATATACCCTATACTTGCACTATCAATAGTCATTATTGTGATTGTGTAATAGTGTTAGCCTGGTAAACCAGCCCCTCGTACTTCATTTCATTTTGTACAGAGGGTCTGGAACAAAGACCGTCAGAAACGATTTGTTGGAGGTGTGGACTGAAGTTTAAAAAAAGTGCCTCTGACTTTACCCAATCGCTAACGTACGGAAGCCGAGAGAGGCCATGGTCTCAATCATTTTTTTCCACCTTGTTATCCCGAGATAACTGGATAATTAATTAGAGATCTCGAGAAAACAGGCACCAAGACGTGAATGCTGACTTCGGGCTATTTCTCATTCTTTGTAAATGCAACTTTAGTCAAGAATGTCTGGAATGATCGATCACCTAATAAGGCAATATTTTGATCAGGGTTTGACACAGGCAGAGATTGCATTAAGTCTTTTAATAAGGGATAATGTCAAAATCAGTCCGTGCCACCTCCGCAGAAGACTGGCCCGGCTTCGTCTCTACCGACGGAGATACAGTGATCCAGCTGAGGTTGTAGGTTTTATCTCTAAACTTATGAACGGGCCAGGAGAATCCGACTAAAGTTGCGTTTACAAAGAATGAGAAATAGCCCGAAGTCAGCATTCACGTCTTGGTGCCGCTACCTGAATGACCCATAATCAATCTCTACATCATGAAATAATAGTTTTGTTTTCTCGAGATCATGAAATAATTGTTTTGTTTTCTCAAGATCACTGAATAGTTGTTTTGTTTTCGAGATCTCTAATTAATTATCCAGTTATCTCGGGATAACAAGGTGGAAAAAAAATGATTGAGACCATGGCCTCTCTCGGCTTCCGTACTAACGCCTGGTCGTCACGTATACAATTAACCTACCTACACACTACAATTCAAATGTAGCACACAAGGTCATTGTCACAGCTAACGAACACCCCCTCTGTTCGCTGATTGGATCGGTCTTGCTGGGACTTGCTAAATGACCCTCAAGAGATTCCGGTCCAGACCCTCTGTACAAAATTAAATAAGCTACGAGGGGTGGGTTTACCAGGCTATAATAGTGTATTTGGCGAAGTAATGACACTTAGCAGTGGTGCACTAAGCCAGTAAAATTTATGGTCCAACACAATGAGTATTTTCCTCAAAAATGGAACCCATACACAGACAACACTGCTACTTTAACACTTAGTTGTCTTCTGTCTGATGACGTCTGTGTTAATTAGGGTCACGTAGTTCAGAAAATGGTTGGATTTGTCTTGTGTTGGCTAAAAAACCTGCCTGGTTATTTATTTTTGCAACACAGATCAGTCAGTGGCAAGAAAATCTGTACGTTCTGTGCTAAACCACTGAGCAAAGGAGCAGCCATGATCATTGAGTCACTGGCACTGTGTTACCATTTGACCTGTTTCAAGGTGAGTCCAGACTGCTTTCAGAGTCAAAATCAAACTCTGAAAAAGAGCTGGTCTTCTTCTTTTATGGGCATTACGTGTATGTTTATTTGCAGCTTCCGTGGTGCAAAAAAAAAAAATCTGTGATTTTTCCAGATTTTTTTTCCAATTTTATTACACTGACCGCTAAAAAGCTGCAACCAGAACTAGATGGGACCACTTTAGATGGGAACACATTAGTTTATTGACATTGATGTTTTGGACAGATCTAATTTACCAATTCATATTCCAGTCTACTGTTAGTGGTGGATAATGGAGCTACTATAAGTTACATAAGGGTAACACTCTAATTCATTAACCTACTGCTAACTCAGACTTGCAACCTTGTGTAAGTAACATTTGCAGTTGATTTGCAGTTATTAGTTTAGTTGCTCATAGACTTTCTTTTCTCTCATCAACCTGCAGTAAATGTACTTCTATTCAATATAAACAATGCTGTGTTTAACACATAGATTTTTATGATCTGCTCTTATCTCATATTGTGTTTCATATTGTACCATAGTGCATCAAATGCCAGTGTGAACTTGGTGGATCAGAAGCTGGAACTGAAGTCAGAATAAAAAATGGACAGCTCTACTGTAACTCTTGCTACATTCACCTTAAAAGTAAGCCATTTTGTTGACAGTGTGAAGACATCTTTAGGGTACTTCATTGTCATTATTATAAATTGCAAATCATAAATTTCACCAAAAAGTGAATGGACTTTTCTCATCACACTAGCTTACCAGCAACCAATGCAGGAAACAACACGATTGTTCTACCTCCACCATGTTTTACAGAGGAGGACAAGCATTCTTTGTTAAATATTTCTCTTAACCTGTAAATACAATATTTGGGGGGCTATTTGGGGGCATCAGTACACAGAGAATCAGGGGTCCATCAATTGGCAAAAAAGTCTGTCAGCAACGTTCTTTCAGGATAGTGTATTTACAGTATATTAAGGCCATTTAGTGTCGTAATGAGAGAAAAACAATATGCACCTTACCCTGGAGATGATTAGCTGTGAGGTGCTACCGCCACATTACCTGGCAAGGAAATTTAAAAACATTTGTGTGTGTCAATACTGTATATATATATTTCACCAAATGGTTACACCAACAGAGCAGCTAAGCTAACAAGTGCTATGGCAATACCAAGAATGCCTACACAGCCAGAGCCAGGCGCCCCCTGATTTGAAGATTCTAATTCTGACAAAACTTTTTATTCTCAGCTTGCTCATAAAACCAGCAACTTGAGGTACTGTGGACATGTTTGTTGACTGTTGTGATGCACACCAACACGGCCATCTTTATTTACTTTTCACAGTTGTTTGAAAGTTACTGCACAGAATTGTGGCTAAGGGCACATTCACACCAAACACTCTGCGTATTCAGCGCATGCCCGTTTTCTGTCCGTATTCGTTTAGAATGCATGTTAACAAATTAGACTATTCACACCGCAAGCGTGACCTGCGCGTATTCTGTCAGTATACAAACATATTGTAAACGGATACGCACTGTACACCCTCAAGTCGGTGTGAATGAGCCCTAATAGGCAGCATTGACGATCCATGCCACATCCAAGCTGCCTTCAAAAATTACCATTACAGGGTAGTTCGAAGGCAACTTAGTAGACAAGGAAAAAAAACTTTGCAAATGGCACTTGATGACTCACTGCCGCATTAGGCAACTTTAAAGATGTCAAAAATTGTAATCACTGTTCCATATCAAAGCACTTATGAATGGTAACCTTGACAACTAGCCAAAATAGCAGTTTAATGACTTTTCCACACTCTACTGTTTGTTAATGGATGGCAAAGTAGCAAATCAATCGTTTGTTTCGGTAGTTCATACATAACAAACTATACCATAAATACAAACAGGAGATAAAAGAGATAATGGCCTTCAAGGTGACCAGTTCCATGGAAATAATGACTTGGTGGAGGCAATATTTTCATGGAACAATAATAAGATGCAGCTCAAAGTGCTTTAGAGTTTGGCAAGACAACATTTCTTGCAGTCCAGTGGCGCTAGAGCGGATGAAAACAATAACGAAATGACGTAATGACGCAATGCCCCCTTAATGCGGGCTCTTGCGTGACGCAATAATGCAATGTCACAATGACGCAATGCCCAGTTAATGCGGGCTCTTACGTGGCATAATAATGCAGTGTCCCAACGACACAATGCCCCGTTGATGCGGGCTCTTGCGTGAACACAGGTCAACAGTCCTTGTAATCCAGAGGCGCTAGAACGATGCAAAGGGAAATTGGAATTCCAGCAGCAAAGCAGCAAAGCACCAAATCACAATACAGATAGATTAACAGTATGAATACCACCAATGCTGTTAATCTCAAAATTAAATTTTCTTGTAGAACTCTAGTACAGCATTGGTGCTTTTTTCTCTCTATCTCCTACAGAAAATGATGGATCCATCTCCAACAGATGAAAACAACATGTGTAAGTACAGTGGATATGTGTATATGTGAAATACAGTGGTCCCTCAGTATAACGCGGTTCACTTTTCGCGGCCTTGCTGTTAGTGCATGCTTTTTTTACAGCATTGTGTTTTGCGCCCTGATTGGCTAAGGAACTGTACAACATCGTCAACCAATCTCCTCCGTGCCGTCTCCTGTACAGTACAAAATGTGTTCAGCGTGTACAATTTACATAAATCTCCGATCTCTAGCCGTTTCACTCTGAAGTGCTGCATGTCTGCAAGTTTGAACTTTGAGAGTAGAAGCGAGACAGATGTGAGAAAATGTTAATGCCTGTCTGAGAAAAGTGTATAACGTGTTTACTGAGGGGTTTTACTAGCCTGGCTATTGCGACTTGTCAATGCTCTGCAAGCATTGGTCTGGCCAAGCTGTGTTGTAAACCCATTTCTCAGAAGGCGGGCTTAACCCGCCTCTTTCAAATGCCTCCGTTTGCTACTGGACGAAGCTTCAACCAATCACACCCCTCTGTCCTCTGACGTATACGCAGCAAAGGAAACTGCTTGATGCAAACAAAAAGTAGTAGTAGCCTGTAGTCATATAAAATGGTGTTAAATGATTTTTGTCGGACTTGTGAGGTGATTCAATATTGATATTCGAAAAACGAATCAGTGTGATCAAAGGCGAAATGACCACAACAACAGGGTTCTCACAAAGCCCCATCGACTTGGCTACCAGCAGGGCTAACTGATAAATTAAACTTTTACGGAAGCCGGACGGTAGCATTGCGAAAACGTCCTTTCAGAGAGAACTTCCCTTTGAATTCGTCCAAAACAGAAGCTTTGCTCAGTGTCATTCCCATTGTTTGATTACATTGTCCACTACTGTAGCTTGGATATCATCAGTAATTCTATATCTTACTCCTCTTACCCTTCCTCCTTCCTCTTCCCTTCCTTGCTTCTTCACCTCTCCCTTTTTTTCTTGAGCACAAATAAAGCACATATGTGACTTATAAAACACCATGACTCATAATTGATAACACTTCTGTTTAATGATGTGAGAACCAATATAAGCCAGTTCAGAAATGAAGCAGGCTGGTCAGAGTTTCATATCAACAATGGACAGAAACCAGAGGCGCCGGGAACAAGTGCGTGTTAGAGGAGGGGTACAAGGAAGAGGATGAGGGCAGGTAGGAGGAAGAGATGGACAAAAGTGTACCATAAATTGTAATACGTAAATTATGGAATTCTGGTAACAACCATTGACCATGTTCTGGTTCATGTAATGTCATTGACAGAAGGAGGACTTCAAGTCCAACCCAACATCAACATCTTATTTTTTGATTGTAGATTTTCCTTATTTATTTTTATTGTACATAAAATGCTGTATCTTGACTCTTTTTTGGTCATGCATGTACAGTACTGTAGGGCATGGCATAAAGCTCCTGGAAGGTTTATTCATTGCAATAAACACTATACCAGTCTAAGATCTTTGTATATACCCTGCCCTGAACACTGTCTTCAATGTTTTGATGTATTATTTAATCACTGCTCAGCAGGAGTTTTATTTTGCCTGCTTTGTGAATGATCTGTTAACAATTGTTAGCTTTGAGCACCGATAAAATTATATTACACTAGCTGACGCTCTTATCCAGAGCGACCTACAGTTATTTACAGGGTTTCAGTTACAGTCCCTGGAGCAGTGTGGGGTTAAATGCCTTGCTCAAGGGCATTTCAGCCATGGGTAGGGTGGGATTGTAATGATAAAGGTGTTTTGAGGTGATTGTTCAGTTTACAAGATTCGAAGGTTTTTAGAATGTAGTTTGAAAAATGGGTTTGTGTTCACAGTTTTGAGAAAAATATTATTTCAAAAAATGTCTTTTAGCAATTTTGAGAAAACTGTAATAGTTTTAAAAACTGTAATAGTGCTACACAAGCTGCACACTGACTACTCAAAAACATGTCTAAGTGTCATTTCAGTATTATTGTCCCTTGAAAGGATATAGCAATTTTTTTTGCTGAAAAATGAAGTGTGTGCTCACATTTGGGTGATACTGTATTAGGTAGGAAATGCATGAAAGGCAGCACTGTGGTTGAAAGAATGATGAGAGAATGCTAAAGCTGTTTCTTTCTTATGCTTTGTTTGAAACCCAGATTGAAAGTTCATAAAATGATTGCTTGTGTACATGGCCCTATTGATATCAGCCAGAGTACAACATAGAAGCGTTGATAGGACCAGTTCAGTGCAATTACATTGATGGTTTCAAATTTTTTTTTCTCTCTCTTTCTTTCTGTGTGTTTGTGTGTGTGCATTGCCTGTAAACTGTCTCTGAGCGTCAAAAACAGTGCTATAAAACATGTATTATTATTATATTATTACGAAGACAACAATATTTAATGAATACAAACACTATGTATAAACAGATAATTTAACTATTTACAATCCATTTAAACACAACTCCAGTGTGCTCATGAAAGAAACCTCCAAGTGCATTAAATTAAGGAACCACGTAATATATGTGATCTCCATCACTGAGCTACGGTAACTTTGGACTATCTTTGCTTTTCTCTTACAGCGGTTTCTCTGGAGGCCTTGGAGAGCTGGTCATGCCACTTACATCTGATGCCCTCCCACAAAAGCTGTGCAAGGGGGAATAAGCCAAAGAAAACAACACAACTCTGTTTGCAAGTTCTGTCTAGTAAAGTCTGATTTTTAATCTTAGCCATTGAAGATAAAAGTACAATGACAATGTGATGCTGGTTAGTTACACTTGTACGTGCACTTATTAATCAACTTTAGGCAAAATATTAATAAATAATACGCTGTCGAAATGTAATATGTAATACATTTCCCCATATTACATATTATTACAAAATGCAGGGACAACTCATTCTTTTTGATTAAAATGTAATGCTATGGTGCATTAAGCCTTGTTTTGTACTCAGGTTATATTTTTAACTATTAAATTGAAATAGCCTCATTGTCTAAAAATAATTTTTTGAAAATTAGGTACTTTTGCATACACACGCATTCAAGGCCTATGAAAGAGTGTTAAAATTCAAAATCATTACACAGAACTTAAACTGCACATAATTCGTTATTTCATAATCTTATGTAATATATCTTTATAAGTTATATACAAGTTGTTATACCTGTTATTTTCAATACAATGCAATATATTGTATTAAACTAATTTCCCTCCATTTCTAAGCGTATCTTCCAGACTATATAATGACAGCAGGCATGTAAAGATGTATGCACAATATCAAGTCTCTAGCTTTGAAATTGTGCTTTCTACAGGCATTCAATATGCTGCCACAGAGCGTAGTTAACTTTTCTTTTTTAGCCATTTCAGGCACCCAGAATCTTATGACTTATACAAGACTCTTGGACCAGCATCTGCATGTCTTAGTAGTAAATATTAACCCTTGAAAATTTGAGGGACCTAGCTTAAATACTTTTCAAGATACACCAGTTTTTAAGTGGCTCCTTAGAAGATGCTGTTCAAAACAGGTCAAAAACGCACCTACCTTCATTGCTTTTTTTAAAGATAAAACTTATAGCTAGAGCTAAAAGTTTGGACTTTTACTATTAGGAAGTGCATATACTCCCTGCGCAGCTGACTTTCATTCCCAAGCCATAGGGATGCACAGAATCTTAATTTTTGACGTTCCATATTCCAATCCACTCTTTTAAGATTCAGCTGAATCTGAAACCAAACAATCTAATCTGTTTTTCTTGCAAAGAATTTCCTTTATTATTTCACTGCTTTTAAGGACGTGGGTCATTCCACATCAACTCAACCAGTACATCCATGGGCATATTTGGTGCAATTTTAAGCAAAATCTAAGATTATGCCTAGGTAACTTTTCCCAATATTGGTGCAGTTGGCATGGAATGACCCATATATACATATATTTAGAAATTACACTGGGGTACCTCTTGAGGAAAGCCAATCAAAACATGTTTATTTATTGAATTTCTACAGACTTTTGAGAGCAAAAGTTTATTTTTATACAAGCAGAAAACATAAGACAAAAGATTAAAACAATTAAGAGCCCTCTTCTTAGCTGTGGATCTTAATGGGTGGACATTATTATGCTTAGGGGGCAGTTGTTTTACTACAGAGTCTCCCCAACAGTCCAGCCATTTGCAAAAGAGAATTGACTCCTTCTGCCACCTTCATGTGTGTGTAGCCAATCTCCTAAAGTGAAGAGAAAACATCCACTTTATGAATCGCATCCATTAACAAACATTCACTTTTGTGTTGACAACAGTAAAAAACATAAATAAATAAAAATAATATGGGTAGGCCAAAGGCCTCTGCAATGAAAAAAACATGCAAATTGCATCTCACTGAGTTGCCTTTCCAGTGATATGATATATCACCATAAGAAGCAATGGTATGGCCACCATAGCCAATTGCTTTTGACTTAATAACCTGATCATTTTTGTTATAGTTTTGAAACTCTTTACATCACTGAAGATGGTTACAAAAAAAAACAAAAATGGCTTATTTTCTCCCGCAAGGTTGGGAATGAGATGACGAAACAAAAACAGAACACTGAACACCTTTTCCACTATAGAAGTTCATTTGAAACAGAATGTAAACATGTCACTTTCAGAAAACTGGCAGATTGAAAATGCAATGTAAGAAAGTATGTGACAACCCTGCAGACAGATAGGCAGAAAGACAGACAGACAGACCACAACGTGTACCTTTATAAACTCCAGCTTCAAATATTCTGTCATTGGAAATGTTTTGCACACTCTAAAGATGTTTCCAATAATGTCTTCAGGAGAGTATCCAAGAGCCCAAAGCTGCTCAATAATCTACAGAGAGCAGACAGGGCAGGTTGAGATAAAAGGAAAAGGCAAATGCAACATTTAAAATAAAATAAATAATATTACATCCGCTCACTGTCTAAATTAAAATACCTTGTAGGCACCATCTATGTCTGCTTTTACACAGTGTTCTAACATACTTTTCACAAGAAGAGGATGAGGCTCATCGCAAACCTGTGGAGAGCAAACAGAGTTTTCAATGAACCTTTGGAGCTTAGGACAAGAAAACAGTTTGACAGTATAAATACAAAAAAATATGGAAATTACCTTGAAAACATTTTCACTGTTGATAAAACCGAATCCTGAATTTGTTGACTGCAGGTTGTTAAGTGCCTGAGAAGATTAGTGAAAAAACTGAAAAACACTGAAAACAGAACCACACAATTATTACGTACTTGTGTTAAAAATACAGTGAGTGAGATCAATCAATCGTAAACATCATTTAACACTGATAACTCCACACCCAGTCGTTGCTATGATAGAAGTCCATACAAGTCTATTGACAACCCGTAAGTGAAAGCGTGACATAGCAACAGCCTACGAAAATATTGCAGAGACAGCAGAACACGGAAAGTACTACAGAGAATTTGAGGAAGATGAAAAAACATTTCTATTTGATAGCCATCGTTTTTTTTTTTTTTTTAATATATATTGGGCTTTTGTGCCTTTTATTGGATAGGATAGTGAAGAATGGGACAGGAAATAAGTGGGAGAGAGAGATGGGGTAGGGTTGGAAAATAATCCAGGTCAGACTTGAACCTGGGTCCCCATGGGCACTTTGCCCGTTCGTGGTACGGGTGCTCTACCAACTGCGCCACAGCACCCCCGGCCATCCGTTTTTATTTGAACTGGAATATACAGTTGCAGACCTGATGAAAGGGCTGCCAGAGAGACGGCCACAACTTAATGGACTTGTATGGACTTTTCTCATGACTGTGACTACAAACTATGGCAAGGTGCAACCTGTAAAAATACTCATTGTAATGAACCATGTGAACACTTACAAAGTTCTCAATAGCCCCTTTCACACTGCCAAAATTAGTGGAAATTTCAGCTAAAATTAGTGGGACGCCTGTACCTTTCACATTGACATGGGGTGGTGTGTCCAAACAACACATCAATTCGACCCAACTCGGACCCTACAATGTTTTACGACAGGGGGCGACATGTGTACACGAGCCGAGCCGGGGCGCGGTATGGTGACATTTCACAACTGCCACCACCCACCAGCGGGACTTTTAAAACAGGGCAAATAGCGGAGCAGAACTACAAAAACAAGTTCAGAGGCAAAATGCAAACTGTCTCTGAAAATATGCCGTTTATTTTGCATAAATCATGTATAACTCACCTAACGGGAGCTCGGAATTTGTTTTTAATGCTGTACGTGACTGTTGGCTTCATCATGTGAATGCTCGAGAAATAATATCCCACATTTTGGTGTTGTTTGAAATGTGTTTTAATAGTAAAGGCTGAGCTAAAGTCCAAATGCATAATTTTGAATTAAAAACAAATTGCGAGTTCACTTTCTGTTACCCCAGTAGTCGCAGTGTCAATTTAAACCCGCAGGAAACTTTTTTTTAGGAACACAAACCAATGACATGACAATGGACACGGTAAAACAAATGCTATGTCGATTTATACAACATTTTATGTTAAATAAACAGCACATTTTCAGAGACAAATCAGTGTTGAGAAAACATATGTCCAGAGCGCATCCATCAATTTATCTCCATATATTGTAAATATCCCGAAATATGTGACTGCAAATTATTTGATGATAGCGCTAGTGTTCACCATATGTAGATGTTACCGTGTACAAATAGTTACGGTAATTCAGCATGAAATGTATTCTCTGTATTCTTTGCATACATTTGCAATCCCATGTAAGCATTTGCGCTTGAATGGTTGTACAAAGTGAAAAAACTGAATAAAAACTTTGCAGACAGGTGTACTTACCACCGATGAATGGGTCATTCATGTCATTGTATGCGCCCAGCAATATCCTTGGCGTAATGTTACAGTGTCAATAGGCTATGCCTCCTTAACCCAGCAATACAGAAGAGGGGTCCAAAACACACCGTCCTTATACACTGCTGTCTCGGGGTAAATTACCGTGTCGTACCGCGTCGCCATTCCATGTCGTGCAGTGTGAAAGGGGCCAATTTTTCGTTTTAAATGCCAGGGCCTTTGTTATACTAGCAATTAAGTATGGTGTTTCTTCTGAGGTTTTTGTAATGGTTTAATGTTCAAGGCTAGCATAATTTTGATCCTCAGCAAACATACCAACTCGGTATGATGTTTTTCACATGCCAATTTTCATTTTACATCGAAGTTTTATGAAGATTATGTTTAAGACTTACGAAGAGTTACGGCCCTGCTAGTATTTTCCTTGGGGGCTCTGACCTCTGTACTATGTGTGCCTTTCTTTAAGTGCCCTGCAGGATGATGAGAACATGGCTGGTGCCTCAGGAGTTAATTGAGGAGGCTATAAGAGGGCTGGCTGTAATGGAGTCACTGTCACTGTTTTTCTACCTTTATGTACATATTAGTGGTGGGCATAGATTAATTTTTTTAATCTAGATTAATCTAGATTAATCATAAAATTAATCTAGATTAATCTAGATTAAAATGGCTCATTTGAATTCTGCCGAAGGCATTCAGAATATGTGTGCTACCTAAATAAAGTAAGTCTTTGAGAACGGGTTTCTTAAGCCAGGTGGCACAGTAGACCAGGGGCTCATCTCCTGTTTCCAAAATGCATCACTAACTGCTTGAAAAAGCTGTTCTACTTTGATACTTGGTGATGGAAATAAATCATGTTCAATAAAATGTACTTGTGTTTACTAGCTGTTTATTTAGTTAAACATGAACTAAATGAAACATGAAACATGGATTTTGAACTGTAAGCCTACATAAGAAGTTGTGATGAACTGTTTACAGTCAGTAGCTTTGTGTAAATCAGTCCAAGCTCTATTTCTCCTTCTTCCACCAGTCACTTAGGCAGACCAGCTTGTTCACATTTTCTGGTGGCAAAGTAGATCTCCTTTTCTGCACAATATGGCCTGGTAAAGAAAAAAGTCTCTCGCATGGGACAGTTGTGGCAGGAGTCCCCTTCAGTGCAATTCGGCTAAGTATACATCCGCATTAAAATATAGAGGTAGGGTATACATCCGCGCTAAAATATCAAGGTGAAAGCAGAAAGTGTTGAGGAAGGGAGCCGTTTGCTTCCGTGTTCTATTTTCGCAAGGGGGAGGGGGGAATCCCCCTTTATGCAGTGCAGAGCAGATTCTAGGTTCGTTTTACTGAAATGAATGGGACACATGTGGGGTTTAACTAATAAATTGGTCATTACGTTTTTCTGGAGTTGTTAAGGGTTTTTTGTAATCATGTGTCACAATCTGCAACTATTTGTAATAATTTCAAGCCTAATAGTGTAAGTTGTTACTGTTTGGATTTTGAGAAAATTAGCTTTATTTCAGGTCAGGCAGCAACCACTTACTATGTGGTTGTTAGCGCGCTAACGCTAGCGAACTACGCTAACGTAATGTTTTGAATTGAAAGCTGTCACTAACACCCACCTAGATACTGTTACTGGTTATAGTGTAAGCAGACAAAGTAATATAAAGTTATAGGGCTACAGCAATGTATTAAATTCAAGGTGAGCCCAATCGCTGTTAGCGTTTAGCATATGATGTTGTTATAGTTACTACTATTCACTTGAATGAGCTAGAGCTAGTTCGTTAGCTTGCTAGCTCGCTTTACAGACACACTAAATTATTTTCTAAGAGTTCGAAATAGGAATTTCTTGGCATTTTGGTCCCATAGTAACGTATTATGTTGGCTTATCTTTGTAGAATCTAAGATCTTTGGTGAAAGTCATCATAGTTTGTGTAGTATAGAACCAGCTCCCAACCCAACTTTGAGAATAGATTAACGGCGATATTTTTTTTATCGCGCTATAAGAGACTCGCGTTAACGCAGCACGTTAACGCCGATAACGGCCCGCCTCTAGTACATATATTTAATTGTATTCACTAGTGTGGTCGTTCGTCATGTTGGATCTGCTTTTGAGCCAGGCAGTTGTAAAAGTATTCACATTTTTCAATTATTATAATCTCCCTGTACTCACGTGCAAGCCATATTAGAAGGTATGCTGGAAAAAAAGCATTGTAAGCATCAAACTACCAAACCTGTCTCATGTCTCCTTGCGCTGTGAAGATGATGGCCTCCAAACCATCATTGGTTACATTCAGTTGTTCCTTCTCCACCACTTCCATCAGTCGCATCATTATTTGATCATCCCGTAACTTGGTGTAGCGAAGCACTGCACACCGTGACTGAATTGGCTCTGGCGACAACAATAACAAAATCCTAAAATATGTATTGAGTAGTGCTGTCAATCGATTAACAAAATAATCTGATTAACTTTTAACCTCCATTGTGATTAATCAGGATTAACCACAATCAATTACACATTTAAAGGACACTTTCAAAAGAGACAGGTGCAGTGTCTAATCTCTTGTCATTCACAACATCCTTGTGCAGAGTAGGGCTTTGATTTTCCCCCAAAAATCATATTCGAAGTTTGTTTGTTTATGAATTTTAATATTCAAATATATTCGAACATGTATTAATAATATTTTGACCATTACATGCCTTCAGTAAGACCTACATTGGTATCAAACTTAAGTTGTCCACCAGAGGGCAGTGTATCAGTCAATGTCAATACACTACATGCACGAAAGGCTAAGTATTTATGCCTGTGTTAAAACTGTTATTATTGAGCTTACAGGAACCTTTCCTTCATCTAGTCATCTAGGCAGCCAATTATGTTTTCGGAAAAACAACACGGTGTCACAACTGTTTTTTTTTTGTTAACAGTCAGGCATATCACTTTGTCCTTACTCGTGATTTGCCCCTCTTGCTTTAAAAACGCGCCACACGATGCTTTTCAAATGGTCAGGAATGTAGATTTCGAACTCCTATCATGTAAACAGTTGTTCTGACTCTGACCCACGTCAACCACACCCACTCCCGTATACATACAACCCTTAAAGTCATAGTCCCATTGTACAGCAGCAGCTTTACGGTAGATTTCGTTACCTGTGGCAAATTGTAGCGTTTCCTAAAGGCCTTTGTCCTTAATGTGTGCATGATTAATTTGCATTTAAAAAAAAAAAGTTACATTTTTAAAATTAAATCACATGCGTTAACGTTGACAGCACTAGTCTTGAGGCAAATTCTATTATAACAAAGGATAAATGCTAACCTATGATCTTGTCAGAGGCATTGCAGGCAAGAGCGAAGCGTGTGGTTTTGGAGTAGATCTCCATTGTGCGCCTTAAGGCCTGCTGAGCTCCATCTGTCATGCTTCAGGAAAAAGACAGGAGAGAAAAAAAGTTATTTGCAGAATAACTCCAAAACAGTTTCACTGAAGAACGTTTTCATGGTATGTTGATTCATAACATTCGAAACACTTCATCAGACATCTTTCGCACCTCATACCTGTCTGCTTCATCCAGGATGATAATCTTATGACGTCCTTTGGGTAGTGTCACTTTCTGCTGGGCGAACATCTTGATCTTGTTTCTTACCACATCAATACCTCTGCACAGATTTAACAATTAGAAACCATGTTTCATACAAAGTTGTCAGCAAAGACATCTTTTTAGTCAAGCACATCCCATTACCTATCATTTGATGCATTCAGCTCAAGAACAGCATCTTTCATTGCAGGGCCAAGTAGTGCTCTGGCTAAGCACAAAATGCTGGTCGTTTTTCCAGTTCCAGGAGGCCCCTGTTATAATGACATGAAACTTGTGAGTCCTCTACAAACAATGTGTTACTGTAAGTATTCTTAATAATAAAAACAGATCAGCAACGTACAGCAATAATGATGTTCGGAACATTGCCTTGTCGTGCAAAAACCTGAAAGACAATTAAAGCAAAAGTCATTATAGAGGTGGAGATCAACTTCAATGTCAGTAATCCAAAATACACCACTTATCCATTCATAAATCATCATCTTCCATTTAAACAAAAGTGAGCCATCAGCAGACCTGCTTTGACTACAACTACCTTAAAGCTCAGCATTATTATGAAGTCACACCAAGCTAAATATACCACTTAGCAATACATGTTAGCAGAAATCAGTAGACACCATAGATTTACGACTTCCTAACCCACTGGTGTGTTAACAGTCAAGTTTTCACGTGGTATACTGTGATGAAGTGACCATCACTAGAGTTGTGGGTGTGCTCTGACTGCCATACCACCGAGCCTGGCTCTTTGGCGTTGCGGTCAAAGCACACGTTTGGTCCCCCGGAGACCCGGGTTCGAATCCGGGTGGGACGACTTCTCATCCCCTTCGCTACAAATGGTGTCAGAAGTGGGATGACTTGCCATGAGGTCATCGGAGGTGCAGCCACTGTGTGAGCCATATGAGGGTCAGGTTAGGTTGACCCCAGTGTGAGGGACCCCAATGATGGGTGATTGCATCAGTATGTGGGGCACCCTGGATGGGAGAAGTATGGTGGGAGATGCGTGAAGGACACCTGAGTGTGTGAAGCGTATGGCTGCGCCTCCTGAAGGGGAAGGCAGCGTGATGGAGTGACCATTACTAGAGTTGTGGGTGTGCTCCGACTGCCATACCAACGAGCCTGACTCTTTGGCGTTGCGGTCAAAGCACATGTTTGGTACCCCGGAGACCTGGGTTCGAAGCTGGGTGGGGTTACTTCTCCTCCCCTTCGCTACATATACATTTTGTCCACTGTTCAACAAACTGGAACAGGTTTTCTGGCCAAGCCAGAACTGTACACAACTGCACACAATTGTAACGGTCCACACAACCGGATTTATCTCTAAAGGCATTCATCTGTCAAAGGTGATCAACAATAGCAACAAACTTGCCAAACAGGGAGGCAACAAGATAACAATTCAAGTAGTCTGGTAGAGAAGTTGAACCACATTGTTTACTTTCACTGTAGCAACATTTTCTTCTGGTGGTACGGCCAGACTAAGATCTGCTGGAAAAGTTCATTTTTGAACGCATAGGGAGGGCCTCAAAAACAGGATTTCAAAAGCAGAGCTCATTGCGTGCGCAATCGGAGCCTTATCTTTGCATGTAATGTGGTCGCTTAAGGACTTTGACACTACCTACTATGCCACAAAGAAAGACCACTGTGGTCCAATTTGTTTGTGTCAGAGGATCAGGCAATTAAGCCTATGCATTCTACATGTCATTTGGTGTAAGAGATAGAAAGTGTCAATGTAATAATGCAGTCATACTAATGTACTTTTCTTGGATCTAATCTCATACGAAGAAAAGAAAAGCGCTTTTTTTTTGTCAAGGTTACTCAACTATTCTTTTACAACAAAGCTCACAAAGATTAACGCTTTATACCCCATAGTGGGGTGTTGTCCTGTAACAGCTGCCACCAAATGCCATGTTATAGTACAACCCCAATTCCAATGAAGTTGGATAACTAAATAAAAAATAAATGCTATAATTCTCAAACCAGACAAGCAATACATGTGTTTCAGAATAGTCCAAGGACAACATATCAGTTATTGAAACTGGATTTTTGTTGTTGTATGGGATATTTATGGTCATTTTAAATTTTAGGATAGCAACATGTCTCAAAAAAGTTGGGACAGTGTCAATAAAAGGCAGGAAAAGGTGAGTAAGACTAAAAAAAACAACGGAGGACACTTAACAGTTAACTATGTTAACTGACAAGATGATTTTGTATAAAAAAAGGGCTTTCTTTTTTGTCCTTGACATGATTTTAGCAGTCCAACTGGTAGGTGTCTTCATCATGTTTTACTTTTGATTATTTTTTAAATGTGACAGATCTGGACAGCATGCTGGCCATTTTAGCATCTGGTTGCCCTTATGATGAAGCCATACTGTTGGAATTTTGTATAGAATGCAGTTTGCCCTCATTATCTGGTCATTTTTAAGGTCTACCTGTTGTTGTTCAAAACTTATATATATATATATATATATATATATATATATATATATATATATATCATTCAGCATTAATTTTAATGCCTCTCCAGGTAAATAAGCACACCATAACCAAGGCACCTACTGCACCCCCATACCATCATAGATGCTGTCTTTTGAACTTACCACTAAAACAAAAAGGATGATTTGTCTCCTCTGTAGTTTGGAAGATGCAAAACTCCATTATTTCAAAATGAATGACAAATTTTAAACTTTTGTAATTTGAGATGGACCTAGAAGACACGGAAAACTGTCCTGTATTACAAATTTGTCATTTTTCATTTGTCATTTGTCAACAGTGTGGCTACATCATAAGCATGATGAAGACACCTACCAGTTTGCCTGCTGAAATCATGTCAAGGACAAGAAAGAAATCCTTTTTTTATATAAAATCATCTTGTCAGTTAACATAATTAACCGTGGTGTCTTCCGTTGTGTTTTTCAGTCTTAACTTTTCCTGCCTTTTATTGACACTGTCCCAAATTTTTTGAGAAATGACCATAAATATCCAATACAACAACAAAATCCAGTTTCAATAACTGATATGTTGTCCTTGCACTATTCTCAAACACATATATTGCTTGTATGATTTGAGAATTATAGCATTTATTTTTTTATTTACATTTAACACAACGTCCCAGGTTAATTGGAATTGGGGTTGTAGAAGACTATTTCTTTAAGGCATGCAAACTTTAAAAAAAAAAAAAAAAAAAAAAAACCTACAGTGGTATGAGAAAGTTTGGGCACCCTTGACAATTGGCATTATTTATATTCACCAATCATTGGGTGTTTTAATTCACAACTTAATTTTGATATATCAAATAACTGATGAACACAATCATATTTCAGCAGTGAAATGAGGTTTATTGGGTTAACAGAAAATGTGTTTTTGTGCAAAACAAAAAAAAGGCCCGTGCATAAATTTGGGCACCTTAATAGAAAAATCATATTAGTATTTAGTAGAGCCTCCCTTTACAAAAATAACAGCCTGTAGATGCTTTCTGTAGCCACCAATGAGTGTCTGGATCCTGGATGATGGTATTTTGGCCCATTCCTCCTGGCAAAACCTCTGCAATTCAGTGATGTTTGAAGGATTCCGAGCATGGACAGTAGGACAGTAGTAACGATTAGTCGATTAGTCACGATTAAGTCGACTAACAAAATAGTCGACGACTAATTTAGTCGTCGACGAATCGTTTTTTTTTTTTTTTTACTTAACTTTGCTTTTCTCTCGAAACTGCGGCTGCAGCTTCCACTGGCGCGTCTGCCTTTCTGTCACACACACACACACCTAAAGCTCCAAAGTGTGGGAGCAGTTTAAGAAAAGTGGTGAGAAAAGCGTGCAGTGCAACATTTGCAAAGCTGAACTTGTTTATCATGGTTGCACAACGGCTATGCATGAGCATCTAAAGAAAACAAACATGTCATTGTGGATGATTCTGAAGAGGGTCCGTCGTCTCGGTAAGCAAACCGGCTGGTTAGCTGCCAGTATTAGGGTAAACAGTGAGCTTTTTTGCTACTTACTCATCGGTACGTTTCTGTGTTAAAAATGTCCGGTCTTCTTCTCTGGACGGCTTTGTGACCAAGCCGACAAGTGCACACCACACCAAGCCAATGTCCTGACCCCTCGCTTACTTTTGCGCTCAAGTATCGGCGAGATATCAATTTGTTCAAATTAGCCAAAATCTCTCATATTAGCGCTTTGTACAGGCATTACTCTCGTTTAACCCTATGCCCCTAGGCTATTTTCAGGGTATATTTTTTACTACCTTTACTTTTTAAGCTCATATCTTGGTCACTGTAAGGGCATGCTATATCTTGTTTCTTTCAGAACAGTCTAGGCTATCCAGATCTGGTTTCTTTGTTTTTGAGCTACTATTTGCACTGATTTTATAAAAATACTAAACCAATAAAAAAACGTATTTTTGCGTATAAAAAACAACCTTGTATTCTTGCACGTACCTGTCCATAGGATGCTGTCAGTAGGGATATCTTTTAATATGCGAGTAGATTGTCTGGAATCTGGCACTATAAGAACCATGATGGTGGGATATTCAGTGGCTTAATGTTGATAAATATGTAGTCTGTGCCTGACTGAAATAAGGGCCTATGTTCCATGTAAAGAAGGATGTTATGTTAGGGTTATGCAGGAGTATGGATATTATGCAGAAATTTACAGTCATTTCAAAACTGTATGAAACGTGTCTTGAAGAAATGCATGATAGCAGTATAATCGGTAAGTTCTGCTACTGTTTACATTATACATTGACTGAAAACAGCGAGTGTAAAATGGGTGGAGTAAAAATTTGCCAAATCATTATTTGGCAAATATTTGATCCCTGGTTTTAACATGATAAATCAACGTGATAAAATGTGCTTGGTGTCGTTGGAAAGCTGACATTCTGTACTTGCTGCCTTATCTATCCGATCACGGGTTCGCGACTAATTCCAACGAGAGTAATGCCTATGCAAAGCGCTAATATGAGAGATTTTGGCGAATTTTTAAATATTAATATCTCGCCGATACTTGATCACAAAAATAAGCGGGAGGTCACGTTGTAAAGCCCTGGTTCTGCTGTTTTGTTTGGTATAAGTGAACTACTGTCTTACATGCTTAATTTTCAGTTAGCACATACCTTAAACACTTCAAGCAGAAAGCTATGATCTGATCAGCTGCATGCTGGTGCGATAAGCTGTATGTTTCACAGTCAATTTACGTATGATCCGATTAGTCGACTAATCGAAAAAATAATCGATGATTATTCGACTATCAAAATAATCGTTTGTGGCAGCCCTAATGGACAGCCTGCTTCAAGTCATCCCACAGATTCTCGATGATATTCAAATCTGGGGACTGGGATGGCCATTCCAAAACATTGTACTTGTTCCTCTGCATGAATGCTCGGGTAGATTAAACAAGAAAATGTTTGTGGTCATTGTCTTGTTGAAACACCCATCCCTGGCGCAACTTCAACTTTGTGTCAGACTCTTGAACATTATTCTCAAGAATCTGCTGATACTGAGTGGAATCCATGCGACCCTCAATTTTAACAAGATTCCCAGTACCAGCACTGGCCACAGCCCCACAGCATGATGGAACCTCCACCAAATTTTACTGTGGGAAGCAGGTGTTTTTCTTTGAATTCTGTGTTCTTTTGCCGCCATGCATATCGCCTCTTGTTGTTACCAAACAATTCAAATTTTGTTTCATCAGTCCAGAGTATCTTATTCCAAAATGATATTGGCTTGTCCAAATGTTCTTTCGCATACCTCAAGCGACTCAGTTTGTGGCGACTGTGAAGAAAAGGCTTCTTCCGCATCACTCTTCCGTACAGCCTTTCCTTGTGTAAATTGTGCTGTATTGTTGACCGATGCACAGCGACACCGTCTGCAGCAAGATATCCTTGCAAGTCTTTGGAGGTGGTCTGTGGGTTGTTTTTAACCATTCTGACCATCCTTCGTCTTTGCCTCCCTGGAATTTTACTTGGCCTACCACTTCTGGGCCTAACAAGAACTGTGCCCGTGGCCTTCCATTTCCTCACAATGTTCCTGACAGTGGAAACTGACAGCTGAAATCTTTTGGACAGCTTTGTGTAACCTTCCCCTAAACCAGACATGTCCAAAGTCCGGATTCCACCGGCCCGCGGCACCTCTCAGAAAACAGGTGTTAATAGCCTTTCTTGCTACAGAGCCATAACTACCCACAAGGAATGCCGGCGATTCTTTTGTTACGCTAAATCGCGCGCATAACTGCTTGGCCACGCACAGAACAGGTCTGGGGGAGGTGTTAATAGTTATGGCAGCACCAACCCAAAGTAGCCTATATCGACATTGTAACAGTATTCTTGTTTTTTGACCACAACACACAGTTTGCCCTTTGGTAGGCATTATTCACGGTTTTATTTCGCAATGAAAATATCTTGCTATTATGTCGTGTGATTTGCGTGTGACATGCGTCTTTTATTATAATTGCTTGGCCACGCAGATAGTAGGTGACTGTAAATAAAAAGAGGAAAATTGACAACAAGGGCCGCCACTTCCAAGTGGAAACGTGAATATTTTTTTCACCGACATACGAAATAACTGTCTGCCTAATATGCAAGGAGACGTGGCTGTTTTCAAGAAATTTAATCTCAAGAGTCACTACCAGGCGAGACATGCTGTTAACTACGACAAGCTAGGAATGAACAGTGCAAAAAATGAAAGGAACTGAGAGGTGTTTTAATGGCACAGCAGCGTTTTTCACAAGAACTCGTGAGTCAAATGAAAATGCCACAAAAGCGAGCTACAAGTTGGCAACGTTGATTGCAAGGCACTGCAAACCTTTTACTGATGGTAAATTTGTTAAAGACTGGGTGATGTCCTGAGAAGAAGCAAGACTTTGCCAACGTTTGCCTGTCTTGTAACACTGTGGCACGGAGAACTGAGGACATTTCGTCCGCTATTAAGAGACAGAGACAAAGGGTGTCGTGTTTGATTTTTTTCCGTTAGCCTGCGACAAAGCACGGACGCAACAGACATCGCTCAGTTACTGATTTTTTGAGAGGAGTGGATGGTGAACGTGAACGTGAGCAAAGAGCTTCGCTCCAAAACACCTGCAGATGGAGCAGCAGCTCTTGACAACTTTTACTGCCTGCTGGATAATGGCAGGTTCCAAGAGATTCGAACATTTGGTAAAAAAAATCATGAGCTTATTTGGCTCGACATACCTGTGCGAGAAGACATTCTCACTTATGAACTTTAACAAGAACCGTGTGAGGACAAGACAAAGTGGCATCTTGCGCATCAAAACCACTGTCTTTGAGCCAGACCTGGCCTTTTTGCTGCAATCTAAATCTCAGTACCACCCATCACATTAGTGCAGGCAAGTTATTTGTTTTCTGCGGTAGCCTAAATAAATTCTAAAAACACAGTAATTTGTGTGTGTTTGTGTGATTGTAATCAAAACCCTCAGTGGTGTGTACTTCTGAATAAGATAACTGATTTTATTACTGGTCTTCAAATATAAAATGCACAGTAATTTTGGTAAAAATACATGTGAAGACATAAAAACTATGCCATTGCAATAAAATATTCATTTAATAGTTCATTTGCATATCATTATTATTATTATTATTATTATTATTATTATTAGTGTTACTATCGTGTCATTATAATGGTTGGCCCTCACACATGTTCACCTCGCCAAATCCGGCCCCCCTGGCAAAAAGTTTGGACACCCCTGCCCTAAACCATAATGCTGGATAATCTTGGTTTTGAGGTCATCAGAAAGTTGTTTTGAGGCTCCCATGTTGCAGCTCTTCAGAGGAGAGTCAAACAGAATGAGAACTGGCATTTGGCCACCTTAAATACCTTTTGTCATTATTGGATGCACCTGTCAATTAAGTTCAAGGCTTAAAACTAAATGAGAGTTCCCACATTTTTGCACAGCCTATTTTTTACATTTGATTTAATTTCATACAATTGCATACTATGAATACTTAAAATCTGTGTTTGGAAATCAAGCTAACACTTGGCTCTTATGGGCAAATGAAGGACATGCCACCAAGATAATTTTATGTGAAGTCAGATTCCATTATTATACAACCTCAGAGGTGGTGCCCAAACTTTCTTATACCACTGTAAGCACGTGCTAAAGGAAGTAACTAATTGCACAGGAACCACTTCTCTTACACACATAGAAATGGCTCTTTGCAAATGCACTTTTCTTCCAGTGCAAGGTTACATCACGGTGACAGTGCAAACTGTCTCCTTTATGAAAAATCTTTTCACTACATTTTGCTCATCTGGAGTTAGTGTACCCATGGACAAACTTGAAGCACACACACATACACAAGTACGCACACACACAAAGAGTACACATACACAATTAAGAGAAGTAGTCAGCTGTCAGTCCGGTGCCTGGGGAGCAATTGGGGTTAAAACCTTGCTCAAGGTCATCTCATCCATGGATGTGGTTGTGGTAGAGCAGGGGTGCTCACTACGTCGATCGCGATCTACCAGTCGATCGCGAAGGCATTGCCGGTAGATTGCGTGTCGTCTCAAACTTTTTGTTAGGTTACCATAACAACTACAACGGCTACTAGAAAAATGCAACAAAAATCCTAGCTAGTGCTCCAACTTGTACCTAGCCCATAGGCGCGGGAAGCGGGAAATTCCGATGGGCAATCAACACCTCACCCCGGCAGTGGGCCATCATACCCCCATTAGCAGGTGTAAGTCCTGCCCTGCCCGATCAGCATCACTATCAACAGACCCTGTTTAAATCTGCGTCCCAACGTCGGGTTTCTTACGAACGTAAGACGGAGGAGGAATAACAACTCCTCCTACTCAAGCGAGTAGGACGCTTTTTGCCTTGCTCTCGCTTTCTCGCCTCTCTTTTTTTTTTACTTTCTTAAGTTTAGCAAGTATAAGAAAGAAGGACACTTTTTAGTCTTTTGAAACGTTTTAGTGTTTTAAACAAGATTACTAGCAAAACCAGACAATACAGCTGGAACGGCAGTTCACCTTGACTTGGGACCATAACACGATGCGAAGATCCAGGGATTCCTGTGGAAAGTGCACAGAGCTGGAACGGAGGATTTCTATCCTAGAATCAAAAATCGATGCCCGTCCATCACGGACTGACGATGTACGTGGGACTTCCAATGAGGGATTTTCAGCAACTGATGCTGCTGGTAGGAGTGCTGAGAATGCACCACAGCTGGCTGGTGCGACTGTGGATGGGTCAGTTGACTGCATCGACTTCACAGGGCAAAATGTGAGTACTGAATGCTGGCTTACACAAGGTGCTAAAACTAAAAGGAAAAGGGTAGTGACCTCAACACCAGTGCGTTCTGCTGCCCCTACACCCATACACTCCGGGCATCAATCCAGATGCACAGCTAGGACAGAAAACTACAACATTTCTGGTCCTCTGCAAACCCAACAGCCCATACCCCTTCAGAATCGATTTGAGTGCCTCAGACATCTGGAACCAGTGGTTTCCAGAGAGGCAACTCAAGATAGACAGAGACTGAACCACATGAATAAAGGATTGGGCAACATGGAAAGCAGCCATCAACACATGGCAAACATGGAAAGCAGCCATCAACATCTGCTTATCCTACAACCCTTGTTATAGGTGGTGCTACTGTAAGAAATTTAAAAGGAGATTTGATGACCGTATGCTGCCTTCCTAATGCATCCATATCTGACACTAAAAACAGTATTTCAGAGATAGTGTCAAAGCATAAAAACTGTTAAACGCATCATTGTGCATGTTGGGGAAAACGACATTTTTAGAGAACAGCTCAGTGTCAAAGAAGATTTTAAAGAACTTTTCTCTGCCCTAAATGAGCTTGGAGTACAAACCTTTCTGAGTGGCCCACTTCCAGCACAGGGAAGCTTTGTATTCTCTCGACTATTCAGTCTAAACACCTGGCTAGCAAAGACATGTTTTTCCCTTGGGGTGAACTTTATAGACAATTTCAATCATTTTTGGAATCGCAGAGCATTCTTCAGGCCACAGAACTCAGCTGGACCGGGGCCAAAGTATTGGCTGACCACTATCGCCTCTCTCTCTACCATGCAACCTTTTCTCTGCCGACCTTGGGTCCACCTGCTGATAAGCGCTCTGTAACAGTGCAGACAGAACCAATCATGGTGGATAAAGACTGTTGGGGTACAAACTGAAACAGACATGTACATCAACAAACACTCTGAAGCAAAACAACGGCCCTCGCAATCTGGAAGAGAGAAATGCCCAATCACTTCCTCCGTTGCGACCCTGGATATGCCTCTGGCAGCTGCGTACAATGCTTGCACTGAAGTGCGGAGCCTGAAGGATTGTTATGTACAAAAGCATGATAAGAAGGACACTGCTGGAATGACTCAAAGCCAAACATCAGCACAGAGCCTCCCGGGCTCTTCAAGAATGGGCAGAGATTATGTGGAAAATGAAGACTTTGCATCCTTTTGCAAAGGAAAAATTGATAAAATACGACTGAATATAGCTTCTCAATTGCTAATAGCTGATAATATTGGAGTTATGCAGAGGTCCATGACGCCAACCAAGGCTGCCAACATGTCTGGTGCGTAAGATATAGTTCTGGGGGACCATCTGATGGCTGACGCATCACCATCAACTGCTTCAATAAAAACCCGATTTGTCTTTACCATCTCCATCATTCAGTATGCAGAGACTGCTGCCGATTGCTAGACTGTCTTTTTCTAGCCCAGGACACTCTAAACAAGCAGTGTACACAGACTATCACAATGGACAGGCCTTCGCCAGCCCACGGCCTTCAACTGCATACGCATCCACTACAGCTCCCAAAAACCGCAGGGCTCAACCACCCCCTCCACCCGCATCAGGATCACAGCTGCAGTATACAAACAGTGGCAGCGGGGACAACCTCCATGATTGCCCCATCTGATATGCCGTGGGTCCCTGCATTAAGGGTAGTTTTGAAAACAAGCTGGGACCCAGGATGCCCAGGCCATTTTCTATTCCTGTGCTCACAAGAAAAAGAAGAATTCGTGTTCATCCTGTCAGTGGGGTAAATCAGTCTAATCTCCTGCCAGTTCTAAAACAACCTCAGAATGCCTCAGTGGATATGGCACCCACGCTCAATGTAAAACTAGCCCTTCTGAACATCAGATCACTCTCTAACAAGTCATTTTTAATTAATGATCTTATTTACACACACAAACTTGATTTTATGCTTCTTACTGAAACCTGGCTGGAACAAGTGAACAGTTTCACTACTCTTATTGAATCAGCTCCCCCAAATTTTGATTTCATGAGTGCCACAAGAACTAATAAATGGGGAGGCGGAGTAGCAAACATATTCAAAACATCTTTTCAGTGCAAACAGACAACATTTGGCAACTTTACATCTTTTGAGTACTTAGGTACACTCGTTAAGTGTTCTCCTAGTATGTTATTATTGACTATCTACAGACCACCAAGACTTTCAACAACAGTTTTTCTTGAAGAGTTTGGTGAACTGTTGTCGAACATTTGTTTGAGGTTTGACAGTCTTATTATATTAGGGGATTTCAACTTGCATGTCGATAATCCAGAAAACACCTATGCCAATGAATTTCTCACACTGATTGATACCTTCAGCCTAACACAACATGTTCAGGGGCCAACACACTCTCATGGCCATACCCTTGACCTTGTTATCACAAAGGGTCTTAATGTCTCTACAACTACAACATCATTTTTGTGTTTTCTTTGATGTTTGTATGTCCCCTCACATTCAAAACAGGTCTATGTCTGTAAGAAGGAGAGTCATAAATAATGGCACAGGTCTTCTTTTTGAGCAGGCACTCTCATATACCCCAAATCAACCATCAGACTGCGCAGACGATTTAATGATACATTTTAATTCTAGGAAGACACATATTATGGATAATATTGCCCCTTTAAAAACCAAAAGAGTTACTGACAATCAAAAAGCACCCTGGAAACTGAATCCAATGGTTAAACTGCTGAAGAGAGAGTGTAGAAAGTCTGAAAGAATGTGGCGTAAATCTAAACTTCAGATTCATTATCAAATTCATAAAGAGATGCTTGGTAAATACAATTTGGAAATCTCTAAAGCAAGACAGTCCTTCTTCTCTAACATCATAAATAGGAATATCAACAATGCCCGTGTGCTATTTTCTACTGTTGAGAAGTTAACAAATCCCTCATCACAGTTGCCTCCTGAGCTCTCCTCGGTTAATAAATGCAATGACTTTGCATCTTTTTTCAAAGGAAAATTTGATAAAATACGACTGAATATAGCTTCCCAATTGCAAATAGCACAAAATCTGGAAACACTGGCTGTAAAGAGAGGGGACCTCAACCTAATGCCAACATTTAGCTTAGTTGACAATGAAACTCTTGAAAAAAACGTACAAAATCTCAGTTCTTCCGCATCTGAACTGGATATTTTGCCCACAAATTTTTTCAAATCTGTTCTTCATCTTATATCAGCCGATGTACTTCAGATTATAAATACATCACTACAGACTGGCATTTTTCCTTCCTCTTTAAAAAAATGCAGTTGTAAAACCCTTACTGAAAAAGAATAACCTTGATGGTTCAGTGCTTAATAACTACAGGCCCATATCCAATTTACCATTTATTGGAAAAATAATCGAAAAAATTGTTTTTAATCCATTAACTGCCTTTCTTACATCAAATAGCTGTTTTGATAAGTTTCAGTCAGGTTTCCGTGCCAATCACAGCACTGAAACAGCTCTGATTAAGGTCATAAATGATATACGTCTTAATTCTGATGTTGGCAAAACATCAGTCTTGGTGTTACTGGACCTTAGTGCAGCTTTTGACACTGTTGATCACTGCATACTACTACATCGACTGAAACATTGGGTTGGATTCACTGGTATGGTTATCAATTGGTTAAAATCATACTTACAACAAAGGAGCTTTTTTGTTGCTATTGGAAACTGTACCTCAGCATCTACGTCCTTGACCTGTGGTGTCCCACAGGGGTCAATCCTTGGACCATTACTATTCAACCTCTATATGCTTCCGCTTGGGCAAATCATAAAAAACAACTCAGTCAATTACCATAGTTATGCTGACGACACCCAACTGAAGTAATTGTATTTGGAAAAAAGGAAGACAGACGTAGGATCACTACTGCTCTTGAGACTAAGGGACATAAAGCAAAAGATACTGTTAAAAATCTCGGTGTCTTTATTGACAGTGAACTAACATTCAACAGTCACATGAAAGCAATCACTAAATCTGCACTCTATCACCTAAAAAACATTGCTAAACTTAGAAGCCTTATGTCAAAACAAGATCTAGAAAAACTTGTACATGCCTTTTAGGGGTGGCACGGTCCTGGGAAAAAAACCAAACCGAACAATACGCCTGTTGCGGTGCAATACGCATGTAGACCGCGGTTCCCCAAAAAAAAAAAAAAAAAAGCCGAATGCCCGTATGAAACCACGTGGTTCTCTTTCGCGCGAAAGAATTGAAGTGACAGCGGAGTGTGGATGACAAGTGCAAATATGGCACGTGACAGTGGACAAGGCATGTCGTACATTGAGGATGCCCCCGCATCATTCAAATCAGGTGTCTGGGCACATTTTGGTTTCCCCATTACATACGATGACGCCGATACGGGTGTATCAGAGGAGATGAGGAGAGAGCCTGCCAAAACGCAAACTCAGATCACTGCGGCATTCAAACACACTCTGCCTTTGGACCCCACGAAGGCCAAATCCATAACGAAAGCCATTGGCATGTATATAGCAAAAGACATGCAGCCCTACAACGTATTGCCCAAATATCCCGACTGCTGGCGAGGGTTAGAAAGGTGGTAACGTTTTTTCACCGGAGCACTACAGCGGCCTTCGTCCTAAAATCCAAGCAGGAAATGCTGACATTGCCAGACCACAAACTAATTCATGACGTGCCAACTCGCTGGAACTCCACATATGATATGCTGGAGCGTTATGTGGAGCAACAGGCTGCCATCTATTCAGCTGTGATGGACAAAGACATGAAGAAAAAAACCAAGGACATGTCGTTGTTAAACGACAATGAAACAAAGCTGGCAGAGGACCTCATTGAAGTCCTTAAACCTCTGAAGAATGTGACCACCCTTATGAGTACAGAAACATCCCCTTCAGTTTCAATGATTATGCCACTGCAGAGGATGGTACTGAAAACAATGGCATCAAGTGCAGAACACAGCTCCACCATCAAAGAAGCAAAGGCAGCCATCTCTAACGATCTTCAGTGCAGATAAAGTGACCCTAGTATTCAGGCGTATCTGCACAGAGCTAACTTTTTGTCAGCATTGTCTGTAGATGACATATACCAAATTTGGTGAGATTCACATGAACGGCCTATGACGAGTTCGTTCAAATTCCTTTTCGCAATGTTTAAATTTCACGGAAATTGTTTCCGTTGGAAGTGGGCGTTGACCAGTGCTTTCAATGCGTGAGGGTCAATAGATTTCCCGATAAAAAAAAAGTTGTTGTAAACATTAACATTCTCTAGATAATAGGCAAAATGACATTTTCTACAATTACAGCGCCCCCTATGGACCGAATTGTATGGCATGTGCTGTGATGTTAGAGGTCTTTGTGGTGATCATGCATGACGTATTTTGTGCAGTTCCCACCTTCTCGGTTCAAGATATTAGCAACTCAAAATACCAATTTTTGCATTTACCCTTATCACTAGGTGGCGCTATGCTTCAAGTGAGTGTTTATAGGCTGGGCCGATACGCCTCTGTAACACCAACATTCTAACACAAAATTGTTGTCTTGGGCAAAATTGTTGATTAATTATTTAACAAAAACTGTTTTTTGACACCTAGCTTCGCCAATAAACATCGCCCCCTATGACGAAATGTCACAAAATTTAGTACACATGAAAAGAAAGCTGTTTAGAGATGACATGTCAACTTTGACCAAGATATGGATTTTTGAAGAATTTTAAGCTACGTGTTAAATGTTCATTGACGTGCAAGTTCGAAACGGTTTATCTCAAGATAAATCCTTTGATAACTTTTTGTCAGCATTGTCTGTAGATGACATCTACAAAATTTGGTGAGATTTAAATGAGTGGCCTATGACGAGTTTTTTCAAATTCATTTTCGCAATGTTAAAATTTCACGGAAATTGTTTTCGTTGGAAGTGGGCGTCGACCAGTGCTTTCAATGCGTGAGGGTCAATAGATTTCACGAAAAAAAAAAAGTTGTTGTAAACATTAGCATTCTCTAGATAATTTACAATTACAGCGCCCCCCATGGACCAAATTTTATGGCATGTGCTGTGATGTTAGTGAGCGGGTTTTTTCCACAGCAGGGGATATTGTTACTGCAAGTAGGTCTCGCCTCTTGCAGAAAACGTTGACAAACTGATTTTCTTGCAGAAATATATGAAAATTAGGTGAACAGGGGATGTTTGTTTTAAACAGTGAAGTGATTGGTTTTATTGCAATATTTTGTATTGGCTGTGTTTATTTTGTTATAAATCGTTATAAGAATACAGTGGCAGTGCAGATTAGATAACAAATCCAGCCATACGTTTCAAAACACTGCACTGCAAAACATCCTCACTGTCAGGAATTCGAAGAGTTTTTGATTCTGTTTTTGTATATAGGTGGTTGGTTGGTCGCCACATAAAAGTTTAAGTTTTAACACACACATCTGTTCAAAAGTAAGCTTTGAGAACTCATTTTTCTTTCTTCCAATTATGAAAACTCTGTGTGTGAGAAAAGACATCTGGTTGAAATCAAAAGCTGTTGAAATCATCCATGTCTTCCCTCTTGCTGTTTCAAAATACTACCTGGGTTTTTATCAGAGATTGTTCATAAAATACGCTTATGTCAACTCAAACTCAGTTTGTGCATGATTATTATGACCGCCGCTAGCGAAGCTAGCGATAGCGGTCATTATAGTGTTGCCGCGACTTCCCCCCCCCCCCCTTTTTTTTTTCAGCAATTTTATGTCAACGGTTTCCGGGACACTCGAAGCCAGGGGGACATGAATCTTTGTAGGCATGTAGCCCTAGAACTTCTTCAGCGACTAGAAGCTTTTGGCCCCCAAGGGCCACCCCCCGCTGTGCCAGTGTCCGTCAAAGAGGGGGAGACCGGCAAAAGTTTTTGCTGAATAACTCAATGAACGTTTCACCCAACGACATGAAATTTTTGTCATATGTCAGTCGTACAGAGACGTATCGACCCAGCCCATAAACACTCACTTGAAACATAGCGCCACCTAGTGATATGGGTAAATGCAAAAATTGGGATTTTGAGTTGCCAATATCTTGGACCGAAAAGGAGGAAACTGCGCAAAATACGTCATGCACGATCACCACAAAGACCTCTAACACCACAGCACATGCCATAAAATTTGGTCAATAGGGGGCGCTGTAATTGTACAAAATGTCATTTTGCCTATTATCTAGAGAATGTTAATGTTTACAACTATTTTTTTTTTATCGTGAAATCTATTGACCCTCACGCATTGAACGCACTGGTCGACGCCCACTTCCAACGAGGACAATTTCCGTGAAATTTTAACATTGCGAAAACGAATCTGAACGAACTCGTCATAGGCTGTTAATGTGAATCTCACCAAATTTGGTATGTGTCATCTACAGACAATGCTGACAAAAAGTTCCGTTCCGAAGTTACACGTCAATGAACAAATAACACGTAGCTTAACATTTTTCAAATGTCCATATCTTGGCTTTTAATTGCTCAAATGTGGTCAAAGTTGACATGCCATCTCTAAACATCTTTCTTTTCATGTGTACTTAACGTTTTGACATTTCGTCATAGGGGGCGATGTTTATTGGCGAAGCTAGGTGTCAAAAAACAGTTTTTGTTAAATAGCTCATCAACAATTTTGCCCAAGAAAACGATTTTGTGTTAGTATGTCGGTGTTACAGAGGCGTATCGACACAGCCCATAAGCACTCACTTCAAGCATAGCGCCACCTAGTGATAAGGGTATATGCAAAAATTGGGATTTTGAGTTGCCAATATCTTGGACAGAGAAGATGGGAACTGCGCAAAATACGTCATGCACGATCACCACAAAGACCTCTAACACCACAGCACATGCCATAAAATTTGGTCAATAGGGGGCGCTGTAATTGTACAAAATGTCATTTTGCCTATTATCTAGAGAATGCTAACGTTTACAACCAATTTTTTTTTATTGTGAAATCTATTGACCCTCTCACATTGAAAACACTGAACGAGAACAATTTCCGTGAAATTTTAACATTGCGAAAACGAATCTGAACGAACTCGTCATAGGCTGTTCATGTGAATCTCACCAAATTTGGTATATGTCATCTACAGACAATGCTGACAAAAAGTTATCAAAGGATTTATCTTGAGATAAACCGTTCCGAAGTTACATGTCAATGAACAAATAAAATGTAGCTTAAAATTCTTCAAATGTCCATATCTTGGCTTTTAATTGCTCCAATTTGGTCAAAGTTGACATGCCATCTCTAAACAGCTTTCTTTTCATGTGTACTAAATTTTGTGACATTTCGTCATAGGCGGAGATGTTTATCGCCGAAGCTAGGTGTTGAAAAGCAGTTTTTGTTAAATAACTCCGCAACAATTTTGCCCAAGACAACGATTTTGTGTTAGTATGCTTGTGTTACAGAGGCGTATCAACCCAGCCCAAAGGCACTCACTTGAAGCATAGCGCCACCTAGTGATATGGGTAAATGCAAAAATTGGGATTTTGAACTGCCAATATCTTGGACAGAGAAAGTCGGAACTGCACAAAATACATCATGCACGGTCAGCACAGGCCTCTAAAACCACAGCACATGCCATACAATTTGGTCCATAGGGGGCGCTGTAATTGTACAAAATCTGATTTTGCCTATTCCTTGCCTTCACAAATCACTCCTACACACTATACAAACACACACAATGTCATTCATTCAAAACCCACATCCATGCCCACTTTCAGAAAATCATTTTCACAGAAATTCTCACCTCACAACACTGCTCTACCACACACTTATCATGCCAACAGTTTCCACATTTCAATATACTGCGGCGGTCATACCATGTACCGCTATGCGGTACATCTAGTTTCATTCTAACTATATTTTTAACCTCTCTGAAATGCTTAAAAACTATGGTTATTTAAGGTAAATAGTATATGCCCAAATATAGAGTACTTAAGATTTAAAAAAAAAAAAAAAAAAAAAAAAAAAAAAAAAACTAATACGTACCGAACCGCAGACCTCAAACCGCAATACGTACCGAACCGCAACTTTTGTGAACCGTGCCACCCCTAATGCCTTTATTTCCAGTAGGGTTGATTACTGTAATGGCCTTTTTACTGGCCTTCCTAAAAAGACCATCAAACAGCTTCAACTGATCCAAAATGCAGCAGCAAGGGTTCTTACAAGAACAAAAAGATCTGACCACATTACTCCAGTTTTTATGTCCCTGCACTGGCTCCCAGTAAGTTATAGAATTGACTTTAAGGCATTGCTTCTTGTGTTTAAATCATTAAATGGGATGGGACCCAATTACCTATTTGATATGTTTCAGTTATACGCACCAACTAGGTCTCTGAGATCACTTCAGAAAAATTTGTTGGTAGAACCTGTTGTTAGAACAAAATGTGGGGAAGCAGCTTTCAACTGCTACGCTGTAAAGCTCTGGAACCAACTTCCAGAAGACATTAAAAATGCTCCTACTGTTGGCAGTTTCAAATCTAGACTTAAGACCAAACTGTTTTCAGATGCTTTCTGTTAATGATTTCTACTAATTTAATTTTTATTTTGTGTGTTTCTTATGCTTTTATATGTTTTATCTACCTGTGAGATGCGTGAGGAACACCTGAGTGTGTGAAGCGCATGGCTGCACTTCCCGAAGGGGAAAGCAATGTGATGGAGTGACCGTCACTAGAGTTGTGGGTGTGCTCTGACTGCCACCCCAACGAGCCTGGGTCTTTGGCGTTGCGGTCAGGGCCTCCGTTTAGTAACCCAGAGACCAGGGTTCGAGTCCCGGTGGGGTGCCCGGTGGGGTGACTTCTCCTCCCTTTCGCTACAACTGGTGTCAGAATTGGGATGGCTTGCTATGAGGTTATCGGAGGTCCACCCACTGTGTGAGAAGTATGGTGGGAGATGCGTGACGGACACCTGAGTGTACGTTGGCGTTGCGTTCAGAGCCCCCGTTTAGTACCCCGGAGACCTGGGTTCGAGTCCCGGTGGGGTGACTTCTCCTACTACATATTGATTTTACTTGTATGCTTTTACACTTGTTTTACCTTTTATGCTTCTAAAATTACTTTATCTTTTATGCCTTTATATATTGTCCTTTGCTTTTATTCTTGTGAAGCACATTGAATTGCCGTTGTGTATGAAATGCGCTATACAAATAAACTTGCCTTGCCTTGCCTTGCCTATGTTCCAGGCATCACCTAGTCTACTAAAGAAGATATACAAAAATGAGTCTGGCAGCCGGAGCAAGTAAGAAACAGAAAACATACCATTTCCATTGGGAATGGGAGGAGTTTTTTTCACCCTGTCGTCTTCCAAATGCGTTTGTCTTATCTGTCGAGCTGCCATTGCTATCCAAAAGAAAGGAAATGTAGAGAGGCACTATCGAACTTTTCATGTGACTTCCCGACGAAAAGCGAACAGAGACAGAGAAAGGCTTAGTAGGGGGAAATTCTTGCAGCGATTTCGAGAGCTCTGTCCCGAGATTCAGGAGTTTCTTCGTGTCACTAAACATGCGGAACACAAGCAACTTGGTGACAACCAGTGGCTGCTAGACTTGGCGTTTTTGACTGATCTTACTAACGTGTAACGAACTTAATTTGGAGCTGCAAGGAAAAGACAAAAGCGTGGTTGACATGATACGTTAGTTTGCCGTAACATTTCGTTGAGAAAAAAAAAGGTCAGTAGGTCAAGTTGAATTGGACAAGATGGCAAAGCCCAGCACCTTCAATTTTGGCTACATTTGGTCTGTGAGTCTGTGTGTGACGCCACAGAGGGTTTGTCCAGTTCTCTTATGTACAGGCTATAAGGACAACCCACACAACCACAGTTAAACAACTCGGACATTAACTTACCTCTAGTCTGTTTATAGTTTCTTCATTGCCTACAATCTCTTCCAATTTCAGGGGTCTGTATTTCTCAACCCTGCAACACACCATAAACATTGAACAGGTCAGAAAGCTTTCTTATCTGCCATGGTATGTTCTTAAAGGCGCCATTCCCTGAGAAATCATTAAGTACTTGCTCTTTCTAGAAATATTAAAATATGGGAGGTCACTCCACATATGCATTCTACATGTGAAAATGTACTTCTACCGCCTCAGTGAAAGCACCTAGTCAGTGAAAGCAAACAGGTGGAAAAACGAGTGAATAAGAAAAATGCAAACAAAGTGACAAATTTGTTAATTACAGAAAGCCATGCCATATTTGTGATTACCAGAGGAGTCTCATAGCAACACATATTAACCAAAATATAGGTAGGTAGGTGTGTTTGATTAGAACCTTCAAAATGTTTTATTTCTATGACCAAATAGGCTTTGAATCATTGTAGCCTCTGACTAGCATAGCTGAAAACCTGTCATTCTCCTCGCTCCATCTCCTCCACCAAACAGCCTGTAACAGGAGCACTAAAGATTTTTTTTTTTACCAAACCCGGCTGCCAGGGCATTCATTAATACTAGAGACCACCGCAAAATGTGTCTAAGAGGAAGTTCTAAATATTAAATTTAAAGATCTCACTGCAACGTTTTTTCATTAATTTTGCAGTGGTCTCTAGTATTAATAAATACCCTGTGAGTACTAAATGGTTTATCGCAGAATGAGACCGATTAATAATATGAAACAGCTTCACAAGTGTTAGCGAAATGGTGGATTTGTTGTCGTGGTACTTTTGATCAAAATGCAAGTGCATCCCTCCATGCCCGCTTCCAGTACCTATGACACCTGCACTTAACTAACCGTTTGGCAAAGCGCAAGGACTCAATGCACCCTCTTACCACATGTGTGTCAGTGATGGCAAGGCTCAGCCAAGTTCCGACACGAAAATGTTACAATGTTTAATGTTGTGTTTGGTGACTTTCAAAAACATTAGGTATAGAAGAGAACTACTTACAGATATCGTGCCATTCTCTTATACAGTCTATGATAGATATTAGTAGTGGTGTAACGATACTCCGTTTTGGATCGGTTATCGGTCTGTGACCAATGCGGTCCGACTGAACCAGTCCGTCGAGCCCAGAACGGTTCAAATGCACTACGAACGGTTTAATGGCCCAGTCTGACCGCCCCAAATCGGTTTCCAGCACATACATTGAAGTACATTGTTGTATTACAAACACATATATCAATGTATGCACAAAACGGCATGTCGCGTTGCGATCATGTTTTGTAAGGTGTTTTCAGGGTTAATATAAGCCGTGTTTCCATTAGGGGAGGTTCCGATGGTAATTCAGGGAGAGGGAAGATCTTTTACTGTCTGCGTGGTCCTCTCACCCCACATGTCTCCACTATAACAGAACCCAACGTAAACAAAGGAAAATGTTGGTGTCTTAGAGCAGAGAACATTACTCATTGCAGGCTTGCATATGTGTTGATTTATGGATTTAACTGGATAAGTCCTAAAAGTTTGTGGTTAGTGTTCCTATTTATTGTGAGTTTCCAGCAGCATTAGCCCATTTATGTCTAATGTGTTTCTCTAAGATGTTATGAGTGACGTTAGGACAACAGGATTAGCAGGCTAAAGTTAGCCAAGTAAACATGTTTTAAGAATGTAATTAATTATCTGAGGAAATAATTGTGCACTACATGGGCCATTCCGCCAAATGAGTGCCATTTGCTTGTTTCAACTCTTCAAAATTAAACTTAAAATTTTATTCAATTTGAACACAGAATCTAGTAACACACAATTAACTACTCAAAATGAGTAGTGGTCCATCTCAGGATTTTGTTTTCAGTCCTGTTACCTAAACTAAAATGGCATTTTAAAAACTTGTTTAAATAAATATCCAACAAACACTTTGTTGTCCATTAGAAAAATGTACATTAAGAAGTAAGGGCTGGTTACATGTTCAAATTACTAATATTTCTGACTAAAACAAGTTTACAAAGAACACAAAGTACTTGTGCATGTAGGAAGAGCACCTTAGGGAGAAACTATAGCTATTACACCTACCCCCACACTATCTATAATCAAGTAAATAGTTCAGGCTGTTAGTCCCTACTCCCAGGTGTAACACGCACAACTGGCCGCTGACTACAGCTATTCACGCAACCTCATGTGAGCTGTACAGGACAGAGCAGCTGAGGGGATGGCCAACTGGAGCCGTACAGACAGATGCTCACCAAGGGTTAACCTGAACCAGCCGGCTACCGTTACAGTGACTGGGGCTGCTGGGGCCGTTTACATGATCCACTCAGCAGCACCAACCTGTCACTTTCCCTCATGGCTTTCACCATGCCAACAACATGCATCTCATCCAGGACCACTGGCAAGCCTTTGCAGTTTCCTCCAACATTTCCTTAACAATTAAAATAACTAAATAAATAAATAAAAATACAAGACACTTGCACATGTGGAGAGATCACCCATTGTACCACACTTCAGGCTTTCCTAACTACAGCCATTACAATTATCCATACACTATGTGGGACACATCCTCAGCAGTGTACCTCAGGATCAACGGGTGTTTCGGGCCTTTGTTCACTGTACACCCTCCCCTGAGGCGGCCCCACTAAAGGTGATCAATCCTTTAGCGTGTGTCCACAGTTTAGCTACCTGCTACCCAAATTTCCAAAATGTACTTCCACAATTCACTTACAACCACCGTTTACTTCCAAAATTTACTACTTACTGCTCATTACCAACTGTTTGCACCAACGCATAAAAAATAAATAAATAAATAAAAATTGGGGAAGGAGAAGGGGGGGGGGAGAGGGAGCCTGTCTGGGCTTCGCTCACCCCAAGGGCCTGTCTGGGCCTCATCTCCTCCTCCTCCTCTTCCTCCCCCATCTCATCTCCTACACCACCCCCGCCCGACTTCCAAAGTTTTACTTACAAAATTAACCACAACCACAATTTACTTCCAAAATGACCTGCTTACTTACTAATTAGGACTTATCGAATATTTGCACTTTACCACCATTTTACCACAGATACTATCACTTTGCAGTCATTAACGCATACGCCATTACACAAACGACCCTGCCAATGCTAGTTCTAAAGACGATTCTATCCACTGATTTAACATTAAATGTATACACCTCTTGAATCTAATGGTGACTAATGCTCAGTTATAGTAATACAGTAATAATCACATATTGATCCTTTTATGGGTGACTGTTATATAATAATAATAATAAACTGGCAGTTGCCACTTACCAGTAGGAGAGAACCTCAGAGAACTGACCCGTATCTCTGGCTTAAAGTGGCGAGAGCTCACGATTCTACCCACTGACTTAACATTAAATGTATACACCTCTTGAATCTAATGGTGTCTAATGCTCACTAATCCCGTGTTCCATACACCGCAAAACCCCAGGAAACTTGGCCACTCTGTATCCCAATACACCGCACGATCACAGAGAGCCTGATTCTATGCTGCCCATGTGTGTAATAGCTGCCATTTATAAGCCTCTTCTTCTATGTTTCTATTGACCCACAAAACGCACTACTGCCATCTGCTGGTCTGGGGTGCCCATCCTTGTCTGCACAAACAGCCCTAGGTTGCACTAATCTCCACCACCTTACTAATGTCCTGTGCTGAACAAGTACCCACGCTAACCACTCCCAGCCTCCACTGCTACATTAATAAAATAATAATAGTAATAATAATAGTAATAATAATAATAATAATAATAATAATAATCAGTCATGCGGGCAACCCTACTGCTTACCCCAGGCAGAGACCGCCCTTCTCATCCAGATCCAATTACTAGTCCTAGCTGCTTCCTCTGACATCTCCCTAACAGTTTTACGTAGATTCTTACCACCAACCCCAAGCTCCCCTAGCAATGAAATGACTGACCTCCCTACAAACCCTCTACAACCCACTTCTACTGGAAATACTCTTGCCCTCCATCCTTTCTGCTCTGCTTCCAATCTCAACTCTTCATACTTAAGCTTTTTCCTTTCATATGCTTCCTCTAGGGAGCTTTCCCATGGGACAGTGAATTCAATAAAATACACTACCTGTTGGTTGGTCGACCAATAGACACTCACTACGGGCACATGGTAGGATCGGATTGGATTGGGATTGGATTGGGAGTTGCTACCCAACGGGTGGTCTGTCCCAACTCCCTGTGCACATGAGAGTTCGTGTTAGCGGATAATGGTCAGAGATCTGGCCGTTTCCGCTACGCTACATGGCGCTATATTCCTTTCAACAAGTGGTGTTAGAACTACTTCAGGTTAACGGCTGCTAAAAAGAAAATAAACAAACTATCTGGCGGCATACAAAACAAAGATAGCGCTCGAGGAGGTTGACAGAGCAGCATTTGCATGCGTGCTGTGCATTCTCCTTTGTTTGGAAGTCCGTATGAAAGAACAAACAGCGTTTTTGGTTTCCTTGATACGACATGAACTGTGCCGTTGGCGTTTGATATTACAAGCAATTGAGGACAACAAGACTTGTTTAGAGCAGGCGATAGAAAGCCTCGACGTTCAGTATGGATGAAAATAAGGGACAGAAGCTTCTGGGATCGAGTGGTACAGAGACATAACTACTTGTATAGGTAGTTTATTTAAACATATTTAAGAATGCATTACCTACACAAAATAAGTAAATCAAAAAAATATTTGCCAAGACCGCACGCTCACTCTCACTCGCACACGCTCTTTCTCTCTCGCCCGCACCCTCACGCTCTCTGCGCACGTTTTTTTAAAACCTGGAATACTCCGAGCTAGCTGTAGTGAGGTAGGCCTAAACATGACACTTTTCCCTGACATGAAACTATAAATAAACAAACCAGTGCAAGCCTGAAGTGCACGAAACTGTAAGGTTAGAGGTTCATAAAAAATAAAGCGCTATTAAAAACGAAAAGGCTACTTACATTCTTGGTACTTGTATAAAAAAGAAAAACTGTCACCGTCGTGTCTTATTGGCCTGAGGACCTACAGGTTATTTGCCAAAAACACAAGCCCAAAGTTTTTTTTTTATAAAGTGATGTAAATGTCCTCGTTTTTATTGGTTTGCCATGGAATTTACCGTGTTGGCGGATTTTACTCTCACTAAGCAGACACGGAGTATTTCTTTTGCCTTCGACATTCCAAAGCGCAAGTGCACGTTTTTTTCACATTCGAATATTAACTTTCACCTTCGAATTCCTTTTTAAAAAAACTATTCTAATATATATTCGAATTTCGAATATTCGTTGACAGCCCTAATGCGCAGTACACGAATCCAAACCAATAACCGTGCACAAGGCGGCACCAAGCGGATAGTAACCGGCTCAAGCCAGGGGTTGCAATCGGATTCGCGAAACCAATCCCTATACGATCCTTAGCCTGTGCCCATGAAGTTGATACGATCCCAAACCATTTCCAATCGGATTCAACTCCTCCATGTGCACGCAGTGTATGTCTGGCCTCAAGTTAGTGGTAACTATTTCTTGCGGGACCACCAACTTTCCACCCACATCTACAAGCATCTGCCAATCCTTTGCTTCCTGTGTAGTACTCCTTGACTTTGCGGCTCTCTTACTTTTCTCCGCCTCCTGCACAAACTGGATACCTTTTTTATGACTACCTTCTGCATTTACCTGCTGCCTCCTACTCTCAATTCCTGCTGCTAAGCATTTTAATACTTGGTTGTGACGCCACGTATAGCGACCCTGTGCCAAGCTAACTTTACAGCCAGATAGTATATGTCTCAATGTGGCTACACCTGAACATAGTGTGCATGACGGATCCCAATCTGTCCATATTCTCAGGTTATCTGGCAATGGGAGCACGTCGTACGTCGCTCCCAATAAAAACTTTAGCCTGTTAGACTCCATACTCCACAAATCCCTCCAAGTAACCCGTTTTCTCTCTACTCCCTCCCAATTCAACCACTGACCCTGCTTTGCTAGTGACACAGCTTTTACCTGTCTACTAGCTTCTTCTTGCCTGCGTATCTGCTCTATAACCAATCTCCTTTTCTCCTTCTGATCTGCCTTTCTCCACATTGGCTTCCCTGATGTACGCCCCAAGCCTCCCCGCCCAATCTGGACATTCCCCACTATCTCTCCATGCCTAAGGGCTGCCTCTGCCTCCTTCACTGCTACCTTTGGTTTCCACTTTCTCCCTTTGCTCGGGTTAGGAGCCAGTCCACTGACTATCCTGTCCTTGCTCCCCGTTAGCAACAGCTCTGTCCTAACCTTAGCACACTTAAATTCCTCTACCAGACTATTTATTGGCAGCTGCAGTATGCCCTTCCCATACAGAGCTACACTGCTTAGGCACCGTGGAACCCCTAACCACTTTTTAACGTATGAATTAACCACCCTTTCTAGCTTCTCTACTTTTGATAATGGTACTTCATACACCGACATGGGCCACATTACTCTAGGGAACAGTCCATATTTCAAACAAACTAAAACACTATACTACACTGACTAAAACACTATATTCAAACCCAAGTTATATTTTTCTAAGAATGCGAAGCAGCTGTTTTCCTTTTAAAGAACATGAAAAAATAAAAACCTATCCAAAGCTTGAGCATATATTTTATTAATTGATTAAAAACATACTGGAACAACTAGGAATCCTTTAATACAAGGTATGTTCGTTATTTTTGGGAAAAACAATTAAGTAACAGGAAAAATATAAGTAACAGGAATGACTGTAAGCTTAAGGACCATCCATAAATTACTGCCCAAACAGCATTGTTTTTCAATAGATCTTTGCTTTATGTATGTGTGATGTCCAAACCAATGCAAAATGCTTAGGCTACGTGGAAATCGTAAGACACACCACAATTTATTGGGATTTTATGCCCCCTTCAATGTATATTCACATCAAATTAAAACACCATTGTTTTATATGAGGAAAACTCTTTTTTTTTTTTCAATAGCTTTCACCTAAAGCGACCTTGGGACCCCAAACCTTGGAGCATGTGTGTGTCTTACTTACATACAAACTTTCTATGTGGGACTCTACTCGGAAAAGCATGAAATTTGGAGCTGCGTTTTCAGCCATGTCAGCCAAGCCTCGAAGCTCCCTCACAACTGTATTCCAAGAAATATCCACTACAAAATTTGCAATAAAACAACTACGGTCAATGACAAAAGCAACTCTCGCTTCCATCATTTTCAATGGAAGTATCAGTTAATCTCGATCAACCAATGAGCAAGAGGGTGACGCCCTGTGAGACAGCCCACCCCATTTGCATACCAGGCATAAATGTAAATGTAGGAGAAATAAATATCAAAAGGAGTGACAGTAAAGTTTTAATACAATACAAAATAAAGACAATCCAGTTTTATGTGTGATATATTTTTTTCACATGCTTTACGCCAGCTAAATAGCACTTTTTTATAGATATGCATACAAATTAAACAAAACAGGGAGAATTCTGCTCATTCCTGTCCTGTAACTAATACTCACTCTTCATTTAAGTAACAGGGCTGAGGTTTCATGTAAGTAACAGGACTGAGTTTTTAGCATAAAGTTAGCAAAAACATTTTACCAAAATTAATATTTTGAAAATAAACAAAAAAACATCTAAGACATAAACTGGGTAACAGAACAGTATGTTGAGATAGATTTGTCTTGGCTATAGTTCCATTATCATCAAGTCAGTGGAAAAGTAAAACAGAAAACTTACTTTTGGTCTTCCCATGTCCTTCAGATATTCCACATGAGTGGTACTGTGTTAAGGTAACAGGACTGAGTGAAAACCTTGGGACACGACTAAAAGCTACAATATTTCACATTACCAATTTTTTAAATGTATCTAAAGCAAATGTGGGATATAGAATTATACAAAAAACATAAAATTTTAATGTTTTAAATGATTTATTTTACATTTTTAATTCAATATTTATGTGGGACATGTTAATTTATAATAAAATGCAATTTACACCTATTTTACATCATATTTAAAGACATAATGTCCTGGGGACAGAAATGGCACCAATTTGGTAGAATGGCCCACATAGCAAGTAGTTAAATGCTTTATCATGGAAACAGCCAAAACAAGCTCTCCTACAACTCTGAGTTTGACAGACTGTAAGTTTTCCTCTAGCAGGAATATGAAAATACTCCGCCATGGAAGCAAATTAGTCTGCTAGCATGCTAAATTAGTTTGCTAATCGGACGATAATGCAAGTCTTTCTTCAAACTAACCTTTCTAACTAAGTTTAGAGAAAATATAGTTACATGGGCAACTGTGTTTGTAATGAACATTGTCAGTCGATTCACTGACACCTTAACTCCTAATATTTTTCCCTCCAGAGGGGGAAGAGGAAAAAAAAAAAAAAAAATCACCATATCAATTCACCGTCGTAGTGCTCCCAAGGTGTTACTACGCCTTTCATTGTAGTGCCATTTTCTATCTACATACAAAAAAAGTCAAGTTTCATTTTGAGTAACTACACTTTGGTTGTGTAATAAGTCAGGTAAGTGTATTTAAATGGGGAAAACAGGGAAGAGCATGGCCACTTCTAACTTCAGCCCTGTTTTTTACTCAATGCCATGCTACATTCCAACAAATTATCGCAGCGTGTCTGACTGCCTGATGGCATGCATAAAGGCCTGAGAGGTACATATCAACTCATTTCAGAACAGAGAAGAACACAGTTCATTATGGAAACATGGTGGACTCTTCCTTTACTTGTTTTTCAGTTGGTAACACTCCCATGAAAAACTAATAACTTAGATTTTTGCAAATGAATGGCACTTACTTGTTTAACAATGTCAACATTTTTTCATTTTTGATATCTGGTAACCTTATTGGTTTTTGTTTTGTCTTGTATTTTAAGTACATGCAGATTGTGAACTTAAGGCAGGCATCTGGTTACCAGTTTTTGTGTTTTTATTCTCTGGGATACAAAATAAACAAAAGAATGCTGTTTTGAAATGTCATTTTGTTTTTTTCTCTTTTTGTTTTTTTAGTAACGAAGGGCTTTGGAATTGTCAATATGTATCGAATCAAACCGAACCAGATCGAATCGTACCAAATCGGTGACTATTTTTTATTAATCGTCCCTGAATCGAGATCGAATCGGACCTTTTAGTGGGTAAAAGATTCACATCCCTAGATATTAGTATGGAGCCATGTTTTTAGATCATGAGATCAGTTAAGCTGCATTATTCACCACGAAGATAAAAATTCACCATAGATAAAAATAATTTAGCAGAATAAAAAGAGCATGCAGTTCTGTCACTGAACACGGAGCAAGTGGCCACACCAATGGCGATTACTTCCTTCAACCACTGCGCGCACATTGAAAATCCTACTTTATCCAGTCACATAGAAATAGAGATGGGAAATCCGGATCCTTCAAGGCAGGGGTGCTCACTACGTCGATCGCGATCTACCAGTCGATCGCGAAGGCAGTGCTGGTAGATCGCCTGTTGTCTAAATTTTTTTGTTAGGTTTAGAACGGCTACTGGAAAACTGCAGCAAAGAATGAGTCCTAGCTAGTTCGCTAACTTGTATCTAGCCCATACTGTTCATAAAAACTATGACAGTGACTGTCCCCGTGAAAAGCGAACTGAGAAATGTGAAGGAAAATAAAAATGCCGTTTACAGGGCAGCAGTCACTTCATTATGCGGAAAATGCATGAAAGAGATCGTTGATGTCGCAACCAAAAAGCCTGTTGTATTCGAGCGAGGTCTCTTCAAAGACGTCTGTTCCGTGCACAGTTGAAAGAGGCTTACTAACTATTCTGACCTCTTGCTACACACCGACGTGAGATGGCTTAGTAAGGGGAAATTCAGATATTTCGACAGCTCTGTCCGTTGATTAAGGAGTTTCTTCCTGTCACTAAACATGCGGAACACAAGCAACTTAATGACAATCGGTGGCTGCTAGACTTGGCGTTTGTAACTGATCTTACCAACTTGTTGAACGAACTTAATTTGGAGCTGCAAGGAAAAGACAAAAGCGTGGTCGACATGAGACATGATCAGCTCAGCTAATGCATTCAAACGAAAAATAAAATTGCTGTCCTCAAAGTTGCAGCGCTATGATTTGGGAAACTTCCGAAACCTCGCATTGGAGCTGGAGAAAGCGGGGAGGGCGGGTTCGCAAATTGTCAGTGTGCGCGCTACACACAGCAGCTCCGGACTATGCAACCCTGTCTGACTCCCTCCAGCGCAGGTCATCATCAGATTAATTAAGTCCTGGCAATAGATAATTACAAATGTATTAGAGTTGTGCTCTAAAGGTTCATTCGAAAGTAATACAAATGTATTATTATAATTGTGCTGTAAACGTCCATTATATCATAATACAATTGCATTAAAGTTGTGCTGTGAAGGTTTATGCATGGATGCATATATTTTAACTATGTTGTATGTGTAATACAACATGTATATCAATAAACTGCATAAAGGTACATATGAAACGCATACTGAGTGATTTATCATCATCATCTTCATCATCACCATCGTCGTCTTCATCATCATCATCCTCAGTATATCGCGGCAACATGGCCGTTTTAAAAGTAGCTCGCGAGCCAAAAATAAGTGAACACCCCTGCTTCAAGGGATTTGGATAATTTTGAGTCACTCAATGACATGAGTCGGGTTGTGCGAATCACTTCTCACATGAAAAATTGCCCGACATGAAAAAGCATGTACAGTTGTCGTTTTGGGTATTTTCTCCTACCATGTCTTTAGGTATATTTCACGAGTCACAACAATAAGCAGAATGTTAATAACCAGGTAATGAAAGTAGCCCAATAAGAGTTGGCAAATAACATGAACATGAATGTGCAACAAAAGGAAGAATTTGTGCAAATGAGGTAGAAATGTATTAAAGGAGAACTTCGGTGTAAAATGAAAATTGGCATGTTAAAACGTCATACTGAGTTGGTATGTGTACTGAGGAGCAAAATTGATTTAGCCTGTTGCATTCAGAGTTTAACTATTTTTTATAGTTTGACCCAGAAGGCTAACAATGGAAGTGGTAGGTGCCCTTAGACGAAGCATGACGACTACGCTATTTTTAAAGCATTAAAACAGCTCGAAGAAACTCCACATTCCATTGGTAGTACAACAAAGGCTCTGGCATTCAAAACGAACCACTGAGAATATTGTAAATGTACACAACGTTTATTTAAAAAGCTGTTCTTACATGCAGTCGTTTGCAGTTGTTTCTCGTTGCCGCCATGATGAAAGTCCAAACAAGTTGATTGTACTACCTCTCCTATTCTTCCTGCTGGTTCGTGTTCGTCAATCGACCTGTGCAGACTTTCATCATGGCGGCGACGAGAAACTACAGCAAGGTACTGCTTGTCAAAACTGTTTTATTAATAAATGTTGTGTACACTTACAAAGTTCTCAGTGCCTCGTTTTTAATGTCAGGGCCTTTGTTGTACTACCGATGGAGTGTGGAGTTTCTTCCAGCTGTTTTAATGGTTTAAAAATAGCGTAGCCGTCATGCTTCGTCTAAGGGCACCTACCACTTCCATTGTTAGCCTTCTGGGACAAACGATAAAAAATAGTTAAACTCTGAATGCAACAGGCTAAATCAATTTTGCTCCTCCTTACACATACCAACTCGGTATGATGTTTTAACATGCCAATTTTCATTTTACACCGAAGTTCTCCTTTAACACACAAAAAAATGTTTTTAAGCTAGGCCTATACTAGCCTCTGTACAAAGTATGTGAAATACTAGTGCAATGTATGAAAGTTGGCTAAGAATAATATGTTACACTTAGCTGATGCGACTTACAGATATTTACAGTGTTTCAGTTACAGTCCTTGGAGCAGTGTTGGGTTAGATGCCTTGCTCAAGGGCATCTCAACCATGGGTAGGGCGAGATTCGAACTGGCAACCTTCCGATTGCAAGACCAACTCCCTAACCACTAGGCCACAGCTGCCCTGATGTACAGTACTAACTGAATGATGAATAACGATGAATAACGTACAGTAGACTACACAGAACCATTTTAAATATAAAGGAATACTGTAAGGCTCCGGCCTGCCTGAGAGGTTCAGTTACCACAATAAAGGAATGTCCTAAGTAGTTGTGCAGCTGATAAAACACAGAGGATCGTAAAAGGCCAGTTGATGCATCGCCTCAGTCCACGAGAACCCACAGTAGATCTTTAACTTGTGTTATCTTAATTAGTTGTCCCGCACCCCACTGTGTCCTCATTGGGCTCTGCCAACAGATGGTGCGGGGGAACTCACCCTGATCTACGGCAGGGCAAGATATACAGGAATCAACCGTATATTATGTGTGGATAATGCTATGAGGTTTACATGTCATGTTTGGTCTCATTCTGATGGTCTCACTTCGAGTGGTATAATGGTCTCAGTCCTGCAACTATATCTAATCGATTTAATAAAGATCTGAAACCCTTGGCCTCACAGTCCCTGGGATCACGAGTGACCGCCTTCAGAGTCCGACACCCTGCTCCACAGGTGATCCATCTCAAGGCCTGACATTTGGTATCTGATGAGAAAAACACCCTTTGTGTCAACTGGGTACTTAAGGGGAGATAGACAAAGAAGCCTATTGAGTTTTTCTGTATCCAGATCTCCCGCAGCCCTTTTGCTGTGTAGTCATCTTCTGAGCAACCAGGTATGATCCTCTGACTGTTTATGTTTTCTCTTATGTTTTCCTTAATCTAGTGATAGCCTTAGCATACTCATTGTTTTCTCTGTATGTGTAACTTTGTAACCCGGACTGGTAAACTTGTACCTGACTAATAAATTGTCATTATTGCTATATTCCACTTTTGTCTCTCGTTAACATATTATCTTGCTTAAGTAGACTTTTGGGTAACGGCGTTCCCATAATGCCTGGCTGGGATTAGGCGCATACTCAGGCAGACGATACTTTCCTGCCCTGAGTCCCTAGCCTAATCACCTAGGTTTGGACCACGTCATGTAGAACTGTCATTCTTTAGCGGGGGTAACTTCTGTCTTATGTTAGATTAGTACTACCACGTGCTGCTGTATCAGCCGACCCAGCACCTCTGGGGAAGGAAAGCGACGACATAAGCAGAGATATAAGCACCTATGATAGCTGCATGACCGCTGGCACTCTCTAGACTAGCTCCATATTATGCTCGTGGTGTAGCCAGAATATAAATCGGCCGTTGGCACGACCTAAGCGACGCTATCCCCGGTTGAACCCAAGTAATACATAGTAGGAGAGACACTCATGTAACTAGAATGCCTTCGGTTGACTTAACGCTCACTCACAAGTCAACTTATGTACTATCTGGATAGATTAGGGTGGGACCTTTCGGCTGAGCTCCCGTAAGTGGACATAGAGACTTTAGAGATAGGAACAATGATTGCTTTATTGACATGCTCTGTTACGACAGCTGGAAGCTTCGCAGCGAACTCCCTCGCTCTCCACTTCCTGTTCCGCCGTTGGTTCCGGAAAGTGACGTCCTTACAATACCAAAGAGTAACAACTACAATTACAGACACCCCAACCTGCAGAATCCCCCACCCCAAAGAAAAAAGTAATCTAGAAATAAAACTTTATTATATAACATTAAAGGAGAAATTCAGTGTAAAATTGGCATGTTAAAACATCATACCGAGTTGGTATGTTTGCTGAGCAAAATTGAGCTAGCCTGTTTTTAGAACTTCACTATTTTTTACCGTTTGGCCCACAGACAATAGAATAGAATGGACCGTGGGGTGGCGTTGTTTTCAATGGGAGCCGTTAAAGCAAGATTCTGAAATTTTTAATTGCCGTTAAAGCAAGATTCTGAAATTTTTAATTGGTCACCAGGCAACTGCGCAAGCGTGTGGTGACGTATGGTCACGTCGGCCAACGAACCCGTATACGATAAATTGAGTGGTAGATGCTCAATCACAAATCAGACAGCGTACGATAATTTTCTTAAGTATTTTTCTATCCGTTAAAGCTGTAATTACTTACTGGACTGATAGGCTAATATTGTACGTGGGGAGGCTAATATTGTACGTGGGGACTTTATTCTTTGTCAAGTAACTCTGGTTCCAGCCAGTCTTGCAAGCCAGCATGTCAAGGGAGCTAGCTAGTTAGCATGTACATACCAAGCTATAGCGTGTAGCTTACCTTAGCCACCTTCCTCAATTCACTTGCATCAAATAGTAAAATCCATAAAGATAGCGATTCCGCTTATAAATACCAATTTCTAAGCTTATTTTTTGAGAACTGCTGATGTAAATGTTTCCCCAACATGAATATAAAAGTAAACGGGCATGACTACGGCTACGGCTTGTTATCCAAACAGTACGGTAAATTTTCTCCTGTGCGACAGAAACTCACTGGCTGTCGTATGGTTTGTGACGTCATTTTTAGCATAATTTTTGATAAATGTTTCTTACAAAGCAATAACATGTCAGATTTCCGATCGAAGCAAATATGTTTTGCTGTGTCCTCTCCGGTTTACACAAAGGTACAGAGTGCTTCTCATGTAAAATTATTTGATTTCAAAATGATGTTAAAATTACTGGAAATTAACGGAATGCTAAAGGCTATTCGGCCCTTTCCAGGTTGAGATTTCCCCATGGGTGCTTCAACTTCCGCCTATGCTCCTACCCCCTTGGTTTGGCCCAGATAGCTAGCAATAGAAGTGCTAGGTACCCTTCTTGGGAGCATGAAGATTACGCTATTTTTAAACCATTAAAAACAGCTGGAAGAAACTCCACACTCCGTCGGTAGTATAATAAAGGCCCTGGCAGTCAAAACAAGGCCCTGAGGACTTTGTAAGTGTACACGTTTATAAAAAAAAAAAAACAACAGTTCTTACATGCATTGTTTCTCGTCCCTGCCATGATGAAAATCCAAACAGGCCAATTGTACTACCTCTCCTCCTATTCTTCCCGCTGGTTCGTGTTTGTCAATCGAGTTATCTGAACTGTCCTCATGACGGCGATAAGAAACAACTGCAAACTACTACATGTAAGAATTGTTTTCTTAATAAATGTTGTGTTTAAAATGTTTCAATGGGGTACACTACAAAAGAATATTTAATTTTTTGTATTATTTTCTTTTGTTATGGTCACAGGCTATCTTTAATGTAAACATCAAACTACTCTGCATGCCCGTCATTAAGTATTAATTCACACAGCATGACAACAATGGCAGTCATAAATCAACATGGAGAACTCGTGCCCATGTACGAGACCGCCATTGTATGCAGGGGATTCACCCAGCTAAGCTTGTGCAAGGCCGCCAGCAAGTAGGGATCCAGGAGTCAAGCCACAGGCTAACCACAAGCAGGGAGCCTCAACTCAAGCCACAAAGTGAAGCCATGAGCCAACCGCAAGCAGGGATCCACGAGTGGCTGTGAGTTGGGATCCACGGATAGTCAAGCACTCCACGGATAGTCAAGCACTCACACACTTAGCAGAGAAGGGAAATTCTCGGATCCTTGTTGGATCCTTACAGTCAAGTCGGGTAAATTAAGTTTTGTTTCTCTGCCGACCGAGTGAGTGACTGGCTGAATGCCTATGCTTGCACTGCTTGCTTGGATCCACCAGTGGCGCTAAGTGACAAGTCGCGTACGTTTCATTTCTCTGCCAAATGAGATGCAAGATGTTTGAATTGTGCCATTTATTGGTGGTATATCAATCAAATGCCGTAGAACTCAACTGACTCAACTCAACTTACATAGATGTCTAGATCCATGGTTCTTGAGTGATATTAGAGATCCGGATAAATAACCCGACTGCCGAGTTTTTTACACCTCTACATAGCCTAGAAAACGACGTAATCTATGGCTGGATCTGAAATCACTCATTTACCACAAGTGTACAATGTAGTAAATCAACCAATGTAACTGACACAAGATTAGAAGTAAAAAAGTAAATGTTCTGGCGAGACACTAAAAGAAATAATGACATCATGGTGCAAACCATCATGGGACTGCGTAGTTGTAGATATTTTGGTTAAAAGAGGAAATCGCAAGAAAAGTAGGCTACGTTTCTCATTCAATTTTACTATGGATGTCCATTTTCTCACAACGATTGACATTTAGGGTAAATGATTAGTAACGTTACGTAGCCTCATGTTTCAATAGCAAGCTAACAAGCCTCACGGCCACCTTCACCCACAGGTAAACAAGCCAGATAAACTGATTAGTGGTACTTTACCAAGGCAACTCGTACGCATCAGTCAACCCCTTGGTAGCGATGCCGTCTTTCTTTGAACATAACACTTCATTGTCTTCTGTGTTTGTATTACAGCTTTTGTCCACGTCCATCACAAATTGTGTTTCACGAGCGATAGTTATTCCCGCCGTTTGCCAGTGAAAACTTCAACATGGCCACCATGCGACCCTTTTCAAAATAAAAGTATAAACATGTGATCAGTTTTTTTTACGGAGTCCTAACAGTGACAAGGGGAAAGAACAAATTCTGGTGCGCACAGTTTCCGGTGTTCACCAGTGTGAATCACCAAGGAATTGCAGTTTTGTTTCGCTTTATTCACACGATTCGAAGCGCTTTATTAATACGCTTCCAAGCGCACGTAGGGCATTGCATTCTTATTTGGGCTGCCTTCACGTTTTGACTGCGACTTTTATTATGAATTTGAGCACCCAGCTGCAGACGTATGGTGTGAAAAGCATAGACATACTGTCGGTACCAGAAAGTTGGAATCTGCCAGATAGTTTGACTTTTAGGAAACGGAAATACGTCAGGGGTCCTTTCTGAAATATTTGAAGTGTCGCGCTAAATGCGATGACGATTGTCGTGGAATAATGAAAACCCAGGACCACGAACAAATATAAATGTAAGTATCTGTCTCACAACTAAAGTTTTAAAATGTTTTATTGGAATGTTGTTGATGTGTCTTTTATACGCGTGTGTCATATTCCTCTGTTATTGTGGTGTAACGAAATAAATTGCCGTAGTTCTAGCTAACTAGCTGCTTAGCAAGCCATGTTCCTCCAATCACTTGTATAAGGCATACCATTAATGAATTATGTTTCCTGGCACTTTTTTCGTGTAATGTTACAAATAATCATGCCTTAATTATGTATTATTTAAGCACGTTTTGCACATACACACGTTTAATTTCTCCACCATGTTTAGATGGGACGCATAGTGTATTATAAATTAAGTAGGCTATTTGTTGTAGCTCAGCTGTTATTGATTTGGCTCTCATCGCGGTTCAAGTATTTGTGCATTTATGCCTCTTCCTTTTTTCAACGAGTAGCTTCGTAGTCCAGCTATGCATGCAGTAACATGAGTGGAAGTCATGCAAGCCATAGATAGGTAGCTAGGAAGATGTTGCCTTCACTTGCTCTGCCAAAAATTAGATTTTTTGATCTATGAAACTGTACGTGCTTAAATGCATGTGTACATTTGCCTAATGTTTCCAGTCCCTTTATAAACATGTATGCATAAATCATTTTTCGTTTTGCTGTTGCAGTTGCTCCTTGCTCTGGAAGCTATTGTGTGAAGACGTAATTATGTGGTATGTTTTTTTCTCTTTTGTGTTCTCCGTTCCCGATTGTCAGTGGTAGTTTGTGAAATTGTATAGTAAGACCAATCTTATTGCATTTACGCTGTATTCACAAATCATGAGTTAGGTTGTTGTAGCTGTGCATTCAAGAGTAGGCAGTGCAAGTTTTCACCTGTTGTATCCAGTTAGCATGGCTGTAGGTGTACTGGCAGCAAGCTAGTTAGATAGCAAACTGTCTTGCCACTACCAGACTTGTTGTGACAGATGTGTAGATATTTGTGGCAGTTGTTAAACGAATCTGGTTAATTTTTAAGTTATCTGGTTACCTGGGTTGTTTGACGAGTGGAAAGGTGCCTGGCTTGCTCCTGATATACAGGTTGGCTTAAAAAACTGAACCACATGTAAAGGGTTATATTTCCTAAATCTGTGAGGCTACCATACTTGGATACCATGAAATTGAAGCACACTCAGTTCATTTAAAGGGTTATATTTCCTAAATCTGTGAGGCTACCATACTTGGATACCATGAAATTGAAGCACACTCAGTTCTCTTTATAGTGATATCATGGTTTATGACCACACCGGCAATGGCATAACTATAAAGTTTCTAATGGCTTTTTATTTAATAACATGATCATTTTACTAGTTTTCCAACTCACCTCATCACTGAAGATGACTTAAAAAGGTATTAGTGGTTTAAGTTTCTCCCACAAAGCTGAGAATGGGATGACTAAATATAAGTGATGACTAAGCAAACTGAGGGCACGAACAGTCTTTACCTCCGACTTGGGAGGAAAACTTGAACTTTTAATTTGAAAATTAGGTTGTATGTGGCTCACATGCCAGGAGGGTTATTCAACTACTGCAATTTTGTTTCATGGTAAAGATGTTGTCAGAGATGGAGGACACATTAGACTTGGGTTATTTCTCTGTCTTTCTTCTTTTTTTGTGACAGTGTGGCAGTTTGTGTGTGTATGTATTTCTCTGTCAGTTCTGAGTTAACTTTGCTTGCCTCTATTTACAGATGTGAAAAATTTGGTTGCTTCATGTGAGCTCCTCATGGCAAGCAGGCTGTCAAGTAAGGAAATGGGATGAAAGAATGTTGGACTGTCCCTTCTAAGGTCTAGTAGTTGTCAACACAAGGACTTCCCACCCCCCGCACACATACAGCACACAGTATTGCTGCCCGCCTCATGCCACCTCCCTTCATCCCCCCCTACACACACAGCACAGAAGTCACAGCCCTCACGGCTCAAGCCCCCCTCCCACACGCACACAGCACATATCGTTGCTCCCCAGCCCTCTCCACACACGTTTGTCCAACCCCACCTCAGCGCTGTCAGCTGCACACGCAGTGCAACCCCCAACCCACAACCCGTCATCTGCCACCACAGCCAGTCCTTCCTCCTAACCATAACTGCACTTTATGCACTTTATCCCACCCCCCTTCACCTTTTTTCTACCTCTGCCCTTCTTATGGTAGTCATCCCCCCCAAATGCATTCTACGCACTTTACTCCCCACTCCCCATGCACAGTCTAGACTCACAATCAACAGTTTCACTGCATGTCCTACTACCCAGTATGTCTATGCATGTGACAAATAAAACTCCTTGTATCCTTGCAGTATCTCACACAGATGAGTACACCCTTCACATTTCAGCAAAAATGTGTTATATTTTCTCAAGGGACAATACTACACAAATGAAACTTGGATATGTTTTTGAGTCAGTGTAATGCTTGTGCAGCAGTATAGATTTTCTGCCCTACTGAACCGTGGTAATTCATCCTGTTTGTTGTTTTTGTTTGTGATGTGTCTAGGCTGTAATGTAAAGCAATAGTGGTATGTGGTGTCTTACCAAACTTGGGTTATTTCTCTGTCTTTCTTCTCATTTTGTGACAGTGTGGCAGTTTGTGTGTGTATGTATTTCTCAGTCACTTTTAAGTCAACTTTGCTTGTCTTTATTTACAGATGTGGAAGGTTGGGTTGCTTCATGTCAGCAGTGTCAATGGTATACTTTAAAAAACTGTGCAAGGCTCCTGAGAAGTAAGAAGGCTCCAGAGGGCAGAGACTCTTCTGGCACAAGGTTGAACCAGGAAGATTACAGACCAGGGGCAAGATTTTGATGATGTCAAAGAGGGGATGGGGTCCTCATGGCATGCAGGCTGTCAAGTTAGGAAATGGAATGAAGGAACGTTAGACTGGCCCTTTCAAGGTTGTGTCATTGTCAAGGAAAGGAGTGGCTACTGTGGTTGATAGTGCAGGACATTCCAGGCGTCATCAAAAAGTAAATGTTCGCCATTTGAAGCTGTACTTTCAACATTACTTAACAAGCCAATCTGACCTTTATTTTTGTGCTTTAGGCATTCAGCAGTCTGGCATTGTTGTAAAGGAGAAGGTACTTTTATAAAGGTCTACTGTTACTCTTTTCATCTGTTGGGTCCCTTTTCTACTTATCTTATACTCTGTCTTTGCATAGTCCTCAAGTCTGGAGGCCACTTTTCCTGTAGACCCTAATGAGAAGGCACTACTGCAGCAGATATCGGAGGCAGACCACAACAAGGATAGTGTTATGGAAGTAGTAGAGCCACGTTCAGAGACTTGGCCAGCATCTTGAGTCCAAAGTTTAGCGGGCTGACCGGTAGGTGTTGTCTTGGCAGGGTTGGGTTAGGGACATAGGCAGTGCACACGTGATTTATTTATTTTTAATGTCACTACCATGTCATTGATGTCAGCACATCATACTGTCACTCAGTGCATCTTAATACTTGGAAAAAAGAAAAAAAGAGGACAGATGGGTGTTTGAGACTGGGGTTGAAGATTACAGGATGGTCATAGACTACCAGGCAATTTTTTTGTTTGTTTGTTTTTATGTCATTACCATGTCATTGTTACCAGCTCATCTTAATGTTTCAATTTCTGTGTTTTTCAAAAATAAACACATGATATTTTAATGCCACTGCTGTGTCACTGTTCTTTGCATCTTGATATGTAAAAAAAGGTAACGTAAACGATTCAGCTGTCTCCCTTTTAACATAACTCCTGCAGGGACTGATGAAAATCTGGTGCTTTCGAATTATTACAAGGTTAAAAAGTAATGCCTTGTCAAATGGGCTTTTAAAATGTAGAGGACTGACTATTTGTAGTATGCTAGCACATATATTAACCATATCTGCATGGTGTATTATTCTGTTCTCGTCCGGCTACATAACAAGACGCACTGGGAGCAAAGGTACGTTACGTCTGGCAAATAAATAAATGAACTCACGCATATTTAAATGGTGAAAACAGCACAGCAGAGTGTCTGGTAATGGCTAACTTTTCGCTGCTAATCACACACTTACGTGAGGGCAACTTGCACTAGCAGCTAAGGAGGTTTTGCCTAAAGCCTGTAAAGAGGCGTTTTCAATAACATTCGGTAAATAAGTCCGACATGTTTTAACTTGTTATTTTGTTAGTATTCCTATGGTTCAGTTCCAAATTTGAGCACATTAGTGTTTGGTAATGGCTAATATTTCGCTGCTAATCACATACTTCGCTTACATGAGGCTAACTTGCACTTGTTTTATGTTAGCAGCTTAGGAGGTTTAACCTAAAGCCTGTAGAGAGGCGTTTTCAATAACTTTTGGTTCATAAGTCCGATGTGTTTTAACCTGTTATTTTGTTATTATTCCTACTGTGTAGTTTTAAACTTGAGCCAATACTGTATTACTAAGAAAAAAATACGATTGTTTAATGAACAGGAGTTGAAGTGGCTATCACAGAAAACGTAAGGACCACCGGTGGACAGTTGACGTATTTCAACCAATCACATTACTTAAATCATTTTGACGTATTTCCGTTTCCTAAAAGTCAAACTATCTGGCAGATTCCAACTTTCTGGTACCGACACATACTATACAGTATATTATGTCTATGGTGTGAAGCTCATAGACAGTAGAAGAGAATGGACTGAGGGAGGGCGTCGTTTTCAATGGGAGCCGTTGAAGCACGATTTTGAGATTTTTAATTGGTCACAAGGCAACTGCGCAAGCGCGGGGTGACGTACGGTCACGTCGGCCAGCGAACCCAAATACTATAAATTGAGTGGTAGATGCTCAATCACAAATCATACAGCGTACGATAATTTTCTTAATAAGTATTCTTCTACCGTTATAGCTGCGATCACTTAGTGGAATGGGGAGCTAATATTGTATGTGGGGACTTGATTCTTCGTCAACTAACTTTGGTTCCAGGCAGTCTTGCAAGCCAGCATGTCAAGGGAGCTAGCTAGTTAGCATGTAAACTACAAGCTATAGCGTGTAGCTTAGCTTAGCAGTCTTTCTCAATTCACTTGCATTGAATAGTAAAATCCATAAAGATAGCGATCCTGCTTACAAACAAATACCAAGGTCTACGCTTATTTTTCGGGAAATAGTGATGTAAATGTTTCCCCAACATGAATAGAAAAGTAAACGAGCATGACTGTGGCTACAGCTTGTTATCCACAACCAGTACGGTAAATTTTCTCCTGTGCGACAGAAACTCACTAGCCGTCGCATGATTTATGGCGTCATTTTTAGCATAATTTCAGATAAACGTTTCTTACAAGGCAATAACATGACAGATTTCTGATCGAAGCAAATATGTTTTGCTGTGCCCTCCCCGGTTTACAACAATGCCAATATCAAGGTACGGATGGCTTCTCATGTAAAGTTGTTTGATTTCAAAGTGACGCTAAAATGAATGGAAGTCAACGGAATGCTACATGCTATTGGTCATTTTCCGGGTTGAGATTTCCCCATGGGTGCTTCAACTTCCGGATATATTCCTACCCATAGACATACTCTATGTTCCTACCCCCTTGGTGAAGCCATAGACATACTATAGTATACTACTGTATAGTATGTCTATGGGTGAAGCTCCACGAGAAGTGGAGCTAGGAGCGACGGATATCCGGTGGATCCAATTGAAGTGTAGGAACGGAAATCCGGTGAAGTTTGTAGTTTTTTGTACCTTTAAATGTCTTTTTGTACCAGGAATACGGAAGGTTTTGTTATATATATTTTTTTAATAATATATAACAGTGCGACTTAGATTCCACTTTGGACCTACATGCGTTACATGCAAACCATAGGCTACGTTTGTTTACTTTTCAACACGTAGATTATGTGAGTACTTTTAAGTAATAGACCTACAATTGTGACACTTGTGACACTGACACTTGTTATTTTTGGGATTTGGGAACGCTACAGCCGTGAATTATTTATACAGTGTATAGAAAAATCTTGTCTGCTAAAATATCTAACCTCACAGACAAGCTGCTCATACATACAGTACGTTAGCCATAATCAGAAGTGCTGACATAGATCCATCAGTTGCCTAATGCTTTGAAATTAGTATGTAAACAGGCAATATTATCAGCTCAATGCTCAATTGTAATCATGGCTTTCTTTCTAATATCAGCAAAACGAAAACATGAATGTATCAGATTATCATACTTATTTTTACAGAGTATTTTAAAAGGGATCAATCTATTCAGCACTATGCCTACCTAGTATAGTATTTATGGAATCCCATAATAAGGTACGGCTATATAAAACTTGTTGGGCTGGAAAAACTAAAAATTGTGCCCCCTCAATATGGGGGTCTAATCTACTCAGCAGACAGCCTAGAATCACATTCTGAAAGAAAAAGTGGGGAATTATCGTCCGCGTGGCGCACAGGCCCTAATAACCGTTCACCTATTAAATCCCATATTAACATATGGCTATATAAAACTTGTTGGGCTGGAAAAACTAAAAATTGTGCCCCTTCAATATAGGGATCTAATCTACTCAGCAGACAGCCTAGAATCACATTCTGAAAGAAAAAGTGGGGAATTATCGTCCGCGTGGCGCACAGGCCCTAATAACCGTTCACCTATTAAATCCCATATTAACATATGGCTATATAAAACTTGTTGGGCTGGAAAAACTAAAAATTGTGCCCCTTCAATATAGGGGTCTAATCTACTCAGCAGACAGCCTAGAATCACATTCTGAAAGAAAAAGTGGGGAATTATCGTCCGCGTGGCGCACAGGCCCTAATAACCGTTCACCTATTAAATCCCATATTAACATATGGCTATATAAAACTTGTTGGGCTGGAAAAACTAAAAATTGTGCCCCTTCAATATAGGGGTCTAATCTACTCAGCAGACAGCCTAGAATCACATTCTGAAAGAAAAAGTGGGGAATTATCGTCCGCGTGGCGCACAGGCCCTAATAACCGTTCACCTATTAAATCCCATATTAACATATGGCTATATAAAACTTGTTGGGCTGGAAAAACTAAAAATTGTGCCCCTTCAATATAGGGGTCTAATCTACTCAGCAGACAGCCTAGAATCACATTCTGAAAGAAAAAGTGGGGAATTATCGTCCGCGTGGCGCACAGGCCCTAATAACCGTTCACCTATGAAATCCCATATTAACATATGGCTATATAAAACTTGTTGGGCTGGAAAAACTAAAAATTGTGCCCCTTCAATATAGGGGTCTAATCTACTGAGCAGACAGCCTAGAATCACATTCTGAAAGAAAAAGTGGGGAATTATCGTCCGCGTGGCGCACAGGGCCTAATAACCGTTCACCTATTAAATCCCATATTAACATATGGCTATATAAAACTTGTTGGGCTGGAAAAACTAAAAATTGTGCCCCCTCAATATAGGGGTCTAATCTACTCAGCAGACAGCCTAGAATCACATTCTGAAAGAAAAAGTGGGGAATTATCGTCCGTGTGGCGTACAGGGCCTAATAACCCTTCACCTATTAAATCCCATAATAATGTATTATTGAATAATGTATGGCTATCGGGCTGAAAACCCTAAAAATTGTGCCCCCTCAACAAAACATTACAACAACAACAACACACAATATGTAGGACAAAACTTTAAATTCTTTTATTTGCAATTAAAAGTGAAACAATGGCTTACTCTACACCTGTGGTTACAAATGGGATTACAAATTACAAAGACAGAAAGCTGATGGAAAGACTGAAGTACCAATATACCAATATAACTACTACATTCCCAGATCGTGAAGGATTGTTCTCCGCATTTCCGCCGATTTGCCAGTGATATTATTTATACCTGAAATCACCTTTTTTGCAAACAGACAAACATACAACCCACAACTACTACCATCGTCCTGTCTGACAAATTCTATGCACTTGCTGACATGTGTAACAACAAATTTAACATTTATAACTTGGCCATGCAATGCAATGTACTGGCAGACTAAATATCTCTGCAAACAATTAATATGTTCTGTAGTACTGAGGTTAATTGTATATAATGAATCCATTACATCAACATGTAGCCTATGTACATGACTCCATCTACTTGTTTTGCTGTCCCCATGTACATTACAATACAATTCCAATGATCACCAGTATTTACAGGAATGACAGCTGTATCATAATTCCACCAGTTTCTAGCATTCTTTGGTATGGAAGGCATCCAATCATAATTACTGATGTATAAACTCTGTGATACAAATGTTGCTGGCACCCCAAGAACTCTATCATTTCCTACCTCACTAATGAATCCAGCAATGTAATTATCAATAATACCATCATTTAACCACGCTGAACAATCTGTTAAACACTGCAAGTCCTCCTCACTTATTTTCACCCCTTTCAAAGTAGTGTAACACCACTGTGTACCACCACTGGTGACCTTGCAGGATGCAGTGCAAATGCGATCCACTGTGTACACATTTAAATCTAACACAGTTTCCTCAGAATTTCTGTTGAATAACAGCCACCAAGCCAACAAGTTGCTCCCATGTGACAACATGTTGCGCATCAACTCCAATGCACCACTGGCCAGTATTCCTGTCTAACCTAATGAACATGAAATACGGCAACAAATCTAGACACAGTATTACACCACAAAGCTTGAAGATGTGTCTTTTAAAGATTGTGCATAATGATACACTGTCTTCCAAAGTGCCAGATGGACTATCGATAGCTATAATTCAATTTTGAGGTAAATGGCTTATAAACCTCTCCTCTTTGACACAATGATAACCACAATATCTACATATAACTTCTTCAGTCTCCACTGCACAACATACAAGATTTATGTTTTGTAGATCTTGCACTGTTCTAATCACTAAATTTGAACAGCACTTTACCTTAGCCACAGGACTATATGAACACTGGCCACAAGATATTATATGTATAATTTGCACCTGAAAAGCATATTTGTGGCTTTGATTGTGTCGCAAAGAGCATGTTCAATTGCCTAATCCCTCCTTCATAATCTAAAGGCATACCACACTCAGTTAAAGCCTCTGTACTCCAACTCTTAAGTGCCCTTTGAGTTTCTAAAAGACTAGTTGAATGAGTCATCTGATTTGCTTTACCTAAGTCTGTCAATAATCTATTATATGCTGCACATAATGAAAACAATAGCTTAAAATGGCAGACAATAACTTTAGTTGAAAGGGCCACTTCATTATTGGCACTGTCACATTGCCCATCAGCACTCTGAGACGTTTCACTATACTCCTGACTATCATGTTTCTCAAAAATGTATACTACCCCACTTTTGTCAACACTGACAGATTTCTGGTTATGTGTGGCTATTGTCATATCATCCACCTTTGTACACATAATGTTGTCGTATAGTACTGTCCAATAATGCCCATGATTAGCCTTACCGCGATGGCATATTACCGATTTCTTCCTGTACCTCACTGGCCTATTTTGACTCGATAGTAATGACATCGCAACAGGAAATAGACTTGCGTATAACTGACTTCATTTCAGCTCTTGGTAAAGTCACAATTAAAATATGTGGCGTTTTTTCAATCACTACCCCAGAGTTAATACAAATATTTCATAACCTTTCACTGAAATACTCCTTCATTTTAAACTGCAAAAGTTCCTCAACATCACCTGCTTGATGAATATTCACAACAACAACACTGGAAAACCTTAAGTCCTTGCAGGCATCACACTGATAACTGGTTCTAAATTTAAGCTTATTGTCTAAACCTAGGTCTCCACACCAGGCTACAGTTGGATGCACTAAATCCATTGGGTCGTTTTGTTTTTGAAATTCTAACTGTGGAAAAACATTTGATAGGTCCTCAAGCACTGGGATTATCTCTGACATTCGCACCACACTACTTTTATGCATTGCAATATTACTAAGAAAATTTGCATATGACCATGGAATGTTTTTATAGGTTGGATTTTCTGTATGCCTAACCACTGCCTTCCTAAAGCATTCCACGTGCAAAAGTGACTGTGTCAAAGCATTAAACCAACAATTGTTTGCTTTATTTTCAAACTTATTAGTTGTCAATGGCTCATTGTTTGGCAAGAGAAAGTGACGACACGCCCCTTTTCAGTAGTGCACCTCTTGAGTTTTTTGCAGTGTGACTGAGAAACTTTAAGGGGATGCAGAACTGATAGAATTAAACCTGCTACGTTATCTCCGTCAAGTTTTGAAACATATAGCAATTTTCTGTTGCGAGTCTACGCGGAATTGTCTGTTGTTGGTATGATGATATGGCAAACATTCATATCACGTTTTGATCAGAGCTGCATTACTATTAGGCTACAGTGCACTGCACTTGTCTAAAATGTGGCATTTAATTATGCATGCAAAACATGTTATTGTAATCTAAAATCTATTAGAAAAGAAGAGTAATTGTGTATTTTAAGACAGAAAGAATTATGTAGCATAATGTAAAAAATACTATAGCAGTGCTTGTTTGCCCAGCTTCTTGAATAACAATGAGGTGATAATATTCTGGGAGGCGGGAGTGTAAGTCTGTAATGTGTAAAATTTCAGGAATGTGATAAACTTTTGTGTAGACATAACTACTGGAAATTGGTAAAGCTTTCAATAACACTTTGAAGCCACCGTTGCTTTGCATTTTGCAACTGTAAAATAACTAGTGAAAATTCCCAAGCTACTGAAGCATTTTATGTGCAAATCAACACATACAATTTACAGAACAGTAACTGTAAATTATCATAGTGAATGGCTTAGGGGAAGGTCATAAGAAATATAACTAAGTACGTATTAGTTATTATACTGTACACTGTAACTGATTACTAGCCACAGCAATCACCTTAAAAAAATACTCTAACAGCATTATAACTCTGAACAGTAGGAGGACTAGAAGGACTTTGCTCTTAGCTCGTGCTGGTTCTTCTTCTCATCATTATGAACAAGGAAACCAAACTGAGATTTGGCCACATTGGTTTTAATAGCTTATAGAATGGCCTACATCCCCTCAGCAATAAGAGTCTTTAGTTAGCTGTAGAAAACTTTAAAAATGCGGGCAAATTTATAGGAATGACAGTTCATTATTCAATCCATGCTGATCAGAGCTGCATTACTATTAGGCTACAGTGCACTGCACTGTAATTGTGGCATTTAATTATGCATGCAAAACATGTTATTGTAATCTAAAAATTTATTACAAAAGAAGAGTAATTGTGTATTCTAAGACAGGAAGAATTATGTACCATACTGTAAAAAATACTAAAAACTGTAGTGCTTGTTTGCCCAGCTGATGCTGATCTTGAATTACAATGAGGTGATAATATTCTGTGAGGCAGGAGTGTAAGTCTGTAATGTGTGAAATGTCAGGAATGTGATAAACTTTTGTGAAGACATAACTACTGCAAATTGGTAAAGCTTTCAATAACACTTACAACTTTGCAACAATTTTGCAACTGGAAAATAACTGGTGATTTTCAATTACATGTAGGCCTATGCCTAAAACCAAGAAGAGCCACCAGATATTCAGTGGACATTATTGAGGCTATCCAAAATGACGACAGGGACTTAAAACTGTCCTCGGATTCAGAATCAAGTGAGGAGTATGGAAGTATCAGTAAAGTGGGAAAGGACAATAAAGTAGCTTACACAACCACCGCCATACTGTTGATGCCCCCATCCCAAAAGTAATTTCACAACTGTATGTGTTTTGATAGAAATGCATGATGGCAGTAGAATCGGTAGGTTTAGCTATTCTTCACATTATACATTGACTGATAACCGTGAGTATGAAATGGGTGAAGTAGATATTTGTAAAATCATTACTTGATGTACTTGTTTTAAGTCGTTGGGAAGGCTTTCTTTTGATATGCGTGAAATGTCTATGGGTTCGCAAGTAATGTCAACGAGAGTAATGGCTGTGTAGAGTTCTAATATGAGAGACTTTGGTTATTAAAAAAAAAACTCGCCGATAGCGCAAAAATAAGCAGGTCTCGTTGTAAAGCCCTGGCCTACTGTTCTACTGTTTCGTTTGGTATAAATGCCATCTCGATGTACCGTTCCAGAGGAATTCAACAGAGAAGAATGTGTGTAGGCTACATTTTCACGCACTTTGCAGGCGTTGGGCAAATAGGGTTAAATGATCCGCATATTCGGATCAAAACTCAACACTGTCCTTCCGTTAGAAGTCCCGCCACTAGTGAAAATGCAAACTCTTAATCTGACACAAAAATGTGGGAATTCGTTGGCCTGAGCCGATACCCGGAAGTAAACCGGAAACGTTATTTGGGCTTATTTGGGCTACAATAACGCAGCTAAAGTCATACCATAGACATACTATATATAGTATGTCTATGAAGTCATACGATTCACCGGATATTCGTTGCTCCTAGCTCCACTTCCTGTGGAGCTTTACCCCATACGTCTGCAGCTGGATTCCACTCCGCAACACTTCAACATTTTTTTGCCTAGTTCCAGGCCAAATCGTCTCAGTAGTTTATCTTTGAGGTGTAGCTCATATAAAGTTACTACATAGCTCAGCATTCTGGGACGTTGTGTTAAATGTAAATAAAAAATAATCACTATAATTCTCCAATCATACAAGCAATAGAATAGTCCAAGGACAACCTATCTGTTATTAAAACTGGATTTGTTTTATTGTTGTATGGGATATTTATGGTCATTTCAAATTTAAGGCCAGCAACAGGTCTCAAAAAAGTTGGGCAGTGTCAATAAAAGGTGTAAGAGTAAGACTAAAGGAAAAACAACAGAGGACACATGAGTTTGTATAAAAAAGGGCTGTCTTTATTGTCCTTAACATGATTTCAGCAGCCCAACTAGTGTCTTCTTCATGGTGTTTTCCTTTTTATTACGCTTAAAATGTGACAGATCTGGACAGCACACTGCCCATTTTAGCATCTAGTTTCCCTTATGACAGAGCCACACTGTTGGAATTTTGTATAGAATTTTGTTTGCCCTCATTATCTGGTAATATTTAAGGTCTGCCCTCAAAATATATGTCTGAGTGGAATAAACACACACACACAAAGTCAGGGATTTTGTATGATCAACCAATTACACCAAATTGATTGTATATGTCAGGAAGCATACATCCACAGAAGATCTGTGGTAGTTCTTCAAGATGTTTGGCGCAAGCTACCAGCCAAGTTCCTTCAAAAACTCTATGCAATAGACCTACAAGAATTGATGCTCTTTTAAAGGTAAAGGGTGGTCACACCAAATACTGGTTTGATTTAGGTTTCTCTTTTGTTCAGTCACTGCATTTTATTAATTGATGAACATAAATGATTAACACTTCCATTTTTGAAGGCATTCCTAGTTGACAGCATTTTTCACACCTGCCTAAGGCTTTTGCACAGTATTATATATATATGTGTGTGTGTGCGTCCTACTGGGGACGCTCCTGGTGGCTCTGCTGCTAGCGTGCGTGGGGCGGCTAGCCGCCCCTCCAGCGCTGGTGGATGAGGACCTCCGGCCTGATGCTGCACTCTCCACTTTGCTCCACCTCCAGGTCATCCCGAAACGGTTTCATCTGGATGAATAAAAAAATACATTCATACTTTGACATAAACAACACCAGTGTAGAGCTGTTAATTCTGCCAAATGTGGTTACAGTCAAAAGTTTAGAATAGATTTGAGATTAAAATGTATTTCACTTATATTGATTGCATGTTTTCTTTTTAAACATTAATTGTTTATTTGTTCTTTGCCCATACAGTTTATGTAAACACACACACACACACACACACACAATTGTGAAATTGCCTTTGTTTGATTACAAATTTGTTTTGTTGCCCGTCCCATTTTGTAATTTCTTATCGGGTTGCCTGTGCAAAAACATACAAACGAAAACGAACGAACAAACAAAAAACACTTCTTGTCCTCAGAGGTTACGGACCAACCCTTCTCTGTCCAAGGACTACGAGCCTACTTGTTTACCTTTATGAATGCTAGGTCAGAAAATATCCCAGCATGCCCAGTGTGACGATGAAGCCAAGATGGCAGCACGGAACGGGAATACGTCGATTATGCGTGATCGGGGAAAGCATTAAACATAATTGCATGAAAATGTGGATGCCATGCGTTTATCACCTATTGTTTTTCAGTTTAAACGTACAACAGTACAGCGTCGCACGCTATTGGACATTGGCAACAGCTCCAGTGTAGAGTGTTTGTCTTGTAAGCGATAGCTAACACGCAAGCTGGTTGTTGCAGCAGTCACTCATCGCATGTCGTTTTCTGGTGTAAAAAATTGGGCTTGAAAAAAAACTGTGACGACTGGTTTTCCAGCAAGCTGATTGATGTGTTGGAAATCTTGCTACAAACTTGGGTTTCCCAGCTTCTCGTTTGTCTGATGTAACGTTAACGTTGATTACGTTAATATATATGCATTGTTCTTAAGGATGATGTATGCTGCTGCAGCGGCAGCCGGAGCCGGTGGAGGAATTCTATCGTCCTCGTCCGTAGGTCTGGGCGTCAGAGTGATCCCAGAAGCTGGGACTCGTTTCTCAACTATTGGTACAGTTATGGATTCTCGTTCTACTTCTGGAGTCTTGCCAGATTACCAGGGTAGTTATCACCTTCTCTCAGGGAGATCTTTGGCTGACAGCTACCGCAGGATTTATACCATCGCTGTCAGTGACAAAGAACAAGGACAAAATCAAGGGAGGTAAGTTGTCGTCTTGAAAATAATGCTTTATGGCTGACAAACGCTTGTATTGAAATATCCCCATTGTATTAATTAGAGGGTGTGAGGAACGTCGTGTCAAGTCTAAGTCGTTTACCTCCTGGGTAGTGGCTTGTTAGTTATGTTGGCTATGTGTAATATGTATTTGTTTGTCCACGGTCAATCCCTATCCGATCTAGTTAGCAAACTGCTAACTTCCTTAGCAGGTTAGCATAGTGGCTAGTAAATTTGCGCAAAGACAGCTGTACTGCCCTACCACAGATCCACCCGTCCTGGTCATCGTTGTTTTGACTCGTGTATCCAGTAGATTACATGATTATTAAGTCGTATTCATCAGAAATACTTCAAATTTGATAGGAGTGACTGTTATTTACAATGATAACGATAACATTAGGCAATGAAATGAAACGGCATTTCCTTTCAGAAAATGCAAGCGACTGCTGAACATGGCCAGGCCCCTGCTCAGCAAATGACAGATCATGCAGAACCAACAATCGTTTGAGCCTCCCCCAGACACGCAATTAACGTTAGCTGAAACACCACAATGGGGCCATCAGCGCTCTAAAATGTTTGGTTTACCACTTTTAAAGCCAAACGCATTAGCATAGAGATGTATTGCTTTGTAGCATACACAGAACCTGGATGTAGCATAGACTGGGAGGTTTGTTTTGAATGGAGTAAACGTCTTTTTTGTAGCATACACAGAACTCATACATGTAACATAGACTTGAGAAGGTCTTTTACAACCCCATGATAAATAAATGTGTGTTTAGGAAGTTGCCTGTTATATTGTTACCAATACATCGGTATAACTCACCACGAAAGCGTCATATCGCGATAAATTGATATAATAAATGTTTTGTGATTTGCAGCAAAGTGGGCAGCTCACGTTAGCACGAGAGCAAACCTCATTAAAGGTAGAGTTGTAATTGTAGTCAAGTAGCCTGCTAAGTGGAATTTGTTGATGGTCACACTGACGTCTTATGGCTTTCCCGATTGGAAGACAGGATTTGTGGCGAGGGCTCTAAACTTTTTCCATCACCAGGCAATGTGGCTTGTAGATTTTTTTAATTTACTAGCCAATCAAAAATATAACTAGACATTTTCCCCTGATGAAAATAAGACGTGCATTTAATTGTGTTTCTAAATTCAAAGTTTTATTACCTGGAGGGTACACGAACCTCACTTAAGGATGTAAAGTCATTAGGCATCAAGTCTCCTTGGAACTGATAACAGCTACCTGATGTCAGCAAATTAGATAAAATGTTTTGAATATAGAGTGAGCAGGACCATGCACGAGTTTGACATTGTCGTATGTTTTTTTCATGCGTCTAGCCTATATTTGTGAAGAGATACCTCCCTAAGATGACTTTTTTGCAGGTTGGGATTTGTGTTAATAATTGTGTCTTCATTTCCATGGAGGCCAAGTCTTACCCATGCTCTGTCACGGGTATTAGATGTTTTTTTGGTGAGCAAGAGTGAGCAGTTTTTAATCATAATTGTTTCCTGCATTCTCTAAACAAAGCAAGGAGACTTGCTGTCTGGTAAGATGATGGGCCAAAAGTTGCGGAAAAGGTGCTGTGTTTTGTGAAAGTTGCGAGGTTGCAGTGAATTTGCAGGGATCGACTATATTTGTGTTGAAAGTAGCTATCACAACATTGCAAAATCCTGGAGGGTCTGAATTTCACTCCTCTACTTGGACTGTGCATCACGCATGCTGTATGCACACAGCCAATGGATGTATGCCACATCATGGTAGTGTTCACAGGAAATGTAGGATATCTGTTTATGACCAGGAGTGGACAAGAGCCATAGACATGTGTTCTTTACCGCTCTGGGGTGCGTTTCCCAAACAACGACGGAGGTTAGCATTAAACCACCGTTGTACAACGTAGGTTCAAACTACTCAGCACCCCAAAACCGACTGTTTCCCGAAAATCTCCAACCACCAAAGTACGATGGAAGTCTAAACTGTTGTTAGTTTGGACTTAGGTGGTTCAAACTGCAAAGTACCCAGATGTTTCGGAAGTGCTCGGAGAGTATTCGGGTGCATTCGTTGCGGATAACGACAGAAATGATTGATCTAGGCTACATAAGGACATAAACATAGTCTCATTTCATTTAAGCCGGTATGACAGCTGTAGAAACTCTGGGATATCTCCGTAAACACAACTATGTGCCCTACTCATTAAAAGTAACAACTGACTGTCAGTTTGTATCATATGTCTGTGTATTTAATTTATACTGCATGGAGCACTCCCTCCATGTAGGTAAGTGGTGAGGTGGATGAGTGGTTAGCTTGTCGGTCTGTCAAAGGAAGTGTTGTCTTTTTCGGTGAGATATGGGTTCGAATCCTGTCGAAGAGTAATCAATTTGTAACAGGTGAAAATAATCTACGGGGCAATGGAATAACCGTGCTTGTGGGTCAGTAATCAGTGCACATACATCACAATATTACAAAAGTGCTCATTAACATCGCTGACGTATATTAACTTTTATCCAACCACATTTTGCAACAGCTTTTTGTGTGTTGTCGGGTGTGTTTTCTACATTCTTTTTACATGATCTGGCAATGCAATACCGAAAAATAAGTGAATTGGGAGTAACATCATTTATGCAGATGGTGGCAGTAACGCACAGACAGCCGCCTAATTCGCCACAAAAAGGCCAAAGGTGACGAGCAAGATGTCACGTGAACAAACACGACGGTCTCACGACAGGTCCATGCTAATCGTTCCAACTGCACAGCTTCACGATGGAACTTCCGATGGTTCATCCAGACTTTGTTGTTGGGAAACACTTGCAACGTTGAAGGATCCATCGGACTACTGTAGTTGTAAACATCGTTGGTTGCTAAGTCTGGACGATGGTGTTGGGAAACAGCAGTGTGGTAAGACCATCGTTCAAACCTAGGAAGTTGCTAAGGAAGTTAGCAACGACGCTTTTGGGAAACGCACCCCAGGTCAGGACAAATAACCAAGACAATTTACTTCAGTTACCACCAGCCAAACTGGCATTTCTACCCGCCAAAATGATTTTTAACACGCATTTGGTGGGTTGGTGGCTGTTAATTTAGAGCCATGTTTCTGGCTGAGAAAACTGTGATTAATATAACTATTTTCATTTTGTCATCATTATCACCAAACAAACCACTGATACTGGTTTTCCCACTGATATTGTGTTAATGAATGACTGTTAGCCTAACTGTTATTGTGGATTAACTTACCATTTTTTTTTCGTTAGCCAGAGATATTCTGAAAGGAAAGAGCTCTGGAACCAACAACATTAAAATTAATAACATGTTTTATATAAGAGTTGTCTTGTCAGAGGAATATGCTTGGCTTTTGCTGATCTTTCAGGTAACCAATAGAAGCACCAGAATTTCTGCATTTACTGTATTTGGTACTGTTGTTTGTAGAACGCTAACCCTCAGAACGGCAACAATGTAACTCACCACGAACTAAAGCTAACCCACAGAGAAGATCATTATGGCATCAAATTTGATATATATGACCACTGGGATAACCTCTGGAAGCACATCATGTTTAGTAAAATGTGTTCCACAGGCGGCATTGTTAGGAATAAAATTTGCTCACATCTGCAGAACATAATGATTTAAAACAAACAAAAACATCTTCACACATTCCTTAGGGCTCATTCAGACCAAACACTCTGCGTGTTCAGCACGTGGCCGTATTCTGTCCGTATTCATTTAGAATGCACGTTAGCAGATTAGACCATTACCACCGCAAGCGTGTTCTGAGTGTATTCTGAGCGTGGACTACGCTCAGAATACGGACTGCTGCTAGAAAATAGAAACCAAGTCTATTTTTCTGCGCGTGTTCTGCGCGCATTCCGCCAAAATCCAATTGAAAGCTGTAGACACAGCTATACAATTCATGTCAACTGTGCTATCAATGCATGTATTGACACAGGGAATACCTCAAAAACCTCGCGACTGTCTGCAAAATATTACCATTCCCTTACAACTGCATGAAAGAAACGCTGGAAAGCATCATATCAGATCTGCACTAGGCTACAAGGGCATTGACTAGCCTACATAAACACAGAAACTGAAATACCTGTGAAGTTGTCACGCTGTCCAGTCAAACATGTTGTAGGTATAATAGTGGTTCAGCTTTTATGTTCTTAATAGGAAGAAGCAAGATTTTGCTGAAAATTTCTTCTTCGGAGTATTCTCAATACAAGAAAAGCATCAATCGCTAGTCTGCCACTGTCGGCCACTCGAGCTATAAAAAATTGCCACCTCGTTCTTGTCATTCAGTGTTTCCTACTTGGTTTGATAAATCTAGTCAACAAGCCACTAGGCAAAACTGAGGTCCATAAGTCACTACATTTAATAATATATTTACCCGATAGGCAAAGTGACTGTTGGCAAAGAGGTAGAGTTTATCATAACTTTATGGAAGGGGTGAAAACGCGTTCGCTTTTCTTGTACCGGGAGTGAATAAAGGCTTTGACAATGATCAGCCTACATGATTTAGAACGATGTCAAATATTCCACTGGCCTTATCAAAGTGTCAAGTTGCACTATAGGTGCAGTGCTGCTTTAAGGAAATAAAACCAGAGAAACATATATTGTGTTTACTAAAGTGAGAGATAAGGAAACATGGCTATGTGCATCTAAAGACATTGGCCAAGTGCATTTAAAGACGGGGCTTCCCGCTCCCGCGCTGAATATGCAGAGATGTCCGGTGTGAATGCTCATACGCTCAGAATACGCCCACGCGCTGAACACGGCTACGCGCTGAATACGGTCAAGGCGGTGTGAATGAGGCCTTAGAGTGGGGCTGTGCGATATAGCAAAAATGGTCATGCTGTATTGTTCATGCTGTATTATATTATTCCAATTTTTATCACAGCTGCAGTGTTTTCCCCAGAAATAAAAAGAAGGGTTTAAATTTTCATGTAAATACGATGACGCGGTGGCACGGTAGCTAAGAGGATTGGTGGGCATGCACCCTGGGATTTTTTTTTTTTTTTTCTAGAGCTATAATGGTGCATTCTAGGAAGATCTGAAGCTACATTTTGGTCCCAGAAGGCTGGTGGACACATAACACTTTTAATAAAATGTTGCATTTTTTGGCACAAATAGAACAAAAAACTCGTTGCACTTGTTGAAAGAGCCAAAACTCCCAGGTGGGAAGGCTAATTTATTGTCACACAAGAAATACTGCAAGCACTATATAATGTCACATGAATTTGACTAGGCTGTCACTAACTAAATGTTGAGCCTCCTGTTTTTCTGGGCCGCCCATGTCATGGCCACTCTTACGTACAACGTCACAGTGCGTTCCTACTATCAGCTAAATATCTCCCTGTATGGCCACATGAAAGCTGAATTGGTACCACAGATCTTAGATTCTGCAGATAAATATAATTCAGTGTAGTGTAGTATTATCTAGAATGATGTCTGACGACAACAAATTCTTATTTCAGTGTTCCTGTAACAAGCTAACGAACTAGCTCATTGAAATGATTGGTAATGTGGTAATGCTAACAGTCATCGACTCACCTTGAATTTAACACGCTGCAATAACCTTACAACTTTATATTACTTTCTCCACTTCAGCTAATATCAGTATTAGTATCTAGGTGGGTGTTGGTGAGTAAAGTGGCAGCTTTCAGTTTAAAACATTATGTTAGCGTAGTTCGCTAGTGTTAGCGCGCTAACAACCCCATACAGGCTGCAGCCTGGTCTGAAATGAAGCTAATTTTCTGGAAATCCAAACAGTAACAACGTACACTATTAGGCTTGAAATAATCACAAATAATTGCGGATTGTGACACTTTGTTAAAAAGAACCATCAACAAATCCAGAAAGACGTAAGGACCAATTTATTAGTTAAATTCCACGAGTGTCCCAATGAAACAGTCTTGACTCTGCTCTACATAAAAGAGGATTTGCCTTTCACGCTCTCTCTCTCACTCTCTTTCTGCAGCTAGATGATCCGATCGCATTCTGTACACTGTGGAGAACTTGCTACATGAGCATGTCCCAAGGAGAGCGTTCTCCTTCCTTCTTGTGTAGCATTTACAGAAAGTCAGGCAGTTTAGTAGCCCCGAGGTTTGCGTTAAAGATCTTAGATTCTACAATACTCTCTGATACAGCTGACTGGCGGAAAAAAACAAAGGAGCACTGTAATCGGCATGTGATTGGCCAGTTTCGCCAGTATAGTAGTTTACACACCCACCACGGAAGTTTCCTAAAAACGCAGCCTACATTTGACTACATTGGGGCTTCTTGTTCGAGGAAAATTCCGGGGGGGATGTTTTTGTGTATGATTTTTAAGCGTATCGGCATTTTATGAAAGCGTCTCGGCAAAACTTGATGCGTATCGGCGAAAAAAGAAGCGTATCGGTGCCGATACGCTTAGACGCTTTGGGGAAAACACTGCAGCTGTACACTGTAACAAGCCGTGTTGCAGCTCTTAAAGACACAGTACGCCTGTTACAGCTAGCAGTTCTGCATTCATTCAGCCATTCAGTTATGCTGCTGTAGGCAGTTATGTGCTCATTTCATTCATTCTGGTCTAGGTAATTGCTGTAGGCAATTATTCATCACTCCTTGTACTGTATATATTGTATATTACCTTTGTATTATCATTTGTATATTTGTATTGCTTATCTTTTGTATTTATTGTTTCTATATTTCTAGATAAACCACGGTTTTCACGGTACACGGTTTTACACCCAATCAGTTTCACGGGTTCATTCCTTACACGGTTTCACTGTTCATGAGTGGTGTGTGTGTCTTCACTAAGGGACATTTCATTCTTGTTCTGACCGGACAATCTGTGGCGATTATCGTATACCTCAATCAGCCCCTCTCCATACAGTCCTTTTTGGTTTAGTGTTGGTTTCCACCAGCCCCCCTTTTTACAACAGCGTTTTCCCCTTAACACTGACGGTTTGAGACACAGGATTGAAACTCGTCTTCGAATGTGCCAGCATATCTCACATACCGGCGTTATTTTCTCCCTGTTACATTGCCCATAACCAAACCATCACCACAGCGTGACATTGTGTGTACTTTTTTATTAACAATGACAGTGGCTTCAGGGGATAACTCCAAGCTTTATTTCACAGCCCTCGGCTCCCTTTTTGTTCATTCTGCTCTTTTCCAACTTAAGGTTACCTTGCTCAGCTGCTCAGAAATTGCAGTGGTGCAGGCAAAGGTTGACTCTGATTGGCAGTTTTCTTGCCTTTTCTGGCATGTGATTAAATATGTCAAAGGCTGATGATCGTAATTGACTTAATAGACAATCACTAATTGCAATCAAGTAATCAGGATCAATTAAATTTAAAGTGAATGCAGTAAAACAAAGTGACCTGTATGCATTCAAGAAAATGCACAATTTGTGTGGGGGGTGCACTATAATTTTGTTGAGTCCCTTACACAAAATAATCTTCAGATAACTTTGTGAGATAGATGTGATGGTTTAAGGTGCCTGTTGGTTATACTATAGCCTGCAGATTTTGCCATCTGTCTTTAGTTGTGTTTCCATTAGAGGAAGTTCTGGCGGTAATTCAGGGAGGGGGAAGGTTACAGGGAAAGTCATTGTCATGGTCCTCTCACTCGTGTGTCTCCACTACTAAACAGAACGTTTGTCGGACCCTACGTAAACAAGGAAAAACTTTGTGTCTCAGAGTGAATATGACTGACTGCAGGCTTGCATCTGTGTTGTTTTGTGGATTAAACTGGATAAAAGTTTGTGATTAGTATTGTTTCCAGCAGTATTAGCCGGTTTATGCCTGTTTTTTACATAAGGATAGCTGTTATAAGTGACGTTAGGACAGCATGATTAGTAGGTTAAAGTTAGTCAAATAAACATATGCTTTAGTTAGTTTACTTGCTCTTTCAGTTTGTTTTAAGGTTGCGTAAAATGTGGCTGACAGAAAAGGGCGTGTTTTAACGTGTTTGATAGGGGTCTTGTCCCTGGTCTAAATGCCTCAGGAATCAGAGTAAGTCCTAAAGCATCAAATCACAGGTGGCAGAAGTCAGAGTTAGGTTATGTGAGAATCTACTGAAAAACTTGTTTTATGCAGCAGAAATGTTCTCAGATGTCTCTGTAGTTTCTTTACCACTAGTTAGACAGGCATGGTGTTATCTTTGTAAGACTTCTGTCCATGTGTAACGAACGTCTCCAAACTTGTAGTTGGTTTGAGGTTGTGGGTCTGAATCTGGGGCTGGACTGTGCAAGATGACCTGATTTGCAGTGGTGCTGTGTACCCAGTTGGGAGTGTAGTTTAGGGGGATGAGTGTAATGGATGTCAGCTTGCTGCATATGTAAAATGTTAATAAACCTCCCTCCTGATGCCTTAAAGGTGTCATTGCATTGTTTTTTCATTAATTTAATTAGTCTCTAGTATCAGCTCTTTAGTAGCACAAAATGCTGTCTACCTTGGCATTAGCATTTTAGCCAGTACAGGTACTGTAGGTCTCTGCAAACCTAACTGGTTATTTGTGTTTCATCTTTTGGCTGCCAACAGTAGGCAAAGTCCTCAAACGTGCAGAAGCTCCCCTTTGGTCATGCTGTGCATAGTTCTTGTTTGTCTGTTTCAGTAAAATTATGTTATCAGTTTCATTATAGTACAGGTACATAGGGGACTTTATTACAGCATGGTAAAGGTAAACTATTTGATCTCTGTTGCAGAGGAAAAAAATCTTTGAATAAGAAGAAACTGAAGAAGCGACAAAAAGTGAAGTCCAAGGTCAGAACAAGAATAAAGGTAAGTGTGCTCAATCACCTAGAACTCAAATTGTCCAACATAAGTGCTCTATGTTCCAAAAGAAAGATATATCATCAGTGAGCTTGTATGGAAAGGAAGAATAACAAAATGTAATTCAGTGAAGTAGCATATATTTTAGATAAGTGTTTGGGTAAATACCATAATACCAGTTCCAGTCGTGGTGGTGTCTTCAATCAAAGATGTTCTCTTGCTTGTGTAAGTGCAGGGCAGCTGCCCTTTACCAGCATATAAATTCGATTAGACATTTTGCCATGCATGTCTTTAAATAAACCTCCTGTATCACTCATTAGTCATTAGTTACATGAATTTCGTTATGAAAGAAAAGACGTCACCATGAACCCCAAACTCACGTCAGGCATAGCCAAGACATGCATCGTTAAGGGGTAAAAGTTTCATTACTCTGGCGTACTATCTATGTAGTTATCCACCCCCCTGAAAAACTGGGGGGGTATTTGCTGTGACCAATTTTAGTACTCTCTAAAACCATAATTTCATGTTTTATATCAATATATTGTGTTCCTACTGAAGATTCATTCCTAAATTACACTAATCAAGTGAAAAGTTTGGTCTTGGTCAATTGTAGATTTTACAGGTGATGGTCAAAAAGTGAAAAATATAGATTGCGCCCAACCAAAATCCAGTTTTGAGATGCCTGTAACTTTTAACCAATACTGGCTAGCCCAATTCCGGCAGAGGATTCTGAAAGAACAAGTGCATATTGACAAGAGTACCAATTCTCACGCCTATGTCTTGTATACAAATGAAGTATGGGCCTCCAAAAACCATTAAAAATGAATGTGGCAATCAGCGGGAGCGAAAAAGGGCTATTGCCCTTAAAGTTCAGGGGGCCATAAAATCCGGACCACTTCATATTTTGGTCTGAAACTTATCAGATTTACTTATCAAACTTATTAGATTTATCATTGCTCCCATAGAGTTATAGTGAATGCAATTTTGAGCAAAATCTGAGATGGTGCCCATGGAACCACTGGCCATAGGCATATTTTTTCTTTCATTTGTCAAAATTGTCTTTTACTTCATCTTCAGGTTGAGGGCTTGGATGGGGCCCATTGCATACCTGATGTCAAGCTCTATAGTAACCCTTCAGCTTTCAATGTGTATTGCAACGTACGGCAGTGTGTGCTGGACTGGCAGCTCAAGGAGGCCTCCCTTGCGTTGGCCTCACACATTTCTGTGCAAAGTGGTGATTCAGACAGCGAAGAGGAGGAGGAGTACCATGAGCCGCCTGTCAAACTCCCCAAGGTCAGTGACGAGGTGGACACCACCAGCCTAGTATTTTACTACTTCTAGCCAATGCGTCCATGAACTCACAGATGCACTACAGCAGGGGTGCTCACTAATTTTTGGCTCGCGAGCTACTTTTAAAACGGCCATGTCGCCGCGATCTACTGAGGATGATGATGATGAAGACGACGATGGTGATGATTAAGATGATGATGATAAATCACTCAGTATGCGTTTCATATGTACCTTTATGCAGTTTGTGTATTGATATACATGTTGCATTACACATGCAACATAGTTAAAATACATGCATCCATGCATAAACCTTCACAGCACAACTTTAATGCAATTGTATTATGATATAATGGACGTTTACAGCACAATTATAATAATACATTTGTATTACTTTCGAATGAACCTTTAGAGCACACCTCTAATACATTTGTAATTATCTATTGCCAGGACTTAATTAATCTGATGATGACCTGCACTGGAGGGAGTCAGACAGGGTTGCATAGTCCGGAGCTGCTGTGTGTAGCGCGCACACTGACAATTTGCGAACACGCCCTCCCCGCTTTCTCCAGCTCCAATGCGAGGTTTCGGAAGTTTCCCAAATCATAGCGCTGCAACTTTGAGGACAGCAATTTTATTTTTCGTTTGAATGCATTAGCTGAGCTGATCATGTCTCATGTCGACCACGCTTTTGTCTTTTCCTTGCAGCTCCAAATTAAGTTCGTTCAACATGTTAGTAAGATCAGTTACAAACACCAAGTCTAGCAGCCACCGATTGTCATTAAGTTGCTTGTGTTCCGCATGTTTAGTGACAGGAAGAAACTCCTTAATCAACGGACAGAGCTATCGAAATCTCTTCAAGAATTTCCCCCTACTAAGCCATCTCACGTCGGTGTGTAGCAAGAGGTCAAAATAGTTAGTAAGCCTCTTCCAACTGTGCACGGAACAGAGACCTCGCTCGAATACAACAGGCTATTTTGGTTGCGACTTCAACAATCTCTTTCATGCATTTTCCGCATAATGAAGTGACTGCTGCCCTGTAAACGGCATTTTTATTTTCCTTCACATTTCTCAGTTCGCTTTTCATGGGGAAGTCACTGTCATAGTTTTTATGAACAGTATTGGCTAGATACAAGTTAGCGAACTAGCTAGGACTCCTTCTTTGCTGCAGTTTTCCAGTAGCCGTTCTAGTTGTTATGATAGCTGACCTAACAAAAAAATTTAGACAACAGGCGACTGGTAGATCGCGATCGACGTAGTGAGCACCCCTGCACTACAGTATGTTAACATTAAAGGTACACTTCACCTTTTTGAGAAATAAGCTCATTTTCCAACTTCCTTAAAGTTTAACAATTGAGTTTTGCCATTTTTAATCCATTTAGCCCATCTCCAGATCTGGCAGTAGGATTTCAAAATCTGGCAATAGCATTTTAGCTATTAGCTAAGTATGAAACACTGAATCAAACTGGACCAGTTAGCATGTTACTGGTTTAATCCTAATCAGTTATTTATGCTAAGCTAATGGCTGAAGTGCTGATGGCACACTCTGAGATTCTACTGCCAGATCCAAAGATCGGCTGGATTTCTTTAGTGTCAGTTACAAAATTACAGTAAAACCAGTACAGACAATGGCTGAAATAGGTAAGGGCAAATGTAAAGGCTAATAGACTGTAAGTTAGAGACTGGCTTGTAATTTTTTTTAACTGTTTTTCAACTTATTTGTTGATTAATATGTGTATTAATATTAATTTTCTGGTCATTTCTGACAGATTATTGCCATTGGTCTATGTGGAGTGTTTGAGCTGATAAAAGAAACACGCTTTTCGCATCCGTCGTTGTGCCTGCGGAGCCTACAGGCACTGCTGGACATGCTGCAGGGACAGCAGCCGGAGAGCTTCCAGACTGAACCGCCAGATGTGCTCGGTGTGTGTAGTTGTCTGATGGATAAACATTTATCCCCTCCTCCATTATCCACACACACACACACACACACACACACACACACACACACACACACACACACACACACACACACACACACACACACACAGACAGACAGACAGATGTGTATATATATATAAATGTGTGTGTGTGGGCACACATGTGTATGTGTTTGCGTTTAGAAAATAGAATACCTGTTTTGTATCAGTCTACCGGTGCTACGTTCATGAATTTGATTGTAGAGATGATGATTTGTGTTGTAGTAATAGCCTTCTATATGTTTATGGGGCAGTGTCCACCAATTGCCCTTTCTGCACTAGGGTTGGGTGGGATCCAAATTTTGATGTCCACATTTTCCCATGGTATATGATATTACTGTGGCTAATTAAAAATGATTTTGTAGGCGCAGAGTGAGTCACCAAAACGTCAGCTTGCACCAATACCAACAGAATAGCAAGCATTACATAAGCCTATGCTTTTTAAAAACGAGGACCTCGTTTTCGTGCAAATCTCACAACAACAACTTGTAACTTTTACAGACTGGGTGTTGTGGGATAATTTGTGGCATAATTTGCCGGTAATGTAGGGTGAAATACAATTGTTATTACCTTCTGCCATTGAACTACAGGCTGTTTTTCATATCGCTAGTTGTACTGTAGCAGCCAAAGACTTCTAGGCTATCATTCTCAGACTGGCATCTCCTAAAGACATATACTCTCATTTAGAAACAAAATATTAACAGTAGACACAAAACACCATTATGAGTCTATGTGTGACAAATGTCAGCAGAATTTAGAGTTCTCACTATATTTAATGCATTAAAAAAAATACTGGAATTTTTATTTTTGGATTTGATGTTGCTAATGAGATGCCTTAACATTCAACAGAGTCTCTCTTCCACCTGCTGCTGGAGATTACTGTGCGAAGTACTGGGATGAATGACCCTACAGGGCAGGCCCTGACAGCTCTCTCTTGTGCCTGCCTCTTTAGCCTGGTGGTGGCTTGGGGTGACACAGGCAAAATCCTACAGGCTGTGTCCACAATACTAACCAACAATGGCAGTCATGCATGCCAGACGATAAAGGTGAGACCAGTAGACAAATTCTATGTTTTTTTCCCCAAGAGTACAGAGTGTTGGTATTTATTTGGTTAGTATATGTTTTTTTCCACTTTTTTTCCACTGAATTTCCGTCAACGATAGGGTGGGACACTGAAACACTAGGGTATATGAAACTTTGTGGGCATGTAGCCCTAGTGGGCTAGTAGCGAAGAGAAGATTTTGGACCCTGGGGCCCACTCCCTGTTGTGTCAGTGTCCATTAGAGAGGAGGAGACCGTCAGAAGTTTTTGCTGAAAAGCTCAATGACAGTTTCACCCAACAAAATATTTTTTTTTTGTTGAGAGTATCGACCCAACCCATACACACTCACCTGTAGCATAATGCCACATAGTGAAATGGATAAATGCGACTACTTTCGTATTTAACGGTTACTCTGATCAGTTGAGTTGAAAACACTTACAACAGACAACATGCATATGATTGTGAAAATAGAGCCCTTAAAGTGAATTGCCATATGTTATTATATAGCCATGCCTTTTGTGATTGTGTATGTTTTAGGACTAACAAACTTGCCTTGGCTTTTCATCTAAGTTCTACAGAAAATGTAAACGACAGACATACTTATGCTTATATATCATGCGCGTTGCTGTTTGTCTTGTTTGTCAGGGCCCTAATGTAAGACCAATGTATGTCTTTCAGGTACCAGCAATCCTGAATGCACTACAAAGGAGTGTACAGGCAGTGCTGGTAGGCAAGATCCAAATCCAGGATTGGTTCGGGAATGGTATTAAGCATGCAGCACTCATGAACAAGTGGCACTTGCGGGAGCTGAGTATTGACGAAGATGAAAACTGCCTGTTGCAGACTGACGGTTCTTTCCTCTACTTGCTCTGCAAGGATGGTCTCTTCAAATTGGGGTCTGGATATAGTGGCACTGTGCGGGTAAGTATTTATGAGAAATATTGAGATATATACATACGGGGGCAGCTGTGTTCTAGTGGTTAGGGAGTTGGTCTTGGGATGGGAGAGTCGCAGGTTCGAATCCTGCTCTATCCATGCCCTTGGGCAAGGCATCTAACCCCACACTTCTACAGGGTCTGTAACTAAAACCCTGTAAATAGCTTTAAATTCACACCTTCTTCCCTGAACTACTGTACATCTACAATGAAATAGTGTTTGGGACACCCTCCATGTACTTTGATTAGCATGACAGAATCATTAACGTGTATGGAAAACCCCAGAGATTACTGAAGGATACTAATTTTACGTATCAATGCTTGTTTTCAGGGACATGTATATAATTCTACTTCACGTATAAGAAACTGGAAGGACAAAAAATCATGGCTTGGGTTTGCTCAGGTAACACACTGAAGACATTTTAGTTCCATTGGCCTAGGTTAAGACATGACCAAGTAGTAGAAGCTTTGACACGGCACTGACTGCAAAAAATAACTGTTACTGCAAATAACAATATAGTAGTAGCATAGTAATAACCATAGTAGTAGTACCTGACCAACCTTAAGATACCTTGCATTAAATACAGATGTTAAAACCGTATGGCATTGATTGTGTTGATTAATTTTTTGCTAGGACTGCTTGCTATATTGTTGCGATATGAGTAGCCACAATGTGACTGCTATCAGGATAAACTCTGAAACACTGGAGCAAGAGGGAACCATCACCATGCCAGGTACTGTACATATCCCCTAATGTCAGTATGAGATGACAATGCTACAATGCTGCAGAGCGGGCAAAAAAATCCTCTATTAAATCTGTATAAATTAATGGGCTATGGTTGTGTTAGCTTTCAGTTACCCAGAATGACCCAGGAAATATACAAACAGCCTCTACCACTCTTCTAAGATTATGTCTAAACATCTTCGGTTTCAAAGAATAATGGAAAAGTTTCAGCTTTCGGTTGACCATAAGCACATTAAAATGGACCAAAACATACAGAAATTGACATTTTTTAAGCTTGGCAGGGAAACCTGTGGTATTTTGCTGGGAACAGAAATGAAACAGGAAACCCCATATACTTTTATGTTTTGGAACAGAAACGTTAATTTAAAATAATGGTAACTGGCTAATACGGTTTCCTTTTTTGTTCCTAAAACGATGTTTACGATGACGCAATGAGGTTCACATCCTGTCATTCACTCAGTGCGTGGAGAGAGCGTAGATAAGATTATACCACTACAGTCAGATTATACCACCTCATTTTAAATCATAAGAGGTAAATGTTTTTGTCTTCCAGTCTTAAAACTGTTTGTTTTCAATGTGAATGGCAGCTTTAGCCTGTAATATTTTTGTTATTTAAACTGACATGGTCTAGCCATTTGGTTTTCAAAGGCAGTTGCTTTTTCTGTGAGCACAAAGGAAACTTGCTATTTGTCAATATATGACACTACTGAACAATGCTGTCAGATCGTTGTTCTTAAATGTTCAAGTAGTAGATTAGTATGTTTTGACAAAGCAAATTAAGATGTGTTTTTAAAAATGATGTTCCTTGATGTACTTCATACATTCCTACATGCAAATCACTGATTTATGTTTCTTGTTTGTCTTTCAAGGTTTGCAGACAGATGGACAAAACCTTGTCTTCACTGATGGAGACCATATCAATCAGATTGCTGCTTCTAAAGATGTAAGCGCTGATTCTCATTAATTGTATAATTCTATTATTTACCCATGTTCAAGGTCTGTGACCTCTTAAAACTAGAATTCTACAGGAGGAAGAATCTTTTTATGGAGGAGAACTTTACTGTAATAGGGAGACATTGCAGAGTCAGGTAAAAGAAAGTTGACAAAACCTTGACTTTCTTGTGCAAAGCTCCTTAGTGGGGGCGAGCATACGATTCTTCTGAAGTGTTGTTTCATTTGACCTTTCATCCTGATCTTTTAGAGTTTGTCCCAGAGTTTTTTTTAGTCCTAGTATAAACCGTTTTAAGAAAGTTTTTAATATTTCCAACAATGTGAAATGTAGCGGAAGTAGTTTGGGAATGAAATTAAACGGTTCGGCATTGTTTTTGTTTTTACCAAAACAAAATAGTCTATAAATATCAAGACGTTCCTGTGAGCTACTTATGTATATACTCAGCCATTAAAACTCCACCAACATTTGGAAGGACAACGCCATCTGATCAGGGCAGATGCTGAAAATATTAACAAGTACTCATAGTGCCAGCAGTTGTAATCTGCACTGTGCATCCACTGTGCATCCACATTTTGTTTACAGTTGCGAGGCACTGTTCATTGCAGCTTATATACAGATAGTTAAAAAAACATCTCTTAAAGAGGACCACTTTTCCAAGCTGTCTTGTAATGCTGTACCTTTTAAAAATATATATTTTTAATTTATCTCCTTTAATAACAAAACAGGATGGCTTTGTGGTGCGCATTTATGCTGCAAGTCCAGATGTGGCTTTGCAACAAGAGTTGCAGCTCAAGCTGGCAAGGAAGTGTCTCTATGCCTGTGGAATCTCACTCTTTGACCTGGAGAAGGAGCTGCACATCATCAGTGAGTACTGCTTCTGCAAAGGTAGCGAGTAGATACAAACATTTAGGGGCAGATCATTAAATGTGTTTTCGTGTCAAATTTACTAATGTGTGAGGGTGTTGTTGTTGTGTGTGTGTGTGTGTGTGTTTTTTTTTTTTTTTAATAAGACCTGCCCTGCCTGATGATATGTTCTTGAATTGGATCATTCTGTTTATTAAGGCACAGGGTTTGATGAAGAGGCAGCATTGCTGGGAGCAGGCAGAGAATTTGCACTGATGAAGACGGCATCAGGAAAGGTATGGGTACTTGCATCTACAACGCCCTCCATTATTATTGACACCCTGGTAACATATATATTCAGAGATGCACCGATTGCAATTTCCTGGGCCAATTTTGATTTCCGATTCCTCATGGAGTGTGACCTGCTGACACTGATTTTGTCTGATTTCGATTTATTTTTTCAAACTAATTTACAGCACACACACACATACAGACTATTTTCTTTTTATCTTTTTTTAATACAACCCCAATTTCGATGAAGTTGGGATGTTTTGTTAAATGTAAATAAAAAAGAAATGCTATCATTCTGAAATTATACAAGCAATATATGTTTTTGAGAATAGTCCAAGGATAACCTATCAGTTATTGAAACTGGATGTTTTTTCTCCTCTGTAGCTTGGAAGATGCAAGACTCCATTATTTCAAAATGAATGACAAATTTTCAACTTTTGTAAATTGAGATGGACCCAGAAGAAATGGAAAACTGTCCTGTGTTACAAATTTGTCATTCATTCTGAAATAATGGAGTCTTGCATCTTCCAAGATACAGAGGAGAAAAATCAACCTTTTTGTTTTAGTGGTAAGTTCAAAAGACAGCATCTATGATGGTATGGGGGTGCAGTAATCCCTTGGTTATGGTGTGCTTATTCATCTGGAGAGTTAAAATTAATGCTGATATATATATTTTATATATATATATATATATATATATATATATATATATATATATATATATATATATATATATATATATATATATATATATATATATATATATATATATATATAATATGACAGCACAAGATGGCACTCACACATTATATTTTGAGGGTAGACCTTAAATATTACCAGATAATGAGGTCAAACTGCATTCTATACAAAATTCCAACAGTGTGGCTCCATCATAAGGGCAACCAGATGCTAAAATGGCTGACGTGCTGTCCAGATCTGTCACATTTTAAGAATAATAACAAGGAAAACATGATGAAGAAGACACCTACCAGTTGGGCTGCTGAAATTATGTCAAGGACAAGGGGAAAAAAAAACGTTTTTATGCAAAATACTGTACACTGACACTGTAAAGTGTCCACTGTTGTTTTCTTTAGTCTTACACAACTTTTTCTTTTATTGACACCGTCCCAACTTTTTTGAGACACGTTGATGTCCTAAAATTTAAAATGATCATAAATATCCCATACAACAACAAAAAAATATATTGATATATGTGACCGGCCACAGGTCTCATGTCGGCCAGAGCGAAAAGGAGAAAATCGCGTTAGAAGTTTTTTTTTTTTCAAAATTTGTGATTTTCGTTTTTTTGCTAAATGTGAGAGTTGAGATCATGAAAAAGTCATTCCATGTTGCAGATAACAGTATTAGTTGCTTTAAAAGCATACATTTTGTCTTTAAAGTTGGCTAGTTTTAGGAGAAAAACTCGTCTTCCTTGGGGCATGTGTAACATACCATAATTACCATACTGACGATACTGGCCATTCACGTGACAATTACAGTGCTCTTTTGTTTGTTTTCCGCCAATCAGCTGTGTGCTAGAAGCAAACCTCGTGGCTACTTAAGCTGTCCTTGGGACACGTTCTTGTAGCCAGAAACTTTCTCCGGAGCTTATGTACAGAATGCGAGCAGATTCTCTAGCTGCCGAAAGAGAGTGGCAGGATATGAAAATAATTGGACATCTCGAGGCAAACAGGCGTACAGTAGTTACCTCTGAGATGACTACATCCAGCAAAAAAACCCCGACAAAAAAAGAAAGTGTCCCCGGACTACGTATTCTATAGGCAATGATGTTTGCAAGCACACGTTTCTCTTTCTTATGGGGTGAGTAAATTAACTCTAAACTACAACACTTTGACAATGCATACTTTAGGACATGTTTAAGTACTAATTCAACTTTCGTGTGGTTATATTATTTTTGCATGAAAGGGAGACATTTAGTTGGTAGGCAACACTTGTTTAATTGTAAACTTTACCATCATAGGCTTATTACTAGCTGAAACCTCCCATTACAGCATAGTTTCGATTTGCGATAGGCGATTAATTTGAATAATGCTTGAATTGCTAAACCATTAGCATCACAGTGAATTTAAGCAATGCTAAAAGCCACCTAGACTAGCTGCTAAAAGCCCCAGTCAAGTGAAGCAATCAAATTAATCTGGGGAACAGAGTACATCCAAAGTCAGGTGACTCATTATATGAAACTTTTGCAGCGACAGTTGCCCTATTTAATAAGCATAACGAGAAGTGTTTGTTGGACTGAACTAGCGATGTATACAAAAAACATTTTGTAGTTCAATGTCAGAAGGTAGAAACAGTTGCATTACACAGAGCCTACACTGCAGACCATTTATACCCCAAATTATCCCACAACAACCTTTTTGTAAAAGTTTGCCGCTGTTGTGAGATGTCACCTCGTTAAATTGACCCACTTAAGCGATACGGAGCAGAAAATGAAAAAAATAGAAGGAGCTGCAAATAAACTTGAGACAACTGCGCAATTATTCACTTAAAACATGTTGATTTTAGCAATGCGTGTTGTTACTGGGGGGAGTTGGAAGCAGGTTGCTTTTTAATTAATTAAGAGTAATGAAAGCCAACAAGAAGTCCTTGTTATAGTTTACTACCCTACTAGCTATACAGCCAGTTTAATGGCAGTAGAAACAATTGCACAACAGCCAGCCTACATTGCAAGCTAATCAAATCACAATTTATTTGACAGCAACCAGTTTGTAAAAGTTTGAAGTTGTTGTTATGAGATGTGCAGCGCAAGGTGAAGGGGCGACGACGTCATCTTTTTTCAAAAGGTTGCGTTTTGCCTGTCTACACGAAAACGAAACGGCGGCGTTGTCAGACTTTCTCACTTTGGAACCCGTTCTCAAAAAGTGTGGACGAAAGGCCAAAACGCAAACAAACTTTACCGTTTTGACCTCAAAACGTTTGCCCTGAAGGCACACACCACAGTGACAGTCTGTAGGCTGTACGGGGGAGGGCTTATCTTGATGTCATGCAAATGAGCACAATCAGTCCCCAGAGGTGAGAACTACTAAATCTTCAAGAGAGGTTTTCTCAGCTTTGTGTTTTAAGATGTGCATGCTTTCAAATGGCCACAACTTCTTCACATATTATCAGATAAAGGCATCATTGGAAAGTTTAGAACCTACACTTTCAGAATCTGTGAATAACTCAAAATGTGTCTGGGACGACTTGTGGCCGGTTTTGCTGTGGCCGGTCACATATATGATTTCAGAATTATGGCATTTCTTTTGTATTTACATTTAACAGAACGTCCCAACTTTATCGAAATTGGGGTTGTACAACATTTTAGTCATGGCTTCACTGTTTTCATTGCTGAAAAAAGTTACCAGAGGTTGCTGACTTAGGGATGGAATATTTCCTTCCTCTAACACTGGAAATAGTTATGCCAGCGGGTTTACATGAAATCTGATTTTTGTTAAATATAGAACACCGAGCTACATGTTTCTAATAGTCTTGAACTCACGGTAACAGTAATAGTTGACATCTTCGTCATTTTGTAAGTAATTTTAGCTGTTTCGGAGTGGCACACAGATGCGTCATCTTTCACTGTGTGTGTGTGCACGGAGCAGCCTCTGAGGGCGTGCAGAGCATGCTGCAGGTTCATGTTATTTTTTGTACACCAAAGCAGGCCTGATTTAATTTATTTTTAATTAATATTTTTTTAGCTGAAGTAATTAAAAACAATGCAAACAAGTAATGTAATGCAAACAAAATAGACTGGCTGAAATGTGTGTATTTATTGTAAGGGTGGATTTTTTTTTACATTCCATATTCAGACTATGGCGGGACAATGTATAGGAAACACTGCTGTGTGAGTCCTAGGCTACATGTGCTTGTGCTGCTAGTGTTGCACGTGGTGTTTATCATGTACACAAGTTTTGATGGGCATAAAATCAGCATATTTAAATTTTGACTGGCTGATCGCTGGTCATGGCTGGTTACCTGAAAAATGTCCGATTCCAATCACCAGCCGGTCAATCAGTAGCATCCCTACATATATTTTAAAAACAATTATAAACCAAATTCTATTTGGTGAATTGGCTTAATTTTACTCTGGAACAATGAAGAAAAAATACAGTCATTTACTGAAACATGTTTTTCCAGTTGAGAAAACATGAAATAAAATCTTTGAACAAAAACACAGGTGCCACAATTATTGCCCCCTTGATATTAATTACTTAGTACAACCTCAGTGAACCCTTTTTGTGTTGCTCTGGACAAATGTTCAGGTTTTCCTTCTTGGAACAATGTCTATGAGAATTTTGGTGATGATTAATTCTTTCCAGACATTAGAAAGCATTTTAGGATGTCTCATTGGAAAATCCAGTGATGGCCCATTTTTAGTTTTCTGGAAGTAGCTGCTTTTACTGCTCATATATCCAGCTGTCCATATCATGGGCTGAGAGGAAAATGCAATCAAATGTGTTATTTAGAGTTCCTATGACAAACCTCTGGAAGCATGTGTTATGTGTCAGTCCATATGGGGCACAGTTCTTAACATCTACAGAACCATAGGTGCTTTTAACATAAATTCTTCTTTCCCTCATTTCCTTTTACAGATCTATTACACAGGGAAATACCAGAGCCTTGGTATCAAACAAGGTGGCCCATCAGCTGGCAAATGGGTCGAACTACCAATCACCAAATCACCTAAAATTGTGCAGTTCTCTGTTGGGCATGATGGCTCACATGCTCTCTTTGTGGCAGAAGATGGTAGTGTTTTTTTCACTGGGCTGGCCAGCAAGGGTGAAGATGGAGAAACAAGTATGGACCTGTCTTTCATTTTATTTAGGCTGTTTGAATATGTATTTGTCATTGACTTTATTGTTTTACTTACTGTGTTTTATTGACCACTCTAGTGATGTTTGTTACTTGCTTTTGTTATCGTTTGTTAATTAATTTTAAAGCAAAGAGTCGAAGACAACCAAAGCCGTACAAGCCTAAGAAGATGGTTAAGTTGGAGAGCAAGATGGCCATCTACACAGCCTGCAACAATGGCAGCAGCAGCATCATTACCAAGGATGGTGAACTTTACATGTTTGGGAAGGATGCTATCTACAGTGACAGTACCTGTAAGAGAGCTTTGGGCAGGATGGACAATAAATATCTGTTGTTTCAAATGCTTCAGCTTGTAAGGGATCTGTCACCTTGTCATTTTGACTCGTAACTGAATGACTCTCCTCTCCTTTTTAGGTCAGGTAGCAGACCTGAAGGGCCATTTTGTAACTCAAGTAGCTATGGGCAAGGCTCATACCTGTGCTCTTACCAAGAGTGGAGAAGTATGGACCTTTGGAGTGAACAACAAGGGTCAGTGTGGCAGAGATACAGGAGCCATAACACAGGCTGGTAAAGGTAAGGAGGGAAGTAAAACAGATTGGGCTGAGTTGAGTTTTTTTTTTCTGGCAGTGTACACTGATTTTGACTCCCTTGTTTAGATTCCCCTCCCTCTTGGCCTATGTTTTACCCCATAGACTCAATAAAAGCACATGCTATTATTGCATATAATTGCCTTTTTATTTAGTTGTTTTTTAAGCCGATACTACACGTAATGAATATGTATTAGTTGTAAAAAGTGTATTATACTGTATTATACATACACTGTTTTCCAAGACAATATGCAAATTGTTTTTTTGTTAGAACTCAAAGAAATGTTCATGCAAACCTATGAAACTTAGTATGGAGTATGGAAACACTCTTGCATGCGCAGAGGTCATTTTGAAGCAATTTGTGCATTAATAAGCAAATGGCAGGCATTTTGGTGCATACTGACTGGCTGGTAGGGCTGGGCGATATGGACCTAAACTAATATCACGATATTTCTGGGCTGACTGGCGATATACGATACATATTGATATTTCGAAAACAGGATGAGCAAAGTGTTTCATGTTAAGTTAAGACTGCTCTAAAGGAGCTGTGCAAATGAAAAAGTAAACAGTAACATACACAGGGGTACAGCTGAGTGATCCGAGAAAGCTCCGGCTGTCTGAACAGTGTGAACACATTAGGATAAGTGGTTTTGATAAAGTGGTATTGTATCATTGAAAATATATCGATATGGTGATATAGTGTCAAATACATATCTTCTTTAAAAATATATCGATATTACGATAATATCGATATATCGCCCAGCCCTACTGGCTGGCATGTTGCGCTGCCATTTTGAGGCTGTAGGTACTAACAGGGGTCAACAGTAGGAAAAAACAGCTGTTGCTTCTCCCCATTGTGATACACAACCTCACTACCAGATGGGAGAAAATGTTAGCATGATAGCAGGGGCATCTGTGGTATACCAGTTAATGAATTGGGCGAGGACAAACTGAGCAAGGCACCTAACCCCAGATGTTCTCCCACTGGTCTGTGTGTGGGTATTTGAGCAGAAGACTAATCCCCTCCCCTAATGATAATAATACAGAGACTTAACTTAGAGACTTGACTTACAAATGAGTTACTAAACTGCATTTATGTGTGATTTAAGTTTTCGGAGGAGAGAACATGGCCACTGCAATGGATGAGGACCTAGAGGATGAGCTAGAGGAAAAGGAGGAGAAGTCTGTGATGTGCCAGCCAGGCATGCACAAGTGGAAGCTGGACCAGTGTATGGTCTGCACCGTGTGTGGAGACTGCACTGGCTACGGAGCTAGCTGTGTCAGCAGCGGCCGGCCCGACCGCGTGCCTGGAGGGTGAGTGCACACATGCGCACGGTCTTGTTTGGGTATATGGTTCCTCAGTAGGATAAGCGACATACTTTCTTTTTAGGTAACCTTTCATTAGCCGTCATTTTATCTTAACAATGCCACCTCACTGGAAGTCTGTTGAAGCGAATTGAATCTAATTCATTATTTTGCCATGAGTGTACAATCATTGAAGTAGATACATGTGTAGGACTGGGAGATATGGCCAAAATGTGATCAGCATATGTTTATCAATATTGATTGTCCTTCATGTGTTATAATATCTCAAAAATGCCCCAAGGCCTGTGCTTCAAATGTAATATGAAAATTTACATGGGCACAAAGATGAGCCAGTGTCGTTTAGATGTTGGCGGTTAGATGTTTAAGAAAATGTGACCATATATATATGTCCAATTCTACCTGCTTTAGATTTGGTATAAATGTTATGGTAGACTCAAAGATGACCTGAATGTCTGCTTTGTGGAAAAAAGTACTCATTAGAGGAAATGAGCTGCCAGTGTAGATTTGTAAGTTTGCCATCATCATGCTAAACCAACATAATTATGTTATTACCATGCTTAACAAATATTATTATGCTGCTGTCATCATGCTGTACAATGCATTTCATGCACTTGCATAATTACTTGAATGTCTAGTTAAACTTCATTTAGATAGCTTGTTTTGTTAGTAGCAAGATACTTTCATGATGACTCAGATCTTAAATCGGGTATTTTTGGGTGTATGTATAAATGAAATGAGCCAACTCTAATTTCTTTAAATCCACTTTGGAGTCGACTCAGTACTGATATAGATGGCGCTGTTGTACACCCCTAGGGCTCAGACTTCTTAATTTTCTTAGTTTACTTTTACTTAGTTTACTGAGTTCTTTTTCCAAGTTAAACATCACATCAAGTTTTTCACCTCATGATGGGTTGGTATTTACAAAATGTATATCTTTTCCCAGACTTTACTGGCAAAGTAACGCTTTCCCTTACAGTCCCCTAGTTTCCATCCTTTTACCTGAAATTTAATGGAAGTGACATTTACTGCAGGTTACAGGTGAAGTCCTGTGGTAATTTTAAACAACTTAAAGATATAGTTCAAAGAGACGTGTTTTATGTATTTAATAGCTAAATATGTCGATATTAGGTGACTAAGTGAAAGCAATACAATGCCTAACATTCAGTTTTCTGTGCCCCTTTAATTTGCTTTTTTTGTGGGCTACCTTGCAGCATTTGTGGCTGTGGTTCGGGTGAGTCGGGATGTTCAGCTTGTGGTTGCTGTAAAGCCTGTGCTAGAGAGCTCGATGGCCAGGAGGCCAGGCAAAGGGGCATCTTTGACGCGGTGAAGGAGATGATACCTTTGGACCTGCTGTTAGGTACTCATTTTTAGCTCACTCACAATTACCATCCGTGATCATTCCATAGTTGCATTGTGTCATGAAATGTTTTTGATTTTATCATGTCAAATTTGAAGTAAAATTCTGCTTCTGCCTTGTTGGTCAGAGTTTATCTGCATAGGTCCCCTTTTCTTTATTTTAAACATTCATCCATGGCCTTGCAGTTTTTTCAATAGATTTCTTTATGGTTTCTCTCTTCTTTTTTTTTTTACTTTTTTGGCCTGCTGCTACATTTTTCTTTCATTTTAGCTGTTCCCATCCCTCCCTCCTCAGGTGTGAACATTGAGGAACACATTCAGATAAGGCAAGAAGAGAAGAGGCAGCGTATTAACAGACGGCACCGTTTGGAGGAAGGCCGAGGTACCGTTATTTTTCATTACCAAGTACATTACAATTTTTTCCCTCCTGGCTTTGGCTACTGAGTTGTGATTTGCAAATGTGACATCTCATATGAAAAAAAGAACACCACCTGAAAATCTTAAGCATGAATAATGGTAATCTCTTTTCCCAATTGAGGACACAATAAGGTCCTCCCTTGTAGTAAAGCTTTAGGTTTGAGCTGTAGGTTGTAAAACATGGTTATAAAATTAAGTGCTGCAAACATTAGCCCATCAGCTACAGCAGCACCTATAGATGATTTTAAAACAAGTTAACTGTGCTTCTGATAGTATATCAAGATTTTTTTAACTTTTTGATGATAGTTTGATTTTCTGCCACGACAATACAATGACGGCAGCTCCAAACAACTCGACAATGAAGAAAGCTTTCTTTTAAAATGGGGACGATATTTATTCGTGGTATGGATTTAATCAGGTTTTGGGCTTTGGTACACCACAATTAAGGAAACCTTCAAGAAAACAAGCGTGTTGGATTACACAGTGGAGTGGAGTAAAAGTTGTGATAATATGTACGAATAGGTTATGATTTATTTGAAGTTCATGTGGAAGCCATGGGGCGGAAGTGCAGCAGAATAAATGTTATGGCCAAAACTCGCATGTCATATCTGCTCCATTAACCCTATGGGCCCGACGCCCACAAAGTGGGGCAAATTTACACCTATTCTTCTCTGTTGAATTACTTTGGAATGGTACATCGTAATGATATTGCCAGATTCCAGACAATCTCCTCTACTTGCATATAAAAAGATATCCCTACTGACAGCATCCTATGGACAGGTACTTGCAAGAATGCAAGATTTTTTTATACGCAATATGATTTTTTTTATTGGTTTACTATTTTTTATAAAGTCAGTGCAAAATAGCAGCTCAACAAATGAAACAAGATCTGGATAGCCTAGACTGTCCTGAAACAAAAACAAGATGTAGCATGTATGTATGGCACTTACAATGACCAAGATATGAGCTTAAAAGTAAATGTAGTAAAAATACCCTGAAAATAGCCTAGGGCCAATAGGGTTAAGTAATATCTTGACAAAATTGACTTAAAGCTTCACAAAAATGAACATTTGACAGAGGGCATCCTGTTAGCACTTCTGCTGTGTGTTCAGTGTGTATGATGCCTTAGAACAGCTCAGTGTAGGTTAAGCGCTACATGTGGTGGGCCACAAAAACTTCGCTTTTTTAATGAATATATCTACTTAATCCGTGAGGCAATTTTAAACCATGCAGATGGACGCTTATTCCATTCTCTTTACAGTAATTTCATGGTTTATGACTATGAAAGCCAGGGGATATCCCCTATGGCCACTTGAATAAAACTACCCCTGAAAAAAAGTTGGTGTGCTTTCTCGTATTTGTATATTTGTATAACCTGCCAGTTTTCAACCTGCCTGTTTTCAACCAACTTATTATGACTGCCGCTAGCGAAGCTAGGAAAAGCGGTCATATTGGGGTTGCCGCGAAATTTTTCCTTTTTTTTCCCCCACCGATTTTTCGTCAACGATTCCCCGGACACTGAAACTCGGGGGGACATGAATGTTTGTAGGCATGTAGCCCTAGAAGTTTGTGAGCGAATAACGGCTTTTGGTCCCCAAGGGCCACCCCCCGCTGTGCCAGTGTCCGTCAAAGAGGGGGAGACCGGCAAAAGTTTTTGCTGAATAACTCAATGAACGTTTCACCCAACAACATGAATTTTTTGTGATATGTCGGTGTTACAGGGACGTATCGACCCAGCCCATAAACACTCACTTGAAGCATAGTGCCACCTAGTGATATGGGTAAATGCAAAAATTGGACCGAGACAATTTCTTGGACCGAGAAGGGGGAAACTGCACAAAATACGTCATGCATGATTACCGCAAAGACCTCTAACACCACAGCACATGCCATAAAATTTGGTGCATAGGGGGCGCTGTAATTGTACAAAATGTCATTTTGTCTATTATCTAGACAATGCTAACGTTTACAAAAAAAATTTTTTTATCGCAAAATCTATTGACCGTCACACTGGTCGACGCACACTTCCAACAAAAAAAAACTGAAATTTTAACATTGCGAAAACGAATCTGAACGAACTCGGCATAGGCCGTTCATGTGAATCTCACCAAATTTGGTGTATGTCATCTGCAGACAATGCTGACAAAAAGTTATCATAGGATTTATCTTGAGATAAACCGTTTCAAAGTTACATGTCAATGAACATTTAACACGTAGCTTAAAATTCTTCAAATGTCTTGGCTTTTAATTGCTCAAATTTGGCCGAAGTTGACATGCCATCTCTAAACGGCTTTCTTTTCATGTGTACTAAATTTTGTGACATTTCATCATAGGGGGCGATGTTTATTGGCGAAGCTAAGTGTCAAAAAACAGTTTTTGTTAAATAACTCGTCAACAATTTTGCCCAAGGACATACTACCGGAGTATGTGTGCGGAGAGGTAAGACGTACTCGGGAGCATCTCTGTGAACAACATATAACATTTACTGACAAAACGAAGCTTTGACATTTTCTTATCTTCCATTCCTGTTTATTTTCAAGTTACCTCCAAATATGCTGAACAAAAAAATTCACAAACCCGGAGAGTCAGATTTATCGAGTGCTGATGCTGATTGCAAAAACAAGTCAGCTAGCTCGACAGCCACAGAGTTAGCAAACTCTGCTCAACTTACCCCTGCCTTGCTGGAACAGCTACTCACCACCACTCTTCGAAAAGAGATTTCAGAATTACGAACTGAAATCCTTGCAGAACTCCGCAACTCTCAAGCAGCCCTCAAAACCACTCTTGATGACCACGAGGATAGGATTTCGTCAATGGAATCGGCACTCGCCGAAATATCAGCTAGCCACCAAAGGTCTGAAACGCAGTGTGCTAGCTTGCTCAAAGAGAACTGTTTTCTGCAACAGAAAGTGGACGACCTCGAAAATCGTTCTCGTCGGATGAACTTGAGGGTAATGGGTATTCCAGAGGGTTCAGAGCAGGGATGACCTACTCAGTTCATGTCGTCATTTTTTATAACTCTTTTTGGAGATGGAGTGCTATCCCGACCGCCAGTGATAGAACGAGCCCACCGCACCCTAACCAACAAACCACCCCCAGACAAGCCCCCGCGAGCCATGATCGTCCGCTTCCATCACTTCCAGATGAGGGAAGAGATCGCTCGTCTGGCTCGGCAGCAACAAGGCAAGCTCACCTTCAACGGCAAACCCATCCTTATCTTCCAGGATCTGTCGGCTGACCTTGCCCGACGTCGTGGAGCATTCAGGGAAGTTAAGGGTCAGCTGTACAACGCCGGTGTAAAATTCCGCCACAGATATCCGTGCCAGCTGGTGGTGTTTTTCCAAGAGGCAGAGCATACCTTCAAGGAACCGATCTCGGCGTCTGCCTTTTTCAAGAACAAGATACAATCACTGAACGATGCAGAGCCAAGTAGCTAGAGTCGCCTCAATTAAGACAGGTATGACAGGACTAAACATAACTTCTATTGTACTCATTATCTGTCATGTTCTCTTTTCTTGTTATTTCTTCAGTTATTTTTGCTTGTGTATATTCTTAACTTGCGTGCGTGTGGGTAAGTTACCTGCATCTCTGTGTGGGGGTATGCTCAATAATACACCTGATATCTGACTTGAAGGTTTTTTTTTCCTTAAACCTATATTTCTAACATGTTTGACTAGTATACATTACTGTTATTACAATGCATAGGCCTTCCATTCCTTTTCTGGGACTGAGTAGTGGATGGACATGATGTCTTGTATTTTCTCCCTCGGCTTTCTATTCCAAACATCCTTGCCTAATTCAGGTACACTGTTGTTATTGCTAGGCATTGATACTTGGGCCTACCAATTATTATTATTATTATTATTATTTATTTATTTTTTTTCTTTTTGGGATTGAATGTTAAAATGGTATGATGTAGGCCTAGTCCCGCTATCCATGCCCAGACAGGCCTATGTGTTCTTCGTTTTGTTCTCTTTCCTATTATAAACATGAACTTTATTCTTAATATTACATAATGCTTCATAGCATTCCATTTTTTGTTCACAGTGCTCTCAAAGATGGGTTTCTCTTTGAGTATGTGTATTGAATATGTGGGTTGCAGCACTGACAGGGCCTTTTCCCTGTCAGCAGAGGGGTACATTTTGACCCCCCTCTGTGTTTGTGGTTTAAGTTTATCCTTTTGGGTTTTTAGTTTGTTTTTGAAGGTTTTGTTTTCACTGCCCTCTGGCCCCTCCCCTCCCCTCTCTGGATTACCTTACCTTATCAGGTACAAGATACAGCTCCTCATTCTCCCCATGTACATAACGTAATGAGCAGGAAGAGCATAATTAGAGACAGTCCAGTTACATTCCTGAGTTGGAACGTGAAGGGACTCAATTCCCCAGTTAAACGTAATAAAGTTTTCAGCCACATTCAACAACTTAAAGCAGACATAGTATTCTTACAGGAGACACACCTCGTTGCTGACCACCATCGTCTACGCAGGAGCTGGGTAGGCCAGCAATTTCATTCTAAGTTTCAGAGTAAGGCCAGGGGTGTCTCAATTCTTATACGTAACACGGTTCAGTTCTCTGCATCCAGTGTGCTTGAAGACCCATATGGGAGATACATCATTGTATCCGGTCTCCTGTATGCCACTAAAGTCACTCTTGCTAATATTTATGCGCCTAACTGGGATGACCATCATTTCATTTCTAAAATTATTTCTCTCCTCCCTGACCTCAATACCCATCACTTAATTCTTGCAGGAGACTTCAACTGCGTTTTGCATACTACTCTGGATCGCTCCTCCACTAAACCAGCACCCACCTCACTCACAGCTAAGGCCATTCAAGCTTTCTTAGATGACTATGCCATCTCCGATGCATGGCGTTTCTGTTTCCCCACGGCGCGGCAATACTCTTTCTTCTCCCATGTTCATCACTCCTGTTCCAGAATTGACTACTTTTTTATAGACCAAAAACTTTTATCCACAATCAAGTCCTGCGCATACGAAAGCATTATTTTTTCGGACCATGCCCCACTTCTTCTAACTTTATTTATGCCAGGTAAACCCCTCACCCAGAAAACCTGGCGCATGAACACCCTGCTACTATCAAACCATGACTTTGTCCAGTGTCTTTCTGCTGCAATTGACGTGTTCCTACAGATAAACTCCACTCCTGACACAAGCCCATGTACAATCTGGGAGGCATTGAAGGCATATATACGTGGTCGTATTATCTCTTACTCATCGTTTATTAGTAAGCAACGTAAATCTACTGGAACTATCTAGGGACATTATGAATATAGATAAGCAATACGCAGCCACTCCCAAACCTGAGCTATATGGGCAGAGGATTGCCCTCCAAACAGAATTTAACTTACTATCCACCCACCAAGCTGTCCAGATGCTACAGAAGACACAGCAAACATACTTTTAATATGGGGACAAGCCCAGTAAACTTCTCGCTTTACAATTGAGACAACGATACTCTCAAAACTTAATCTCCAAAATCAAATCCCCAGATTTAGGCATCATCACTGACACGTCTAATATTAATAACTGTTTTGAAAACTTTTATAAGGAGCTGTATCACGCTGACTCTACGTCAGACCAGGCCAGGATTGATGCTTTCCTTAATGCCCTTCCTACTCCCTCAATAGACGAAGGCACCAAATCACAGCTAGATCAGCCTCTCACTATAGAGGAAATAGCCCAGGCAATTGGGTCTATGCAGAGTGGTAAGACCCCTGGGCCAGATGGCTTCCCCATTGAACTCTATAAAACATTTTCAGACTATCTGACGAAGCCTATGCTTGACATGTTTAATGACGCCCTCAAAACTGGCCTGCTACCACAATCCTTGCGACAAGCATTAATCTCCCTGATTTTAAAGAAAGACAAGGACCCTCTTGAGTGTAGTAGCTATAGACCTATAAGCCTCTGCTCAGCTGATGTTAAAGTGCTGGCTAAAGTTTTGGCGAGAAGATTAGAGTCTATCCTGCCTCAATTAATTCATGGGGATCAAACAGGCTTCATAAAAAACAGGATGTCCTTTTTTAACATTAGACAAGTACTTAATACTGTTTACACTGACTCTGCCCATGGGTCCAGCGAGTTCCTTGTTCTACTAGACGCGGAGAAGGCGTTCGACCATGTGGGGTGGGACTTCCTGTTTGCCACTCTGCGTAGATTTGGTCTTGGAGAGGGATTTATTGCTTGGGTGAAACTTCTTTACTCATCTCCTCTGGCATCTGTTCGTACAAATGATATATGCTCCCCATACTTTGAACTCCAACGTGGGACTAGACAGGGCTGTCCTCTCTCCCCACTTCTCTTTGCTCTCTCCATCGAACCCTTGGCCATAGCCATACGCACGAACAGCGGAATTTCTGGTATCACAAGGGGAGGGATAGAAGAAAGAATTTCTCTATTTGCAGATGACATAATACTCTACCTCTCTAATCCCAGCACCTCACTTCCCCATGTCCTTCATTGCATTCAGCAATACGGCATGGTCTCTGGATACAAACTTAACATTACCAAGAGTGAACTCTTCCCTTTAAATGTTGCTGTGGAAGCCCTCCCCCCATGCGCTACTCCTTTCAAGTTAGCTAAGACTGAATTTAGATACCTTGGAGTGATGATAACTAGAAAACTTTCAGACATGTATAAACGCAATTTTATAACTATCCTAGAACGCACCAAGCAGGATTTTGCCCGTTGGTCTTCTCTCCCTCTTTCCCTTACCGGCTGTGTAAACTCAGTGAAAATGAATGTACTTCCAAAATTTCTCTACCTCTTTCAGGCACTCCCTATCTTCATCCCCAAGTCCTTCTTTAAAGCCCTTCAGCAGTCAATTACCTCTTTTATATGGAATAAGGGCCCAGCCAGAATATGCAAGTCATCATTGCAAAAGCCAAAGTCATCCGGTGGACTGGCCCTCCCCAACTTCCAACTATACTATTGGGTAGCAAATATACATGGCATCCTGTACTGGGTCCATTGCCACTATGGCCTCAGCGACTGGGTTCCGACATGGGTGCAGTTGGAGGCGGCCTCTTGCAGACCAGCCTCCCTTAGAGCATTAGCTTGTGCCCCACTGTCTATGCCCCTGTCTGGTTTTACACATAACCCTGTGGTAGGTCAAACTCTGCGTATTTGGAAGCAGTTTAAAAACAGCTATGGCATTCAAGCAGTCTCCATGCTCTCCCCCTGTAACGATAACCCATTCTTCCCCCGTCTTTAGGCGATAACGCATTTGGAGTATGGCAAAAGAAAGGTGTGTCTACATTTAAAGACCTATACATAGATAATACATTTGCCTCTTTCGCCCAGCTGTCTCAGAACTTTCATCTCCCCAAAACCCACCTTTTCAGGTACTTTCAGATTCGAGACTTTGCAAGGAAAAATGTTGTTGGCTTCCCTTCCCTACCAAGTGAAGCTTTATTAGATCACATATTGAAAACAAATCCCTACAATAAAATAACTGTTTCCCATCTATATGTTTTAATAATGGATTCTACGTCATCTGAGGATACATCTGTACGACAACAGTGGGAGACAGATTTGGGGTACAGACTTGATGATGCAGACTGGACTGAAGTTTTGCGTAAAATTCACTCCTCATCCATTTGTGCTCGCCATGGTCTTATACAGCTTAAGCTCATACACAGAGTTTACTGGACCAAAGTCAGGCTCTCCAAAATAAAACCTGAAGTTGACCCCATCTGTGATAAATGCAGGCAGGCCCCTGCTACATTGATGCACATGTTTTGGCTCTGCCCCAGATTGCTTCCCTTTTGGACATCCATATTCCAATTAATCTCTGAGGCCTTCCACAAAACTATAGACCCATCACCTCTTATTGCTCTTTTTGGTCTACCCCCCAGTAATGTTTCTTTATCCAAACCCAAAAAGGATGCTCTTGCCTTTGCCTCTGTAGTTGCCAAAAAGACTATTCTTAAGACCTGGAAATCCCCACATTCACCCTCCTATGTACACTGGATGAGGGACTTATTGAACTGCTTACACCTTGAAAAAATCAGATACACAAAACAAAATAACACTGACAAATTTGACAGCACCTGGGGACCGTTTATGTCTATCTTTTCCTCTCTTGACTCCTCTGAACTCTCTCCTTTACTGGACTCTCAAGCCTGACTCTTACCTTATCCTCTTGTACTTAACTTTGCTCTAAAATCCAGAGATACCCCCCCCCCCCCAACTCCTCTTTGTTCTCCCCTTAATTATTCTTATGTTTTTTTTTTTTCTTCCCCTTCTTGTTTGTTTGTTTCTGTTTGTTTTCCCCCATTATTAGTATAATTTGTGTGTGAACATTGCAGTTCTAACCTTTACTGTTTAATGTGGGTAAAGGGTGGGTGTGGGTGGGTGGGATGAGACTTTTTTATGTTGAATTTCATATTATTCTGTATGCTATTTCTGGGAAAAAAATAAAACAGAATTTGGAAAAAAAAAAAAAAAAAACTTTTTTGCCCAAGACAACGATTTTGTGTTAGTATGTCGTTGTTACAGAGGCATATCGACCCAGCCCATAAACACTCACTTAGCATAGCACCACCTAGTGATGAGGGTAAATGGAAAAATTGCGATTTTGAGTTGCCAATATCTTGGACTGAGAAGGTGGGAACTGCACAAAATACGTTATGCACGATTAGCACAAAGACCTCTAAAAGCACAGCACATGCCATAAAATTTGGTCCATAGGGGACGCTGTAATTGTACAAAATGCATAAAGTTAAAACTAGAGAGAGAGGATTCCTATCATTGTCTAATCAGAGTTTGTGACTTCATGGAGGATCAAAAATGGCCGCCAAAACGGGAGCCATGTCAACAAACACAATGTGCGTCAATTAGAAGACATGCTGTCTTTAAAATGATTTTGGTCGTCAGCTATGGACTAGGTTATCCTGAAATTCAACACAGTGGTGTAAAATCATATCAGCTACACGGAATTGACAAAATAAAAGTTTAAAAAGCCAGTGAGAAAAAAAAAGCCAGCAGGGAAACTGACGATTTGACAGTGTGTACTGACGGACGATTAGCAACATACACAGGACTGTAAGTCGTGATTGCATAATTTAATGTTGTAAAATATATTGACACATCAATGAACATTTAACACGTAGCTAAAGATTCTTCAAAAATCCATATCTTGGCTTTTAATTGCTCAAATTTGGTCAAAGTTGACATGGTATCTCTAAACAGCTTTCTGTTCATGTACTAAATTTTGTGACATATCGTCATTGGGGGCGATGTTTATCGCCGAAGCTAGGTGTCAAAAAACAGTTTTTGTTAAATAATTCAACAATTTTGCCCAAGACAACAATTTTGTGTTAGTATGTCAGTGTTACAGAGGCGTTTTGACCCAGCCCACAAACACTCACTTGAAGCATAGCGCCACCTAGTGATAAGGGTAAATGCAAAAATTGGGATTTTGAGTTGGCAATATCTTGGACCGAGAAAGTGGGAACTGCACAAAATACATCATGCACGATCAGCACAAAGACCTCTAAAACCACAGCATGTGCCATACAATTTAGTCCATAGGGGGCGCTGTAATTGTAGAAAATGTCATTTTGCCTATTATCTAGAGAATGCTAATGTTTACAACCACTTTTTTATTGTAAAATCTATTGACCCTCATGCATTGAAAACACTGGTCGACGCCCACTTCCAACAAAAAAAAAATCAGTGAAATTTTAACATTGCGAAAACGAATCTGAACGAACTCGTCATAGGCCGTGAATCTCACCAAATTTGTTATATGCCATCTACAGAATGCTGACAACTAATTATCAAAGGATTTATCTTGAGATAAACCGTTTCGAAGTTACATGTCCCATAAACACTCAATTGAAGCATAGCGCCACCTAGTGATATGGGTAAATGCAAAATTTGGGATTTTGAATTGCCAATATCTTGGACTAAGAAGGTAGGAACTGCATAAAATATATCATGCACGTTCAACACAAAAACCTCTAAAAGCACAGCACATGCCATAAAATTGGGCCCATAGGGGCCGCTGTAATTGTACAAAATCTAATTTTGCCTATTCCTTGCCTTCACAACTCACTCCACACTACACAAACTAGGGGTGGGCGGTATAGCCTAAAATTTATATCACGGTATAAGTTGAACCATAGACAGTAGACGGTATATATCACGGTATACTTTGGTATGTAACAGTATTAACTGTTAACAGCTGCTTAATGCTGAATGTCAATATTTCTGAACGTCACCAAACACGATATAAAACATTGTAACATTTTCGTGTGGGGACTTGGCTCAGCCAGAGGTTAGGCAAACCGGGACTGAGCTAAATATACAACACGTTCAGAGCAGAATAACGTCGTATTCCACAGGATCCGCACACAAAACAACTAGATGAACACGTGAGAATGATGGCACAGGAAATTATGATGTTGGGAGAGTGCAGTCAATCCGTGCGCTTTGCCAAATGGACAGAGCTGGGTTGTCAGTGACTTGCTGTCGGCGCAGATGGGTCAGTCAAGTGCAGGTGTAGCAGGCTCCTCATTAAGCATTACCTAAAGCAGTGGCGGTTCTACATTGAATTACTCTCCGGGCGAGACCCCCTCCTAAACTTGTAACCGTTTTGTTGCAAAGCCAAATCTTATGGTGAAATTAGATCTTGTGTTTGTTGAGCTAAGACCGAATTATTGTTGAGTATAGCAATCGTAGCATCATAGCTAGAAGGCTAACAAACGTAAGAGTTATACCATGATTAACATTAGACCTTCATTCATGGCATGGATAACGTGATCATGCAGAGAGAACAGTTGCATACCTTCATCTTTTGCTCGTTTCTACACTTCTAATGGCTTTGACCTTTTTCTGTCCATCTCATCGTGTTTGTAACTCGACAGTCAACGTAGGCTACTGTTTTTCCCATCCCCGAACACTCTGTCACTGCCGACCAGGAGTTAAGACTAATTCACCTTGGTGACCGCCTACTCGTTTTGTATTGCCCTGTTTTATTAGCCTTTCACACAATTAAAAAATGTGCAGGAATTATAAACTTGTAAATATAATGTTAGGAATAAAATGTGCGTTATTGGGAAGGAAGCGTATGTGTGACTGACTTCGCTCACTAATTGCAGAGTATTGCCCACTTGTGCATTGCATTTGAGAGACTCAGAGGTGCTGTCCCCCGCGCCCCCTCCCCTTTTGCCCTTCTCTCACAGCTTCTGTGCACTGGAACTTTGTTTACAAGGTTTTCCAACGTAGCTGACTTGCTGTAGCAAACCGACCGTACAACCGCAGAAGATGAGCAATTATGAAAATAGGCGTGTCAGAATAACGTGAATTCTGCAGTTTTCCTGTTCAGTATCCGACACCTTGTAGCCAAACCATGACCAGATTACAGAAGTTGAGTCTGTCTTTTTTACGAGCTCCTTGTATTCCATGTGTTCACTGCTCGCAGCTATTTTTCCTTCTTCCTTGTTGTGGTGACGCAATGATCTATCGCGGTAGAAAGGTATAACCCAAAATCTCTACCGTTGGCCAAATTTATACCGCATACCGTTTATACCTTTTATACCGCCCACCCCTAACACAAACACACACAATGTCATTCATTCAAAACCCACATCCATGCCCACTTCCAGGAAATCATTTCCACACAGTTTCTGACCTTACAACACTGCTCTATCACATATTCATCTTACCAACAGTTCCCACATTTCAATACACTGGCGGTCATACCATGTACCGCTATGCGGTACATCTAGTTATCTTTTATGGGTTTTTGGGCATGTGAAAGTGTTTAATGTGTCCTCCATCTCTTTTTACAATAAGAACATCATGAAGCAATGGGGAGCTAAATAGTTTAATAATCTTCCTAGCGTGTGAGCCGCTTACAACCCAATTGCAAGATTAAAATTTGCCTCTCGAGATGCAGGTAAAGAATGCTGGTGCCCTCATTTGGCCTAATGTTCACTTTTTGTTTACTCATCCCCTTCTTAACTGTGTGGGAAAATGAATCACTTTTACCTTTTTTACTCATCTTTAGTGATGTGGTGGGTTGGAAAACTAGAAAAAACAATCAGGTTATGCAGCCAAAACCAATTGGCAACTTGTTTTCATAGGTAGTATTTTTGCAAATAGCCATGGTTGTTATCATGGTTTATGAACATGCAAGCAACTGTATATCACTGGAAAGAGAACGGAATGAGCTTTAATTTGCATGGTTTAATATTGTGGTAGCCTCACAGATTCAGGAGATGTAATCATTTGAAAATTAGTAGTTTTTTCGGCCCTCTGCATTGCTCGTATAAATAACATTTTATGATTCATGATAAAATTGTAGTAGAGTGTGCAAATGACAGACCTTGTGACTTAAATTCCCAGAAAGTCACATCTGTACCATGGATTTATTTATTTTTTCTTTGGGTTACCAACAGCACAAAGAGCTGTAAACGTGAGATATTGTGTCAAATGTGCTAAAGGTTCTCTTCAAGGTTGTACCTTGCAACCAGTGCAGAAGTTGTTCATGAATATTAAACCAACCAAGACTTTCACCTTTGTGGAACATTTTTATAGTTGTTTGATGAAGGATCCCTTTTTGTATAGGATTGCTGGATTCAGCGTGATGCTGGATGAAGGTGCCCCTTTTTGGAGAGTCTGCATTGCATAAGCACTGGAAATGATTGTCGTCATATAAACTGTGATAGAGGAAACTTTTTAGCTTTGACTTCAGTGGAGGGTTTTTTTTTATTTTGGTAGGAAACGTGAGTGAAGTTGATTAACCAAACTCGCACTGGGCAGCAACTGGTGTTTATAAAACACTGGTAATAGTTGGCAGTGGTAGCCTATTGTAAGCATAACAATTCTTCCACAGTGTCTAAACTGCATCAACCTGCAGTAACATTTTACACATTTTTTTTGTTGGATATCATAGTCATGTCATAGTGTTGTATTTCCTGTTGTATGTGACATACACAACACATTAACTAAAAATAAGCTAGTGTTAACAGGTACCTGTGTCCTGTTCGATGCATTATTTACATGAACAAAAACTTAATAAATAGAATTTCACAGGAACAGTTGGACACAGATAATGCTATTGTCAAGGTCCTGCAGCAGGCATACATTGAGCTGGTGTCAAATGTTGTGTTCAGAACTTGTTTAATTATGTCATGCAAAAGTTGTCCCTCCACTTGCTGTTAGAAAATTCTTCCATCAGTCTCTGCTCCTGACCTGCATGCTGTATAAACTGGAAAATGTGTAGCATTTGAGTTTGTGTTGCTCACCCACTTGAGTATTATTCAGTGATGTTGTCTGTCTCTGTTTTTTGATATCACCATAAACAGAAGGGAGGGTGTGAGCCTCATGTGCAAACAACAATCTGCTAGTTTCTTAGAGTGGTTGCCGTAGAAACGATTGTGGGTAGTACCAATAATAACTTATGTTTGCTTATCCTCTGTTAAGAAATTTCACAGTCTACTAATTGCTCATAAGTTTTAGTGCTCACAGCTATTATGTGACGAGACATTGTTTACAGTGTATTGGCTATTAGTTAAAATTGTCAATCTTCTGTGACTGATTTAGGAGTGTTTGACTAAGGTCTGTAAAATTTAGATCCTGATCACTATTCATTAACGTTAGACAAAATGTAAATTGTCACCACAAAACTTGAAGCTGGGTCATTCCGTGTCAAATCGAACGATGGCCAACAGTCACCCTCTCCAAAAAATCTGAAAAAAATCACAGCTGTTTGTACATCCAACCTATGTATAAATCTTAAATATTAAGTCTGTATCACTAATAGCTCCAAAACTACAGCCCTTTGAAATTTCAGGTCATTTTGGGAATTCTGGTGAACAAGCCTTTTGCTCAACTTCCGACATTGCTGGCTCTTTTAGTATTCCGCACACATTAGTGTAACTGTGAAAAGAAATGCATTTTCCTGTAGAATTCAAAAATCAAATCAGATCAGATGTACCTTGTGTAATTCTTCCTCTCCAAAGCTGTGAAAATGGCTATAGATTCAATATGTGAAATGACACCACCACTTTTGAGGGCTTCTCGTTCAAAAAGTATGGCACACAAATTTCTCAGATTATTTTTCCCAGTCATATACGGATTATAATGTCATGCCTATGCATTAACCTTTGTTGATATTGTTTTCATATGGTCAGTGTATTTTCTTGAAGTTAGGCTTGATTTTCAAAAAGGCTGTTTTCATCTTGTCATTTCACCATGTGGACAGTTCACAGGATTTTTTAAACATTTTTCCACAATCATCCTGTAGGTGAGGATCATTTGTCCAAAATTTGGATTTGTTGCTGAGCCTCTTTATTGAGATATGATGTTTGAGAAAAAAATGTCAGTAATTCCATGGAGTTGGATTGATCAGCAGTACCTCTTTCCACCACATGTTGTGCTCTTTTAATACAATGGAAGTCAATGATAGGGTAGCATGTCATTTACAGGAAAAGCTGCCAAACAAACTTTGTGTTACAATTAAACCAATTGCACTGTCAAGGTCATTTTTGAGCAGGGTTTTGTTGTACAGCATACAAAAAGCAAGGCAAAACTGAAAAAAGGGCATTATAATACAAACACAAAAGGACCATAAACAGGAATGCTATCAATTTAAAGATCATAAACAGTAACAATATGCTATGCAAACATCAAGAATGTGAAAACTAAGATCTCATATTTTTAAAGTAATGAAACGCAAGACACAGACATTCACACTCATGATCACAAAATATTATGCACATCTTAAATTTAAACATTGAAAAATATTAAAAATATATGTTTTCACATTCTTGATGTGAAATCTTGATGCCTAACTTCAAGAAAATACACTGACCATATGAAAACAATATCAACAAAGGTTAATGCATAGGCATGACATTATAATCCGTATATGACTGGGAAAAATAATCTGAGAAATTTGTGTGCCATACTTTTTGAACGAGAAGTCCTCAAAAGTGGTGGTGTCATTTTACATATTGAAGCCAATATGTGAAAATGGCCAATAAGCCATTTTCACAGCTTTGGAGAGGAAGAATTACACAAGGTACATCTGATCTGATTTGATTTTTGAATTCTACAGGAAAATGCATTTCTTTTCACATAGTTACACTAATGTGCGTGGAATACTAAAAGAGCCAGCAATGTCGGAAGTTGAGCAAAAGGCTTGTTCACCAGAATTCATAAAATGACCTGAAATTTCAAAGGGCTGTAGTTTTGGAGCTATTAGTGATACAGACTTAATATTTAAGATTTATACATAGGTTGGATGTACAAACAGCTGTGATTTTTTTCAGATTTTTTGGAGAGGGTGACTGTTGGCCATCGTTCGATTTGACACGGAATGACCCAGCTGCAGTAGCCTGCAAACAGAAAGTTTGTCTCAGTGCAAAAAAACATTACGCCATGATTGTACACAGTCTTCCAAGCTAATAAAAAAGCCATTGAGGTAGTGCATCTAACAAATGCAGCATGTGCTCTTTTAATTGTTGGTTGGTTAATACAGTTCAGAAATTGTATCCAGTTAAAATTGATATTTAAGTCTAAATTAAGTCTGATAAAAAAAATGATCAAACAACTTACCTCAATCATATCTGTCATTGTTCTTTTCAGTAGGTTTTTCATCGTTTGTGTTGGCAGGCCATGAGTGAATTAACTTTTCTGTTTGAGTATGACCTTTTAATTCTCCATGCCATTTGGCAAGGAAGTAAATGTGTTTATTTGGTGAGTTTGTGACAGCTTGTGTTTATGTTGCATGTATGCTTATGTTTTGAATTTGATCATGTCACACTGCTGTTTCTGTTACCCCATCTGTCAGCTTTGCCCATGCATGTGATAGTTTCTTTCTCCTCCAGGCCCCCCCGTTTTCCCCGGCCCTATATTTATCAAGCAGCAAGAGCAAAGGGTAGCCAGACTAAGACCCCCTCAGGCCCTAAAGCATAAACGGGACAAACTCAAAGGTATTTAATGGTCTTAACTGATCACAGATTAGTAACTTAGAGGTGCCATCGCCTGCCTCTTCCACCTGCTTCTTCACACTGTTGGTTGAAATAAAGACTTTATTATTTTATCTCTCTCACTCACATGCAGAAAATGAAGTGTTGTTCTTTTGTGCTCCTAGCCTCTTGAAATAAAATGTAGCAAGCCAGCCTATTACTGCTTAGTTGAAAATAGGGTTTTGGATGCTTTAGATGCTTATTATGACCGCACCCAGCACAAAGCGTAGTCATATAGTCACAGTTTTTTTCCCCCAGCCGATTTTGTGTCGAGGATGTCCATGACCCTAAAAGACTAGGGAACATGAAACTTTGTGGAGATGTAGCCCTGTCTGGATGACACGGTGACGGAAGAAGTGGTTTTGGTGCCTGGGGACCATTCCCTATCTGCGCAAGACCCCCCAAAAAGCCAGGGACACAGAAATCACTTTTCAAGGAATAACTCGCCAAGCATTACAATTGAGAAGACCACATTTCTTATACCTTGGGTTTCATAAGTGGTGATATGGCATGTAGCATCACCTAGGGAAAATTGTACATGTAAAAATTGGGGTTTTGAATTGCCACCAGCTTGGGCGGGAATAGTCATTATTGCATCAAATTTTCCATGTACGTCCACTACTCCAACCTCTTGAAGCACATTATTTTTTGGAAACTTTGTTTCATCAGGGGCTATAATTCCCAGAAACATATGTTTTGGCTAACTACAAAACGATAAGTTATAGAAACAATTGTTAGCTGCATTCCCTGAGAAGACCGGCATCAAACACATTAGGCCACGCCAGCTTCACAATTCAAACCTCTTGAAGCACATTATGGCTATGAGCTTTGTTCCATAGGGGGCACTGTAATTCCCAAAAATTACATTGTGGCTAATAACTACAAAAGAATAAGGTATAGAAACGCACAAACTCTTTTTAAACTTTTACAAAAGTTGGTGTTTCTGAGTTACACAGTAAATGTAAAAATTGTAATTATGAATTGCCAATATCTTGAACTGAAAATTTGTCATGTACAGTCAGCAGGACAACCTCTGAAAACACACCAAGTACCATAAAATTTGGCCCATAGAGGGCACTTCATTTTCTGGAGAACGCTATGTTTTATTTTTACTCAAATTCTATTGGACCTCATGCACTGAAAACACCTATCCACACCCAACAAAAGTAATTTTCCACAAATTTGAAAACAGTGAAAGAGAAAGTAAACAAACTCATGATTTATTTTGAACTCATGAACTCCAAATTTAGTGTACATCATTTGTAGACGATAGCAAAAATAGTTATCAAAGGATGTATCTTGAGGTGAGCTGTTTCGAAGTTACACTGCAATCAAAATCGAACACATAGCTTAAAATAGCTTGACAATCAATATTGGGGCTTCTAATCACCTGCATTCTATAAAACTTGACACATTAAATCTACACTGTATTCTTAGAATGTATTGGCATTTTTTTGGGAAATTGTATAATCAGGGGCAGGGTTCCCTTTCAAAGCTAGAAGTCCAGAAGTCCGTTTTTTTTATTAAACAACCATTTCACCCGAGACAATTAATTTATTTTGTTATTTCAGTGTCACAGAGGCGTATCAACCCAGCCCATAAACACACGTTTGAAATGGGTAAATATAAAAATAGGGTTTTGAATTGCCAATATCTTGGACCGCGAAGGTGGGAACTGCACATAATTTGTTGTACAATCAGCAAGACAACCTATGGAAGGAAGTACCATGACATTTCATGTAAAATAGGCACTGCAATTTTAGACCACATTTTGTTTATTATCTGTAGAACAATATGGTTTAAAACCAAAATTATTTTCCCTTATATTCAGTGGAAGCTCTTGCATAAAAATCACCTGTCCATGCCCATTTCCAATGATGAAAGTGTTGAAATGCGAAAATAAAATGATGTTGTAGTGAGACAGGATTCAGACAAACTGAACAGGCAAAATGTCAGAGCCGGACAGGTTGCCGGACAGGAGGTACAAGGGCCCGTCACCGCCACTTGCAGCTATGTTATTGCAATGAAATTAATGAGCTTTTCCTCTATAATCTAATTTTGTGATGTGCCTTTATGTTGCCACTCAAAGTAAAACAATATGTAACCTATTTGCAGGGAGCCCAGCCCCAGACTGCCAAAAAGTTTTTCGAGGGCTTTTAACATCTAACAGTTAAAAGTCACACTACAAAAAAAAGACAGAAAGGATTCTTATGCTTATCCAACTACCTTACAGTAAACAAGTAAATTAAGGAACATTTCAAACATCTGTGTTGCAGTCTGACGGAGGCTTTGTCATGAAAAGTGTTTTGTGCTATTGTAGCATTACAGTGAAATGGATAACTCTCATAATGAAAGTTAAAACAGTAGTGGAGTAAAAACACTTGGACACTATGTGTTCTTGAGGAGTAAAGGCAGTATAGACCGAAAAGAGAGTTTGTTTGTTTATGTTTGCCATAGTATGCATGCATGCTCTCCCTCATGGATTGCATGTCTACAGAGGTTTGGAAATGTAAGTAGGCAATCAAGACCACACATTGTTTACGTGTTTGCCCAACGTCTGTGCATGTTTTGAGGGGGCAGTAACAAAACAAACTCGGGGCTAACACCTTCAAGCTGACTACAGTCATTGGCACAGTTAGATTTTTTTTTAATTTGAAGTTCATGTAGTCCAGCGTCTTCCAGTTTGACATGTGGCGGAGTAGGTTGCAAAGGGACTGCTGTGTTGACATTCAACCTCCTTTTATAATCTTTTCAATATCAGACAATTGATTGTGCTAACGCTGACTTAAACCAGGAACATGGAATAGATGGGGAAGACCAAGGGTCAGAAGGCAGAACAGCTAGTTAGACATACAAACTAAGCTGAGCATAAAGTGGCTACATGAGCGCAGTATAAACATGTTTTGAGCGAAAACTAAAAGGAAGAGGTTGGAACTTTGAACACTTTTACATTATACCCATAGTTGTATACTATTGGCTGTGCTTGTCATGACATCCTTCCAGAGGTAATTAAATTGCCATTTTCCAGAAAGAAATAAACACTACTTATAATTTAAGGGCCTATGACTTTTCAATAAAAAAACTACCATCTAAAAATTTTGTTTGTACATACCCTCCCTCATGGACTGCACGTCTACTATATTTTGAAAATGTAAATGGTTGGCAATTAACATCACATGACTATCAGTATATAACAACTCGGAGTTCATTGTTTGGTAGCAACTGGAGGGTTGCTTCTACCGATTCTGTAATGCTACGCTGTGTTGTGGCCATGTCTGTCTGATAGTCAAGACTCAATGAAGATGTGTTTCTAACCAGAAAAAAGAGTTGAACCAGAAAAACACACTCATCCATTAACTTTGCCTTTTCCTACTTCTTTCAATCTGCTGAATTGTTAAAGGGTAATAACTGATGGATGGTATGGGGTTTACAGAGCACTTTGAGTGGTGGATGATCGGATTACAGACGGAATCCCGAAATTGTCTGCATTGCAATGAGGCTTCATCTGTGGACAAGTAGTTAGATGTTACAAACCAGGTCATCAGTACTTGGCTTGTTGTGTTTTGTTTGCGACATTAGGCCACAACTCCATCCCTCACCCAGACAGTATACCCTCACTATTGTGATAGCACATTTTTAATAACTTGACGTCATGTAATGTTTTCAAAACATTTGGATGTAGGATGACAGACAGTCAGGCTATCCCAGTGTTAAATGCTAAAATTGAAAATTAATGTTAGTAAAAATTTAGAATAAAAAAAAATTAAGAACACAGCCATTATTTAGCTGCCATTAGACTTAAGATGCTTTGTGAATACAGGCCTTGGCTTTTACAATGTTCCATTTTCAAAATTGATTGAAGAACATTTCCTCATATTTCACACAGATATTTACTTGGATTTGTTGATTAACATTTTGTTTTTATTTAAGACTTTCTGTGAACTCACAATGTTTTTGGTGATAATTCAGTAATGTATTTGCTTATAATAGAAGCTCACAAAAAGCTATATACTACATGTTTCTTGCTGCAGACTCTTCTATGAAATCATATTTGTCTATACAAACAGCACCAAAAACAACACTGTTCAAGCTTTTTATTACATTCCTTTTAGTTCCTTTAGTTAGTTTAAATCTATGTATTATGTACCTAACCACACAGATGCATGTCAACTAAAACACAGCTACTCAAAGACGTACCAGTGCAACACAATAATTTTGGGTCCCTTTTTGCATGTGGAAGCTTTTTGTGCCAGTTGTACTTGTTTTTGGAGAGGAAACAAATTGTCTCTCTGCTAATGTACACTTTGTGATGTTAGTGTACAGGTTGGACATTGATCACATTCTGTTTAATGTTGCTTTTTGTTTGGTCTATGTTTTATAAACAGATGGAAGCAGTGAGCGGGGAGACAAAGATGCCAGTAAGATCACCACTTATCCACCTGGAGCAGTACGCTTTGACTGTGAACTGCGTGCTGCCCAGGTCTGCTGTGGCTTCCACCACTCTGGTACGTCATGGAGGTGAAATTGTCTGACTCCAAACTGTGTCCCTTGGCTCTTGTCCTTTATTTTATGCTGAAAAGTGTGTTAAAAAAGTTACTCCTCATTAAGAAATTAAGTAAATGAATGATTTTACTTCATTTTAATTTATGACTTTATTTCATTCCATTCCATTACAAGCATTTGAATGAAACTAACCCTGAAAAACAGTTGGCAATTGCTTTTGGCTTAATAATCTGATATTTTTCCTAGTTTTCACGCTCACCCCATCACTGCAGATGAATAAAAAAGCAAAAACTGTTTAATTTTTTCCCACAAAGTTGAGGAGGGGATGATGAAGCAAAACGTGAGCATTAGGTCAACTGAGGGCACCAGCATTCTTTCCTTGCATCTTACCAGGAAACTTTACCTTTCAAGTTCACAATTGGGTTGCATGTGGCGCATGTGCCACAAAGATTATTATACGTTAGCGTTATATAGGTTTAGTATGTTTTTTTTGTTTGTTTTTTTTACCGATTTTGTGTTGTTGATTCCAAGAACACTGAAAGACCAGGGAACATGAAACTTGTTGTTTTTTCAGTGGTGCTGATGGAAAATGGTGATGTTTACACATTTGGCTACGGTCAGCATGGACAGCTTGGGCATGGCGATGTGAATTCAAGGTAATGTCTGGATTTTCAAATGCAGGGCCATATAAATGGAGTAGCTATAAATAAGTGGACTAAATGGAAAAGGCAAATCTGTGGACCACACCTTAAAGAAGAACTTCACCACATTTGAACCTATATCCTCTATGTCTCTATGTAAAAAAAATGAGTTATGATGCCAAAGATTTCACAGTAGAGGCAAGACTAGCCAAGCAGCTGTTAAGCAAAGCTATTTGGGCAGATTTCTAATTTCAAAGTAGACTGTATTTGTGTGCCACTACAGAGGCTGTATATGTCTTTGTAAGCCCTGTGGAACACAGGCAGGAGCCTCATGAAGACTACACCAGTATCATTATCAGTAGTGGATAAGAGCTTTATAAAAGGTGTCGGGCTAGTTGATGTTGATAGGTTGAAAAAGTTGTGGCTTGAATTTTACTCTTTTGTGACTTTGTGTTCACTTACCTCATTTTTAGTTGCAGGCAGTTTTTGTGAAATATTTTTGACATGCATGCACTTTCTGTGTAATATAACATTTTTGATCATTTCAGAGGGTCTCCCACCTTAGTGCAGGCTCTTCCTGGAATCAGTGTTCAGGTGACGGCAGGAAGCAATCACACCGCTGTACTACTTACAGATGGACAAGTCTTCACTTTTGGAAGCTTCTCGGTACAGTGGCTTTTCATAGTTGTAAATCAACCTGTTACTCGTTCTAATATGTCATTCTGCATTATAATGTTATGTTGTTTCTTTATCCCATCTATGTCGTTCTTGCCAATCACACACACTGTATGATAAGTGGGATTTTCATCCTCGTAAATGCCCAGATTTATTTATGCCAGAGATTTTCTTAAAATTAAGTTAATAACTTTTCACCTGGGGTAAAACTCCCCCTGCTACCCTGATTTGCATGTGTATAGCTCACAGCATTTCCTTTTACATGTTAAAGCCTCTCCTAGAATTAGGAGTCACGGGGGGACAACTGCCAAGCAAGGCTCACATCAATTTCCGTCAATTCAGTGCAGTTTTCTGTGTTTTCTATAAATTGCCCGCCGTTCGAGGGGAAAACAATATTATAAAAAAAAATTAGTTAACAACTCTCCCGGTGGATCAACAACAGATACACATAAGGGCCGTATCGTGGTCTAAACCAATCAGATATAGCGAAAGGCGGGACCTCCCTTTGATTCACTATGGTGTAGATGTCCCTGTACGTGTCTACGTTTGTAAATGCATGTGCTGCAGGCAGCAGGTGAATAGCCTACTGCCAGGGTCCACTGAAACCAAAAAGGAAAGAGTACAGTGGTCCCTCGTTATTCGCGGGAGTTATGTTCTAAAAATAACCCGCGATAGGCGAAATCCGCGAAGTAGTCAGCTTTATTTTCTACAATTATTATAGATGTTTTAAGGCTGTAAAACCCCTCACTACACTTATACACTTTTCTCAGACAGGCAAAGTTCACACTTGCAAACATACAGCACTTCAGAGTCACACAGCTAGCGGTGGAAGATTTATGTACATTTTACAAGCTGAGCGCATTCTGTACTGTACAGGAGATTGCATGCACTAAAAAAATCCGCAAAACAGCGAGGCCGCGAAAGGTAAACCGCGATATAGCTAGGGACCACTGTATACATTTTGGAGAGAGTGGCTTGACCACTTTCCCTGGCTAAGATATAGTAAAACCGATAATATAATGCACTGCATTTACTGTAAAGAGTGTGGGAAGAACATGGCCGGCAATAGTGCATTTGTGACTGGTTGTAATACATTTCGAATCAAAACACTGAAAAAGCACAACGCATCTATACAGCACACTACATGCCGCGATAAATGCACTGCCCGAGTAGCCTGGTAAACCAGCCCCTCGTACTTCATTTCATTTTGAATCACATCACATCTCTGTACAAAATGAAATGAAGTACGAGGGACTGGTTTACCAGGCTACTGCCCAAGTGCCACCTCTCCCCGCTGCCTTTCAGTGGCAGACAGCAGTTTAGGGTGTTAATGAGATGTTGGGCCTTAAAACATTTCCATTTATAAATAAGATTTTCTTTTATTCATCGAGATTTTTAAAGTTTACATTTTATCTTTTTGAAGCATTTTAAACAGGCTCACCTGTTTCCAGTAGGTTACCTGTCTTATACAATTCTGTTTTTAATAAGGAAAGTTATGTTTACCTGATTCTGAGTTAATTATTTACAAGTCTATATTGCCTATATGGACAGTAATAAAAAAAAATGAACCTGTAAAACTGCGGTGTTAAATGCGATGCTATCAAAAATTTGTGTGCACCTAACTTTTGTGCTTGTGCACCCAAGAAAAAAAGTTAGGCGTACCAGTACAACCAGTGCCAAAAGTTAGTCTAGAGCCCTGGCAGTGCCAATTACTAATGAAATTCCACTTTTCATACAGTGACATTTATACTGCCATTCACTCAGAGTGCTTGTACTAAAATCAATAATGTGTATGCATTCTTTTAGTGTTGTGGTACAACTTCTTAATGTAATTAATGTACTCTTCGCAGAAAGGGCAACTTGGTCGGCCAATATTAGACATGCCGTACTGGAATGCCAAGCCTTCCCCCATGCCCAACATTGGTGCCAAGTATGGCCGCAAAGCAACGTGGATAGGTGCCAGTGGAGACCAGACGTTCCTTAGAATTGATGAGGCACTGATTAACTCCCATGTCCTTGCCACTTCAGAGGTCTTTGCCAGCAAGCACATCATTGGTAATGTCTTCTTCATTTATATCTTTATCTATGTCTTTGCTCTGGCATGCAGGCAGTTGTTGCATTCTGATGACTTCACAAGGACAGACTCTTCTCTGATATTTGGGGTACAGAGTTTCCAAATAAGTATGTAGGACTATGGTCTGGAAGCCATGAGGTCAGTGAGTATCTTCACATCAATAAGTGACTTCCATTACTGTATGTCCTGCAGTGACCATCTCAAGTTTACATAAGAATATGATATGCATAGCATTTGTTTTCTTGATATGCAAATTTATAAAATGGCACGCAGATTAAAATGGATCTTTTCAGTAAGCCTGTACACCACAATCCTTTTTTTTAAAGGGGGACAGCTTCCCTCCATAAAAACGTCTACCAGTCAGTCCAGTTTTACTGTGTATGAAGAATTTGTAGTGATGGCGCACCTCCTGTACATATCACTCCAAATTTAATGATGCTACATCGTGTTTGTCATCTTATTCAGCGCAGGACGTGGTCCTGACAAACATATTCCTAAATAGGGGGGTACAAGGACGAGTGGATTAACGCCGCCAGAGAACACTTTGACAAGGACAGTCTAAAATCTAACACAAATAAAAATAAAATCCAAAGCAATTCTTTTCAAGTGTTGCATTAGGTACTCCCCTCTTGGGTCTTCATTTAAAAACATAAGAATGCAGCCAAAGCACGCACAGGTTTTACCTTGTTTGGCCTTCCAATATGTCTCCGCCTGTAGAGGAAATTGTGTCCATTCCATAACTTCCTTAATATTGGTAAATACAAAAACAACAACAATATGTAAATATGTTGTTCATGGCGGTCATATTGGAGTTGCCGCAACATTTTTACCTTTTTATTTTTTTCCCCCCACCGATTTTTTGTCAATGATTCCCGGGACACTGAAACTGGGGGGGACATGAATGTTTGTAGGCATGTAGCCCTAGAAGTTTGTGAGCGAATAACGGCTGAGTAACTCAATGAACGTTTCACCCAACAATATGAAATTTTTGTGATATGTCGGTGTTACAGAGGTGTTTTGACCCAGCACATAAACACTCACTTGAAGCATAGCGCCACCTAGTGATAAGGGTAAATGCAAAATTGGGATTTTGAGTTGCCAATATGTTGGACTGAGAAGGTGGGAACTGCACAAAATGTCATGCACGATCAGCACAAAGACCTCTAACACCACAGCACGTGCCATAAAATTTGGTCCATAGGGGGTGCTGGATGTAATTTTGCCTATTATCTAGAGAATGCTAACGTTTACAACGTAACTTTTTTTATCGTGAAATCTATTGACCCTCACGCATTGAAAACACTGGTCGACGCCCACTTCCAACGAGAACAATTTCCGTGAAATTTTAACATTGCGAAAACGTATCTGAACGAAGTCGTCATAGGCCGTTCATGTGAATCTCACCAAAGTTGGTATATGCCATCTACAGACAATCCTGACAAAAAGTTATCAAAGGATTTATCTTGAGATAAACTGTTTCGAAGTTACACGTCAATGAACATTTAACACGTAGCTTAAATTCTTCAAAAGTCCATATCTTGGCTTTTAATTGCTGAAATTTGGTCAAAGTTGACATGCCATCTCTAAACAGCTTTCTTTTCATGTGTACTAAATTTTGTGACATTTCGTCATAGGGGGTGATGTTTATCGCCGAAGCTAGGTGTTAAAATGCAGTTTTTGTTAAATAACTCGGCAACAGTTTTGTCCAAGACAACGATTTTCTGTTAGTATGCTGGTGTTACAGAAGCGTATCGACCCAGCCCATAAACACTCACTTAGCCTTTCTTGCTACAGAGCCATGACTACCCACAAGGAATGCCGGTAATTCTTTTGTTGCGCAAAATCGTGCGCATATTATTATTATTTGCGTGCATATTATTCAGCGGCTTATGGCAGTACCAACCCAAAGTATATCGACATTGTAACAGCATTCTTGTTTTTTGACCAGAGCACACTTAACTAATTTAATTTAACTAATCTCTTAACAACACAACAGGGTTGGGTTCTTTAATACGGGCATTTATTTGACCAATGAATACACTGTAAAAATGGGTAAAATAATATGTCATCACAACATTCACAAGAACACTTCAAAACATCAATATGAATTGCAATGCTCATTGAACTGCAGTGTGACACAGACTGTCGGAGTCTCCATCTTGTGAACTTTTACTGCCAGCTGGATAAAGACAGGTTCCAAGAGATTCGGACATTTGCCAAGAAAATGCTGAGCTTATTTCGCTCGATATACTGTACCTGTGCGAGAAGACATTCTCCTCAACCGTGTGAGGACAAGACTAAGTGACTCTCACTTGCGTGACATCTTGCACATCAAAAACACTGCATTTGAGCCAGACTTAAATATCTTGTAAGTTTGTGTGTGTGTCTGCGAACATGCCTGTGTGTGTGAAACTACCGATGTCCTCATCAGCTGACGGCTTCATAACACACACTCCCACCCCCACCCGTCCACTCCCCAACACACACACACCTCCGTACAGAAAAAAACTCTTCCTGTCTTCTTTGTCTGCGACAGTTTTAAATTCCAGCCACCAGCCCATCCCCCTTCACACACACACACACACACACACACACTCATACAAACAGTGCTGGCCCAGATCCGTGTTTACAGATGCGGCATGGATCCACGTACCAGATCAATGCCAGTTTCATTTTTGCCTCATGTTCGGCATTAATATGTTTCATTTAAATTTAGTTAACTATTAACTCATTGAGTGCCAGCCATTTTCAAAGTTGGTCACGTCCCAGTGCCAGGATTTTTTGAACATTTCAGTGTTTTTTCAAGACCCACAGAAAATTGAGTTCTATGTCTGTGTCAACAAAAAACATACCAAAAGAAACTCCAGACTTTCCTTTATCATCAGAAAAAAATTTTTTTTTTGTACCTCTTTCCATTCCTTAGCAATTGTCTGGAGAACATGGGTGGGTTTAACTAAAAATGGCTTTTTGTAACGAGCAACATTTCAAGCAGAAAATGTCTTTGATTACAATTGTTTTTGCTTCAGAGACATCTCAAACATTATGAAAAGTGATCCCATTGTATACTGCACCAAAAATAACGCTGGCAACATTATTTATAAATTAAAAAAATACAAATGTATTTATAAAACCATGTAGGCACATTTCATAGATTCTTTGAAGCACAGCTAAAAGCAACACTTCATGGGAAACACTTTGTGCGTAAACATTTCAAAGGCAAAAATTTGACTTTCTAACAGCTATTTATGTACAGCACACTATGTTATAACTGTAGTGCTTCTAGCTCTCCCCCTGTGTGTGCGCGCGTGTGTATGCATGTGTGTGTACAGCAGAGAAGACCTATAAACACGATCTAAAATACCGGTCCATACATCTAGTATCGGAGTAAGCTATGCAATTAGACTACTGCTCCATGCTTGTAAATGTAATATTTCTGAACGTCACCAAACACGACATAAAACATTGTAACATTTTAGTGTGGGAACTTGGCTCAGAGAGGGGATAGGCAAACCGGAACCGAACTAAATATACAACGCCTTCAGAGCAAAATAACATCGTATTCCACAGGATCCGCACACAGAACAACTAGATTAACACATGAGAATGATAGCACAGGAAATTATGATGTTGGGAGAGTGCAGTGAATCCGTGCGCTTTACCAAATGTAGAGAGCTGGGTCGTCAGTGACTTGCTGTCGGCGCAGACGGGTCAGTCAAATGCAGGTGTAGCTATCTATGAAACCACGCGACAGGCTGCTCATTATGCATTACCTAAAGTGAAATTAATCTATTGGTGGCTTGCAGAAGCTAAACGTGAGATGTTGCTAGGAAAACAGTAGCTTCAACATACGTGCTGACAGGATTTATTTTGATCAAGCTAGCAGTGTGCAAAACTGCGAGCAATTGAGCAAGCCAGGTCCAGTGTCTCTTCTTTGAGACAATGTTAGATGATCACATATCCACACTAATACTGGTACTACCCACAGAATGGGTTCCCTTGTGATTACAACTTTGATTTTTTTACACAAGCTAGATCAGATGATTACCCCACCTCCCCTGTAAAAAAACGAAATTGACTCAATAACGCGTCATTGGCACTGGGCGTTACTATCGTAAAAGACGCCTTTTCGCGTCATTGGCATCGAATGAGTTAAAGTGGATCTGCAGTAACGGCTGTGACAAGGGCAACAACAATATCAAGGATGAGTGGCGCATCTGATTCCTCCATCTGCAAGATACATAAAGGGTGCAACTGTAAGGTTATTTGTACTTATTGTAAGGTCAGACAGACCTGGTTTAATCTGTTTGTCCAATAATGTAAGACAGGACAGAAAGTTAGGTTGACACTTCTGATGCGTTGGAACTCTGCATAAAGCTGAAAAACCAAACACCCCCCCCCCACACACACACACACACACACAGACACACACAAAATCGTTAGTTCTTACACAGCATTTGCTGTTCCATTTGAATTTGATACATAATCAAGTCTGCATTTTTGTTATTTACTTGTTAACACTATTGCCTTGCCTGTACATAGCATATTATCTGCCAAATATTATCCGCTAAAATGCGTGCGGCGCCATTAAGTAATTTGGTTTACTTACAAGTTGTTAACACTCAACACCGTCAACATCGCATCGCTCTTGAATTGTTTTGAAATGGGCAAAGAACCGTAGCAGTAGAGTCAGTTTTAAAATTCTAAAGGGAAACTGACGTGAGACAAGCGAACTGGATATAAACCCAGGCAACTCTCTTCTGACTGGCCTACCTGCTTGCGCAATGAAACCATTACAAATGGTCCAGAACGCGGCTGCGTGTCTGGTATTTAATTAACCCAAAAGGACGTCACTCCTGTTCTCTCTCTATCCTGCTCTCACGGACATAAGCTGCTCCAAACAATTTAATGTCGTCGGCCCGACAGCAAACATTCCAGTCCCATATTTACCTGTCCATTTTCACCGTGCAGTCTTCACTAATGTGTGCATGTTGTGTACTGTATGTGAGTGAGTGAGTGCGAGTCTCTGTCTTTCTCTTGTAGCGCTTGTAGACCTGGACCAGTAAAATTAGCACTAATATCCACCTAGGCTCGAAAGAGAGGTAGGTAACTTACAAAATAGTAAATAACTAGAATAAAAATGTAAGTTGAGTTGAACAGTTGACAAATTTATTATTTACACAATGGCTGTGCAATCCTGCACAGCATTTACCTTAGATGGAGTGGAATGAACCGAAAGGAAAAAGAAGGAAGAGCTCTTCAAAATAACAACCAAACGAAACAAAAGAATTCAGTCTTTAAACCTTTTTTTCCACGAATTGGCAGAATCAGCTCCTCGGAATCGGAGTGTGTTGATCAAAAAAAAAAGAGCAAAACGTGTAGATCCTTGGATGTGTGTGTGTGTGTGTGATCCAGTGACTGCTTGTGAAGCGTCTTATCTGGTGTCAATCGACCAGGATATCAGGGTCCCTCTGAGACAAGTCACACGGTTGGCCACACCGCTTCCTTAACCGTCCTCAGTCTTCAGTCTGATTGGGCTGGGCTCGCCATCTTGGATCAGAATCTGTCGCTCACCATAAAACCAGTCTACACATAGTGCAGAATAATGAGTGATTCTGTTCCATTTCTAATCTTAATATGAGATGTCATTAACTTTTCTGTCATACAATTTGTGTAACCAATAACTAAGAATACACCCCTTTTTTAACAATGACGTGAATTTCCACATCACATTAACCCGTAATACTGTGATATAAGCATTGACATTACTTATAAGCATATGCTCCAGTGTAAGAATATATATATATATATATATATATATATATATATATATATATATATATATATATATATATTTTTTTTTTTTACCTTTTAAACCATTACAGTGGTATTACAACATGTTAACATTACTAGGATTTACATATCCTTATTACAAAATATACGCAAGAACTAAAAATGATTGCATATGCAATGCAGTTATAGTAAGAAAACAGTACAACTCGCTAATTAGCTTAAACCGAGTGGCGTAATGCAACAAAACAAGTGCCACGCTTCTCCCAAGTTGTGAGGTGTACCTGCCTCCCGTCTTCATTAAATCAGTTGACACTTGAGCTCCAGAGCCAGGTCTGTGATGCGGCGGGAGACAGTCCCATCAGAGAGCGGCACCTGCTCCAGCTCCGCGACCAGTTTATCCCCGTGCATAATCCGACTCATCGCTACTGCTGCTGGTTTTAGTAACGTTTCACCAATCGTGTGTGGCTTCTTTGTCTGCACAATTAAATATGCGACCTCATACGAAGCAGAGACTGTTGTTTGCTTGGTGAGGGTTTTCTTCTGCCCTTGTAACTCCTTCTCCTTTCTCTGAAAAAAGTCCCTGGGTTATCTGTGACGCTGGCATGTTTGGTGTTCATGTGCCTCTGTAATTTCGCCGGTTTAAGACTCTCGTGTGTGAGGACTTAAGAGCACACAATGCACTGAGGGTGTTGTACCTGATTTATACTGGTGCAGGTGAAGTCCATAATTAATGAATTCCTCTCTGTATTTTCTGGTTCTGCAAGAGGATAGTTCCGTTTGCGGGGGATGGGTTTGGCGGCCTCCTCTTTTACCTTCTCTACAGGTGCGCTCTGCGTTCTCCGCTGACCCCGCTGTGTCAGCACGTCTCTCCTGTGGCTCCTCTGTCCCGCTGTCTTTAGTTGTCCCGCTAGTCCTCAGGCGTTTAGGATTGGGAGACTGAAAAAATGCTGAAATTCTCTTTTGAGACATTGTACAGTGCAGTGGGTCCGCGAGTGATGCCTGGAACATAGATTCCTCCTCCGTACACTGTTGTGAAAACCCAACATTGGGATGCAGATACGGTATGTGATCGCAAGAGGAGGGTCTGCTGATAGCTGTGCTAATCGGGCATGGCATATAGAACAACACGGTAATGGCCTTCTGCCAGGGTAAAGTGTTAATAGCCCATCGGTGATGAGGAAGGAGCATTCTGAACCAACGTACTTCCTGCACATGTTTTCTTATGTTGATAATAACTACCATTTCGTATTTTGCTAAGTTTAATTGAGCTACCTTGGTTAGCAAACAGGCAATCATCTCGCGACCCCACGCCACCACCCCCGCGACTCCGGCTTTGGGAACCACTGTATTATACTACTGAAATGGAAAGATAAATCTCCACCTACATTTACACATTGGATTAATGATGTCATGCACTATCTGATACTTTTAAAATTGGGTATCATATACAGGGTAATAACCTTAAATTCTGTTATATCTGGCAACCTGCCCTTACATTAGTTAGAAAAACAGATGCTAATGACATTGCAATGATATAAATCCTACTGTTGTCCTCCTCCTTTTTTATTTACTTTAATTCCCTTTCTCTTTTTTCACTTTTTATTTTTTTTCATTATTGTCCTTTTTCCTTGAATGTCAGTATGTAGCTGTGTCAAGTATTACTCTGGACAATATAATATGTACCACTTTGACTGCTGTGAATCTGTTGTGAATCCTAATTTTTAATTTTTATTTATTTACTCTTAAACTGGTGGTGCGATGCGGTTGGGTGGATTGAGTGTTGTTGTATGTTTGCTTGTCTTATGCCAAAATACAATAAAAAGACTTGAGATAAAAAAAAAATGACAAGGTCACACGAATCAGGACTACCCGTGCAGGCTAGCAGGGGTATCATCAGAACGCGGGCGTTTCAGATCCATCTACTGTTAATTTCTCATTGTAGTCTAACTTCTAAAAATCACCTTCACAATTGTTGTATATTTAAGAGCATTACCCAGCGTTTTAATGTCTTGGCCTAAAATGTTTGTGTCCTGTTCTGCCTGTAGGTTATTTAACTTTCAGTGAAAAGGCTTTTCTTCTCCTGTACAGGTCTGGTGCCAACTTCAGCGACAGAGCCACCTCCTTTTAAATGCCTATTGATTAATAAAGTGGATGGCAGCTGCAGAACCTTTAATGATTCAGAGCAGGAAGACCTGCAGGGATTTGGACTATGCCTAGATCCAGTGTTTGATGTCATCTGGAGGTCTGTGGGTTTCTGTTAAAGGCTTTACTGTTAAATTGGCATCAAAAAGAGTTATCGGGGTTGGCATTTTGTTCAAGGGTTGGGAATTACTATTGGAGTTACATAAGGGATAACGGCTGACGAGGTGACCATTTCTGTGAAAATAATGGCGAAGTGGAGGCGAAGAACTCTGTGAAGCACAGTGGAGGTTGCCTCTGGCAAGTCATTATCCATGGAACTGGTCACCTCGAAGGCTGTTATCTCTTTTATTTCCAGTTTGCATTTATGATCTAATTTTATATGCATAAACTACTAAAATAAATGATTGATTTGTTGCCTTATAGCATCCATTAAGAAAAAATAGAGCATGGAATAATCATTTAACTGTTTATTTGGCTATAAGAGTTGTCATAGTTACCATTCCTAAGCGCAATGATATGAAAAGGTGATTAAAATGTTTTAGATTTACTTCAAAGGTAGCCAATTATACAAAGTTAATTCCCACCTCATCAGCCAAGCAGAAAAGAGAATTCCATTGTTAAGGGAGATAAAATACTATCATGATATTCAAGGTACAATGTAATGTTGTGTTATACCCACTTTGAAGTGTTTTCATACATATTAATGATAAGTTTAGCTGTAGCTAACACTAAGGGCAGTGGTAGTTGGGACAGCTTGACAGGGCTATGACCCTACAGCTGGTTGGTCAACCCTGACCACGTATAGAGAGGTTGACACAGTAGCATGGGGCTCTTGGTTGTGATGGTAGACTACAGCTGTGTTATAACAAGTGTTTTCACAAGTTGGAATTGGTAACATGAATCAAACTCAGGTAGCTGGTACATTTTCACAACTACAAGTACATAGATAATACAGCTCTGAAAAAAAAATGCAGAGACCACTGCATATTTTCCTAAAATCAGCATCTCTACATGTATGACAGACATTCCTTCCCAGTGTGCGTTGAATTTGAAATTTGGGATAAATGTTGTCAGTACTTTACAGAATAAAACACAAATGTTAACTTTGCTGACACATATACCTATAAATAGTTAAATCAGAGAAACTGATAATTTTACAGTGGCCTCTTAATTTTTTCCATAGCTGTATTTAATGTGACAAACAGGGCAGTAGACCTTAGGTGATGCTTGGATATCACCTGGATATTTTGAAGAAGTCCCTTGTAACATGCTTTAGTAGGCAGGAAAATCTTCAGGGCAGGTTGTTTTATGAAGAGGTGTGGTGTTATGGTTGAGAAAAGCATCACTCCAAATGTAGTGATATTAGTCCTTTGCATTGTGTTTGTTTTGAGTTTTCAAGCTGTTATGAAGGGAATGCTATTTTCATACATATTTCTACAGTTCTGTAGTTTCTTTCTCTTTATATTTTATCAGGGGATACTTACTGATGCTATAATACCTTTTTTAATATATTTCGAACGGAATATCACTCTTGTCTCTCTCATGTCTCTCAGATTCTTGCCTGCCACACGGGAGATATGGTGCTACAATGCTGTTATTGCTGATGCTCGTATGCCTGCAACATCAGACATCCAAGGGCGCTGTAGCATCCTTAGCCCTGAGCTAGCTTTGCCTTCAGGACCTCATGCCACCACTACCCGTTCCCATGGAGCTCTGCATATCTTGGGTATGACAAGAATGAAAATAGTAACCCCAGTCTGTTTTTCAATGAAAGCATGTTTTGTTTACAAAAATCTCACTTAAACTGAAGTGTGTAAAACTTGTTGTTACAGCGTTTGCACGATCAATCTCTTATTCATGCTCAGATTGGGCCTGGACATTTAAACACCACCACACTTTCTCAGTTGTGGTAAAACATACCTGTTGCTGTTGATACTATGACACGCTATAAAAGTGGTTAAAGTTTTTACTATTATCCTCTTGATGGTTAGTATTTAAATCAAGAAAAAAGGAAGACGTCAGAGAGGTTACTGATAAGTTATCATAGCCTTGGTGCCTAAAGTTTCGGATGTAACAGCTGAAATTAACCTTGTACCATGACATGTTTGACAAAACCTACACACAGGACGCCACAGTTTTAGACAACCTGTGGATAAAGCCTTTGACTTAACTGTTTGACTTTATGCTTATGAGTTTTAAAGTAATCACTGCAGGTTGGAAAGAAAATAAGCCTGTAATAAGCCTGTCTATAAAAATCCATTGAAACGGTCTAGAAATTTACATTAATTTACAGCAAAAAACAGTTACAAAGTTTACAAATACAACCATGCACATTTCTTAACATACACCATATATTAAGATCCATCCATTTTGTCCATTTCATCATTATCATTGGTCTCACAAAAACATGTTTGTAAAACAAAATGTGAAATCAACCATGAAGTGCCTTTAAATATGTCCATTATGTGTGTGTCTTGAAAGGATGCCTGGACACGTTGGCTGCCATGCAGGAGCTGAAGATTGGGGTGGCCTGCTCTGAGGAGGAAACCCAGTCTGTAATGAAGGTCTATTCCAAGGAGGATTACAGTGTTGTAAACCGCTTTGAAAGTGAGAAAATAGTATTTATTATGCCACTCACACAACACAGTTGTGTGTGTGTGTGTTCTGTCATTGAACCTTAAAATTTTGGTCAAATCTGAATAATAATAATAATCTTGTATAGCACAATTCATACATACAAGATGCAGCTCAAAGTGCTTTACAGTTTGGCAAGGTCACCACAAGACAACATTTCTTGCAGTCCAGTGGTGCTGGAGCAGATGAATACAGTAGCAAAGTGACTCTTGCGTGAACACGGGTAGACAGTCCTTGTAGGCCCCAGTCAGCAGTCTTTGTAGTCCAGAGGCGCTAGAACTATGCAATGCCCTGTTGATGCGGGCTCTTGCGTGAACACAGGTCAACAGTCCTTGCAAACCAGAGGCACTAGAACAAGGAAAGTTCATTTAGGCGCAGTCGGGTTGTTAGTGTCCCCAGGGAGCAACAGGGGTGAGGAAAAACTCCCAGTTTGTTTGATTTGTGTAAATTCAGGAAGAAACCTCGGGAATCGGTGAGGAAAACTCCCTGTTTTTCTAGGAAGAAACCTCAGGCAGAACCACATCCACCAGGGCAGCCCATCTGCCGGGGCTGGTAACGGGAAGTCTCTAGGCCCTTTTACACTGCCAAATTTACCGGTAATTTCAGCCGAAATTAGTGGGTCGTCTGTTGCGTTCACACTGCCAACACGGCAGGCCAATTCGACCCACTTCGTACCCTACACTTTTTTGCAATTCAGGGTGTATGTGAACATGAGCCGAGGCGAGACGGGGCGCGGGGAATGGTATGGTGATGTTTCACAACTGCCACTACACACCGTCGGGACTTTTAAAGCAGGGGAAAGCAGCTAAGCAGGGGTGCGTTTTCCAAAGCATTAAACCACCGTTGTACAACGTAGGTTCAAACTACCCAGCACCCCGAGTCCGACTGTTTCCCGAAAATCTCCAACCACCAAAGTACGATGGAAGTCTGAACTATGTTAGTTTAGACTTCAGTAGTTCAAACTGCAAAGTACCCAGATGTTTTGGAAATGCACGGGGAGTATTCGGGTGCAATCGTTGTGGATAATGACAGAAACGATTGAACTACATAAGGACGAAACGTAGTCTCATTTCATTTAAGCAGATATGGCAGCTGTGGAAACTCTGGGATATCTCCGTCAACACAACTATGTGCCTTACTCATTAAAAGCAACAACTGACTGTCAGTGTGTATCATATGTTTGTGTATTTAATTTATACTACATGAACTACAGCTATAAATATAACCACTCCCTACATGTAGGTAAGTGGTGCGGTGGATGAGTGGTTAGCTTGTCGGTGTGTCAAAGAAAGTTTGCTACCTTTTTCGGTGAGATATGGGTTTGAATCCCACTGAATAGTAATCAATTTGTAACAGGTGAAAATGATCTATGGGACAGTGGAATAACCGTACTTGTGGGTCAGTAATCAGTGCACATACATCACAGTATTACAAAAGTGCTCATTAACATCACTGACGTACATAAACTTTGATCCAACCACATTTTACAACAGCTTTTTGTGTGTTATCGGGTGTGTTTTCCACCTTCTTTTTGCATGATCTGGCAATGCAATACCGAAAATTAAGTAAATTGGGAGTAACATCATTCATACAGATGGTGGCAGTAACGCATATACGGCTGCCTAATCCGCATATATATAAGTCCAATAAATGCATGAACAAGTTTTTCAGCGTCTGGCTGAGTCAAGATAGGACGAACTTTTGCAATATTTCTTAGATGGAAGTATGCTGTTTTAGTAACTTTATTGTGAGGTTTGAGGCTTCAGAATCAGAAGAATGATTCAGAATGAGGTCAGAATCAAGGATGACCTTGGCTTGTTACCTGTTCTCTGACATGTTGGTTTAGATTACCTAGACTGGAGAGCAGAGCTTCATGTTTATCTTCAGGGCCAATAAGTAGTAGTTCACTTTTGTTTTCATTTAACTTTAGAAAGTTATTGCTCATCCAATGCATGACAGCTGACAAACAGTAGGTTAAAGAGTGTAGGGCTGTGGTTTTGTTTGGCTCAACTGAGATAAAGTTGTGTATCATTGACATAGCTGTGAAAGTTTATGTTGTGTTTTTGATAATGGTGCCCAGTGGTAGCATACATAATGAAAAAAGGAGGGAGACAAGGCAGCTACCTCGAGTAACACCGAAGGGTACGTCGTGATTTTGAGGTACATGATCAGATTTTTAGATACATGAATATTTAGCCACTCTTATGTGTGGGACTTTCGCCATCATGTGAACATAGAATTTATAGAGGTTTTTGCTATTGCATTCTTGATTGTTTACAATCTTGCCATAATAATAATTGTAATAATGCTATACATATAAAATAACTAAATATTAACAATATGTAAAGACAACAACAACAATCTGTAAATATTTTGTTCATGGGCTTCAAAGTAAACATGGGCTTCACAGGACTACCCTTTCATCATACTGGAGATATCATTGGGAGGTGGAAGTTTCAGATCTAACTTTCTGTTTCTTTTGGTATGGTGTCAAATGACAAGGTCACAGGAGTCAGGACTACCAATGCAGGGTAGCGGGGCATCATTGGAACGCGGGCATTTCAGATCTGTCTAGATATTTCTGATGTAAATGGCCTCTGGTCTTGAGTTGTATTAACCTGACGTGATGGTGTTGTGTAGGCCACGGAGGAGGCTGGGGCTACTCTGCGCACTCAGTGGAGGCCATTCGCTTTTGTGCCGATGCCGATATCCTCCTTGGTGGTCTCGGTTTGTTTGGTGGCCGGGGAGAATACACTGCCAAAATCAAGGTCAGTTATGTGCAATCATCGAAATATTGGCATTATGTGTGACATAATGCATGTTATGTTTTTGTTATTTAAAAGGTTTTTAAATGCACATGTTGTGCACATTTATATTTGCACTACACAAGTGTGTTTGCTCCACACACTTGATGCTTACTGATCATAAAGTAGTTTATTCCCATAAACCCAAGATGCCAATAACTGCCAACAAGTTCTTGCAAATGGTTTGTAATACTGATTTTTTTATTCAATTGATGACTTTTGCACGCAGTGCAATGGACATGTGAAACCATTTCACCGACAAATGATTTGAAATATATCACCAATTATAATATTATAATAATAATATAATGTACGCTTGCTGGATATGTTATTTTCCTCCAGGAACTACTTTTTAGTGGAAAGCCATGAAGTGGCAAAAAAAATCATACAATTAACACAATACTAGGTTAGGTTTACTTTATTAGTCTCCTCCACACTATGTAGCCTTGCTCCCCACCTTGTGCCCCCCTCCCCCACACACACACGTACACAACACGTAGGACCAAGCCCTCACACCCCCTGGCTTAAACACCTCCCCACTCACCCACACAAACAGACACACACACATGCAGGACACAGCCCTCGCATGCCACACCCCCCCTCCACACATACACACACACAAAGCATATAGCCTTGCTCCACGCCTCATGACCCCCTTAATGTAATCTTCCTAAAATTTGTCCATTGTGCAGCTATTTGAGCTCGGTCCAGATGGGGGAGACCATGAGACCGATGGGGAGCTATTAGCTGAAACTGATGTACTTGCCTACGACTGCGCTGCCAGGTAAACTGATTGATTTGTATTTTAGTAGCCCTCCTCTTATAGTATGTTTTCCCATGTTATCATTCTTTCAACAGTACAAAGGTACACAACAAACCTATAACAAAGTGTACAGCCCAACTTGTAACCTTATAGATTAATGTGATCTCTTAGGTAGCATGTAACATCAATAGGTGAGCTTTTTCAGATATTGTTCTATGATCCTGACATTAACAAATCCTCCAAAAAGGTAGCCTTATTCTTGTTGAATGCACAACGGTATATACATGGATGCGTACACACGGATGTGTGGTCGATGAAATGGTTCTGTTGAAAATGAACAATTCACTATGCAAACAATACTTTGATATACTACAATACTTCTAAAAATAACCCGCGATAGGCGAAATCCGCGAAGTAGTCAGCTTTATTTTCTACAATTATTATAGATGTTTTAAGGCTGTAAAACCCCTCACTACACTTAAACACTTTTCTCAGACAGGCAAAGTTCACACTTGCAAACATACAGCACTTCAGAGTCACACAGCTAGCGGTGGAAGATTTATGTAAATTTTACAAGCTGAGTGCATTCTGTACTGTACAGAAGATTGCATGCACAAAAAAAATCCGCGAAACAGCGAGGCCGCGAAAGGTAAACCGCGATATGTCGAGGGACCACTGTACTCTGATTTTACTTTGTATAGTGTATTCTTCATTAGTATGGATGTAACATAGGTTTTGTATTGAATAAGAGTTACCTTTGAAGCGGTCTTAAAGTCTGAAATGTAACAAGTTTAAACCCATAGAAACCTTTTAAGTGTCCTCAGCAGGCTGTCTCTCCATGCATTTCTACAGGGAGAAATATGCCATGATGTTTGACGAGCCAGTACTTTTGCAGCAAGGATGGTGGTATGTTGCCTGGGCCAGAGTGTCTGGCCCAAGTAGTGACTGTGGATCACATGGCCAAGCTACAATTACCACTGATGACAGGTACGTGGACACTACGGTGCTAAAATCTCATGACCCTTTGGTTCCCATTCAATGTTTCGGTTGGAATTGTATCACCTTCCTCTAAATGGTGTGATTTGCACTACTCAAACAATACAGGGAACTAACAGATCAACAGTAAAAGTCACTTTTTAATCTTTCATTTTGGTATAAGCCATTTCAGTGTGCAGTGCATCTGATACCAGTTTGATATCTACACCTAATGGGTGTTATTCACAGATTATGTGCTGTAGAAGACTATAAGCAGTACAAACTTTTCTTTACACAAATCTTCGAATGTTCAGGAAATGTTAATAGGACAAGTTTTTGGGTGTGTCATTACATTATTTTTTTGATTTGGTAAGATAATTGTGAAATTATCCTTTGTAATTTGTGAGATGAAGTGACAGACATAATCTTTTGTGTGTTGCTAAATGCATGTATAAGCTGGGGGAAACAACTTTGTTAATCTTTCCATTGTAGTGTGATGTTTCAATTCAAGAGCTCAAAGAAATCCAACAATGGTACTGACGTAAATGCTGGACAGATACCCCAATTGTTGTACAGGTAAATACCCCTTTTCTCTATTTGCCTCTAGCAGGGTTTCTGTGACCATTGCTTTGGTCGCCCATCAGGCGTTCCATCTTAAAAATAAAATGCATAAATAGTGAAGAAACAAATATTAAGTATTGCATTAGTTTTATGTATGTAATTCATGAGCATTTTATAGGGTCATGTTCAAATGTTCCCTGGTCCCCTGCAACATTTTTACGTGTGTGCAAAAGCTTCTTATTACACGAAGTTCAGACTGACTTTTAAATGAAGTGGATTTCTGTACAGTTTATACTACATGATAGGTCGTTGGTTCATACTACACAACTTATTTGTAAGAGGTCAGACACTAAATATGACATTTCAAGAGGAGAAACAAGCAGTTTTTTCACGAAAACCAACTTAAATGGCATGGAGAATGACACCGGCAACTACAGGATTTTACCCTAGGTAGAAGACTAAATAAATGGTCTTTTAAAGGAGCCATTGGTGGTCTGTTGAGATGGCATTTGACTAAGTGGTCAATTTACTTTAGTTAAATTAAGATGCATAACTACTCCAAACAAGATGCAAGGATACAAGGAGTTTTATTTGTCACATACATAGACATACTGGGTAGTAGGACATGCAGTGAAACTGATGATTGTGGGTCTAGACTGTGCATGGGGAGTGGGGAGTAAAGTGCGTAGAATGCATTTGGGGGGGCCATAAGAAGGGCAGAGGTAGAAAAAAGGTGAAGGGGGGGTGGGATAAAGTGCATAAAGTGCAGTTATGATTGGGAGGAAGGACTGGCTGTGGTGGCAGATGACGGGCTGTGTGGGGGGTGGAACTGCGTGTGCAGCTGACAGCGCTGAGGTGGGGTTGGACACACGTGTGTGGAGAGGGCTGGGGAGCAAAGATATGTGTCGTGTGTGTGTTGGGGGGGGGGGGGGGGGGGGGGGGTTGCTGTGTGTCCTCTGTATGTATTGGGGGGCATATGCTGCGTGATGTGGGGGGGGGCTGTATGTGTGAGGGTCTGTGTGCTGTGGGTGTGTGGGAAGGGCATAACACAAGGAGCAAGGCTATGCTGCACTGTGTGTGTGTATGTGTGTGTGTGGGGGGGGGGGGGGGGGGGGGGTGGGGCTTGAACAACGAGGGCTGTGTGCTGTGGGTGTGTGGGGAGGGGAGCATAGCACAAAGACCAAGGCTATATGCTGCATGCTGGGGGGGTGAGGGCTGTGTGTGAGGAGAGGAGGGGGCAGTGTGAAGGGGCATGGGGCGCACTACAGCTGTTTCCTGGGGGGGGGGGGGGGGGGGGGGCGAGAGCTTAGGGGCTGCGTGTTGTGTGTGTGTGTAGGAGGGGGGCATGAGGCAGGGGAGGGCTGTGTGTTTGGGGGGGGGGGGGGGGGGGGACTTTGGGGAATCATGTGTGAGGAAGCAGTGGAGGATGGAGAATGGCGGGGCTCCGATGACATCTTGGGGGGGGGTGTAAAGTTAGGTTGTGTGTGCTGAGTGGTGAATGTGTGCAAAGTCAGTATACTGTGTGTTCAGGGTTATGATGGCCTGGGGATAGAAACTCATTAGATAGATGCTTCATTATGGGTCATGCCATGTCAAATGTCCAAATGGTAGTCATTATCTAATAGATATACTGGAGGCAAAAGTACCTTTTGTCATGTATTTTATGCAACAGTGCCTTTTGAGACCATGAGTCAAAAACACCATGACATTTTTTTTTTGCTTTAGCATGACAAAAAAGTCACAAAATTTCATCCATTTTTAAGCTTGATTGTCTTTCAGACTACTCAGTTTTATATTACAATATACCCATCATGCATCTAAAGATGCATGCACAATACCAAGTCTCTAGCTTTAAAATTTCAGGCACCCAGAATCTTGTGATATACCTATAGCCAGACTCCCAGTCCAGCATCTGCATGTCCTAGTAGCAAGTATTAACCTTTGAAAATGTGAAGGACCTAGTTTGAAATTGTTTTATCTTGAAAAGTATTTAAAGTGCTTCCTCAGAAGGCATTGCTTCAAAATTGATCAAAATGTACCTACCTTAGTTAACCCTAACCCTAACCCTAAATGTTTATTTTTTAGATAAAACTATTGGGAGTAAAGAGCTTTTACACTTATTCTTACTTTTACTATTAGGGAATGAATGAGCTCACTGTTTTTTTTTCAGCAAAATCTAAGATAGATGAGTTGGAAGATTTTATTTTCAATTTGTACATTTAACATAAAATGACCCCCATTCTATTTTATTTATATTTTTGTCTGCCTATTTGAATGGCTTGTGTCACCTTGGTCCTATCCACAAGGAAAATATTTTTATCTAGCCATCACTGGCAGATAGTCTCCTACACTCCATCAGTGTTTTTTTAGTTCAGTAGCTTACAGATTCTTGTTGGTTATATTTCTACACAGTTGTAAATATAGGCCTATGTCTACGTAATTCATTGTTTGTTTAAATGATAACGTAACAAGTATGTAGCCTGACCACACAGCAAGCAGCATAGCCTTGCTCCTTGCATCATGCCCCCCCCCCCCACACACACACACACGTACAGCCTAGCTACCTGCCTCATGACACCTCCCTAAACCCCCACAACACAGAGTACACAGGACATACAGCCCTCAACCACGCCCCCCCCCCCCCCACACACACAGACCCCACCACATACAGCCCCCCCCACCACAGCACGCAGCATATGCCCCCCAATACACACAGAGGACACACAGCCAACACCCCCTCCACCCACACACGACACAGCCCCCCCGCCCCCACACACATACAGCACACAGTATATAGTCTTGCTCCCCGCCTCATGCCACCTCCCTCCACCCCCCCACATACACAGCACACGCAGTGCCACCCCCCCACACAGCCCGTCATCTGCCACCACAGCCAGTCCTCCCTCCCAACCATAACTGCACTTTATGCACTTTATCCCACCCCCGTCACCGTTTTTCTACCTCTGCCCTTCTTATGGTAGTCATCCCCCCCCAAATGCATTCTACGCACTTTACTCCCCACTCCCCATGCACAGTCTAGACTTACAATCAACAGTTTCACTGCATGTCCTACTACCCAGTATGTCTATGCATGTGACAAATAAAACTCCTTGTATCCTTGTATCCTTGCATCCCTTAACTCAAAGTACAATTGAGATACCCTTCTCCTGATATGAATGTCACAAATGGGATTTATCCATTTTGTTATACAGTAAAGCTATCTAAAAAATGTCCAAATTGCCAATGTTTTTGCAGGTTGCCCTCTAATGATGGGAACACAGCAAAGGGGAAACAGCAGACCAGCGAGCCTGTTCACATTCTGAAACGTTCTTTTGCCAGGACTGTTTCAGTGGTAAGTCAGTGTCCTGTCTGTATTCCACAGTAACATTACAGTTTAGACCACCCCATGTGTAGAGTTATTGTAGTTTCAGTTGCTGTATTTAGAGCTGCAAATCAGTGAGTGAGTTTCTCCACTATTCTCTACTATTTCTTAAAAACGCAGCTGTGCCACTATCCATAGTATGCTGCTAGTTCAACAATAAATGGCGACTTGCCAAACTAGATGTGTTTTATCCTTGATTGTGCAGGAGCAGTGGCATAATGCAGATATTTGATGTTAGTGGCTTGTACCCCAAAGGTGTCAGAGTTTAACTAAAAGAGAAGCTATGTTCACTTGAGGAAATATTTTGTCATGCAGAATAGGTACAGTGCACTTTTAGCACTGTTAGTCAATTATTAGCCTGATGCATCAGCTGCTTTCACTTTGTGTAAGCGTCTGAAACATCAGCATTGGCATTAGTTCGCTCCATGGTGGCTCATAGACTCCCATGGCAGAAGAAAGTAGAAATTGTACAAACACTATAGGGTTCCAGCAGGTTCACTGCTTGGCACCCAATCCCGATGTACCCAGCTTCTGACGGTAAGGTAATTGCATGCATGTCGTTGTTTCTAGGAGTGCTTTGAATCCTTGCTGAGCATCCTGCACTGGAGCTGGACCACACTCGTGCTGGGTGTGGAAGAGCTGCGGGGGCTGAAGGGCTTCCAGTACACTGCAACACTGCTGGATTTGGAGCGCTTGCGCTTTGTGGGAACCTGCTGCCTGCGCCTGCTGCGGGTGTACATCTGTGAGATATTCCCAATATCAGGTACACATCCTCTGAGGAGATACAACCTGAAAAGCAGAATTAGATCTGCAGATATTAGACCACTGGTGGTGTATCACTTGGTCCACTATCATCCTAAATTTTGTCATATACTGGCAGAGATAACCATTTTAATATGCAAATGCCCCAAAACATCCGGTACGGGTAAAATTCAAGGCAGAAAGTGAACAAAATGAGTATTTTACATTTACGAAATGCAGAACGAGCAGAAATTCAAATTAAAATACTGCAGTTTAATTTTATTACACAACTAATGCTTTGCATAACTGCGTTCCTTAGAGATCACTGGATATTATCATGGTACACAGTATAGTTTTGACCTAAGTTTTGTTTTCAGAAGTCATTAAAGTTGTGTGTTTTATTATCATCTGCCCTGAAAAAATGTTTTGTCTGCCCTGAAAAAAAGAATGTTTCCAATGCTTCATTACAAGTCCACAATTAACATGACAGTCCATGCCCGTGATGAGGGTATCTAAACAACTGCACCTCCTGTTTTTAGCAAAAGTTTTTATTTTCAATCTTTTCCATTATGTAGCCACCTCAAAGGCAACAGTGGAGGAGTCGAGCAAGCTGGCAGAGTGTGTGGGTAAAACACGCAGCTTATTAAAGAAGATCCTCTCAGAGGGTACAGACAACTGCTCAACCAAGCTGGATAATGACCCACAGGGTTACCTCAGCCAGCCTCTCATACTGCTGGAGGCTGTGCTGCAGGAGTGCCACAACACCTTCACCGTCTGCTTCCACTCCTTCTACCCCACCCCGGCCCTACAGTGGGCCTGCTTGTGCGACTTGCTCAACTGCCTGGATCAGGTATGTATCTGTCTGGAGTCTTTATGGTCAGTTTCTATTCAATAAAACACTGTGATGCCTGCATTTTTGTATGAGGTTTTGTTGTTGTTGTTTTTATTTTTATGTTGAAAGTAGATCTTTTTACCTGTGTAATGTTTGGAATCTCTTTTTTTTCCACTGGTGATTCCAAACATTTTGTTGGTGTAGTGTATGTTAAATTTATCTGGCCCAAAGACACATATGACATTAATTCACTTTGTTACACAATGTACTGCAGAATGGATTATAACTAGTGTAACTCTAAGACTGAGAGATACTGGATTCTTCCTCAGGATATTCAGGAAGCAAATTTCCGTACCTCAAGCAGTCGTCTGCTTGCAGCAGTGATGTCAGCATTGTGCAATTCTTCAGTAAAGTTGACATCTATCCTGCCGATCGCCTACGATGGTGAGGTATTACTCCGCTCACTGGTCAAACAGGTGAGCACAGAGAATGACTCGGCCCTTGCTCACCGTTTCCCTCTACTGGTGTCCCACATGGAGAAGCTCAGTCATGTAAGTACCATCCTGGCTATCAAGAGGGACAATACTACTTAAAGGAACATTTCACTTGTTTGGGAAATAGGCTTATTTAAAGGTTGTATGGCAAAAACGTATGTTACAGTCATAAGCAGAAACTATTCTGGTGGATGTAACAGGACTAGCAGGGTGATAGCAGACAAAATCCCTTATGCATACAAGGGCCAGGCCATTTAAGATCTTACACACTAGACTCAAGTTTAAAAAGGTCTAGTTTTTTCAAAGCTGAACATTTGAAATTTCTGATAGCCTTCAGCCAGTTAGTTTTGTTTTGGCTGTAATCAATGGTAGAGATGAAAATTGTTCTTTGTTTTCGATCTGTTTGGATTTTGAAAAGCCTTCACAGCTTCTATGTGATGCTTTAAGTAAACCGGTTTCTTCCTTTGTACAGAATGAAGAGAATCTGATGGGCATGACAAGTTTCCGAGAGGTTCTTGAGAAGATGCTGGTGATTGTGGTCCTGCCTGTAAGAAAGAGCCTGAGGAAGGAGGTAGAGCTCTTCTCCCCTCACCTGGTGTCCAACACCTGTGGATTGCTGGCCAGCATTGTCCGTGAACTTACTGCTTCAGCTCTTGGCTCCGAGGTGAGGATTTCTCTACATTGGATTTTCTCTAGATTGGGGTTACATCAATATCATTGTAGGATATGTGATTACAAATTGAGCTAACACTGGTGCACATGCTCTGTCATTAGTGTATGTTTGTTAATCACAATAATCTGTACGTTTTACTGTTTGACCTTAATAAGTCATTAACAAAGTGAATGTTTAATATCTTTAAATTATTTTGTAAAAGGTGATACGCTGTAATCTTTGACTTTCAGATGGATGGGCTGAACTCTCTGCACTCTGTGAAATCCTCGCCTAGCCGCTTCACCAAGATGAGCCAGGGACGTAGCTGGAACACCGGCAATGGCTCGCCTGATGCTATTTGCTTTAGTGTTGACAAACAAGGTGTCGTATTGGTGGGATTCTGTGTCTACGGTGGAGGTGGTATTCATGAGTACGAACTAGAGGTACTTGCTGATGAGGTAAGAGACTTTTGGTGTCAACAGAATTAATCCATATTGACTGCTATGCTCTTTGCTGGATGTGACTTGATCAAAGTAGACATTCAATTAAATGTAAGGTATATTTGTATTTATAAGTGCATTGTATAAGATTTAATTGTTTTAAATCAATTTGTTTTTGCCTCCATCATTTTTTCATCATCATGTAAAAAGGACAGCAATGTATTTGAGACTAGTTGAGTGTACTAAAGTGCATATTTAAACGTACTTACACTGCAGTAAGTTTGGACTCAATTTTAACGTCACCCACCTCAGTCTCCGAGGTAAATTAAACATTGTGAGTTCAGTTGCATTCAATTTCCACTAATAATCCTTAAAGTGCTTCTACAACTTGACTTGAGCCCACCTGTGATAAATTTAGTTATTAAAACATGATTCGGAATGCCATACAGTTGTACATATATAAAGTCTCACATTTGATAGTGTATAACAGTAAGCAATGAAGTCAAAGGAATTGTCTGTAGACCTCCAAGACGGGATTGTGTCAGACACAAATCTGAGAAAGGATCCAGAAAAAAAGGGCCATGGTCAGGGAGGTGACTAAAAACCCAAAGGTCACTAGGCGTCCCTTGTGGTGATAGAAGAAGTATTAGATGGCCAGCCATTGCTAATTGACTCTACCAATTAGGCCTTTATGGTGGAGTGGCCAGATGGAAGCCATTACTCACTGAATGGTACATGGCAGCCTGCTTTGAATTTGTCAAGGAGCACCTAAAAGATTCATAGGTTAAAAAAAACTAAATGTTCTAATACAATCTATATTGGACTTTTTGGTGTAAACTCACTTAATGTCTGAAGAAAACACCAGGTAAAAGGGGCTTCAACAAAATATTAAGCCAGGGGTGTACAAAATATTAAGCCAGGGGTATAAATACTTCTGTACCACTCAGTTTGGCTATTTTGTCAACTGTTTTGTTTACTGTACTTAAATGTACTTAAAAATGTACTTACATCTGTTTTAGAATAAGTCTGCAATATAGCATATTTGCTGTGTATGTGTGAAGTAATAACACGTAAGCAAGTCAATATACATACCGTTATATGGACCGTTATAGACTCGCTCCTACATTATTTTTCCTGTTGAATCAGGCCCAGGCGGAAAATCCCGGAGATTCTGCCCACTCACATCGGTGGACCTCTTTAGAGCTGGTCAAAGGCACCTACAGCACAGATGATTCTCCCAGTGACATTGCAGAGATCAGGCTCGATAAAGCCATCCCTCTCAAGGTAAGTCATTACATGTTTCTTCTAAAAAAAACCCAAAAAAACAAAAAACAAACGGGAGCAAGTGTGCGGACATTCCACTTTGTTTAATGTGTGTATTTTTTGGATGTGCGCACTACTGTCCTTTTTGCATGTTTCTTCTCACGCCACATCTACTTTTTCAATGTTTGGCAATGTTCTTTCCAACGTCATAGGAGGGTGTGAAATATGCAGTTCGTCTGCGAAACTACGGCAGTCGCACTGCTAACGGTGATGGTGGAATGACCACCGTGCAGTGTTCCGATGGAGTCGCCTTCACCTTCAGCACCTGCAGTCTGAGCAGCAACGGCACCAACCAAACGCGAGGACAAATCCCCCAGATCCTTTACTACAGGTTAGAATGCAACTGTATTTCCATTGGCCAGCAAAGCTTAAAAGGATCACTTATATTGAGCTGTATGTCAGGCATGCAAACTCCTCAACTTTTGCTAAATTACGGGGGTCTGTATGCAAATTGGCATGTTGATGATTAACTCGATTTGCTCTGTGCTACACCTTTGAAGATGTGCCCGGTTGTCCCAGAGACATTATGTGCACATTATAATGTTCTATCTGTAAAGTCTTTAAAAGTCTTAATGCATACTTTGATTGTATAGCAGAAAAGAACAGGGTAAGATAAATGCATTTTACATGGCCATAAAATCACTGATTTTGATTAAGCAATAATGTCATACAGTGTAAGAAGTGACAGACGCATTTGTGTGAGCAAGGGCTCACAAGGGCCCTTAAAGAAATGCTTTAAAATGACACATTTGTTGTGCAAGAAAGTGTATATTCTTTTTGTAGCTTGCATGAACAGAAACCGTTCTTTTCCTGCTTTCCCCAGTTTGCTTGTTTGTTATGCACTTGTTGTCCCTCTTTGTACATTTTGACACAGTTCTTAAAGGAGAACTTCGGTGTAAAATGAAAATTGGCATGTTAAAACATCATACCGAGTTGGTATGTTTGCTGAGGAGCAAAATTTAGTTTAGCCAGTTGCATTCAGAACTTAACTATTTTTTACCGTTTGTCCCAGAAGGCTAACAATGGAAGTGGTAGGTGCCCTTAGACGAAGCATGAAGATTAAGCTATTATTAAACCATTAAAACAGCTCGAAAAAAACTCCACACTCCATCGGTAGCAGAACAAAGGCCCTGGCATTCAAAACAAGGCACTGAGAACTTTGTAAATGTACAAAACGTTTATTTAAAAAACTGTTCTTACATGCAGTAGTTTGCAGTTGTTTCTCGTCGCCGCCATGATGAAAGTCCAAACAAGTCGATTGTACTACCTCTCCTCCTATTCTTTCTGCTGGTTCATGTTCGTCAATCGACTTGTGCGGACTTTCATCATGGCGGCAAAGAGAAACTACAGAAAGGTACTGCCTGTCAAAAGTATTTTATTAATAAATGTTGTGTACACTTACAAAGTTTTCAGTGCCTCGTTTTTAATGTCAGGGCCTTTGTTGTACTACCGATGGAGTGTGGAGTTTCTTCCAGCTGTTTTAATGGTTTAAAAATAGCGTAGTCGCCATGCTTCGTCTAAGGGCACCTACCACTTCCATTGTTAGCCTTCTGGGACAGACGATAAAAAATAGTTAAACTCTGAATGCAACAGGCTAAATCAATTTTGCTCCTCAGTACACATACCAACTCGGTATGATGTTTTAACATGCCAATTTTCATTTTACACCGAAGTTCTCCTTTAAATGTTTCAGTAAAGTATCAGTATCAGATATATCTTGATGAATTGCCCTAAAGGAGAAAACTGTACAGTTGTTATTCTACCCTTTGTAGGGAGCCCAATTCACAGCAGTACAGCATACCACCATGCATAAATGATATTCTTCAGGTATCTGGTATATACTACAGTCAATACCACAAGGAAAATGAAAGCTTAACTATTTTAATGTTTTGTGTTCACAGAAGTGAATATGATTGTGACCTACAGTCACAAATGTTGAGTAAAGCCAACGAAGAGGATAAAAATTGCAGCCGAGCTTTGTCTGTGGTTAGTGCAGTGGTCAGAGCTGCAAAAGACCTTCTTCACAGGGCATTTGCAGTAGATGGTAAAGCTTTTTTTTATTGAGCCTGACGTCTGTTGAATTCAATTGTTGATGAATTTGAATGGTTTCCTGAAGATGCTAAAGTGCCTTTTCTATTCTTGTTTGCAGCAGAGGATATCCCCGACCTTTTGAGTTCTTCCAGTTTGTTTTCCACACTACTCCCCCTCATTTTGGCCTACATTGGTCCAGTGGCTGCTTCTGTTCCCAAGGTAACGGAATGGCTTAAAACTTCCCCTTAATTCTGTGCAAGCTGACAACAACTGCCAGCATAAAGATAAAAAAATGTGTCTAAGCACAAGAATGTTTTTTTTTTATCTTAGATATAATGTAATGTCAAATTACCCAAGTGGGGTACAACTCCGTTTTTAAACACATCTCATTTATAATTAGATGAAAGGTGACTGGAAATGCAAACCTCTAATACATCTGTGCCACCATATCCTACCAGGCTGCAGTAGAGGTCTTTGGTCTGGTTCAAGAGCTGCTCCCAGCTGTCTCTGCTTTGAATCAGAAGTATGCCCCACCTGCATTTAACCCTAACCAGTCAACAGACAGCACCACTGGCAATCAGGCCGACCAGGGCTTGTCTGCATGCACTACATCAAACCACTATGCTGTTCTTGAGAGCGATCATCCCTACAAGCAGGCCAGTGTCACTCAGTACAAGGTAAAGCTGCTTTAACATGATCAAGAGTTTGACTTTGTACTGTATACTCTGCTATACGATATGTGTGATGTGTGATGAATCTGTGATGATTTTCTGAAATCACATGACTACAAAAATATATTTTACACACTAAAAATGCAGAAGGATACATAAATGGTACAACTCCTTAAAAGTTTGTGTCCTCCTTTAAGGACAGTAGGGCAACACCTACAAACAGAGTAGTGTCAAAGTTGGGCTTAGCAGTTTCTTACAAGCTCAACATTTAATAATTATTTCAGTAATCATATTGAAGGTAGTTAGTTGTTAGCAATTGGCAGTTGATTGTGTTTTTCTTCTGTCTACATGAGGATAGATCTAAAAAATATTTTAAAATATGCATCATTTCATAAACTCACCCAGGATGGCAAATAGAAGCTAAGTAGCACATTTCAAACAGTTACCCTTGTGCAACCCTTGTGCAACCCTTGTGCAACCCTTGTGCAACCCTTGTACTCTTATGCACATATGACTGCAGTTGACTCTTTTCTGCTTTAGATGCATGGGACATACGTCATTGTTTCATACAGAAAAAAAACTTTCCAAAGTTTAGATAGTGTTGTCAATGTTTCCTTGAATTAAGTCTATTTTTTTCATGTCTTTTGTCATTTAACCAATCTATGTCAACCTTTTTATTTATTTATTTTCCTGTGCTCTCTGAACCATTTATTTTGCTTTTATTTATTGAAATATGTTGTTTGCCTTTGTTCTGTAATTTTTACATTTTTGTAAATAATTTGAAATCAGTATATATTTTTTTCAATTTAGGTGTCCTTCCCAGACTGTGTGCGATGGACAACAATTGAATTTGACACTCAGTGTGGTACAGCTCAGTCGGAAGATGTGTTGCGGCTGTTTATACCCTGCCGCTCACTTCAAATGTCTAACCTTCATTCAAAACTACTTACCCATGAAGCCATCAACTCTTGGACTGAGCTCAAAAAGTTCTTTGGTTCTACTGGCTGGCCAACTTCTGTTTTGGTTCTACCAGGTATCAATCTCCTCATACAGATATTAGATGTGTGTTAAACGTATACTGATGTGATTGTCATGCCGCTGTATTTGTTGTAAACAGGAAATGAGGTCCTGTTTTCCCTGGAGACGGCATCTGATTATGTGAAAGATGAAAAGTCCTGCTTCTATGGCTTTAAGTGCATGGCAGTGGGGTATGAGTACAACCCAGGTCCTGATGAGGTTAGCAAAGAAGTATATTATTTTTATTAAATACTGTCACAATAATCTTCCCAGAGCTACTCAAGTAGGATACCTCAACTGTATGCTTATGTAAGAGCTCAACAAAAACATGTGATGTGTCCAACCATAGGAGGGGACTTGAACAAAGCATTCCTGCAGCATTCATATCACATATTTATTTACAGTTAAAAGTGGCTTTAGACAGCACCTTTGTTTTCTAAAAAGCAACACATCATGGACAATAGGTGTGGATATACAGTCACTTGCCGTCACATATTAGTTGACCTGCAGTGGAATTGAAACATCTTTTGGATGCTCAAAATGTCTGCACTGATCATGTGAGGTGATTGAAACAGAACAATTAGCTAGGACTAAAATAATAGTAAACTATTCTATACTGTTGCATGACAATTCTCTCTGCTTTTATATATCATGCAAATAAACTGTCTTTGTTCATGTATAGTGTGCTCATGAGTGTGTGCTGTTCACACAATCGAACTGACGACTTTTGCCAGTAGACTAGGTTGGCAGGTAGATGTCAGGCAACAGGCAGGTTTTCTGTCCATTTTTGGAAGGACCACTTACAAACAGCTTTCTTTTAAAACTTTCTGACAGATAATCTTTTTGAAAATAAAAATAACTGGTGTATCCAAAATGCTGCATTTCCAGGGCATTGTTCAGCTTGAGAAGGAGTTGGCTTATTTGGGCAGCATGTGTGCAGCCGCTCTCATGAAAAAAGATCTTGCTCTCTCTACAGGCAAGTTGTGCAGTATTGCAGTGTTTCTTCTTGATTCTTGTTCATTAAAGTTCTTGTTTTATTTGTTTTATTGCATCTTTGAATTCTTCAATATGTGTATTTAGCACCTACTAACTAGCAGGCTCATTTAAACGGACAGTTTAAACCCTGTTAAGAACTTTAACGTGTTCATCTGATTAACCTTTTAGGGAATGATCTTGAAGATGATCTTGAGATACTTGAAGAGGCCTCTCTTCAGGTAAATAACCTCAGCATCTGTCATGCATAATTAGCTGCATATTGCCACAACTGTACTTTAGGATGTTATCATGTAATCTGTTGCAACCCCAGTTTCATAGTTGGGATAGTTCAGAGTTGGGCCGTTGTGTTAAATGTAAATAAAAAATAAATGCTGTAATTCTCAGATCATACAAGCATATATATATATATATATATATATATATATATATATATATATATATATATATATATATATATATATATATATATATATATATATATATATATATATATAAATATATATATATATATATATATATATATATTTAGTTGTGAATAGTCCAAGGACAACATATCCGTTATTGGAACTTAATTTTTTTATTGTTGTATGGGATACTTGTGGTCATTTCAGATTTGAGGCCTTCAACATGTTTCAAAAAAGTTTGGACGGGGCCAGTACAATACTGTAAAAACTGAATAATGCTAAAAATATCACAAGAAGGAGCATTTCAGCAACTAATTACATTAACTGCCAACAGCAATGTATATATAAAAGACCATCACAGAGAGGTTGAGTTTCTCAGAACTATGGAGGCATTCATTAGTCATTTATTACATAAATGCTGAAACCATGTCAATGACAAGAAAGAAAGCTCTGTTTTATACAAAATCATCTTGGCAGTTAAGGCAATTAACTATGAAGTGTCATTCTTTGTTTTCTCTTTAGTCTTACTCATCTTTTCCTGCCTTTTATTAATAGCGTCCCAACTTTTTTGAGACATGTTGCTGGCCTCAAATTTGAAATGACCACAAATTTCCCATGCAACAGTTAAATTAATCAGTTTAAAAAACTGATATGTTGTCCTTGGATTATTATTCTAAAACAAAGATATTGATTGCATGATTTGAGAATGGTAGCATTTTTTAAATTTACATTTAGTACAACGCTCCAACTGTTATGGAATTGGGGTTGTACTTATTCATGTGTGCATGTTGGTTCAGGTGTGCAAGGCCCACTCTGGAATCCTGGGGAAGGGATTGGCTCTTACTCATTCCCCCACCATCCTGGAAGCCCTGGAGGGAAACTTACCCATACACCTGCAAACCAACGAGCACTCTTTCCTAGAGGACTTCATCACCTGTGTGCCAAACTCCAGTGGAGGCCGACTAGCAAGGTGGACTCATATAAAGAAAAAAAAAGAAAAAAGATACACTGCACAATTATTTACTTGCCATAGATAAAATAGAGATACCATGATGGGTTAGCCATAATTAGAAGAGGCCACTTTCACTTTACTCAGTCTTTGTCTACATTCACATAAAAAAGCCAACTTTGCCTTCTTTTACCAGCTGTGCAAAGGTTTAATTTGCATATACAAGAGAGATTATGTCGTGTGCTTGTGTGATTGTATCTTGTCTTACCTGCTGTAGATGGCTTCAGCCAGACTCTCATGCAGACCCTCAGAAGACCTCCCTCATTCTGAACAAGGATGACATTCGCTGTGGGTGGCCCACCACTGTGGTAGTGCAGACCAAAGACCAGTATGGAGATGTGGTGCATGTGCCCAACATGAAGGTCTGTATATATTTTCAGATGTGCCCACCTCTTCTTGACATTGTAATTGTAGAAATTGAAAAGTCTGTGACCAGCTGCCATCTTTACCCCCTCTGCGTCATGCAGGTGGAAGTAAAAGCAGTCCCTATGTCCCAGAAGAAATCCCTGCAGCAGGACAGTGTCTGCAAATTCCAGCGGCTCCCTGGCTCCTCCACGGTGTCTTCTGCCTCCTCCCTGCCCTCCTCCAAGGCTGGGACAGACCTCACCTTTGGAGGGCTACCTCTCCCTAAGCTGGAGGCCACCTACGAGCCTATGATCATTAAGGAAGCTCGTTACATTGCCATAACCATGATGAAGGTGGGATTTTACAACAGCTACGCATGTTAGATGGTCACTCTGTTTTGAGGGTGCAGACTTAAAGGGTCATGTACAGCTCTGGAAAAAATTAAGAGACTGCTGTAAAATTACCAGGTTCTCTGATTTAATTATTTATAGGTATGTGTGTGAGTAAAGTGAACATTTTTGTTTTATTCTGTAAACTGCTGACAACATTTCTCCCAAATTCCAAATTCAACTGACACTGAAACGGAATGGCTGTCATGCATGTTAGAGATGTTGATTTTAAGAAAATTTGCAGTGGTCTCTTAATTTTTTCTAGAGCTGTATGTAAGAGGCTGGTGAGCGGTGACAGTGGTATTGTTACAGGATCGCAGGGGCAACAACGTCTTAACAGGGCAACAGCCTTGTAACTGTATTTACGGTTTTTAAATAAACAAAGCAGTTAAAGTGCAAGGCAACAACATAATGTGCAAGAACAACTCTATTTTTCTTGTTGGGTGCTTTCAGTCACTACTGACTAGGGCTTATTATACAGGCTGTAAGTCTGAAAGACAGCAAAAAAGTGGCAGGCAGCAAATGATTGACGCTACTCATGGCACAGTTGGCAAGTAACATCCCTAGGAGGGGGCAGTGCAGATGGTGAATTAGGCCAGCCTAACCCTAACCCTAACCCTAACCCTCACATTTTTTAATAGATTTTTCCCATCCATCACTGTACACTAGAGAAAACCATGTGCAGTTGTCAAACATATCAGAAAGCCATGCGCAAACACATTGATGGCCCTGATAAGAAGTTAAACGAATTGCATATAGTCTATCTTAGTAAAACAGAATATGTGGGTTGATGGGGCACACTATTTGTATGTTTTAGTTTAGATGAATTATTATCTTACTTACACATGTCCTTCCTACGATGACAGGATGTTGTAGGCTGTCCAGTTGCCGTATAATTAGCGTCTTCCTAATTTAAAAAAAAATATTGGCGTAGCAACAGGTGATAGATGGCACACTAACATATTTAACGAACAGATGCCACTATTCATCCTCATTGCGATGCAGCCTTTTTTTGCTGTCTGTGCATACATTAATGCGGCACATTTTTTATTTATTTATTTTTTTCCCCAGAGGGATGTAGTCAGGGTAGGGGGCCTATAAAGCACTGCGAGAAACCCTGCAAGCAAAATATACTGTGGTGTAATTTTGTCAGGTAGACAAATCTCACTTCATCACTTATTGATGGTGTGACTATTAAAATGTTTCTTGTTTGAAAATAAGAGTACGTCATCATGTTCATCTTTTTTTTTTTTCTGGAGAACACTAGCTTATTGCTTGGCAATTTTAAAAAATGTCTGGTCAAAGTTTTTCACCAACAGATATGGCTAGTGAACCAGAGCCATTCCCTTTCATTTGCACAGGCCTATGAAAACTACTCTTTTGAGGAGCTTCGCCTTGCCTCACCTACACCCAAGAGGTAGCATTATAAGCACGTGTTATGAATTTTGATAATCATTATAATTTCCCCAGTCACTGCTGTCTATGTTATTGAGTGATTCATCTTATGCACTTCCAAGGCCAAGTGAGAACATGCTGATCAGGGCCAACACTGATGGGACCTACAGCGCCAACTGGACCCCTGGAGCTATCGGTCTGTACACCATCCACGTGACTATCGATGGCATAGAGACAGGTAACGATGCCCTTCAATTATCATCTTTATCATCCTGCAGAATATATGAAGTTATTTCCTTTTAAATCCCAATATTTTATGTGATGAAATAGGAATATAAGGAGATTGTGGTAACACTTTGCTTTACAGATCGGTAATACGTAGGGAATTTTATGGTAATTTATACCTAATTTCATGGTAATAATAATTTTTAACCACATATTACAAGTAATTACTGTGCAGTTTTCAGACAATTACTGTGCAATTTCTAGACAACAATGCGAACTGCTTTGATTTGAAGCTTTACTCTTTGTGAAGTAATATGACTGTAATTACACCATGCATGGTGGTGTTATGAAGGAGTAAAATGTTGGTAAGTACATGGCTACTATCAGATGTTATGACAACAACACAGTGATGAAAGACACTAACCAAGTCATTGTAGCACTTAGATGGTAAACTGTCATATATTTTCTGTTACTACAGTAAAACAAATGAAGTAATTTCAAACAAACTACATGGTATCAGGGCTGTAAAATACACTACCACATGTTCCTACTTAATTTCTCAGCTGTGTTGATATACCCACCAAGTATCTTCCTTACGCTAGTGTTGTTTTTGTGCAATTACCTTGAAATAAATGAGGTAGTTTCAGGGAAATTGCACGATATCAGTGCTGTACAATGCAGAATCACCTATTTCCACTCAATTACTTAGTTATTACCGTCTGTGAAATATGCTAGGCTACCATGTGCTGAAATTGTTGACTTTAACAGACAAATACCTGGACTGCAGAACTTTTCTTAACTTTTTTGCATGACATGTGCATGACATCCCTTCTCTTCAGCCACAAACGTTCACTTCATTAAACAATTTCAATATTGCATAATTATGTTTGTGAGCAGGCACTGGTAATGGGCATGGTCAAAACAAAACGAAAGTAACTGAACAATATATTAAGCATTTTTAAAACATGTAACTCTGTTTTTAGTTCTCACCTGTAAACCGTCTACTTTTATTCACAGAAAACCGTGGTTTAAACAAATAACAAACTCGTCATCGTTCTCCAACTCTCATTCTTCCTGCTTCTTCCCAACTTGGCGGTTTAGTTCATACACTTCCTGTCACCCTAGTTTCTCATTGGTGGAGAAGTGCATGCTTTTATATGATGTTAAAAACATAGCAAATTTTTTGTATATTGTTTGTATTTAACTCATTCGATGCCAATGACGCGAAAACGCGTCTTTTACGATAGTAACGCCCAGTGCCAATGACGCGTTATCGAGTCAATTGCGTTTTTTTACAGGGGAGGTGGGGTAATCATCTGATCTAGCTTGTGTACAAAAATCAAAGTTGTAATCACAAGGGAACCCATTCTGTGGGTAGTACCAGTATCAGTGTGGATATGTGATCATCTAACATTGTCTCAAAGAAGAGACACTGGACCTGGCTTGCTCAATTGCTCGCAGTTTTGCACACTGCTAGCTTGATCAAAATAAATCCTGTCAGCACGTATGTTGAAGCTACTGTTTTCCTAGCAACATCTCACATTTAGCTTCTGCAAGCCACCAATAGATTAATTTCACTTTAGGTAATGCATAATGAGCAGCCTGTTGCGCTGTTTCATAGATAGCTACACCTGCACTTGACTGACCCGTCTGCGCCGACAGCAAGTCACTGACGACCCAGCTCTCTACATTTGGTAAAGCGCACGGATTCACTGCACTCTCCCAACATCATAATTTTCTGTGCTATCATTCTCATGTGTTAATCTAGTTGTTCTGTGTGCGGATCCTGTGGAATACGATGTTATTTTGCTCTGAAGGCGTTGTATATTTGGTTCGGTTTCGGTTTGCCTATCCCCTCTCTGAGCCAAGTTCCCACACTAAAATGTTACAATGTTTTATATCGTGTTTGGTGACGTTCAGAAATATTACATTTATTACCGATACTAGATGTATGGACCGGTATTTTAGATCGTGTTTATAGGTCTTCTCTGCTGTACACACACATGCATACAAACGCGCGCACACACAGGGGGAGAGCTAGAAGCACTACAGTTACAGTATAACATAGTGTGCTGTACATAAATAGCTGCTAAATAATGTTGCCAGCGTTATTTTTGGTGCAGTATACAATGGGATCACTTTTCATAATGTTTGAGATGTCTCTGAAGCAAAAACAATTGTAATCAAAGACATTTTCTGCTTGAAATGTTGCTCGTTACAAAAAGCCGTTTTTCTCAGTATTTTGGTCAGAAATCAGCATTTTTAGTTACACCCACCCATGTTCTCCAGACAATTGCTAAGGAATGGAAAGAGGTACAAACAATTTTTTTTTCTGATGATAAAGGAAAGTCTGGAGTTTCTTTTGGTATGTTTTTTGTTGACACAGACATAGAACTCAATTTTCTGTGGGTCTTGAAAAAACACTGAAATGTTCAAAAAATCCTGGCACTGGGACGTGACCAACTTTGAAAATGGCTGGCACTGAATGAGTTAACCATCAAATACAAACATACATATACGTACACAAATACTATACATTCACACACACTAACACACATGCACACTTATATACAGTTGAGTCCAAACTTATTCTCTCCCCCCCTTTTTGAAATTAGACAAAACAACAGTTTATAGTGTATTTGTTTCCAAAATAACAAAGACAAAATGTCCACTAAGTTTTATTAGGATATTTTACCAATACATGAAGTTCAAACAAGAAAGGGCAAAAATGATATGTTAAAAATTATTAGCCCCCTGGCCATTAATAGTAAATAGTTTACCCTTTCTCAGCCACAACCGACAACAACCTCAGAGTAGTTCTTTACCAGGTTGGCACAAGTCTCCTGATGTTTTTTTTATCCTATTCTTCTATTGAAATTTGTTCCAGCTGGTCCAAATCGCATTGTTTCTGAGCATGGACATTCACTTTGAGCACCCACCACAGATTCTCAATAGGATTGAGGTCTGAGTTCTGTGCTGTACACTCCAGGACCTTGGTTTTGGTATCCTTAGTAGGGTAGGAACTGTTGGACCAATTATGATGTATGCTTTGAGTCATTGCCTTGTTGGAAGCAACGCTTGCATGGCGCTTGCAAACAACGCTGTGCGTGCTCACCAAAACTAAACTGTATTGTAATAACACTAGTCACATCAAATCAGGACAAATTCAGTACAAATTCATATATTTAATGCCGTATTTAGTCAACAAAGCAAGACAATATAACTATTTTTTTATTTTATTTTCTTACTTAGTCAAAAGAGGTGACAGGTCACCGGATCCAGTATAAATAGCTGCCGGAGCCAACAACTGAGGTTCCGGAGCGCCCTCCGGCTTGCTCCCCCTCAAATTAAGCCCTGGTGAGGCCTGTTGGCCTAATAGCAAATTAAAGATTAAACCTTTTAATATCTAAAATAATTTCAGTTATTAAATAGGTTCATCACAACCTCAGATGATAATATTGTAAGAAAACGTATGTAATTGTGGGCATCTACCTTATTTCTTACTAGTATGATTATTCCGGTCATTTTTGTCACACTAAAGATGTTATTTTGTTCTGAAATTCAATAAAATTTATATCATAAATTATTTCAAAACAAATCTCTATGATATACTTAGGGCATATAAAGGTCAGATTAGCAGCACAGTAGGTTTCATTTGATTTGTTTTGGTCAGAATATTCTATATGTTACGTTTTTTTTTTTTTTACTAAAAGTTGTTTGGAAGAGCTTAAGTCAATGAGGCTTGCAGGCCAGAAATAACAAAATAAAGATCAAAAATGATAATATTTTAAAGTTATAAAGTTGATAAAAAGGTCAATCACAAAATTGGATGAGAATTATGTATTACACTGGATTTTGTAACACCTTAATGGGGAAGCGGTCATTTTTGACCGGGACACAAAAGTAGTAAACATGAAACGAACACAACAGGAGGGTTAAATTTAATTTGTGCACCAATGACTAAGTTGTTTGAGGTCAAGGTTCACAGGAAGGGAAAGGGAGATAAATGAGACCGCTGAATACAACTCCAAGGAATAGAGCTAGACTACTTTATTCGCTTAAACCACTATTTTCAGTGAGTGCACGTATTCTGCTTTATCACTGAAGTACAGTATTTGGTGAGCACGTTTGTCTGTGTATCAGTATAACCTTTGGACTCAAGTTTACAGTGGTATGAGAAAGTTTGGGCACCCTTGACAATTGGCATTATTTACATTCACCAATCATTGGGTGTTTTAATTCACAACTTAATTTTGATACAGTATATCGAATAACTGATAAACACAATCATAGTTCAGCAGTGAAATGAGGTTTATTGGGTTAACAGAAAATGTGCAATATGCCCCAAAACAAAAAAAGGCCCGTGCATAAATTTGGGCACCTTAATAGAAAAATCATACTACTATTTAGTAGAGCCTCCCTTTGCAAAAATAACAGCCTGTAGACGCTTTCTGTAGCCACCAATGAGTGTCTGGATCCTGGATGATGGTATTTTGACCCATTCCTCCTGGCAAAACCTCTGCAATTCAGTGATGTTTGAAGGATTCCGAGCATGGACAGCCTGCTTCAAGTCATCCCACAGATTCTCGATGATATTCAAATCTGGGGACTGGGATGGCCATTCCAAAACATTGTACTTGTTCCTCTTCATGAATGCTCGGGTAGATTTTGAGCAATGTTTGGGGTCATTGTCTTGTTGAAACACCCATCCCCGGTGCAACTTCAACTTTGTGACAGACTCTTGAACATTATTCTCAAGAATCTGCTGATACTGAGTGGAATCCATGCAACCCTCAATTTTAACAAGATTCCCAGTACCAGCACTGGCCACACAGTCCCACAGCATGATGGAACCTCCACCAAATTTTACTGTGGGAAGCAGGTGTTTTTCTTCGAATTCTGTGTTCTTTTGCCGCCATGCATATCGCCTCTTGTTGTGACCAAACAATTCAAATTTTGTTTCATCAGTCCAGAGTATCTTATTCCAAAATGATATTGGCTTGTCCAAATGTTCTTTCGCATACCTCAAGCGACTCAGTTTGTGGCGACTGTGAAGAAAAGGCTTCTTCCACATCACTCTTCCGTACAGCCTTTCCTTGTGCTAATTGCGCTGTATTGTTGACTGATGCACAGCGACACCGTCTGCAGCAAGATATCCTTGCAAGTCTTTGGAGGTGGTCTGTGGGTTGTTTTTAACCATTCTGACCATCCTTTGTCTTTGCCTCTCTGGAATTTTACTTGGCCTACCACTTCTGGGCTTAACAAGAACTGTGCCCGTGGCCTTCCATTTCCTCACAATGTTCCTGACAGTGGAAACTGACAGCTGAAATCTTTTGGACAGCTTTTTGTAACCTTCCCCTAAACCATAATGCTGGATAATCTTGGTTTTGAGGTCATCAGAAAGTTGTTTTGAGGCTCCCATGTTGCAGCTCTTCAGAGGAGAGTCAAACAGAATGAGAACTGGCATTTGGTCACCTTAAATACCTTTTGTCATTTTTGGATGCACCTGTCAATTAAGTTCAAGGCTTAACGAGCTCACCAAACCAACTTTGTGTGTCCAATTATCTTGTGATGATTAGTTACAGGCCATCAAAGCAACAAAATGACAAGGGTTCCCCCTTTTTTGCACAGCCTATTTTTTTACATTTGATTTAATTTCATACAATTGCATACTATGAATACTTAAAATCTGTGTTTGGAAATCAAGCTAACACTTGGCTCTAAGATAAAGTTGTGTCAGAGTCCATTATTATACAACCTCAGAGGGGGCTTTCTCATACCACTGTAACTGCTTGGAGAACATAGGTAAAAACGGAGTGAATTAGCTACTACTGCAACTACTGCAGGTACTCCCAATAGCAACTGATCAGACGGCGTGAGGGATGTTATATTGTGGATTACTGCTGCTGATGGATTTGCCTGTTATCGTGCTGTAAGATTCCTGCGCGCATGGAATCAAACCCCACAATCCCTTCAAGCACATAAGTATGATCAACTGATACTAGCCTACTGGTTTGGTGTCACTAGTTAATATTCATCTATGAAATAAACTGCTGTTGTATAACCCCATCACTACAAATGGACACCTTAAAATAGTGGGGTTAAACAATGATGTTACTAGCAAGGCAATTACGAGTTCTGTGTTTATTTTTTTTGCAATATGTATGTTCAATAAAGTAAACCTTTGTGGGTACTTCATTCACTACCATTCGTTCCTTTTTAAATTTCTAAGTAAGTGGAAATAGGTGATTCTGCATTTTACAGCCCTGATACTCTGCAATTTCCCTAAAACTGCATAATTTCTTTCAAGGTCATTACACAGAAACAACACTAACTGTCGGAAGGAGGATACTTGGTGGGTATATCAACACAGCTGAGAAATTAAGTAGAAACATGCAATAGTGTATTTTACAGCCCTGATACCATGCAGTTTGTGTGAAATTACTTAATTTGTTTCATTGTAGTAACAGAAACAATGCAACTGTTTACCATCTAACTACTACAATGACTTGGTTAGTCTCTTTCATCACTGTGTTGTTATGTCATAACATCTAATAGTAGCCATGTACTTACCAACATTTTACTCCCCCACAACATCACCATGCTGGTGTAATTCCAGTCATATTACTTCACAATAAATAAATCCTAAACTTTATCATTTTAGTAATTACACATTTACTTCAAATAATTACAATTTCATTATACATTCAAATCAAAGCGGTTTGCATTGTTATTGCCTTGAAACTGCACAGTAATTGTCTGGAAACTGCACCGTTATAACTTGTAATATGTGTTTAAAAATTAGGTACAAATACTGATCTGTAAAGTGTTACCAAGATGGTAGTGTTAGGGGGTTAAAAGCACACTGCACCATTAATTATACAGCTGTAGAAATAATTTGTAAATGCATTTCAATCTAACTGGTATTTTTGTCACCACTTCATTTTCAATTAAAGTATCTCAGTCTACATAATCAGTAAAATAAATCATCATCTCTCCTAAATCATTTTAACATAAGCTTAACTTGATGAAATTAAATTATTCCAAATAAGCGCCACAGCTTCTTGGGAATGTATAACCTAAAGGTAAAATACATCTGTTATGTCCATAGCTCCTTTTTCCAACAACATTTCATTTTCTATTTATGGATTTTAATATTTGTTACCATACTTCCAAATGACTGCGCTTGGACTTGGGCTGCACGCTTTGTGATGTAAAAGGGGTTTGTTCTTTGATATTGTTTGACTCTGCAGCCTAGTGTGGTCTAGCTCAGTGTTTCTCAATCTATGGGCCGCGGACCGGTGCCGGTTCGCCAGAAGATTACCGTTGTGCCGCCAGCCGACCTACTTTGCACTATAATTTTATAATTTATCACTTTAACTACTGTCACTGTAAATCAAATTATGAGGAAGAGCGATTCTGGCTGGCTGGCCCTGCTTTCAGCGCTTTTGTTATTGTGTGCCATGGACCGCCCACCCTAACCTAACTTTTCTCAACATTCAAATGTAGAATGTTCAGTTTTCCCGCTGCGAATTTGCCCTTTGCGAATTTGCTCATTCATTCCGTCCCAGGTCCATTCATTCGCGCATACAGATTTTACAGGAGCAAAATGGCATGTTGAAAACAAGGTAGTCTCGACTCTTTCTTCGGAAAGCGTCCATTTAACAGTGAAAATTCACATCATGAGCCAGAGGCTAAAAAATATCGTCCATTCACTCTCAATTACGACCTTTCGTACATCAAATTCGGCTTCATTTCAAGTGATAGTTCCCCCCCGAAACCAATCTGTGTCATCTGCCAAACCATGCTAAGCAACGAGGCTATGAAGCCATTCAAATAACGCCAGCATTTAGAAACTAAACATTCACATCTTAAGGATACATCAGAGGATTTTTTCAAAAGAAAACGTGATGAATTGACCACCCAAACTAAAGTGTTGAAAAGTAATGCCGCGATAATGAAATAAACAATAGCTATAGTACAGTACACCCTTCATATTTTAGCAAAAAATTGCTATATCTTTTCAAGGGACAATACTACACAAGTGAAACTTCGATATGTTCGAGTTGTCAATCAGGGTTCTTGCAGGGATCAGTAAGTTAAATTTTAGACCTTTTTTAGACCTTTTTAGACCATTATGAGAAAAATTTTAGACCAACTTCATGGATCGCAACAAAGTCACATATGAGCCTTTGGGCAACAATCGTGTCCTCTTGGAGGTTTTTAGTCAGGATCTCTTTGTTGACTGAAAATCCCCTTTCAACTGAGGCCTGACCATGGGAAAGCAGGAGCAGTTTCTGACAAAAACCCCAAGCAGCAGGATGGGACGGCTTAACTGCTCGCACAAAAATGTGTCTAGGCGTCTCTCGAACGGTTTGAAGGCAAGAAAAGCTTAATTTCTGGCCTCAACAGACAGGAACGCCTCAAACTCCTGCACAATGGCATGCCCTACAACAAAGTAGAAGAATATAAGAAATCAGTGAAATATGCAGTCATGACTGAAAATGTTGGCACTTTTGTGTTGTGCTAAGATCTCTAGATGCCTGCATTAACAAAAAACTGTAAAAATTATTAAATTTATTCAATATGCCAGCCACTGCACATAGAACAGGTACAGGGCCATCAGAAGAGGGCTAAGTGAAACATCCATGCTCAACTAACACCCTGTAGGACATTGAAAAACTGTCAAATAGCAGAGCATATGTATGCATCTGAATAAAGATCTAATTAACAAAAATGATAATTGAGCATGGTATTTGGTTCAAAACCCCTTCCAAAACTATTCCTACCAGCAGGTACACCTCCTGTCAGCTGCCTGTTCTTCAAGAATGTCTGGACAAGAGCCTTCATCTCATTTTTGCATCTGTCGGGGTCCCGGAACATGAGAGATGGGTCCAGACACTGCATCTGCCTAACTGTTTCATACTTTAAGGGGCTCTTCTCCTGTGTTTTTCTAATGATGTCAGAGAGGATCTGCATACAATCTCTCCTAAATTGAAAATAAAAAAATACATGTCATTAATATCATTATAAAGTTAAATATAAAATAAAGTATCACATGGCATGACACAGTGGGATTTGTCAATTATGTGATGTAATGCAGTGAGATCATTCAATTTCTTACAGCGTACATACTGATCACAAATAATCAACATCCAAACACTAACCTTGATTGCTGCCTCAGCACCTATAGTCCAGTCATTCTACTGATTGACCCACCACAAATTGCAATAGAAATAGTTCTGGTCCCAAAGTAATTGTCATGATCCAGAGACTCTTCCATCAAGTTTCTCCTAAATTCCTCACATTGGAACATGGTCTAATTTGCATAAATCCAAGATGGCAGACCAGAATCACTTTTTCTTAAATAACTTAAAAACTATTAATGTTAGAGTACATAAATGTATTGACGTTGAATATAAACTTGCTTGTTGTGAACATTTTGGTACCAAATTTATCTCTCTATCTGCAGTACTTTCTGAGATGTCACATACCTTGAACAATGCGTCCACAGCCCAAACGTCATGCTAGCCAGCAGCAATATTGAAAATCCCAAAATTCTATTAAAATTGTTAACTGTCCTGCTTAACTGTTAAAAAGGTTGCAAATTAACTATACATGTAAGGGACCAGTTTGCATAATCAAACTATCACCCTAACCCTAGGCTACTTCCATTTACAGCCTGAGCTAGCTCGTAAGGCGGCTGCGGAAAGTTTACCTCTGCTAGCTGCCTTACACATTACACGTAAAAAGTAAAGTTGTAACATTTACATCCACATGGAAATGGTGACACAAAGGTAAAAACAAACAATAATGATCATTTTTTTTTACTGGTGAAATTTATACTGGGGCACTACAGACCAATACGTGTCACAGTGAAATCTGTCTGGCGACGCCTTTGGTACTGTATTCGATGCCCACATTTCAAATGTAGTGGAGTAAAAAGTACAATATTTGTACTGCTGTGATAAAAAAAATCGATACCGAGATATATATATATCGATATTTGTAAAAACTATATACTGTAATATCGATATTCTGGCTATTAATATCAATTCACTCCCCAGTAGCTACTGCACAGAAGAATGCACTAGTGATTCTAAACAAAAATGTAGTAAATGTACTTTGTTGAGTACAAATGTACATTAGCCATATTGTATTCTTTTGCACAAATGGTTTTATAAGTTGACTGCAGGTACCTAGTGAGACTGGGCACCTTTTCTGTGACATATTCAGTAAAAAGCATTGACTTTCCTGTTCAATAAATTGAACATAACAATATTTGTCTGGTTTTATTGGGTGAATTACATTGAGTAATAATTATAAAGTAATATGTATCGGTATTGGAATAAAATCGAATTAAATTGCACTGTATCGAAAATTGTATCGTATAATGAGCCCTGTATCGAAAATCGTATCGAATCGCCATGTCCTAAATTGATACCCAGCCCTAAATATTTGTCTTGGAAATGTAGTGAAGTGAAAGTCACAAGTTGCCAAAATGTTTAATACTCAATTAAAGTTCAGATGCTCAAAAATTGTACTTTAGTACAGTACTTGAGTAGATTTACTAAGTTACTGTCAACCTCTGGTACGTTTTAAGAAACCCTTATGTCCTTAAGCCTGAAAGACTGAAAGAATCTGAATAATGGATGAAATGTGTGTTCTGTGTAGAGAACCAATACTTTACAACCAATTAAGTTCTAAACTGACCCAGATGTGATGCCATAACAAAAGCTAATGCAGAAAGAGGTGGTGAGTGTTCTGTGAAACCTGGAGAACATGTTCATAATTCCTGCAGAAGTAAATTCTGTAACCCACGCGAAATTGAGGCATTCAAGAGAAAAGCAGCTGGTTCTGATTCTTTTAATTTCTTGGGCCTTGTTCATACTCTGCGTTCATTAGAGGAGCTATTATCTTCAGCAAACACTGTTTGTTCTGTGGAAAGGACCCCTGATCCCTATGCTGGAAAAGTCAAAGACACACTACTTATCCAAGTCAGGACGTATGACTTTCAGAAGAAAATAATATTGTATACATGACATTTGTATACAGAGAAATGATGAGTGGGCAACAAAAGTCAGAGCCAGAATTGACTGTGTGAACGACCTCCATGCTGCAGATTCAGTGTACCACAATGTTTGTTCAGTAAACTTTCGGACTGGAAGGCAGCTTCCTGGGAGGTTCCAATCAGCAACGAGTGGCAACATTTCTAAGCGAGTCAATGGGTTCGAAAGACTATAGATTACTGACTACATTATTAGAACGGTTTGTATTTTTCTGAACTTTGGGAAGAGTTAAATTAAGCTGAATGTAAAATAGCACAACAAGACAACCAAAAATTTGAAGCAATCTTGGAAACAATGTAATCTTTTTCGTATTTTACTCAACATTGAATCTAGACTCATTATTTCAACCCTGTCATATCTCACAAAGTACTGCTGATAGAAAAATACAATTAGTACCAAAATGTCCACAATGCACAAGTTTATATTCAACTTCAATACAACTATGTAATCCAAAGTTAATAGTTTTTGAGTTATTTCAGTAAAAGTGATATTTATGGTCCGCCATCCTGGATTATGCAAATTAGGAGATGTTCCAATGCTTAAAATTTAGGAGAAACTTCATGGTAGATTCTCTGGTGTATAAGGATTAATTTGGCAGTACAATCATTACTATTGCAATTTGTGGTAGGTTGACCCCCTTATTCCTGTAGAATGACTGGACTACTAAGCCAATGTCAATCCTTTTGGGGAGGAGGAGCAAATTCTTGTCTTATCCAGTAAGCAAAACTACCATTAGCCCATTCCATTTCCATTTCTTTTTATCCTGTACACAGTGACATGATTCTAATCCCCGCGCACAACAACCTCCTCTTCTTACCCCAAAAACACCACCCCACCCCACCCCACCCCCGTGCTGTCAGTACAGATATCTTTTCATATGTGAGTAGAGGATATTGTCTGGAATCTGGCAATATAAGAATCATGATGGTGGGGTATTCTGTGGCTTATCAATTTTGATAAATATGTAGTCTGTGCCTGATGGAAATAAGGGCCTGTTTTCCATGTAATGAAGGATGTTATATCAGGATTATGCAGGATTATGGATATTATGCAGAAATTTGCAGTAATTTCAAAACAGTATGAAACGTGTCTTGACAGAAATGCACGATAGCAGTAGAATGGTTAAGTTCTGCTATTGTTTACGTTATGCATTGACTGATAACCGCGAGTTTAAAATGGGTGAAGTAAAATTTTGTCAAATCATTACTTGGCAAATATTTGATCCCTTGTTTTAAAGTGATAAATTAATGTGATGGAACGGTGTAAAGCTGAAATTCTGTTCTTTCTTCTGATGTGCGTGCCTTATCTATCCGATCATGGGTTCGCGAGGAATTTCAACGAGAGTAATGGGTGTGCAAAGCGCTAATATGAGAGATTTTGGTGATTGTTTTAAATATTAATATCTCGCCGATACTTGATTACAAAAAAGAGCAGCCCTGGTTCTGCTGTGTTGTGTGGTATAAGTGCCATCTCTCTACGATGTACCGTGCCGGAGTAATTCAACAGAGAAGAATGGGTGTAAATTTGGACGCATTTTGCGTCCACCAGGCCCATAGGGTTAATGATAGCTTGAGTTCCGAGTTGCGCTTGGGTTGGTTGAAAACGTCGGACCAGTGCAGGTGTTTTATAAGTGTACCCCCATTGACATGTATGCGCGGATGTTGATCTCTTTCTCTCTCGCTCTCTCTCACTCTCGTGTGAGCGAGAATGACAGAATCACGTTGGGAAAAAAAAAACAAAAAAAACTGAATCAATTTGTGGCGCGCGGTTTTCATTCTGTGGCGCTGCGCCAGAATGGTCTATGTATGGGAAACACTGTGGTCAGTCACTGAGAAAACACAGTGCTTAATCTGATATAGCCTACTCCCTGATCTGTTTCAACTGGCCAGTGCTTAAACATTGAAGAAACTCGTTTTTGTGAGAGTGTTTAAGTGAGTAAAACTCCAAAAACTGAGCATGCTAGACGCCATTACATAGAAAAAAATAAATCTACACGTTGCAGAAATCAATTAATCAATTCATGTCTTTACACACTTTCCAATTCACGAGGAGCAACCATCCAGTGTGAGCAGAACACAGTTTACACGTCTTTTTGAAACAAAACACTGTTGTAGGCCTATGCAGCTTATTTACTTGTATATGCCTCAGAAGGTCCTGCGCTGTGCCATGTCCCATTAATTGAGAGTCCATGTAACCCGACTGCACTTCTCCATTGCTCCAGAAACGAATCTGCTTGGATTTGGTGGATGTACATACTGTCCGCTAATGGACTTAACCAGCTGTTGTTTTATATAGTCTGTGATGCCGAATCGTGTAATGTAGATGATCTTGTTCGGCCCGCAGGTGAACGTTTTCGCAATATTAGAATCCGGGAACATTGCCTGGAAAAGGCCATTTATGTTGGCACTACTGTTGAACGACAGATGTGAGGTGACTGTGTGCAGAATCCACAGTACCTCCGCTTTTGACGTTGCCGTGGACCTGAAAGTGGCCTGACTACTTCAAGGTTGAACTACAGACGGACCAGGCTGGGAGAGGGACAAAAAGCTTGAGATTGGCGGACGACAGAGCACGCTTTTCATAGCAAGCTGGTGCTTTCCCGCTTTAGCGTGTGACTCGAGGGCCTTCACGCCCAAAGTCCCCAACTGTATATGTGACCGACCACAGCAAAACCAGCCTCATGTCGGCCAGAGCGAAACGGAGAAAATCGCGTTAGAAGTTTTTTTTTTCCAAAAATTTGTGATTTTCATTTTTTTGCAAAATGTGAGAGTTGAGATCATGAAGAAGCCATTCCACATTTCAGATAACAGCATTGGTTGCTTTAAAAACATGCATTTTGTCTTTGAAATTGGCAAGTTTTCAGGAAAGAATCTTGTCTTTCTTGGGGCGTGTGTATATTACCATACTGGCGATACTGGCCATTCACGTGAGGATTACAGTGCTCTTTTGTTTGTGTTTCCGCCAATCAGTTGTGTGCTAGAAGCAAACCTCGTGGCTACTTAAGCTGTGTTACTTTGACTGTAAATTCTACATAAGAAGGAAGGAGAACTCTCTCCTTGGGACATTCACTAGTCAGAAACTTTCTCCAGAGTGTACAGAATGCAATCGGATCCTCTAGCTCAGGGGTGCTCACTACGTCGATCGCGATCTACCAGTCGATCGCGAAGGCAGTGCTGGTAGATCGCCTGTTGTCTAAATTTTTTTGTTAGGTTTAGAACGGCTACTGGAAAACTGCAGCAAAGAATGAGTCCTAACTAGTTCGCTAACTTGTATCTAGCCCATACTGTTCATAAAAACTATGACAGTGACTTCCCCGTGAAAAGCGAACTGAGAAATGTGAAGGAAAATAAAAATGCCGTTTACAGGGCAGCAGTCACTTCATTATGCGGAAAATGCATGAAAGAGATCGTTGATGTCGCAACCAAAAAGCCTGTTGTATTCGAGCGAGGTCTCTTCAAAGACGTCTGTTCCATGCACAGTTGGAAGAGGCTTACTAACTATTCTGACCTCTTGCTACACACCGACGTGAGATGGCTTAGTAAGGGGAAATTCTTGCAGAGATTATGACAGCTCTGTCCGTTGATTAAGGAGTTTCTTCCTGTCACTAAACATGCGGAACACAAGCAACTTAATGACAATCGGTGGCTGCTAGACTTGGCGGTTGTAACTGACCTTACTAACGTGTTGAACGAACGTAATTTGGAGCTGCAAGGAAAAGACAAAAGCGTGGTCGACATGAGATATGATCAGCTCAGCTAATGCATTCAAACGAAAAATAAAATTGCTGTCCTCAAAGTTGCAGCGCTATGATTTGGGAAACTTCCGAAACCTCGCATCGGAGCTGGAGAAAGCAGGGAGGGCGTGTTCACAAATTGTCAGTGTGCACGCTACACACAGCAGCTCCGGACTATGCAACCCTGTCTGACTCCCTCCAGTGCAGGTCATTATCAGATTAATTAAGTCCTGGCAATAGATAATTACAAATGTATTAGAGTTGTGCTCTAAAGGTTAATTCGAAAGTAATACAAATGTATTATTGTAATTGTGCTGTAAACGTCCATTATATCATAATACAATTGCATTAAAGTTGTGCTGTGAAGGTTTATGTATGGATGCATATATTTTAACTATGTTGCATGTAGAGCTGTGCGATATGGGAAAAATAAATATCCCGATACATTTTCTCCATTTCACGATATACGATATATATCTCGATATTTTGAAATATCCTTTATAAGACCCTATGAAATCACACTTTTACTTTTTACTGTTATCACTACAATCCCGGCCGATTACATACCATTCATGGTTAACTTTAAAGGTGGTATCCAGGAAAACATTAAAGATTTTCATAGTGATTAACCACAATTGAGTTGAAATAAGACTGTTTTTTTTTTTTTTTTTTTTTTCAAATAAAGCACAAAGTGCAAAAACAATCTTCAAAATTACAGCAAAGTGATAAATGCAAACAGAGCTGCCCAGAACTGTGCAAAAACCAAAAAGTGCAAACTCGAGTAGAAATCCTGAGAGACAAGTGCTTTCATGAAATTACTTTTAAAAATATAGAGGTAGATCTCACAGAAAATGACGTGTGTGGCATTAACTACAACGACACACATTTAGCCTTGTGTGTGCGCGCGTGTGTATGTGTGAGAGAGAGAAAGAAAGAGAGAGAGAGAGCGAGAGAGATCTGCACAACATATTTCTACCTGCACAATTTTCAACTGTACTGGGCTGGTTTAGGGGTTTTAGCAGGTGTGCATGCTGTTCAGAGTTTGACGGACTCTGCATACTCTGCTGGGTAGGTTTTGGGGTGGTGAAACATGTTTGTGGTGCTGCTGCCTTTCGTCGGGACAGTTTTTTTACACACTTTGCATATTGGGGTTACCTGCTCCACGTTCCCGATATCCATAAAACTTCCGGATTACTGATCCCTTATTGCCTCGTTTAGGAACAAGCTGTTCGTCCGCTTCCATGTTCTATTGCATTAGGTAGGTATACTGTACGACAGCTAGTGTTCGCGCTGCCTGCAAACCGAAATAAATTACAAAATGAAGTTCCCTCCGTTCCGCACCTAGATGTCGCGCAGGATTGGTTGGTGAGTGTTTGACAAGAGTGTGCGTTTTTTTTAACCCCTCACTCGCGTTACTGCCTGAGGGAAAAGGAGAAAGCCACCAGAACATTTTAAACATGAAAGCAAGACGAGTCTCGGCTGCTGCTTGAAAAAAAAAAAACAGATGACCATAAAATACTCGATACATACGATATAATAATTTTATGTATCTCACAAATCTATTTCGGAGATAATTTCGTATATTCGATATATCGCACAGCCCTAGTTGCATGTGTAATGCAACATGTATATCAATAAACAAACTGCATAAAGGTACATATGAAACGCATACTGAGTGATTTATCATCATCATCTTCATCATCACCATCGTCGTCTTCATCATCATCATCCTCAGTGGATCGCGGCGACATGGCCATTTTAAAAGTAGCTCGCGAGCCAAAAATTAGTGAGCACCCCTGCTCTAGCTGCAGAAAGAGAGTAAAGTATTAAGAGAGAGTGTTGACGGAGGGGAGGGGGAAATCCCCCTTTAAGCACAGCAGAGTCAAGACTCGTTTCATTGAAATTCGAATGGGACACGTGTGGACTTTAACTAATAAATTAGTCCTTACTGTCTTTCTGGAGTTGTTAATGATTTTTTGGAACCACGTGTCATAATCCGCAACTGTTTGTGATTATTTCAAGCCTAATAGTCTAAGTTGTTACTGTTTGGATTTTGAGAAATTTAGCTTTACTTCAGGTCAGGCAGTAACACTATGTTGTTGTTAGCGCGCTAACGCTAGCGAACTACGCTAACGTAATGTTTTAAATTGAACGCTGTCACTTTACTCACCAACACCCACCTAGATACTGTTACTGATATTAGCTCAAATGGACAAAGTAATATAAAGGGATAAGGTTACAGCAATGTGTTAAAATTCAAGGTGAGTGAAGTTAGCGTTTAGCACATTGGTGTTGTCATAGTTAATAATACTATTCACTTAAATTAACTAGTTCGTTAGCTTGCTAGCTCGCTGTACAGACACAATAGGAGTTTGCTGGCATCATACGTTTAGACATTAACACACTACACAGAATTATGACCGCCGCTAGCGAAGCTAGCGAAAGCGGTCATATTGGAGTTGCTGCAAAATTTTTCCCTTTTTTTTATTTTTTTTTTTCACCGAGTTTTCGTCAACGATTCCCGGGACACTGAAACTCGGGGAGACATGAATGTTTGTAGGCATGTAGCCCAAGAAGTTTGTGAGCAAATAACGCCTTTTGGTCCCCCAGGGCCACCCCCCCGCTGTGCCAGTGTCCGTTAAAGAGGGGGAGACCGGCAAAAGTTTTTGCTGAATAACTCAATGAACGTTTCACCCAACAACATGAAATTTTTGTGATATGTCGGTGTTACAGAGACGTATCGACCCAGCCCATAAATTCTCACTTGAAGCATAGCGCCACCTAGTGATATGGGTAAATGTAAAAATTGGGATTTTGAGTTGCCAATATCTTGGACCGAGAAGGTGGGAACTGCACAAAATACGTCATGCACGATCACAACAAAGACCTCTAACACCACAGAACATGCCATAAAATGTAGTCCATAGGGGGCGCTGTAATTGTAGAAAATGTCATTTTGCCTATTATCTAGAGAATGCTTATGTTTACAACAATTTCTTTTTTATCGTGAAATCTATTGACCCTCGCGCATTGAAAACACTGGTCGACGCCCACTTCCAACGAAAACAATTTCCGTGAAATTTTAATATTGCGGAAACGAATCTGAACAAACTCGTCATAGGCCGTTCATGTGAATCTCACCAAATTTGGTATATGTCATCTACAGGCAATGCTGACAAAAAGTTATCAAAGGATTTATCTTGAGATAAACCGTTCCGAAGTTATACGTCAATGACCATTTAACACGTAGCTTAAAAATCTTTAAATGGCCGTATCTTTGCTTTTAATTGCTCAAATTTGGTCAAAGTTGACATGCCATCTCTAAACAGCTTTCTTTTTATGTGTACTAAATTTTGTGACATTTCGTCATAGGGGGCGATGTTTATTGGCGAAGCTACGTGACAAAAAACAGTTTTTGTTAAAAAACTTATCAACAATTTTGCCCAAGACAACGATTTTGTGTTAGTATGTTGGTGTTACAGAGACGTATCGACCCATCCCATAAACTCTCACTTGAAGCATAGCGCCACCTAGTGATAAGGGTAAATGCAAAAATTTGGATTTTGAGTTGCTAATATCTTGGACCGAGAAGGTGGGAACTGCGCAAAATACGTCATGCACGATCACCACAAAGACCTCTAACACCACAGAATATGCCATAAAATTTGGTCCATAGGGGGCGCTGTAATTGTAGAAAATGTCATTTTGCCTATTATCTAGAAAATGCTTACGTTTACAACAATTTTTTTTTTATCGTGAAATCTATTGACCCTCACGCATTGAAAACACTGGTCGACGCCCACTTCCAACGAGAACAATTTCCGGGAAATTTTAATATTGCGAAAACGAATCTGAACAAACTCGTCATAGGCCGTTCATGTGAATCTCACCAAATGTGGTATATGTCATCTACAGACAATGCTGACAAAAAGTTATCAAAGGATTTATCTTGAGATAAACCGTTTCGAAGTTACACGTCAATGAACATTTAACACGTAGCTTAAAATTCTTCAAATGGCCGTATCTTGGCTTTTAATTGCTCAAATTTGGTCAAAGTTGACATGCCATATCTAAACATCTTTCTTTTCATGTGTACTAAATTTTGTGATATTTCGTCATACGGGGCGATGTTTATCGCTGAAGCTAGGTGTTGAAAAACAGTTTTTGTTAAATAACTCGTCAACAATTTTGCCCAAGACAACGATTTTGTGTTAGTATGTAGGTGTTACAGAGGCATATTGACCCAGCCCATAAACTCTCACTTGAAGCATAGCGCCACCTAGTGATAAGGGTAAATGCAAAAATTGGGATTTTGAGTTGCCAATATCTTGGACTGAGAAGGTGGGAACTGCACAAAATACATCATGCACGATCACCACAAAGACCTCTAACACCACAGAACATGCCATAAAATTTAGTCCATAGGGGGCGCTGTAATTGTACAAAATCTCATTTTGCCGACTCCTTGCCTTCACAAATCAGTCCTACACACTACACATTCAAAACCCACATCCATGCCCACTTCCAGGAAATCATTTCCACAGAAATTCTCACCTCACAACACTGCTCTACCACACACTCATCACACCAACAGTTCCCACATTTCAATATACTGCGGCGGTCATACCATGTACCGCTATGCGGTACATCTAGTTATATTTATCTTTGTAGACTAATTCAGCTTTCCTGTGGTCATAATTTTTGCATGAACAGGAGATATTTAGCTGATAGCAGGGGGCAACGGGGCTTGTTTAATTGTAAACATTAGCATCATGTTACTAGCCAAAACCTCCCATTACAGCGTAGTTTCGATTTGCGATGGGCGATTAATTTGAATAATACCTGAATTGACTGGTGCTAATGACTAAATCTTTACTGCAGTATACAACAGTAATACTGTAGTAAAAACTGCAGCTTTGATACTGCAATACAGCTGGTAGCTACTGCAGCACTAGTTGCTAAATCATTAGCATCTCATTCATAATACCACACCTCAGTGACAGTCTGTGGGGAGGGCTTATCTTAATGTCATGCAAATGGCCACAGATCGGCCTCACAGCGTGAGAGTGAGGCAAACTTTAAGAGGAGTTTTCTCAGTTTTGTGTTTTAAGGTGTGCATGCTTTCATATGGCCACCAATTCTTCATATGGCCACCAATTCTTCTCACAAATGTATTTCGGAGATAATTTCGTATTTTCGATATATCGCACAGCCCTACCTACAGTCAAGCCCAGTGGTGGTAGCATCATGGTTTGAGGCTGTTTCAATGCTGCCAGCACTGGGCAACTGCAGTTCATTGACGGTATCATGCACTGCGTGCACATGGACGAGTTTGGTTTCGCGAATCCGATTGCAACCCCTGGCTTAAGCCGATGTTAATCCGCTTGGTGCTGCCTTGTGCACGCGATTGGTTTGGATTCGGGTACTGCGCATGCAAGACCACTCGATCCTAGAAGCTTCTGTCCCTGATTTTTATCCATACTGAACGTCCAGGCCTTCTTTGTTGTAGCAGAGCGCCTGCTCTCAAGTAATTTTCGTTGTCCTCGATTGCTTGTAATATCAAACGCAGACAGCACAGTTCATGTCGTATCAAGAAAACCGCTGTTTTTCATTCATACGGACTTCCAAACAAAGGAGAATGCACAATATGTATGCAAATGCTTCTCTGTCAACCTCCTCGAACGTCATCTTTGTTTGTATGCCGCCAGATAGTTTGTTTATTTTCTTTTTGGCAGCCACCAGCCTGAAGTAGTTCTAACACCACTTGTTGAAAGGAATACAGCGCCATCTAGCGTAGCGGAAAAGCTATCAAACGCCGACGGCACAGTTCATGTCGTATCAAGGAAACCGCTGTTTTTCGTTCATACGGACTTCCAAACAAAGGAGAATGCACAACATGTATGCAAATGCTTCTCTGTCAACCTCCTCGAACGTCATCTTTGTTTGTATGCCGCCAGATGGTTTGTTTATTTTCTTTTCAGCAGCCACCAGCCTGAAGTAGTTCTAACACCACTTGTTGAAAGGAATACAGCGCCATCTAGCGTAGCGGAAACGGCCAGATCTCTCACCATTATCCGCTTACACGAACTCTCATGTGCACAGGGATTTGGGACAGACCACCCGTTGGGTAGGAACACCCAATCCAATACCAATCCAATCCGATCCTACCATGTGCCCGTAGTGATGGATTGCAAAATGTGCTGTGGCATTCTAAAGCAGAACATGATGCCCCCCTTCAGAAACTCGGACACACAACAACCCCTAAAACCTCCAAGATGACCACTGCCTTCCTGAAGAAGTTGAAAGTGAAGGTAATGGAGTGGCCAAGTATGTCTCCAGACCTGAACCCTATTGGGTACCCATGGGGCATCCTTAAACAGGAGATGAAGGAGTACCAGTGTCTAACATCTCCCAGGTCCGTAATTCCATAATGGAGGAATAGAAAAGGAGCACAAAAACAACCTGTGCAGCTCTGGTGAATTTCATATTAAGGCAGTGGTAGATAACAATGGTGCTCACTCAAACAGCTAACGATTTTGACACAATTTGGACATGTTCACTGTGGGGTGTACTCACCTTTGTGGCCTGCTATGTACATAAAAATGGCTGTGTCTGAAGTTGTAGTCAGAAGACAGTAAATTAATACTGCTACACAAGTTGCACACTGACTACTGAAAAACATATTGAAGTCGCATTTGAGTAGTATTGTCCCTTGAAAAGATATGGCCCATTTTTTGCTGAAATGTGAAGGGTGTACTCACTTTTGTGAGATACTGTATATTTGTTGTGAAGCGCAACACTGTTCATTGAAAAATCAGAGAGTAAGGAATAGCCTACATTCTAGGCACTGAAACGGTACAGCTTATATTATTTGAGCTCTGTTACAATGCTCAAATTTGAGAACTGAAATCACTCCGATGTTTCGTGTCCAACTGAATGTCATGACAAACAAGCGATTGTGGCTTTCCAACCCAACCGCAAAAAACATATTGTGATAACCTGTGTTAATTGTGTTCTGTTCTGCGATATTCTTATGGGTATGTGCCTTTAAGGGAATGGAGTTGTGTTGTGTGTGTGTGTGTGTGTGTGTGCGCGGGATGAGAGGAGAGAAACCGTAGTTTTTGTGTGGAGTAAGCGTGAGTTGTGGCTAAACAGCAACTCTGTTCTAGAAGCGGTTTCTAAGCTTCCTGAAAGTGTCAAGCAAGCCTTGGATCATTACAATATACATCGCTGAGGCCTCTTTCATCCACTTTGATTTGGCTGTCACATTCACTTGAGGTTGTGTGATGTATTGTAGGTGTTGCAAATGTGCAAAGGTGTTGCAAAACGGTCCAGGTGAAACCGCTGCATGCACTCCATGTCAGTGAAACCCAGGATGTTTATCTAGACCTATAAACGCGACCTATAGCGCGTCTTCAACCTCGGCGTTCTCTCTCCCATTGACGCAGGAGTGCAAGCAGGTACAAGGATGGCATTTTTGTTTCCTGCTATGAGAGGGTGGTCATATTGGTCATATTTATAAATATGTTGGTCATATTTATATTCACACCAATTACGTAATTCAAAAATAATTAATCCATTCATTTATTGACGTTTGTTTGTAATTTACCTAATTGGAGAACAGGTTCTTTCGTGATATCACGTGATATAATAATGATGAAAAATAATGTCATGGCTATGAGAAACATTGTCCTTTAAAGAATAAGGATCAACAACCAAACATTACTGACTCTGCACTTTGGTATGTGAAATATGACAAAACAAATGTTGACATTATAGGCCTAGCCGATATCAAATGCAGTATTTCATTTCGCCGTTAGTGGCGCTGGACCTTACTACAGCCCTTTGAGGCGCGTAAAGAGAAAACCGCTTAAGTGGAGGATAGAATGCGCGTAGGGTTCATTTACATGAACACTCCCTAATTTTGGGGTTGCTTCTCCCGAAGCGCGTAACTGAATGATTTCCAGGTAAATGACAGACTTAAGTCAACAGTAGAATCCGTTTGGGCGCAGTTGTGGCCGGTACACACAAAAAAAGACTTAGCAAGAGGTGCTAGATAAGGAAACCTGGACTGATTTAACTTCCACCACTGCAAAGGTCTTGTCCTTTTGCGAGAAGGTTGTTCCCCAATAAATTTGAAAAACTCTTCTCGCACTGCATGCATGTCATGATCGCTGATTTCATTATCCTCACTGTCCATTTGGCAGGTGGATTCATCAGAGTCTGATGATCCCAGCAGTGTGTCTAACAATGAGACAGGGGCCTTTGCACTTGTGTCTGCAGAACTGCTGGATGTAGCTTGCTGCTGTACTGCATCAGACTTCTTTTTTTCCTCAAGTACAAGACTTTGGATCTTGGCCTGCAGTCTCAGGGTGTCATCTGCAGTTAAGAATTTCAGCCTACGGAATTTGGGATCGAGAGCAGAAGCAAATAGGCTGGGATTTGAGGTGTCCTCAGAGAATGCAAGGTCATTCTGCCACCTTTTGGATATTTCTCTTTCGGCTGCTCTCTGAAAAGCCAGTACATGGGAATTCTCAAATGAAGAAGTGGTCTGTGTGCTTTTTAGAAGCCCTTTACTGAGTGGAGGTGGGCTAGACAGTGTCACATATTACTCCCCACTCAGGTACACTGTAGCACATTCGAAGGGTTTCAGAGCTCTCTGAAGCTTTTCCAGGAGGCTTGAGGTCAAGGTAATGCTTTGATCTATTTGTGACCCCTGGGTCAGATAAGCACGCCGTTACAGGCCATCTCTGCTCCAGCAGACGTCTGATCATATGCTATTCCATTGCACACTCATGTCTTGAATGAGGCTGTTTTCGGGCTGTCCCATTTGTTTTTGTTTTACCTTCAGGCTTGAGCTGGCGACCTTACTCTTGTTGAAGTGCTCAACCAAGGACCTTGCAGCTCCAATGGCCTTTTCAATTTGAAAATTCTTCAAAGCATGGTTCACGATGAGCTGGAGTGTGTGACCAGCACAGTGAACTGAAAAGATCCCATGTCTGTCCTCCAAGAGTTTGAGGGCACAGACCACGTTTGCTGCATTGTCATGCACTATAGTCAGTATTTTGTCAAAAGTAATGTCAAACTTGCCAACTGCAGCTTCAATCCATGATGCAATATTCACTACTGTAGCTCCTCAAGTGGCATGGTGGTCAAATTAAAGTGTAGGAGCTCCCATTCATCATTTATGAAGTGGCAGATTAAGCCCAAGTATGCCTTCATGGCAATGCTTGTCCACACATCTGTTGTCAAACAGATCATGGAGCTGCAGGACAGGACATCTTTGATTCGCTGCATTTCCAGAGCATATTTTTTTCCATCATTTTGGTGAAGCAAGTCCTTTTGGGTAGAATGTAGCCAGGTTGAAATACTGTCACCATGTTCTGGAATCCTTTGCCTTCGACAGTGGAGAGCTGTCGCATGTCTGTCACAATTATTTTGAGGGCACTGTCAGTGAGCACTGCTGCAAGCTGTGGCGTGCAGTCCTTCCTTGGAAGAAATTCCGTCAGGGTACTTTGCTTAAAAATGACAATGTCACAATTATTTTGAGGACACTGTCAGTGAGCACTGCTGCAAGCTGTGGCGTGCAGTCCTTCCTTGGAAGAAATTTCGTCAGGGTACTTTGCTTGAAACTGACAAAAAGAAAGAATAGAGAAAATAATTACTTAAAAAGTAGACTTGAGAGCCCTTTCCTAAATCTTGTTTTGTTCCCCTCAACAACATACATGACTTTTATTTGCGTAGACTCATTAAGTAAGCGGTTCAAAAACATTATATTTAAACTATGTAGGTCTAACTTTAGAATCCTCTGCGTTTCCATAAGGCTGTGCCATTTAAGTTAGAGGACTGGGCTGCTACGCCGTGTGTGCGTGTGTGTGTGTGTATTCGCGCGCGCATATTCCCGGGAGGTTATCCTGTGTGTGCTGTGTACGCGAGTTGCAGAGGTTACTGCTGTTATCTCTGTTGTGTGTGCTCATTCCACTGACTGTATATAAGATGGACACAACGGGCCTATTCAGCTCTGTTCTATAAAATTGAAGCAACCGCGCACATGACGGAACAGCCGCCCAATCAGAAACATCCAGTCGATGTGATGTCCCGCCTACATCTGTTCCGTGCTCTGAAACCCACCTCTACTGTCTACGAAAATCCTACGGTCTGATTATTTCTTCTGTCAGGTATGTGTCACCGGTAAAATTCTTGCCTACCAAAGAAATATGTATACAATTTATGAATGAAGACGATGATTGTTCAGTCTGCTAAATATTATTGTCAACAAACACTAGGGCTTCACGAAAACGAGAACAACTTGTAGGGTAGGCTATGTAGCCTGTTAGCATTAGACAGTTGCTATGTTAGCCTAGGTAATCCAAATGACTGTATACATTTAGACAATGGAATAACAGACATGTTGGATATAAGATTGACAGCCCTGTCGGAAAAGGCGATATGATGCAGTATTTTCCTATTGCTGTTCTGTAAGTCGCTTTGGAGAAAACGTCTGCTAAATACTACAACAGTAACAGTTTTGTGTACAAGAGTCGAACAGTTTTACCAATGCTCCTGTTTAAAAGCTAACCGTTTTACACATTATCTCGCTACTTTTACAGACAGATTAAATATGATTTTCACTTATCTTCACAAATATTGGATCCATGATTTTTGTCATGTCAAAGCTGTCGTAATGTGCTTGTTTAGGGTGTGTGGCGTACCATATACATTTTTGCCTTTACGAAATGTGAGGAATGTTTACTTGAAGACTGGTATGCATATGTCAAATTAGTGGTGTTTGCGCTGAAGACGGTTTAGATTCCAGCAAATGGCAGCTATAAAAACTTGCTCCCAAGACAGATGCCGCCTGAACAAACCTGCGGGGGAATTGGCTAGAGGAGGTTGTGGAAGGTCCTCTCGCCTCTAGTCAAAGTAACCAGAAGTGAAGAAGTGAAGATTGCGGTCAACGCAGACAGGACGTAACTCCAACACGATATCATGCCCATGCTTTGTGTTTTCAGTGTACTTGTAGCAGGATTCACAGCTAAACATTTTCCAGCTTGCCCTTGAAATTCAGATTAAAGTGAAATCTCTCCCAACTTACTAGTATGTTCAAAACTATCTTCAAGTTTATAAAACATGAAAAAGGAAGTAACTGTGGATTTTATTCCTAAGCTTCTAAAGCAAAGTATCCATTCAACCATCCATTTAACCATTAGCTGTTAATAACCACTAATAAACATTTAACCATTAAAACCAGTGATGTGACACCAAAATGTTAACGAATAATGTTAACCAATTACAATGTTAATTTTATCATAATCATGTTAACATGCCTGCATTCTAATACCCAGCTGTGTTGTATCAGTTGAGCATTTACTTTACTTTTTAAGATGTGTTATGCTTGTACTAAAATAACACTTTTTGATTATACATATAATACAATGTGCATTTAATTTTTTAACAAAAAAATGGGCTTTGCCATCCTTTCATTCTTTCCTGTTTGTTAAGTTTCTGTTTCATAACATCATTATTGGCATCTGCAAACTCTATGTGAAAACAATGGCCCTGGTTGGGGTATACCCTCAGCTCTGAAGTTGGTGGCACATGATCATGCAGGCTGGAGTGTTGCGCCTTAGCTGTGAAGTTGGTGGCAGATGCAGCAGTGGTGCAATCTGGACTGTAGCTCTAAAGCTGTAAAGTTGTAAGTAATGGTACATGAAAGGGAATTAAGAACAGGACCACATTTCCAGCACCACCACCTAAATATAAAACCAGTAATTCAGATACTTAAAGTAATATTTACATAATTCATGTATCTGAACTTAGAAGGGCTCTCTTAAAACACCCTTGTAGGTTTGTGATGAAAATGTCACGTCTGTTACATTGGGCTCAATCATCTAACAATAAACCATGCCAACTATGCTCGATTCAGCGGTACTGAATATCCTTCCCCCAACAGTCCTTACAAATGTGGACATGCCATTGTTAAGACATACATGACACAGACATACAACCTGTGTGTGCAGCCCTTTAAAAAGCCCAGTTGCTAATGTGCTGTGCTGAGAATATGAGAATACCAGCTTTACAATGGAATAGGTCTCAGGTATTTTCAACTGATACTTGTCATGCGATCTGTCATGCGAATCAGTTAGAGTATCAAAGTATTTCAAAAGATTTATTTAAAATCACATGAATTTAATAGGAGTATAATGACTAAGGGTGCTTTCACACTGACAGCATTTGGTGCGCACCAAACGTCCCATTCGAACCAAAAGTTCTTAGTTCGGTTCGTTTTCGTTGGTGTGAATGCAATCTCGGTACTTTGGTGTGCACCAAATCAACCGGTCCGAGACTGCTAAAAAGGGGTGGTCTCGGACCGCTTTATCTGCCCTACTTTGGTACGGTTCCTCAGGTGTGAAAGCAACCAAGCCAAATTGGATGGAACAGTAGAGTTTAGTGCATTATTATTATTGAACGTGGCACGTTTTAGTCTGGTTCCGGTGGCAATGGCCTTCGCGGAATATTTTGGTTAGTTTAGAACTATGCATATGTGAAAGCTGTTTGCTACATTGTAAAATTTTTCTCACTAGTGCGGACCAAAGCAATCGAACTTTAGGTCTGAAAGCGCCCTAAGGTACAGTACCTGCTGGTCTAGCTCAGTGCTCCATTGTGAAATGCTTGAATCTGCAACAGAGTGAAAAACAAAATGTCACCACTCACATAAACGCACACATACAGAGAGATGTATGTACATATTGTTCACACCTGCAGAAATTAGCCTATTATAGGTATACTTTATATAGGTATGCACATTTACATATTTGCCTTGTATATTGTAAGCTATTGTAAATGATCAGTGTTATGCCAATAACGGACATTTGGATCTGAATCTAATGTTGGATCTATATCTAATGTAATAGTTAAATGTTAATTACCACTCAAATATCACGACCTACTCAAAGCATACCGAAATTGTGGAAGAAAAAAACTAACGAGGAGAGAATGCCCACCTGTCAATGCAGTTAAAGCAAATGATGCGTTAATAATCTATTAACCTGTGCTTGGGTTTTAAAGCCTCTATCTGAACTCAGATTTACGTGCTGACAAGGAAAGATTGTAAGAAACTGGGTGCTGAAAAACTGCATGCTTAGCAAATCCTTAATGGTAAATTAACGACACATCAAACATCCTGCCGAGTGTGTCCCGTTCACAACCCAACAGCTACAATAAAAACCCTAGCCGACATCCCTAAAGCCTGCCATACCCTGCACGGTTTTTAAATCACTTTACCCAGCACCGGCTAAAACTTATTTTCTTTCCCTTAAGTATTCATGTGGCCAGCACTAAAATTCATGTAGTGTTTATCGTCAACACATCTCAGGATCTTTGTAAAATGTTAAGATAACGTAGCACCGACTGCTAGACACTGACTAGTTAGATATCGCTAGCTAACTATATGCCTCATAGTAACAGTTAAAATTTCCATGGTTAAACTTCTGTCGGTTCAAGTCTTTTTCAAATAAAATGTCTCAATAGCTGTAATACTTATCGTCTCCATAAATATCTAACATATTATGACAATCTTTGTGGTGATATCGGAAAGGCTCAAGTAGATGATAAATTATGAGGTGAACTAAGTTAACAGTTAGCTAATCCTAGCTACCGTATATTAGGGCTTTGACTTTTGCTCAAAAATCATATTCGAAGTTCGTTTATTTATGAATATTAATGTTCAAATAATATTCGAATATTTGTTAATAATATTTTGACCATTGAGTGCCGTCAGTAAGACCTATATTGGTATTAAACTTACGTTGGCAGTGTATCAGTCAATGTCAATAGACTACGTGAATGAAAGGCTAAATATTTATGCGTGTTAAATATGCATTGTTGCTGTTGAGCAAACAAGATATTCAGTGTCGTAGTGAGGATGTAATGAGCGGAATATAACAGAAGATGTTGTTACGACAGTTAATGTTACATCAGAAATACACTAGGTTACAGAAATCTTTCGTGCACCTAGTCAATGATGTTTTTGAAAGAACAACACAGTGTGATGACTGTTTTTTAATTAACATGTCACTTTGTCCTCCCTCGTGATTTTGCCCTCTTGCTTTGGGAAGCCAAAGTAGCGCCACACACTGTGGTATCAAGCGCCGCACTCTTGCTTGTCAGGAGTGTAGATTTAAAACTCCTCGTCAGGTGGACTTGTTGCTGGCGTAGCTATTGTTTTGGTATGCAAAATAGGCGCGAACAAGGACGCTAACCTCACCTACAGGAGCCCAGATGATAACAATACCTTAATGAGCTTGCGATTCACAACTTCACCAGCCGGAATGTGAATTGAAAACAACGTTTACACGCAAACATATTTACAAAAATAATACCTATAACAGCTTCGAATATTAAGGGCTGCCATTAGAATATCTCAATTTTTTTAAATATTCGAATTATATTTGAATAATGAAGTTCGGAGTCAAAGCCCTACCTTATACATTATACTTTTTTTTTACTTGCCAGCAAAATTCCACAGAATCTTCCCACTGAAGGTGGTCTGGTAGTAAATGTAATGGCACAACAGCATATAATTATGACCGCCGGTAGCGAAGCTAGCGAAAGCGGTCATTATAGTTTGCCGCGACTTTTTTCCCTTTTTTTTTTTCTTTTTTTTTCAGTGAATGTCAGTCAACGATTGCCAGGACACTGGAGGTCTGGGGGCCATGAATCTTTGTAGGCATGTAGCCCTAGAACTTTTCGAGCGACTAGAAGCTTTTGGCCCACAAGGGCCACCCCCCCGCTGTGCCAGTGTCCATCAAAGAGGGGGAGACGCCCAAAAGTTTCTGCTGAATAACTCAATGAACATTTCACCCAAGAACATGACATTTTTGTGATATGTCGGTGTTACAGACGCATATCGACCCAGCCTATAAACACTCACTTGAAGCATAGCGCCACCTAGTTACATGGGTAAATGCAAAAATTGGGATTTTGTATTGCCAATATCTTGGACCGAGAAGGTGGGAACTGCACAAAATATGTCACGCGATCAGCTCAAAGACCTCTAAAAGCACAGCACATGCCATAAAATTTGGTCCATAGGGGGCGCTGTAATTGTACAAAATGTTATTTTGTCTATTATCTAGAGAATGCCTAACGTCTACAACCAATCTATTGACCCTCACCCATTGGAAACACTGGTCTACGCCCACTTCGAACAAAAACAATTTCCGTGAAATTTCAACACTGCGAAAACAAATCCAAATGAACTCGTCATAGGTCGTTAATGTGAATCTCACCAAATTTGGTATATGTCATCTACTGACAATGCTGACAAAAAGTTATCAAAGGAATTATCTTGAGATAAACCGTTTCGAAGTTACATGTCAATGAACATTTACCACGTAGCTTAAAATTCTTCAAAAGTCCATATCTTGGCTTCTAATTGGTCAAATTTGGTCAAAGTTGACATGCCAACTCAAAAAATTTTGTACGCATGAAAGGAAAGCTGTTTAGACAGTTTGTCATAGGTGGCGATATTTATCGTCGAAGCTAGGTGTCGAAAAACTGTTTTTGTTAAGTAACTCAACAACTTTGTCCAAGACAACTATTTTGTGTTAGTATGTCGATGTTACAGAGGTGTATCGACCCAGCCCTTAAACACTCACTTGAAGCATAGCGCCGCCTAGTGATATGGGTAAATGCAAAAATTGGGATTTTGAATTGCCAATATCTTGGACCAAGAAGGTTGGAACTGCACAAAATACGTCATGCACCATCAGCACAAAGACCTCTAAAAGCACAGCACATGCCATAAAATTGGGCCCATAGGGGGCGCTGTAACTCTTTCAGTGACTCTTTCAGAAATCACTCCTACACACTACACAAACACACACAATGTCATTCATTCAAAACCCACATCCATACCCACTTCCAAGAAATCATTTCCACACAAATTCTGACCTCACAACACTGCTCTACCACACACTCATCATACCAACGTTGCCACATTTAAATACACTGCGGCGGTCATACCATGTACTAGTTGCGGTACATCTAGTTGGGAGTAGGAATTTGTTTATATCAGTATGTTACATAACAACTACGAAAACAAGTTAGACAAGCTGCCTGAAGAACTTCACTGTAAGGCTAATGACAGCTAACGTGATAGGCTGACACCGCTGTCGGTGCAGCCTCTCTCTAGCAGCTGTCAATCAGAGGTGTCAATCAAGCCCAACCACGTTGGCCATTGAAACATTGGAATAACATTCTAAAATCGATGTTCTGAGCGAAAAGAATCATTGTTTTATTTGAAGGACTATGAAAACTATTTTTCAAATAATATGGGCTAAACTGAAGGACAGTTGTATGGGCGAAAATGTGCCACTTTCCCATAGAGGTACATGGGAATGGATGGGGTTAAAAGTTGTACTGCAACCATCCACCAGGGGGCGAGTATACTTCCGGTTGCTTCATTTATGACAGTTAACACTGTGACCTTCCTGTATACAGTCAATAGCTCATTCGATAAACTGGTTATTCAGAAAAACCCTGTCTCGAGTTTGGTGCTGTCTCAATACCGTTACAATATTCTGCTTGCGCATGTGACGTTAAATTGTGTGTGCATATCTTTGTTCAACATCGTTTCCGAAAACATTAACAAAGAGTCGAGGTAGCTTGCTTAACATTCAAAGACAGTCACAGTAGTCATAAAATAAACAAGAGTTAGGTCGGTGTTTAATAATCATACTTACGTTGTCTTTTCCTTTTCTGAAACGCCTTCAGCAACTCCTGTGTGTTTTCTTTTAAAGGAGAACTTCGGTGTAAAATGAAAATTGGCACGTTAAAACATCATACCGAGTTGGTATGTGTACTGAGGAGCAAAATTGATTTAGCCTGTTGCATTCAGAGTTTAACTATTTTTTATCGTTTGTCCCAGAAGGCTAACAATGGAAGTGGTAGGTGCCCTCAGACGAAGCATGACGACTATGCTATTTTTAAACCATTAAAACAGCTCGAAGAAACTCCACACTCCATCAGTAGTGCAACACAGGTCCTGACATTAAAAACGAGGCACTGAGAACTTTGTAAGTGTACACAACATTTATTAATAAAATAGTTTTGAAAGGCAGTACCTTGCTGTAGTTTCTCGTTGCCGCCATGATGAAAGTCCAAACAGGTCGATTGTACTACCTCTTCTCCTATTCTTCCTGCTGGTTCGTGTTCCTCAATCGACTTGTGCGGACTTTCATCATGGATGAATCGGATAATGGTCAGAGATCTGGCCGTTTCCGCTCTTCCACACTTCGTATTCAACTCGTCCATGTGCACGCAGTGAATGACTTTTGTGCGCAGAGTATAGGCTACACCAAAACGCACACAAAATATGACGTAATTCGATCGTGAAATGTTGTAGTTGACACAAAATGACACAAAATCATCAGAATTTTCCCCCTTTTTCTCCTGAAATCATGTTGTGCACGACCTGAAGAGTTGTGTGCCCACACAGCTTACAGCTTACAGGGAACATGGGTAGCCCAACACTCCTTCTCTGTGGTCATTGTTTTTTCTGCCTCTAGATGCAGGGCTGGAAGTGGAAGTGAAGGACCCACCCAAAGGCATGATTCCTCCAGGAATTCATATGGTGAAAACAAAGACAGAGCCACAACCAAGCAAGGTGATCATACACGTCTTTACTAGCATGTGGTACATTAGGTAGTCTGAGCTGAGGGGTTTAAGTTTAAGCACTGTTCCATATCAGTGCCCCATAGAATGGTAACTGTAACAATCAGTTTAACGGTTGCTTTTCTGCTCTACTTTTTATCGACAGGTTGCAATAAACAACAGACTGATTTTAAATTGTAAAGAAATTATAGAAGAATTTAGATTTTCTGATATATATTTTTAAATATTGCCTAAATTCACAAGTGTGGTAACCGGGCCACAAGCAGGATAACAGCTTTCAAGGCATGCATTCGACAGAATCAATCAATTAATCAAGTTATTTGGCTCTGCTAGTGTTGATTAATTCTGTCAAATGCACGCCTCAGCGGCTGTTATCACTTACATAAGAGACTATTGCTATGTATATAAAAGACTGTCGCTATGGGGTAAGCAGAAGAACAGAGAATGTTGCTATGAAACCATTGGATTTAGCAGAAATAACTTTAAAATAGTTTTTAAATCAAGTGTTTTTTGGTAAGTCATATACTAAGTAAATAAATTATCATCTCGGTCAGCATTGCAAAATATACCCTGACAGAGTTATGCAAGACCCTGATACGAAGTGATGCATTATGCTTTACTCGTATAACTCTGGGGTAGACAGCCCATAAGCTAATCTCCCAAAATTGTATGGTCCCTTATTTTCAGTTTTATACTTTTACTCCTGTGTTTTTATTTTGTTTCTTTTTTTTGTTTTCTTTTTTTCTTCAATTCCTTCAATAAGTCTCATGTTCTGCCTGTTTGTCTGTTTTTCTAAGGTGCGCAAATTCGTGGCCAAGGACAGCTCAGGCCTGCGGGTGCGTAGCCACCCATCCCTGCAGAGTGAGCAGATAGGCCTAGTCCATGTCAATGGCACCATCACTTTCATTGATGAGGTAAATGTCATTAGATTATACTTTCTATGAAGCCTGTATTCATAAGACTCTATATACGTATTTTCAGTATCATCTAAAACCATAATTTAATGGTTTATATCAAGATACTTTGATTTAAGGATGTATTCTTATGTAACACTAATCAAGTGAATAATTAGGTCTTGGTCAATTGGGGGCCTCACAGCTGATGGTCAAAAAAGTGCAAAATATGCACAGGTAAACAGCTTCTTTGCAGAAGCTGAGTAAAATATGAAGGAGTGGAGTTAAGATGTTCTAATTCCATATATTCCAATAACCAGGCATAGCCAAGGCATGTATCTTTAAGTGGTGAAAGTGCAATCTGAGAAAACGTTCAGTTATTTATTTATCTATCCATTGCCCTTGGATAATGGATTTATCTATCCATTGCCCGTGGATGTCCGTTGGGCCTGTATATGTTCTGGTGCAATACTTCACTGTGCAGTTATTCACTATGGGTGAACCCACTGTGGGCATGTAGTGGGGCCCGGTGAGTAAAAGGTATGTGATCCATGACAATCCCTGATAGGTCATTCCTGAATGAATCAATTTCCTTTTATTTTACCCACAGTGACAAACCAGCTTCCAGTAAAGTCACCACAAAGGTAGCATTGGGGTGGATTTTGGGTGTCTTTGAGCAGTTTTGGATAGATGTGGCACTGTTGTTTTGTTTTTCCTTTAGATCCACAATGATGATGGTGTTTGGCTCAGGTTGAATGATGAGACGGTAAAGAAGTATGTACCCAGCATGAACGGGTATACTGAAGCCTGGTGCTTGTCCTATAACCATCATTTGGCCCGGAGTCTTCTGGTGTCTGTGGACGTAAGTAAAAGCCTCTCTTCTAGAATACCATTAGCTCTTTGTGTTGCTTATTGAGAAGAGGAAAAACATCCTGCAGTGTTTCATTGATGCAGTGTTAGTTAAACAGCTATCTCAATCCATTAAAAAAAAAATAAAGAAAAAGTAGATAACTTGCTCAAATCAACTTAACATGTTCAGGTATCTGACTGCTAAAGGTGGAAAGCTTGTGATTTATTGGACTGGCCCCTGGTGACCAAAACCTTCAAAACCTGGTAGGCCCATTGGGGCTATAAGCCCACTAATTTTCATGTTGCCCAGTGTCTCAGTGTCCCAGGAATCGTCAACAGAAAATCTGAGGAACTCACAAAACCACTGTGAACTTGCTAACACTAATGGCAGTCATGATTAACACCTTGGTACAGGTAACCTCAATACACACCTTGCTCCACGTGACCCTGGGTTGCATAACATAAGGTGTTCAACCCCTTGCAGGTATATGACCCAGTTACACAGGAAGGGCTGTCTCATATCCTCCCCCTCATGTCACCCTGATCGAGGTTAAATTTCTAGGACTCCACCATCAGTTTTTAGAACTGAAAGAGCTTTTTGAATGAAAGGTGATTTTTTTTAGTTATATTGTTTATAACTAAGCATTTCTGCTTACCATAACCTGGATGAAAGGGAAACAGTTTGAAATAACCTTGTGGACTTCTGCAATCTAGACATGTCCTTATTTAAAAATAATGCAAAATAGGCTTACCACCCTCATGCCTCTTTATCTGAAGCAGTCTATGGTCATCAGGGGGTGAAATAGGGGGCTAAGGACACATCCCTGTGGAGAACCTGTGCTTAATGTTATTGTGTCTGACCTGTTTTTTTCTTACCATACAAATTGAGGCCTGTCTTTAAAAAATGCCATTATACAATTTTGCAGGGGAGTGTTCAGTCCCAGTATGACAAGTCTGTTGATTAGAGTCCATAGAAGTATGGTATTGAAAGCTGAGCTGATTTATGTCCTCCTTTTGTAAGTCGCTTTGGATAAAAGCGTCTGCTAAGTGTAATGTAATGTAAAAAAAAATCCACAAACAGAACATGTCTGTGCATCAGTTGTTCTGCACACCTCTTGAGTACAAAGCCTGGTATTTGGTAGGAACTGGCATCTTTCTGGATTAATCCTCGAGATCCAGTGGATGTCAGCTGGATCAGGACACAGCACATGCTCTTCATTGTGTGGGGTAGCCTTAGCTGTTAAGCATATCCAATAGTTAAACTTATTATGCAAATTCTTAGGCCCTATTTACAATGCAAGCATGGGACGTGTTGCTTGTTTGTCATACACAGCTCCAGCTGTGAGGCAGGTAGAAAATTGAAGCGTCACCATCTAATGCAGAGACATTAAATTTTTTGGGGAAAAGGCCCAGAAAAGTCTTTCAGAAGCCTTTCAGAAATTGACATTGAAGAAAGAGTGGCAACCCTGACACATGCCACCAGTCTTATCAAATGTTTATTAACTTTCTTCCGGCCTTCATGTGAAGCACATATTGTTTGATGCACTGAAACACTCTGCAGTTTCATACAGTAGAGAAGTGTGTGGTCCAGTTTGACAGACATATAACTCTTCTAACATTATGTTATCTGTTACAACGATTAAAACAATGTTCACAGCCTTGTCTTCTGCAGCCTTGCCTTTTGCTGTTGGTTGTAATTTGTCTTCTGTTGGCTGAGCCTGCTATCCATGCACACTAACATTTTGTTATGATTACGCTTGCCAATTAAGCCTGCCAATTAATCTTGAGTTCACTGTTCACCTGTTCACCATTCACAGAAATTGCCAGTAAAAATAATTTGCTTTTTTTATTAAAATGACAGTTCACAGCTTGTTGAGCTATATTTTACCAGAGAGGTAATGTTCTCTTACACTCTGCCATTCAACATGGAAAATACAAATTAAGTGTCCAGTAGCAATTCATTACACATAGCTTGAGCCTATTGCTTCCAAACAGATGTTGGACAGTTTAAGAAAGTGAAATTTGAGTGTATTCTGTTATTTTGACTGAACTTTGACAGGCCCAGTTTAATTTTATTTTTTTAGAGAAATGTGTGTTTTCCAGTATTTCCCATGTCATGTTTTTGTGAAAATGCTGTTTGAATATACAAAAACCTGCCCAAGGGAGTTTTCCATAGAAACCAATTTCACTTTTGTCTGGAGACACTTTGTTGCAACGTAAACCATTTTCTCAATTTGTTCTGGTGCAAGGGGACATTACAGTCCTTATTCAGCGTGAAAAAAACAAGTATCCAAGGTCCTTTTAAAATGGTAAAAATTATTGACCACTTGCAGTTGGTGACTTTTCCATTTATAGTACCTGTGGAAGTTGTCAAGAAATAAGCCTTGGGTAACAACTCAGAAGGCATGGATCAGCTAAACTCATTCTTAAAGTCCTGACGTGTTATATATATATATATATATATATATATATATATATATATACATATATATACACACACATAAAAGCTGATCTCCTGTGGTCATGTAGAATCCTATTCCGCACTTGCAAACTTTAACCGATTGCAGATTGAACTTTCAGCTATTTTTTCAGTAAAGACACTAACGTTGTGCACTTTGGCATTTCAGGAGACCAGAATGCACTCTGATGAATTTGTAAAGGAGGCCAGTGGCCATCCCTGCCTGGACGCCACAGTTCAAGAGCAGAATGGGGTGGGCCTGGGTGGTGGACCTGGCTTTTATAAGGTAGTGAAGACGGGACCCTCAGGTCACAACATCAGAAGCTGCCCAAACCTTAGGGGTATCCCCATTGGAATGTTAGTTCTGGGGAACAAAGTCAAGGCAGTAGGCGAGGTATGAACTTCAAAAACAACGTTATTATGGCTGCAAAATAAGGACTGTAAACCTCACTGAACATACTTTTGTCCCTTGCTCCTTTTTGACATCACTTGCTGTTGGTTTTCTTCCACAGGAAAAATAATATGAATAAATACTTGGACTATTCCTTGTTACATTTTCACTATCATGCCTTACTTTGCAGCACTTTTCTCTCAAGCATCCAGTGGCCGATGCAGGTTTTTCTGTCAGCATTTATTTGGGTTAAGAGGTTTTCTGTAATTTTACCTGTTGCAATTAATCTTAATCTGATAACCAACATTTCTCTTTGTCAAAAGTATCATAGAAAACATCCCAGAGTGGATGAAATCTGTCACTTTTGAATATATTGCTTGGGTTGTGATTGGTCATGCTGTCTCTGATTTGAGCTTGTCAATGAGAGCAAATGAGTGTTTCACCACTGGCTGACTAGAATACAGGTGAAAACAAAGTTTGCGGAACATAGTAACTAATTGTCAGTGCTACAGTTATTTATTCTCATGCTTTATGTATGCCACCCATTTTGTTAAGGAAGGGGTGGTTAGTCATATTAATTTGTTCAACCCTGCTCTGGTGACTATGCCAGGGTTGTAATGGTTTAATGCATTAAATTGGTTGTGTAGCTTGAATGTTTAAGATACAGTGTTTGTTTTTCATTTGTGTCATTTTATGGGCAATTGATGTGTCAAATGTTTACTTTTGTGTGTGTATTGAGAATAACAGCTGTTGTCTGTGTGACAGGTGGTAAACCCTGAGGGCACATGGGTTCAGCTGGATAAGAACAGTGTTGTAGAATTCTGTGAGAATGATGAAGGGGAAGCATGGTCACTGGCTCAAGACAGAGGAGGCAACCAATACCTCCGTCATGAAGAAGGTAAGAGCCATTATGAATACACCCCCAAAAAAATGCACCACAGTTTAAATTGGGCCGGAGCCCTCCATAGCTCAGTCCCGTCTTCAGACCTCAGCAATACAACCACACGGAGCTGAGCTCCGTGTGCTACAGTATTTATAGTAATACAATAGAGTTGAGATATTGTCCATTGTAAGTAAAGAATAATGATGCACCGGTCTGATATTTGGATTGGATATATCTCGATATGGACAAAGTAGCTGGTTTTGGTATCGGAAAAACTTCCCTCCAACATATGACCATGACTGCAACAATGACAGCAATAACCCCATGCACAAGGCTAACGTGCATATGAATACTGCAAGTAGCTTACAAAGAATTGTCAAGCTTCAGCTATGCTGCATGCAGATGTAAAGTGTAGATGTATGAAAACACTGATTTTTAGTAGTGCTGTCAATAAAATGACAAAGGTACAGTCTATGAAATTAAGCTTGTTTAGTCTACTGCAGGTTCAAATGAACAGCCAGCTATTACACCTGGATTATCCTGTTAACATAGCCTACTATCCAACTAGCTCACTTCGTGTGTGCTTGTCAGTTTTGTTGGGGCAGCCTAATGTTACTCACCAAAATCATTACAAACATGCACATTGCACATCTGTATTATAATCCAAAAAATATTTTCCTCAAGTTGTTAAGTCTCTAAATATTTATTGTCACTGATGCCAAAAATAATAAAATGCATGAACCTTCAGTACTGATTTCCACTAGCACCTTGCATAGAAACAAAGTTAGACTGTAAGTTTCACTGTTGTCACATAGGTCTACGCTGAGAAATTTAAAATGTCAGACACCTAATTACACCTAGTGCTACAAACAGCAAATACAACACAATAACATTGCTGGAGCAAATTTGTTTATTTTTTAATCATATTGCCTAAATAACAATGTAATAAATAATTTAATACACTTGTCATTGCATGCATAATGCAATGCGTTATTTTTAATAGGCCTTTTATGTCTTAGTTATGAAAGTGTTAAGTCAATGGTGATATTGAGTCGGATTAGGTTGTACCAGATATCGGAACTGGAATGAAAAATGCTGGATCAGTGCATCCCTAGTAAAGAAAGAACGGCTCCCCTTCCTTACAAAAGCCAATTTAACCATTGCTGTAATCAAAGACAAAGTACATAGTCCATTCCAGTGGCCTAATTGTCATTACCTGGTCCGTCTGTCTGTCTGTCTGTCTGTCTGTCTTTCTGTCTTGTCTGTGTTGTGTGTGTGTGTGTGTGTGTGTGTGTGTGTGTGTGTGTGTGTGTGTGTGTGTGTGTGTGTGTCTCTCTGTCCATCCGCAATGACCCTGTCCGTCCACATGGGGGACCAGGTTGCCATCTCTGATTGCACTTGTTTGTTTTTGTCCTTACAGAGCAAGCGATTCTTGAACATGGAACGCATACACCTCCACCTAGTCCTTTTTCGGTCCAGGCCTTTAATAGATCCTCAGGATGCACTGGGGCTCAGGGTTTTGACTATGGCCTTTCCTGCAACAAAGGTGAGAACAGTAAGGTCCACTGGTTTGAATGGAAGCAAACTTGTTATTCTCTGGAAAATCTTTCTGATTTGCCTCAGTATAGGTCATCCTAATGAATTATATGTATGAGGTAATTATGCAGATGGTAAAGTTAATTTACAAATGAAGTTTGTCCTGCTCATCCCAACCCTTATCCTGTTACAATAATGTGTAAACCCAAAATATTGCCATTTGAATTACAAGAAAACAGTCATGAAAAGTACTGTAGTTCTTATTACTGTATCACCAGTGACGGTAACAATGGCTTAATTGTGGCAGTCAACACAGACAGACAGCAGACTCATCTGGGGAATGGGGAGGAATAAAGCTGGGCAGTAGTATTTACTGTAGGTAGGATCGAGCTGATTCTGTAACTGTAATTGATGAGTATTTAAGGCAATTGATAGGTATTGAAATTAAATTTTAGAAGGAGTATAAAGTCCATATCCCTAGCAATTAAGTTACATGTATGCATTTTTTGTCAGTTAAAAATAAGACAACCCAAATATCAGTGGCGTATCTGAAGTTTCATGCCAAGTGTGGTGTCATTGCATTGTTTTTTTTTTTTTGTTTTTTTGTTTTTTCCACAGAAATTTTGCAGTGGTCTCTAGTATTAATGAATGCCCTGTGAGCTGGCTGGGTAAACAAAAATGCTTTAGTGCTCCTGTTTCAGGCTGTTTGGTGGAGAAGATGGGGCAGGGAGAATGACAGGTTCTTGGCTATGCTAGTCACAGGTTACCATCATTTAAAGCCCATTGGGTCATAGCACAAGAAATAGAAGATCTGCACATTATAAACAAACACACCTACTTGCCTATATTTTGCTAAGCTAGGTGAATGTGTGCTGCAACGAGACTCCGCCGTTAATCATACCTGTGACATGGCTTTTTCTGATTAATGAACTTATGTCACTTTGTTTGCCCTTTTCTTATTCACTCGTTATTCTGTCTATTTTCTTTCATTGACTGGAGGCAGTCGGGGTAAAAGAACATTTTCACGTGCAGCATGCCTATGCAACTTGGAGTGACCTGTTGTATTTAAAAAAAAGCCCATACTAAATTGTTTCTCAAATAATGGCACCCGTTTAAGATCAGCTGTTTTGGATACCTTATAATAACATATAATAATATCCACAGAAGATGTAAGCTATGAGCAGAATATCCGTTGCATCATTGACCTCCAGTGACGAGACTTAGAGTGGCCTTTTCTCTCTCTTCCTAATAATTTCCTCATCATACCTCACTAATTCCCATCAAAAAGGAACGAGATTTGTAGGCCCATGTGTATGCAAAATAAAGCTATGTTCACACAAGAATGTCGCAGTAGCGGTGCGTGGGCATTTTGGATAGGGAAGCCCATTGCCAATAGTTTCACAGTAACGGAGTGTGTAGTAAATATAATGAATAAGACGCTGAGGTGCGTCTTTATCGTCATTCTTTGCGGTAATTCCACTTGAAATCAGTGCTCACAGCACTGCCCTTTGGACACTAGACACTGCGTGATTATCCGATAATCATTATCGAGTAGCTCACGAAAGTAGTCGCAGTTCTGACTGTTGTGCTGCCGAACACCAAGCGTAGCTGCTTGACTGAGGGCCTGATCTGTCCTTACCTTACCAAACACCTCCAGTTTCATGGTTGCAACTATGTGTGATTTAGATTTCTCGTGTTTCTCCATTGCCTTTCCCAAACTGATCAAATCAGAATAACCTCATGAAACGCAGGGACTGCCAGCTACGCTGCCCTCTCAAACAGCAAACATGCAGAACAGCTTTGCTGTAGTCATGCTAGCAGTCAACCACTCGATTTTAATAAACTGTTGTTGAACGTTCTGCCTTTATTGGTGATTTTTGAACAATTACAGCATCATCTCCTTTACCTGAAGTTGTTGCTCAAATAGCAACTTCGTGAAATCGTTTTGCAAAACAAATCAACGTTGTTCTACGTTGTAATGACTCTTGGCACTGCCACTGCACAGCGAGATTCACAAATGATTGACTGAAGCCTTGGCCGAGAGTACGAGCTTTCTCCTCTGAAAAAAATGTATATCTGCATATCGGATACTGATTGGTGAACAACAACTTTGGGCGGGTTTATTAGACCCGCCCACTCGCGATTTAGAGTGAAATTTCGTGGAAGCCGGCTTTCGCCAGATTCCCTTACACACCCACAGGAAGTTTTTTTGTTTGTTGCATTGTACATTGTACAGAGCCCAGTGTGGCAGCCACATCTGATTGGTTGATTCTCCTAACTGTTCTCATTAGAAAAAACAGGCGTTGAAGCCAAATGGGCGTTAACTAAACCTGGCTTCCCTTGGCGACGTCACAGCAGTAGCCTACGTTACCTATGGCTATTCTATGCTATTCCCCAAGCGCAAGCTTGTACACGAGAAAATGCGGCAGAAATTTAACGTTAGAACTGTGATTTTAATCAGTCCCATTGTATTTAAAATACAATGTACAAGATACACATATCTATATAGAACCTAGAATGCTTAGCTGCAGTATTTTATCAATGAATATTGATTTGTTTATTATCGTCAGTATGTTTCTAATTCCGAGGAAGCCGGGATTCCCTTGGCTTCCATTACAAGTCGCCCCTGGAATGCCGATATTATTTGTATCTTTAAAAATTGTGTTAACATATTTCCTAAAAAAGCCATAGTACAAAAATGAGGCAGGCAGAGCACCTACACAGTGGCTGAATAGTTACAGAAACTGTATTATAGCTGTACATATCAGGCTTACAAGCCTCTTTTAATTACCCAGTATACCTAAAAAACAAACAATTCCACAAACGTGGAAATACTTTGTAATGTCTGGAATAGTTTTTTTAAATATATTATATTATAATGGGATGTATTCATACTCTGGTGCTGGATTTAGCTGATCACATGAACATGCTGTGCATGTAGCACGGGTTGCACCTCACGGCTACACTGGATAATTAAGTTGGAGCCTATAAGGCACAGATACTGTACCTCTTACTTCCCTGAAAATACTGTAGTACATATGCCAGACCAGTTGGTGGCGCAGTCACCTTTCCTCACTCATATTTATGAACATAAAAGAAGGCATTGAGCATGCACAGTAACTGTTAGGCCGAATACTTGCTTTATAGCAGGAAATAGCAGCAAGTCACAACTTAGTACCCCAGAAGACATAGCCATAAGCTTTAAGAAGAAGGCCTGAGGTACCCAGATGGCTTGCTACTATTGCCGGCAGGTACCGGCTTATAATGCTAACTGCAGTAGTGGTTTTCGGCATGGGTGAACAGGGCAGCCCCTCTGCGGCACCCAGGGGGGGTGGCACGAACACTTGAAATAAATAATTCTGTTATCTATCATATCACTGTGGTTAAAGGAAGACAGCTAAAGTTCAAGGGGCTACTCACCCAGGGCACCCAGGTTAAGTGTTACCCAGCCTCAATAATAGGAGTGCAGAGCTGCAAATGGAGAGCTTATTGGGAAGAACAACGCTGCCTTGTGTGTTTTGACTAAAAACTTACCTAAAAACGTAACTAACTTGAACACTTTTCACACCAACCTTGTTCTTTTTTCCTTTTTTTTTTAAGAAATACTTAATAAGAAGACACTGCTTGCACTCCGTTCACAGAGCATACTCATACATACTCAGACACACTAAATGTGCACTCCTTTTTCAGCTTTAGACCACAGATGTAAATAACCAGAAATAAATAAAATATCTTTTTCCATTTGTTCTATCTATTCTATCTATCTATTTCCATCTGTTCTCTAGTCAGACTCTTTCATGCACCTTCTCTGTGGAATTATGTAGAATCTTGATGACTTTGGCATGGTTGCACTGGTAAGAAGATGCCAGATGTACTGGAGTCATCATTGCTGATCATAGAACTGCTGGCTAAGGGCTCATTCACACTGACTTGAGCATGTACAGCACGTAACCGTGTACAATATGTTTGTATGTGTGACAAAATACGCTCAGATCACACGTGCGGTGTGAATAGTTTAATTTGTTAACATGCATTCTAAATGAATATGGACAGAAAACGGGAACACACTGTATACACAGAGTGTTTGGTCTGAATGACAATCAACTTCAGCTCATGTGAGGTGTGAAAGCTGGTCAAGGTTGTTAATTTTCCCAAGAGGGGATCTCAAACTTAAAAGACAATCTTGGTCATTTTTGACATGCAGCTCTATTCCTTAAGGCCCTCAAGACTTGTCAGTACTGAAGACGCGAGACATTTTGACCCAACCCATATAGGTGTCCTTGAACGGAATTTGGAGCATTTTACCATGCTCCAAAAGTTATGCAACATTAGCAGACACCTTACAACACAGTGCTTAATTGTGCAAGCAGCCACGTACTGGTTTGTTTGCTGCCCTGGCTTCCGGTAGTCCAAACAAGTCAATCTGCCGAGCTTGCATTTACTACCCTCACCAGCAGAGGTGAAAACTTGAATTTTGTAGACAGAAACCATATTCCAGCATTTTTGTTTTTCTGTTCATACGTTACTGACAACATTTTCTGCTCATTGGACTTAAGTCATTTTTGTTGAAACATCCGCTGCACTCTAAATCTTTTTTCTTTTACTTTTTGCATTATAAGTTGTTTGTTCTGCCCTTACTTGTACACCCTCTAATGGAATGCACCTGAAATGCAAGCACCTTTGGTTACAATGGGACTAAAAGGCTGAATCCCATTACACCCCTTGGCCGTACCCCTTTCCCCTACCCCTCCGGTTTGCTCGTGCACGTGTAGGGGTAGGGGTGTCCCATTTCCCCAGAGGGCAGAGGGGTAGGGGGAAGTGGTAGGGCTATATACCCCTCCAAACGAAGATTTTTCAGAGGCACACTCCAGACAGAGGGGTATGAGCATTTTCTCAGAATGCCTTGCGAATCACCAGCAAGATGGCTGCAACGACAAGTACAGAGACCAAACTAGTTCACAAAAGTATTTTCTCAATTATTTACGGTTGAAAAATTGTGTTAACCGCTGTATTGTCTTAAGTTTAACATTGTTCCAATGCGTAATGGTAATTTTCTTTATAAAATACAGACAAAAAAATCGCTAGTACTGTATTAAGTAGTGTAACGTTATTTGTGACCTTGAGTGATCGGTTGATGCATGGAATTGCATGGAAGTTGTGAACGAATTGCAAGCTTCGGTGCAACACAGTTATTTCGATATTGTAACCCAAGTAATTGCAAGCAATATCATTGGTTTAGCCTTGGAAAATCTGGGGTTGTGTTCGTTCAAATGGTATGCGTGTCATTCTGCTGTGACGGTGTTACTTTTTTCTTTTGGGAACCGCGAATGCTGGCTAGCTCATTGCGTTTGTAACAGTTTACAAGCAACTGACGGGTTCACTCGTACTTGCTGCCCTGAAGACTAGCATTGTAAGCCCATTCTGCAAAAACGGTAAAAATTGTTTAGTTCAGAATGCAACCGTAAAAAGATGACAATAGCCCACGCAACAGAGACCACCACAGCTGCAGTCGGCATGTTGGATTTCTGGCAAAAGCTTGTCGCGTCTGCTTACGTAAAAACTGGCAGAGACTACTGATGACGTATGTCATTGTTGAAGTGGTGTCCCAATTCATAGGGGTTGACTTCCAACCCCTACCCATTGTTGCTCAGTTTCAGGGGGCAAGGGGCAAGGGATAGGGGTAGGGGAAGGGGTATAAATTAGAAATGGGATTCAGCCAAAGAGTGAACTAAGGGTGCTTTCACATTGACAGCATTTGGTGCGCACCAAACGTCCCATTCGAACCAAAAGTTCTTAGAACGGTTCGTTTTCGTTGGTGTGAATGCAATCTCTGTACTTTGGTGTGCACCAAATCAACCAGTCTGGGACCAATAAAAAGGGGTGGTCTCGGACTGCTTTATCTGCCCTAAAGCAACCAAACCAAATTTGACGGAACAGTAGAGTTTAGTGTATTATTATTATCGAAAGTGGCACGTTTTAGTCCGGTTGGCGATGATCTTCGCCATCTATTTTGGTTAGTTTAGAATATGCATATGTGAAAGCAAACCGTACCCACGTCTGTTTGCTACATTGTAACATTTTTCTGACTAGTGCGGACCAAAGCAATCTAACTATAAGTCTGAAAGCACCCAAACTGTATGTAGACATGCTCTGATTGCTCTCTCTCATGTCACTTTTCCAGTCCAGTAAGGGGCTAGCAGGACTGCTACACATCATGTCCACTGTCAGTGATGAAGTTGCTAGGCAGCCTATTATTCCATAGTTTATAGTGGTTCAGCTACCTAGCCTACTGCTAAAAGTGCCCTTCCAAATTGATTTGAACTGAACTCAGAACTGTAATTAAAGATCTATAGGGGTTATTTGATTGTTATATTGCCCAGATAATGTTTAAATATTTTCATATATATTTCTACAAATGTGAGAAATGTTTGCCATTTCTAACTGTAAGCATTAGCTATGTTGCTAGTCATTAGCTAACTCAAGTAGCTCAAGACTTCGAGTGCTAAAATGGAGATCTACAAGTCAGTTTGTGTTATGTTGAAGAACGATCTGTGATGTTACCGCCACTTTTGGTCAGGTGGACACTTTTAAGTAACATACTCTCATGCACCAGGTAGTTCTTTTCTCAATGAAAAGGTGGTTAACATCCAGTCGTCTTAGAAAAATACTGTCAAATTTTGACCTTACCAAAGGTTTAAAGAATTCTGTGATTTGTGATGTCCCAGAAGGCTAGCAATGGAAGTGGTAGGTGCCCTTAGACCTAGGAGCAAGGTACTGCCGGTCAAAACTGTTTTATTAATAAATGTTGTGTACACTTACAAAGTTCTCATTGCCTCGTTTTGAATGTTGTGGCCTTTGTTGTGCTACTGATGGAGTGTGGAGTTTCTTCGAGCTGTTTTAATGGTTTAATAATAGTGTAATCTTCATGCTTCATCTGAGGGCACCTACCACTTCCATTGTTACCCCTTCTGGGACAAACGGTAAAAAATTGTTAAGTTCTGAATGTAACAGGCTAACTCAATTTTGCTCCTCAGTAAACATACCAACTCGGTATGATGTTTTAACATGCCAATTTTCATTTTACACCGAAGTTCTCCTTTAAAATAGACTTGGTTTTCTAACGGCCATTTCCCAAATTATTTAGTTATTTATTTACTCAGCCAGGCGGTTCAGTATGCTACGTGCCTGTGGCGTATGCCTTGCAGTGTTAAAATGTGAGGCTTCAGTGTGTGCCTGAATACTGGTGTTAATTTACCCATCTCAGATTTCATCAATGTGTTGGCCAATAACATGGTCAGTACCCCTTTTTTCTTCCAAAAAAAAATGCATGACTTTTGCTTTTTTGTCAGCATTTCCATATCAGTCATCAGGGTTGTATGTGCTCTTAGCACCTACTTATTTGCACTTACACAGGGTATAGTGCAAACTATGAGTCTCTGCCCCCTCTCCCTTGACCCTATACACACTCTCTTATGTACCCACTGTGTCACACAAATGCCCACCATCTTTCCCTTCTTTCTGTGCAGTAGTCAGACACTTGCACAAAGAGGAGTGGAATGGGCTGGTGTCTGTGTGTTGTGCTTTCCCCAGGAAGATGGTGCAGGAAAAAGCTCCAGTATTCCCATTGTCTTCCACATTGCAGGTTACCGCCTGAGTGCCATATTGAACTCTGTTCAGTCTGGACCTTTCCTCCCAGCTCCCTCTGCACTTGACCATGCTGCCAAACCTTCCTCCTCCTCCTCCTCCCTTGACAGCAGTCCATTTGTGTTTGGACAGTCTCTTACCCAGCTGCCTCAGCCACAACCACAGCTTCTGAGTAAGTGCGCACCTTAAATGTGGGGTGCTTGTTTGATCCAGGATTTCATTATATGTATATTTGATTAGCTGCTTAGTGGTTCATTGACCCCCATCCCTTTGCTCACTGTTGTTTGTGTAGAGAACCTTATTCTTATCCTTGTTTATCCAAATTTGTAACAGTTGATGATTCCTGTCATTACAAACTCAACTCCCTCTTTTATACTCATATTAAAATCTTGAAGAGAAAGAAAACCTGATAATGTGCCTGCATTGGGGCTTGTTCTATCTGTAAGTTACGGGGGTTCTTCTAGACCAGCTCTTCTCAATTATTTTCTATTACGCCCCCCCTCCTAGGAAGAAGATTTTTTTTTTTTTTGCGCCCTCCCACTCTCCACCCCTACTGTAATAGTATCATTTGTCTGTAAAATTGTTATAAGTACACCCCAGCATAACATTGTATCCTTTTTAACATTAAAGAAAACAAAACAATAAAATAATATAGATGAACTTATAACAAAAAATAACTTGACTAACTTAACTAGAATTGTTTTTAGTTTGTACTGTGGTCGATGTGCAATTACACTTTATTCTAGTACGGCAAAAAAAGTCACATATGCCTGTTGGGGTGTGTTTAATGCTAGGTTTATGCATAAGGAAAAGAAGGTGAAGCATTGTTTTTTTTTTTTGGGGGGGGGGGGGTTGTGCCTTTATTTTGACAGGATAGTGAAGAGTAGACAGGAAATGAATGGGAGAGAGACAAGGTAGGGTTTGGAAATAACCCAGGCTCCAACCTGGGTCTCCACTTTGCCCTTTCATGGTACGAGTGCTCTACCCACTGAGGCACAGCGCCAAGAACAGCACATTTGAGAGACAGGACATTGTGTTATGTGCTTTAGTTAGTTGTTGTTGCCAGGAGTACAGATTAGACGCTTTCTCACATGTTGGCTGCACCTGTGCATCTCGCCCCTTTTGTGTACCTATGAATGAACCTCCCTCTCTGTTTAACATAGGTGGTGCTACTGTGACGGTTTCGCAGATAGGGCAAGTGTAAGCGCAATCATGAGGGTACAGTAGCGCAACTGTCTGAAGTCACCGGTAGAGGCAAGTGGCCCCGGGGTCGTCACCACCAACTAGCTCTGAAATGGCCTTGGTCTGGACTGACCCGTTAATTTGCAGACGGCTGTTGTCCACTGGAACATAGACATGCTCTCATGACAGTTTAGGTCCTTACAACACAGAGACTTTTACCTCAGTCTTCTTGTGTTCCCACACTGTAGTCTGTGTCACATGTACAGAACAACATGGATAACAAAATATGGGCAGTATCATAGAACAGAGTTGGCAAATGTCATAGAAATTAATCATCATTTAATGTATGGGGAGGAATTCATTGTCATACAATATAATTACACCTCACAGACAGTGTTGGGTGAATGAGATAGCAAACTTTTTACCGAGTACATGTGCGTGGCCTCACAGTGTAAACAGAGATGGAGATAGAAAAGAGGACAGAAAGGTGTTTAAGTGGGCATGTGAAGATGTGCAACAGGGCTGTTAGAGGACATTTCATACAGGACATTTTAGACTCTGATAACAAGTCTTACACACCTTTGTGAAACTACTCAAAGTTGCAGAAGAGTTTACTCCTATTGAGATGAATAGGATGGATTCTGCAGATTGGGGTGAATCTACAGAAAACGAACACATCAGATTTTTTTTTATTTGATAATGCCTGTGTCAGCAGTGTATAGAAAATACTTTTTCCCACCTAAACATAGAAAAGTAAGTAATTTTTGTACATATTTTTACATTTGGCATGTTTTTTTGCATAGGACACGTCACATTTCCATTTGGCCCCGTCACAGTCTTTATTGCATGATTCACAGCAATTTTTTAGTTTAGCTGCAAACAAACATCTACATAAGTTTCAACAGATCATGTGTATAATAATATACATTAAATATTGCAAAGATATTAATCACTGTAGCAGTCATTCAACCATGTAACACTGGAAAATATAACGGGGTTCAATGTGACGGGGTTGAAGATTTTATCTTTATCTAATGCTAATTTTTAGTACTAGCAGCTATGAGGATACTACATGGCATTATTCGGTTTAGATATTGTTCTATTTTATAGCTATAAATATTACTTTTTGATAAAACCTTGTAAACTATGAATTTTCCCCCAAACAGTCTTGAATGCTTAAGCTTGACAGAACCTATATATTCATAAAACCATAAAATATTTGTGAGAATTGAGAAAGTAGCTTAGCACTTCTCATGCCATACTGTTCAAGAGACTTCATGATTCCACCTCCTCATAAATGATGCCGCAGGATTAAACCATAATTTTATTAAATGGGGTGGTGGTGGTTTTGTTACGGGGTTGAATTAAACGCAGGGACTGACAAAAATATTTAAAATTCTCTTAAAATTAAATTGCTTTTCCAAAGAACACATATTATACAGGGAAAGGGGCTAGCAGTGCAAAAACTGAGCATATATATATAGGCCTATATATTATTTAACATTATTAACTCAAAATTGACCATGCTGTTACTATGATGGACAATGGGGACAGGCAAAATTCTCCATACTCTTTGTAAAAACACAAATATAAAGCTTGACATAAATGTTATTATAACATATTTTCTCTGATAATTATTAAAAACATGTAATACTTTGAAATGTTGCAGTTCAAATGTAGTTTTATAAATGTTACAAAATTGACCCATACATAACTTTGTTACTTTTGAAATTTAACAAGAAGCAGTTATTGCAGCTGAAAGGTTTCCGGAGTGAGATTTCTAGCAGATGTACTGTACCTACAATACAAATAAGGGGAAATTTCACAAAAGACCAAAAAAGTGATCTGAATCCTGACCAATGGTTGAATCTGAACTCCCATTAAAAACAATAAAATCCAGAGGTACAATTGGTCTTCTGTTAACCTTCTCCCTATTCTTTACTGCTGCTAGAATCTTGGGCATTGGAAATAATAGGATATTCATAACCATACTTTGCCCTAAAATGCTTTGATTATGTTCATGGGGTTCAGGACCATCAGCTAATTTGTAGTGACTAGCATCCACTTAGCATAATTTTGCACTTTGACTGTAAAATCAGGGGCCAGCAAGAAGAACGTTGAATTATTAGCCACCATTTGGACAGGTTTGGCCATGCATCTGACTCATGTGATTTTTCAGTGGCCTTCGCTGCTTATGTCAGTTGAGTGCAATACTTCAGCAGAGTATCAGAGGTCAAATCCACATCAGCTTTCTCTTTGTTGCCAAGTAGTGACATAGATCATTCTGAGATATTTTTAAAGGGCCGTATCTATTTTTCTGATGCTAGTTTGTCTCATTGGCTCAATTACATTTTGGCTAATAACAAGAAAATGATGAGGTATAGAATAACATTTTTTTTCTAAACATTCCCTGGGAAGACCTGCATCAAACACAGTAGGCCTTGCCCCTTTCTGGAGGCCATGTTTTACATAGTCGTGCAAAAAGAAAGTAAACTAACTCCTCCAATGGTGTTTAAGTGATTGTCAAGAAATGTGGTGTACATCATTTGCAGACAGTGCCTTGACAAATTGTTATAACACTTTCACAAAAGTTAAAGCATTTCGAAGTAACATGCCAATCAATATTTCAGTCATGACATGTCATTACACTACAATCAATATCTTGAGTTGTACTAGTGCATATTTTAGTAAATCTCACATGGGCAATGGGCACATCATTCTTCAAGACTACATCAATTTTTTTACAATACACGAAATGGGAGGCTAAAACCAGTTTTTGTGTGTTAACTCAGTAATTGTTGCACATATATATTATGTATGTGTGTGCATGCCAACAAGGTGTATCTTATGGACTTAAAGTCCATAAATGGTGAATTGCAGTGTAGCACCACCTAGTAGAAATTGTATGTGTCAAAATTGCAATTTTCAGTCGCCAGTATCTTGGGCAGAGAAAGTCGTTATCGCTTCAAATTTGCCACATAGGGTCTAAAATTTGTTTCACAGGGGTTGCTGTAATCTAAAAAAATGCCTTATAATGAAAAGGCTTATAAGTACAGAACAGACATTCATTTCATAGGGGTACTACAATTTTTCTTTGTGCTGAACTTCCCAGCACACTGCGGCGGTCATACCATATACCACTATGCAGTGCATTTAGTTTAAGAGGTTGTGCATGGCCAACACCAATACACCTCCTTAAAGCAGTTAAATTAACCAGTGAAATTTTTCATTGCACACTATGCGTGCGCACATCCAGTATTGCTTGTGAAATCTATGTAATCCAATCCAACACCTGCATTCAATACAGTGTATAATATAGTGTAAGTGAAAAACACATTCAATACAGTACATTCAATACAGTGTATAATACAGTGTAAGTAAAAACACATTATGGTCACTTGCAAAGTGTCCTGGGTTAAGATTCTAAGATGTAGGCTATGGTACCAGGCAGTCATGATATATTCATCAGGCATGCAAGTACTACCACATACTATACAACATGTGTGGTTTTGGTGTGAGCTTTTTAAGTTTTCTCTACAGTGTAGAGTCTACACCTACATGGGTGGGTCGCTAGGAGAAAGGCATGCTGGCAAGCTGACCAATCGCAACACATTGACTTTTGATTGGCAGCTTTATGGAAGAGAGGGGGAATGCAGGCATTTTTGTCAAGCAGGGATAGGGTAAAATACAAGTTTTGCACTTAAGTGCAAAATGCAGTGGATCTTAATGGACACAAAAATGAAATGATGAATACTCAAAATAGACATGACATAGTTGATCTTAAAGAACATACACCAGCTATAGAAAACGAGTGGTGGATTAGTGATGGATTCAGTCTGTAGACTGGCGTCTGACCCACTTCAATCTGTCCCCCACAGCCTCCATGATCTACTCATACGTGTATGCACACACATACAAACACAGACACACATGCATACACACACATTAATGTGAATCAGAGAAGCACTCTAAGGGCTCATTCACACCGCCTTGAGCGTATTCAGCGCGTGGGCGTATTCAGCGCGTGGGCGTATTCTGAGCGTATTACCATTCACAGGGCCCATTTCCACCGCACTCTCTGCGTGTTCAGCGCGTGGCCGTATTCTGTCCGTATTCGTTTAGAATGCACGTTAGCAGATGAGACCATTCCCACCGCAAGCGTGTTCTGAGCGTATTCTGTCCCCATACAAACCTATTGTATACGCCTACGAGCTGAACACGGCTACGCGCTGAACGAGGCGGTGGAAATGAGCCCACACCGGACATCTCTGCGTATTCAGCGCGGGAGCGGGAAGCCCCGTCTTTAAATGCACTTGGCCAATGTCTTTAGGTGCACATAGCCATGTTTCCCTATCTCTCACTTTAGTAAACACAATATGTGTTTCTCTGGTTTTATTTCCTTACTTTAAACGTTGTTTAGAAAGCAGCACTGCACCTATAGTGCAACTTGACACTTTGATAAGGACAGTGGAATATTTGACATCGTTTTAAATCATGTAGGCTGATCATTGTCAAAGCCTTTATTCACTCCCAGTACAAGAAAAGCGAACGTGTTTTAACCCGTTCCATAAAGTTATGATAAACTCTACCTCTTTGCCAACAGTCACTTTGCCTACATCGGGTATATTAGGCTAAATGTAGTGACTTGGACCTCAGTTTTGCCTGGTGGCTTGTTGACTAGATTTATCAAACCAAGTAGGAAACACTGAATGACAAGAACGAGGTTACTATTTTTTTTTATAGCTCGAGTGGTTGACAGAAGACCGATTGAGGCTCTTCTTGCATTAAGAATACTCCGACGAAGAAATCTAAAGCGATATATCTTGCTTCTTCCTATTAAGAACATAAAAGCTCCACCACTCTTACCTACAACATGTTTGACTGGACAGCGTGACAACTTCAAAGGTATTTCAGTTTGTGTGTTTATGTAGGATAGTCAATGCCCTTGTAGTGCAGATCTGATATGATAACCCCAATATTGATAGCTTTCCAGCGTTTGCACAGTTGACATGAATTGTATAGCTGTGCCTATAGCTTTCAATGGGATTTTGGCTGAATACGCGCAGAACACGCGCAGAAAAATAGACTTGGTTTCTATTTTCTAGCTGCAGTCCGTATTCTGAGCATAGTCCACGCTCAGAATACGCTCAGAACACGGTTGCGGTGGGAATGGTCTCATCTGCTAACGTGCATTCTAAATGAATACGCTCAGAATACGGACAGAATACGGCCACGCGCTGAACACGCAGAGTGTTTGGTGTGAATGAGCCCTAGGGGCTCATTCACACCGCCTTGGGCGTATTCAGCGCGTGGGCGTATTCTGAGCGTATGACCATTCACACCGGACATGCCAGCGTATTCAGCGCGGGAGCGGGAAGCCCCGTCTTTAAATGCACTTGGCCAATGTCTTTAGGTGCACATAGCCATGTTTCCCTATCTCTCACTTTAGTAAACACAATATGTGTTTTTATTTCCTTACTTTAAACGTTGTGACACTTTGATAAGGCCAGTGGAATATTTGACATCGTTCTAAATCATGTAGGCTGATCATTGTCAAAGCCTTTATTCACTCCCGGTACAAGAAAAACGAACGCGTTTTAACCCCTTCCATAAAGTTATGATAAACTCTAGCCTACCTCTTTGCCAACAGTCACTTTGCCTACATTGGGTAAATAAATTATTAAATGTAGTGACTTATGGACCTCAGTTTTGCCTAGTGGCTTGTTGACTAGATTTACCAAACCAAGTAGGAAACACTGAATGACAAGAACGAGGTTACTATTTTTTATAGCTCGAGTGGTCGACAGAAGACCGATTGAGGCTCTTCTTGCATTAAGACTCCGACGAAGAAATCTAAAGCGATATCTTGCTTCTTCCTATTAAGAACATAAAAGCTCCACCACTATTACCTACAACATGTTTGACTGGACAGCGTGACAACTTCAACGGTATTTCAGTTTGTGTGTTTATGTAGGATAGTCAATGCCCTTGTAGTGCAGATCTGATATGATAACCCCACTATTGATAGCTTTCCAGCGTTTGTTTCATGCAGTTGTAAGCGAGTGGTAATATTTTGCAGACAGTCGCGGGGTTTTTGAGGTATTCCGTGTGTCAACACATGCATTGACAGCACAGTTGACATGAATTGTACAGCGGTGCCTATAGCTTTCAATGGGATTTTGGCTGAATACGCTCAGAATACGCGCAGAAAAATAGACTCGGTTTCTATTCTCTAGCTGCAGTCCGTATTCTGAGCGTATTATACGCTCAGAATACGCTCAGAACACGGTGGCGGTGGGAATGGTCTCATCTGCTAACGTGCATTCTAAATGAATACGCTCAGAATACGCTCAGAATACGGCCACGCGCTGAATACGCAGAGAGTTTGGTGTGAATGAGCCCTAAGAACGTTTTACAACATGACAACCTGGATTTCTGTATACTGTATGTAGTCAACCAGCCACAGTCAGTTACATAGGTCTTAAAACGGCTACTTTAGGTATTTTTTTTTTTTTTTTTCTGTGATTTATGCTTTAGGATTTGAGGAATATAAACTGACTAGTCTTGAGTCAGTTTACTGCTTGCACAGACTCCACAACCATGCACACACACACACACAGATGTGTACACACACTTTCACAGATAAACACACACATGTTCTGATAAATGGATCAAATCAGACTGTGTAGGCCAAGATTTTAATGGTGACCCTCTGCAACAGTTGAGCAAACACATTTTTTCTCAGCAGAAATGCAGTGTAGTTTCTGTTTGAAAATCCATTCTCTGTCATATGAGACCTTATCATTACATTGTAAGACTTCCCTGTAGTTATATAGTTCTTTCAATCTTTAGTATTTGTTTAGTTATTTTCTTCCAAACTTTCTTTGGGCTTCTGCTCTGCCATCCCGTCATTGTTCCTCTGCTTGTTTTTCTTGCTGCATGTTTTTGACCGTAGATGCCACTTGTTGCAGCATTGCTTCACACGATCGTGTGCACAAAACCAATATAGGCAGTTCCGGTGGCTCCGCTCTGTCGTCTCTTGCTCTCAAACAAAAGGGTGGGTAATGCATGGTTTTCTAAGGAGTTGTTACAGGCATGACTGGGCAAAAAGTGTAAAAGTGACATCAGAATTATTTCATCTTTTTTTTTTTTACAGAATCTTGGAATCATTGTTAAGTGGGTTATTACAGCTCTGGAAAAAAAATAAGAGACCACTGTACAATTATCAGTTTCTCTGATTTAACTACTTACAGATATATGTGTGAGTAAAGTGAACACTTTTGTTTTATCCTGTAAACTACTGACAACATTTCTCTAAACTTCCAAATTCAAGTGACACTGGGAAGGAATGGCTGTCTTACATGTAGAGATGTTGATTTTAGGAAAATTTGCAGTGCTCTCTTAATTTTTTACAAAGCTGTATATGGTATGTTTGTATGTCTATTCACGGAAGTGTTACTTACCTCAAAGGACTGCTGCCGTCACTGCAATCCCTTTTTTTGTCTGTTTTGCTGTTGTTAAGACTTGATAAGGCATGGCTGGTAAGGGAACAAAAGGCCATGCACGGTTTTAACCAACATAAAGTTTATCTCAAATGGTCAGAACCTGTAATAATACATCGATTTGGTGGGAACCGGGCTATTTCTATGGGATTAACACTGGTTAAAATAGTTTTGTAAGCATCCACACCAGACACTTCAAGTGGGATTTGGTTCATTAAAATGATGGAGTACAAAGGTTTTTCTTCTCTTGATATGCCTGGTGTGCATTGGTGTTGACAGAGCCATTGCTACAAGGAAAGTGTAAAGGAAAAACTGTATTGATTAACATCCTTTCCAGGTTTGTATTAACAACTTCATTAATTGTGCAAGACTCCTTTTTGCCATATTTGAAAATAATGGGATGTCAGTAAATTACATAAAACATAGTCCAGGTGACAAGTGTCGCTCGTCAAAAACAAAACTTGTTCACAGTTCTGTACAGGTAACAAGAAATGCTATAGAATCGCACACTTTTTTAAACCCAACCAAACAAGATGCATGTCGCACGTGACTGACCAAGGCCCCACTTCAAAAAGCAGAGATTGAGTTGCTATCCATTCACAGTTAACAACTGTACACAACAAACTCTGAGACACTAAGTGAGCGGTTCTGTCCTGCTGCTCTATCTCCCTGTTCATGTGTGTGTTTCAGAATTGCCCTGTACTGTTGGAGTTAGTATGCGGATGCCTTGAATACATTCACTATTGAGTTATGACAGCCACTTAGTGGCCACAATATAAAGAGCATTTATTGTACTTGCATTACCAGCAATACAATGTGTAATTTCTTTTCTCAGATTTTAAATGGTTCATTGTATGCAACTTGTGTGTTTATTGCGCTCCTCTAAATAAGTGAAATGGTATGTTAAGGCCCTAATATGGTTCTTGTTGTTTATTATTGTGTCATCTGCTAATGTTTGATGTGCAGGTGACCGGGGTAGCCTGACTATCTGCCCTAATATGCCAGCTGGGAAACTACGACAAGAGACATGCTCCATTAAATCTGACAGCCACTCTGGAAAGAATTTTTCAAGCCACACAAAAATGAAGAATGACAGTTTGTCAGCCAGTGAGACGTTGATCTTGAAGTCGGATGCCGCAAAGCTGAAATCAGACTGCCACAGCCGCTCACACTCACCCAACCACAACACTCTCCAAGCCCTCAAAGCTGAGGAAAGGACTTCAGGCCTCCGGGCTGAAACATCCAACACAGGTTCCCGTTCCTCCTCTCCAAAACAGAAAGGGCTCAGCTCGGGTAGAGCAAGCCCATCCTGCACTAACTCGTCTCGCTCTGTGTCACCCCATGACAAGAATGTTACTTTTAAAAGTCCATGTTCGAAAGCTCGACTCGACCCTCCTCGGGAGAGGTCCAAGTCTGACTCTTACACTTTGGATCCGGATACTCTTAGAAAAAAGAAAGTGCCATTGACCGAGCCACTCAGAGGTAGATCCACCTCACCCAAGCCAAAGATTCCTTCTAAAGAGGGTGGCAAGGCTAGGAGCAATGTTGAGAACCGCACTCCATCACCCCATGTTGTCCAGGAGAACCTCCATAGTGAAGTAGTGGAGGTATGCACCTCCGGCACGTTGCTGTCTAGCGATGAAATGAACGATGAGAATGCTGAGCAGCAGGGTTCAGAGGAGGGTTCCTGCAAGGTGCACTTTAGTATCGGAAAGGCTCCTGTGAAAGAAGATCAGGAGAGTAGGTCTTCACCTAAAGTCAGCCGTAAGACCTCAAGCAGACACTTGCGCCCTAAAAAGGACAAATCCGGACCACTCTTCAAGGGGGAGAGTGTGCGCCATGAACCGGCCAAGCAGGCCATGTCACCATCTGTGGCAGAGTGTGCTCGGGCTGTATTTGCAGCTTTCCTGTGGCATGAGGGCATTGTCCATGATGCCATGGCTTGTTCCTCCTTCCTCAAGTTTAACCCAGACTTGAACAAAGAACATGCTCCCATTCGTAGTTCTCTTACGTGCCAGAAAGGTGTAGATGTTAAAGAAAACAAACTTAAGAACAGACACTCTCTAGAAATCTCATCTGCCCTCAACATGTTCAACATTGCTCCTCATGGCCCTGACATATCCAAGATGGGCAGCATCAATAAGAACAAGGTGCTCTCCATGCTCAAAGAACCGACACTGCCTGAGCGGTGTGAAAATGGCAAAGGGGAACATGTGTCTTACGAGATGACGCGTCACTCTTCCATGAGAACAAAGTCCATCTTGCCTCTCACTCTACAGCATCTTGTGGCATTTTGGGAGGACATTTCCATGGCCACCATTAAAGCTGCCACCCAAAACATGATCTTCCCCAGTCCAGGCTCCAGTGCTATCTTGAAGAAAAAGGAGAATGAAAAGGACAACAGAAGGTCAAAAAAAGAAAAGAAGAAGAAAGAGAAGGTGGATGTGCGTCCCAGGGGGAACCTGTTTGGGGAGATGGCTCAACTTGCCATGGGAGGCCCAGAGAAGGACACCATTTGTGAATTATGTGGGGAGTCCCATCCCTATCCAGTCACCTACCACATGAGACAAGCCCACCCAGGTAGGAACTTACTTAACCATTCAGCAGTGTTAACCTTTTTTCATATATAATGGATATCATGTTGTGTATCTGTTTTTCTGTCTGTGTCTGTCTTTTGTTAGGTTGTGGTCGTTATGCTGGAGGCCAGGGGTATAACAGTATCGGTCATTTCTGTGGTGGTTGGGCCGGTAATTGTGGAGATGGAGGCATTGGTGGGAGCACCTGGTATCTCGTGTGTGATCGCTGCAGAGAAAAGTACCTCAGAGAAAAGCAGACAGCTGCTAGGGAAAAGGTACCCATCTGTCCTATAAAATCAAAGAAAGTTTCTTTTCCATTAGAATGAGTATTCTTACTAAACCTCGTAATATATTGTGTCAAACAATTTTTGAGCTTTTTTTTGCTGCCTGAAACTGAATAACGAAGGAGACACCTGTGTATACAAAGCACAACAAATGCGCGGGTGAAGAATTAAGGGACGGACTACAAGAATTCAAAGAGTAAATGTTGCTGTGGTGTTGCTATGGTGGTTAGGGCTGTTGTTGTGGTGTTGACTAGTATGTTTCTAAAGAAATTAGGATGTTTGCTGAAGTGGAAAAGAAGCAAATCAGCTAATGGCCCAAAAAGTGGCATGTTTCTTTAGGAATGACAGTATCACAATGACGGTTTTATGAATTTATCCAAGGTAAAGCAGTCCAGGAAGAAGCCACTACAGGTAAAGACCCCTCGAGCGCTGCCCACCATGGAAGCTCACCAAGTGATCCGTGCCAACGCCCTCTTCCTGCTGTCTCTGAGCAGTGCAGCAGAGCCCAGTCTTCTGTGTCATCATCCTCTTAAGCCCCTCCATGGCCACCTGCCTAGCCTCAAAGAGGGCATCTCTGAGGACATGCCCAACAAAATTGGCTGCCTCTACTTGCAAACCCTGGCACGGTACTTTGCCTAGACATCACAGATTTGTAGTGTCACTATACCATACCATAATCATGTTTGTCTAATGTGAACACAGAATTATACTCTTCTCTCATCACTCTACAGGCAGCATACTGAAAACTTTGGGTCATACCAGGATGACAGCTTGTTTCAAGATGAGTTGCGCTACCTGAGATCCACCTCAGTCCCTGCACCTTACATCTCTGTCACCCCTGATGCCTGTCCTAATGTATTTGAAGAGCCAGAGAACAACATGAAGTCAATGCCCCCCAGGTATGGGGCTTCTTCAGGGTTTCTTTACGCCACTTTAGACTGATTACTCATATGCTTCATGACATTTGTATAGGTTTTATTTTTCATCTATATGTTTATTGTACAAGGATTTAACCTTAAGCCTGTCCTTAAAATATTAATTTATACTTATAGCTTAGAGACCAGTCCCATCACAGACAGTGACACAGCCAAAAGGACTGTGTTTCAGCGCTCCTACTCTGTGGTGGCATCTGAGTATGACAAGCAGCACTCTTCCCCAGCCAGAGTGAAAGCTGTACCAAGACGCAGGGTTCACAGTGGAGATGCAGGTAAACTAAGTACCTGCAACACCATTTTGTTCAGTTGGTAGAACAGTGTCTCCATGTTTGGAGTCAATTCTAAAGGTCAGACGTGCCTCCTAACAATAATGTTGCCATACATTGCTAACCAATACCTGCATGTACAAAACAATGGTTAGTGGTCTTTAAACTTTTCCAAATTGTTGTTAAAACATATAGCACAGTGAACTCGTTGCTTCTCTTTCTATTGTGTAATCATATTGACTGGAACCGAATGGTTTTCAGGGTGGTGCCCACAGCTGTCTCTGAATGGTGGCTAAACTATGATATGAAATCAGAGTAGTGGAGTGGATTTTTTTAGTAGTGGAATTTTTCAGTAAAACTAGGGAATGGGTGGGCTAAATGGGTCGTAAATCATTTCTTTCTAAATATATATACATATATATTATAGGGTTCCCACTGTCATGGATATCCTGGATCATTAAGTCATTAAAAATGAAAATGTAATTTTCCAGACCTGGAAAAGTCATGGAATTTTGTGAATTCACTGAAAATTATGGAAAAGTCATGGAATTTGAGTTGAGAACGCAGCTACAGCATTCTGTTAAGTTATCATTAGGCGTTTAGAGTTAACAATAAATGCAGTATTTTGAATGTTAAAAATTTCATATTTAGCCCTAAAAGTATGCTCAATCCTACACAGTTAAGGTGCTGTGAAGTCAGGGAAAATTTACTTCAGGTCATGAAAAAGTCATGGAAAGGTTTTGAAATGTCAGTGAAAAAGAGTGGGAACCCTGATATTAAATTTAAGCAAGAATGTTCTTTGTGAGCAATGACTCATCAGTTCTGATTCATACATGTTAAATTAATTTCCATGCTCATTTATACATAGCCTTGTTTTGTAATTCACAACTCACAATCCCTTTGTCTCCTTCTCTGAAGAAGTGGGTTCTTCTCTGTTACGTCACCCTTCTCCTGAGCTTTCGCGGCTGATCTCGGCTCACGGCTCCCTCAGCAAAGGCGAGCGAAACTTCCAGTGGCCAGTGCTAGCCTTTGTGATCCAGCACCACGACTTGGAGGGCCTGGAGTTGGCTATGAAGCATGCACTGCGCAAGTCGGCCTGTCGAGTTTTCGCCATGGAGGTTACTTTCAAGGCTTTCTGTCCTTTCAGAACATCATTTCATGTACTCTTTTCTATGAAGCGGACTTCAATATTATCGAATACATATTACATCATTCACAAATATATTTTCTGATTCAGAAACAAATGTAATGAGATTCAGAAATATAATTCATGACTTACAAATAAATGTAACACCATTCACAAATGCATTTCTCAAGTAAAAAAAAATGTTTCACGATGCATGACTGTTGGTGCCATTACATATATTCACAAACAGATAAACTGCATTCTCTACATACTTCTGCAGCAACAACTTGATTGTGTTGTTTTTCCTGTATTTTTGTGCATTTTGTTTTAGGCATTCAACTGGCTGCTGTGTAATGTAATACAGACCACCTGCCTCCATGACATTCTGTGGCATTTTGTGGCATCGCTGACCCCTTCACCCTTTGAGCCAGAGGATGAGGAGGACGAAGACAGCAAAGGCAACAAGGACATTATGGAACAGGTAAGATGTAGGTGCATCAAGACCAACCTGACTAAATAAAAACGGCTAGTGATCCCAATGATACGAGTTCCACACCTTTTCGACAACTTTTAAATACAAAATTCCATATTTAACGTTTTAATTTATTAACATTTCAAAGACTTAGAAGGTTTTTTTGAAAGTGGCATATGAAAAGTAAGGGTTACATTAGGTTTTTTTTTTTCAATATCTCATCCCATTGACACTGTTACCTTGGTCTTGCATTAATGCTACATGAAATTACCCATGCACAATTTATTACACTAATATTGCCATATTTGTATTAATGCTAGGTATGTGCTTTACAGAAATGTTGAAGTTCAGTATAAATGCTCAATGACCTGACCCTGAGGTTAACATTGACCCTAATGAATGTCTGACTGATGATGGCTAATGTTTGTACACATGATTTGTGCACGAGCTGTACCCGTATTAAATGTCTACATAAACAGTACAAGCGAAAAACTGGAAAGCTTAATGTCAAATTTCTCTTTTTGAGTGGATGCATACTGGGTTTTTTATCCAGCAGGAAAAGGATCTGGGAGTGTGTGAGCATCCTCTTTCGGACATTGTGATTGCTGGAGAAGCGGCTCACCCTCTACCTCATACGTTTCATCGTCTGCTGCAGACCATCTCTGACCTCATGATGTCTCTACCCAGTGGCAGCTCATTACAACAGATGGCCCTGCGGTGAGACACTCTTACTTTAGACAAGCACGTTAACCACTTCTTACAAAACCAAAGCCTTCAAAAAAACCTTGTCTGACCACAGTTCAAGATTAATTAAGTTTAGAATTATGCATTACATGTAGTTGCAATGTTATTTACCTCTGTAATTCAACATGCCCATATTGAAGACATTTAGCATTGTCATACCTCCATATAAACATCACACATACACACATCAGCTCTCAACATATAGTATCACTCTACACCACTAATTATTTTTTTTAATATGGCTGTATATTGTTGTGTTGTTAAGCAATTATTAAGAAATGAAAGAAACAATATGTATGCAGAAGGTCTTTAACAATCCATTTAGGAATTGTCCTTTATTTTGTTTGAGTAGGACCTGGTAACTAGCCTAGTAATCTAGACGTACCCTAGCGGTAGCAATTGAAACGTCTATCTTGGGTACAGTCTAGCCATGACCTATTGAAACTCAGTAGGTTTTCTCCCAAATCTGGACGGACCAGTCCCATCAGTCTGTTTTTGTAGAGTTGCTGGACGGGCTTAACAAGATGACGACAGGGCTGCAATGGTGCGCTGGTGTACTGCTGTAGTGCTTCAAATGGTTGTAGTGCTATCCTGGCTTGTCAGGCTACATCGCAACACGGTCCAGCGCTCTACTATGTACTGCTAAACTACGCTAGCCTGTTGCATTTTAAACTTTACTATTTTTCCACACTTCCTTGGTAGTATAACAAGGGCCCTGGCATTCAGAACGAGGTACTGAGAACTTTTGTAAGGGTACAAGTTGTTTATCAAAAAGACTGTAACGGTAGAAATAATAAAAGCTTAAAATGCAACAGGCTACTGTAGTTTTGCTCCTCAGCAAACATACCAACTCATTATCATGTTTTCATATACCCAAAATTAATTTTACACGGAATTCTATGGAATCAGATTTGTGCCTTTAAATTAAAAGAAGACTTTTACAAACCCAATAAAAAAATATCAATTCAAAATACCAAATTAAAAAAATCAACCAAAAAAATTTTTTTCAAATAAAAAATACAAGATTGCAATTAAAAAATGTCAAATTGTGTAACAAAAAATTGCTTTCGCCTCTTTCTCAGTTTTGGATGTTGCCGTTTTCTTTGATCACGACTCCAGCCTTCTCGTTTGCGCTCCCTGATTTTTTGATTGCGATTTTGGCACAAACGTGCCTGGTGGGACGGGATTCTCATGGGTGCATTCCTATTGGTGTATTCACATTTGACGGACAGCTAAGCAAGCGTATGACGCGGCTCTGGCCACAGCAGCTACTCTGCTTCTGATTGGTTCTAACAACGTCATCACAGGCGCGACTGACCAAAAGGGCGGCAGAGATAACAGCACATTACAACCACAGCCACTAGACCTTCTGTGTTACAACCATTAGCCTACACCATACCAAAGAAGGACCGTCTTTGCGCATACGGTAAGTAAATGGCCGTTATATCATACCATTATATTAATAAAACCATGGCGAATGAGTGGATAAATACGATGGATGACAAACCCCTAGACTGATCTGATATCCTGCTCTGCTATGGCTACTTAGTCCTGGCTTCCTTAAAGAAAGAAGGGGTTTCATCCATCGTATTTATCCACTCATTCGCCATGGTTTTATTAATATAATGGTATGATATAACGGCCAATTACTTACCGTATGCGCAAAGACGGTCCTTCTTTGGTATGGTGTAGGCTAATGGTTATAACACAGAAGGTCTAGTGGCTGTGGTTGTAATGTGCTGTTATCTCTGCCGCCCTTTTGGTCAGTCGCGCCTGTGATGACGTTGTTAGAACCAATCAGAAGCAGAGTAGCTGCTGTGGCCAGAGCCGCGTCATACGCTTGCTTAGCTGTCCGTCAAATGTGAATACACCAATAGGAATGCACCCATGAGAATCCCGTCCCACCAGGCACGTTTGTGCCAAAATCGCAATCAAAAAATCAGGGAGCGCAAACGAGAAGGCTGGAGTCGTGATCAAAGAAAACGGCAACATCCAAAACTGAGAAAGAGGCGAAAGCAATTTTTTGTTACACAATTTGACATTTTTTAATTGCAATCTTGTATTTTTTATTTGAAAAAAATTTTTTTGGTTGATTTTTTTAATTTGGTATTTTGAATTGATATTTTTTTATTGGGTTTGTAAAAGTCTTCTTTTAATTTAAAGGCATAAATCTGATTCCATAGAATTCCCCCTTTAATTACAGTATTTAAGGTAAAACTGTTTCCAGGTGAACCCAGAACTTCCAACCCAGAAGGAAATGTTGAAAATGCATTGTCACTGATGGTTTTCTTCATATCCTTATAAAGTTAACTTCTGCCTGATATTTTATTGATCTCCTTATATGTCTTTATATGCCTGTGCATATGAGTGAGTAAGAAGCAAAACAACATTAACATGAATCTCTCTTTAAGGTGCTGGAGCCTAAAGTTCAAGCAGTCTGATCACCAGTTCCTGCACCAAAGCAATGTGTTTCACCACATTAACAACATCTTGTCCAAGTCTGATGACGGAGATAGTGAAGAGAGCTTCAGCATCAGTGTCCAGTCGGGATATGAAGCCATTAGTCAGGTGGGAGAATCCTAATTGTACTTGTTATTCGAACAAGCTTAAGTGATTTTTGTTGATCCCTGAATGTTGGTTCATATAATTATCACCACCACTAGCAATTGTTTTTCCTTTTTTGTTTTTTTCCATCAACGATTGGCGGGACACTGAAACACTGGGGGATATGAAACTTAGTGGGCATGTACACCTAGGCTACAAACGAATTGGGGTATTTTCTGAGCTGTGACCATTTTCAATACCATCTAAAATCATAAAAGTCAAAAAGTTATCAAAGGATTTATCTTGAGATGAACCCTTACAAAAAGTTACATGTCAATCAAAGTTGAAGACATAGCTATAAAATGTTTGACAGTTTATATATTGACTTTTAACTCATTGAGTGCCAGCCATTTTCAAAGTTGGTCACGTCCCAGTGCCAGGATTTTTTGAACATTTTAGTGTTTTTTCAAGACCCACAGAAAATTGAGTTCTATGTCTGTGTCAACAAAAAACATACCAAAAGAAACTCCAGACTTTCCTTTATCATCAGAAAAAAAAATTGTTTGTACCTCTTTCCATTCCTTAGCAATTGTCTGGAGAACGTGGGTGGGTGTAACTAAAAATGCTGATTTCTGACCAAAATACTGAGAAAAATGGCTTTTTGTAACGAGCAACATTTCAAGCAGAAAATGTCTTTGATTACAATTGTTTTTGCTTCAGAGACATCTCAAACATTATGAAAAGTGATCCCATTGTATACTGCACCAAAAATAACGCTGGCAACATTATTTATAAATTAAAAAAATACAAATTTATTTATAAAACCATGTAGGCACATTTCATAGATTCTTTGAAGCACAGCTAAAAGCAACACTTCATGGGAAACACTTTGTGCGTAAACATTTCAAAGGCAAAAATTAGACTTTCTAGCAGCTATTTATGTACAGCACACTGTTATAACTGTAGTGCTTCTAGCTCTCCCCCTGTGTGTGCGCGCGTGTGTATGCATGTGTGTGTACAGCAGAGAAGACCTATAAACACTATCTAAAATACCGGTCCATACATCTAGTATCGGAGTAAGCTATGCAATTAGACTACTGCTCCATGCTTGTAAATGTAATATTTCTGAACGTCACCAAACACGATATAAAACATTGTAACATTTTAGTGTGGGAACTTGGCTCAGAGAGGGGATAGGCAAACCGAAACCGAACTAAATATACAACGCCTTCAGAGCAAAATAACATCGTATTCCACAGGATCCGCACACAGAACAACTAGATTAACACATGAGAATGATAGCACAGGAAATTATGATGTTGGGAGAGTGCAGTGAATCCGTGCGCTTTACCAAATGTAGAGAGCTGGGTCGTCAGTGACTTGCTGTCGGCGCAGACGGGTCAGTCAAGTGCAGGTGTAGCTATCTATGAAACAGCGCGACAGGCTGCTCATTATGCATTACCTAAAGTGAAATTAATCTATTGATGGCTTGCAGAAGCTAAACGTGAGATGTTGCTAGGAAAACAGTAGCTTCAACATACGTGCTGACAGGATTTATTTTGATCAAGCTAGCAGTGTGCAAAACTGCGAGCAATTGAGCAAGCCAGGTCCCGTGTCTCTTCTTTGAGACAATGTTAGATGATCACATATCCACACTGATACTGGTACTACCCACAGAATGGGTTCCCTTGTGATTACAACTTTGATTTTTTAACACAAGCTAGATCAGATGATTACCCCACCTCCCCTGTAAAAAAACGAAATTGACTCGATAACGCGTCATTGGCACTGGGCGTTACTATCGTAAAAGACGCGTTTTCGCGTCATTGGCATCGAATGAGTTAATTGCCCAAATTTGTTCAAACTTGACAAACAAACTCTTCATAGCTTTCTTTGAATCTGCACCAAATTTTGTGACATTTTGTCACAGGGGGTGCTGTTTCCCATTGAAGCAATGTTTTGTATGTTGGTGTTACAGAGGCGTATCAACCCAGCCCATACACACTCACACAGTGCCGTCTAGTGAAATGGGTAACTGCAAACATTGGGGTTACGAATTGCCAATATCTTAGGCCGAGAATGCAGGAATAACCTCTAAAAGCATGGCAAAAACAGTACAAACAGGATTATGGGGGAAGTATCGACATAGAATGCCATAGCACTAGTGGCTCACACCACGATTTCCAACTCAGGAGCTCCTCTAGGGGTAAAAGTCCACCAGTTAGACTTACACAGCATAACCATTTCAAACTGGGATTTGTGAACACTTGGCCCATCAACACATTTTACTTCACTTGGCCATTCCCCAACCTATTAGCATTTGTACAGTATTTCATATCCCAAGAATCATACCATGTACAGCTATGCAGTACATCTAGTTTACTGCAAATGGTGAATATAATGACTAATTGCTATTTGTATTTGCAGGATATTTGTATGGTGACTAGTCTAAAGGACCTGACCAACATTGTGGACATGAAGACATCTTCACGGCCGGCTATGATTGGTAGCCTGACGGATGGTTCCACAGAGACTTTCTGGGAGTCGGGAGATGAAGATAAGAACAAGACCAAGAGCATCACCATAAACTGTGTGAAGGGTATCAATGCAGCCTATGTGTGTGTTCACATAGACAACTCTCGCGACTTAGGAGTAAGGAAAACACACCTCTACATTCCATGTGATATTTAAGACCAATGATGGACCATTCAGAAATTATACATATATATTTTTTATATATATATATATGTGTGTGTGTGTGTGTGTGTGTGTATATATATATCTATGTATCTATATCTATATATATATATATATATATACACACGTGGACAAAATTGTTGGTACCCCTCAGTTAAGGAAGGAAAAACCCACAATGGTCACTGAAATCACTTGAAACTTACAAAAGTAACATTAAATAAAAATGTATTAAAAATTAAACAATCACAATCAGCCATCAATTTTGAATTGTTGCTTAACATAATTATTAAAAAAAAAACAAAGTAATGAAACAGGCCTGGACAAAAATGATGGTACCTCTATAAAAGACTGAAAACGAATTGCCCAGAGGGACATGATTAACTCAGGTGTGTCCTTTAATTGACATCACAGGTGTTTTGAAACTCATAATCAGTCAGTCTGCCTATTTAAAGGGAGACAAATAGTCATTTTGCTGTTTGGTGAAAAGGTGTGTACCACACTGAACATGGACAACAGAAAGTGAAGGAGAGAATTGTCCCAGGACATTCGAAACAAAGTTTACAAAGAACACAAAGTACTTGTGCATGTAGGAAGAGCACCTTAGGGAGAAACTATAGCTATTACACCTACCTCTACACTATCTATAACCAAGTAAATAGTTCAGGCTGTTAGTCCCTACTCCCAGGTGTAACACGCACAACTGGCTGCTGACTACAGCTATTCACGCAACCTCATGTGAGCTGTACAGGACAGAGCAGCTGAGGGGATGGCCAACTGGAGCCGTACAGACAGATGCTCAACAAGGGTTAACCTGAACCAGCCGGCTACCGTTACAGTGACTGGGGCTGCTGGGGCCGTTTACATGATCCACTCAGCAGCACCTACCTATTGCTTTCCCCCATGGCTTTCACCATGCCAACAACATGCATCTCATCCAGGACCACTGGCAAGCCTTTGCAGTTTCCTCCAACATTTCCTTAACAATTAAAATAAATAAATAAATAAATAAAAAATACTAGTCACTTGCACATGTGGGGAGAGCACCCATTGTACCACACTTCAGGCTTTCCTAACTACAGCCATTACAATTATCCATACACTATGTGGGACACATCCTCAGCAGTGTACCTCAGGATCAACGGGTGTTTCGGGCCTTTACTCACTGTACACCCTCCCCTGAGGCGGCCCCACTAAAGGTGATCAATCCTTCAGCGTGTGTCCACAGTTTAGCTACCTGCTACCCAAATTTCCAAAATGTACTTCCACAATTCACTTACAACCAGTTTACTTCCAAAATTTACTACTTACTGCTCATTACCAACTGTTTGCACGACTTCCAAAGTTGTACTTACAAAATTAACTACAACTACAATTTACTTCCAAAATTACCTGCTTACTTACTAATTAGGACTTGTTATCGAATATTTGCACTTTACCACCATTTTACCACAGATACTATCACTTTGCAGTCACTAACGCCTATGCCATTACACAAACGACCCTGCCAATGCTAGTTCTAAAGACGATTCTACCCACTGACTTAACATTAAATGTATACACCTCTTGAATCTAATGGTGTCTAATGCTCAGTTATCCCGTGTTCCATACACCGCAAAACCCCGGGAAACTTGGCCACTCTGTATCCCAATACACCGCACGATCCCAGAGAGCCTGATTCTAAGCTGCCCATGTGTGTGATGGCTGCCATTTATAAGCCTCTTCTTCTGTGTTTCTATTGACCCACTAAACGCACTACTGCCATCTGCTGGTCTGGGGTGCCCATCCTTATCTGCACAAACAGCCCTAGGTTGCACCAATCTCCACCTCCTCGGTAGCACACTGGCTAAGGCACTCGACCCACACCTGGAGGGCCCGGGTTCGAATCCCTCCACCGCCCCATTCAAACATGGCAACCCTACTGCTTACCCCAGGCAGAGACCGCCCTTCTCATCCAGATCCAATTACTAGTCCTAGCTGCTTCCTCTGACATCTCCCTAACAGTTTTACGTAGATTCTTACCACCAACCCCAAGCTCCCCTAGCAATGAAATGACTGACCTCCCTACAAACCCTCTACAACCCTACAAATTCTCAATATCCCTCCCTTTTCCTGGTTAACCCCTTGATGCAGTGGGGCATTTTGGGTAATTTCCACCTATATTTGACCTTGAACTTCAGGCTCTAATATCTCTGGTTCTACACATTCCATAATGATTACCCATGACTTAAAATGAAGAAGACACTTGGGCCATCAATTCAGACATTCAAGTGTTTTATTATAGTCATTATTGATTCATTTGTGCAGTTGGAAAGACAGAAAAAATTGTAATAAATTTCAAAAACGCCTAAAATATTTGTTGAATTTGCAGTGTGGAAATGGTTATAAGTGTCACAGGAACCTAAAAAAAGCTTTGTATGGTTCACCCACATCATGGTAACAAGTGTACAAAATTTGAAGCAGATAGGCAAAGGTTTACAAGTTTTATACACAAAATACATTTGGTGTACATAGGCGTTTCCAAATATGTCTTCTAACCTATCCAAAATCACCAAATACAAAACAAAATGCTTATTACTAAATATGAAGTATATTTACTTTTTTCTTACCTTCTGACCAACAGTCAACCATGCTGAGTTATTTTCAATGAGCTACTATGTATTTTCTTTGAATAATTTTAGTGGTGGCCTATACTCTCTCCAAATTGCACCCAAAACCTTTCCAAATAAGCAAAACAAAATGTTTATTACTAAATGTGAAGTATATTTACTTTTTTCTTCCCTTCTGAACAACAACCAACCATGCTAAGTTAATTTCAAGGAACTACTATGTACCAATGTCCTCATACAGTATCAGATTACTAGGCATTTGCATCTTTACATCAGGCTGTGTAAGTCAAATACAAAGTATGTAGATAAGCATAAATGATCCCTTTCACCCACTACACTGTACATTTGAGCTTTTTTCCCCTCAGGGAGGCGCTTTAGACATAGACACAGTCCAGCCTTTTCTCAAATGCCTCCTCCTCATAAGAATCTATACTTGCCGGATAGCCATCGCTCTTTGACAAGATTTCCTCCTCTGCCGCCGTGAAATCAGGGTCAAAGAGCAACTCAAGCACTTTAGAACAGGTAAATCGCTCTATTTTGACACTTACGCGACAATACCAATTAGCCGGCAACACGTGTTGATGCGTAGTGATAGTAAATGCGTGACGCACGAAAACATGCCCCCCGTGCAGACTGGATACGCATGAACCAATCACGTCTCTGGTTACTTCAAAGTAGGGCAACCCATATACTGTTTTAAACCTAAGAGTGTCTACTATTGGACCAAAAAGGTGTCGATCACATCAATACGACTGGTTTGAAAGAGTCACCACATTTTGCCTGCTTGCCCCAAACACGGAAGTGACTCTGGTGTGCGTGATGCACATCAAAACGACGCTCAAACGTGGAAAATAATGAAATTGAGTGAGCAAAAGAAGTTTGGCCATGTAAAGGACATATAAGGCTTTTCTTGTGTATCAATGGATTTGAGATTTAACGTTTTTTGTTAATCGCTACGAGATCGGTAGGATCACCTTCATTTCCAATGGAAAGGAATAGCCATTATTCGTCATGATTTCAATAAGCTCAAAACATGTAAAAATGCAAAAGGTTGAATGTCCCCGTCGAGTAATTTAATCTTTTGGATATAAAATGATTTTAGATGGCAAAAAAAAAATTGTTTGGTCACTTAAACAGGTAAAAAGTGACAATTGGCTTGACGAGGCAGGAGCACTTTTTACAAGTCAGTCAAACGTCTCATTTTCTACCTCTTTGTTTTTCTAGACAACCGTAACATCTACGAATGTAAAATCCCATGTGCTTGTACAAAAATAACTACACATCATGTGAAAAATAAAATTATAATCGAAAGATTACAATTTTTTTGATGAGGTTTATTTCATTTAGACTCTTTGTTCTTCCAAGTAGCATAATCGCGGCGGTGCGACCGGAGGGGGCGCTGCTGAGTCAAAGGGTTAAACAACCCTTTCACAAATTTAAAGGGGTCCTTATAAAACAGTGTTCTTACCCGCTCCTTCTCTTTTCTCTTCCTTTTAAGATTCTCAGCTCTCCTAACAGTTGCTAACCTACATCGTAACTCTTCCTGCAGGGCATCTATACCTTCTTTCTCCTCAATTGTGGCCCTTTTCCAATGTTTTCTTAGCTGCCTCCTTCTTAACACCAATTCACAAATGTCTTTCTGTCGTCTCGACTGACAATGTTGTGCTGGCTCCCTTTTCCTTCTATCACTACTTCCAAACCTATCTAAGCCATAACTATAGATCACTTCCCCCATACTTTCCAACTTTGCCATGGCTGTCCCTTTTAATCCTTCCAACACCATTGCCAAGTCTCTGTCTATCGACTCCCAAGTCATCTTATCTTTCGCCTGTGGCCAACTAACCCTAGCTTTCTGCTTCCAGACTTTCTCCCTTTTTGACTGGCTAGGCTCTCCTTCTCCCTCAGTCCCTCTGACCTCCTCCCTCTCTTCCAAGACTGGGTTCCGTTCCAGTGTCTAAAGCCGTGAATCCTGCCTGTGAGTCATCTTCCACCCCTGCTCTCGCTGACTCTAGGGGTATACCTCTTGTATTAGACGTAGCAAAATGTGGACATGGCTCAGTTCAATGAACTTGCCACTGCTTATCTGGGGAGCAAAATAGACAAACATCTTAAAGGTAAAGGCTATAAAACCATCTCTAAGCAGCTTGAAGTTCCTGTGACAACAGTGGCACATATTATTCAGAAGTTTAAGATCCACGGGACAGTAGCCAACCTCCCTGGACGTGGCCAAAAGAGGAAAATTGATGACAAATTGAAGAAACGGATAGTTTGAATCATATCCAAAGAGCCCAGAACAACCTCCAAAGAAATTAAAGGTGAACTACAAGGCCAAGGTACATCAGTGTCAGATCGCACCATTTGTCATTGTTTGAGCCAAAGTGGACTTCATGGGAGACAACGAAGAAGGACACCACTGTTGAAAGGAAATCCTAAAAAAGCGAGACTGGAATTTGCAAAAATGCATGTGGACAAGCCACAAAGCTTCTGGGAGAATGTCCTTTGGACAGATGAGACAAAACTGGAGCTTTTTGGTAAGGCACGTCAACTCTATGTTCATAGACTCAAAAATGAAGCATACGAAGAAAAGAACACTGTCCCTACTGTGAAACATGGAGGAGGCTCAGTTATGGGGCTGCTTTGCTGCATCTGGCAAAGGGTGTCTTGAAGTTGTGCAAGGTAAAATGAAACCTCAAGACTATCAAGGCATTTGGATAGAAATATGCTGCCTAGTGTCAGAAAGTTTGGTCTCAGTCGCAGGTCATGGGTCTTCCAACAGGTCAACGATCCAAAACACACAGCCAAAAATACCCAAGAATGGCTCAGAGAAAAGCGTTGGACTATTCTGAAGTGGCCTTCTATGAGCCCAGATTTGAATCCCATTGAACATCTGTGCAAGGAGCTGAAACATGCCATTTGGAGAAGACACTCGTCAAACCTGAGACAACTGGAGCAGTTTGCTCATGAGGAGTGGGCCAAAATACCTGTTGACCGGTGCAGAAGGCTCATTGACAAATACAGAAATCGTTTAATTGCTGTGATTGCCTCAAAAGGTTGTGCAACAAAGTATTAAGTTATGGAAAGCGGCGGTCATATTGGAGTTGCCGCGAAATTTTTCGCCTTTTTTTTTTTTTTTTCACCGATTTTTCGTTAACGATTCCCAGGACACTGAAACTCAGGGGGACATGAATGTTTGTAGGCATGTAGCCCTAGAAGTTTGTGAGCGAATAACGCCTTTTGGTCCCCCAGGACCGAGAAGGTGGAAACTGCGCAAAATACGTCATGCACGATCACCACAAAGACCTCTAACACCACAGCACATGCCATAAAATTTGGTCCATAGGGGGCGCTGTAATTGTAGAAAATGTAATTTTGCCTATTATCTAGAGAATGCTTACGTTTACAACAAATTTTTTTTTTTTTTTTGTAAAATCTATTGCACCTCACGCATTGAAAACACTGGTCGACGCCCACTTCCAACGAGAGCAATTTCCGTGAAATTTTAACATTGCGAAAACGAATCTGAACGAACTTGTCATAGGCCGTTCATGTGAATCTCACCAAATTTGGTATATGTCATCTACAGACAATGCTGACTAAAAGTTATCAAAGGATTTATCTTAAGATAAACCGTTCCGAAGTTACACGTCAATGAACATTTAACACGTAGCTTAAATTTTTCAAAAGTCCAGATCTTGGCTTTTAATTGCTCAAATTTGGTCAAAGTTGACATGCCATCTCTTAACAGCTTTCTTTTCATGTGTACAAAATTTTGTGACATTTTGTCATAGGGGGCGATGTTTATCACCGCAGCTAGGTGTTGAAAAACAGTTTTTGTTAAATAACTCGGCAACAATTTTGCCCAAGACAACGATTTTGTGTTAGTATGTAGGTGTTAGAGAGGCGTATCGACCCAGCCCATAAACACTCACTTGAAGAATAGCGCCACCTAGTGAGAAGGGTAAATGCAAAAATTGGGATTTTCAGTTGCCAATATCTTGGACCGAGAAGGTGGGAACTGCACAAAATACGTAATGGACGATCAGCACAAAGACCTCTAAGACCACAGCACGTGCCATACAATTGTGTCCATAGGGGGCGCTGTAATTGTACAAAATGTCATTTTGCCTATTATCTAGAGAATGCTAATGTTTACAACCATTTTTTTATCGTGAAATCTATTGATCCTCACGCATTGAAAACACTGGTCGACACCCACTTCCAACGAAAACTATTTCCGTGAAATTTTAACATTGCGAAAACTAATCTGAACGAACTTGTCATAGGTCGTTCATGTGAATCTCACCAAATTTGGTATATGCCATCTACAGACAATGCTGACAAAAAGTTATCAAAGGATTTATCTTGATATCCATAGTATTCGATCAGCGTCATCAACGTTCTATGCGGCCATATTGTTGACATACCTGGAATAAGTGATCGATAGGCTACTATGGCACCTGACACTCCTGGCATCCTTATCTGACTTTCTCCAATCAGCGATGGTTTTTTTGTGTAATTCATGGCTGTTCTAACAGCAGCAACAAGAACCACAAAATTCATTTTTATTCTATACCTACTGTCAGAAAGTGGGAAGGAAAAGAGACTGAGGAGTTAAGCTGGCGTTGTGGCTTGTTGTAACGGGGGACTTTCAACCAACTCCTCACATTAAAGTCTGTTCCGATCACTTTTCCACAGGTAACGTTAGAATTAAATAATAAATACCTCCCAACCCAAAAGTTGTGTCCATCATTTTATGAAATTTAGAAAACATTTTGGTTAAGTGATAACTCGTGATAACTAAATAACTCGTCAACAATTTTGCCCAGGACAACGGTTTTGTGTTAGTGTGCTGGTGTTACAGAGGCCTATCGACCCAGCCCATAAACACTCACTTGAAGCATAGCGCCACCTAGTGATATGGGTAAATGCAAAAATTGGGATTTTGAACTGCCAATATCTTGGACCGAGAAGGTGGGAACTGCACAAAATACGTCATGCACGATCAGCACAAAGAACTCTAAAACCACAGCACGTGCCATACAATTTTGTCCATAGCGGGCACTGTAATTGTACAAAATCTCATTTTGCCTATTCCTTGCCTTCACAAATCACTCATACACACTACACAAACACACAGAATGGAATTCATTCAAAACCCACATCCATGCCCACTCCCAGGAAATCATTTCCACAGAAATTCTCACCTCACAACACTGCTCTACCACACACTCATCATACCAACAGTTCACACATTTCAATATACTGCGGCGGTCATACCATGTACCGCTATGCGGTACATCTAGTTTTTGTCCAGCCCTATTTCATTAGTTTGTTTTTTTAATTAATTATGTTAATCAACAACTCAAAAGTATATATGTATATATACATATGTGTGTATATATATATGGTGAGTGTGCTGTGTGTATATTGTTTTTTGTGCATCCTATAAACAAATGTCATAGCGGCCGATTGATCAAAGAGCCATTTGATTGGTTTGCACTTGTAAATTGTGACACATATGAAACACATATCAGAATTGCATTACTTGAACAACCACACATTGTGGTTCACATTTGCATCTCTTGGATGAAAATTCTGGTGAGCACAGTTAACTTTGTATTGGTAGTATCAGGGTGGTACATGAAACTACACACAATTGGGCTGTGACAAAATATCAAAAAACCTTTGAGGCACTTGCGTTATCCATACGGTCCCTGACAAAAGTCTTGTCACTTATCCATTTTGTAGAAACAAAAGCTTATAACCTGACTTTTAATTAATCCATTGGTTTTAGAAATGTCTCATATGAAAGCTAAAACCCTCCCAAATCATGTTAATATACTAAAATAAATTTGCTTCACTGAAGAAAGATTGATAATTTCATGAACACAGAAAGGTCAGATTTTGGCAAGACAGCAAATAATTTACTTCAAATAATTGAACAAATAATTTACTTCAAATACAAAACTATGTTGCATAACATCAGTGAATTAAGTAGTGGTGCTGTGAGATCCATATTTAATATCTTGTATGACTTCCATGAGCTTGAAGGACTGCATCCATGCGGTTCGACAATGATTCATATATATATATATACATTTTTTGATGAAGTCATCAGGACTAGCACAGAAAGCAGTCTTTGAGTTCAGTCCCAGAGTTCATCAAGATTCTTTGGTTTTGCCTTCCATGCTTTCTCTTTCATTCTACCCCAGACATGCTCAATGATGTTCATGTCTGGTGACTGGGCTGGCCAGTCCTGGAGCACCTTGATCTTCTTCGCCTTGAGGAACTTTGATGTAGAGATGGAAGTATGTGATGGAGCACCATCGTGCTGCAAAATGTTACCCCTTGTATGGTTGGGAATGTAAGGGGTAGCTAATACTTCTTGATATTTTAGGCTATTGATATTGCCTTCCACCCTGCAAATGTCTCGCACACCCCCATACTGGATGTAACCCTGCACCATGATTTTTCCACCACCAAACTTGACCGTTTTCTGGGTGAATCCTGGATCCATGCATGCTCCAGTAGGTCTCCTGCAATATTTGCGGCGGCTGTGATGTAATTCAACCGAAGATTCATCTCAGAAATCCACCTTCTGCCACTTTTTCAGCGTCCATCCTTTTATCAGGCTCTGTGGGCCTTGACAAATGCCACACGTTTTTTTAGTTGCCTTTTGTTTAGTGCTGGTTCCTGTGCACTGATTCAACCATGGAGGCCATTTCGAGACAGAATTCTACAAACTGTTCTGGTTGACACAGGGACTTGAGGTGAGCAGGCCTGGTGGACCTCTGCTGCAGTGGAAAAGGGGCTGGCCTTGGATTTTCGAACCAACAAACGGTCCTCCCGAGCAGTTGTCTTGCGGGGTCTGCCGGACCTGGGCTTGTCAAAAACATCTCCAGTCTCTTCAGATCTTTTTCTTATTCTTTGTACTTGACGCTGAGACACATTGAAGGTGTCAGCCACCTCAGCAGTGGATCTGGTCTTCCCCCCTTCATAATTAACGCTTTGGTCTCAGGATGAATCTTAGGCATATTGTGAGAGGTGAAGTTGCAGTTGATGTGAAGGTCTGGTGTGCTGTTTTTTTTTTTACACACCCACTAATTGATTGACCAGTAACTGATCACAGGTGAGGCTGTAATATAGGATTGTGTGCATCATATGACATAGCGACAAGACTTTTGTCTTGCCAAAATCTGACTTTTCTGTGTTCATTAAGTGATCAATCTTTCTTCAGTGAAGCAAATTTATTTTAGTATATTGAGCATAATTTGGGAGGGTTTTAGCTTTCATATGAGACATTTCTAAAACCAATGGATTAATTAAGGGCCCGTCCACACGACAACGTTTTCAGGTCAAAACGGTAAAGTTTGTTTGCGTTTTGGCCTTCCGTCCACACGGCGCCGGCGTTTTGGGTGACCGAAAACGATACTTTTTGAGAACGGGTTCCAAAGTGAGAAAGTCTGACAACGCGCTGTTTTGTTCTCGTGTGGACAGGCAAAACGCATCCTTTTGAAAACGATGACGTCGTCGCCCATTCACCTTGCGCTGCACATACAACAACAACTTCAAACTTTTACAAACTGGTTGCTGTCGAATAAATTGTGATTTGATTAGCTTGTACTGTAGGTTGGCTGTTGTGCAATTGTTTCTATCCTTTGCCATTAAACTGTCTGTATGGCTAGTAGGCTATAACAAATACTTCTTGTAGGCTTTGATTATTCTTAATTAATTAAAGAGCAACTGTCGCTGCTTTCAGCTTCCCTCAGTAACAACACGCATTGCTAAAATCAACATATGGCATGTTTTACGCGAATAATTGCGCAGTTATCTCAAGTTTATTTGCAGCTCCTTCTATTTTTTCATGTTCTGCTCCGAATCGCTAAAAATGGGTCAATTTAACGACGTGACATCTCACAACAGCGTCAAACTTTTACAAACAGGTTGTTGTGGGATACTTTGGGGTAAAATCGTCTGCAGTGTAGGCTATGTGTAATGCAACTGTTTCTACCTTCTGACATTGAACTACAGGAAGTCTTTTGTATACATCGCTAGTTCAGCCCAACAAACGCTTTTCACGTTATGCTTTTTAAATAGGGCAACTGTCGCTGCATCCGACCCATCTAAACTAGAATGCACATTGCTAAAATCAACGTACATTACATGTTTAAAGTGAATCATTGCGCTTCTGATCATGCCCCTCAAGCTGACACAGCACACCTTCTGCAATGAAAACGTTCCCGTGTGGACGTAAATATTTACTGCTCCGTTGTCGTGTGGACGCGACTTTTTTTTTAACCCGCAACTTACTGTGAAGAAACTTAGTTCAGAGACTCGATGTGCCTACCAAAACATTCTATGAATAAATTTGTACTTTAAATTTGTATTTGCCCCGTTACACAGATTTCACCAAAATTCTGACTTTGACCTCTTCATAATGATTGTAAATGTAAAAGCATTCATTTTAATTGATTTTGAATTGCCAATATCGTGGGCAGAGAGGTCATAAAAAAATAAAAAAATAAAAACCAAGTTGAATGTTACAGGTTGTAACTTTAGCTTTCACAGAAGTGCTGGAAAGTGTAGACAACATTAAATGCTGAATTAATGCTAATACACATTTGCCAAGATCTGGAGGACAGAGGGTGTCACAAACACAAACACACACACATGTAACATACACACAGGGTGGCCAGTGCCTAATGTCATAGTATATTATGATTATGATCCTGTTTTGTTTGTCCAGGTAGAACACTGACAAGATGTTGTTTTTTTTAAATGTTTAGAACAAGGTCACGTCTATGGCATTTTTGTGTGGGAAGACTGCTGAGGACCTCTGCAGAATTAAGCAGGTATTAACTTACTCTAGCAAGCCTTGACTTTGTCTTAATTAGCATGAGAACTACACAACAGCTTCAATCATTCGGACAGGTAAAGATCATCAGACTGAATCTAGTCATATTGAGCCTTGCCTGTTTATTTTGAAACAGATGGACTTGGACTTGCGACACATAGGTTGGGTGAGCAGTGAGCTCCCAGGAGGGGACCACCATGTGATACGAATTGAGCTCAAAGGCCCCGAGAACACCCTTCGCGTACGGCAGGTCAAGGTGCTGGGCTGGAAGGATGTGGAAAGCATCAAGATAGCTGGGCAGGTCTCTGCCAGCATCGCACAGCAGAAGAACTGTGAAGCTGAGACCCTCCGGGTGTTCCGTCTCATCACCTCACAGGTAGGTTGGACTCATGTGATACAGGGTATTTTTTTTATTATTTACACGACTTGCTTTTGTTTTATGTGAATCAAAACATACATACACATAAAATAAGGTACTTAAAAGTGTATGTACACTTCTGGGAAAGGATGTGATGCTACACTTGTATGCAGAGATTTGGACACATTCACATTTTTTTAGTGGTAAAAATGGTATATAAGTCAAAGTCCCATTTTTGTCATTGTGATCACACGGCACAGTGCACACAACGAAATTTCCCTCTGCGTTTAACCCATCACACACATCTGAACAAAGGGCCGCCATGACCATGGTGCCTGGGGAGCGTGCGACGGACGCAAGTGGACCCATAATTTTAACATGAAAACTGTATTAGCTGTATATAAACAATGTAATGATAAACACAACACACAGATATTAGTCAGTCCTTAGAGTGTACTGTAGTAGGCTACATATGCTCACACATACCATGCATACAATCAAAACTACTGTGTGTATGCAGAGAACAAAGCCAAAAAAACGAAGGCAAAATTCTGTGTGTATTCCTTGCATGTCGTCTCGGTTCAAAAAAAGGAAGTAAGTATGTGCTTGTTTAATAATAAGCAATTTAACAAGCAGCTTATAATCAAAATCAAAGCGAATGGCTGAATTGCATCTATAGCAACCTTGCTATTAGCAGCCTTGACAGCGATAAGTAGCCTACTGTTGAGGAATGCATGTGCGTCTTTTATTATAATTGCTTGGCCATGCAGAGTATAGGCGACTGTAAATAAAAAGAGGAAAATTGACAGCGAGGACCGCCGCTTCCAAGTGGAAAATTTTATATTTTTTTCACGTACATACGAAATAACTGTCTGCCTAATATGCAAAGAGACTGTGGCTGTTTTCAGGGAGTTTAATCTCAAGAGTCACAACCAGGCGAGACATCCTGCTAACTATGACAAGCTAACAAGGAATGAACGGTGTAAAAAATGAAAGCAACTGGAAGGTGTTTTAACGGCACAGCAGCGTTTTTCACAAGAACTCGTGAGTCAAATGCCACAAAAGCGAGCTACGAGGTGGCAACGTTGATTGCGAGGCACTGCAAACCTTTTACTGATGGTAAATTTGTTAAAGACTGCGTGATGAAAATGGTGGAGAACATTTGTCCTGAGATGAAGCAAGACTTTGCCAATGTGTGCCTGTCTCGTAACACTGGCACGGAGAACTGAAGACCTTTCGTCCGATATTAAAAGACAGAGACAACGGGTGTCGGGGTGGCTTTTTTTTCATTAGCCTGCGACGAAGCACTGACAAACTGGCAAACTGACATCGCTCAGTTACTGATTTTTTGAGAGGAGTGGACGTGAGCAAAGAGCTACCCTGATGACGCTCCAGACCAGACCACCTGCAGATGGAGCTCAGAACTGCAGTGTGGCACCAAGTGTCGTAGTCGACACCAGCAGCTCCCTCTTGTCAACTTTTACTGCCAGCTAGATAAAGGCAGTTTCCAAGAAATTCGAACATTTGCTAAAAAAAAATCATGAGCTTTTTTGGCTCGATATACCTGTGCGAGAAGACATTCTGACTTCTTTAACTTTAACAAGAACCGTGTGAGGACAAGACTAAGTGACTCTCACTTGCGTGACATCTTGCGCATCAAAAGCACTGTATTTGCCTAGCCTTTTTGCTGCAATCTAAATCTCAGTACCACCCATCACATTAGTGCAGGGAAGTTATTTGTTTTCTGAGGTAGCCTAAATAAATTCTAAAAACACAGAGATTTGTGTGTGTGTGTGTGTGATTGTGATCAAAACCCTCAGTGGTTTTTACTTCTGAATAACATAACTGTTGTGTTATTTTCTTTTTCGCATGGTATTATTATTATTATTATTATCATTGTGTTATTATCGTGTCATTATAATGGTTGGCCTCACACATGTTCACCTCGCCAAATCCGGCACACCTGGCAAAAAGTTCGGACACCCCTGCTCTAGAGGGTCATGTAAGCGGTCCGAGCAACGCCGATACAATCAGTGAACAGAGGGTGTGTCCGTTAGCCATGACGTTGACCTGGTGTGCTAAAGGCAGAAGCACTTGTTTTAAACTTCAGCAGAGTCCACACCTCCAGGAAAAAATCGTTGCTGACGGTGTCTGGTCCAGACCCTCTGTACAAAATGAAATTAAGTAGGAGGGGCTGGTACAGACCTATAAGACCCCAAAAACACCCCATTAAAAGGAAACTGTCCTAACTTGCATCATTAGCAAGTGTTGGCGACTTACATCATTGGCACTGGTCCCTGCAACTCTGTCTATGACTGCATCATAAGGTAAAGCCATCAGGGTCTCTTTGTCTGTTGACGTTAGCATAAATGCTTCAAGATGCTCCTCTTCTTTATACAAGATATTTGTCCACTTGAGGCGAGTGTGTTGCCTTTGAAGGATTTTAGAACTTGTTTGGACTGCCATTCATCCTTTCAATGAAATGCTAGTGTAAAAAATGTCTTTATTACAATTTAGAATTTATGGATAACAACTTACTTGAGTAATAAAACTAACGATTTCTTCAGGTATTTGGAAAGCTGATATGTGGAGAGTCTGAACCCACTCCAGAGCAGGAGGAGAAGAACCTGCTGTCATCCCCAGAGGGAGAGGATAAGGTCAGTGTCAATCACATCTCCTTAACCTCAGCTTTTTCTATTGATCATTTTCTTACTGATACGTTGTACGAAATTTGTCAAATGCTTCAATTCTTTGTATTATTTTTTTTCAGGCTCCGTCAGATGCCGATTTAAAGGAGCACATGGTTGGCATTATTTTTAGTAGGAGTAAGCTGACTAACCTACAAAAACAGGTATCATAATAGCACCTAATCAACAAACAAATATCATAGCCACAAGTATTTCAATCATGCCAATCTAGCAGCACTTAAGCAATTATTTCATATATCAGCACCATCATTACCAGCCAATTTATTACTGCACCAGTAAACTTTCTGAACTATGAATGTACTGCTCGCTGGGGTGTCATTGCTAGAGAGAACTAGAAGTAGAAGTAGTAGAGAAGTAGAAAATGTGTAGAACAGATTGCTTTCCTGATTTTTCTTATACAGTACTCTGGTTTTAGAGAATTACTCATTACCATCTTTATTACTTACAGGGTGGTCAAAAATATGGGACACGTTGTAAATGCTTATATCTTTAACGAGTTTTTTTTTTTTTAACAAATTGCACATATAGTCAAAAATACTTTCTAGCCATTGTGAATCCATCATGAAAAGCGCTTTTCATATGTCAGCATGGAGGAGATGGAAGGAGTAGGAGATGGAATTCCTAAGCGCAAGAGCGTGCTCCATTTAGATTAGCACACAACAGAGCCCGCTTCACAAATTTTAATCATAGACAGTTTTCCAATGTTTAAAAAATGTTACCTTTGTAATGTTTCTATTGAACAGTGTTTTAATGACATCTTCATACTTTTTTATTCACAGTTTGAAACATTCTTGGCTTGTTTTTGTAAAAAAAAAAAAAAAAGTTTTCCAAAACTAGCAACAAATATATTTGGTACTCTGTATAATTTTTATTATCGAAGAAAAAAGCATTTAAAATGTGTTCTGTAATTTTGGCCCACCCTGTGTTTTGCTACATATTTGCAGCAAGGCCACAGCACAAGGTGTAAGTGTTCAGGGCTTTGGATTTTAATTGACTGTTTTAATGTCCTCAGGTCTGTGCACACATTGTTCAGGCAATCCGCATGGAGGCTACACGTGTACGAGAGGAGTGGGAGCATGCAATCTCCAGCAAAGAAAACGCTAACTCGCAACCCAGCGATGATGATGTGTCATCAGATGCCTACTGCTTTGAGCTACTGTCAATGGTCCTAGCGCTGAGTGGTTCAAATGTTGGCAGGCAGTACCTGGCCCAGCAACTTACGCTATTGCAGGACCTATTTTCATTATTGCATACTGCTTCACCTCGTGTGCAGAGACAGGTGTGTGTGTGTGGGTGTGCGTATGTGCATGCATATGTGTGGTGGCTCTGTCACATAAGCACATTATGAGTTTTAACCCCAGACAGTTGTTCCATTTTTACCTAAACCATTCTATTTCATTTGTTAATTTACATGCTTTCTCCTGTCTCTTCTAAGGTGACCTCCCTACTGAGGCGTGTTCTGCCAGAAGTAACCCCTGTTCGTCTGGCAAGCATCATTGGAGTCAAGGCCTTGCCACCAGCAGATATTAGCGATATCATTCACTCCTCCGAGAAGGGGGACTGGAACAAGTTTGGAATCCTGGACATGTTTCTTGGCTGCATTGCCAAAGCACTGACCGTACAGCTTAAAGCAAAGGGGAGCACTGTTGTGGCTACAGCAGGTACCACTGCAGGGAAGGGCATCACCACAGTCACCCTGCCTATGATCTTCAACTCCAGGTTTGAATAGCTAGTGCATTGTTATATCTGTCCGTCAGTCTCTCTGTGTGTAATGAATACTGTACAGGGGGCTGATATTTGCATTACACATTTAAAGCCATATATAATATCTAACGAAAATGAAAAAACATGTAACATTTATCTCATTCAAATTCCGCAGTTATACATATCGGAAGGGAGAGAGTCACTGGTGGATGAAGGGTTCCACGCCTCCACAAATTGCTGAGATCATCATTAAACTGGTTAAAGACATGGCTGCTGTTAGTATCAAAAAGTGCTTTTTGTATAGTTGGCCTAATGTTGAAGAGAAGTAAATCAAAAACTAGTGTGTAACCTACCTTGGTTAGCTGTCAGCCGGCTCAAATACTTGACTACTTAAATCAATCCCTACTGCGATCTGTTTGCTCCACCTGAGTTACCTTTAAGAAACCAAGAAGTTGTCTAGACTAAAGAAAAATCAGTTTCCAAAAAAAAAAAAAAAAAAAACTGAAACGGTGGTGTCTGTCATTTCAAGTCACAATGTTTCAGAATGCAGATGGAAATGTATTAAGGACAGTGCACAAGTCACAAGGGAATGTTGTTGCTCCTTGGAATGTGATAATGTCATACACCAAGTTGAACAACCTTTTTTCTGTGAACTTGTGTGGGACATGTTAGGGATATATGCCGTCAGAGTGAAGTCAAATTTAAAATTTCTTAATTCTCCATAGTAGAGGTTGGACTCAGCAGTTGTCATGAATACAAGAAAACAGTACTAGCTAGGAGCTTTTAAGAAATTCAGTTAGAAAGATGAACTGGATTGTGAATACAGGCTGTAGTTTACATTGTTCCCTTCCTCAAACAAAGTCAGGTTAGGTTGTATTAAGGTTGTACATGTATTTTAGGTAGTTTTTTCTTTCTACAGGGACATGTTTCAGATGCCTGGTCTAGAGTGACAAAGAATGCCATTGCTGAGGCGATAATTGCACTCACCAAAATGGAGGAGGACCACCGCTCCCCAGTGCGCTGCATCGCCACAACACGAGTATGGACTGTACACAGTACACTGAGTCTTGTACTAAACCATGATACAATTTCTCTATTACTAAAACTGACTCGGGACAAAAAAACGCATTTTGGACGTGCACATGGACGAGTTGAATACGATTGGAAAGGGATTCGGATCGCTTCGAATTAATGTGCACAAGCTAAAGATCGTATAGGGATTGGTTTCGCAAATCCGATTGAAACCCCTGGCTTAAGCCGATGTTAATCCGCTTGGTGCTGCCTTGTGCACGGGATCATATCGGATTCGCATACTGCGCATGCACTAGAATGCACTGCTTGTAATATCAAACGCTGACGGCACAGTTCGTGTATATCAAGGAAACCAAAAATGATGTTTGTTCATTCATGCGGACTTCCAAACAAAGGAGAATGCACAACATGTATGCAAATGCTGCTCTGTCAACCTCCTCGAACGCCATCTTTGTTTGTATGCCGCCAGATAGTTTGTTTATTTTCTTTTTAGCAGCCGTCAACCAGAAGTAGTTCTAACACCACTTGTTGAAAGGAATACATTGCCACCTAGCGTAGCGGAAACGGCCAGATCTCTGACCATTATCCGATTACACGAACTCCATGTGCACTTGGATTTTGGGACAGACCACCCGTTGTGTAGCAACACCCAATCCAATCCCAATCCAATCCGATCCTACCATGTGCACGTAGTGACTGTTCCAAGAGAAGGGTAAATTCATTTAAGGGTTAATAATGACACATTCCTTCTTCTGTGTTCCCAAGCTGTGGCTGGCCCTGGCCTCTCTGTGCGTGCTGGATCAGGACCATGTGGATCGCTTGTCTTCAGGCCGCTGGATGGGCAAGGATGGCCAACAGAAGCAGATGGTACTCCCGGCCTTGCACATCTGCATTCTCATCCTCAGACATTCAGCAAAACTGCAGCATGTATTCAAAAGAGCTAAGTTGTAAGCAACTTCTTCATCCAGTTGCTTACAACTTAGCTCCTTTGACTACCATGACCTGGATGGATGAGAATCTACACAGACAGTATCATGTATTGTGTATTCTGTTTTCTCATTCTCTTCCAGCCCATGTGTGATAATCATGATGATGGAGAGACTGCGGCCATAATCCTGTGTAATATGTGTGGAAACTTGTGCACTGACTGTGACCGCTTCCTCCATCTGCACCGGCGAACACGATCTCACCAAAGACAGGTTAGCATCCTGAGGACTGGAAATTTCCAAGACATTCTCATATACCTTTATATACATACATTCACAATTTAACCCCCAACTGCATTTGTAATATGAATCAACTGGATAAGATTTGTAGGCAGCGAGTTGATGAGATTACCCACCTAGTCCTGTGTATGCTGCACTTAACATACTTATTTTACGGCTCTTTAGAAAGCTAAAAAATTACTTTCAATGGGCCACTCCAACGTTTATTTTTGTATAATGATCTCTGAAAAAAGCATAATGGCTGCTGTTAATGGTTTTGTGCTTATTTCACATTAATAATAATAATAATAATGCATTTTATTTATAAGCGCCTTTCAAAACACTCAAGGACACTACACAAAGATAAAACAATATGAAAAGTAGGAGACAGTAAGTAAACAAAAACTCTTACGTAAACAACAGAGGAAGACATAGCACAGAAAATGTAAACATGAGAAAAAAACTAAGCAAAAAAGAATTAAAATCACAATGGATAAGCTAACTGAAATGAGTTTTGAGTCTGGATTTGAAAAGAGGAAGAGTGTCAATATTGCAGATATCAGGGGGGAGTGCATTCCAGAGTAGGGGAGCGGAGCAGCAGAAAGCTCTACTTCCCATGGTACTGGGGCGGGCAGAGGGGACAGAGAGAAGGATAGAGGAGGAGGAGCGAAGGCAGCGAGAGGGAGTCACAATGTGGAGGAGGTCAGACAGATAAGGAGGGGCAAGATTGTGAATGGCCTTGAAGGTGTGTAGAAGTATTTTAAAATTAATTCTGTATTTTATAGGAAGCCAATGTAGATGCTGAAGTGAAGGGGTAATGTGGTGGAATGAAGGGGTTCTAGTGCTGATACGGGCAGCTGAGTTCTGGACCAATTGAAGCCTGTGGAGGGATTTTTGAGGGAGACCAAAGAAGAGAGATTTGCAGTAGTTGAGTCGAGAGGTGACAAGACTGTGTACAAGAATGGAGGCTGTGTGGGAGGTGAGGGAAGGGCGTAGACGATTTATGTTGCGCAAATGAAAATAAGCAGACCGTGTGGTATTACTGATATGATCGTGGAAGGATAGAGAACTGTCTAGGATGACACCCAAGCTCTTAACCTGTGGGGAGGGGAGACAAGGGAACCGTCAATTGAGAAAGAAGTACTGTCAGCCTTGGAGAGGGTGGATTTGGTGCCTACGAGGAGGACTTCAGTTTTGTCACTGTTAAGTTTTAGGAAGTTGGAGGTGAACCAGGATTTGATTTCAGATAAGCAGGCAGTGAGAGAGGGGGGAGGAAGAGTGTCAGAAGGTTTTCCAGATAGGTAGAGCTGGGTGTCATCTGCATAGCAGTGGAAATTGATGTGAAATTGACGGAAGATATTTCCAAGGGGAAGGAGGTAGGTGATGAAGAGGAGGGGCCCCAGCACAGAGCCCTGGGGCACACCAGAGGTAACAGGGGAGGGTTGGGATTTAAAGGATTTGAGGATATGACATTACTCCATAAGTTGTCCGTTCACTTATTGAAATGGAATTTCAACAATATAAGCAGCAACAAACTAATTAGCAGCTAGATACAACAGATAGATACAAGCCAAACAACAGCAATAAAATATTTGAAATATAACATTGTTGGACGTTTCTAACTTTTTATTATGATTTTTTGGCAAGTAGCTGTACAATAAGCATGATAATGTTCAGCAATTCGCATCACGGTCCTGCATCACACTGTCGAAGCGTACTTCAAGAAAATGACCACCTTGCTGAACAGTATCCTTTACTTAGTATATAAGAAAAAGTTATAAATGTACTGTCTGTGCTGACTTCAGTTTGACAATTCAGATATTTAAATCCAGCAATGGCTTGTGAGTATTATCAGAATAGAAGTACCTCACCGAGCATGATATAACATGAATTCAGTAAGGGAGTTTATACTGAATTTTTTTCCACAATATGGTGACGACAGAAAGATGGAGTATAGGTTAAGTGCTGTGTTCAGAAAAATTCTTCTATAACAGTGTTCTCATTGCTCGTTCGTGTGTAGGGACCCTGATAATACTATAACCAAAGTGCCTTTACTCTATGCTTTTTTTAAACAGATATGTCATCTCATAGGAAAAGCTCTCCTAAATATCTCAACCTTTATCTTTTTTTTTCAATGTAATAAAGGTGTTTAAAGAGGAAGAAGAGGCAATAAAGGTGGATCTTCATGAAGGCTGTGGGCGAACTAAGCTTTTCTGGCTGATGGCCCTAGCAGACTCAAAAACCATGAAGGCCATGGTAGAATTTCGAGAACACACAGGTTGCCCTCTTACTACCTTTATACATATACATGTTTTCCCCCAGTTCAGTTATTGAAGTAAAAAACTTTGTTGTTTAAGCACCTGTGTAGAAATCAAGTTTTTTTTCCTTCTACTTTAGGTAAACCTGCATCTAGTTCTGATGCATGCCGATTTTGTGGAACAAGGAATGGTACAGAGCTTTCTTCAGTAGGCAGCGTGTGCTCTGATGCTGATTGCCAGGTACAGGCCCAGAGAAACGCTTCAATTGGATAAAGGAATTCTTTCTGTATAATCACAGACCATATACTCACTCTACTAAATCTGCATTTCCTGTTATTTATGTGTTGTCTGTCTCTGTGTTCTCAATCTGGCAGGAGTATGCCAAGATGGCATGCAGTAAGACACACTCCTGTGGGCACCCTTGCGGCGGTGTGAAGAATGAGGAGCTGTGCCTGCCTTGTTTGCATGGTTGTGACAAAAGCACTGGCTGCTTAAAGCAGGATGCAGATGACATGTGTATGATTTGCTTCACTGAGGCACTGTCTGCTGCCCCTGCCATTCAGGTAACTATCATAGAGGACAACTGTGAAACAGGCGTACAGTCATTAATGGACAGCTCATCTATAGAGGGAGAAGAGTTACTAGCTATCATGTTTGTGCATTTAAAGAGGACCACAACCACACTTTATTATTAGGATCATATAATACATAATGGGACAGTATGTATTACAACTAGATGCAACGCATAGCGGTACATCGTATGACCAGGTGCATAGCACTTGAGTAGCCCACTTAAATTGTGGGCCCTATGCACAAGCAGTGCCCTGGTAATCATCACCCCCACCCATCCCTACCCACCCAAATATAACCAGCAATTGGTAGGTTCACAAAGCAGCCAGTCAACAATGCTGAAAGTAGATGTAAAGCATACTAGGGCATAAGCTATAATAACAAAGGTTTATTACAGTTCTCCAACCATACAGCAATAAATTATTTAATGCATCAAACAAAATAGCCAAAGAACCTGATCAAGAACAAAAAAAAAAATTCTGACCCCTCTTCATCAGCAGTTTGTGAAATACTCAGACCAGCCTGTCTGGCATCAGCAGCCATACCATGTTCAAAATGTCCTTTCTTCCCCATTCTGATCCTCGGTTTGAACTTTAGCAAGTTGTCTTGACCACCTATTAATGCCTAAATGCATTGAATTGCAGCCATGTGATTGGCTCATTAGCTAGTTGTGTTAACAATCATTTGAACAGGTGTACCTAATAAAGTGGCCGGTGAGTGTATTTCACAAGTTAGCTTTGCTATTAATCTGATAGGCTGTCCATATGAACCTATGACACTGAGCCTATTAAGCTGTTAGTCTAATTATGTTATGGCCTGTAATAACTAATACATATTAAGTCATTCTTTCAAATGAGTACTTTTGTAATGGTATAGTACTTCTAGTCTTGAGATGTTTTGTGAATATGGGCCCAAAATTAGTAAAAAGTAATTATAGTAACTTAAGTGCTGTGATTAACAAAACAGAGGAAAATACCAATACCATATGTCGCTGGAGGCTGTCTATTGTTCATTATTGTTCCTCATTGTTCATAATTTATGTTTTTGTTGACTTTTGTACAGTTGGACTGCAGTCATGTGTTCCACCTTCAGTGCACCCGCAGAGTACTGGAGAACAGGTGGCTGGGACCCAGGATAACTTTTGGCTTCATGTCCTGTCCCATTTGTAAGGTATTGTAATTCAACAGTATCAGAAAGTCTTTGAAACACATTTTTGCTGCTCTATATTCATGTTTTTATTTATGTATGTTGGTGTATGATTGCTTGAAGTTTAAATTAATAGATTTTGATGGTCTTTAAAAATTCTAAGCACTTTGTAGTGTGTAATTATTATACAGATCTTTAAAATAATGAAGAATGTCCCACTGACTTTGAATAGCCTGCTACAGCATTTGTAGGTATAATGACCATTAAAAAAGTATATTGACTGTTGTCAATGGCAATGACTTTTGTGCTTCTTTCGTATCACTCTGTAGGTAGTCTGTTTACTTGTTAAAACAGAATGTTTAAGTGTGGTGTAGCAACATGTCTAGCTGTTCAAAAACTCATTTCAACTATATTCGCTGCATCAATTAACTTTTTTTTGCTGCTGAAGCCATGAAGCAACATTAAAATCTTAAAAATATGACATTATTGGAAGTTTTTAGCTTTCTATCATTGTTTTTGGCAAGTAGCTGTGTAGTTAGCTGTATAATTTTCAGCGAGGTGGTCATTCTCGCGGAATAAGCCCCTTGAGAGTGATTCAAGAGCTGCATCCTGCATAATCCTGTTGGGGCTTATTCCACAAGAATGACCGCTTCACTGAACAATATACCTTACTTGGTTTTGCTCAACAGAAATATCAGGGTCATCAACAGTAATATACATATTAAAAGAAAAAAATGCTATGCCTTGTGCCAGTTAAATGTTTATATGCTGCTTAACTATTCAATTTGGCCATTTTTGCTTGTGTACTTTCAGAACAAAATTAACCATTTAGTGATCAAAGACCTGCTGGATCCCATCAAGGAGCTGTATGAAGACGTAAGGCGCAAGGCTCTGATGCGGCTGGAGTACGAGGGCCTGCATAAGAGTGAGGCCATAACCACGCCAGGAGCCCGTTTCTATGATGACCCGGCCAGCTTTGCCATGAACAGATACGCCTATTATGTCTGTTACAAGTGCAAAAAGGTAAGAACTGCGATAGCTGTTTAGGCCTCAACAGTGATGAAGTTTTAAAATGGGCATACACACACGTGCACACACACACACACTAACACTAACACAGCCCTTTAGCCATCTGCTCTGTCTGGCTCTTAAAGTTAAAATATGAATATTTGAAATAGGCTAAAGCAATCTTGCAAAGCTCAGAGCCTTTGTGTACAGTCTGTACAGTCACTGTCACTTCAGGGGTTTTCAGCATTTTTTCAGACACAGCTTTCTGATATTTTACCAAACCACTGGAATATAAATTTTAGTCTATATCGCCCAGCCCATAGGTGGATGCATGTTTTTTTCTGCCTGGTCATTAACTTAAGGTCATTGATGAATTCCTGCAATTGTAGGCCTACTTTGGAGGAGAGGCCCGCTGTGATGCAGAAGCCGGACAGGGGGATGACTATGACCCCAGCGAACTCATATGTGGAGCATGCTCGGATGTGTCCAGGGCACAGGTCAGTGGAAAAAAAGATTCATTAAATTGGGCCTTTCAATTAAATTGAGCTGCTTCTACCGTTATGCCAATGCAAACCTACGGCTTTCATAATGAACACATTAAGCAAAAAAAGTGGACAAAATCAAATTTTAAAAATTAAACCTAATTAAGAACAAACAAGGCAAGCCTTTGCAATTTGATATTCTAGCTCAAGCAGCCTGGCTATGCTTGTCAATATGTACAACAGGGAAGGGCCAGTGAAAAACGGTTGTTTTAGCTAATCTGCTGGGTTCAGTGTACTTTATGCAGGTTACAGATTATGTGTTTTTATTTTTTATTTTTTTTTAAACATCAGGACTCATCAGGACTGTATTTTAGTTGCACTGTTGTAGTTCTATCTCAGTGCCATTGGTCCTCTGATATTTCTCCCGACAGTGTCTGACTATTTTAATATGACTTAATAATAATATCACTTCCACAAAATGTCAAAACATGGAATAATGAAGCAAACATCTTACTGTAACTCTACATTCATATTTGTCGCCCTGATGCATTGTTTTTATTGTTGCATTCTTTATTCTCTTAATTGTTATAGATGTGCTCTAAACATGGGACGGACTTCCTGGAGTACAAATGTCGGTACTGTTGCTCAGTGGCGGTTTTCTTCTGCTTTGGGACCACACACTTCTGCAATGCCTGTCATGATGACTTCCAGAGGATGACCAGTGTCCCTAAAGAGGAGCTGCCTCATTGCCCTGCTGGTATGCATCTACATCATTTGGGGGACAAAGTACTTTATGGAATAATCATTTCAGTAGAGTTATCTTAAAGAAGCAGTTCACTTTTTGTTGCCCTAATCACTAGCATTGTGGGCCTATTCCACAGAAACTGTAAAAATAGTTTAGTTCTGTATGCAGTGGGTTAGCCTAGTTTTGCTCGTCAGCAAACATACCAACTTGGTATGATGTTTTAACATGGCAATTTTTTTTTTTATTTTACACCAAAGTTTTCCTGTAACAATGTTGGCAGTAGGAACTGAAATTCTAGTGTGTTCAAGCTGCAACCTTCTGGGGGACACTCTGTAGACCTTAACTGTTAATCATCGATATACTGCATTACTAATTGCTTTACTCACATAAAGTTAAAAGAATTTTATCTCAGTACACACCCACATCGCATTGCTAGTCCTCTCCTCGCCTGACCTGGCCACATACTGCTGGAGCACATTCACATTCTATTGACTGTTATCGCTTAGCGACTGGCGAGTAGCTGTGTCTTGGAATGGGGCTCTAATCAGTTAAGTTTTACTGTTTTTCAGTCCATCTCCAGATCTGGCAGTAGCACTTTAGCTATTAGCTTAGCATAAATCATAAAATCGGATTAGACCGACAGCATGCTAACTTGTCTAATCCGATTCAATAATTCATGCTAAGCTAATAGATAATGTGCTACTGCCAGATCTGGAAATTGGCTAAATGGATTCAAAAACTTATAGAATGCATTTAGCTGTTTAAGGAGGTTGGAAAATTAGCCTATTTCCCAAGAAAGTGGAGCGGTCCTTTAAGTGATTTGTGCTATAATTTACATCTCAACTATGCCATATCAGAACGAGTATGAGGTTTTTATTGAATGTCAACAGGTGATTAAAGATTTAGGCTCCTTACTGTAACACAGATGTATAACTTCATTAACAACGTTAATCCTCTTCATGACAGGTCCTAAAGGAAAACAGCTGGAGGGCAGTGAATGTCCTTTACATGTGGTCCACCCGCCGACTGGTGAGGAGTTTGCCCTTGGTTGTGGAGTATGCAGGAATGCACACACCTTCTAAGTCTGAATATCTAAGGTGGATGTGACTTGTCTGGAATTCAGCTAACTGCTTGGACATTGTGTAAGCGAATGTAAGAACAGACCAAACGGGAAGAAAATGACTGGTTGCAGAGGGAGGACAGACCAAAGGCTCATAACAGGATCAGAGATTCATCCAAGTCCATGCAGAAAGGAAGTAGTATGGAGGAGAGGTGTAAAATTTCCTTTGTGATGTGTGTGCATGCAGCTGTTGTGAGACACAGCTCCGAGAAACGTTGCACATTCCCTGACCACTGAGAAAGGAGTGCCGAGATGGCTCCCTGCCGTTTCAGATAAATTGTACAAAGGAGTAAGAACAGACTAATGAAAAGAGATAAAGAATCATTATTATGACTTAAAATATTGTATGTAAACAAACTTTTTTTCAGAATCCTGTACAATATTATTACCTGTTTAGTGCATCATGGTTTGACAGGAAAAAAAATAAAAGGTACATTCTTGTAATCAGACAAAAAAAAAGGAATGTTCAGTTTTGTTGTTAATGACCTTGTACATAATATTATCCAAAATGGGTGTATTGCAAAGTTGCTCCTCTGTATACTTCTATATTTCTGTTTCGTTTGGTTTTATTGAGATATGATTTCAGCCAGATCTTTTAAAGATGTGCAATACTGGGTGTGCCTCCTCTTGCAGCTGTAGACATGTGTAACATGTGTCTGTGAAGTTGAATGAAAAGTGAAGTTGATTTTCATATGGTAATCAAAGCAGCAACCCCATCCCCCTTCAAGAACTTCTGTACAAAGGAAATGATCCCAATATTTGACATCTTTCAAGGTTTATGTGAAAAAAAGAAATATTCTGATAACATTTTGTTTTTGATGATGATGTCTTTTCTGTGTTTTAACATATATGACTACAAGTATACTGTTATTTGCAAATGAATTGCTGGAATACATGGAGTGGTTTAAGGAATTACAACAGTATACAATGTTTTTTTTCTAGGGAGGCGGCCAGAATAATGCAGGATCTGAGCAAGGTGTGGCATCAACATAACAGCTGCTCTTAAACTAAAACATTTAAAATCTGCTCTGTAGAAACTGCAGTGATGGAGTTGAATGATAATAAATTAGGGTTTCCGTTTCAACATATAGTCAGCTGTGTTTTTTTTCTTTTTATATTGTATATAAAATGTAAACAGCCCCCCTCAGACCCTTCAGTGTTCAGATCTAATTTCTTGAGTGACATCAATTCACTCAATATTGATGTCAATTGTGAAATCATTATAATAATACTACCCTTGATGGAATACACCAAAGTTTTCCTTTAAGCTCCAGAAGTATAAGTGAAGCTACAAACTCATTTCTTGAAACTTTTGCCTGTCTCCGCAATAATCTCCAAGCAGCTCTTATCAATCTCTTCCTGCAGTAGGCATCCATGATATAATCAACTTGTGGGGCATGGTGTTGCTGACATTGAAGCCATGTACACTAACAGGCCTACTAATGAAAGACAAAACACTAATGTGACTCTCCAGTTTTATTTCAGTTTAATTTAGCCTACCGCCTTGTTGCTATGCAATATAGGCAAATAGAACCCACAATATTCTATAGTGAAGCTTGTATTTGTGACATAAACAAACCTGGGTGCGCAAGCAAATATATAATGTGAACAGAGACCAGCTGTGGCAGGGGACAGCAGGAGTAATCGCACTAGAGTCCGGTCCAGGTACACAAACCCAGTGTGAAAGCAAGCTAAGTGTGTTGCAGCAGCAGCTGAGGAAACGAAAGCATTTAAGAATTAAATAGAGTGATATTGTGTTCCTAGAAAAGTAGCCATGGCAGAAAGAGGGAGTGCAATGAACAATGAATTTTTCTTCTTTTGCTATTTTGGTCCAGTAAAACCACAATGACTTAAGGATACACTAAGGAAAATGACAATTACAAACAGAACCATCTGATGAGTCCTTTAAGGTTAATTGTAACTCCCCTTGAGATCATTAATACGGTGCAGACCCTGTTTGTTCTTCATTGTCTTGTGCACAGTGATGATATATGGAAAAGCAGATGGAAGCTCAACTTTTCGACTCAGTTTTTGGTGTCCCCAGTGAAGGCAGCGCAGATGCTCAGCAAGGTCGCGCCGGCCAGCCCGCTCTAGTCCATCTTGGAGTAACTTTGTCTTATTGCTCTTGTCCCAGGATCTCTCATACCTCCGTATTACATGTAAACAGAGGAAGATGAAGACAGGTTATACATACATCACTTGCACATGGATAGATATAAATGAACCATTAATGTTGCTATAGTTAGTGTAATGTTTTCACTCACTAAATTGAATTGTAATGTGCCTATACAAAAAGCTGGTAACTGGAAACACAGCTACAGTTGTAGCGTAGGCCCTTCCCATCTGCACCTATTTGCTGTCTTTATGCCCCGTTCATTGCATTTATAACTTTAATGACTTGGAGAAAACACTTTGTTGTTGCACTTTATTTTACTGTCCCTGTTACATCAGTTAGGTACAGTATAACAAGTCTGTGTGTAACAAAATGTAACATTATGTACTTACACCTTAGGATTAGTGTTAGGTATGTACAGTGTAAGTATAATACATGTTACATATAGTTACACTAAAAAGGAACTGTAAAATTAAGTGTTACCCACTTTATTTTACAGTCCTTGTTACAGTGTATCTACATCACGAAGTACAGTGCGACAAGGTTTGTAACAATAATATGTAACATTATGTACTTACACTCTTATAAATGTTAAGGTAAGGATTAGGGTTAGTGTTAGGTATGTACAGTGTAAGTACATGATATTACATGTTGTAACATGTACATTATATTACATTACATGTAACATTATGTAAAGGGAACCGTGAAATAAAGTGCTCCCAAAAATCTTTTCTAGCAAGGAAAACAGTCAGGGTACAATACCAACCATGGTAACAGGTCAAGCAAACCAGCATAGGCATGGTTGATATATTGTACTAGGCTCAAATAGGATCTCTGCCATTAGTGACATCTGCACTGTTGATACTGAAAGTGTTTAACTGGAAATTCCATTTCCTAGGTTTTATACTCTGTTTCATGATTATTCAAAAAATTTCCATTACCAGTTGCTACCTGCATGTACACAGTATTGCACAGCACGTTATATTTAATGCATTCAGATTTGCTTAAACAAAAGAGCTTTATACCCTGGTTCTCTGAAGGACACAAGCATTAAGCAATGGGAATCCAATTCATTCCCTGATCATCACCACTGAAGATCTTTTAATCAGATCCTCACAAGGCTTTTGGGTGCCCATCATGGCTACTGTATATAGCAACTTACCATGAATCATTCTTAGTTGCAAAATCCACATTGTGGTGAAACGCTGGTAGGACTTTCTTGAGGTTTACATGATTAAAGTCAACGGCAACAATAAGTAATGCATCTGGGTGTGCAGTTTTGAGCTGTAGGTGAAACAATATACTCAGATTTTGTGAATAAATGTCCAATTTCACCTAAAAAGGTAACTTGTAATAGTGTTTTGTGTCTCCTGTTAACGTTTTGTTTCTGAATGAGATTATGTAGCTTTAGGACATGACAGTCTGTCTCATTCAGTGCCCATTGAATGTGCCACAGAAATAGACAAATGCATTTATTTTGGTGCTGGTCTGGTGTTCATTTGGCGATTGTGTACAGTTTAAGATTAAAATCTAATTTTTATCACATCACAGTGTCACTAGTGTAAAACTGAACAATACTGTCTTGGTGAAGGAGTACTCATACCAACACTCCAGCATGGTTTTAGCATAGTCTCCTTTCTGCCGCCCCTTGCCATCAAACTCCCTTATCTCTTCTCGTGTGAAGCCCAGCTCATAGGCAACAGCAGTCCATTCAAAGCCCAGTTGCTTGGAGATTTCCTGTACTGTCTTCATATTAATAACAGCATCCTAGAAGGATAATTTATAAAGTTAATATTATGTGAGGTGGGTAACACTGGCCTCAATACAGTAAAAATTCTGCCATTCAGTTTTGGTTCTGTCTGTTCACATTAAGGAAGGGAAGGACGCACACTCACAAGGTGTAGGATAGGACAGGTTGATGTTAATTTCTTTATTGCCAACGTTTGGACCCCATGGCCTTTGTCAAGGTTAACTCAAGCAATACACATAAGTTTTTTTTTTTTTTTTTTTAAATGAAATCTATCTGTGCACATAACACAGTTGATTAATTGATCTGCCTTCCGAAAGAGTTGTGTTCTTTAAGTATGTGTTATGGCCTTTTACTTTAAAGTCAGATTGCCCACCTATGTATATAATATCCTAAAACATCAAGGGAATAAAAAAGGAACATCTGAATATTATAGTTAATTACACTGTCACTTTTTAATTATTCTGTGTCTTACCTCTTGTGCTTTTTGTGGCATTTTGCTTAATTAGGAGTTGAAAATAGCTGTGGAGAATTAAACCAATATGCATGTTAAATTACCTATTTGTCCTATAACAAATACTGCCCATAACAAATATCAAACATTAATCAAGTCTCTATATTTTCCTCTCATGAATAAAAGCAAATGTCAAACGTTTTTGACCTTAATTTTTAGAATGTTTTAATCAGTGATGTTGCTATAACTATCATTTTTATATACTAAAAAATACAAAGATAATCACTCACCTTTTTCAGATACTTAATCGGCTTCCACATAGAGTTGAATGTTACCATAGAGAGGTCTCTAACAAAACAGTCTTGTTAAATATTAAGCATTTGTGTATGTGGACTGCTGTTGGGGAGTGGTTAAAAACTAATCCCTTAGAAAAGTACACTGTGATAATGTGTTTTTTTTTTTTTTTGCAAAATACTACATATATATATACTGTATTTCACAGACATACTGCATACTATACTGTAGTATTTTGCAGAAAATAACAGTATGATAGTATCACAGTACGCTGTTGTAAGAAACCCCAGAAGTGCATTTTTGTTCAACATCTTTGTCCATTTTCCAGGCCTCTTCTACAATTTTCACCCTCCCAATAACGGGTGGGGATTGTGTCGTGAGTAGTGAGTCCACACACACACACACACACACACACACACACACACACACACACACACACACACACACACACACACACTGTCAAAAGTGACAATGAGGTGAAGTGTCTATGTAGAAAGTACTATCACTGGTCCTGTGCACTTTCAGTGCAGTTCTGACTGCCCATGCAAAGAAGCTGTTCTTTAGACTGTTAGTTTTGCACTTGATGGACCTAAACCTTCTTCCAGAGAGTAGTATGTTGAACCAGTGGTGGCTGGGATGAAGGTGGTATTTTATGACCTCCCTGGCTGTGGTGAGACATGGAGTCCAGGAAGGAGAGTGGGCAACCAATCACCTTCCCTGCCCGTTCTGATCACCCTCTATAGACTTCCTATCTACCATTGTACAGCCAGTGTACCACACAGACTCTACCAGGCAAGATTACTTGTGGTAAAAGGATTGCATGCAAGTTGTAAAAGTCTTTTTCAACAAGTTAGTATAGGTATATTGGCTATAAAAACATGCTCGTGTTCTTTGCACAAAATTAATGTCACGTGAAGGAGATCTGACCAGTTCTATTCTGGCCACTTTTGTATCTTTCATCATGAGTCGTTTGGGTCTGCTGGTGTTAGGTTTTTAGCTTAGATCACGCATGTCAGCACACTCTGCTATGTCGCACACCACTGTAGACTTGATTTTTGCATATTATGGCCCCTTTAAAGGTGGACTTGCATTGTGTTTTCATTCATTTTGTGGTGGTCTTTAGCATTAATGAATGCCATGTGAGCCGGTTTTGGTGAAAAAAATGCTTTAGTGCTTCTGTTTCAGGCTGTTCTAGCTTGGTGAAGGAGATGGAGTGCACACTTAAAATGCACACTTTCAACAATGCAGGTTGTTACAATATGAATGCATGATTTTCTCTTGCATTTACAGAAACGTACTTGAACACCTTGAATGATGGGTTTTCCCACAGTGGCAACTCATGACACTAGGGCAAATTCTCTGAACAAAATACACTACCAACTGCAATCAGGACATTTCATTGTTAGAAATGCTGCGGCCTCTTGCTGGTCAGGCCCTTAGTTGGAGCCAGTCATTCTGACCCGACAACCTCTGCACAAGATTCAAATGTGTGACCTGTTGCCCTATTGTCCTGCCCGATTAGCAAAGCAGTACACAGAAGAGAAATCTTTTCCAGGCTCAGGCATCAACCGCGGATCCACTTCTGTTTTCTTCATGGACCATAATTGTCTGCACTGTACAATGTCTCAATGACCATTACCGTGGGCCAAAAACCGCAATGTAAACCGAACCGTGGCTTACCGTTTACCGTTGCATCCGTACTGTAAACTCTGACGGAATAACACTGAACTGGTGCAACCAACTACAAAGCTTCAAAATGGAATCACCACATGGAATAACCAAATGGAATGCCTACAAGGGGATTTGCATACACAAAGGTTGTATTTTTAGGACCCATTTGGCCCCTGAACAAAGAATGTGACCCACTTAACTGGTTCTAAGTGGAATGTGTCTGTAGTGAACTCACACTAAGGCGAGAAAAATGTTTCATCAGAGAAAAGAAGACAAAAAAAGAGCACTACTTGCCAGTTCACAATGGTATTAGCCTACTGTTACAAAGACAGGTAGAGTAATGAAGTGAATGGCACACAGGTAAATCAAAGTATAATGTATACCTGTGGACAGGTGTAAGCATAGGGCATCTGTAAGCAGATCAGATAAAGTGTGAAAAGTGCATCTAACTAAAATATGCTTGTGACTGTTCATTTGTGTGATTCTATTTTGAATGCCAGTATTTACCCCTGTTTTAAACCTATTAAAAATAGGCAACTTTGGTTCATCACAGTATTTGATACAGAGAAGAAGAATTAAAACAGATTTGAAAAGAGCTTAAAATAGGGTTTCAGGTGGTATCACAATCTCAAAAAGGTGACATTTCACCATGTGTAGGATTTTCCTAGATTTCATCACATATAATAGACATGCCCATTGCGTGTAAGAATTAGCCTGCATGATACATTTTATAGTTTTAATATTATGCTGCACTTTTATTAGGTTATGAATTGCGTAAATGAATTTGCTGCCCGTAAGGAGATTAAATCGCGGTCATTTAGTGTGCTTGCTTACAGTATGTCACAAAAGTGAGTACACCCTTCACATTTTAGCAAAAAAATGCTATATCTTTTCGAGGGACAATACTACACAAGTGAAACTTTGATATGTTTTTGAGTTGTCAATGTACAGCTTGTGTACCAGTATTAATTTGCCGTCCTTTGAAAACAACTTTACACACAGTCATTTTTGTATAAATAGCAGGCCACAAAAGTGAGTACACCCTGAAATTCAACTATAAAAATCCACTTGTTCAAATCATCATTTTTGTGTTTTGGTCTGCTCAACTGGACCCTACAAATTCATATGTCATGTATTAGAGCTATTCATTTTATTGTTTTGCTATAATTCTCTCATACTATCCAGTGGATGATGACCAACATGGCTCCTCATGGCAAAAAAAAAAAACTCGGGATTTGAGAAATGGAATTGTTGCTGTGCAAAATGATGGCCTATGCTATAAAAGATCAGCAACACCATGAACTGAGCTACACCATCATGGCGTGAGTCATTGGGTGGTTTTCTAAAACGGGTGCATTGTCAGAACAGGCATTGACAGGATCAGTCAAAAAAGTTGGGTCCACACACTAAGTGTCAGATGCAAAAGTTGCCTTCAAAAAATAAATGCATGAGTGCAGACAGCATTGCTGCAGAGGTTACAGAGATGGTAGGTCAGACTGACAGAGCTAAAATAATATGTCACACAGTGCAACAACTCGGTCTTCATGGTCATCCTTCCAAATGAAAGCCTCTTTTAAAACTTGATCACAAAAAAAGCCTGAAAACTGCTTGCTGAAGACATGCAGTGCAAAAGCATGAATTCCTAAAACCATATCCTGTGGTCTGATGAGATTTAGATAAACTTTTTTTGGCTTAAATGATGTCAGGCATGTGTGGCAGTGGCCTGTTGAACAGTACGGTTATAATTGTGCCTTGCCTACAATCAAGCCCAGTGGTGGTAGCATCATGGTTTGAGGCTGCTTCAATGCTGCCAGCACTGGGCAACTGCAGTTCATTGAAGGAATCATGGATTGCAACATGTACTGTGGCATTCTGAAGCAGAACATGATGCTCCCCCTCAGAAACTGGGACACATAACAGTTTTTTCATCATGATAACAACCCCTAACACACTTCCAAGATGACCACTGCCTTCCTGAAGAAGTTGAAAGTGAAGGTAATGGAGTGGCCAAGTATGTCTCCACACCTGAACCCTATTGAGTAGCCGTGGGACATCCTTAAACAGGAGATGAAGGAGCACCAGTGTCTAACATCTCCCAGGTCCATAATGCCATAATGGAGGAATAGAAAAGGATCACAAAAAAAACTGTGCAGCTCTAGTGAATGTCATATTAAGGTAGTGGTAGATAACAATGGTGCTCATTTAAAAAAAAAAAAAAAAAAAACGATTTTGACACAATTTGGACATGTTCACTGTGGGGTGTACTCACTTTTGTGCCTGTGTAAAGTTGTTTTCAGAGAACAGTAAATTAATACTGCTACACAAACTGCACACTGACTACTGAAAAACATATTGAAGTTTCATTTGTGTACTATTGTCCCTTGATGATATGGCCTATTTTATGCTGAAAAGGGTATACTCACTATTGTGACATAGCCTACTGTATTTATTTGTACGCTGTTGTCAAGTTAGCTTGGCATTCGTTCTGACAGCAAGAAGCCACATGATGTTTCTCATCATCACGACGCAAATCCAGTTCATAGAAACTGATCAAACGTAACTTCATGCTTGCTAACTTCATGTCCTTCACTTACTGGTACCTCTTTCTCCGCCTAAATCCCCCTTGCTGTCTGTCCCTCGTCATGACTACCAGCATGCTGCTTATCAGGTTCACCTGGTTCTCAGTCTCGCTAGGTTATTCACTAACACATTAGCATACTGTTGCTGCTGGCAGTTTCACTGCAGCCAAAAAAAACATTTTAATGCATCATTTTCAACTTGGCTTGGCTTTCTTTTCTTTTAACTTTTCCAATCCACCTTTCTCCTTACGTTTTCTGCTTGTCATATTTCTGTTGAAACTAACGACTTACTCTCTCTTCTTTATTGGCCTATTAGTCCAGTCATTCTACTGATTGACCCACCACAAATTGCAATAGAAATAGTTCTGGTCCCAAAGTAATTGTCATGATCCAGAGACTCTTCCATCAAGTTTCTCCTAAATTCCTCACATTGGAACATGGTCTAATTTGCATAAATCCAAGATGGCAGACCAGAATCACTTTTTCTTAAATAACTTAAAAACTATTAATGTTAGAGTACATAAATGTATTGACGTTGAATATAAACTTGCTTGTTGTGAACATTTTGGTACCAAATTTATCTATCTGCAGTACTTTCTGAGATGTCACATACCTTGAACAATGCGTCCACAGCCCAAACGTCATGCTAGCCAGCAGCAATATTGAAAATCCCAAAATTCTATTAAAATTGTTAACTGTCCTGCTTAACTGTTAAAAAGGTTGCAAATTAACTATACATGTAAGGGACCAGTTTGCATAATCAAACTATCACCCTAACCCTAGGCTACTTCCATTTACAGCCTGAGCTAGCTCGTAAGGCGGCTGCGGAAAGTTTACCTCTGCTAGCTGCCTTACACATTACACGTAAAAAGTAAAGTTGTAACATTTACATCCACATGGAAATGGTGACACAAAGGTAAAAACAAACAATAATGATCATTTTTTTTTACTGGTGAAATTTATACTGGGGCACTACAGACCAATACGTGTCACAGTGAAATCTGTCTGGCGACGCCTTTGGTACTGTATTCGATGCCCACATTTCAAATGTAGTGGAGTAAAAAGTACAATATTTGTACTGCTGTGATAAAAGAAATCGATACCGAGATATATATATATCGATATTTGTAAAAACTATATACTGTAATATCGATATTCTGGCTATTAATATCAATTCACTCCCCAGTAGCTACTGCACAGAAGAATGCACTAGTGATTCTAAACAAAAATGTAGTAAATGTACTTTGTTGAGTACAAATGTACATTAGCCATATTGTATTCTTTTGCACAAATGGTTTTATAAGTTGACTGCAGGTACCTAGTGAGACTGGGCACCTTTTCTGTGACATATTCAGTAAAAAGCATTGACTTTCCTGTTCAATAAATTGAACATAACAATATTTGTCTGGTTTTATTGGGTGAATTACATTGAGTAATAATTATAAAGTAATATGTATCGGTATTGGAATCAAATCGAATTAAATTGCACTGTATCGAAAATTGTATCGTATAATGAGCCCTGTATCGAAAATCGTATCGAATCGCCATGTCCTAAATTGATACCCAGCCCTAAATATTTGTCTTGGAAATGTAGTGAAGTGAAAGTCACAAGTTGCCAAAATGTTTAATACTCAATTAAAGTTCAGATGCTCAAAAATTGTACTTTAGTACAGTACTTGAGTAGATTTACTAAGTTACTGTCAACCTCTGGTACGTTTTAAGAAACCCTTATGTCCTTAAGCCTGAAAGACTGAAAGAATCTGAATAATGGATGAAATGTGTGTTCTGTGTAGAGAACCAATACTTTACAACCAATTATGTTCTAAACTGACCCAGATGTGATGCCATAACAAAAGCTAATGCAGAAAGAGGTGGTGAGTGTTCTGTGAAACCTGGAGAACATGTTCATAATTCCTGCAGAAGTAAATTCTGTAACCCACGCGAAATTGAGGCATTCAAGAGAAAAGCAGCTGGTTCTGATTCTTTTAATTTCTTGGGCCTTGTTCATACTCTGCGTTCATTAGAGGAGCCATTTATCTTCAGCAAACACTGTTTGTTCTGTGGAAAGGACCCCTGATCCCTATGCTGGAAAAGTCAAAGACACACTACTTATCCAAGTCAGGACGTATGACTTTCAGAAGAAAATAATATTGTATACATGACATTTGTATACAGAGAAATGATGAGTGGGCAACAAAAGTCAGAGCCAGAATTGACTGTGTGAACGACCTCCATGCTGCAGATTCAGTGTACCACAATGTTTGTTCAGTAAACTTTCGGACTGGAAGGCAGCTTCCTGGGAGGTTCCAATCAGCAACGAGTGGCAACATTTCTAAGCGAGTCAATGGGTTCGAAAGACTATAGATTACTGACTACATTATTAGAACGGTTTGTATTTTTCTGAACTTTGGGAAGAGTTAAATTAAGCTGAATGTAAAATAGCACAACAAGACAACCAAAAATTTGAAGCAATCTTGGAAACAATGTAATCTTTTTCGTATTTTACTCAACATTGAATCTAGACTCATTATTTCAACCCTGTCATATCTCACAAAGTACTGCTGATAGAAAAATACAATTAGTACCAAAATGTCCACAATGCACAAGTTTATATTCAACTTCAATACAACTATGTAATCCAAAGTTAATAGTTTTTGAGTTATTTCAGTAAAAGTGATATTTATGGTCCGCCATCTTGGATTATGCAAATTAGGAGATGTTCCAATGCTTAAAATTTAGGAGAAACTTCATGGTAGATTCTCTGGTGTATAAGGATTAATTTGGCAGTACAATCATTACTATTGCAATTTGTGGTAGGTTGACCCCCTTATTCCTGTAGAATGACTGGACTATATAGAGTTTATGCTTGCCTAATGGACAAAGTATCGTATTATCACCCCCTGCTGTTAGTTGTTAGACTCTAAATTTGGTTATTGAACGGGGCCGACCGACGGCCGTAGATCGGACCATTCTGGACTTTTCCAGAACGCACAGATTGCCAGTCCGCCCCTGCACGAGAGAGTGAGTTTTGCTGTTATCATGTAGTTACGTGTATACTCGTTGTTATTGTAGCTTCATAGCGTGAGAGTTTGTCTCATAGAGGTGAATAGAATACTAGAGTGGACACGGCATTGGCTGACCACACGGGAAAACATCCGACGCGGCCGCCATCTTGCGTGTGCTAGGCACTCAATGTAAATAAGCGTAGAATGGACCCACCTCTGTCAAAAACGGCTTTGTTCTGTGAAAATATCCACTGACACACTATACAATGATGATATTTGAAATGCCTGACTCTATATGTACGTAAATCGTATCAAAGAAAATGATAATTAAAACGTTAATGACTAATAAAGTGGATTTTAACGTACTTCGCTGAGCACTACAGTTTGCGTTCGACCCTGTATAACCATTGCAGTCTTTGGTATCAGTGGACATTTTATTTTTGAAAAAGCTATTGCAGACTTTTTTTTTTTTTTTAATATAGCAACACTTCATTAATTAAATTGGTGATTTGTTATTTATATTAGCTGCGCGTATATGTAAATGTAATGTAAATGTAATATTTTCATCAGTAATTCCTCATGTTCTTAGTATAGAAAAGATTAAGTCGTGTATTCAGATTTGAAGAGATTCAAAGACTGAAAACATGTTTATTGATTTTAAAAATGACATGAATAAATACATTACTAAGTACACAGATTTCAGCAGGTAAGTGTATTCCATATTCCATACTCCGTGATGCACTTAACGGAATTTCCGATGGTGACTGCCGCCGCGTGTCATTACCCGCCAACTTTGAACGGAGAACGAGACATATTTAAGTCATTGCAAAATGAATACACTACTGCAAGCTTCCTGGAAAATGCGCCAATGTCGTCAGCAACGTAATCTCCTTGTTTCTTCTTCAGTTTGGTCTGTTTGGATTTGTCACTTCCGCAGCTATGTAGGTAAGATGGCGGCCGTTCAGTGCGGACAGTGTACATTGTTCCACACTCACCGTTTTGACCGTTATGAGGGCAGCATCCGGGTCCTTTCAGTACACTTATTTTCGCCACAATCGTAATCGGAACGTTCTACGTACCCAAACTATGTACAGTAAGTGCAGGAAGTATGGACATCGGAACACACGGCGGAAGTATTTTTACTCTCACTACAAAAACAATATGGCGGCGTGAGATAGGCCTAAGTTTCATCCAAGGGGGTAGGAATATATCCGGAAGTTGAAGCACCCATGGGGAAATCTCAACCCGGAAAATGACCAATAGCATGTAGCATTCCGTTGACTTCCATTCATTTTAGCGTCACTTTGAAATCAAACAACTTTACATGAGAAGCCATCTGTACGTTGATATTGGCATTGTTGTAAACCGGAGAGGGCACAGCAAAACATATTTGCTTCGATCAGAAATCTGTCATGTTATTGCCTTGTAAGAAACGTTTATCTGAAATTATGCTAAAAATGACGCCATAAATCATGCGACGGCTAGTGAGTTTCTGTCGCACAGGAGAAAATTTACCGTACTGGTTGGATAACAAGCTGTAGCCACAGTCATGCTCGTTTACTTTTCTATTCATGTTGGGGAAACATTTACATCACTATTTCCCGAAAAATAAGCGTAGAACATGGTATTTGTTTGTAAGCAGAATCGCTATCTTTATGGATTTTACTATTCGATGCAAGTGAATTGAGAAAGACTGCTAAGCTAAGCTACACGCTATAACTTGTAGTTTACATGCTAACTAGCTAGCTCCCTTGACATGCTGGCTTGCAAGACTGCCTGGAACCAAAGTTAGTTGACGAAGAATCAAGTCCCCACATACAATATTAGCCCCCCATTCCACTAAGTGATTGCAGCTATAACGGTAGAAGAATACTTATTAAGAAAATTATCGTACGCTGTATGATTTGTGATTGAGCATCTACCACTCAATTTATAGTATTTGGGTTCGCTGGCCGACGTGACCGTACGTCACCCCGCGCTTGCGCAGTTGCCTTGTGAATTAAAAATCTCAAAATCGTGCTTCAACGGCTCCCATTGAAAACGACGCCATCCCTCAGTCCATTCTCTTCTACTGTCTATAGTTTCATCCAATGTGTTAGATGTTTGTACCGTTCATATTTGTATAGCATTGGCAATTGCTTTTTCTCCATGTAGCCTACTGTTTTATTTGGGGAGCACATTGTTTCTAGTAATTTTCTGCTTAGGTGGTGTAACAGTTAGCCTACGTATCATTACAATGTACAGTTCAAGATCTCGCGCCATAGTCAGTCAGGTGTACCCAGACGCAGAGTGGACTTTTAGTTATTGAAATACGTTCTGAGGGCAGCATTGCATGCCATTGGTTCTCTCGCTCGCCCAATCAGAGCCAGAGCCAGACGGGGCATGGAGTAATTTGGATTTTAGGAGGCGGAGCTTGGATTATTCCGATTTCTACTCAGGACAGCGTAACACTTCTCAGGAGATAGTTGCAGTCAAGGTAATTACATGTTTTATGTTGAACTATGTTGTAAAATATCAAGATATTAAAGTGTTTGTATTAAAGTGTATTAAAGAAAGGTTTGTTATTTAACTAGCTATCTAGGCCCTGGCTGTAAGTAACTTCACATTGGCCTTCAGCCGTTTCGGCACTGTGTTGAGGAAAATAAAAGATATTAAAAGATATTAAAATACATACAGTATATGCAGAAAAGTTGCCCTAAGAGCAGCCAATGAAGGTCTGAAAGAATACCTTAAGGTGCTCTAAGAGCAGCATCAGAATATATGCAGAAAAGTTGCCCTGAGAGCAGCCAATGAATTGGATGTTGAATGGAAATGCTGTAAGGTGCCCTCAGAGCAGCATTAAAATGTAGAAAAGTTACCCTAAGGGCTCATTCACACCAAACTCTCTGCGTATTCAGCGGGTTGCCGTATTCTGAGCGTATTCTGTCCGTATTTATTTAGAATGCACATTGGCAGATGAGACCATTCCCACCGCAACCGTGTTCTGAGCGTATTCTGAGCGTATTCTATCACCATAGAAACATATTGTACGGACAGAATACGGACACGCGCTGAATACGGAGAGTGTTTGGTGTGAATGAGCCCTAAGGGCTCATTTCCACCTCCTTGTTCAGCGCGTAGCCGTGTTTAGCGCGTGGGCGTATACAATAGGTTTGTATAGGGACAGAATACGCTCAGAACACGCTTGCGGTGGAAATAGTCTAATCTGTTAGGGCTCATTCACACCAAACACTCTCCGTATTCAGCGCGTGGCCGTATTCTGTCCGTACAATATGTTTCTATGGTGATAGAATACGCTCAGAATACGCTCAGAACACGGTGGCGGTGGGAATGGTCTCATCTGCCAAAGTGCATTCTAAATGAATACGGACAGAATACGCTCAGAATACGGCCACGCGCTGAATACGCAGAGAGTTTGGTGTGAATGAGCCCTTAGGGCCCATTTCCACCGCACTCTCTGCGCATTCAGCGCGTGGCCGTATTCTGTCCGTATTTGTTTAGAATGCACGTTAACAGATTAGACCATTTCCACCGCAAGCGTGTTCTGAGCGTATTCTGTCCCTATAGAAACCTATTGTATACGCCCACGCGCTGAACACGGCTACGCGCTGAACAAGGCGGTGGAAATGAGCCCTTAGGGCTCATTCACACCAAACACTCTGCGTGTTCAGCACGTGGCCGTATTCTGTCCGTATTCTGAGCGTATTCATTTAGAATGCACGTTAGCAGATGAGACCATTCCCACCGCAACCGTGTTCTGAGCGTATTCTGAGCGTGGACTACGCTCAGAATACGGACTGCAGCTAGAAAATAGAAACCAAGTCTATTTTTCGGCACGTGTTCTGCGCGTATTCAGCCAAAATCCCATTGAAAGCTATAGGCACAGCTATACAATTCATGTCAACTGTGCAAACGCTGGAAAGCTATCAATATTGGGGTTATCATATCAGATCTGCACTACAAGGGCATTGACTATCCTACATAAACACACAAACTGAAATACCTTTGAAGTTGTCACGCTGTCCAGTCAAAAATGTTGTAGGTAATAGTGGTGGAGCTTTTATGTTCTTAATAGGAAGAAGCAAGATATATCGCTTTAGATTTCTTCGTCGGAGTATTCTTAATGCAAGAAGAGCCTCAATCGGTCTTCTGTCAACCACTCGAGCTATAAAAAAAAATAGTAACCTCGTTCTTGTCATTCAGTGTTTCCTACTTGGTTTGATAAATCTAGTCAACAAGCCACCAGGCAAAACTGAGGTCCAAGTCACTACATTTAGCCTAATATACCCGATGTAGGCAAAGTGACTGTTGGCAAAGAGGTAGAGTTTATCATAACTTTATGGAAGGGGTTAAAACACGTTCGCTTTTCTTGTACCGGGAGTGAATAAAGGCTTTGACAATGATCAGCCTACATGATTTAAAACGATGTCAAATATTCCACTGGCCTTATCAAAGTGTCAAGTTGCACTATAGGTGCAGTGCTGCTTTCTAAACAACGTTTAAAGTAAGGAAATAAAACCAGAGAAACACATATTGTGTTTACTAAAGTGAGAGATAGGGAAACATGGCTATGTGCACCTAAAGACATTGGCCAAGTGCATTTAAAGACGGGGCTTCCCGCTCCCGCGCTGAATACGCAGAGATGTCCGGTGTGAATGGTCATACGCTCAGAATACGCCCACGCGCTGAATACGCTCAAGGCGGTGTGAATGAGCCCTAAACGTGCATTCTAAATGAATACGGACAGAATACGGCCACGCGCTGAACACGAAGAGAGTGCTGTGGAAATGGGCCCTAAGAGAAGCCAATGACTGGTTGGAAGTACTGTAAGGGCTCATTCACACCGCCTTGAGCGTATTCACCGCGTGGGCGTATTCAGCGCGTGGGCGTATTCTGAGCGTATGACCATTCACACCGGACAAGTCAGCGTATTCAGCGCGGGAGCGGGAAGCCCCGTCTTTAAATGCACTTGGCCAATGTCTTTAGGTGCACATAGCCATGTTTCCCTATCTCTCACTTAAGTAAACACAATATGTGTTTCTCTGGTTTTATTTCCTTACTTTAAACGTTGTTTAGAAAGCAGCACTGCACCTATAGTGCAACTTGACACTTTGATAAGGCCAGTGGAATATTTGACATCGTTCTAAATCATGTAGGCTGATCATTGTCAAAGCCTTTATTCACTCCCGGTACAAGAAAAGCGAACGTGTTTTAACCCCTTCCATCTTTGCCAACAGTCACTTTGCCTACATCGGGTAAATAAATTATTAAATAAATCAGCGCCCACGCGCTGAATACGCTCAAGGCGGTGTGAATGAGCCCTAAGGGCTCATTTCCACCGCCTTGTTCAGCGCGTAGCCGTGTTCAGCGCGTGGGCGTATACAATAGGTTTGTATGGGGACAGAATACGCTCAGAACACGCTTGCGGTGGGATGGTCTCATCTGTTAACGTGCATTCTAAACGAATACGGACAGAATACGGCCACGCGCTGAACACGCAGAGAGTGCGGTGGAAATGGGCCCTCAGGGCTCATTTCCACCGCCTCGTTCAGCGCGTAGCCGTGTTCAGCGCGTGGGCATATACAATAGGTTTGTATGGGGACAGAATACGCTCAGAACACGCTTGCGGTGGGAATGGTCTCATCTGCTAACGTGCATTCTAAATGAATACGGACAGAATACGGCCACGCGCTGAACACGCAGAGAGTGCGGTGGAAATGGGCCCTCAGGGCTCATTCACACCAAACTCTCTGCGTGTTCAGCGCGTGGCCGTATTCTGTCCGTATTCTGAGCGTATTCATTTAGAATGCACGTTAGCAGATGAGACCATTCCCACCGCCACCGTGTTCTGAGCGTATTCTGAGCGTAGAATACGCTCAGAATACGGACTGCAGCTAGAAAATAGAAACCAAGTCTATTTTTCTGCGCGTATTCTGAGCGTATTCAGCCAAAATCCCATTGAAAGCTATAGGCACAGCTATACAATTCATGTAAACTGTGCTATCAATGCCTGTATTGACACAGGGAATACCTCAAAAACCTAGTGACTGTCTGCAAAATATTACCACTCGCTTACAACTGCATGAAACAAACACTGGAAAGCTATCAATATTGGGGTTATCAGATCTGCACTACAAGGGCATTGACTAGCCTACATAAACACAGAAACTGAAATACCTGAAGTTGTCACGATGTCCAGTCAAACATGTTGGTGGAGCTTTTACGTTCTTAATAGGAAGAAGCAAGATATCGCTTTAGATTTCTTCGTCGGAGTATTCTTGATGCAAGAAGAGCCTTAATCGGTCTTCTGTCGACCACTCGAGCTATAAAAAAATAGTAACCTCGTTCTTGTCATTCAGTGTTTCCTACTTGGTTTGATAAATCTAGTCAACAAGCCACTAGGCAAAACTGAGGTCCATAATTTATTTACCCGATGTAGGCAAAGTGACTGAATACGCTCAAGGCGGTGTGAATGAGCCCTAAACGTGCATTCTAAATGAATACGGACAGAATACGGCCACGCGCTGAACACGAAGAGAGTGCTGTGGAAATGGGCCCTAAGAGAAGCCAATGACTGGTTGGAAGTACTGTAAGGGCTCATTCACACCGCCTTGAGCGTATTCACCGCGTGGGCGTATTCAGCGCGTGGGCGTATTCTGAGCGTATGACCATTCACACCGGACAAGTCAGCGTATTCAGCGCGGGAGCGGGAAGCCCCGTCTTTAAATGCACTTGGCCAATGTCTTTAGGTGCACATAGCCATGTTTCCCTATCTCTCACTTAAGTAAACACAATATGTGTTTCTCTGGTTTTATTTCCTTACTTTAAACGTTGTTTAGAAAGCAGCACTGCACCTATAGTGCAACTTGACACTTTGATAAGGCCAGTGGAATATTTGACATCGTTCTAAATCATGTAGGCTGATCATTGTCAAAGCCTTTATTCACTCCCGGTACAAGAAAAGCGAACGTGTTTTAACCCCTTCCATCTTTGCCAACAGTCACTTTGCCTACATCGGGTAAATAAATTATTAAATAAATCAGCGCCCACGCGCTGAATACGCTCAAGGCGGTGTGAATGAGCCCTAAGGGCTCATTTCCACCGCCTTGTTCAGCGCGTAGCCGTGTTCAGCGCGTGGGCGTATACAATAGGTTTGTATGGGGACAGAATACGCTCAGAACACGCTTGCGGTGGGATGGTCTCATCTGTTAACGTGCATTCTAAACGAATACGGACAGAATACGGCCACGCGCTGAACACGCAGAGAGTGCGGTGGAAATGGGCCCTCAGGGCTCATTTCCACCGCCTCGTTCAGCGCGTAGCCGTGTTCAGCGCGTGGGCATATACAATAGGTTTGTATGGGGACAGAATACGCTCAGAACACGCTTGCGGTGGGAATGGTCTCATCTGCTAACGTGCATTCTAAATGAATACGGACAGAATACGGCCACGCGCTGAACACGCAGAGAGTGCGGTGGAAATGGGCCCTCAGGGCTCATTCACACCAAACTCTCTGCGTGTTCAGCGCGTGGCCGTATTCTGTCCGTATTCTGAGCGTATTCATTTAGAATGCACGTTAGCAGATGAGACCATTCCCACCGCCACCGTGTTCTGAGCGTATTCTGAGCGTAGAATACGCTCAGAATACGGACTGCAGCTAGAAAATAGAAACCAAGTCTATTTTTCTGCGCGTATTCTGAGCGTATTCAGCCAAAATCCCATTGAAAGCTATAGGCACAGCTATACAATTCATGTAAACTGTGCTATCAATGCCTATTCTGTCCTAGCGTGCGTATCTGTGCACGGGTTGACAGATAGCTAAACAGTCAATAAAGGTGGAATGATGAGCCAGACGTGTGACATAAAGTTGACTTCTTTACTCTTTCTCTCTTCATCGAATCCATACAAATTATTGAGTCTGTGAAACTAATCACAAATAATTGCGTTTTAGACTAATTTCATTAATACAAACCATGTAAATAAACTCATAACACATCGAGCGAACTTTGACATAGCTAGGCTACATATAACGGTAGCATTAACACAGTACACAGGTGAGCTGCTTATGTTACACAGCGTCACATATTATGCAAAGTGCACGAACTTACTTAATTCACAGATATTCAGAATCATTACTCTTAACTTAATAACATACTTACAAGCAATGCTTCTGAAAGGCTTAAAACAAAAGGATTGAAAAGGATGTTTTAACAGAGACATGTAAACGTGACTATTCGGTTGAACTTCGAGGTAACAATGCCGAAGTCGCGTCAACTCAGACCACCTGACCTCTCCCAACCAATAAAACAGTTGGTCTATTACCAATAAAACAGATCATTGCAATGCCAAAAAATGGCCAGAAGATGTCGCCATAAACACAAAGGGCACATATAAACATAACATGACACTCCCCGTCTGATATTGAACACAATATCACTAACAATATCACCTTTTTTTTTTCTTTTAATCAAGGAGAACAGTGACAAGTACAGCATACCTCTTAATCTAAACAGACATAAGTGGTATGATCTCCACAATAGGTCTAAGGAATGTTTTCACACCACCACCCTTAGTTACCTTCAGTTCTACTTTTCTGACTTTACCATCAGTGCTAGGGATAGCTTTAGTAACGAGAGCCATAGGCCACTCATTTCTTTTCACTTGACTGTCTCTTAACAGGACTAGATCACCCTCTTTAATATTTGGCCTACTTTCTTGCCATTTGCTGCGAGTCTGTAGCGTAGTCAAGTACTCTTGTCTCCATCTTCCCCAGAAGGTGTTGGCGAGATGTTGCACCCTCTTCCACTGCTGACGGTACAGATCAGTCTTTTCAAAGGATACAGGTGGAGGCTGCGAAGCGGATGTTTTCTGCGTGAGGATCATTGTTGGTGTCAAGAGGAAAGGAGACTCAGCATCGGTAGAGATGGGTGTCAGAGGTCTTGCATTGATAATGGCGCATACTTCGGCCATAAAGGTAGACAGCACTTCGTGAGTAAGACTTGAAGGAGTGACTTGAGAGAGCATGGAGTCCAGTATCCGTCTAGAAATCCCAATCATCCTTTCCCACGCTCCTCCCATATGAGAGGAGTGGGGCGGATTGAAGGTCCATGTGCACCCTTCTTCGCTGAGGTATCTTGGCACACTTGGTTCAGCTGAATTGTCCACAAGCATTTTTAGCTCTTTGCATGCCCCTCTGAAGTTAGTTCCACAGTCAGAACGTATTAGCTTTACAGGGCCACGTAGGGAGATGAAGCGGCGTAGAGCATTTATAAAGGATGAGCTGTCCATTGACTCTATCAGTTCGATATGCACAGCTCGCACACTCAAACATGTAAAAATCACAGCCCACCTTTTGCTGTTGGCCTGGCCTCCACGAGTACGGCGCGTGGATACGTCCCATGGACCAAACACATCCAGCCCCACATTGGTGAAAGGTGGTTCGGTGCTGAGGCGGTCAGTGGGAAGATTCGCCATTCTCTGCTCCGCTGACCTTCCTCTGAGCTTGTTGCAGATGACACACTTGCGGAGGGCACTATTAACACACCTCTTCGCTCCAACTATCCAGAAGCCTTCTGAGCGGATGGAGGCCTCTGTGAAGACACGGCCCTGGTGTTTCACTCTCTCGTGAAAGTGATTCGTGAGGAGAGTGGCGACATGGCTACGGCCCGGGATAATGAGCGGATGTTTCTCTGCCGTGTCAAGTGTGGCATGCTCAAGTCGACCGCCTATTCTGAGCAGACCATTGACGAGAACGGGAGACAGCTTTCTGAGTGGACTGTCCTTAGGAATTTCTTTTCCCTTCTCCAGACATGTAAATTCAGTTTGGTAAGTCTCTCTTTGCACACATCTGATAACAATGTCTCTAGCTTGTGCCAGCAGGTCAGCTGTGTGAGACCTCACACAGCGATGCCATCCTTTACAAGTGTCTTTCTTTTTAAAGGACTGAACAGCGTGTATAAGAGACGCTACGCCTCTCATGAGAGACTTCCATGAGGAGAATCTCTCAAAGCGATGTGAGCCAAGTGCTGTGCTTGCCTTAGTGTGTGTGGTGACATAGGCTCTTACCTCCACGTCAGACTCTGGAAGAACAAGGTCGAAGGGGGACTCCTCTGTGGCATGTGAGGAGCTCGGGTGTTGTAGGAATCCTGGACCAGTGAGCCAAATGGTTTCAGTGAGATGGGCTGCGAGTACTGATCTGGTAGCCACATCTGCTGGGTTCAGTGAAGTGGGCACATAATGCCATTGCTCAGGGCGTGTAAACCTCCTGATCTTTTGCACTCTGTTGCTGACGTACACATAAAATCTGCGGGTCTCGTTGCATATGTATCCCAGCACCACTTTGCTGTCTGTATAGAATTCTAAAGCATCTGGCTTACAGTCTAGCTCTTGCACAATCAGCTCTGCCAGGTCAACTGCAAGGACAGCCGCGCACAGTTCGAGTCTCGGGACAGTGTGGTTTGGCAGGGGAGCTAATTTGGCCTTGCCCATGATAAAGCCTGTGTGACATGTGCCGTCATTGTCTGTGACCTTTAAGTAGGCTACAGCTGCTATAGCTTCTATAGATGCATCGGCAAACACATGAATCTCTTTTCTAGCCGCTTTTGAGAGAGAGGCTACTGTGTATGCTCGTGGAGTTTGAAACCGTGCAAGATCTTGTAGCGAGTCTCTCCAGGCATTCCATTCGGCCTCCTTTTCAGGGGGGAGAGGAGCGTCCCAGTCTACAGTTGTGCTGGTAAGGTCTCTGAGCAGGAGTTTCCCTCGGATGGTGATGGGGGCTACCAGACCAAGAGGGTCGAACAGGCTGTTGACTGTGGCCAGAACGCCTCTGCGAGTGAATGGTTTATCAGAGCTGGCAACACTGAATGTGAATGTGTCATTTTGCAGGTTCCAGCTCAGTCCGAGGCTGCGTTGAACTGGGGGAGAGTCTATCTCCAGATCTAGGTCTTTCAGATCTTTTGCGTAGTCGGTTGAAGGGAATGCTTGCATGACTTCTGGGCTGTTGGATGCTATCTTATGAAGTCTCAGGTTCGAGGTAGCGAGCATGTCCTGTGTAGCCTTGAGCAGGTTGATTGCTTCAGTGGCAGAGGGGAGAGACCTGAGTCCGTCGTCGACATAAAAGTCCCTCTGCACAAAGCCCTTTGCATCTGCACCAAACTCAGCCTCTCCATGTAGAGCCGTACGCCTGAGTCCATACATTGCAACGGCAGGGGAAGGGCTATTGCCAAACACATGCACTCTCATCCTGTATTCGACAATATCTTTGGATGTGTCGTTGTCTCTGAACCAGAGAAATCGAAGGTAGTTCCTGTGGTCCTTTCGGACGATGAAACTGTGGAACATTTGTTCTATATCTGCAGTGATGGCTACTGGCTCACGTCTAAAACGCAGCAAGACCCCCAGCAGGCTGTTGTTCAAGTCTGGGCCTGTCAGCAGCACATCGTTCAATGACACACCATGATGACGAGCGCTGGAGTCAAACACCACCCTTATCTGCTCGGGCTTGCGTGGGTGGTACACGCCAAATGTAGGTAAGTACCAGCATTCTTCTTTTTCATGCAGGGGCGGAGCCAGTTCAGCATGGTGGTGATCGAAGATTTTCTGCATAAATGTCACGAAGTGCTCCTTCATCTGAGGCTTTCTGTCAAGCGTACGACAGAGAGAAGTGAGACGGCTCAAAGCTTGTTCTTTGTTATTAGGCAGGCGTGCTCTCGGGATACGGAAGGGAAGCGGCGCCACCCAGCTGTTTGTGTCGTCTATGAACATCTCTTTGTCCATCATTTGTATGAACAGTCTGTCCTCAATTGATGGGGCCACTTTGTCATCCTCTGGCGTTCTTTCAAAGATGGTGCTGTCTTCTGGGCTTTCACAGCAGAGGCTCTGACTGGGAGAGAGATCTGTGTCAAGAGAGAACTGAGAAGAAATAGTGGGTTTTGACAGGTTGTCTGCATTCATTTTCTCTTTTAACAGGATGCGGTTGTGACATGGGCTGAAGTGAGAAGGACGTCCATTGCTCAAAACGTTTGTACGGTAAGTGTTCACAGTTGTAGGTTTGTGAGCAGTGCCTAGGCAAACCTCACCGACTACAACCCAGCCGAGGTCAAGTCTCTGGGCATAAGGTGCATTTTTAGGCCCGTTGCGTTGATCTCTAACCTTATGAATTTGCAGGACATCACGGCCAAGCAGGAGGAGGATCTGCGCATCTGGATCGAGAGGGGGAATGAGGTGAGCGATAGAGCTTAGGTGAGGATGGTGTTTCGCTGCTTCAGGTGTAGGTATCTCTGACCTGTCGTCCGGCATGTGGTTGCACTCAATGAGCATGGGGAGGGACACGTTGCAGGTTCCATCAAGAGACCGTGCAATGAAGCCTGCAGCTTTCTTCCCAGACATCTCTGTGACTCCGGCGCATGTGCGAAGAGTGTAAGGAGACTCTGTGCTCTTGAGGTGGAAGATGTCGAAGAACTCTGATCTAGCGAGTGACCGGTTGCTCTGATCGTCCAGTATTGCATAGAGTTTGACAGCTTGGTCTGGTTTGCTTTTGTGATAGACCTCAATGAGGCAGATTTTGGAACATGAGCGAGAACTGAATGAGTCGCCACAAACGTCAGTGCATTTGTTATTAATCGCGGGAGGGGTGTTTTCTTGTTCCTCCCCGCCGTGCTCTGCACTAGGGGGCTTAACGGTCCATGGGGGTGGCCCGGGATGGAGGGCCGAGGTGTGTGCGTTGCTATCACATTCAGAGCACTGTACTGCTACTTTACAGTCTTTTGCTAGATGCCTGTTTGAAGAACAGCACCTGAAACAGATGTTGTTTTCTTTTAGGAATGTTTTGCGCTCCTCAATGCTTTTGGCTCGAAAACCTCTACAGCGTTTGAGAGGGTGGGGCTTTCTGTGAATGGGGCATTGCTTGACGATGTCTGGCCTGCTGCTCGGCATCTCGGCGGTGTCTGTGGTGTGTGTGTGTGAGATCTCAGTCTTGTTGGCAGACACAAGGTTTTTAAGTTGTCCCTGTCTTTTCACAGGGTAGTCTGGCTTTGCAGCACTGGCAGCACATAAGCTAAATGTGAAGCTGGGATCGTTACGTGTGTGGGCTTCGCGGCACACAAAGTCAGCAAAACGTGAGAAAGGGGGGAAGGCTACCTCATGGTCAGCTTTATACTTGGAACCTACCGACATCCATTTCTCTTGTAGGTTGTGAGGCAGTTTGTTGGCGATGGGTGCCACACCTCGCGCTGTGTCCAGATAGGAAAGCCCAGGCAGAAGGCCCTCTGACTTTGCCGACTCGATTTCTTTCAGCAGGTCTCCAAGCTCTCTAAGCTTCAGAGGTTCCTTGATGCTAATTTTGGGAAAACTTTCTAGCCTGTCGAAAAGAGCCTTTTCTATGATCTCTGGACAGCCGTAGCAGTTTTCGAGACGTACCCATGCCATGCTAAGGCCAGCGGTGGGATCAGTGACGTGAATAGCTCTTAGCCTCTTAACATGCTGTGATGATTGTGGCCCTAACCATTTAACTAAAAGGTCAAGCTCTTCACTGGCAGATAATCTTAGCCCTTCTATTGCACTGGTAAATGAGGACTTCCAGGCCCAGTAATTTTCAGGATGATCATCAAACTTACTAAGCCCTGAATTAACAAGCTCGCGGCGTGCTAAGTACCTGGTTATGTCACTTATGCCTCCATGATCAGAGTTACATGACAGGGGCATTTCTCTTTTGGGGAAAGGAGGGGGTCGCTGGCATGCTGTGTTTCGAGCATGGGTCTGACTTACAGCTGGTTGGTAAGTATGATGCGGATGCGGCTGTATATCTGTGTGCTCTGTATCGTGTGGCCGGTGCATGACCTTGGCAGGAGAGGAAGAGTGGAGCTGATGTGTCCTCGTTTGAGCTGGATGTAGAGAGGGGCATGGCTGAGCATCAGGCTGCCCTGCGATGTATGTCTTATAGACTGTCCTGGTGGAAGGGGGATACATTTGCTGAGCCTGATGGGGAGAAAGCTGGTTATTGTGTGTGGAGATGCAGTCAATATAGTCGCTGGTGCGCTTTTCAGCAGGTTCATGAGGCACACTGAGTGCTACAATGTCACTTTGCCTTTCGTCTAGTTCCAGCTCTGCTGCAGCTGACTCCAGAATTTCAGCTTCAGCCGTGGCTGCTGCGACTTCCCTTTCGTGCTGCAGCGTGCGCAGCTCCGCTTCTAATCTGGCCTTTGCCAGGATTACCTCAGCCTCTCTCTGTATCAGTGTGGTGCATGCTTTAGCAGCTTCGGCCTTCGCACGTGCTCTAGCGGCTTCCATGCTTGCTGAGCTTTTTCTCGAGCATGATGAACTGTTGGAAGCGACCGACCTGGTTTCTAACCGACTAGAAGAGTTTGTGTTTCTAACTTCTGTATTCTCTTCCATCTTTGATTTGTCACAGGGGACGCAAGGCAGACTGAAGAGGGGAGAGGATTAGAAGCAGCCGTAGTTTACAGGATCTGTCGTCGGTAGCCCGTCGTGGTGCTGCTTTTTCACTATTCTGTCCTAGCGTGCGTATCTGTGCACGGGTTGACAGATAGCTAAACAGTCAATAAAGGTGGAATGATGAGCCAGACGTGTGACATAAAGTTGACTTCTTTACTCTTTCTCTCTTCATCGAATCCATACAAATTATTGAGTCTGTGAAACTAATCACAAATAATTGCGTTTTAGACTAATTTCATTAATACAAACCATGTAAATAAACTCATAACACATCGAGCGAACTTTGACATAGCTAGGCTACATATAACGGTAGCATTAACACAGTACACAGGTGAGCTGCTTATGTTACACAGCGTCACATATTATGCAAAGTGCACGAACTTACTTAATTCACAGATATTCAGAATCATTACTCTTAACTTAATAACATACTTACAAGCAATGCTTCTGAAAGGCTTAAAACAAAAGGATTGAAAAGGATGTTTTAACAGAGACATGTAAACGTGACTATTCGGTTGAACTTCGAGGTAACAATGCCGAAGTCGCGTCAACTCAGACCACCTGACCTCTCCCAACCAATAAAACAGTTGGTCTATTACCAATAAAACAGATCATTGCAATGCCAAAAAATGGCCAGAAGATGTCGCCATAAACACAAAGGGCACATATAAACATAACATGACAATGCCTGTATTGACACAGGGAATACCTCAAAAACCTAGTGACTGTCTGCAAAATATTACCACTCGCTTACAACTGCATGAAACAAACACTGGAAAGCTATCAATATTGGGGTTATCAGATCTGCACTACAAGGGCATTGACTAGCCTACATAAACACAGAAACTGAAATACCTGAAGTTGTCACGATGTCCAGTCAAACATGTTGGTGGAGCTTTTACGTTCTTAATAGGAAGAAGCAAGATATCGCTTTAGATTTCTTCGTCGGAGTATTCTTGATGCAAGAAGAGCCTTAATCGGTCTTCTGTCGACCACTCGAGCTATAAAAAAATAGTAACCTCGTTCTTGTCATTCAGTGTTTCCTACTTATAAATCTAGTCAACAAGCCACTAGGCAAAACTGAGGTCCATAATTTATTTACCCGATGTAGGCAAAGTGACTGTTGGCAAAGAGGTAGAGTTTATCATAACTTTATGGAAGGGGTTAAAACGCGTTCGTTTTTCTTGTACCGGGAGTGAATAAAGGCTTTGACAATGATCAGCCTACATGATTTAGAACGATGTCAAATATTCCACTGGCCTTATCAAAGTGTCAAGTTGCACTATAGGTGCAGTGCTGCTTTCTAAACAACGTTTAAAGTAAGGAAATAAAACCAGAGAAACACATATTGTGTTTACTAAAGTGAGAGATAGGGAAACATGGCTATGTGCACCTAAAGACATTGGCCAAGTGCATTAAAAGACGGGGCTTCCCGCTCCCGCGCTGAATACGCTGACATGTCCGGTGTGAATGGTCATACGCTCAGAATACGCCCACGCGCTGAATACGCTCAAGGCGGTGTGAATGAGCCCTAAGCCGATTCTGGTAAAAAAAATAATGCTTTAGTGTTCCTGTTTCAGGAGGTGGGGCTGGGAGAATGACGGATTCTGGGCTATGCTAGCCACACCATCATTCGGTCATAGCACACCAAATAGAAGATTTAAACGTTTTAAGCACAAACGCACCTACTTCTTTATATTTTATTTTTAAATTAACGAACTTAACTTTGCCTTTTTACATTTGCTCCTATGGTTTTTTTTTTTTTTAAGAAAGTACTAAACTGTTTCTTGGGGAATGGCACCTTTAGAACCAAACAACATCATTTTATAAGTACGGAAGATATCATACATATAAACAATTCAGTCTTTTGAATAATATCTAGGGAGCCAAATCGTGGAATGTCCCACACATGCTATCTTAAAACCACTCCCTTTATCCTTAAAATGGTCGTTTCTTTCCGCCCTTGACGCCTATCTATCACACAAGGTTGCAATTCGATTATCTCTATCCGCCAGCATCACGAAAACTGGTAACAGTGGCTTTTATTTTGGTACAGGTGTGGCCAAGTCTTGGCGGAAGTTCATCGATGCAAAAGCACTTGCCTTGCTGTACGTTCAGGACGAAACGCGTCAAAGTTAAGCGGACCATCATTGATCAGTAGCATTTTTCACCGAAAGACTTGGGGACGAGACCTTCTTTATTACCGCTCCTTAAACCATTGTTGTATTTTGTAAATCCTAATCAAGGTAATGTGGAATATTACGTGAATATGTGGTCTTATTTTAAATGCCGGTAGTGATATCTGCTTAAGTTAGTAGGGAGACTCACTGAAACAGAAACAAAACGGGGTAAATGTGGAAAAAATTCAGCACTACTTAACAACAAGTCATAATGACAATAATTAGCAGGAGGGGGTAGGGTGTTCGCTCTGTTCATCAGTACTTTTCTCCAGTTTGTGAACGTTCTGCTGCCTAGCCCACACCCCGTGAAACAATAATCTCTATTGTTGTCAACCTGTGTTATGCATGCTTTTTCTATAATCGGGTTTCAAACGAGAGTAATGTTTCTTATTTTCGCTTTCATTGATCGGAAACACTATTGTACAGGTTGCACACCAGGTAGAATAAACGGATGGGCGTGCGTGTGTGTAAAAATGCAATGTGTTGTTTTTGCAGGTTCGAAGATGTCGAAGAAAATCAAGGCAGGCTCTGTGGTAGAAATGCAAGGAGATGAAATGACAAGAATTATTTGGGAGCTGATTAAAGACAAGCTAATCTTTCCCTATGTCGAGATGGACTTACACAGGTGAGATGTATGAAATTCCGGTTTAACCAGCTTACTTGCTAGAAAGTTATGTGGACTTGTCTTAGTCTGTGACCTTTTGCACAGAAAATTCGTCGGGCTGGTCAAAGTGTAGCATAGCATGACATAACTCAATCTGTCTCTCTTTGCCCCCCCCCCCTCTCTCTCTCCCTCCAATAAATGGACAAAAAACACCCTAAAATGGTGACTTTCAGAAAATAAATGACCAACCTGAGTCTCAATCACAAGCCTAAGCTGCAGAGCTAGTTCTTCTATCTGTCCGTTGTTAAAGAGGCTGCAGGGCAACAGAATAGTTTTTCATCAAATCGAATTGTGAGAGCTGAGCAACGAAGCTGAAATGAAGACTATCTACTGGCATACGAGCTCAGTCACTAAAATAAACAAAAGTCATGTGCAAGTAACTACTCAAGCAAAACAATATTCATAGCACGCTGACAATCATTTTTAGCAGCAGCATAGTTTTGTGTTACACAGTAGCACCACTAGAGATGGGAAATCCAGCTCCTTGAAGGGATTCAGTTAAATTTGAGTCACTCAATGATATGAGCTGGGTGGTCCGAGTCACTTGAGTCACATGAAAAATGACACGACATAAAAAGGCATATACACTTGTCGTTTTGGGTATTTTCTCCTACCATGTCTTTGCATGTTTTTTGTAGACCTGTGCTCGTGCTTTCCACCACTGCAAAGGGTCAGCTGTGCAAGGAATAAGTTGTTCAGACAAATGTCCGACCGACCACAGCAAAACCGGTCTCATGTCGGCCAGAGCGAAACGGAGAAAATCGCGTTAGAAGTTTTTTTTTCCAAAATTTGTGATTTTCGTTTGTTTGCTAAATGCGAGAGTTGAGATCATGAAGAAGCCATTCCATGTTTCAGATAACAGTATTGGTTGCTTTAAAAGCGTACATTTTGTCTTTAAAATTGGCTAGTTTTTAGGAAAGAATCTCGTCTTCCTTGAGGCGTGTGTAAACCATAATTACCATACTGACGATACTGGCAATTCATGTGACGATTACAGTGCTCTTTTGTTTGGTTCCGCCAATCAGTTATGTGCTAGAAGCAAACTTTGTGGCTACTTAAGCTAACTTTGACTGTAAATGCCACATAAGAAGGAAGGAGAACTTTCTCTTTGGGACGTTCACGTAGTCAGAAATTTTCTCCAGAGTGTACAGAATGCAATCGGATCCTCTAGCTGCCGGAAGAGAGTGAAGTACTAACAGAGAGTGTTGACGGAGGGGAGGGGGGAAATCCCCCTTCATGCAGAGCAGGGTCAAGACTCGTTTTATTGAAATTAATAGGACGCGTGTGGAGTTTAACTAATAAATTGGTCGTTACGTCTTTCTGGAGTTGTTGATGTTTTTTTGGAACCACATGTCATAATCTGCAACTGTCTGTGATTATTTCAAGCCTAATAGGCTAAGTTGTTACTGTTTGGATTTTAAGAAAATGAGCTTTACTTCAGGTCAGGCAGTAGCACTTACTATGTTGTTGTTAGCACACTAACGCTACGTAATGTTTTAAATTGAAAGCTATTAGCTCAAGTGGACAGAGTAATATAAAGCTTTAAGGCAATGTGTAGCAATGTGTTAAATTCAAGGTGATTCAATCACTTTTAGTGTTTAGCACTAGCTCGCTGTACAAACACATTAGGAGTTTGTTGGCAACATACTTCTAGACAATAACACACTACATAGAATTATATTATCTTTGTAGAATCTAAGATCTTTGGTACTAATTCAGCTTTCGCGTGGTCATTATTTTTGCATGAAAGGGAGATATTTAGCTGATAGCAGGGGGCAACAGGGCTTATTTAATTGTAAACATTAGCATCATGTTACTAGCCAAAACCTCCCATTACAGCATAATTTCAATTTGCGATGGGTGATTAATTTGAATAATGCTTGAATTGACTGGTGCTAATGATTAAATCTTGATTGCATTTACTGCAGTATACAACAGCAATAATGTAGTAAAAACTGCAGCTTTGATACTGCAGTACAGCTGGTACTACAGCACTAGTTGCTAAATCATTAGCATCTCAGTCATAATACCACACCTCAGTGACAGTCTGTAGGGGGGAGGGCTTATCTTAATGTCATGCAAATGGACAGCATCCTGCCCCACAGCGCTAGAGTGAGGCATTCTCAAGAGGTGTTTTCTCAGGCCCCGTCCACACGACAACGCTCCTGGATTTTTGTCTTTGCGGGTTAAAAAAAAGTCGCGTCCACACAACAACGGAGCAGTAAATATTTACGTCCACATGGGAACGTTTTCATTGCGTTTTCATTGCAGAAGGTGTGCTGTCCCAGCTTGAGGGGCATGATCAGAAGCGCAATGATTCACTTTAAACATGTAATGTATGTTGATTTTAGCAATGTGCGTTCTAGTTTAGGTGGGTCTGATGCAGCGACAGTTGCCCTATTTAAAAAGCATAACGTGAAAAGCGTTTGTTGGGCTGAACTAGCGATGTATACAAAAAACATCCTGTAGTTCAATACACTGCAGACGATTTTCACCCCCAAAGTATCCCACAACAACCTGTTTGTAAAAGTTTGACGCTGTTGTGAGATGTCACGTCGTTAAATTGACCCATTTAAGCGATATGGAGCAGAACATGAAAAAATAGAAGGAGCTGCAAATAAACTTGAGACAACTGCGCAATTATTCGCTTAAAACATGTCATATGTTGATTTTAGCAATGCGTGTTGTTACTGAGGGGAGCTGAAAGCAGCGACAGTTGCTCTTTAATTAATTAAGAATAATCAAAGCCTACAAGAAGTATTTGTTATAGCCTACTAGCCATACAGACAGTTTAATGGCAATGGATAGAAACAATTGCACAACAGCCAGCCTACAGTACAAGCTAATCAAATCACAATTTATTCGACAGCAACCAGTTTGTAAAAGTTTGAAGTTGTTGTTATATGTGCAGCGCAAGGTGAATGGGCGACGACGTCATCGTTTTTAAAAGGATGTGTTTTGCCTGTCCACACGAGAACAAAACGGCGGCGTTGTCAGACTTTCTCACTTTGGAACCCGTTCTCAAAAAGTATCGTTTTCGGTCACCCAAAACACCGGCGCCATGTGGACGGAAGGCCAAAACGCAAACAAACTTTACCGTTTTGACCTGAAAACGTTGTCGTGTGGACAGGCCCTCAGTTTTGTGTTTTAAGGTATGCATGCTTTCAAATGGCCACAAATTCTTCAAATATTATCATATTTCCATGTGTAAGACATCATTGGAAAGCTTAGAAATTACACTTTCTGAATCTGTGAATAATGAAAATGCCTCTGGGACGACTTGTGGTCTGTTTTGCCGTGGTTGGTCACAAATATCCCTTGACCTCAAGCAAGGCTTGGGGGCTCTGCACATCTGGCCTTAGGCTTGTCACTCTCTCCTCAAAGTCAGCCCAAAAGGCACAGTCTCACTTTGAGGCCTTGCAGTTGCGGCATTTTCACTCTCCTCTGAGACTGCAGGAGAAGATGGCTGAGTGCCTGCTCTCATTGTTGCGCTCTCTACTCTTGACATGGTCAAGTCAGACTGAGTGGCTCTTATTGCTGCTGCTCCCCCTTCTTCCTCTCCTTGAGTATCCTCCAGCAGTGCTGTGGGGTGTGTGTTTTTTAAATGCCTTAGCATATTTGATGTACTCCTTCCATGGGTAGAGATTAATTTCTTGCATAGTTTGCACTTAGCCTGCTTAGGATTTTCAGAATCAAAGTCACTACGTGCACATGGTAGGATCAGATTGGATTGGGATTGGATTGGGTGTTGCTACCCAATGGGTGGTCTGTCCCAAAATCCAAGTGCACATGGAGTTCGTGTAATCGGATAATGGTCAGAGATCTGGCCGTTTCCGCTACGCTAGGTGGCGATGTATTCCTTTCAACAAGTGGTGTTAGAGCTACTTCTGGTTGACGGCTGCTAAAAAGAAAATAAACAAACTATCTGGCAGCATACAGACAAAGATGGCGTTCGAGGAGGTTGAGCAGCCATTTGCATACATGTTGTGCATTCTCCTTTGTTTGGAAGTCCGTATGAACGAACAAACAGTGTTTTTGGTTTCCTTGATACCATACGAACTGTGCCGTCGGCGTTTGATATTACAAGTAGTGCATTCCAGTGCATGCGCAGTATGCGAATCCGATATGATCGCGTGCACAAGGCGGCACCAAGCGGATTAACATCGGTTTAGCCAAGGGTTTCAATCGGATTCGCGAAACCAATCCCTATACGATCTTTAGCCTGTGCACATGAATTCGATACGAACCCAATCCCTTTCCAATCGTATTCAACTCGTCCATGTGCACGCAGTGAGTGATTCCAAACACTGCTCTTCTTTCTGGTGCTCATTTTCACCACTCTAAAATCCTGACACCACTCAATTCTCTTGTCAAATCCTTCTGAGGTCTTTTGTGAGAGGATCTAGGAACTGCAGTGTGGGGGATGGAGCCCCCCTGGTCAGATAGGTGTCTTACTGGGTGAAAAGGCCAAAGGGGCTAGTCAACAGTTAAATACCATGGCAACCTAAGTCCAGTGCAGGGAGTGTTTTCACAAAGTAAAGGCAAAGGTCACAGAGAGAGTACATTATACATACTCAGTACAACAACAAATGGTCTTGCTGGTGTTTTGCTACCAATAGAATATCCAGCTAGCTGCCCTGGCTACTAGTTCTACAGAAGGGCTTTTACTATTATTATTATTATTATTATTATTATTATTATTATTATTATTATTATTATTGTATTTACTATTATTATTATTACAGACACCACAACCTGCAGAACCCCCCACCCCCAAGAAAAAAAAAATATAGAAAAAATATAAGAAATATGTTAAGTATATTATAAGTATTATATTCCATTAAATTACATAATATTGTATTACATTATATTACAAGATTTAAAGTTTATGAGGAATTTTACATTATCAGAGGCCCAGAATGCAGTTGCTGTAAGCAGTTGAGCAGTTAGTCAGATACCGTAAAATAACAAATAGTAGCTGGGGCTATTGTTTGTTTTAGTCACTTCATAGCCCAGGCATTTATTTGAGACCGCACGGCTATTTGGGACAGGCTATTAATTCCTTCCTCACAATAATCTTGCTCAGTAAAACTGGGAAAATATGGTACTCAAATTCGTTTTTTTTAATTAATTAACTAAATATCAACATTGTGATCACAAAACAATTAAGAAACAAATACAAAATACATAATAATTCAAAATCATTTTCATTAACCAAAAAGCCTGTGCATAATAAAACACCCGTTTCCCTTTCACCATTAAAACATCCCTGTCATAATAGTTCATCCCATGAAACAGTTGCGAAACTCCCCCATATCTAGCCTGTGGTACAGTCCCTCGGTTCTGCAGAGAAAACTGGACGTTCAGAGAGTTTGCATAACCAAACTACGTTTGAGCCTTTAGAATGCTAAAAACCAATAAACTGTGATGTTTAAAACGACCAGTGTGTAAAATTATGTTTCTTTGCTAGTAGATGTGCTTTGAACAGATGAGAGATGATAATGATTATGACTATTAAATGTGCACTGTACACGTGAGTTTGACAAACAATTGTTACTTCGGAATGCCGGTAGCCCCTTCCCTGCACCTCTCGTAACATTGCTATGTTAATGAAAGGTTATTGCAAATGATGGCTTACAACTGAACTCTTTTGATAACATAACCTGGATGAATGATGATCTTCAGACATATCTCCCCTGATTGTGTAGTGATCAAAGACTTACTGAAAGAAAGCACAATATGGCTATGTGAAAAAACTAAACAAAACGGCTGGAGAAGAAAAACATGTAGTGTCAGTGGTCACATCTGTTTCACTTTGTTTTGGTTTGGGGTTTTTTTTTTTAGAAATTACACCCGGCATTTGTTTGGAACCGGCCTTTATTTATCAAAATATACACCTGCACCCGGCATTTAAAGGGAACCCAGCGGTTAATTGGAACTCGGCTGTTATTTGGTATTTTACAGTAGGCCTATACTACTAAAAAAAAATAAAAAAAAACATAAAGAAGAACTGAATTGTAAAGCCCAATAGCTGTCTTTTAAACACTCTACAGTACACAGCACGCAGTGTCGTGTATGTCTACAGTACACCGCATGCATTACTTAAGAACAAAATGTGTTATTTTTCCTTCGCGCTGGAATACGTTTTCATTATACCACGGCTTCCTTCAATTTCACATTGTGATGCGTCCTTTAGAACGGTCATTAACTTTCTATATACGCACGCCTATGAAGTACTCCCTGCTTTCCGACCGTATCATGTTTATGTGTCAATGCGCCAAGTTTGTGGTGAACTGTAAATAAACAGTAAAGATGTGACAGCTTTAGCAAATGATCAGCAAATGGAAGAACACAGAGTTGCAACAAGTTATATGCCTCTGAGATCGTCTTTTAGTGCTGTCACACTGCATTTGAACTCTCTACTAACGTGATTTTTCTAAGCAAGGCTTAACAGAACTTTGGAATACTTAGCTTGACAACCAAAGGCATGGAACTAATGACTGGCTCTTGGCCATAGCAACCTCCAGTTTGGGATTAGCAACGGCAGTTTGTCCAGTAAGTTATGAAAAGACACATCTTGTGGCAAATAGAAGTAGTTCTACAAATACGTTTCTTTTAGCGATTAAAACGTGGAAATGATCTGAAATTAACATCAGACAAGTGTGGTAACCGTGGTATAAGCGGGATAATGGACTTCATGGTGTTAGGATATTAGAAAGTTAATGCACTTCGAGGTGTAACTCCGTTTCGTGTCGTGCCCGCATTACCACCTCGAACGTGCATTAACTTTCTGATATCCGAACACCGTGTTGTCCATTACTTATTGTTTGTCAATATAAATAAATAGCACAAGCAAACACAAGACCGATGCTTAGCCTGCCACTTTCAATTTGCCTCACTGCTGTCTCCAGCTGTCACTTGCTGCAGCCGTAAAATAATAATAATAATAATAATAATGATGAAAATAGCCCCGTAGAGGAAACTTTTGTGTGGTTGCATAGCCTGTGGTAAACTCGATGCTGATAGGCTGTTGTTAAACACTACCAGCCATAGGTAATCTAAAAATCACTATGCCATACGAAAATATTTTTTCTAAACAGACAAAATGAATTTCTCACAACAGAGTTCATTACAAACACAGTTGCCCATGTAACTATATTTTATCTAATCTTAGAGGTTAGTTTGAAGACAGACTCGTATTATTTTTAGATTAGCAAACTAATTCAGCATGCTAGCAGACTACGCTTCCTATGGAGTATGCCTGTTAGAGGAAAACGTACAGTCTATCAAACTCAGAGTTGTAGGAGAGCTTGTTTTGGCCGTTTCCACGATAAAGCATTTAACTACTTGCTATGTGGTGCACAACGATTTCCTCAGGCAATTAATTACCTTCTTAAAACATGTTTACTTGGCTAACTTTAGCCTGCTAATCTTGTCATAACGTCACTCGGAACATCTAATCTTATGAAACATAGTAGACATAAATGGACTGGAAACGCGTTTCCACTACAGTGAGTTCCGGGTAATTTTTCGGCCTTCTCACGGTTGGCGCGTGTCTCCACTATCGGGAAGTTCCGAAATGGGCGATCTCCCGGAACTTTTACAGGGACCAACGGAGTACCTAAAGGGATTAGGTACTCCGTTCGGCCCTGAAAAAGTTCAGCTTGTAGCCTGTGATAAACTCGATGCTGATAGGCTGTTGTTAAACACTACCAGCCATAGGTAATCTAAAAATCACTATGCCATACGAAAATATTTTTTCGAAACAGACTAAATTAATTTCTCACAACAGAGTTCATTACAAACACAGTTGCCCATGTAACTATATTTTATCTAAACATATTTTACTATATTTAACTATATTTTATCTACTATATTTTATCCAAAACAAGCTCTCCTACAACTCTGAGTTTGATAGACTGTACGTTTTCCTCTAACAGGCATATGAAAATACTCCATAGGAAGTGTATTAGTCTGCTAGCATGCTGAATTAGTTTGCTAATCTAAAAATAATACGAGTCTGTCTTCAAACTAACCTCTAAGATTAGATAAAATATAGGTGTTGTTGATTCCAATGGCTGCCATATTAGCTTGTTGCCTATGTTGTGTGAATTAGTACTATGCTGATCCACCCCATATTCATTTTGAGCATAATAAAATACAATAATAATACATTATATATAAATAAATACATATATTTTTTCGTAGTGGTTACCCTGGGGGCCGAGAATAGCCAGGCAGCTATTCAGAAGATGGCAATACATTTAGCAGTAAATGACTGCTTACTCAATAATTCAACATTTACATAACTAGCCATTAGCAGATGCCTTCAGAGAGTATATTTGCGCTGATGTCTTCTGTCCTTACTCCATTTCTTAATCTCCTCACGTTTCAGGTGGGAATCCAGTAATTATATTAGGCCAGCACAGTTACTCAAAATAAGCTAGCTCTTATCAACCATGTCCCAGTAAAGTTACCACTTAACAGTGCCTCAGGAAAGCAGTCAAAACTGCTGTCAAAACATTCACCTATTGTACAAAAACCACGTTACCATGACTAAGCTATGATATCGACAGTAAGGGTTAAGCTGTCTTATATACTAAGTTAGTCTGTTCATAGTCACTATAACTCATTTGCTGCCTGCGTTTATGACAACATCAATAATTTACATTACTGGGGAAGCATGCAAATTAAAACTCTCAAATCAGTCTGACAAATCTCTGGGACTATGCCAGTCAGAGATGAAGACCCACCCTTTCTCTGGCCTTCATCAGTTGGGATACTGATGTTGTATATCCATGTGAACTGTCCAGTCAAATCAGATTTATGTCACCATCGTGTCCAAGCAAAATACTTAGTAGCACGTCACCAAATTCATCGCAGTTTGAAGTCCTGCATGCAACCGTTGCTCTCCTACATACCCGAAATTATGAATGAGACAGTTGTATAAAAATGGTATTAAAAATATTACTGTTTGTCTCTTTTTTTTTGCAGCTATGATTTGGGAATAGAGCAACGTGATGCCACAAACGACCAGGTGACTGTGGATGCTGCAGAGGCTGTACGGAAATACAATGTGGGCATCAAATGTGCTACCATCACTCCAGATGAGAAGCGTGTGGAGGAGTTCAAGCTCAAACAAATGTGGCGATCGCCCAATGGCACTATTCGAAACATTCTGGGTGGCACAGTGTTCCGAGAGGCAATCATCTGCAAAAACATCCCACGACTAGTTCCTGGCTGGATCAAACCAATCATCATAGGCAGACATGCCCATGGTGATCAGGTATGACTCGCAGATCTATCTGCTCCAACTTCATCTTGAGTGCAAAATAATCTGATTTTGATATTTAGGGGGAAAACGGCTTTGAAATGTTGGAAATGCGAAAGGCAGACAACCACTAGGCTGCATAATGATGTCTGAACTTGACCCAAATCTAAGGGAATAGTAACCAACCCCCCACTGTACAGTAAATACATGTACTGTGGGCATGTGAATCCAAACATGATGTATAGATCAGTGTTGTAGTCAATCTAGAAACTGTGAAATGAGGTGTATAACATGGTGCTGTTCTGTGATAATGCACAGTGGCTTGCTTTATGCTCACAAAATAAAGAATGTCATGTCCAGCTGGCATAGCTTGAATTAGTTTAAAAGTTCACTGCCTAATTTAAGCTAACAAAACTGAGCCCAACTTGAAACCGGAACATGCCCTGAATTTTCTTCTCTTACAAAGCGCAGAAAGGCACGACCTAGAGACGAAGCACTGAGCCTTTTGGCGATGGGATAACTATCCCAGTAGAAGGAATGGTGTTGTCCTGCTGTTAACTTGGAAGACAACTTATCCCATTGTGCACAGAGTTGCGCTAGTAATGTGAAAGCATTTAAAGCACATGCCACATAGAAGCTGCTTTTTTGGATTGTGGGTTTCAGATAACAAAGAAATCATACACAAAACTTAAATGAGAGGATACATTAACAAATTCTTTTTTAGCAACCACTTCAAAGTGCCTAACTGTGGTGGGCTGCCAACAACCCATACTGTCAACCTCAGAATGTCCGGTTGTGTAATAATTTTCAGATTTGCAAAAATGTGTGGTGCACACTTACGCCAGTGGCTGGTTTTAAATACCACCCCTTAATAAATACAGCATACATGCATGTGAATCATACTCCTTCCACTGTCCCCCCTTAATGTTACAAAAGCTACTGATTCAAAATGGTTCATGAATATGCTAACATGTACAACTATCATTTTATTGGACCATTGTTGACAGAGATCATGGAGGGGGACGTGCTAAAAATCCATTCGTCAAGTCAGAGAAGTACATTAAAGTATTGTGCATTATAGCACAGTGTAATAGAAAATATACCGAAAATGATGTATTTATTCACCAGTTCACTAGTGTAAATGATGTGTAAACATCGTGTGTACTTGTTTCAAATGACACACATTTTTATCCAGAGATTCACTGATAAGACACCAGTGAAAACATGATGATGACCGTTTTGCTAAAGTGCATGTTTTTTTTTTATATTGGTTAATGAGACAATGGAATACCAGGATAGCCTAGAGGAAAAATATACAGCATGTATCACTGACTCTTATCATGACAGAGATACAAGTTAAAAAGTAAAAGTAGAGATTATTAGTTAACTTACCTTAGAAAGTTCCAGGGAACATGAAGTGACTTAAAAAAAAATAAAAGACAAAATTTTCTTTACTTCCTTTCACAGTACAAAGCAACAGACTTTGTGGTTTCTGGACCTGGTAGGGTGGAGATGACGTACACACCTGCAAATGGGGAACCTGTGACATTCATTGTACATGACTTTAAAGGTAGGCAGATACTACTGATCCATCCAGCAGTAAATATCATACTGTAGGTATACTGTGGTTAATCTGATTGTATCTAGGTAAGTGGTTGGTGGCGAACATGGGGAACAGTTTACTTCATAACAGCAGATCTTTGAAAAGAGTTTACTAGTCACGACAACAGGCGAAGCAGTGCTGAGTGCAGACACAAAAACTTTGCCAATTGATGTTATTGACTATGCAGTTTATTTATCCAGAGTGAAAGTACGCCTATACAATGACAAGCTGAAGTGTCTGGTTGTGAAATGTGTGGATAGACTAATCTACATTGGTTAGTTTTACCCTACTAATAATAATGTATTGTTGCAAGGGTAATCCTGCTCAGTACAAGAGGAACCACCATGGTCTCAGAAGCTTATTGTCTGTTCTTGAGGCTGGTTTCTATGTGTATTTTGTCAGGTGACCTGGAATGTTTAAGTAAAGGGGACCTTTGTGTGAGAGTGTAGCAGCCATTTCACCAGGGTAAAAAATGGAGGAAAAGGGCCACAGTATGACCATATAACCAGTATATGGTGACAAAAGTTAATCTTTCAACTTAGAAATCACCTGTACTTCTGTGTAACTGCGACATAATGAGCATGGGTGAACATAATGTGCATGTACAGTCTATTATCGCAAAACAGCCCTCTTGCACACAGCACAATATCATGAGCCTTAGATAGAATACTGCCCCAATAGCTTAGCTTTGTAGCTTTCTGGTCAATCTTGCCATGCCAATGTAGCTCATCAGTTTCCATTTTCAACTGTTAGGGTTAGGGTATATTCTGTATTTTTTAAAATACTCTGGTAATCTACAGTGAAACAATGATATTATTTGAAATTGAGCATGTTAGTCTATGATGCTTTCAATAAGCTTCATTCATCAGTTTGTGGTTGCAACTTCTGGTGTATATTTTGAACTGTTCTGTTTTGTTTACTTTCTGCTTTCATCTGTCTGGTCTACCTCTGCAGACACCGGCGGAGTAGCAATGGGAATGTACAACACGGACAAGTCCATTTGTGATTTTGCCCACAGTTCTTTCCAGATGGGCTTGACCAAAGACATGCCAGTGTATCTCAGTACTAAGAATACAATTCTCAAGAAGTATGATGGCCGCTTCAAGGATATATTTCAGGAAATCTATGACAAGTGAGTATTTATGACTTTTTAAAATGTAGCTTTACAAAAAAACACTATAGCCTATGGTAGCTAGATAGTTATAGCCTATGTTTTAAGTATGTCCTATCTTTGGGCACTCAATAACAATATAAAACAGTGGCACCACAGGATTCTGAAGTCTTTCACTGTTCACTGTTAATCAGTGGGCTAGTGTTACACTTACAACAAACCAGAAACGTGTACACTACTATAAATCTAGGACTGTGACACCTTTACTGTGGAAATACAACCCTTGTCTTGAAGCTAGTGTATAAATCTTCCCAGAGTGTAGATATAGTATGTTAATTATAGATGGGCCTCAGTATGTGAAAGTTCTGTGTGAGCTGTTTATGTGTGCTGTGTCTTATTACTATACCTGTTACCATGCCAAACCTCTAAATAGTAGGCCATATTCTATATGTCCATGTCAGGGCCGGTTCTAGTCAGTTTGGTGCCCTAGGCAAACACCACCATTGCCCCCCCCCCTTTTATCTTATTTCATGATACACAGCCTACAAGCTGTCATGCAATTATACTGCCTACCCTTATCTTGCGCTCATTTTTCCACCTCCTGTTCTTTTTCCTAAACTGCGCATCTGATTGCTTGTTTTCCTTTTTCTATATTCATGCTTTCATGCCCACATTTTACCGCTGTGAATTTCGGAGTATCAAAACGCATCCCTTAACATAAGAGTTACGACAACGTAGACAGATACACTTAGAGAAAATGTAACATGTGACATATAGTCTTGATTAACAATATTATAAATAAAGTAAATAAAGAAAATACTAGCGTGGTTTACTCGTATAACTTGTGGCATAATTTGCTATTAGAAGGCCGAAATCCCCCCACGCGCCCCTCCTCCTTGCCCTTCTGCCACAAGACGCTCGAGTGACAGAGCAGCGCACTTGAAGGCTGCCCTGGACGCCTGTGCCTAAAACCTCTACTGGGCACCCAAGAATAATCATGCTTAGCTGCTAATGTTTTTATGTTTTCTTTCCGTTGATGTTCTAATTCTGCAATGAGTGGGAATTACAGGCGTTGCTAGATGGCCCCCCCACCACATTTAGCGCCCTTGGCGACCCACCTAGTCTGTCTATGCCTAGCGCCGGCCCTGGTCCATACACATGTACATGCAGTGTTTCCCACAGAGCAAGTACCATTGTGTGGTGCTAGATGGTGCACCCCCCCCATTGATAACCGCAAGTTTAAAATGGGTAAACATTTGTCAAATCATTACTTGGTAAATATTTGATCCCTTGTTTTAAAGTCATAAATTAACGTGATAATATGTGCTTGGTTTTAGTTGGAAAGCTGAGATTCTGTACTTCTGATGTGCGTGCCTTATCTATCCGATCACGGGTTCGTGAGTCATTTCAACGAGAGTAAAAATTCGCCAAAAAATCTCTCATATTAGCGCTTTGCACAGGCATTAAATATTAGTATCTCACCGATACTTGGATCACAAATGAATGGGAGGTCACGTTGTAAAGCCCTGGTTCTGCTGTTTTCTTTGGTATAAGTGCCATCTCTCTACGATGTACCGTCCCGGAGTAATTCAACAGAGAAGAATGGGTGTAAATTTGGACGCATTTTGCGTCCATCGGACCCATAGGGTTAATAATAGCTTGAGTTCTGAGTTGCGCTTGGGTTGGTTGAAAACGTCGGACCAGTGCAGGTGTTTTATAAGTGTACCCCCATTGACATGTATGCACGGATGTTGATCTCTCTCTCGCTCACTCTCTGTTTTCGCGTTGGAAAAAAAATGGAATTAATTTGTGGCACTTAGTTTTCATTCTGTGGTGCTGCGCCAGGAGCCAAGTAGCCAAATATTTACATTAACATTACATGGGATTACAGAATGAAAGTATGAAAGGGCAAAGAAAAAAACATCAAGTGCTTGCAGTTTGGGCCTGGTGTTACAGCAGCTAGTTCAGAAAAAAACTGTGAAGTGAGTTGAAAGAGTTGGATATCAGCACCATCTTTTAGTTCTCTGGTGGGTCGACTATAGACACAAATATCTGCTATCGACTGATAAGAACCGGACAAAACCTCTGTAACTTCACTTACAGAATTTCTTTGACATACGGGTGAAGCCAAACATGAAGGTTTTTATTTTTTGCTTATCTCTACAAATCTGACAACACTCCCTAAACTGAGAACACTGTGCCATTAAGTTTGTTTTTGCTAATGATTGCAGAGAGTACAAAGAGCAGTATGAGCTCAAGGGCATCTGGTATGAGCACCGGCTCATAGACGACATGGTGGCACAAGCAATGAAGTCAGAGGGTGGCTTCATCTGGGCCTGCAAGAACTATGATGGCGATGTCCAGTCAGACTCAGTGGCCCAAGGTAGACCTGTAGTGCATTATATTTTTTAAATCATTTGAGATTTACCTCTGATGTGATGTAATGATTTATATTTGTCCTTTCCCTGTTCGCGCTGACTGTAGGCTACGGCTCCCTGGGCATGATGACAAGTGTCCTTGTTTGTCCGGATGGCCGAACCGTTGAGGCTGAAGCTGCCCATGGGACAGTGACACGGCACTATCGTCAGCACCAGCAGGGCAAAGAGACCTCTACAAACCCCATCGGTGAGACAGGCACATTCTCATGATTCAAACCCACTAAAAACAAAAAAATGGCATTATGGTAAAATTGTGTGCACATCCCTTCTCAGTTAGGCCAGGCGCAGGATAAAAACAAGTGCAACCAGAGATGGCAACCTGGTCCCCCATGTGGACGGACAGGGTAATTGCGTGTGGGCAGACAGGGACGCAGACAGACACACACGGACAGGACTTTGAAATACCTGGTCAGTCCCCTCTGGGGACCTGGTAAAAAGTAAATCAAAGAAAAGAGTGTGCAGTGCATCAATTACTACAGAAGACATTACAATTAACAGATGTTTTTATCCAACGCAACTTACAATAGAGGGAGAACAGAGTAAGCAAGAGTTTAACAAAGTTAGTTCAGACAGAGTACAGGACAGTGTTGGTAAGTGGACGTTAGCTTTGATAGGAAGGGAAGTACTCCCGGAAAAGAAGAGTATTCTTGAAGGTAGAGAGGGATCACCCTACTCTTGGGAGAACAGTTTTGACGGCACACTGGTATAGCTTCCAAAAGGTTTATTTTTTCTCATCCAAGATGTACACGTTCAAAATGTGTCCCGTATTTTTGGCTGACCCTGTATAAATCAGATAATACAAATCTACCTACAAATTTACAGTCACAAGGTGCTAGATATAATAAATATGGTCAATGTGTATTGCACAACAGCAGAATAGTACACCAGTAGAGTAGCTGCAGAGTATTGTACACCAGTACTTTACGACCAAGTATTGCACTATTGTAGATTTGGACCTCTGACCATAGTTGATGGCCTTGTACAGAATAAGCATGCTTGGAAAAATCCACTCTGACACTGTCATCCTGTCCATTCAGCCTCTATTTTTGCATGGACTCGAGGCCTGGCCCACCGCGCAGAGCTGGATAAGAACACGGAGCTGCGAGTGTTTGCAGAAGCCCTGGAAGCTGTCTGCATTGAGACCATTGAGGCCGGATTCATGACAAAGGACCTGGCGGCCTGTATAAAGGGCCTACCCAAGTGAGTGAGCTCACTAAACCACATTGATAACATATTTTTGTTGAAAAACTTTTCAAAGCTTTGTCATATTCTGTTTTTCCTGCAGTGTCCAACGCTCAGATTATCTGAACACCTTCGAGTTCCTCGATAAACTGGCCGAAAACCTCAAAACCAAGCTGTCCAATCAGCCCAAACTCTGAATCAACTCTGAAACTCTGAAAACTGATATATGCACACATGCATACACTCACATGAATGCACATATTTTAGGAATCTTAGAGTTGATTTTTGGTTTGTAAATGTTAAAGGTCTACAACTGCCCACATGAGGCTCTGTGCATTCACGTGGATGGACTTCAGTGCCTTTTAATACCTCATTGAAAAAAACAAGATCCTTGTTTTTAGCTGTAATTTTAAAAGAACTGAAATGGTTTGTAGCATATACTAGACTTACCTTAATTATATTATGTTCACAGTACCCATAAATGTGTTTTTGTGTGCACTGTGAGCAATATTATTCTCTAATTTTACACTTATGCAAATGCATAGTTTAAAAAAGTCACTAAAATACTACAGTAACTTGTGCATGCAATACCTAGCTCAGATAAGTTCTACATATTTCTAGTCAGTTCAAAGGGTTAACCATGTCCACACTTCACGCGTCCTAACAGAACTACTTGTCATCTTTGGGCATATTGTTATTAAAAAAATACATTCCACAGAACTCTAAGTTGGATTTACGTTTGTGGTGGTGTTCCTAATGATCACAGTCTGGAATGAGAGAAGGTGTACTTTAGAATGGTTGGACCAGTACTGTAGCATGCTGAGAGGAGCAGCCAGCTCTTCTTTTTTCGATACCACTTTTGGCAAACACCCGTGTTTCATACAAGGGGCTAAAAGAGTAAAAGAAATCAATGGAACAACAACATTGTACTACCAGAGATGCTCACAATGGTGAAAGATTTACCTGCCATTTACCTCCTTTCCTATGAAGGACATGAATTAACACAGTGTGACTAAAATTGATAAAGTGACAGACAGCAGAGATATCAGATTAGCATTATCTGATCTTTGGAATACATTTTACAAAGAAAAAATTTTTGCTTCCATTTTTTGCAACTCACTTATGTTACAATAACAGTGTTTTATGATAAAATTACAGATCATAGAAGCTGCCTCCAATATGACAACTAAATAATGTATCTCACACAAAAAACAGTTAAACATTAATTAGCATATACAGTAGTGTTTCAGAATTTTGGGTTGCAGGTATATAGCTGGTGTATGCAGGTGGTTTGCCAATGCACAGGAAATATGGCCTATATATATACCACCCCAATTCCAAAAAGGTCAGAATGTTGTGTTAAATGTAAATGAAACATAATTGCTGTAATTTTTGTAATTAAACCATACCAGCAATATATGTGTTGGAGAATAGTCCAAGGACAACATGGTTATTGAAAGTTTTTTTTATTGTTGTATGGGATATATGTGGTCATTTCAAATTTGAGTTGGGACAGTATCAATAAAAGGCAGGAAAAGTTGAGTCAGACAAAAAAAAAAACAAAGGAGGACAATTCAGTTAAGGATGTTAACTAACGAGATGACTTTTTTTTTTTTTTAGCTTTTGCCATTTATACTCAAAAAGAAGCCACACAATAATGGCTTGGTGGTCGGAATTTAGCTTTCGGCGATCAATAAAATTCCAGAAGATGTTTTTAATAAGGGACCTATAATGATTTACTTACACAGAATCAGCAGCGTAAATGTCATGACTGGTCCTTTGGCTTTAAGCAGGATTGTCAATCCTGGCTTAAAAAAAAGTACTGCCATATTTTCTTTTTGTGCACTTTACACAGGTGATTTAATTAGCTGATGTAACTATCTGCAGATTGTTGTGCTCATTAGGATCATCTGGTGATTGGATTAAATATTTTTGACTGTCTGAGGTCAGGAGTAACACTTCTGGTTCTAAATTTACCATGTAGAAATTTATTTTTTCTACCAAAAACAGTGATCGATCAAGATGTTGCACTGGTATTTTTTTGAACCAATAGTAAATGTGCAATGTTTACCACGTGTATTAGCCCTGCAATGTCCAGACTAAATCCTGCAACTCTGCAACTTCTGCAATGAGGACACCCACGCCCTACCCAGTGAGCATGACGCCAACAGGAAGGAGTGTTACAACATACAGCAAACAGCTGGCTACAGCTGTACTCACCCTCCTAAATATCACCCCACCTGGGCAATGGGACCAGTGTAACTGGCTGGCAACTGTTTGTGTAAGACTGTACATTCTGTTAGATTATTACAGCTATTAATTAGCCAACAAAACCACTGGAGCTGGTTGTAGCAGGTGTGCAAATAAAGAGCACAGTTCTGACAGCGAAGAAGCACAAAGCAATTAACAGCCACTTTATTTTTTCCAAGGTGATAGTACCAGTTTTTACAGTTTGAACATATATTTTTTCAGACCCCCCCATGGCATTTAATTCATCGAAAAGGTACACAGAACAGGTATCTAATGGGGATGTATTAAAAATCAAAAAATATATATTTGTACATTTGAGGTATTTATCCACAAGGAAAAAATGTTTTTATATTCCCTCCTGGCAAAGCATTTAAAATAGCATTATTACATTAACAATATTTACCATCACTCAAAAAAAAAAAAGATAATTTAACTTACAACTTCCTTTATGGAGTATGATGCGCCAAACCTTCTTTGACAAAGAGAGAACCATCTTCACATTCATAAGGTACATTTAAATGTATGAACACGAAATAAAGCTTGGGTCACCTTACACATCCAAAATCATTTTGAGCATCAGTGTGCCTTGGCTCAAAATAAAATGTAACTTGTGTGACAAAAAAACGTAAACGTCCAAGCAATAGGCTCTGCGGAGGTGCTGAGGTCATGCCAAGTACTGCTGCATGGCGGTCTTTGCCCTAGGAGAGAGAGGAAGAGAAGCAAAGATGGTGGCAAAGAGTTGAGTAACTGCTTAAAGCCTTGAGAACTCAGATGGTGTACTGTATGTATGGTATGAATAATACCGGTCACAAAGGTTTGGGTCTAAAGCCTGGGTAAGTTTGTGCAGCACATCCACAAATCCCATCTCCCTCAGCTTGTCCTGTCGTGCTTGTGAACCTGTGGAATATAGAGGGAATGAAGAGGGAATTATTTATGCAGTCTTAAAAGACATTTGAGTAAATGTACCTCCTAACTGAAGTCTCAGATAATTGATCATATAATACCACTGTCTTTAACCAATGTTTTCAATAATTAGAGTTTGATCATAAAGATCCTAAGTAGTGTAGTGCATTTAGTATTTTGCAAGCTTTGTTTGTAGAACTCCATTTTGTTTCTAGAACTCTATTATGTTTAACTAACATCTCACTGGTCAGGCATGTCTCAATCTGGCTCTCATGTACCATGTAAACTACATTCAAAGCATAAACATTCAGTATACTTACAATACACGATACTTGTTATAATGGTGTATTTATGGTGTAGCAGAGGTAGGGTGGGGGGGCGCATAGAGAATACATGTATGTTCTATGTATATTGGGGGGGGTCTATTGCCTACATAGACAATAAAAACTGTTTCAAACCTGTCACAAAAAAGTTTTTTATTCAAAGATCAAGTCTATCATTCTTTTATTAATATTTCTCCCACCAGCCATGTCGAACATTTATCACAATGGTTTATCGTCATTGCATATTCGTGCCTAATTGTATAGAAAGTCAAAGAATAAACAAAATAGGTACACTGTAGCAGGGGCTGTGCGCTCCGTGACGGGCCGCATCTCAGCAGTAGTTGTGCTGTCGACTCAACCTCTCTACGAACAGTGCTTAATGTTTATCAGAAAATTCAGTATTCTGTCTGACTGTAATTTTCGGGACATTTAGTGCTGGATTCGGGATTCGGGACAACAGCTTAGATATCAGGACTGTCCCGAATTTTTCGGGACGTCTGGTCACCCTAAACAGAGGTGTAGTTTAAATGTTCGTTTAACTATTTGAAAGTTATTAGAGAGGTGACAGATGTCATTTTAGAGGTGACTGTTATGTAAAGAGTTGTGCTGTGATGTGGGTGACTAAGACCCCGTTCACACTAGACTTTTCAAAATCCAGATTATCAGGTTTTTCAAAATCCGATAAATAAAATTTATCCTAGTGTGAACGCAAATTATCAGGATTTTCCAGGGGTTAAGCCAGATTTTCAAAAACCACCTCATGAGGTGTTTTTTTAAGGGATCTTGAGGCCGAAGAACCTAGTCTGAACGCTAAGGGATCATTAATCCGGATAATTGCGTCATACTTCCGGGTTCACAGGGTCATCATCACGGTCATCATCACGCGGTCATTGGTCATTCCCAAAGTCTTGTTTTAAACCAACGGTACCACTACCGTCAGCCCAAACGGTCGGAAATGGCAAATATATATGAATTTAATACAAAAACAAGTGATTTTGACCTATTGGCTTGACACACACGTTTAGAACAGTTAACTGCGAAGTCACCGCAAAGAACCACGTTACCATGCACAAGGCATGTAAAGGAGAGACACTGGCAAGTTGGGATTTTATGTCGGCAGCTGCACACTTCAGCACTGCGAAACTGCATTAAAAAAGTAGCCCAAAATGACACAAGGCAATGTTATAGGCCTAGTCATTTGTTTCTTCCAATTAATTTGACAAGGAGTCATTTAATCCACCGCATCACGGTGGGCAATTGAAATGTTACCAGCCAAGCATTCACCACCAGCCACGAGACATAGCCTACAGAGAATGTAGGATTAAGCTCGCTTGAGTAAAAGCAATTCATATTTATTTTATGTGGGGAAGGGGGATTGGTTTGTTATACCATGTCTTTATATCCATAGTTTTTATGCTTCTCGCGAATTTGCCGGGCTGTTGTTCGCTAACCCCACTTTGCTTAGCGACATCTAGCAGTTTCTATTCGAACTGCAGTCATGGCCAATTAACCGGATATTCGCCGGACAGGATTTTTGAAAACCAGATTAAGTAAAGTCTGGTATGAACGCAAGAGGTTCTAGGATAAATTTTATCTGGATTTTGAATCCGGATTTTGAAAAACCCAGTCTGAACGGGGCCTAAGAGCGTAACGTGTCACGGACAATCCTTAGTCATCCAAGAATTTGTGTTTGTGCGATTTTATCCACACAGCTCATAAAAATTCAAAATAAAATTGGTCATTTCCATCAATTTACTGTATTAAGACAACACCTCACCCTAAGCACCTGAAGTGATAATCTGTAATGCCATGAGTGAGGACTTTGTATGAGTGATGAGTGTGCGTTGGTAATCATGCTGAATGAGACAGGGCTGTGGAGCTCAATCAGACAGTTTTCACAGATTTTAACTTTGAAATGTTTCTGCTGAAAATGTTTAATGATCTATTCGTATATATTTTCTAATCAGGCCTATAGTTTGAAACGTTCTTGACTGTGTTTTTTTTTTTTTTTTTTAATAGTTTTCCAAAACTACCCTTACTTAAAAGGCAGGGTAGGCACTGACTTAGAAGGTTGACTGACTACCTGAGGTTTCGGGTGCAACGGTCGCTTAGCCTGGTAAACCAGTCCCTCGTACTTCATTTCATTTTGTACTCTTCCTGGAGGTCTGGACTCTGCTGAAGTTTAAAACAAGTGGCTCTTCCTTTACCCAGTTGCTAATGAAATTAGCCTACCTATGCACTACAACTCAAATGTAGCACACAAAGTCAACGTCATGGCTCACAAACACTCATCTGTTCGCTGATTGGCTAGGAGTTGCTCAGTCCATGAACATCACCAGCCTCTGCTCCAGACTCTCTGTACAAAATTAAATGAAGTACGAGGGGCTGGTTTACCAGGCTAGCGGTAGTTAGCTTGCGATGTAGAAACTATTACTGTAATGGCTGAGTGGTAGGCACTGAATGGAAGGCACTGCCTACTGAGGTTTGTGACACAGCAGTAGTTACCATCCTCCTCATTCCAGATGAGGTTGGAGATGCAGTATGTAGCAGCCAGCTGCAACTTCACATTTGAGTGTCCCTGAGAAAGAAAACGATTTAGGATTCATTTGGTGGAAATTGTTTACAAATATTCACAGCACTGACACTGATCACAAGCTTCCTGATCTTATTGGTGCCATAGACTACAAATGCAGGACAGGCTAGATCATAGTTGAAAAACTTGTTCATGCGTTTATCTCAAGTGGATCAGACTACTGAAATGCCCCAGAAAAACGACAGCTTATTTAAAACTCAGCTGCAGGACTGTTAACAAAAACAAGAAGGAGAGAGCACATTACCCAATACTGGCAGGACTGCTCTGGCTTCCCGTGTCCTGCAGAATTGACTTTAATGTGTTCTTCTTCTACTATTCAACGCTCTCTAGGGTCTAGCCTCATGCTATATCACTGCCACACTGTGCTTTTACATTCCTGTGCGAGCCCTTAGATCTGCTGAGACTGGCCTTCTGTGGATTCCTGAGGCACCACCCAGAGGGACTGGTAAAGTAGCCTTCTCATACTACACACCAAAGAGACGCAATGCCCTACCCCAACACATCAGAGAGGAAGTATCTGTTGACACCTTTAACTGGTAACTGTAGACCTACCTTTTCAACCTCGCCTACATGTACAATTTACCACCCTGCTCAATGACTTGAGGGCACTCAGATACCTGCCTGAGGCCTAGGGAACGTAAGTGGAGCTCTCCACAGTGCCCTGAGGGATTTCTTCTGGTGCTACTGAACTATAAGAAAGCTTGTCGTGCATTTCTGTCGTGTTCCTTTGCCAAACTGTTGAAGCACTTTCAGCTACATCCTTTGTATGAAATGTGCTACACAAGTAAAGATGATGATGATTATTCTTATCATTTTTATTATAATTAACCAGGTTACAGAAATACTGGTGGAAAAAGCCCCGTAAATGTATTCTTTGTGTATCACCCATGAAAACAAGAATGATTAAAACATAGTCCTATGCATTTATGAGGTGAAGCACCAGCTTACCATGTAGTACTTCATTTTCTGCAGCATGTCATCATTTGTCATGATGAGATCCTTGGCTGTACTGCCATCAGCAATGTTGGCAAGAATGCATATGGTCTAAAACAGAGAGATTACTGTTAAAATGTGTCAGTAACCAAGTTCTTATCAAAGCAAAGTTTGTCTACAAGCAGTCCCCTTCCTTTCTATGTATAGTGGTGGCCAACATTATTACAACACCTTTTTCCCTAAAAAAACATGATTTAATTTCATGTCATTTCATGGTAGCTCTGAGCACAGCATATATTAGACGAAGTGAATCCTACTGTTTTCTTACAGTTTTTTACTGTATTTTTTTACGGTATTACATTTCAGAGAAACCCTCTTAAAATACCCCAGTAAGACCTTTATAATGAGACAAAGAATGACCCACCCGCTCCTTGGTATCTATATTATCATCGCCATTGAGAATAAGCTGTCTTAGCAAGGCCTTTATATGCAAACAGAGAATTAAACCCTCTCAGACTACCTTAGTTAAACAAGAGACAAGAAAATGAATTCCTTCAAAACTACCTCAGTAAGACCTTCATATGCAGACAGAGAATAAATCCCTCTCAAACTACCTTGGTAAGACCAGAGACTGAGGATGAAACCTTCTTAAACTATCTAACGACCTACCTGTTCCTTGATCTCCATACTATGGTCACCCTCGAGAATAAGAGTCACGGCCTGCATGATCTGTTTTCCATGTGTGCTCATAATCTGGTCTATGTGCTGGAAAAAATCAATAACATCACATTAGGTGTCATTTAACAGCCCCAGTATTATTTTCCGTAGGACCATGTGCATTGGAGACCAATAATCACTATCACAATCAATAATGGCCATTTGAATTGTAATTTGAATTCTGAATCACAGGTGATCCTCTGTGCTTTTCCACTTTCCTTATTCCTTTATGGATCATGTGTGTATGTAAAGAGTATGCTAAGTTCCAGAAAAGTACATGCCAAAGACAGTAACTGTATTTAATAGAAAACACTTATCACTAGGGGTGTGTATTGGTAAGGAGTTCATGATACGATATATATCACAATAAATTTGTCACAATACAACTCTATCACAATACATTGCGATACTGGGTATATTGCAATATATTGCAATATTCTACATAGTGTAAAATACAGCTTAATTATCAGTTGCTGTTTACCATCTGGATAGTCTTACATCTTATCAAAACTGAATTAAATCAACATAACTCAGAGTAACTGAATTTGCAACTCAGCTCATTTTAATATAGTACTGAAAATAAAAAGAGGTAGCAGTCATTACAACAAAAATATTTACACTCGTGCACAAACTGAACCAGTGTACACACTGATGTCAAACACATAAAGTGCATAGGATTTAGAAAAACTACTGGAGGACAGAGCTGTAATATAGGAACATAAAATAGCTTACAATGTTTTTACTTTTACTTTTTACTTACCTCTCTCAGATTGCCACTTCTGTCTGATGCTTGGATTGCCTTCTCTGAAGTGTTTTTATTTTATTTTTTAAGTCTAATCAAGGACTGACTATTTTAAAATACCTTTTTTCAGTTTGGCCCTTTTGCCTTTTTCCGCTGGATGAATGACTACCTGTGCTTGAAGATATTGTGATTGTGATGTAAAATAAAACACCTCTTTAACCTCTAAAAAGCTTTACAGCAGATTCCGTAAATTCACCAGATGTTCCTTATGTACTGTATATTCAGATGCGGCTCTATGCAAGTTAGATGGGGTATTTATTATCTTGAAGTGCTTGGTAATTTATGAGCCTAATAGCTCATAACAACTTATGAGCCATCCTTCATAGTTCAAAGATATAGAATGTCAATAATATCTAGTTTTACTTTAAAAATTCTGTCTGCTGGCACTATGAATGTTAATAAAATTATCTGAAAAGCTGGAGAAAAAAGGAATCGATAGACTAATGACTAACCGGGCGTGTTGACAGCAGGTTACGGAGCAGGCCCAGTGTCTTCATCAGTACATTGGGATCTGTGTCAGAAAGGAGGCAGAATAGCTGCTCTGTCCCCAAAGACTGCAAAATCTCCATCTTCACCTTCTGGTCTCCTTGAAAGGCCATGTTCTACAAACATGCACACAATGACACACATGGAGTGTTTTTAATTAACAATTCAAAACGTCTGTCAATGCTGCTAAAATGAAATGCTGCCTAGGAGAAGAAAAATTGCTTTTTTAAACTATTAAAATCAGCCATTGAAAAGTGTTCTTTTTTGACATTTCCATTTAGGACCTCTTCAATACAGACAAAAAATACACATTTTGCTGCCATTCCAAACCACTTTTACTTTCAAAAAGAACTATCCTATCCTATCTTGGTTTAAATTAGCATAAACTACCACTAGCATGGAAATAATTACGGATCCTCTTGATATTAAAATATAACAAAGCACCGATGTCTGTTAAGGAAACATTTATAGGCATATTGTATGATGTACAGTAAGACTATAAGAAAGGAGTATTACCATGAGCGCCCAAATGCCATTAACCCTTAGTGCTGGACTTTCACTGTGTGTGAGACTGCAGAGTAGATCAATTACTCCAGACTCTAGAATAGGCTGCATACAGGTAAACAAGAAATCAGCATTGAGGATATGAGAAATATCACCAGGCGAATTATTTACATCTCCCATTTTTAGGCCTTCCTACAAAATGTTTAACTAAAATGTTTATAATTGTATTTATTAACCTCAGTGAACATGAATGTTAAGGATACAATGTGTACAGAACCTTCCATTCCAATAAACAAAATAAAAAAACACATGACCCATTATGATAAAACCTGACAAAATATGTTATTATATTTATTCTGCACATTCTGCAACTATCAAGTTGCAGAACTGGTGTCAAGTTGCAGAATTGGTGCTAAGTGTAGAGTGGAGATCAATACTCTTGGACTTTAATGGTGTGACTCGCTTGTAGATTAGTTTGACATTTCAGTTTGAAACCTACATACCCAATTATTGATAAAGTAAGGGTGCCTGAAAGTAACGTAAGCCAAAGGACTATACTTAACATATTCTGCAATATTTTTGTATCATATTGTCTGCTAACTCAAGACAGACAAAATACTTAAATGCTTTCAGACAGAAGCCTAAGATGATCTACCCTAAATAGAGTCACCCAAAAAAAGCTGTCTTGCTGACTTGGTGGGAAAACGTTACTAGAAAGAATAGTAAAATTCCAGGGAATTACCAGTGCATGAAAATGCAAACTTTTAGTTTGAAACAGTTGTAGGCAGTGAAAACAGTTCGCTGGAGACATAGTTGATGCCAACTGACAGTTTGAATGGCTGAACAGTTAAATAGTTAATATTGAATAATGAATTAGTACAGACTTCTGATTTTGAAACAGTTGTGGGCAGAGAAAAGAGCTGAACAGGATATGTAGTTCTAGAAAGACAGATTGATTGTGTCTCAATTAACTCATTCGATGCCAATGACGCGAAAACGCGTCTTTTACGATAGTAACGCCCAGTGCCAATGACGCGTTATTGCGTCAATTGCGTTTTTTTACAGGGGAGGTGGGGTAATCATCTGATCTAGCTTGTGTACAAAAATCAAAGTTGTAATCACAAGGGAACCCATTCTGTGGGTAGTACCAGTATCAGTGTGGATATGTGATCATCTAACATTGTCTCAAAGAAGAGACGCTGGACCTGGCTTGCTCAGTTGCTTGCAGTTTTGCACACTGCTAGCTTGATCAAAATAACTCCTGTCAGCACGTATGTTGAAGCTACTGTTTTCCTAGCAACATCTCACGTTTAGCTTCTGCAAGCCACCAATAGATTAATTTCACTTTAGGTAATGCATAATGAGCAGCCTGTCGCGCTGTTTCATAGATAGCTACACCTGCACTTGACTGACCCGTCTGCGCCGATAGCAAGTCACTGACGACCCAGCTCTCTACATTTGGTAAAGCGCACGGATTCACTGCACTCTCCCAACATCATAATTTTCTGTGCTATCATTCTCATGTGTTAATCTAGTTCTTCTGTGTGCGGATCCTGTGGAATACGATGTTATTTTGCTCTGAAGGCGTTGTATATTTAGTTCGGTTTCGGTTTGCCTATCCCCTCTCTGAGCCAAGTTCCCACACTAAAATGTTACAATGTTTTATATCGTGTTTGGTGACGTTCAGAAATATTACATTTACAAGCATGGAGCAGTAGTCTAATTGCATAGCTTACTCCGATACTAGATGTATGGACCGGTATTTTAGATCGTGTTTATAGGTCTTCTCTGCTCTGCTTCTCTGCTCTGCTTCCCATGCACACACATGCATACACACGCGCGCACACAGAGGGGCAAAGCTAGAAGCACTACAGTTATAACATAGTGTGCTGTACATAAATAGCTGCTAGAAAGTCTAATTTTTGCCTTTGAAATGTTTACGCACAAAGTGTTTCCCATGAAGTGTTGCTTTTAGCTGTGCTTCAAAGAATCTATGAAATGTGCCTACATGGTTCTATAAATAAATTTGTATTTTTTTAATTTATAAATAATGTTGCCAGCGTTATTTTTGGTGCAGTATACAATGGGATCACTTTTCATAATGTTTGAGATGTCTCTGAAGCAAAAACAATTGTAATCAAAGACATTTTCTGCTTGAAATGTTGCTCGTTACAAAAAGCCATTTTTCTCAGTATTTTGGTCAGAAATCAGCATTTTTAGTTACACCCACCCATGTTCTTCAGACAATTGCTAAGGAATGGAAAGAGGTACAAACAATTTTTTTTTTCTGATGATAAAGGAAAGTCTGGAGTTTCTTTTGGTATGTTTTTTGTTGACACAGACATAGAACTCAATTTTCTGTGGGTCTTGAAAAAACACTGAAATGTTCAAAAAATCCTGGCACTGGGACGTGACCAACTTTGAAAATGGCTGGCACTGAATGAGTTAAGGGTCTACATGCGTTGGAGTGCACTGCTACAGAGTATGCCTATGTAGTTCTAGCCTACCGTGACTGTTAACTGTTCATAGAATGGGACAGTGTAGCCTACGGAGCTCCTCTGGTGGCCTAGACACTATAAAACATAGTTCGGCAGTTGACACTCTGCCACGAGTGTAATACAAAATCGTTACGTCATGACAAACATAGCAAACAAAGCTACCTTGTCAGAAATAGATCCAGGAATTAGTTTTTATTGCACCTCACTACTTTTCTAAATCGTACTTCTCCGTCATTTGCGCTTGCTTGAAATGAATCCTGGGAGAAACGAGACCGTGGAGGATCCACCACCAGTAGCTGCAGCTGGATGGCAAATGAAGTGTGGTTTTGTCAGGTGGATTCGGAGGGGCCTCCCAAATGGGACAGTACTTGGCAAGGCACTGTGACTTATGTAGCCAACGAACCAGCACTTTGAAACGTGTAGAACCTTAATTGAGACACAGTGATTGCTTCTCACACTTGCTTTCACACCTATTTTTGTTCCAATACAAACCCTAAAGCGTAAGCTGATAATATTAGCTTTTGTTGTAGTCCTCTGGATGACATACCAATGTGTATGTTATCAAGAATACATTCAATTTGAGGGTGAGTCCAGACTACGTCTCGAAAATAATGTGACACTACACCTTATGAGACGCGCTGCCAACAGAAGACACCGCAGGAGAAGAGGAGCTCTCATTAATGTACACAACCAAAGAATCACCGAAGTTCTAAATAGGAGGTTTAAAGAGGCACCATCTGAATAATTCCATAAAATCATGCAAACTAACTAGCTTAAATAATGCATTTGGGTCATCTCGATAAGATTCATTTGACATAGGGAATAGCTTTTAAAAACACTGATTTTAGTGGTGGTGGGGCACAAATGTGTAGCCTATGCAACGTTTTTACTGTACCTGCTTGTATCCTATGAAAATATAACATTGTACTGTACAGTGAAAATAACGTGATATCCCACTACACTGGCCCGATAGCTTTCACACTGTAAACGAACCGTTGTATAGATCGATTGAAAAGGAGCCGAGAACACCCCCTCTAAGCGGTCTGGATCGGTTTGTTTTGTTCTGGTGTCCTATCGATATGCGCTACCCGTCAACCTGTGCTACAAAGCGCTACTGTGCATGCGCACGATCCTTAAGCGCTGTTTCAGTTTAAATGCCCGTCGATTTGAGCTACCCGAGGCAGAAGTGGAGTTGTTTTCTGCAGTGACGACGCAAGTAAGTCACATTTTAAAAGGGTGTTGGTTTTACTGTATGTTTTGACAAATTAAGCATGTAAGCAACGTATGTGCATGTTAGATTTGCAGCAGAATGCTAGCCTGGTAAACCCGCCCCTCGTACTTCATTTCATTTCGTGCAGAGGGTCTGGAACAGAGACCGTCAGAAACGATTTGCTGGAGGTGTGGACTCTGCTGAAGTTTTTAAAAAGTGCATCTGCCTTTACCCAATCGCTAACGCCTGGTCGTCACATATGCAATTAGCCTACCTATGCACTACAATTCAAATGTAGCACACAAGGTCAACGTCACAGCTAACAAACACACCCTCTGTTCGCTGATTGGAGCGGCCGTGCTGGAAGTCCCGAAATGCTCCCCTGTCGAAATATGCTACCATTACCCATATTCATAAATGAGTGAACAGTGATGTTTCTACAGTGGGAGCATTATTTGATGGGTCAAGTGAGCAATCAGAATGTGCTACCTTTAGTGGGAGCCTTATTTGATAAAAGATAGCCTACATGCCTGTCGAAATGAGCTTCCCTTACCTACATTCATATAAATGAGTGAATAGTTGTGATTCTACAGTGGGAGCACTATTTGATGGTTGAAAGTGGGCTGTCAGAATGTGCTACCTCTGAGCTACCTTCAGTCAGAGCCTTATTTGATAGCGTAATATGACTGTCGAAATGAACTGCCTATGCATATATAAATGAGTTGAAATTTTACATAACTTAGGTATAAAGTATGACCACCGTATGCAAACAGCATACAACGCTCAAATCCAAAAATATGTAATCCAAAGACATATCTTGTAAAACAGCGGAGGTTAGCTTTGAATCTATACAATTGTAAACGAAAACGTAAGGTAGCTTAATTCGACAGGGTAGCGTAAATTGATAGACGCCACCATCGATTTAGGCTACTGGTAGCTCATTTCGACGAAGCAGCCCATTTCGACAGTACACCGGAATAGAGTACAATTGTTGCTTTCACATATACCCAATCGAACCGATCCCTAGGGGCAAGCGATCCACGTTCCGTTTCAAAGAGCTAGGTGTGAAAGCGTCCTTAGACTGCAGCTGGTCTCAACACCTGGCACAGGATTCTAAATGCTTAACGGGCCTATTGTGATGTCATAATGCTCAATGTTAAGTCTATGGATACATTTTGGTTCATTTTTAAGTAATAGCTCAAAAAAGTATAAATGTTATAAAAATTATGTACTATCTTACCAAAGCTCTATGGAGAGAAAAAAATTTGATTAAACCGACATGTGCTATTTTTCACATTTTTGGTAATTACTTCTTCAAATCTTTAAGCTGATTTTGTTTACAGTTCAATCAAAATATAATTTAATAAATGTTAAGACAGGCCTCAGGCAGTTACAGCTAACAAATAGTATTCGCAAAATAGGGTTAGTCATAATGGGTCATAAATATTGCATTGTAGGTAAAATAAAAGGATGAACAATACTTCACCTCTTTGCTTGGTGAAAACTCCAAAAGCAGATTACATAGAGTGGATGAAGCCATTACCAGAACCTCATCAGGTGCATTCTGTAACAGCTGATATAAATATACAAAAAATAATTGCATGGTGCTGTATATTATGTTGGAGTAGTTAAAGGAAAAGTTCAGTGTAAATCAATCAATAGCCCTGTTGTCCGAGTGCTGTTGAGGAAAAAGAACAAGAACACTTAATGCAACATAGACCGAATAATGAACTGGTAGCAAACAGTAACTGAATGGGGGATAGAAACTTTCACTTTCATTCCCTATGCCCCATTTAGTTAGTGTTAGTTACCAATTCATTTTTCGGTCTATGTGGCATCACATTTTTTCGTTCTTTTTTCAACCTACAGCACTCTGTGACTTCAAACTTCAAGTCTATGGATTGATTTACATCACACTTCTCCTTTAAATACATACATTAAAAAGTATACCTCTTACCTTCATAAGAGGCTTCCAGACAGCATGGTCATGAAAACTAGTTCTGAGCTGTTGTACTGACCGAGACAAACTGTGGAGACATCTGGAGATGCAAGTGGATAAATTGAGTCATGTCAGTTTCTCTAGTGACAAAACCTAATGTCAAAAAAATATTTAATACCATCCACAGAGGTCATACCTTACAGCTGCTAGACGAACCTTGATGCTGGACTCTGATAAGCCACTGACAATCCGGTCCATCATGTTCTCAGTCTCTGTTATCTGGAAGTGTGACAAAAAGTTTTACAACATGTCTGTAAACATCTGTGGCAGTTTGGCAACAAAACTAAAAAATAATGATTTAGTGTGATTAAGTAAAATGTGAACTCTCTTGTGAAGTCTCATGGGGTTACACTAGTGTCTTGGCGTAATTATCTGATTAACCTGGATAGGTGTGAAGTTAAGGGGGCTGTAGTAGTAGCCAGTTCATCACTAGCGGGGTTTACATTGCCGGTCCAAAGCCGAGCCGACACGGACATACCGGTGCTAAGTGGCTTCACACGTTCAGGGCTGGGTGCTAACACAGGCCTACAGGGGCTGTCCTGCAGGCTACTAGCCCGCGATTTCTGGCCCAACCTAAACGATGGTCCTACAGGGGCTACAGCGGGTCTAGAGGCGGTGTCAAGGTCGGGGCGGCGTCAACATTTGGAAGCAAAATAAAGCGAAGATGGCAGAGTATTATCTGCACCTGTATTACCGTCGTTACTGATAAATATGAAAAAGATGGATCGCCAGTTCTGGTCAGCTGAAGATATCCGTGCTCTCCCCATGGTCTGGGCAGAAGACGACGTGAATAATAATAATAATAAAAAAAAAAAAACGACGGGTTTGCAGAAACTAGGGTTAGGGTTAGAAGTCATGAAGCGGCACAGCAAGTTGGACATTCAGCGAACAACAACCCGGCAAATTTGCGAGAAGCATAAAAAACTACGGCTAAAAAGACATGGTATAACAAACCAATCCCCCTTCCCCACATAAAATAAATCTGAATTACTTTTACTTAAGCGAGCTTAATTCTACATTCTCTGTATTTGACTGGTAACATTTCAATTGCCCACCGTGATGCTGTGGACTAAATGACTCCTTGTCAAATTAATTGGAACAAACAAATGACTAGGCCTATAACATTGCCTTGTGTCATTTTAGGCTACGTTTTATGCAGTTTCGCAGTGCTGGAGTGTGCAGCTGCCGACATAAAATTACAACTTTCCAGTTGAGATCGGTAAACAAAAGTAATACAATAGCCTATAGATGACCTAGCTCATATTTGGCTGATAAAAATTGCAATTTGTTGATCTAATTAGTATAATGATCTGTTTCTGTCATTGTTATACCTTAAAGTAGCAGTAAATTGTGTCATTTGGCTACGTTTTGTTGGCAGCACTGTGAAATATCAGAATGTGAGATGCATTCCCTAACAAGCATTTGATGCTCGTGGCCGTCGGTCTTGTTCCATTAAAACATAAGGACGGTGTATTTTTGCTTTATAGCCTATAGTAATATATAGAAATATATTGGAACATGAACAACATGGAGGACGATCTGCGCCAGCAGAGGTTCCATGGCATGTATTATCCTCTAAAGAAGTATTTGCAGTCAGAGGTATCGGAAAATGGGCTGTATCAGTGAGGTTTTTGCAAACGAGGGCGTAACCCAGAGGGGCTAGTAGTTGGGAAGTGTGGACACAACAGCTATCAGGGAATGGGGCTACAAGCACCAAGGGGGCCCCCTAAAGGCCCAGCCCGGCTCCGGAATGTAAATGCAGCTACTGAGCTTTGAATTTAACAGCTTTATAGAACAAAGCACAATGCTGTTGCACATTACAGAGACAGCAGTATTATAATGACTTATAATAGGATAGGCATGGCGATTGTGATTTGTAGTGTGACTAACCTTCTTCCGGATGTCTTCATCATTAGAGCCAAGTGAGGCATACAGCTTAAAGGCAGCTTGTCTAAGCTCGTGAGCATGCTTCAGGTCATGGTCCAGCTGCATTTAAAGAGGCCAGTTATTACTGCACTCATAAGCAGTCAAATTTCTTACATTTACTTCAGTATTAACCTTATGGACTATGGCACACAAGTACTTGCACAATGATGATAAAGTTGAATCTAATGAACACTAATTCCATCCTTTATTTGAGTTCTTACTCAAACTAGGCTTTGTAACGTGCCCGGAAACACATTTGTGTATTATTATGCTCTACAAATGAGACTCTATTCCAGTGATCTGAACTGAATATTAAGCTAAAATGTTCACGTGTATTTCTCTGATTGATTAGTCTACAGTGACTAATTTTACTCTACGGCTCAGTCAAATTAATGGTTGATGGCCTATTATAATAGAAATACATGGGGCCATCTACTTGGACACATCCGGTCTTCCTTGCCCTAAAGCCCCTTAGACATCATTAAATTAAACTGAATGTCACATTCTCTGTGATCTTTCCACGCAGCGAGAGAGTAATAAAGTTTACAATAAACTAACATCAACACAAGATAATTGTGCACTTAGGAAAAGTACTTTTGGAAGAAGAGATTCAAGCCTTTCTGACAACAAACCTTATTCTAACATACTGCTGTTTTGGGAGAATGCTAAGCATCTTTAATCTTATCCTGTTATTTACTCCTAGCTCTTCCCTCCGGATGGTCGTATGGTCATCGTATGGCGATCATCATATGGTTGGGTTTGTATTCACTGGTCTGTGAAAATTTTAGGACAAATCATCAGTAGTGCACCTCAGGATCTACAGGTGTTTTAGGCCTTTAGTCACTATACATCCTCCACTGAGGTGGCCCGCTTAAGGTGATCAATCCTTAACTTATTAGAAGTCTAACAATGAATGAAGGCTTCTGCTCGTCTCACCCTCTTAATATCAGTGATGGTGCTCACAGAGCTAGGGTACTTGAAGTAGTCGGCCAGCATTGCCACGAGCTGGTCAGTGATGCTAGCGATGCGCTGCAGCTCCACGTCGGGCTCCAGCAGAAAGGCCAAGGTTTCCGCCCCCTCCACCCTCTGTTCCAGCAGATGCTCCTTGCTGCACATGCGCACTAGACACGGCAGGGTCTAAACACAGACACAAACATCACATCTGTTATCATTAGTGTCATTACTTCGTAAAGTGGTGTATATGCAATACAAAAAGTGTAAAATCAAGGAGCATGTACTGCCATCCACATTGTTTGCAGTACTGGCTTATGGTTTGCACTGTTTTTGAGTTAATTTGGACTAAACTCTCAAAAATAAACTGAGGTGAAGCTGGGTACTTGCTTGCATCTAACATGTTACCATTTATGCAATTCACCACTTTTTTGTTTCGGGTGTAGTTGAGAGTGGTGACTTGTCAAAATAGAGATTCCTTTGTCTGGATCTGACCAACAAAGCAGGCACAGGGCTAGGTTTCTCCCCCAATTTCTTGCACCAGCTACCAAATGGCTTGCAATCTTCGCTTATTTCTTTTGTCCATGTCCAACATCATGTATTTCTCAGTCCTTTATCAATTAGGGCATTTTTCATCAACTTCCTTAAATGTGTAACTGCATAATTGTAGCTTGATTTGTGTCCTCTATTGTAGGTCACTTTGGATGAAAGCCTCTTCTAAGTGTAACATAATGTAATACTCTCCATCCTGCCAACAAGTTTAAATTCAGAGAATCATTGGCATGCATAGATTCGACTTGCAGCTGAATTTCAACTAACTCTCCAAAACTAAGTACAATCAAAAAACAGTTATCACAATCAAAATCTGACAGAAATGCTGATGAACAAATACACTGATAAATGATATCTTGAATATTACACAATCAGATGACAAGTGATGAGTTGATGGTAATGGCAGCACATTGTTGTTGGGGTTTATTCTGTACACTAACCTTAAGAACAATACAACAGTCATCTGTCCTGATGGCACCAGCCCTGCACATGTATGTCAGGCTGTGACAGAGAGGCAGATCATGAGAAGATCATCCAAGACAGCAGACCCATGACATTAGATCGCATCTGAGATAAAAACAGACCTACAATACAGAACAGCACTTACCATTTAGCGGCTGTCAGTTGCATTTCTATAGGTTTGTCCCGCTGCATCATTCTGACAAAAATGCTTGAAAGCAGCTCACCATTGACAAGCACTGACAAAGAAAAAGGGGAAGGAAATACCATTTTATGTTTTATTGGACACTTCATTTATGAGTATACAATGTTCATATCGCAGAAGAAGGGAAAAAGGGTTAGCACCATTTTTAAATGTGAGGTCAAAGTCTTTACTGAAGAAAGTGGGGTGGGGGGTATATTATTTGATAAGAGAGAAAACAAGCAGAAAATATGGAGTGACTGACCTACTCTATGTCTGCTCTACAAAAATTCAAACGAGAGAGAAAGAAAAACTAATAAAGTAATATGAACTAATAAACATTTTAATTATTTCCTTACAGCCTTAAACCCAAGACTATTTTCTGTCACCATAGTGATAGACAATAAAAGTTTTTTCAATCTTGAAAGGTGTAGCCTACATGGAGTGACTAGAAATGGAAAAGAAACTATTACCTGGTTTTAGTTTTAAAAAGCAAACCATTCACCTATTCAGGAGACATAATCTAAGCAGCAAATGCAGGCTAAAAACAGCAAACAGGTTTATGACCACGTTTCAGTTTCACTCTCTCCTTTTTAGGTACAAATTAGTGTTGGGAGTGATGCCAGACACACTCGAGCTGGTTAAAATGCTACATTCACTCGACATATCAACAGCAAAGTGCCTATGTGTTTTGTGTGAAATCTGAATATAATTGAATATAATGGTGAATAGTACTATTGTGAGTTTTTTAAATTGTTCACTCAAAACACTACGTAAGCATAAAAAGAAAACAGAAATGACTCACCATTTACTAAGGTCAAAGAGACTTGGGTGTTTTCATAAGCCAAAACTGAAAAACATTTCAGAGCCTGTATGCGCACCTGATGGGGGCGATTGAGAAAGACAAAAATGGTGAACAAAATTCCTTCATAATTCCAAGGATAACACATAGCATTTTACATAGGTCAAAAACAAATAGCCTTCAGACAATGCAATGAAATGCAGGTAGCACTCTTGTACTGGATGACCAAGTTTAAAATGTGAAAGAAGAAGTGCTTGTACCTTATAGGATGTGGAGATAAGTAGAGGTGCAATGTTCTGGATGGCACCATGGTTGAATAAAACAGTCTGATGCTCTGGGGTCTGAGGAATACACACACACAGTCACACATTCTGTACTTGCGGTCAGTCTTTGTACATGGAACTATTCTTGACACCTGGAAATTTGACAACTTCTCTCTTTTTTTTTTAATCAACAATGAGTATATATCACTAAAGTTCACAACCTCAAACTTAATGGAAAGCAAGCTTGTTTTACAGAGAACCATTGTTTTTTCCATTTCAGCACAGGCATAGTAAATATTACAATAACACATGCATTTGCCATGTACAGTATTGTTGCAATGTTAAGAAAACACATAGGTATGTCAATATGTTTTAAAGTATACACATACCTATATTTATCAGCGACCATATTTGTGTAACACTATACAACATGCAACCTCGCAGCTTTATCACAACATTGTTGATCTTGTGCACTCCAGACTGAAATATACCCCTGATATCTGATGTCAAACTGTTACAAACCCATGTGAATCAAAATTTTAATATCTTCACATTTTCATGAGCCAGTATTTGAACAGATACATTTAGAATGGCAAATGTAAGGTGTATCACAAATTGGAAACAAATTAGGCACATGAGATTTTCTTCTGCATTCAATATATACTTAGACAGTTTCCCTTCCTTATCTTGTCTGCAATTTGTATTTTTTGTAAACATAATTGAATATCAGATGACACTGTGTGCCTGTGTAAGGCAGACATGAGCCTTTGGCATTGACCTCTCTGCAACTGCAATAGCAGCTCTGCAATTGGTGCTGATACACTTCAATGGCACAGCTTACAAACAATATGAGCAAACAATGAGGTTGATTTCAATGATCAGGTGACGTAAGGAACCATTAAAAAAACAGGTGAACATGAAAAAGTGAACATGAAAATCATATTTCAAGCACATATGATTACACATACATGAAAAATCAGTAGAACAACATGGTTTATCAGTACAAACCTTGCAACAATGAAAGATGATCTGTGTAGTGTACTCCTGTGTACGTAGACTCTGGTTCATCAGCGACATGAGATGAGGAACCACAGTTGGATCCTATGCACATACACACCCCAAAGAAATTAATCAATTAGTGGATATCTGAGAAAAAAAAGACTGACTATATTATAGTATATTACATTTGATTGCAGTGACAGTCCAACAGAGTCTCTTAATACACACAGTACCAAAGTGTATTGATGTCTCTTACTGTGTACAGTAGTTGTACTGGCGTGACAGGACTGATGAGCACTGTTCTTAGGCAACGCAGGCAGGCCTCTATGAAGATCAAGTCAGGAAACACCAGGGCTGCAAAAGGCACACGCATACGTTTTGACACAACATGAGACATACTTTGTACTACTGCACTAAATACATATCTATATAAATTTATAATTATTATTTACAATATATATTTTTAGATTTTTCAGCTTGTGTGTTACAGTAATGAAAATGTCTTCTTTTTAGAATAACTCTACCCAAGTCCTCAATCACAATATGGTGAAATGTCCAGATCACCAAATGTGGCATTTTGTGCATAATAATAACCTTCCTTTTTTATTTATACATTTTTATTTATTCATCTTCACATGGATGCATGAGATAAAATAGCTTTCTGTGTGCACTGAGCACTTGAATGGTAGTTTGTTCTGATATATTTCCTTACATACTCTCATGGTAAATCTGAACGGTGATCTCCCAAACAACTGTACTTTGTATTGTATTTGTTATGACACAAACCTAATGTGGTAAAATCATGAAATATAATGACTGCAAGTAACTTTAGTGCTGTCATATAGTTTTTATGGTTTTTCAGTATTTTTTGTGTTGATGATTCCCAGGACAATGATGCACCAAGAGACATGAAACTTTGTGGGGATATACCACCAAACAGCCTGATAAGTAAGTGATAACGGCAGCCAAGATGACGTGATGTGGAGTCATTATAAACCACATGTTAAATACTGACTGACATAGCTTTGAAACCTCCAGAAAAAAAATCTTGTTGTCTGCATGGCCTGTAGAAGTATGTATGAAAAAAAACTTAATGAGGATGAACAACTGGATGAATAACCTACAACTATTTTGTATGACTTATAAAACTTAAATAAGTAAAAAATTTTTGGTTGAGCAGGAAAGAGGGTAATGGGAATACATAATATTTGGGAGCTTTCAAGGGTTGTGTCCTGCGTGTTGTGTGTGCATTGGGGGGGATGGGGCAAACATAAGCGTCTAGTATACTTGCTGTGTCGCACCGTGCGCGTGAGAAAGTGACGTTACCGATGCGCCTGACCCTTCATACTTGCGCTCGACACACAAGCCAAATGCCACAGTAGTTAAAGATTTCAGAAAACCTTGCATGTCAGAGAAATGAAACATGACGGAATTGCAGGTTTACAAGGCGGCTAATGTAATGACTTGTTTGCATTATTTGGTGTTGTCGTGTTACCAAATAGGCACTGGCTATCATAATTATTCATTCTCGTTGGTTGGTCAATAAAAGAACCAAAACTGGGACATTTTAGTGTGCTTTTGTCGGGACTTGGGACATGCAATTCAAAATGGGGACTAACCCGGACAAACCGGAACGTCTTCACCCTATACTAGGGGTACATGCCCACAAAGTTTCATGTCCCTTAGTGTTTTAATGTTCCGCCAATCGTTGATGGAAAATTGCTGAAAAAAGCAGCAGTCAAAAATACTATATCTGTACAGTAGCAGTATAAGGTAGTTAGATTTGAAGCTTGCTTCTTAAAATGTCTAGGTCAAACTAAATGTACTTTTGTTGCTGTGGGCACCTTGCAATAAGGCAGGTATGAGGTGGCAATCCACCAGAGACTTGATGTTGTTCTCCGTGCCCATGGCCAGACTGCCCAACACCACAGCACACTCAGTCCTCAGCTCTTCACTCGATGAGCCTTGCTGGAGCAGGTACAGGAGTCTATAGCACGTACAGGAAACAGCTCATTTATTCCCTGACAGAGCACTACTGCTGAACACCTCCTTCATACATATGAGGGACTACATGTGAGGTTATACACCAAAGGCCATACATTTGGGACCACTTTTCACATTTCATTAGCTGACATTCTCATCCAGAGCAACTTACAGTAAACTAGGACAGTGGGGATAGATGCCTTCTTCAGGGGCACACCAGTCAGTTACATCTGTATGTCTAATGTTTTCTTTTCAAGTATTTCTCATATTTTTATTTAAAAAGGAGTGCATCATACTATTATTCTTTTTTATATTTCTGATTGGGTCAAAACGTTTAGCCTGTATGTGAATGTATATGTGGCTGTATGTTAGTCAAAGACTGATGCTATGGTATAAGGTACATGTGTGTCATCTTTGTCTGTGCCTGTTTTAAATGCATCACATTTAATTTATCTGTAAGTTTATGTCTGTGAAGCATCCTTGGGTTTCTTGAAAGGAGCTTTTGAAATAAATAAATAAATAAATAAATAAATAAATGTATTATAAGACATCTGAATTGAATATGAATTTTAAGCAAAAATGAGAAAGCGTGTGCTGTACCTGGGCACAGCTCCCAATACAATAAGGTTTGCCTTCTGCTTGTTATTTCCAATCACGGCATTCTTCATATCACTTTAAAAGAGAAGAATAGTTAACATCTTAGAGTCATGGTGACATGCAGCACCTAACTGTTTGCAAAAAAATAATAATGAATTTCAAAAACTAAGTTAAAGAGTGTTTTAAAAGACAAAGTAAAGCAAACAGTCATGTAAATTAATTACATTAAATTAAACAATGCAAAGGCTTATTTTCACAACTGCTACTGCATTATTTTTGTTATTAGACATTAAAGTGCCAAAAAAATGTTGAGTGTTGAGTACTGGTAGTGAATATTAGGAAAGGGATGTTAACAGTTCCCCACCATGAACAGAAAGAACAAACAGGGCTGGTGCTTGCCATTTGGATGCCCTAAGCACAACAATTTTGTGGTGCCCCCCCAAATAGTAATAATTACAATAATAATAATTTACCATGTGCAATTGTGTTTATTTTCCAAATGAATTTTCACTACTGTGGCATTTCAGATACAACCTAATATCAATACTACAGCTCCAGTACTGTATAGCACTGTAAGGGGAGAAAGTAAAATCTTAAAAATAAAAAAAGGCTACATTTGCATGTCCAGTGCTACCACACATTACCATGAATAGAATACCATAGCGTCATTCCATGCCGACTCAACCAGTGCTTCCACGCTCCCATAGAGGTATATTTGGTGGAATTTTGAGCAAAATTGTGAGATGGTGCCCATGGGAAACTTTTGTCAATATTGGTTGAGTTGACATGGAATGACTCTATACCAAAAATTCCACTACCATATACAAAGGAAAAAAAACAAGAAAAGCACTCGGAGAGCGCAGACCTCTGCCAAGAGAGCTGAAATTTCCACCTTATACCATCCCCACCTGAAGACTTGTTGTTTGATGGGTAAAAAAATTTGTTGACACACTTCCGATTTGCCAATGTTTCAGCTACAATTTGGTGTTAGTTGCATGTTTCTAGCTTGATTAGTTTTTTTTACAGTAGCCTATTTTCCACAAAGCTCGAAAACGTAACAATCTGGATCACCAGATCTGGAATAATCCCAGGGTCTGGACCATTCTATGGAGATTGTTAGTCTATATGGTGGTCTTATACTGGGATTTTTTTTACCAAGCATGCTGAGCATTAGTTGTAGAATTATGAGCAAAAATGTGCAAGGGTGATACTACAGAAACGGTGCCATTTGTGATTGGAAAGGATGGTGAAAAAACACATCAGATATTTAGATCTATTTGATTTAATGTCAGTTCTGTATAGAAAGTACGTTTTTCCCACCTAAACATAGATAAGAAGTTATTTTTTTGCATATTTATACATTTTGCATAACACACATCCCATTTCAATTCAACCCCACTACAGTCTTTATTGCAAACCCTTTATTGCATTACTCACAGCAATTTTTTAGTTTAGTTGCAAACAAACATCTACATAAGTTCCAACAGATCGTGTGTACAAGAATATACATGAAATATTGCAAAGATATTCATCCCTGTAGCAGTCATTGAACCACGTATCACTGAAAAATGTAAAGGGGTTGAAGATCTTGTCTTAATCTGATGCTAATTCTTGGTACTAGCAGCTAGCAGGATGCTACATGGCATAATTCGATCTAGATATTGTTCTATTTTATTATCTATCTATTATCTATTAGCTATAAATATTAATTTTTGCTAAAACATTTTAAACTATGAATTTTCCCCCAAACAGTGTTGAAGGCTTAAACTTGACCAAACCTATACACTGAGTGCAGAATGATTAGAACACAACATCCTTTTAATACATGTTGTCCCACTCCAAGCCGTTTAGGCTTGAAAGCCTACTGCCAAATAAGTATATCAGGTGCTGTGCATTTGTGTAATGAGAGGGGGTGTGGTCTAATGACATCAACACCCTATATCAGGTGTGCATAATTATTAGGCAACCTCTTTTCCTCTGGTAAAATAGGTCAGAAGAGAGATCTGACAGACTTTGAAAGGTCTAAAATTGTGAGATATCTTGCAGAGGGATGCAGCACTCGAAGTTGCGAACATGATCACCGAACAATCAAGCTTTTCATCGCAAATAGCCAACAGGGTCGAAAGAAACGAGTGGAAAAGAAAAGGCACAACATAACTGCACATGACCTGTGGAAAATCAAGCGTGAAGCTAGTAAGCAGCCATTTCCATCGTTCAGCCATATTCCAGACTTGCAACATTAATGGAGTGTCAAAGAGTACAAGGTGTGCAATACTTAGAAACATTGCCAAGGTAAGGAAGGCTGAAAGACGACCACCATTGAGTAAAACACACAAGATAACACGTCAAGACTGGGCCAAGAAATATCTTAAGACTGATTTTTCTAAGGTGCTGTGGTCCGATTGACTCTTAATGGGCCAGATGGATGGGCCTGTGGCTGGATCAGTAATGGGCACAAAGCTCCACTCTGATTGACACGCCAGCAATGTGGAGGTGGGGTACTGCTATGGGCTGGTATCATCAAAGATGAGCTTGTTGGACCTTTTCGAGTTGAGGATGGACTCAAACTCAACTCCCAGACCTACTGCCAGTTCCTGGAAGAAACCTTCTTCAAGCAGTGGTATAGGAAAAAATGTCAGCATCTTTCAAGAAGAACATGATTTACATGCAGCAGGGCTCTAAAGTGTGACCAATTTGGTCGCCCACACGACCTAATTTCTTAAATGTGCGACTAAAAAAAAATTGAGGTTGCACCTGTGCAACCAGCCGTTCAAGGGAAAAAAAATATTATAAAAAAAATAGTTAACAAGTCTCCCGGTGGTTCAACAACAGATACACATAAGGGCCGTATCATGGTCTAAACCAATCAGATATAGCGAAAGGCGGGACCTCCCTTTGATTGGCTATGGTCTAGATGTCCCTGTACGTGTCTACGTTTGTAAATGCATGTGCTGCAGGCAGCAGGTGAATAGCCTAGGCTAGTCAGACAAACTGAGTGCATGCGTCGCGGATGAGAAGATGAACAACAATGAAAAGAACAATTAACAATTTCTTTGTCAAGTTAAGGTCTGGGGGCTCATTCACACCGCCTTGAGCGTATTCAGCGCGTGGGCGTATTCAGCGCGTGGGCGTATTCTGAGCGTATGACCATTCACACCGGACATGTCAGCGTATTCAGCGCGGGAGCGGGAAGCCCCGTCTTTAAATGCACTTGGCCAATGTCTTTAGGTGCACATAGCCATGTTTCCCTATCTCTCACTTTAGTAAACACAATATGTGCTTCTCTGGTTTTATTTCCTTACTTTAAACGTTGTTTAGAAAGCAGCACTGCACCTATAGGGAGGGAAAGTAATCTCATCGCCCCCTGCTGGTTGCGTTCCCCACCTCTATCGAAATGAATGGGATTTTTTCTTCAAAAAATTACATTTCGGCTCACACTCCAAAGTTAAGATAGTGGCTTTCATATGATATGCATGCTGGGCAGTTCTATCGATTCAGGTGGTCATACTTTCTTTTTTTCACTAATCTGAATTGTTTTTAATGTTAATTAAAAAGCTGATACAGGACTACACTGAACGATAGGCGCGTGTATGACGTCACCGCAAAATCTGGCGCCTGCCCAATCTAACAGTTAGCTGCCGGCGAGAGAAGTAAGTGAAATCCAACCATTGTGTACATGAAACTCATCTGATTATAAGAATCCACAACCGTAGCTTTATGGAATCTTTATGAAATGTGAAAACTGGCATTCATTTGTTTCTCCGTGGTTGCAATCAGTTACGAATTACAGCATGGTGAACTTGTGTTTACTGACGTAACGGGAGCGACTCAAAGTTGTAGTCCGTTTATGACAAGTTAGGCACAATTTAGATTTTTTTAAATAGGACGAAATTTCACACAATATTTTCACAGTTAGTAGATAATCCCCATATATAGCCTGAAAAATATGTCTGGTGCACAAGTTCCGTGTCATACCTTTGTGGGATTTTTTTAAAAATCGGTCTATGGGATTTTTAATGGGATCGCTCTGGGGATAGGAACGCCACCGCTAGGATCGCTGTGTTCCACTTTCCCTCCCTATAGTGCAACTTGACACTTTGATAAGGCCAGTGGAATATTTGACATCGTTCTAAATCATGTAAGCTGATCATTGTCAAAGCCTTTATTCACTCCCGGTACAAGAAAAGCAAACGCGTTTTAACCCCTTCCATAAAGTTATGATAAACTCTACCTCTTTGCCAACAGTCACTTTGCCTACATCGGGTAAATAAATTATTAAATGTAGTGACTTATGGACCTCAGTTTTGCCTATAGTGGCAGTTTTGCCTATAGTGGCTTGTTGACTAGATTTATCAAACCAAGTAGGAAACACTGAATGACAAGAACGAGGTTACTATTTTTTTTTATAGCTCGAGTGGTCGACAGAAGACCGTTTGAGGCTCTTCTTGCATTAAGAATACTCCGACGAAGAAATCTAAAGCGATATCTTGCTTCTTCCTATTAAGAACATAAAAGCTCCACCACTAGGCCTATACCTACAACATGTTTGACTGGACAGCGTGACAACTTCACAGGTATTTCAGTTTCTGTGTTTAGGCTAGTCAATGCCCTTGTAGTGCAGATCTGATAACCCCAATATTGATAGCTTTCCAGTGTCTGTTTCATGCAGTTGTAAGCGAGTGGTAATATTTTGCAGACAGTCGCTAGGTTTTTGAGGTATTCCCTGTGTCAATACAGGCATTGATAGCACAGTTTACATGAATTGTATAGCTGTGCCTATAGCTTTCAATGGGATTTTGGCTGAATACGCACAGAATACGCGCAGAAAAATAGACTTGGTTTCTATTTTCCAGCTGCAGTCCATATTCTGAGCGTAGTCCACGCTCAGAATACGCTCAGAACACGGTTGCGGTGGGAATGGTCTCATCTGCTAACGTGCATTCTAAATGAATACGCACAGAATACGGACAGAATACGGCCACGCGCTGAACACGCAGAGTGTTTGGTGTGAATGAGCCCTGAGGGCCCATTTCCATCGCACTCTCTGCGTGTTCAGCGCGTGGCCGTATTCTGTCCGTATTCATTTAGAATGCACGTTAGCAGATGAGACCATTCCCACCGCAAGCGTGTTCTGAGCGTATTCTGTCCCTATACAAACCTATTGTATTCTCTGGTTTTATTTCCTTACTTTAAACGTTGTTTAGAAAGCAGCACTGCACCTATAGTGCAACTTGACACTTTGATAAGGCCAGTGGAATATTTGACATCGTTCTAAATCATGTAGGCTGATCATTGTCAAAGCCTTTATTCACTCCCGGTACAAGAAAAACGAACGCGTTTTAACCCCTTCCATAAAGTTATGATAAACTCTACCTCTTTGCCAACAGTCACTTTGCCTACATCGGGTAAATAAATTATTAAATGTAGTGACTTATGGACCTCAGTTTTGCCTAGTGGCTTGTTGACTAGATTTATCAAACCAAGTAGGAAACACTGAATGACAAGAACGAGGTTACTATTTTTTTTATAGCTCGAGTGGTCGACAGAAGACCGATTGAGGCTCTTCTTGCATTAAGACTCCGACGAAGAAATCTAAAGCGATATCTTGCTTCTTCCTATTAAGAACATAAAAGCTCCACCACTATTACCTACAACATGTTTGACTGGACAGCGTGACAACTTCAAAGGTATTTCAGTTTGTGTGTTTATGTAGGATAGTCAATGCCCTTGTAGTGCAGATCTGATGATAACCCCACTATTGATAGCTTTCCAGCGTTTGTTTCATGCAGTTGTAAGCGAGTGGTAATATTTTGCAGACAGTCGCGGGGTTTTTGAGGTATTCCCTGTCAACACATGCATTGATAGCACAGTTGACATGAATTGTACAGCAGAGCTATAGCTTTCAATGGGATTTTGGCTGAATACGCTCAGAATACGCGCAGAAAAATAGACTTGGTTTCTATTTTCTAGCTGCAGTCCGTATTCTGAGCGTAGAATACGCTCAGAATACGGACTGCAGCTAGAAAATAGAAACCAAGTCTATTTTTCTGCGCGTATTCTGAGCGTATTCAGCCAAAATCCCATTGAAAGCTATAGCTCTGCTGTACAATTCATGTCAACTGTGCTACGCTCAGAACACGGTGGCGGTGGGAATGGTCTCATCCGCTAACGTGCATTCTAAATGAATACGCTCAGAATACGGACAGAATACGGGCACGCGCTGAACACGCAGAGTGTTTGGTGTGAATGAGCCCTGAGCGTGGACTACGCTCAGAATACGGACTGCAGCTAGAAAATAGAAACCAAGTCTATTTTTCTGTGCGTGTTCTGCGCGTATTCAGCCAAAATCCCATTGAAAGCTATAGGCACAGCTATACAATTCATGTAAACTGTGCTACCAATGCCTGTATTGACACAGGGAATACCTCAAAAACCTAGCGACTGTCTGCAAAATATTACCACTCGCTTACAACTGCAGGAACGCTGGAAAGCTATCAATATTGGGGTTATCATATCAGATCTGCACTACAAGGGCATACACACACAAACTGAAATACCTTTGAAGTTGTCACTCTGTCCAGTCAAACATGTTGTAGGTAATAGTGGTGGAGATAGGAAGAAGCAAGATATCGCTTTAGATTTCTTCGTCGGAGTATTCTTAATGCAAGAAGAGCCTCAATCGGTCTTCTGTCGACCACTCGAGCTATAAAAAAATAGTAACCTCGTTCTTGTCATTCAGTGTTTCCTACTTGGTTTGATAAATCTAGTCAACAAGCCACTAGGCAAAACTGAGGTCCAAGTCACTACATTTAGCCTAATATTACCCAATGTAGGCAAAGTGACTGTTGGCAAAGAGGTAGAGTTTATCATAACTTTATGGAAGGGGTTAAAACGTGTTCGCTTTTCTTGTACCGGGAGTGAATAAAGGTCAAAGACAATGATCAGCCTACATGATTTAGAACGATGTCAAATATTCCACTGGCCTTATCAAAGTGCCAAGTTGCACTATAGGTGCAGTGCTGCTTTCTAAACAACGTTTAAAGTAAGGAAATAAAACCAGAGAAACACATATTGTGTTTACTAAAGTGAGAGATAGGGAAACATGGCTATGTGCACCTAAAGACATTGGCCAAGTGCATTTAAAGACCGGGCTTCCCGCTCCCGCGCTGAATACGCTGACACGTCCGGTGTGAATGGTCATACGCTCAGAATACGCTCACGCGCTGAATACGCCCACGCGCTGAATACGCTCAAGGCGGTGTGAATGAGCCCTGAGACCGCAGAAAATCAGGACCAATGTTCTGACACGGAGCCATTATCGACAACATCCCAGGTTATTTCAAGCCCTGGTTCGATCGACTCCGAGCCAGGGTCCACTGAAACCAAAAAGGGAAGAGTATATACATTTCGGAGAGAGTGGCTTGACCACTTTCCCTGGCTAAGATATAGTAAAACCAATAATATAATGCACTGCATTTACTGTAAAGAGTGCGGGAAGACCATGGCCGGCAATAGTGCATTTGTGACTGGTTGTAATACATTTCGAATCGAAACACTGAAAAAGCACAACACATCTATAAAGCACACTACATGCCACGATAAATGGGTCATTCTGTGTCAAATCGAACGATGGCCGACAGTCACCCTATCCAAAAAATCTGAAAAAAAATCACAGCTGTTTGTACATCCAACCTATGTATAAATCCTTAATATTAAGTCTGTATCACTAATAGCTCCAAAACTACAGCCCTTTGAAATTTCAGGTCATTTTGGGAATTCTGGTGAACAAGCCTTTTGCTCAACTTCCGACATTGCTGGCTCTTTTAGTATTCCACACACATTAGTGTAACTATGTGAAAAGAAATGCATTTTCCTGTAGAATTCAAAAATCAAATCAGATCAGATGTACCTTGTGTAATTCTTCCTCTCCAAAGCTGTGAAAATGGCTATAGATTCAATATGTGAAATGACACCACCACTTTTGAGGGCTTCTCGTTCAAAAAGTATGGCACACAAATTTATCAGATTATTTTTCCCAGTCATATACGGATTATAATGTCATGCCTATGCATTAACCTTTGTTGATATTGTTTTCATATGGTCAGTGTATTTTCTTGAAGTTAGGCTTGATTTTCAAAAAGGCTGTTTTCATCTTGTCATTTCACCATGTGGACAGTTCACAGGATTTTTTAAACATTTTTCCACAATCATCCTGTAGGTGAGGATCATTTGTCCAAAATTTGGATTAGTTGCTGAGCCTCTTTATTGAGATATGATGTTTGAGAAAAAAATGTCAGTAATTCCATGGAGTTGGATTGATCAGCAGTACCTCTTTCCACCACATGTGGTGCTCTTTTAATACAATGGAAGTCAATGATAGGGTAGCATGTCATTTACAGGAAAAGCTGCCAAACAAACTTTGTGTTACAATTAAACCAATTGCACTGTCAAGGTAATTTTTGAGCAGGGTTTTGTTGTACAGCACACAACAAGCAAGGCAAAACTGAAAAAATGGCATTATAATACAAACACAAAAGGACCATAAACAGGAATGCTATCAATTTAAAGATCATAAACAGTAACAATGTGCACGGTTATTCCATTGTCCCATAGATAATTTTCACCTGTTACAAATTGATTACTATTCAGCGGGATTCGAACCCATATCTCACCGAAAAAGGTAGCACACTTCCTTTCACACACCGACAAGCTAACCACTCATCCATCACACCACTTACCTACATGGAGGGAGTGGTTATATTTATAGCTGTAGTTCATATAGTAACATTAAATACACAGACATATGATACAAACTGACAGTCAGTTATTGCTTTTAATGAGTAAGGCACATAGTTGTGTTGACGGAGATATCCCAGAGTTTCTACAGCTGCCATACCGGCTTAAAATTTAAGATGAGACTACGTTTCATCCTTATGTAGTTCAATCGTTTCTGTCATTATCCGCCACGAATGCACCCGAATACTCCCCGAGCACTTCCGAAACATCTGGGTACTTTGCAGTTTGAACCACCTAAGTCCAAACTAACAACAGTTCAGACTTCCATCGTACTTTGATGGTTGGAGATTTTCGGGAAACAGTCGGTTGTGGGGTGCTGAGTAGTTTGAACCTACGTTGTACAACGGTGGTTTAATTCTAACCTCCGTCATTGTTTGGGAAACGCACCCCAGACCCTCTGTACAAAATGAAATGAAGTACGAGGGGCGGGTTTACCAGGCTACTGCCCAAGTGCCACCTCTCCCCGCAGCCTTTCAGCGGCAGGCAGCGGTTTAGGGTGATAATGAGATGTTGGGCCTTAAAACATTTCCATTTATAAATAAGATTTTCTTTTATTCATCGAGATTTTTAAAGTTTACATTTTATCTTTTTGAAGCATTTTAAACAGGCTCACCTGTTTTCAGTAGGTTACCTGTCTTATACAATTCTGTTTTTAATAAGGAAAGTTATGTTTACCAGATTCTGAATTCATTATTTACAAGTCTATTTTGCCTAATAAATAAATGAACCTGTAAAACTGCGGTGTTAAATGCGATGCTATCAAAAATGTGTGTGCACCTAACTTTTGTGCTTGTGCACCCAAGAAAAAAAGTTAGGCGTATCAGTACAACCAGTGCCAAAAGTTAGTCTAGAGCCCTGTGCAGGATAATGCTCCATCTCATGCGTCCAAATACTCCACTGCGTGGCTAGCCAGTAAAGATCTGAAAGATGAAAAACTAATGACATAGTGTCTGTGAGGCTGTGGTCGCTGCTGCACACAATGTTGGTTGTGAACAGATAAAGAAGCTGACAGAATCCATGGATGGAAGGCTTCTGAGTGCCCTTATGAAGAAGAGTGGCTATATTGGTCACTGATTTGTTTTTGTTTTGTGTTTGAATGTCAGATATGTTTATTTGCAAATCTGGAGTTGTCATATCAGTGTACGTGGTGAAAATAAATAAGTGAGATGGGTAAATATTTGTTTTTTTAAGTTGCCTAATAATTCTGCACAGTGAAAGTTACATATCCTCCTAAAATGGCCAAAACTAAAAACGTCCCACTGCAACTTCCATACATATTCAGCTTTAATATTTATGAGTCTTTTTTGTTTACTGAGAACACAGTTGTTGTTCAATAATAAAACTAATCCTCAAAAATACAACTTGCCTAATAATTCTGCACTCAGTGTATATTCATAACAAATATAAAATATTTGTAAGAATTGAGAAAGTAGCTTAGCACTCATGCCATACTGTTCAAGATACTTGATGATTCCACTTCCTCATAAATGATGTTGCAGAATTAAACCATAATGTTATTAAATGGGGTGTTAATGGTTTTGTTACTGGGCTCAATTAGACGCAGGAACTGAGAAAAATACTTAAAATTCTGTTAAAATTAAAGAACACATTATACAGGGAAAGGGTTAACAGTGCAAAACAAACAGACAGACAAACAAACAAACCAACGCCGGCAAAAACATAACCTCCCTGGCGGAGGTAAAAACCTGTGCAATAATTATATAACTCAAAAACTGTATGTAAAAGCAGTAGTAGAATGTATTCAACAGGATTTTTTTACACACTCACGTGGAGAGCACGTTATTCTATACAACTCCCCTATGTGAGAAACAGTTGGAGGCCCTATGTTAGATGTTCAAAAAGGGTTTCTGGTTGACTTTCCTGGCAACATTCAGGATATCATTTCACACCTTCTGAGCCAGTCAGGTCACCATTGATGCTGATAATAGTTTGACCACTTAAACATTACTGCCCCACGGATACATGCACATATTCTTCTAATAAACTCGTGTTTGGAACACTTTCCCTCAGCAGAAGAAATTGTGACAGGGATAGCTGCAACAATTTGTAATATCAGCATCTTTAAGACAACTGTCTGTGACAGTTTAGGAAGGTGATAGCACGTTACCAAAAGTAATTTTACACTATCACATCATTAAGCTAGCTTATTCCTTTTCACCTGCAGGTTGTACACAAGTACATAATAGTAGTGAGTTCGCCAAATTGTGTCAAATAAACAATCTGAATGCTAAAGAAATTTCGGTGATACTTTCCTGACGACATTTTACATGGGAGTATCCCTTAAAGTCTGAGTAAGAAATCTGCAGAAGAAATACTCACATGACTCCTTGCAGCACCTTTTGAGGATCTGGGTCGAAGAGCCTGTCCACATAATGTCGACTGGTTGCTGTGACCTCCTGCATGTCAAAGATAACAATTGCTCAAATCAAATATATGACATTTCTTTGAGAGGCAGTTTAGCATGAGCAAAGCAATGTCAACAGAAACCCTAAGGAAACTAATAGGTGAGTTACAGTTTAGTTATCATTCCAACTTCCAACAGTTTTGTCTTGTGAAAAACACTTAGCAATATGCTTAAGACAAAACGTGGTCTTTGATGGGGTAAAGCAAAATAAAAGTGGTATCCATTTTGAGATCCAATTATTGGAATTTACCAACTATTAACTGCAGTTGGAGTTGCAGTTGCAGTGGGATGTAGGAGAGGACTGCCTATCGATGGATAAAACATTTTCGGAGAGGCTATAGACCTACCACTTCCACTTGAAACCTTCTCTCTCTACTACTAATTAACAGACTTTGTAGGGCTACTCTTTCTGTCACGCACATGCAAAAAACAAATAAACAAACAAGCAAAACAAATTACCAGTAGTTTTTGTTTTGATATATTTTATACAATAAACTGACTTGACTTGATATACAAGAGTTTTGGGAAATTGCTCAATTATTGGCATACGTTAAGTGTCCAGATTGATTTTAAGTATCATTACAGTATATAAAGCAACTTACTAATACCTTTTTGCTTTTCAATAATATATTCTAACTAAGAGAACGTATTCTAAAGGGAATATTCCCTTCCAAACTTCTGGTACTGACCAGAATGACATTTGCACACAACTGAAAACAATGATCAAAATAATAAATAAATAACTAGTCCAACTCATACAATGTCTAATATCTTTTTTCAATTTTATTTAGGCTATGGCCTGGCCTATACTTGAAAGTATAACTCTGACATGATCGGATGAGAGAGGGTGTGAGACTCCCTCAGAAAAAAAGGACAGGGGGCGGGGTGGATTCTGCTATCTGTAAAGATGAGTGATCATCCAGGTTTTACCTTATACACGATTATGTTTTATCATGGTTTAGGTTTGTTAAGCAATAGGAGGTAAAATAAAATACTGCAAAGAAGGCCTGCGTTGTCTTTTTATGATGCCAGGGTTGCCATGCATGTGAACATTCCACAATCTGACAATTTTACTGAGTGAGGGAAATACAAACTATATTCTTGGGATTACCGTGAGATCAACATTATATTAACTTCTGGACGCGTATATTTCGTCTTCTCCGTCACCTTTAAGTAGACCCATCTCTTATTTAACGTTTTTTGAACAAATGCATTACATGGTTCCACCTGGGGTTTTTACTTCGTATCAGATCACACAGAAAGGAAATAAAGTGATGCACAGTCAGGCGACCATGTATATTAGCAGATATTTCAGGAGAGGTCCTAAGGAGCTGGGACCTTTCCTAAATCTGTCAAACTTTTGGTATTTTCAAGAGCTCGACGAGGCAGTGCATAACCTAAACGGTGTTTATATATATATCCAAGTGTACATGTGTTGGCGATTTGTATAGTGCGCACAGTTTCATTACCCAGCGTTGTAGAGAGCACTACTTGACCCACCTGTGCCTGTGTTGTAGCCGTTTGGATAGTTTTAAGTTATTCAAACATTGTAGTACAATAGATACAAATTATTATTATAGGTTATTTCCGTATATAGCACTCATTATCAGGTTGCAATGATGTTATTTAATGTAAGGCATATACAGCAAGGTGATCATCTCGAGTGATGAGGCTTAATTTCGCCGTAAACGTCAACTTCCACGCTCACAAACACTGTTACTGCAAGCCTGTGCACGCAACCACATGGTCAATAGTTCGTTCATGAAAATGGCAGTCGCACTTTTAGTGTACCTGCAATAATAAATAATGTGGAATTTCCACTGCAATCGTCATCATTTCAAAAGTGTTTGTGATGAGAATTAGGTACTTGACAGAACTCACAGACAACACGCTGATGCGTAAGGGGGCCTCCAACAGGCACGCCATTTCTCCTTGTCCAACAATTTTGTTTACCAGAAAAGCACTTTCTATGAAGAGCAAAAACTAGCACCCAAGCGATATCAACAGTATGGGTGCCTATCGGTGTTCAAATGTAGCAGATATACCTAAGTGTATGAAAAATGGTTTTGGACAGCAAAACAATAAGAAACAGATGTTTAGTTGTAACGAATCTAAGTCAGGTAATGTAACCCTTGTTTTTTTAAGCAACGTGTAAGGGAAACCACCCCCCTGCACGGCTGATTCGACAATAGCTTTACCTTTTTTTAAGTACTCTTAAAGTTGATGTGGACCAGTGTATTCATAATAAGACATTGTTAAAATATAAATGACTATAAACAAACGAGTTGTGAAAATATACAATATATTTCAACACGCGTGTTTAACTGTTTTGTGGAAAGTCGTGTTCAGAATGATCAGCAACCAAATTTACTGATATATGATCTTCTGCTGTCTATGGATATGAAACACATGTTGGCTGCGTCGAGATGTTGTACATGAAATGAAGATTGTTTGAAATATTGGCCGAAGCGTGAACCATCTGGGTACAAGTAAGTCATGTTATCTCATCGCCACCTAGCTAAGCTGTTTTATGCAAACATACTAGACACGATGCATACGCTGAATCATAAGCTGCTTCACACCGAACGAATACAAAACAGCTAAGCTTTTCTGTAGGACAAGTCATTTTCCCTTATCCACTGTCAAAACAAAAATTAAACGTTCTGATAACAGATTAATTTCAGCGTTAGCTTTTGTGCCGTCATTTAGATTTACTTTATTTTGTTCATAACAGCGCCGCTACCACCAGTATTATCACAGAAACTCTAACCTGGCAATATTAACTATCATTATGTTTGAAACACATTTCCGGTCATATCGTAACAGCCCGTGTGTTAAGTCATTACCACATGGTTTGAAGACTATTAATTTGTAACTTGCTTCCTTATAACCTAGGTCATTCATTCGTACACGTTAAACCCAAGAAAACAATAATAGGTTAGAAGAAGAAAATAAAATAAAACACAAAGTTTGTATTTGGGATAAGCGAATAAGTGATTAATAATCAGAATAAAGGTCATTTGACAAGACTGAAGAATGTCATTCCAGGGAATTACCAGTGCATAAGCTTTTGTTTTGAAACAATTGTAGGCACAGCGGAAAAAATAGGTGCATCCAAGATCGCTCAAAACTAACCGTGCATCCGAATACCATAGCCGCCTGCATAGTAGCCAAAAATGAGGAAGCCACGATTTAGAACGTCCGAATAGTAGGCTTTTAGCCAAGGGGGTAGGAGCGTAGGCGGAAGTTGAAGCATGGGGAAGTCCCAACCCGAAAAGGGCCCAATAGCCTTTAGCATTCCATTGACTTCCATTCATTTTAGTGTCACTTTGAAATCAAGTAACTTTACATGAGAAGGACTCTGTGTCTTAATATTGGCATTGTTGTAATCCGGAGAGGACACAGCACAACATATTTACTTCGATCGGAAATCTGTCATGTTATTGCCTTGTAAGAAACGTTTATCTGAAATTGTGCTAAAAATGGCGTCACAAATCATGCGACAGCTAGTGGGTTTCTGTCGCACAGGAGAAAATTTACCGTACTATTTGGATAACAAGCCGTAGCCATAGTCATGCCCCTTTACTTTTCTATTCATTTTGGGGAAACATTTACATCTGTATTTCTCAATAAATAAGCTTAGGACTTGGTATTTGTTTGTAAGAGAATCGCTATCTTTATGGATTTTACTATTCAATGCAAATGAATTGAGAAAGATGGCTAAGCTAAGCTACACGCTATAGCTTGTAGTTTACATGCTAACTAGCTAGCTCCCTTGACATGCTGACTTGCAAGACTGCCTGGAACCAAAGTTAGTTGATGAAGAATCAAGTCCCCACGTACAATATTAGCCTCCCATTCTACTAAGTGATTACAGCTATAACAGTAGAAGAATACTTATAAAGAAAATGTATCGTACGCTATATGATTTGTGATTGAGCATCTACCACTCAATTTATACTATTTGGGTTCGCTGGCCGACGTGACCGTACGTCACCCCGCGCTTGCGCAGTTGCCTGGTGACCAATTAAAAATGTCAAAATCGTGCTTCAACGGCTCCCATTGAAAACAACGCCATCCCACGGCCCATTCTCTTCTACTGTCTATGGTGCAAACAAACTACTACACTATGCTATCCCAGAAGTCACTGGGACGTCGAAAACCATAGAAGAAAAACCCAAAACTCGACATAAGTATTGGCATTGTTTTCAATGGGAGCCGTTGAAGCAAGATTCTGAAATGTTTAATTGGTCACCAGGCAACTGCGCAAGCGTGTGGTGACGTACGGTCACGTCGGCCAACGAACCCGAATACGATAAATTGAGTGGTAGATGCTCAATCACAAATCAGACAGTGTACGATAATTTTCTTAATAAGTATTTTCTACCCGTTATAGCTGCAATTACTTACTGGAGCAGGAGGCTAATATTGTACGTGGGGACTTTATTCTTTGTCAACTAACTCTGGTTCCAGGCAGTCTTGCAAGCCAGCATGTCAAGGGAGCCAGCTAGTTAGCATGTACATACCAAGCTATAGCATGTAACTTAGCTTAGCCATCTTTCTCAATTCACTTGCATCGAATAGTAAAGTCCATAAAGATAGTGATTCCGCTTACAAACAAATTTTTTATCTCTTTTTTATGGAGCAAAAGGCGCAGATGATTAGAAAACTATTTAAAAACTTTTTAAAAAGTTAAAATTGGTTAAAAGCATTTGTGATATTGATGGTGATTAACTGTTGCTGTCAGGCTAAACAAATAATTTATGACAAAGCTGATATCACGTATTTGGCTGATAAAAACAGTTCAATGGCATGTTATCATACACAACTCAACTGTGGAAATAAAATTATTTCCCAAGTGCCTCTGTCATAGTTATGCCTTAACATGCACCTACTGCTTAATAAGGTGTTTTGCTATGATATTTCTTATGAATGAAAATATCAGGTCGTTTAATGCACTGCATGACATGGCCAAGAAAATTTGGAAAAAATTACTTCAGAAATAAGAGGTATGTTTAGCAACTTCGAAATGAAGAAGTAGACCGAGACCGCCAGTGGATACGTGTCTAGAGAGATTAAGTTAGCCTTGGTATCTTTATGAGTCAACTGCATGATTATAACGTGAACCAAAATGTGGGGGAGTTAACCTAAAGTTTAGCATATTACAGGGGTGTCCAAACTTTTTGCCAGGGGGGCCCCATTTGGCGAGATGAACATGTGAGGGCCAACCATTATAATGACACGATAATAACGCAATAATAATAATAATATGCAAATGAACTATTTAATGAATATTTTATTGCAATGGCATAGTTTTTATGTCTTCACATGTATTTTTACCAAAATTACTGTGCATTTTATATTTGCATTTTATATTTGAAGACCAGTAATCACGCTATCTTTTAGGGAGGAACAATTAGCTCCTTGGTTACTGCCTCGAATTCTACAGTATGCTTGTTACACGTTCAGGTATATGGAATGAATTCCCTGCCGGCACGTCTGTACTCGTAGAAATATGTTGTGCTCATGAAAAGAATTTGTGTACACGTGGAAATATTTTGTGCTTGTGAAAAGAATTTGTGTACACGTGGAAATATTTTGTGCTTGTAAAAACAATGTGTCCTTGTGTGAAAAACTGTCATGTCTCTATAACAAAGTTTTGTGCTTGTAAAAAAATGTGTCTCTGCGTGAAAATCTGTTTTGTCTCTGTAACAAAGTTTTGTGCTTGTAATAAAAATTTGTGCTTGTAAATAGATTTTTTGTACGTGTAAAAATACTTTGTATTTGAGAAAAAAAAACAAATCTCCCACAGGCACAAATCGTATTCACAAGCACAGATTCTTTTTACGAACACAAAACCAGTCAGTGAAATCGCTGCCAAAACTTCTCAGCCAATCACCAAACGTCTTACTCACCGGCCAATCAAGTTGCCGCCTTTATTTAGAGCAATGAGCGGGAGCAATGGTACGTGAATTCTATATGTAGCCATGTACAATAAAGTAGCCAGGTTAACGGCAAACTTGCTGCAGTTGTCTGGTGTTTTTAATCGGGAGTTTTAAGACAAGTTCTAAATTACATTATGAACAGGCGTGCTTGAAGTGGGCCGCGGTGTTCTAAATTACATTATGAACAGGCGTGCTTGAAGTGGGCCGCGGTGTTCTGGGCAATAGGAAGGCACTGTTATGCAGCGCTGAAAATGTATTTTACAATCCATTTGAGTCCCAACCGTTCTTATACAAAGTCTATGGTCCCAACCCTATTGCAGGGCAAAAGTCTATCCTTCTTATATACTTAATATGGTGATCTGGTGCTTACTGATTATTATATTTTGGTTAAATGAGGCTCAAAAACGAAATTTCAGTAGTCTGGTCTCCTCGTCAGCATTTGCTAGTGTGACAGCGGGGAGTGTAGTCCTATGTACCTGCCTTTTCCAGACGCATGTTGCATAGGGTAATAATCAATGATAAACCGTTAGACAGGGCTGTTTTGAGAATGCAGTGCCTTCATATTCACGTCCCCTGAAATGAAAAGAGGTGGCAGAACACCGCGGCCCACTTCAAGCACGCCTGTTCATAATGTAATTTAGAACTTGTCTTAAAACTCCCGATTAAAAACACCAGACAACTGCAGCAAGTTCGCCGTTAACCTGGCTACTTTATTGTACATGGCTACACATAGAATTCACGTACCATTGCTCCTGCTCATTGCTCTAAATAAAGGCGGCAACTTGATTGGCCGGTGAGTAAGACGTTTGGTGATTGGCTGAGAAGTTTTGGCAGAGATTTCACTGACTGGTTTTGTGTTCGTAAAAAGAATCTGTGCTTGTGAATACGATTTGTGCCTGTGGGAGATTTGTTTTTTTCTCAAATACAAAGTAGTTTTACATGTACAAAAAATCTATTTACAAGCACAAATTTTTATTACAAGCACAACACTTTGTTACAGAGACAAAACAGATTTTCACGCAGAGACACATTTTTATTACAAGCACAAAACTTTGTTACAGAGACAAAACAGATTTTCACACAGAGACACAATTTTTTTTACAAGCACAAAACTTTGTTATAGAGACATGACAGTTTTTCACATAAGGACACGTTGTTTTTACAAGCACAAAATATTTCCACGTGTACACAAATTCTTTTCACAAGCACAAAATATTTCCACGTGTACACAAATTCTTTTCATGAGCACAAGATATTTCTACGAGTACAGACGTTCCGGCAGGGAATTCATTCCATACAGGTATGACTGGTTTACTATGCTAAACTACGAGTTGCAAACTATGAGTTGCAGCAAATTGCAAATGTTGAAACTACCATAATAACATTTTGTTGACTAATGACAGGGCTCAACGTTAACCCAAATTATGGAAATCAATAATAACTTAACTTGTAACCGTTTTGTTGCAAAGCCAAATCTTATGGTGAAATTAGATCTTGTGTTTGTTGAGCTAAGACCGAATTATTGTTGAGTATAGCAATCGTAGCATCATAGCTAGAAGGCTAACAAATGTAAGAGTTATACCATGATTAACATTAGCCCTTCATTCATGGCATGGATAACGTGATCATGCAGAGAGAACAGTTGCATACCTTCATCTTTTGCTCGTTTCTACACTTCTAATGGCTTTGACCTTTTTCTGTCCATCTCCTGTTTGTCACTCGACAGTCAACATACTGTATTTCACACTGTCACTGCCGACCAGGAGTTAAGACTGAGGCCAATAGCACGGCGCCCTTCACGAAATTGCGCCCTGGGCAAAGGCCCAGCCTGCCCCCCCCCCCCCCAGAACCGCCACTGAACGTTGGCAAAGTCTTGCTTCTTCTCAGGACATCACCCAGTCTTTAACAAATTTACCATCTGTACCATCAAGGTTTGCAGTGCCTTGCAATCAACGTTGCCACCTCGTAGCTGGCTTTTGTGGCATTTTCATTTGACTCACGAGTTCTTGTGAAAAACGCTGCTGTGCCATTAAAACACCTCTCAGTTGCTTTCATTTTTTGCACTGTTTATTCCTAGCTTGTCGTAGTTAGCAGCATGTCTCGCCTGGTAGTGACTCTTGAGATTAAACTCCTTGAAAACAGCCACGTCTCCTTGCATATTAGGCAGACAGTTATTTCGTATGTCAGTGAAAAAAATATTCACGTTTCCACTTGGAAGTGGCGGCCCTCGTTGTCAATTTTCCTCTTTTTATTTGCAGTCACCTACTATCTGCGTGGCCAAGCAATTATAATAAAAGACGCAACATCACACGACATAATAGCAAGATATTTTCATTGCGAAATAAAACCGCGAATAATGCCTACCAAATGGCAAACTGTGTGTTGTGGTCAAAAAACAAGAATACTGTTACAATGTCGATATACTTTGGGTTGGTACTGCCATAACTTAACACCTCCCCCAGACCTGTTCTGTGCGTGGCCAAGCAGTTACTGTACGTTCACACCAGAAGCGCCCAAAGCGACCAGGTCGCCAAGGTCGCTGAAGAAGCTTCGCCGTTGAGTTTGCTTTGTTCGCTTTGTTCGCTCATGACATTTCATTTGGAATGTTAGTCATTTAAAGGGCTGCAGCAAAAAAAAAACCTCCCCGACCAACAGTAGTAAAAGCGGCAATACATGTATATGCGTAGGGCAAAAAATCGATGTACTTGAACTTTGACATGTTTGGTTAATAAAGGAATAAAAGAGTATAAAATGTCTACATGCACTGACAGCTGAAAAATGTTCATATTCATACAGTAATTCATGAATTATTTAAGCCGCTGACTGAGTACATCAATTTACTTTTTAGTTAGAATTGTTTGCATCCCTGTAGAAAAACAGGGCTGGGTCGTAGTGGACCGAAGAGCCTGCCACTGCTGTGATGAGCTTCTCCGTTGCCATTTTTAATACAAAGTAGGAACTAGGTACTAAAGTTATACCGTTTGTTTCCTCGAACCCACCTGATTGTCAGACGTTGGTAAATCAATGTATTCCGATTGGTATTCGTGGTATTCGCCGAACCGCGTCATAGCTCATTACCATAAAGTTAACTGACTTTTAACTTCTCTTTTTCGCTCTGGTCGCCCAGTTCGCTTCGCTGCCGGCGAATTCGCTCTGGTCGCTTTTGGTGTGAACGTACAGTTATGCGCGCGATTTAGCGTAACAAAAGAATTGCCGGCATTCCTCGTGACTGGCTCCATCTAGTGTTGAAACTGAGAAGTGCAACAGAGTAGAGCTCAAGCGCCATGTGCGGGCCATGTTCAATTATATTTTCAGAATTTGCTGCGGGCCACAGTTGGCCCGCGGGCCGTAGTTTGGACACCCCTGGCATATTACTTACATTAGCCTACTGTTACGATGCTTCAGAAATCGTCTTGTATCCATATTTGTTGACTATACAATTTCTCATCGAGATTAACTCTGCAGACTCCACAGTTGACTGGCGTGTTTCCATCAGGTTTTTTTTAATTACGTATCACAAATAACCTTCTTCCCCTGCAAGAATTGTACTGAATTTTGTCCTTGTAGGCTTGCCATAGTTAGGTAGTTGCCTGGCTATGGGACACTGGAAAGAGTTGCATTAAATCAGTTCCTTTTTTAAGACGCAGAAAATGTAACTTACAGTACTGGCGGAGTTTTAAACTTATTTTTTGTATTTTTTGTATTTTTGTAATTCCTACTGGGTGTTTTATGAAACATGATTCTAAAGTAAAGTAAATGTTAAATATAGCGATGCTAATCGCGGCTAGCCTGCCTATGGACTTTCTAATGTTAAGCTAGCCTTATGCTAACCGTTGAATGACAGATGCTCATTTGTATTTCGTGTTTTATTGTGCTTCGGTTTCACTAAAAAGTAAAGACCAAATGAGGTCTGTTGTTGATTGACTGTTTAACTATCTGTTAAGCTGGTAAGCTCTCATTGTGAGTGCAAAATATTAAGTTCAAATAGGCAAAGGGTGGGTCTGTAGGGGGGGCCAGCGGGGGGTGGGGGGGGCATTTTCTGACCAGTGGTGGCCATGGCCCCCCCTGGCCCTCACGTGGCCACGCCCCTGGTCGCGAAGTTGCACTTCTAGTTGTAATTCCTGAAGTAATAATTACCTTCCACAAGATGGCGACCTAGAATCGATCCAGCCAAGTCTCGTCATGTCTACGGGCAGTAGAAAGTCCAAGTTGTTTGCAGACTTTGTATAACAAAAACCATCGGCCAAGCAGCGCCATGTCGGGCCAAAGGCAGGGTCAGGGTGAAGGCCGGCGTGTAGCCTCCCTTGACTATTCGTGGTGTCAACTGATTTTGCTTCCTGTTTCTCTCTTGAAATCCGACGTAGGGTGAAGATGCACTGGGTGAAAGGGCTGTGTTTCTAAGGATGACACATGTTACTAGATATTTACAATACACGCAATTTGTTTTTATTTTAAAATGATGCATTTGGACGTTTGGCTCAGCCTTTATAAGTAAAACACATTCCAAACAACTAAAAGAAAAATGTGGAGTATCATTCCTTGCACATTTGCATAATGAAGGCTGAGCCACCAGTCCAAATACAGGATTTAAATTCAAAACAAATTGGGAAATCAGGCCCAGTAAGATATGCTTTACATTAAAGGTGTACTTCCATCGTGTTTTCATTAATTGTGCGGTGGTCTCTAGTATTAATGAATGCCCTGTGAGCCGATTTTGGTGAAAAAAAATTAAGGACGCACCGAATATTCGGTAACCGAATATATTCGGCCGAATATTGCAAAAAAGGCATATCCGGCCTTCTGTGGAGTGAGTTAAAAGCAAGGCCGAATAGTGGGGTGTGACGCAATCAGTGTATGAGGTGACATGCACACACTTATTAAGATTTACTTGAGCCTTATGGTAACCCTCTTTCTCTCATTTCGTGCATGCCTGCCGGCTTTCCAGCACCTCTGCAGCGTAGCTACTCTGCGCTGTGTTTGTATGTGAATGGACAGCTGACGGGGGGTAGAGCCAGTAGGAAGATGGACACGACACAGAGGGGTTCAGGATTGTGGCTGTTTATTGTTGCAATGCTTACAGGATCTCTATAGGATTCATAGCACGAACTCAGTAAATTTCCAACCAGTAGAAAACATTTTCAAAACAGGCTAATGCATCCCAAAACCGTATCTCATTAAATTTGGTATTACATTTTCAGCCAAACTATGAAACGTTTTTAATACAAAAAATAACAGTGCTAGCTTCACAAATTACTCTGCTCCAAAGAGCTTAACATTTCAGTATACAAAATAGCTCAACAAAACGAACTTAAAAGAGCTCATGTCTGAAGTGAAAATAACGTGATTTACATGGATTCAAGTTTTCCGTCACTATGGCGGAATTCCGTCATCTGAATAGTCGCTGTTGTGACGGATTTCCGTCATCTGAATTTATTTTATTTTACGTTGACTGAAATCAAATGGGAGTTCGGTGCTGATCAGAGAAGGGGGATGGTTTTGTGACGGATGTTTGGTGTATGGATTTAGCTGTAACACTGATGTGATGTTAGTCTATGTCATGCAGGTTAAATTAACAGCAGTGTTAATCCCTGTGTTTGAGCCGTGCCCTTCCGCTTGGTCATGTTTAAACGCGGAAAAAGGAACACGAGTTGTCAACATCGGGGAATAGGCTTCTTGGAAGTGCTTGTGTCAGGCCTATCCATAATCCAAATGGTTTACAGAACTAGTCAAAGTCATTATCAGAAGTGAGATTTTAAATGTGGATAAAGGCAAGATACAGGATAAGATTTTTTAGTTAATGAATGGGTTGCAGGTAGCCTACGTGCAAGGGGTAAACGGCACCTAGCCTATTAGCGGCTATAATGAATCCAATAGCTAGGATATGTTTTCCATATTCGCCTCAAAATATTTTTTATTGCAATAGCCTATATCCTTATATAAGGTTTGCTCTCCCGATTTTCCTACCTATATAATAGCCTGTAGCAGGGGCGCAGATAGGTTTTTGAAACTGGGGGCGAAGCTGCAGTCGGCAGTCAGTTGACACCTCTTCGCATAAGTTCCTTATAAAACAGGCTATGCTCACTGCTCATGGCGAGGAACGTCAGATTAAACATTAAAACTGCAATTAATGCTGTTGACAGAAATTCAACGTGGCATTTACAGGCTATGCAGAGACAGAAGGCGATGTTTATCTTTTGCCTACTAAAAGGCCAAAGAAGTAGAAGTTTAATGTTAAAAATGTTATGTTGTGTTATGTTACACTCTTGTGTTTAACATTATTGTTTAAACATTGTTTAGTTCAATACAATTGTGTTAAAAGTTATATGCTTTACAGCAATAAATACCTGCTCTTAATATATTTTGTCATTTCTACACCATCAACAAACGGGGCACTACAGTGCAGCTCAATTAACCCTCTTGTGGTTTCTCCTTGTAATTACACCTACACTTCTCAAAATTCTTCTGTCAGATTCTGAACCATTCTCAAAAATTCAAGATCTGCCCGTTATTATTTGGGTTGAGGCTGAGGCTGTAGCCTAAAGAAAACAAGCCAAGTGAACGACAAAGGTAATATAATTCAGACTTAAAGGGATACGCCACCCCAGGCTAAATTTAGTGTCTCCCCCACACTCCCCAGACCTAAATAAGTGTGTGGAAGCATTTTCCTGGTGTGTGGAAGCATTTTCCTTGTATTGCTCGGAAATATTTTTCGGTGCGGAGAAACACAGCCAACGGCACACCAAGGACCGCCAGTGGGAGCCCCCACGTCTCCAGCAACTCAGCGTAGCCTACTGACGGTCCTTGTTGTGCGTCGGCTGTGTTTCTCCGCACCGAAAAATAGTGCCCATACGGAAATGAGCAAGACAAGAAAAGGAAGGAAAGTAATTGGGGGACAACATTAAGTACATTCATTCACTTTGGCCGATCATACTTCGTTGGCGACGTAATGATGCAGGTATTACGCGTCACCAACCTGTGGTCAGTTCTAATAGATTCGGACATTGGCTGGGTCGCCAGGAAAATGCTTCCACACACTTATTTAGGTCAGGGGACTGTGGGGGAGACACTGAATTTGGCCTAGGGTTGGCGTATCCCTTTAATGGGGCAATGTTTCTAACCAATGTATGTTCCGGATTGAGGGTGGAGCCATGGCTAAATTGGTTTTCGAAGGGGTATAGGGGGATACGTGATCAGATGTTTAATTGGAAAAAAGTTCACGAACTAAAGAATATGGCGCAAACACTCATGTATCAACCCTACGGTGTAAACAAGGGGGTAGGAATATATCCGGAAGTTGAAGCACCCATGGGGAAATCTCAACCCGGAAAGGGCCCAATAGCATGTAGCATTCCGTTGACTTCCATTCATTTTAGCGTCACTTTGAAATCAAACACCTTTACATGAGAAGCCATCCGTTCCTTGATATTGGCATTGTTTTAAACCGGAGAGGACACAGCAAAACATATTTGCTTCGATCGGAAATCTGTCATGTTATTGCCTTGTAAGAAACGTTTATAGAAGAATAGAATAGAATAGAATGCCTTTATTGTCATTATACAAGTATAATGAGATTACAAGCTTCCCCATAATGTGCACACATAAATAACAAGGAGAGATATGTACAATAAAACTACTATAAAAACTACTAAGTACAAGAATTAAGTACAAGAATTAACATAGACTGTACAATAACTAATATGAGCTACTGTCTGTAAAAAGTTGCATAGACTGTGCATAGACTTGTGCAAAGCCTGGAGGTAAACAGGCACATATCAGCAGCAGGTATGACGATAAAGTGACTGGTGTGACTGACAGCATAAATAGATGGAGGTATCAAGGCATTTTCACCCACCTATTCCAATATGTGCAGTGGGCAGCTAAAAAAACAGATGGACTGTCTTGATATTATAGTGCAATTGATAATTAACAGATAACAGTAAAACAGATAGAGTGCAGATAGCAGTAACATAATGGTGCAAATGATTACAGTGATAGTATAAGTTAAATAAATAATAATTACAGTACGCAGGGCGATGCCTGTCAGGTTGGCTGTCTTAGAACGTAGTGCAGTGTTACAGTGTTGTGTTCAAGCAAGTCAGTTCCTCAGTGTAGGTTGGAGTTGAGTATGGTGACTGCCCTTGGGAAGAAGTTATCTGAAATTATGCTAAAAATGACGCCATAAATCATGCGACGGCACGAATGAAGGGCTAATGTTAATCATGGTATAACTCTTACGTTTGTTAGCCTTCTAGCTATGATGCTACGATTGCTATACTCAACAATAATTCGGTCTTAGCTCAACAAACACAAGATCTAATTTCACCATGAGATTTGGCTTTGCAACAAAACGGTTACAAGTAAAGTTATTATTGATTTCCATAATTTGGATTAACGTTGAGCCCTGTCATTAGCCAACAAAATGTTATGGTAGTTTCAACATTTGCAATTTGCTGCAACTCATAGTTTGCATAGTTTAACTATAGGGTAGTTTAGCATAGTAAACCAGTCATACCTGAACGTATAACAAGCATACTGTAGAATTCGAGGCAGTAACCAAGGAGCTAATTGTTCCTCCCTAAAGGATAGCGTCTAATGACGGACATTTGGCATGTAAGGGCATGCTATCATAATTAAATTGTAATTTATGGATGTTTTGTATAAGAGTTTTTGTAGCCTACAGTGTTTTGATGTTAATTTCAAGTGCAATTCAATAATAAGAATCACTATGTGCTCATATCAAAACGTGCAAAATTGAGAAAACCGCCACTAGAACCGCGAGTAGAACCGCCACTGATTCTATCCGCCACTTTCTCTTTTCCTCTTGCTTTTAACACTGTGAGTGCGCCCCAGAAAGTTCATTCATGGCTGTTTTCTCAGTCGTGACGATGCGAAACTACAGACTGTATATAAAACGATGCACGTTGCTGGCTCCGTCTCAACATTCTAAAATAGAATATTGAAAAGGAGCAAGATCGCTAACTGTAAGTGTACAGGAAGCCGTGGATCGCTATTCTAATTCATTTTAACATACAAAGATTAATAGCATAGGCATATTTAACCAATAAACACAAGGGTAGTACAAACAAACTTTCTCTCTGTCTCTCTCTTTCGGCGCCCCCATTGCGCCCCTATGCTGCATACTCCCTCTTTGCGCCCTGCACTGACATTGCGTCATGGCGCGTCCCCCTGGTTGAGAACCACTGTAGCAGATAGGACGTTTTGACAGTACAAATGACCCCGTCAGAATATGGTTCTACACTGATGTGCAGGTAGGATGTTCTGACAATTCATAAATTTTATCAAATAAAAGAGGAAGGTAATATCTGATTGCTTGTGTTTGTTGATGAAATCAAAGCCATGTGAAGTAATATGTTGTGAATAATCGTGTAATGTAAAGCCATGTGAAGTAATATGTTGTGAATAATAGTAATGTGATGTCAATAATCGTGATGCATCGTCATGCATCGAGATATCGAATCGAATCGCTAACTTAATAATCGTAATCGAATCGAATCGTGAGATGAGTGAAGGTTCACACCACTAGTCGCCGCTATGATGAAAGTCCAAACAAGTCGATTGTACTACCTCTCCTCCTATTCTTCCTGCTGGTTGGTGTTCGTCAATCGACTTGTGCAGACTTTCATCATGGCGGCGACGACAAAAACTACAGGAAGGTACTGCCTGTCAAAACTGTTTTATTAATAAATGTTGTGTACACTTACAAAGTTCTCAGTGCCTTGTTTTTAATGACAGGGCCTTTGTTGTACTATCGATGGAGTGTGGAGTTTCTTCGAGCTGTTTTAATGGTTTAAAAATAGCGTAGTCGTCATGCTTTGTCTAAGGGCACCTACCACTTCAATTGTTAGCCTTCTGGGACAAACGATAAAAAATAGTTAAACTCTGAATGCAACAGGCTAAATGAATTTTGCTCCTCAGTACACATACCGACTCGGTATGATGTTTTAACATGCCAGGTTTTATTTTACACCGAAGTTCTCCTTTAACTGGAATAAATGGGACATTACTGCAAAACAGCTTACAGTAATGTCTTATTTATTCCATTTAAGACATATTTCCACATATGAAGATATTTGGGAAATCAAATGGAGTGTTACTGCCCTTGATATCCACCCCATAGGCTGCGCACTTGGCTACGGCTTAGCGGTGATTAAGATTAAAGATGTTAAAACTATATTTAAGTATTTGTTTATTTATCTGAAAACATATCGCACATTTTTTAAATATTGTGCAGCCCTATGTGGTATATTATTTTCCCACTGCTTTTTCTACAGACATGAAGATTGCTGTAGAGGGTTGTTGTCATGGTGAACTGGACAAAATCTACGAGACCATTAGTTATCTCGAGGCAAAAGAAGGCATTAAGGTGGATCTGCTGCTCTGCTGCGGTGATTTCCAGGCTGTACGCAATGAGGGTGACATGAAGTGCATGGCTGTACCCGCCAAGTATCGGCATATGCAGACCTTCTACAAGTCAGTTATACATTTTATGTTGTGGATGCTTTTGAGTTTGTTTTTATTCTGGTATTTGTGATATTTAGGTGTGTTTCTTTCATTCTTTTTTTAAAGTATTCATTTATTTTCTAGATACTACTCTGGGGAAAAGAAAGCCCCTGTGCTAACCATCTTTATTGGTGGAAATCATGAAGCCTCTAACCATCTTCAAGAGCTTCCTTATGGAGGCTGGGTTGCTCCTAATATCTACTACATGGGTGAGGAGTAACAAGACACTGCAGTGCATCTCACGCACTCCATTAGTATATTCTGAGAAGAAGCCCAAAACTAATTGGTGCATGCTTGTAGTTTAAAAATAATTCACAGAAAAAAAAACGCTTCTTTGCTTTCCAGGCTATGCAGGTGTGGTATGTTACAGAGGCGTCCGCATTGGTGGTCTGTCAGGAATCTTCAAATTCCACGATTATAGAAAAGGTTAGAAAACCTAGCAAAATCCCAAGTACTGGTGTTTCTGTACATAGTATCTTACATGTCAATGGTAAATGTTGATCTTTCATGTTATTCAGGACACTATGAATTTCCACCTTACAGTCCAGAGACACTGCGTAGTGTCTACCACATCAGGAACATCGATGTCTTCAAACTTAAGCAGGTCTTAGCTCATGCTTTTCAAAGTGTAACGCTTGAAAATACATAGGCCAATTATTCTCACGTAAATATTGTGGCTGAACAGTTGGTCTTGATTTTAGATCCAGATGCCAATGGATGTGTTTCTGACTCATGACTGGCCACAAGGAATCTACCATTACGGCAGCATTCAGCAGCTCATTAGGAAGAAGAAGTTTCTTCAGCAGGAGGTTGAATCCAGCACCTTGGGTAGTCCTCCTGCTGCCGAACTCTTGGCCCACCTGAGACCATCTTACTGGTTCTCCGCACACCTTCATGTGAAGTTTGCTGCCCATATGGAGCATGAGGTAAGCTGCTACACCTGCCTTTATATTTTAACTAAATGGCTCTGTGGTTTGGGGAAAAAGTAATGCTTCATAATGGTCATGGTGCCTCCTCAGAATATGGAATTTGAGGGGTTTTTTTTTACATTACATTACACTTAGCAGATGCTTTTATCTAAAGCGACTTAGAAAACGAAAACATAATAAGCTAACAGAGGTGTAGAGGAACACAAAGTAAATCACTACACACATAAACATATGGAGATACATTTAGCCTTAGGCAAGTATCTCGGAGCAGGGACACTTCAGACGCACCCACCCCCTGCACACACAGACTCATACCAGCATAATAATGCTTATTTGACCTTCTCTCTGTGACCATTCCCTACTCTTCTTTACCAATGCTATTTAGGCTAAGGGTCATGGTGCTCCTCGCACAACAAAGTTCCTGGCCCTGGATAAGTGTCTCCCTCACAGGGACTTTTTGCAGGTGAGCACTTTTCTACACTTACGTTTATGTTGTTCTCAACAAAAATATAGGGCTGATTTTAAAATGTACATGGCTAAAAAATTTTATACAGTATGTCGATAGAAAATTTCCACTAATTAAGATATACTGGTTAATCTATTACCAAATCTTGACATTACATGATAAATGAAGGTAACATTACACTAAACATCTACATACAAATTAATTTACTGAAGTATGGGACAGCTTACTTCTACCCCAGATGGGTAAAACGCATAAGACAAATCCCCTCCCCAATGATCATAATCAACACTCAATGTTCAAAAGGAAGGGGCATTTAAAAAGTCAACAAATGCAGAAATGTTCTATCTAAAGGAAAACCTGTGGGTTATGTGGTCAGAACATGAAACTGAAAAGGAGCAGTTGCACTACTGCATGTTCTATTACATTACACTTAGCTGACACTCCAACCACAACCACATTGTGCCTCTACCACTGCTCTGTACAGTGTAACTCTTAAGTTTCATTTAAGTTTCTTTTTTAGAAAATGTGTCCAAAAGAGTAGTACAAATGACTTGTTTGGACTTCAGCAAACATATGAACTTGGTACGATGTTTTAACATGCCAATTTTCATTTTACATTTTACTGAATTTCTTCTTTAAAGACAGTATATTTTATGTCATGATATTGTGTTATCACTCCCTGTGTGTGTGATGGTAGTCTGGATGCCCTTGTTTCTTCAGGTTCTTGAAGTGGCTGAGAGACCAGGATTTTCCGAGCAGCTAGAGTATGACGCAGAGTGGCTGGCCATCCTCAGGGCCACTGACAGCATACAGAACATCTCCGCCGGCATTTGGGTGCCACCAGAGGACAACGGACTGCATGCAAAGTTGGTCCTTTACGCAATTCACATTATCTGTGGTTTCGAACTGTAGTCTATGACTTCAATCTGTTGTTTTGAAGGTGAAAAAATAGTATGAACAAAGTTGGGAAAAACTAGGCTCGTTGCATTCAGAACTAAACTATTATCGTTTCTGTAGAATAGGTGATGGGGGCATGACGGAAGCGTGAAGATATAGCTATTTTTAAACCATTAAAACAGGTCGAAGTTGCTCCACACCACCTTGGTAGTCTAACAATGGCCCTGGCATTCAAAATGAGGCATTGAGAACTTTGTAAGTGTACAAATCGTTCGTTAAAAAGATTGCTTTTACAGGTAGTAGCCTACTTTCTTGATAATGTAACAAGGATCCTAGCATTCAAAACGAGGCACTGACAACTTTAATAGTACACATTGTTTTTTTAAAAGACTTTTTATAGGTAGTATCCTACCTAGGTTAAATGCGAGCTACTGAAACACGGAGGCATGACATGAGTTAATATGCACAGTCAAGTAGTAACTTTGTACTAACCAAGAACCAATACTATGTGCAACGTGGTGAATTCCAATCATGCCCTGCAGTTAAAACTTTTTGCAAGTCCAGGGTTGGCCTCTATAAAGGAAATGAAGATCATGTTGTTCATCTTATGAACATTACATTCATCTCGCTACAAAACACTGACAGAGATTTCTTGTGCAGTGTCATGCAACAGAATCAAGTTATTGCCTTTCAGTGGGTTGTTGCTCATCTTAAGTTTTAGCCTGATTTGCTTTCAGGTGGGACTTCAGCGTTTCTGAAGCTGATATGACAGAAGCTGTGGGTGCCTTAGGGGGTGACCTCTGCATTCCTGAGAATTTCTCTCTGACCGTCCCTTCGTACAACCCCACCAACCCTCAGCCCCATGCACAACCAACTTACAGAATAAACCCACAGACCACAGAACTGTGTGCCACCCTTGGGCTGACTGACATATACGCTCAGGTTGGTCAGACCAAGCTATTGGAAGAGGGTGCAAGGAGAGAGGATGAGGACAACTCGAGCAGTTGTGAGGAATTTTCTGCAAACCCCACCGACACATCAGAGCTGTCAGGCTCATATAACCCAGATGAAATTACTATCGAAGATGAGTGGGAAGAGGATGAAGGAGATGACGAAAGTGTAACAGGGAAAAGGTCAGCCGATGACTCTATTCGTGAGAGTGCGGTTGGTGTTGAGGAAGTTGAGGATTTATTTAGTTCTCCCTCAAGGGTACAATGCAGGAACCATCTGCTTCTTCCACCTCCTTCCTCAACCAAGGCTGAAGATGTCACCCAATCTCAAGACTGCCCCTCATTCCAGCTTCCTTCACCCACTCAGTCCACAGATGACTTCCAGCACTTAGATTTGCAGGGAAAGGTGGACAGCCAGCCCAAAGTTCACAAGCGATCCAGTGATGAAACAGACATAAGTAAAAACAGTAGCCTAAAGATCAGGAGGAGAAACCAGACAATTTACACAGCCAAGGAGGAGGATGGAGATGATGAATACTGAATATCAATCTTGAAGTTGCTTACTGCTTAATTTACTTCCTGTAAAGTTCTTTTGTGAAATGTTTTGTAATTATGGACCTTTAGGGGTTAATTCATTGTAAACATACAAATGCCATGTTTTTATTTTTGTGAAACGAAGGTGTGTTTTAGTTTTTCAGTGTTGAAGACTGGTTTGTATCTTATAGTTACAGAATGGGGCAATAAAGCTTTACATTTTCTGTGTGTTACTCAGACATTGAATGCAAACCATAATGTTAAAACTCTTTCTGTAACATTGAAAGGGTACAGTTCACAATGGCTACAACTCATGTTTTCAGATCCCATTGTGGGTCTTTTCCTTTGTTATAGACTAGATTCGTGCATTGACAAAAAAAAAAAAAAAAGTCTTAAAGTATTAAAACGTCATACCTTTGATACACTACCCCATCTTGATGGGAACTGGGCATACTCTTAACTTCTGTGGTCTGGTGGCCTGCTAACGTTTTAGGTGATGTGTCATTTGTTAGAGTTAATTAACACTAGTAACAAACCTGACAGCAGTGCAAAATATATTTACATAATATTTACAACTTCCAAGATATAGCATGTCAGTTTATGCAATTTCTAGCGCCGTCCCTGCCCCCTTGACAGTGGCACGGAAAATTGTGTATAAAGTCAAAGAATACTTCACCAGCCAAAGATCCATCTTGAATAGTTTTTTGTCTGTTCACAGTTTTTTTTTTTTTTTTTTTTTCACGAGGGCACTGCCTATCTCACAGTAGCATGCAGGTATTGAATTGACGCGATACAGTATCAACTTTCGGGATGGTGCTTGTCGCTTCCGAAAAATCTGTCTATGTTACCTCTGGGCTGTAGGCCAAAGATGAATCTTTAGCGACATATTTTTTCACTACATACAAAATTTGTAAGGGGGCACCAGGAGGATGGAATTCCTAAGCTGCATTATGATTACAATAAGCATGCAGTACAAGCTCACAGCAGATGCCGCATCAAAATTTTAATCACAGAAACATTTCAAAGTTAAATTTTGTGTTTTTGTAAAAAAAAAAAAAAAAAAAAACGGTTTTCCAAATTAACCCTTATATTTTAAAACGTCTTTAATTGCTTCCAAATTGGTGTCCAGAGAAATTAATCAATGCATGAAAATCTCCTCAATGTCGGCTTAACAAGAAATATATTTGGTATTTAATCGTTTTTATAATTAAAGATATTTTTGGACCACCCTGTATAATATGGCGGGTATAGGCTGCCAAAAAAGAAATCGCCCGCAGGTATGATTTTACATGTATTTCCACACACTTTGTGCTTGTGCTTATCAGGAATAAAAAGCCAAATGTAAATATTTCATGCCAATTTTTGCAGGAGAATTGCACTGATCATTTTAAAAGTAAATGGCAAAAGAGTTTTGCATTTTTATTTGACTGTTTTCATTTATTCTTTTTGGCAGCCTATACCCCATAGCATAACAGTAAGGAGATGATAGTTCTTTCCTGTGTTTTGCTGAATAGTGAGGAGAAGATAACATTGTGTGCCATTTTGAAATGTTTATGACAACTGCCACTAGCTTTAGTATGGCCCTATCAGTTTTCTACAACATCTGCCCTTTTTTTTTTTTCATTTTTCATTCATTTTTAAAAAAAAATTTCACCACTTTTGTGAATATTCCTGAAACTATGAAGTTACAGTACACACAGGAGTTTTCTTGCCCCCAAATACATTTTGAAATGTAAAGCATATAAGGCCTCTTAGGTGACACCATGGGCCTCATTTGTTACATTTTGCGTAGAAACCGTATTTTGTTTGATTCAAGAACTTCTCTAAACGTGCGATTCAGAGAAAACGAGCATATGCACAAAAAGTATGCTAGTCCTTCATTTACATATGCTTGTAAATTGTGCACAGTTAAATACCCCCACCTCCACTCTCAAAATGCCTCTAATCAGTTTATTTAGCATAGCCAAGCATCTTAGTTCATGCGTTTTTCGGCCCCTTGCCTCCTTAGCTGTGTGCACATCTTCTGCCTTCAGAAGATGACCTTGGTTACTTGTAGAAATAATTTGGTTAACTTAGACATGTTTTAAAATTGGCGCTTTATAAAGGCAGGAGCCAAACTACGATAACACGTGTTTACCTACAAGCTAGTCGTCTCTGTCTGCTCCAGCCTAGAGACTAGAAACTAGTTTCCAACACTGCAATTACGCACAATAAATCAGCGCACAACAGCATTTAAGATAGTCAGATAGGCATTGCAAGGCGTGACAAGGGGAGTGCAGTTCACATTGGTGAACCCTGTATTATGCAGTAAAATCTCCCTTTACATTGTATTCCTCCTGGGCAATGTATGGAAATCAGAAAACAAATAATACCGCAAAGAACGCAAACGTGACTTGACTTCAAATGACAAGAGCTGCTCATCAACTATACACAATCCTGTGCCAAAAAGACAGCTTGATCATGTCTTCACAGTGCAGTTTGCAGTTAGCCTTATCTCAGTAGCCTTGACCGAGATGCTTTACATAAGACCTAAATTTCATTCAAGTGTGTCACTTATGTTAATGCTGTTTTTGTCCATCAGGGTACTGATGAATGATGCAATTTCAATTGTTCCAGTTGTTTAACTGATAAGCGAAAACATCATCACCACTTTCACCATGGGCCTAGATGACGATGGCGATGGTGTGATGACAAAACTGAATATTGGTGTTTTAAGAACTCCGAATTCCTGCAGTACTTCAGTATTGGCCTGGTAAACCATCCCCTCGTACTTAATTTACTTTGTACAGAGGGTCTGACCTAGCTGTATTGAGAAATGATTTCTTCCTGAAGGTGTAGACTCTGCTGAAGTTTAAAGTGGCTCTGCTTTTTCCCAATCGCTTTTGATCTTGTGTTGTCTCGCTGATGTCCTTTATATTGTTTTCACCCACACAAATTTAAACATATCTTTCCAATCACTTTTATTAAAGTGTGATAAGACTGGATGTCTAAAGAGGGAGCAACAGGTTATGAAACACCATCTGCCATAACTGGAAATACAAAAACGTTAACAACTGCTCAGTATACACTTTCCCTTATAGTTAAGTGTAGAAATCATTCCATTATGCATATGTGTTGTCTTAAAATTTTCACAATATTACATATGCATAATAATAAATGTATGGCGGTCATGCTACTCTCTTCCTGTCAGACTTGCCTTTATTCTTACCGATTTCCCTTCTTGTTAAATAGCTAATATCTGTAGGTTTCTTTGCTTTTTCATTGGTTGTGTTTTTGTTGAGTCTTCCTGTTAAGTCATTCTTTGTACTTCTGGTTGGAGGGTTTTGAACTTCAGTTGCCCATCTCAAAGTATCCGAGTGCACTGTTGTTGGGACTGTCGTCAGCATCTAACTGACTCCAAAAAGATGCTGGCTTCTGATGGAGCTCCCGTCGCACACAACGAGGGCACGGCTGCCCACGCTGCCAGCACTCTGCATGGAAGACAGCACCACAGCTCTCACATCTACAAACACAAAATTAATATTTTACAGGTAAGATAGTCCTGACATCTTTACCACTTATTTACAATTCACCATGAACTTGGCACATTGGTACAGAAGCGTGATACGGTCAGAAAGCAGGGACTACTTCATGTGTGCGAATATAGAAAATTGCTATTCTTAAGAACGCATTACAATGGGAAATTGAAACAGTTGTTGGCAGCTGAACACATCTTATAGTCATTCCCGGTTATATTGCATCTTCGGCGGAGTGATTATCAACTGTGAAAAGTCACCCACGGTATACTGTGGGATATCCTCACTCCTAGTGACACTTAGAATGCGTCTTGTCCAATCAGTAAATGCTAAATAGTTTGACCGGATCTAACTTGTATAAAAGTAAATATAAAAAATAAAATTACGAAGTTTGACATTTTGTTCTGACATGTCAGAAGCCAGATAAAGAAATGGCTTACAGAGGCAGAGTATTCCTGACACCAAGTCTTTCAACTGACTCAGCAACAGTAGATGATTTTTCTCTGCGTATTTATTGGGGCAATACAGACTCAAATCACAATACAAAAACACACAAAAAGTTTTTTTCTGCATATGGCCCCTAATCTGCCAATCAAAAAAAATAAAATTCCATTGCTAAGGAAGATTAAAAGTATTAAACACATTAGGACTAACCTTTTAGAGGCACTCTCTTGAAAGGGATAGATGACCTGGCTATTTTGGCAGAGCTCACATATGAAGCCCTTTTCACTGCACAGACTGCAGCTGTAGACGTGTGAGCTTGCAAACTTGATCACTTTCAACAAAAAAGGAGCCAGCTTCCCATCAATAACCTGAGTAAAAATAATAAAAACAAAATAAATGAATGAAGACACACAACAACAATCAATGGCAGAGAAACCCACGATAAAAGCAAGAACATTTATTAGAATTAAAGGTCACTCAGAGTTGCATAGGCATGCTGCACGTGAAAATGTTGTTCTACCCTGACTGCCTAAATTAGTGAATGAAAGAAAATAGGAGTGAATAAGAATAATAAGAAAAAGCCAACAAAGTGATAAGTTTGTTAATTACAAAAAGCCATGCCACAGTTGTGATTACCAGAGGACTCTCATTGCAGCACACATTCACTTAGCAAAATATAGGTAAGTATGTGTTTGTTTAGAATGTTTAAATCTTCTATTTAGTGTGCTATGACCAAACGGCCTTTGAATGATTGTAGCCTGTGATTAGCATAGCCAAGAACGTGTGCTTCTCCCTGCTCCATGTCTTCCACCAAACTAGAATATCCTGTAACAGGAGCACTAAAGTATTTTTTTCACCAAAACTGACAGGGCATTCATTAATACTGGAGACCACCGCAAAATTAATGAAAAAAACGATGCAATGAGCCCTTTAATGTTCTAATCTTTACGCTGATTTCATATGGGCTTACCTGTTGGAGGTCTGCTACTGAGTACAAGTGAATGTGCTGAAGGAGATACTCCCTTGGGAACATTCTAAAAACACAAGCAATGTTTGATTAATTACACATGACTTCAACCTTTGGGAAGGGACCAAAAATGCTTAAAATGAAGCTACTTCAAATACAGTTAGTACATGGCAGAAAGAAAATGTCTGTGGAAAATGCAAACTTTATGAAACTTCTCACACATTCATGAGGTGACAAATCTACAGACAAGTTTACAAAAAAAGTTCACAGATGATTATTTTCTCTACTTTTAAAAACTCAAAATAAAATACAATTTGAATGAGAGCAAATCCAAGTTTAATTTTTATTAGTTTTATTTAAGTTAAATCTTTTTTATGTGTGTGTGCCATGTTTTCCATGATAAACGTACAGTATTTCCAACACTTTGTCAAATAAAAGCTTTATATTACTAGGTGGCATTACCTTGTAGCAAGACAAACGAGTGACAATGTGGAACTGCCATCTCTGGCATGATTTTATTGCATTTTGAAATGTCATTTACTTAAATGTACATCAATGAAAGCTTTATTACATTACATTGCATTTAGCTAACGCTGTTCTCCAGAGCGACTAACAGTGGGGTACACTTAGGTACAGAGTCCCTGTAGCAATGTGGCGTTACATGACTTGCTCAAGGGCACTTCAGCCATGGATAAGGGTCCAGGAGAGCACTAGTTATTCACTCCGCACCCCCCACCCAACACACACACACACATTCGTCCTACTGGTATGGGATTACACTTGCAACCCTTTGATCACCAACTCCCAAACCATTAGGCCACAGCTGCACCCATACATAAGACACTGATTCAATGGCTAATGAAGCCTGTAAAGACTCTCATTCACCCAGGTCATGGTAGTCAGAACAGCTAAGTTGTATGCAACTGGACTTCTTTTTGAAGCTTGAAAACGTTTCACCTTTTGTCATTGATGACATGGAGGAAGTTGGCACTTACCTGCGTCGGAGGTCCTCAGCAATGGCAGCCCGGCAGCTGAACAGGTAGGCTCGCAGTGACTGCAACCTCTGGCGCAGTGTCAGCACAGTGGCCAACGCTTCACAGTGCTGGTACAGACATGGGTTAAGCTGCTTAACATCTAACAGGGGCTCCTCGTACACAAACTCCAGAAACTCTTTAGCTTGCTTGGATACCTGAGCACAAGGATACAAGGATATTTATTTGTCACATGCATAGACATACTGGGAAGTAGGACATGCAGTGAAACTGTTGATTGTGAGTCTAGACTGTGCATGGGGAGTGGGGAGTAAAGTGCGTAGAATGCAGTTGGGGGGGATGACTACTAGATGAAGGGCAGAGGTAGAAAAGGTGATGGGGGGAGGAGGGGGGCTGTGGTGGCAGATGATGGGTGCTGTGTTTGGGGGGGGGGGCACTGCGTGTGCAGCTGACAGCGCTAACGTTGGACAAACGTGTGTGGAGAGGGCACACCACCACAGGACAGAAACAGAGACATACATAATAAGAGATCATCAAATAACAAAACTACCAGCTCATCGACAATCATGTATGGACAAGATCAATTATTAAACTGTTGCAATTGTCAAAATGTGCTGCCTCAAACTGACAGTGCCCAGATGTTTTCCTCAAAAAGCAAGTGATTTGTAAGCCAAAAGTCTGTGTTTTTCCTTTGCCAATAGTTATCATATCATTATACCAAGATACCATGTCAGATTAGCTTTGCTTATTTTACTAACTGCCTATAGCTTTATCATTATATACAAAGCACCACCCTATTTAAATGGAGCTTAGAATAAATAAAATCCCAATAAATTATTATAAAAATGTTTTTTGCTTAATGGGGATCCAAGATTATTATTTTCAGAGTTAATAGTATTTATTTTCAGGCTGTCTCCATAACAGATTAACATACAGTAAGTCTCCAACCAGATATAAGTGGCCAGTGGCAGAAATTTTTCCCAACCCCCAAACCCAATTATAAAAGGCCAAAAAATTACTAAATACTAAAAAAAAAAAATCCACACACTGACAGCCCGTGAGTTGTTAGCTAGATATTTTTCCTGCCTTACTTGCAAACATATTTAATGCCATCTCACACACAAAAGCAGTTACCTTATATCTGTTTGTGTCCCAGTTATGAAGCAATCGAGCAGGTATAATAAACAAGCTGTCCTGGTGACAGGTTTGGCAGTAATACCGTCCACTATAGTAGCAAAATTTGGCTTTTTCTTGTGATAACCCCACTGGTTTTTGACAGCCTGTAGAAGAAAAGAAAAACAAATCTCATGAACAAATATATAAATCATCATTCATTCAAACAATTCTAGGCTTTCATTGCATCCAACAATAAGTAAATATTGCAAAACTTTAAGTGCATCCAGATTGTCACTGTGATCCTAAATAAATGTGTAATTCAGTTCTTACCTTCTCAGCCTAACATATTGCCAATTCAAAACTACAGTTTTTCACATTTACACTTCATAAAAAATCAACTTTTAGGGACAACCTTGGCACACTTCTTTGGGACTAACATATACCCTAGTTTTTTTTTGTTTAACAGTTGTTAAGTGTGGAGCTGGGGGTTATGGGGCCTAGTAGAGCTACATGCTCACCATGTTTTATGTTCCTCAGTGTTATAGTGTACTTAAATAATCAACTAAACATGAGCAAGTGATGGTATAAATTATAGAGCAGGACATGTTTAATAGATAAATAAACTTGAAATGCATTGGCAAAAGTCTGTGGCAAAAGACTGCGATACATTTCTATAGAGGATTACTTTGCTGGTTTCTACTACAGTTGAACATTTTTTTCAACATTTAGATTTTAAATGAGAATTGTTTTATCATTGTTAAAATTGTTGATTACCCCCCAGAATACCTGACAACCCGGTAACACAGCAAACACTTTGCAGTCTCACTTTCTAACTGAAAGTTCTCCCAGACAACCTGACCCCTGTACTTGACTGTACTCACATTACATTTGTCGGTTACGTAGTAGTTTAACGCGTTACTGTTATAAATTCATTTATCACACTACAGTTACTAATAGTGCATATGCTGATTACTGAACTTCCCCACTGGACAGTCTGACCACAGATATCTGAGACAAATTCCCTGACCCTCCCCCAAAGTCATCAGGTGCACGCATGCACAATAGTCGCGAGACATGTCCACACCAGGGCCCGATCTACGGTGGGGCTGGGTGGGGCAAAGCCCCTCCAGAATTTTCTTTTGCCCCTCCAGTTGGTCAACTGTATTTGGCGCAGTTTCAACTTGCTTAACAGATTTTCTGTACTTCACCCCGGCAGAGAGCCATCAAACCCCATTAGCGGGCTATCGACCTCTTTCAGGGAGATCCACCAATCACTAGGCGTGTGTAGGACAGCGACAATCTAACGTGTGCACCCGACAACCTCTGCGGGCATCAAATCGTGATTCGTTGTCATTCCATTGTCCTGCCTGATTAGCATAGCTATCAGCAGACCCTGCTCTGGTGCTCACCTACTCTTTAGTAATGCCCCCCAATGTCGGGACTTCTCTTTTGTTGTTGTTGGACTTTATTTCTGTCTTGGACGTGTCCGGATCCCAACGTCCATCTCTTGTGCCATCTACGAGCATTCTGTGCGTCCATGAGAGAGTAAGTTTTGCTATTATAATGTCGTTGCTGTGTTGTCACCTGTATGTTAGTTGTTATTGTAGCTTTGTAGCTGTGTAGTGCACTGAGTGTTTGTCTATTTTATCCAAATTGTTAGATGTTTGTACCGTTCATATGTGTATATTAGTACTAATTGGTCATTCTCCATGTAGAGTTTATTTGGGGAGCACTTGTTTATAGTAATTTGCTGCTTAGGTGGTATAGCAGTTACAGTGTACAGTTTAAGAGCTCGCGCCATAGTTAATCTCGGTGTAGGCACCGTGGCACAGGGCTTAAAGATACAGTCAATTCCTTAGCAATTCATGCAATCATGGTTAACATAATTGTTGTAGGCAGTTATGCTCCTATGCATTCTGGTTTATATAACTGCAGTTATTTCCCACCAGCTTTTAAACATATGTTGTATATTGTGCATCATTACTGTATTTGCTATATTGTGTTTCATTGACTTTAATTACTCGTATGATAGCTTATGTCTTTTTTTTTTTGTCTTTTGTATGTTTCAGTAAACCACGCTTCACTTCTACATGGTCGGTGTGTGTGTCTTGCATTTCAGCAAGATCTTGTTCAGCCCTGACAACCTGTGGCGAGACCCAACTACATACTGTCCTAGAGATACTTTGCACCTTTTGTACTTGACACTTTGATACTTTCATCTCACACCTTAGTGGACTTGCTGCTTAATTTCATAACTGTTCAATGACAATAAAAGTCTTAAAGTCTTGAAGTCGTGATTTTTACAAATCTATACAACAACAGAAAGTTGTTAATTTTTGCAAATGTATGCAAATATGTTTTCAGAGGATGTTCCATGGTGACAGTGAGTTCCAGAGTAGCAGTGAGTTGTATGAACCAAACTAGTCAACTGAGGCCTACCAATATTTACCATTTTGTCTAATACATAACTAAGAACTTCTGAGGAAAGCAGAGACGATTTTCAAACATATCTGTGTTCACAATGTGCATATACTCTGGTTGACTATTTCTGTCCATGCTTTTACCATACATGAGTTGCAAATTTGGGGCAATGCATTGACCCTTAAGGTTATGTTTTTTTTTGTTTTGTTTTTTTTTTTTGTAATTTTACTGGCGTCACATACAAAGCTAGGCATAGTAATAATTGGTTAGTAGCATATTGCAGTAGCGCAGCCATACCTTTGATACGTCACTACTAAACTTTACCCATAAATATTTCCATTTTATACTATTGTATACTATTTTATACTGTAAAACACTGTGCCCCCCTCAACTTTCGAAATGCCCCCCCTGTCTGGGCATTCTAGATCCGGGCCTGGTCCACACGCATCTGTCGGTGATTGTTAAATTCAGGAAAAATGGCTAAGCCATCTACCATAACGGTCGGGGGGTGGAGATATGCTCATTGTTTTTAATATGTTGACAAACGTTGCCGAAGTTAAAGTGCAATGGCTTGGAGCAGGGGCGCAACTAGCAAGTGTCAGGGGGGTATGCAGCAAACATTTTGGCTGTCGCATCCCTTGACATGCCATCTCCTTTTCCCTCTTTCTTTTTCTGTTTTTAGCCCCTGACAGCTTTTTTGGTTTATCCATTTTTCCACAGACAACTCAATGCTCGTACCCATAGACAGAACAAGATAACCTCGTACCCGCCCTCTTCTACATCAACATCTATGGTGGAATCTTATGAGATAGGGCGCCTACTGTAGCCTGTTAGTCCTACAATGTTACAATATTAACGAAATGCCGAAATGATTTAGAAAGGCACAAAAGCAGCGACATAGAAAAATACAATTTAAAAAAATATATATATATATTTATTTTTTTTATTTTTTTAACCATCGTTTTGGCACCCCCCTGGTGCGGCGCCCCCCTGCAACGCATATAGCGCATACCCACTTTTTGCGCCACTGGCTTGGAGAAGCAGAGAGAAGCAGTGAGGAATTGTGTCCTGTCATGTTTTGCACCGTGATGTGGGGCCGGTTGCGAAGCAGAATCAGAAACCTGCTGCCATATAGCACTGTCGCTGAGAAGGAGTTAGCTTTTGATGAGAATGAGATACATACAGCTTCCTTCAGCTTTGACAGACAGAAAATGTGCAGTCGCAGTTAAGACATGGACGTCCTTCTGTTCCCTCATATAAAAAGTATATGAAACTTAATACAGCTACCCCATCTAGCGCGCCAGTCAACAGACTATTCACACTAGACGGTGCTGAAGCCTAATAGAAATCGGTTCCGATGAAAGATTTGACAGACTTCTCATGCAATATGATCATCGTTTAAGTGGGGAGCACCCCCAATGACGTAACAAAGTGCCTTTGCCCTACCCCATCATCTAATGGTTAGATGTCCAGAGTTATATTTATTTAGTAACACATTTTATTTAATAGTTTGTTAAGGGATTTATGCTGTAGTAGCCTGAAAGCCAGTAGGCTATCTGCATACTATTTTATTCATTCTATTTTAGTGAGTGCTGTTTTCAAGTTAACCTGTTTTAGACTTTTGGCTTGTTTTTTTTTTTTTTTACGACATACGCCTGTCAGTAGTGCAGTACTGTACTATGACCCTGTGCTGTGCTCTGCAGATTTTCACCAGCTTTGTGGAGTAGCCTGTTTTCGTGGCATTAAATGGCATGAAAGAATGACTTGTCTTAAATTTTTCTCGACGCAATAGTAATTCATGTGTTTTGCTCAAGGCCATTGATGAGTAACGTAAAGTAGTGTAAGTAGTTACTTTCCATAAGCAGTAAAGAAGTAAAGTAATGCATTACATTTTTTAACAATAGCGAGTAATGTGTAATGGATAACTTTTTTTGAGTAACAACCCCAACACTGACTAAGACATACTGTAAACACTATAGCAACCACATAATAACACACAGGCTACACCACAACAAATGCACACCATCACATTTTTGCAGTTTCGTCATTACATTTATTGGGAATCTCGCAATGAGCACATTTCCTATGTCCCAAGAGTAAACCCTCCCACCTGTGTGAAGTTGAAAAAAGTATAAAATCATTTGTGTTTGTTTGGGCATCGTTTCTGCACGTTTGTGCAGGCAACATAAACATTTGTGCTCAAACCATTTTAGAAATATTAAACATTAACTTACTTGGTGATCTCAGGTCACCCAGCACACTATTAGTGCCACCTTACCTCAAAATAGTTGGAATAATTTGTCAAAATGAACATTTGTGCATCAGTGAGTCTCACCTTATTAGGATTTTTTTCATTTGCCGCGTGACCAGTGATGGGAACAGTGTTACTAACGGCGTTATCTTTTTCAGTAATGGGTAATCTAATTAGGCCTAATTATTGTCTCCACGTCGTTTCCGTTACAGATAAGACAATGATGAGACGTTACCTGCATTACAGCTGCAAAGCTTCGGGAGCTGCAAAGTTTTTTGTCTTTAGTAAAGTGGAAGGTGGAGGTGGGGAACCTATGTGATCACAATTTGCTAAAATGTAATGATTATCCAAACAGAGTAGAGATGGACACACTCGCAGTCTATCACAACCAACACACACACACACAGCATGGCGAGCTCAAGTGTTTTGAACTGGAGATACAATTAAGCTACTTTCCCTTCTTGAAATAAAGACCATGACAAAACTGCCATGAAGTTGAACATTTGGCTCCAGAGATAGCGTCTTCGGCAGGTTGTCAGAAAGCATCGACAAAGCAGTTAGCTGACTTGTTTTACATGCATTACATGTTTTTTTTTAATAATTATCAGAGAAATCATGTTATATCAACATTTATGTCAAGCTTTGTATTTGTGTTTTTACGAAGAATGGTCAATTTTGAGTTAATAATGTTAAATTGTGTGTATATATATACACATATATATATATATATATATATGTGGCGCACCCAAAATAGGTGCCCACAGGTGTGTAGTTGCATTACTACTTTATAAATATAAATATTTTTATATTTATTACTATTACCACTTTAGAACGGCCTAGTACCCAGTAGGAACACAAGTGTGTGACACGGGGGGGGGGGGGGAACGGTTGTGGCCGGGGTGCTTAGGGGGCGGACCCTCGCTCGTCCCTCAGATGCACTTTCGGTGTACAACTGTAAACAACAGCCTGTGTCATCTCCTTCCTTTTCTCCACCTGTTTACAGGTTAGTACTGGGTAAAACCCCCGTCCTTGTTGTAGCGCACACTACTTATAACTGATGCTTGTTTAAACACTTGTTCTTGTATTATTTTGAACTTTGATCATAACAGTTATAGTAGAAAGTTGCCATCGTATGAACCGGTTAGCTTTAATGTTCAGCAGTCGTCCCGTGAGCCCTCCGACAATGGTTTTACCGTTATTATTTCAGCTAACTGCTAACGTGATATTTTGAGCCCCCCGACACTGGTTTTACCGTTATTATTTCAACTAGTTTAACAAGTATAGATATGCTCACCCACTGGTTTTATGAAAGGGATATTTTAAGAAGTTAAGACATGATTATTGTGACAAGGAATACAAGTTACTAAATAAATAAATACATTGATTTCATGAAGGGTATTTTGTAGAGTATTAAGACGCTAGGTTAAGAAATACAGTTTTGATGTAACAGTTATCTTTTGGTAATGAGTGTACAGTATTAACAGTTTTGATGTAACAGTTATCTTTTGGTAATAAGTGTACAGTATTAACAGTTTTGATGTAACAGTTATCTTTTGGTAATGAGTGTACAGTATTAACTAAGCTATGACCCTGAAATGAATGGTTTTCATCTAGATTATATTGATTGAGTATAGTAATGACTTTGATACTTTAATATTATTGTTTTATAAGTAACTTGAGTGTTTTACAGTAATGAACCAGATCTTTATCGGTGCTATTTGCTACTTTGTACAATCTCATTCAGTATGAATGTCTAGTTAAGTAGTTTACTAGGTGGCTACGAGTAGCCTGCTTTTAAATACAATGGAGTTTCCATGCTGTTGCACTATTCAGCCATAGTGGCCTTTTATCACTTGTGTAAGGTGACAGGGTAAATGTAGGAATGCGTTTGGACTACATTAAACATGAGTGTTATGACATGACAATATGAATATGTAGGCCTATTTGTATTACATGATATAATTGTATTGAACATGATGAACGACACAAAAGAAGGAAAGAAAGATATTTTGCCATGATTGATAGTAAATAAAGAGATGCACTTTCGGTGAACAACTGTAAACAACAGCCTGTCTCATCTCCTTCCTTTTCTCCACCTGTTTACAGGTACACTATCTTATCTTTATTACTGTGGTACCACGCTTGGGACCCGTAATAAATTTTGGGGGCTCGTTCCGGGATCTCCTTCCGTCATTATCTATGGGGAAGCTGATCCAGTGATCCAGTGAACCACGAGGCCACTGCAGGGCGGCGCAACGTGTCTGCAACCAGGACGACAGCTGGTGGGTGTCCAAGGGGGCGATCGGATCTCGTTGGTAGTGTCCATTCTGCCAGAGGGAACTACACTGCTGCGTCAATAGAGAAGCACGTCATGGCCACCGCACGCAAGCAACTTGTTTGGAGCATCACAAAGAACTTGTACAAGCTCTCAGGTACCCAAGTATACCACCTTGCAAAGGACATTGCAACAGACAGTGAAGATGTCAACACACTGGAGTCTTCTGATGAAGAGGGGTGTGTGGGGTACGTTCTTAGGTACATGCAGTCTGACAATAGCAAAGTTCAGAAGATGAGGGTATGAGTCAGCTGGTGATGTTGAATGATCTTGTGTGTAACCTGATTGCAAAGAGTGATTCAGTTGTTGTTGTAGCTGATAGTGCACCACAGATTACAGACACGGTCACTGCCCCATCACCAGCAGTAGGTAACACACACGCTGCACCTTATCTGCCACCTCCTAGCAGCACACAGCACATAGCTCTCCCATCAGCCAACACCACCACTGCACTTCATGGCACACAACAGCACACTGCATCTGACTTCCCATCTTCTAGCCACACACAGTACACTACTTTTCCATCCGGCACCACCACCACACGGTATAGCACACAACACACAGGCCTCAGCAACATGAGTCAGTCCATAAGCCAGCCTCTCACCACCGACTTGACAAGCATGACCAGCACTGACAGATACATGCCTTATGCAGGTGAGCCAGCGCCGCTTCCAACACCACACCACGCCTGGTCACACTCAGCTTCGGGGGGAATGGTCTCGTTAAAGGACCTCTCCTACCTCCAGCGGAGGGAGTTTAAAGTACACGGGGGACAGATTGGGGAACACAGCTCTGACATCACATACAATAGCATTTGTAAGCAGATTGATGAGGGTGTCCGAGAGGGTTTCTCCGAGACAGAGGTGATTAGAGGGGTGCTGAAGATAGTCAAGCCCGGCATCTTCAAGGACATGCTTATCAACAAAGACGAACTTACCGTCAGTGAGCTCAAGGGCTTCCTCAGATCTCATCTCTGTGAGAAGGCTAGCACAGAACTGTTCCAGGAGCTTATGTGTGCTAAGCAGAACGACCAAGAGTTTCTCCAGCAGTTCCTTTACCGCATGATTGGGCTCAAGCAGAAGATCCTCTTTCAGTCAAGGCAGGCAAGCGCAGACATCTGGTATGACCCCAGAACCATTCAAGAAGTCTTCCTGCACACCATCTATCAGGGCCTGGGATCAAAGCATTCAGACATTTGGCAGCGGCTTAGACCATTCCTCTCCAACAGCCACGTCACTGATGAGGAGATTCTCTGCCATGTCATGAAAATCATCAATGATGAGAATGAGCACCAGCGCAGACTCGGTCAGGGCCCTCGTCAGAAGACAGCTCATGCGCACAGTGTCCAGAGGGATGGAGGGGACCGGCCAGTTGACACCAGAGACAGTGAGTCCATACAGCAGCTGAATGCTAAGGTGGAGGCTCTGACCAACATGGTGGCAGCCTTGATGGACCAGCAGACAGCAGTGATGGCAGCACCCCACTCAGGAACTCCTGCGCCTCACCTGCCAGCTCACCATCGGCCCCTCCCTGCCCCTCAGCCTCTCCAAACACCTCCTCCTACTAGCAAGTCATCTGCTATGAAGAGAGGGAAGGCACCCATCTGCACCAGCTGCTCACAGCAAAGCCTACAGAGCTGTAGCCACTGCTTTGTGTGTGGAGACACAGGGCATCGGGCGATAGGCTGTTTGAAGAGAAGCCAGCAGCAGGGAAACGCCAGTCGGTCTCTGACGAGGGACACCCAGAGGCCAGCCCACAGCTACAGTCCCAGGTACTGACACCCAGGCGTCAGCAGTTCAAGGTGAGTGAGCGAGAGAGAAGAGCTAACCATGTTCACTCACCAAGTAAATCAACACCACCTCAACATCCAAGTCGTACTGTGCCACTGGTCGGTAGAAAGAGCCTGCTAAATTGCTTCATCAGTGGCTATGCCTCCACAGTTCTTTTTGACTCCGGATCACAAGTCAGCATCATCGACAGATCCTGGAAAGAGGCATTCATCCCCAATCATCCAGTACGTTTTCTGGAAGAGCTTCTCGATACTGGGGAAAGTTTAAACCTCCGAGCTCTTAACGGGCAGTCCATTCCGTATGATGGGTGGGTGGAGCTTACTGTCAACCTCCCAGGCAACGACAATCCCAGCCTCACCATGCAGGTCCCCTTCCTGGTCAGTCAGCTGCCACTTCCCCAGCCTCTGCTTGGTGCTAATGTCCTGCAGGAGATGATCAACAGTCAGGCGTCCACTGCTGATGCACAAGCCATTGTCCTCAGTCTCCTACGCAAAGCCCTTGGCATGGGAGAAGAGCAGGCTGACGCTATGGTCAATTTCATCCAAGCCACAGAACCACCTGGTTGCAGTATTGCCACTGTAAAGTTAACAGAGAAGACGTCACCATCCCTCCAGGAAAAACCATGCATGTGCGATGCAGGGTTCCACCTACCTTTGACAGCACCTACCGCCTCGTCCTGTACGAACCAGCAGAGAACACCAACCTCGACCAGCTCAGTGTGGGAGAAGGCCTGCTTGAGGTCAGTCAGGGCAGATGGCCTTGTGTGAGTGTTCCAGTCTCCAACCACACAAAACATGAAGTCATCCTGCCCAAAAGAACTCAGCTAGGCTTCATCCAGCATGTGAAGGTCCTTGAGGTAGCCAAAGATGCCCAGTCAACTAAAAAACCACCACCTGGAACAGTGAGGGCTGAAGTGAGCACTGTTACTGCTCCTAGTACCTCCCCATCCAACCTTTGGCATCCACCTGTTGACCTCAACCACCTCAGCCCTGAACAGCAAGAGATTCTTGGGAAAATGCTGTACGAGGAGTCTGCTGCGTTTGCCCAAGACAGCACGGACATTGGATGCATCCCGTCTCTCCAGATGTCGATTCGACTCAAAGTTGACATCCCTGTTCAGAGAGCTTATGCGTCAGTCCCAAAGCCACTGTACAAGGAAGTCAAGAAGTACATACAGGAGCTGCTATTGAAAGGATGGATTGTGAAGTCCCAGTCGCCATATGCCGCACCGATCGTCTGTGTGAGGAAAAAGGATGGATCCCTTCGTCTCTGTTTTGACTACAGACTCCTCAACAGAAAGACTGTTCCAGACCGACACCCACTCCCACGCATTCAAGACCTGATTGACTCCCTCGGAGGCTATAACTGGTTCTCCATCTTAGACCAAGGCAAAGCGTATCACCAAGGCTTCATTGCTGAGGGCTCAAGACATCTGACTGCGTTCACAATGCCATGGGGGCTCTATGAGTGGGTCAGGATCCCGTTCGGGCTATCCAACGCACCAGCAGCCTTCCAACGGAGCATGGAGGAGATGCAATGTCCTCTGTCCAATGTCCTCTGTTTTTCCAAGTCTTTTGATGACCATGTTGGGGTGCTGCGCCGTGTTCTCCAAGCCCTGCAGCGCCATGGTGTGAAACTGAGGCCAGAGAAGTGCGAGTTGTTTCGCAAAGAGGTCAGGTATGTGGGCCGGTTGGTGTCTGCAGACGGTGTGAGGGTGGATCCAAAAGACCTGGAGGCTGTGCGTGCACTGAGTGACAAAAGACCACAGACTGTTGGAGATGTTCGGAGGTTGCTTGGCTTGCTTGGCTTTCTCAGCTACTACCGAGAGTATGTCCAAGACTTTTCCCGCATTGCAAGACCACTGTATGAGCTCCTCCAGGTGAAACACGGGGTATAGCCACCAAAGCCATCAAGAGGGACGACCAAGGGCCCCCAGCTCCCTTCACGTACACCTGTCGAGTGGAAAGCTGAGCACCAGCAGATTCTTGAGCGCCTCATTGACACCCTGACACATCCACCAGTGTTGGCCTACCCGAACTTTGATCAGCCCTTTGTTCTCCACACTGACGCTTCTCAGCTGGGCCTGGGTGCAGTCCTCTACCAGAACCAAGATGGTAGAATGAGAGTGATTGGCTACAGATCACGAACGTTAACAGCAGCAGAACGGAATTACCACCTCCACAGTGGAAAGCTTGAGTTCCTGGCCTTGAAGTGGGCAGTCTGCGATAAATTCAGAGATTACTTGTACTATTCTCCACACTTTATAGTGTACACGGATAACAACCCCCTGACCTACGTCATGAGCAGTGCCAAGCTGAATGCAGTGGGCCATCGCTGGGTAGGGGAGCTTGCAGACTTCCACTTCGAGATCAGGTACCGGCCAGGCAAGCTGAACATCGATGCAGACACTCTCTCCCGCTGTCCTCTTGACATCGATTCTTTCATGAGTGAATCTCAGAAAGACTCTCAGAAGAAGCTGTGTGTGCCACCTGGGATGGGAGCAGAATGGCCAAGCAGAGCGATGTGGCATGGGTGGCAGCCCTCAGCATCACGAATCAGCCGCAGAGTCAGCCCGCGCCCTTTCCAGTGATCAGCCCTGAGGAACTGGCAAGTGAGCAGCGAAAAGACCCCATCATTGGGAAGATCTTGTCTCTAAAAGAGAGAATGACAGAGCTGACTGAGGAAGCCAGAAAGACGCTTGACAAGCCCACCAGGAAGTTGTCACGGGAATGGAGCAGGCTGTGTGTGGAGAATGGCCTTCTTTACAGAAAAGTACTGGGCCGCAAGCAGCTGGTTCTGCCTGCCATCTACAGACAGACGGCACTCATACACCTGCACGACAACATGGGGCATGTGGGTGTCGAAAGAGTCTTAAGCCTAGCCAGAGACCGCTTCTATTGGCCTTTCATGAAGAGAGACATTGAAGAGTATGTCACCAGGAAATGTCGCTGCATCAAGCAGAAAAAGCCTGCCACACATGACCGAGCACCAATGGGGTCTCTAACATCAAGCTCGCCCCTTGAACTTGTCTGTATCGACTTCCTCCACCTTGAGTCCAGTCGTGGTGGGTACGAGTACATCCTGGTTGTAGTTGACCACTTCACCAGGTTTGCACAAGCATACGCCACGAAGAACAAAGCTGGCAAGACCGCTGCTGACAAAATCTTCAATGACTTCATCCCTCGATTCGGCTACCCAAGCAAGCTCCACCATGATCAAGGTCGAGAGTTCGAGAATGAGCTGTTCAAGACTCTCAGACAACTGGCGGGTATCAGCCACTCCAGAACCTCCCCCTACCACCCTCAAGGCAACCCTGCAGAGAGATTCAATCGAACCCTGCTACAAATGCTCCGCACACTTGAGGGAAGAGAAAGAATGTTGGAAAGATCACCTGTCCCACGTCATCCATGCATACAACGGCACCAAGCATGAGGCTACCGGCTACTCTCCTTACTTCCTGTTGTACGGCCACCATCCACGCCTTCCTGTTGACCTTCTCTTTGGGTTGACTGCGGAGGAAGAGACGAGCACTCCGAGAGGATTTGCCGAGAAGTGGAAAGAGAGGATGACTGAAGCCTACCGTATAGCTGCCAGCAACAGTCAGCAGTCAAGTGCGAAAGGCAAGCAGTACTACGACAGGCAAAACAAAGGTGTCACCCTTCAACCTGGAGACAGAGTCCTTCGCAACCTTGCAGACAGAGGAGGTCCCGGCAAGTTGAAGCCCTATTGGGAACAGACAATCTACATTGTCAGAGAGCAAGTCGGTGACAACCCTGTTTACAAAGTGAGTCCTGAAACTGGAGGTCGGCCAGTCCGCACTCTTCACAGAAACCTGCTGTTCCAAGTAAACGATTTACCTGTAGAGCTTCCAGCCACGTCCGTGCCTGTTGAGCCACAGAAGAGAAAAGGAAAGACAACACAACCACCAAGAACTGTTGAAAGGACACAGAGTGACAAGTGACTCAGAGGCAGATGAACAGGGACCTGGTTATTGGCTGCGGATACCCAGAAGTGCCACAGTTTGAGACCGTCACGCACCACCCAGGTGCCATCAGTGAGCCACAGGTCAGCGGTGAACCGAGTGGAGTGCTCTCTGGGCCAAGCGACTATGACCAGGTTGCCCTCCGACACTGGTTTTACCATTATTATTTCAGCTAACTGCTAACGTGATATTTTGAGCCCCCCGACACTGGTTTTACCGTTATTATTTCAACTAGTTTAACAAGTATAGATATGCTCACCCACTGGTTTTATGAAAGGGATATTTTAAGAAGTTAAGACATGATTATTGTGACAAGGAATACAAGTTACTAAATAAATAAATACATTGATTTCATGAAGGGTATTTTGTGTATCAAGACGCTAGGTTAAGAAATACAGTTTTGATGTAACAGTTATCTTTTGGTAATGAGTGTACAGTATTAACAGTTTTGATGTAACAGTTATCTTTTGGTAATAAGTGTACAGTATTAACAGTTTTGATGTAACAGTTATCTTTTGGTAATGAGTGTACAGTATTAACTAAGCTATGACCCTGAAATGAATGGTTTTCATCTAGATTATATTGATTGAGTATAGTAATGACTTTGATACTTTAATATTATTATTTTATAAGTAACTTGAGTGTTTTACAGTAATGAACCAGATCTTTATCGGTGCTATTTGCTACTTTGTACAATCTCATTCAGTATGAATGTCTAGTTAAGTAGTTTACTAGGTGGCTACGAGTAGCCTGCTTTTAAATACAATGGAGTTTCCATGCTGTTGCACTATTCAGCCATAGTGGCCTTTTATCACTATTCCTACAGGGTAAATGTAGGAATGCGTTTGGACTACATTAAACATGAGTGTTATGACATGACAATATGAATATGTAGGCCTATTTGTATTACATGATATAATTGTATTGAACATGATGATACTGATGAACGACACAAAAGAAGGAAAGAAAGATATTTTGCCATGATTGATAGTAAATAAAGAGATGAACTTTTGGTGAACAGCTGTAAACAACAGCCTGTCTCATCTCCTTCCTTTTCTCCATCTGTTTACAGGTACACTATCTTATCTTTATTACTGTGGTACCACGCTTGGGACCCGTAATATATATATATATATATATATATATATATATATATATATATATATATATATATATATATATATATATATATATATATATATATATATATATATATATATATATATATGCTATATTTTTGCACTGCTAGCCCCTTTCCCTGTATGTGTTCTTTGGAAAAGTTATTTAATTTTAGGAGAATTTTAAGTGTTTGTCAGTCCCTGCGTTTAATTCAACCCCGTAACAAAACCAACACCCTATTTAATAAATTCATGGTTTAATCCTGTGACATTATTACATTACATTAAGCTGACGCTCTTATCCAGAGTGACTTACAGATATTTACAGGGTTTCAGTTACAGTCCCTGGGGCAGTGTGGGGGTTAAATGCCTTGCTCAAGGGCATCTCAACCATGGGTAGGACGGGATTCGAACCAGCAACCTTCCGATTGCAAGACTACCTCCCTAACCGCTAGGCCACAGCTGCCCGGACCACATCATTTATGAGGAGGTGGAATCATCAAGCCTCTTGCAAAGTATGGCGTGAGAAGTGCTACTTTCTCAATTCTCACAAATATTTTATGGGGTGATTCCAACGAATCTGTACCTTTTCAGCTTTGGAATTTTTGTTAAAAAATCATCTTTTTCACCATTTTTAAAAAATCTACCGAAAGAAGACATCCCAAAGTGACAATAAATTATATGGTGCCATCTAAGGTTATTTATTTGATTTATTTTATGACACATTATTTACTTCATTATGATTTATCAAAGTCAATGTCACTCCTGTTACTCCTGTAGGATTTCAATAGTTTTACTCTGGGAAAGTAACAGGAATGACAGTAACAGGGTTGACGATTTCAATTTGCCCCTAGCTAGCTAATGGTCAAGGTCACAAGAACAGATGTCATACAGTTTGAAAGGGTATTACTTGTTTAATTGGTATATTTAAAAAATATCTTTTTAAGTAATGGGTTAAAATAAGGTAACAGTAATGACATTGTATGTTGTCCCCACCCACAACTGTCTCATAAAATTACAAAATTCCACATTATAGAAGAGTGAAACGTATTTGTGTTTTATGTGGTGAAAATCCTCTTCCTGTAAGTGATTTAACTTCCTGTAGTTCCTGTATTTTAAAGGGGTGTTTTTATGTTAGTAACAGGGTTGACTTGAAATCAGGGGACACTGATAAAATTATTTAAATTTTATAGAGATGACACGTATTCATGCTAAAAACAAATTGCATAACAATGAAATACTTCTAGAACAATAACAAATGTGAAAGTTATATAATTTTCCCAAAATATTATAATTAAAAAGACCCGCTGAAAGATAACTTTTATAGTGAGGAACAGGCCAAACTCCCTGCCTTATCAACATTAATGCAAAATTAACACTGGAAAATAATAATTAATTACCTTAATTCTAAGGTTAAGTTGATTATAGAAGACAGGTTAATGTTGTGCTTTGAAATTATTAATGTATTTGTTATTGTAATGATTTTATTTTTCTGGGATGCAAAAGGTACGGATTTGGTGGAATGACCCTATGGTTTTTGTGAATGTAAAAAAAACAGGGCATTGCATAGTTCTAGCGCCACTGGACTACAAAGATTGCTGACTAGGCCCTACAAGGACTGTTTACCCGTGTTCACGCAAGAGTCAGTTTGCTACTGTATTAATTTGCTCCGGCACCACTGGACTGCAAGAAATGTTGTCCTGTAACAACCCTGCTAAACTGTAAAGCACTTTGAGCTGCATCTTGCATGTATGAATTGGGCTATACAAGTAAAGTTTATTATTATTATTATTATTATTATTATTATTATTATTATTACTTACCTTTCTATGTTAAGGTGGGAAAAGGTATTTTCTATACAGTACTGACATTATTAGACATTATCAAGTCAAAAAGATTTAAATTTCTGATGTGTTTTTTCACCATCCTTTTCAATCACAAATGGCACCGTTTATGTTATATTTTGTTCTATTAGGGCTCATTTCCACCAAGCACTCTGTGTATACAGCGCGTAGACAGCAAGTGGCCGTTTTCTGTCCGTATTCATTATGACCGCCACTAGTGAAGCTAGCGAAAGCGGTCATTATAGTGTTTTTCCCTAGTCTTTTTTCCCTTTTTTTTCTCCAGTGAATGTCCGTCAACGATCGCCAGGACACTGGAAGTCTGGGGGACATGAATCTTTGTAGGCATGTAGCCCTAGAACTTTTTGAGCGACTAGAAGCTTTTGGCCCCCAAGGGCCACCACCCCACTGTGCCAGTGTGCATCAAAGAGAGGGAGATGCCCAAAAGTTTTTGCTGAATAACTCAATCAACATTTCACCCAAGAACATGAAATTTTTGTGATATGTCGGTGTTACATAGGCGTATCGACCCAGCACATAAACCACCTAGTGATATGGGTAAATGCAAAAATGGCTATTTTGAATTGCCAATATCTTGGACCAAGAAGGTGGGAACTGCAGAAAATATATCATGCACCATCAGCACAAACACCTCTAAAAGCACAGTACATGCCATAAAATTGGGCCACTGTAATTGTACAAAATCTCATTTTGCCTATTTCTTTCACAAATCACTCCTACACACTACACAAATACACACAATGTCATTCATTCACAACACACATCTATGCCCACTTCCAGGAAATCATTTCCACACAATTTCTCATCTCACAACACTGCTCTACCACACATTCATCATACCAACAGTTCCCAGATTTCACTGCAGCGGTCATACCATGTACCGCTATTCACCGCAAGCGTGATCTGAGTGTATTCAGAGAGTCCATGGAATACGCTCAGAATACGGGCTGCAGCTAGAAAATAGAAACCGAGTTTATTTTTCTGCGCGTGATGTGAGCGTGTTCAGCCAAAATCCCATTAAAAGCTATGGCACAACTACACAATTCATGTCAACTGTGCTATCAATGCATGTATTGACACAGGGAATACCTCAAAAACCTTGTGACTCTCTGCAAAATATTATCATTGGAAGAACAAGATTTTGCTGAAGATTTCTGTTGAGTATTCTCAATACAGAAGAGCCTCAGTCGACCACTCGAGCTATAAAAAAATAGCAACCTTGTTCTTGTCATTCAGTGTTTCCTATTTGGTTTAATAAATCTAAGGTCAATCAGCCACTGGAAAAAATTGAGGTCCATAAGTCACTACATTTAATAAATACATTTATTTAATCGTGGTAGGAAAAAGTGACTGTTGCCAAAGAGGCAAAGTTTATCATAACTTTATTAAAAATTAATAAGTTAAATAAGTTAAAAATACGTTGTTTTTTTTTACCGGGAGTGAATAAAGGCTTTGACAACAACAGTTATGCTTTCTAAACAACGTTTAACATAAGGAAATACAACCAGAGAAACACATATTGTGTTTACTAAAGTGAGAGATGGGGAAACATGGCTATGTGCACTAAAAGACATTGGCCAAGTGCATTTAAAGACGGGGCTGGCAGCTGTATTCCCGCTCACACGTTGTACATGTAGCGATGTCCGGTGGAAATGCTCATACGCTCACAATGCGCTCACGCGCTGTAAACAGTTACGTGCTGTACACGGTCAAGTCAGTGGAAGTGAGCCCTTAGAAACATAGTAACGATGATGTATACAATACATTAAACTTACTATGTGTCTTGGTTCACATTTTCCCCCAGCAACATTAAAATACTGCAAATTAGGCAACTCAATTAAGTGGCCATTTCAACTTGCATAACATTCAGTCCTAGTGACTTGAAAATAGTTGGAATCATATGTGTGCATGCCCAATCTTGGGCTGTGGATCTAAATAATGTGTCAGTGAACAATATGAATTTCTACCTTTTGACATTATAAACATGTAAAACTATGGAAATTTTGATACCTGCACACCTGAAGTTCTGGACAGTGAGACCCTTCTCCACAGACAAGCAGGTCAGGATGCTGAGGAAGCTGGTGGTGACTGACTCATGATTGGCTTCCTTGATATTTCCATGAAGCCACTCCTGGGCCTTGATCAGAGTTGGAAGACTATGCCTGCTGTCCTCTCCCCAAGAGCCCTGTGTCTTTTGTGCAGCTACTGCAGAGCGAAGGGCCTCCATCCAACTCTGCGCCTTTGGCTCATTCGCTGCCTGAAGGCAGAGCACCTCACTTGGAAAAACAGCCTGAAAGTATACACAACTACCTCTCTCAGTTGCATCATGTTGTACAGCGAGGCATGATGCAAGATGATATCGGAGTACTGGATCAGACACAAAACTTTTATCCTCAGTTGGGAAAGCAAGCAAATGGGTAGGCGTAAGCACAAAGTTAAAGGTCTTCCAGTTGTTGAGGTCACTGAGTTGTTTTAACTGGCCCACCTTAAGAGCTCCTGAGCAGTGTTCTCTAAACAGAGGCAAGGTGTTTGGCCGGTTCATGGGAGAAGGCTGAGCCGGCATTTTAGCTGAAGCAGAAGCTTCATAGACAATTCTGTTTGAGTACGCCAGGTCTTCTTGTGGTCGGGTGGCAAGTACACATTCCCATAACAACCGGCTCCACTCTTGTGCTTCCCACTGGCAGGGGGCTCGAAGCTGCAGACGAGTGTTGTTGAAAAAGAGAGCCTCCAGCACATGTCCATCTTGACCTTGCAAGGGGCCAACTGCCTGGCAGTGAGAGAGTGAAAATGCAGTACAGAGCTGCCTATTGCCACTACTGTCCAGGCTGTACAAGCGCAGTTCAAAGTTGGTAAGCTCTACATGACAAGAACTCCAGCGGCCCCTTGGCCCTTCTCTTTGTTCCAGCTCTCCCTGTTTAACAAAACTGGAATGCCATTCTGGATGTGCTGTAACAGAAAAAAAGAAATTTACATTCATGTAAAATGAAAGTACTATATCAATTCAGGACTTTACTAGTTTCTATTTATGTATTTAGATGTCAGGTAGCAAAACAAAGACAAATAGCAAGACAAAGACAGAAATACACGGTTGAGGCTTACCTCCCCTTCTGGCTCCAATGGCCACGTGCTTGAATGTATTCTTGTCAAGTACTGGGAACAGATTATCTTTACAGGAGCTGTAGTTCATATCAGAGTGTGATCGGTTATGCCCGCGCTTAAAGCCCACGTTGTTATATGTAGTGCTATGGACAGCGAGGTCATTGGTTGACTGGGCCCGACACCTACTGCCATGCCTGTAGCCCACAATGCCATGGGTGCTTGACTGCTCAGCCCAAGTCCAGCTTTTTGAATCTTCTTCATGCTGCCTAGCCAGAAGGTCCCACATCTCACTGAGTTTGCACAGTACAGACACCTCATTCAGCGTGTGTGGATGCTGGTTGTTCCCCTGGCCACCTTCCAGAAAGTCTTCCGTGGCCTCCATGGCAGGGCTGACATCCTCTACTTCAAGACCCTCCATCGTTGCCAGACTGTCACAACCAGACTAAGCATGTAAAAGACAAGAAGTTTTAAGAAGAAAAAAAATATTTCAAATGTAATTAAATACCTGCCTTTTTTAAGTTCGATCCAAACATATCATTTGGTGAGGTTAAACTGAGACATTCACGAAGAGCTGTAGTAGGGTAAAACCTAGTGGTTGTGAGGTGGAAAATAAAAAAAGTTGTCTCAGGTAAACTTTAGGTAAGTGAACTGCCAAAGAACCACACGTGTAACTGGTGTCGTTAGTCCACATTGGTCTTCTCATTAGGTGGGGTGCAGGTGACTGTTACCCAACATGAGATTGAGACTAGAGTGTGGCCAAAAATTATTTTTACACTGTTGTACACTCTCTGACGTTGTGTGTTTGTGGGTCTGTTGAACACCTCGAAAAGTGAAGGCTTGAGAGGGCCTCGACAGCCTTAAGTTTGGGAAATGTTACAGCGCATTATTGTAGCCTACTGAAAATTAGTGTACAAGATGCATGCTGCCCTATGTACATCGTCATCCTACGAATAGCGGTGTCCACAAAAACAAATTGTGACGTTGATCTAGCAATTAAAATTAATTGTAGTGCTCGTTCTGCTCGATATTTCGACGACGTCCCACGTAATTATTTTGAATTTTGGTGTCATTTGTTACCATAAGCCATTAACTACCCGAAGTCGAAAAACTACAGAAATGAATAATGTAGAGGGGCCACACACAAACCACCGAGAAGGTTTAACAATAACTGGAACACAGCAGAAAGAAAGGTCTGTCAGCGGACATCATTTGTGTCAGGCACATCACTGTTATTAGGTCAGGTACATCAATACGTAACATTGACTTACGAACGTCACGTTGACCTAAAATAACTATAGAACATTTAAAAACACAGCGAAAAAATCAGATGTCATATTACTTACAGAAATGACAGACACGTAGAAACAACATCGGGAAGATATGTAGCGGCGTACCAGGGCCGTGAGCCTCCTGCATCATTGGTCCGTCAACGAATAGGGTCCGTGTGGGATTTGGTTTGTCAGTTGTCAGTTCGCTGGAAAACCCACGACAAAACCAGAACTTATTTACAACACAAAGTATAGCCTGTGGGGCACTATGCATTGATGTTAAATGCACACAGGTTGTGGTAGTATAACCACAAAAAAAAAAAAAAAGTAAAGCAGCTTCGCACAACAGCCCACCACGGAGCGCACCATCTATACACCACCACACAAGTATCTGTACTTTACTTGAGTATTAAACATTTGGCAACTTGTGACTTTCACTTCACTACATTTTTAAGACAAATATTGAAATGTGCATGAAGTAGGGGAGACCGGGGCTGGTTAGATCAGGGGCAGGTTGAATCAGTGTTAACTTCCAAGCCACTATAGGGTGCTGAGACACAATTACAACACTAAAATGATGTCCATTAGGACCAGAGTAAGTCAAGTTATGTAAGAGGTGTCAAGGTCATTAACCCTTTAGGTGAGTAAAGCGTTTTAGTTTTGGGGGGTCAATTCCTGAATACCTTCCACTTAACAACTCCCAGAAGGGTAACAGTTTTAAATGATTGTCAAGGGACTCAGCTATAATGTAAAATAAAGTTTGAGATCCTGAGGTGACTAATGGTAGCAGGCTAACAGTGTTTGTGGAAAAATCTGTACCTCAGTGTGGGCGGGGTTGGTTGGCTCACTAACAGTTAGTACAGTAGAGTAGAGTAGAGTAGAGTAACTTTATTGATCCTGAAGGAAATTAAGGATTAGGACAGTTTACATTAGAAAGACCCATTGGTACTCATAAAAATGAGCATTTTATACAGGGTGTTTAAAAAATGACATCATTTGAAATGGGAATATTAAAAAAGGTGGATTAGGCATTATTATAATTATTATTATAAATGTTCAGTTCTAATTCAAATACAACCCTATTCGGTAACACTTTATAATAACTACTCCCTATAAATCATGTATAATGTATTTGCAAACCCTTAGTTAACACTTTGTTCATCATTTTTAAGCATTTTCACATTGTCATCCATAAATCAGTTATAAGTATATTTATATTCTGCCTGCTTCTCTGTTGGCTGTTTGTCAGTATAAGAGAAGAAAAGAAGTGCGTACATACAAAAAAATATAATCACAGGTGCTAGAGTTGACTTTCAATACGTATTAAAACTAATCTTTCAGACAACCATATGATTACACGTTTTCAGTCATTGATTGGGTGAACTGTATTTATTTTACATTATTACTTAGGTAGGTAAACAGCTTATAGGTGAGCCAACCAACCCTGCCTACCTGAGCCAACCAACCCTGTGCTGGGCAGGTTGGCACAATTTCTCAAAGCCAGTTATATCATACATTACTCGAAACAAGGAATATTTTGTTAACATTGTATATACCTGTTTTATAGGTGAGATATTAAGTTTTCAGTCAATCACACTTTCACAGCTATAATGCATTGTAAGACGGAGAAATATAACTAAGTGTGAAAAGTGATCCAACCAGCCCCGGTCTCCCCTAGTCATTGCATTGATAAGAGGTGCATGCACTCAACTCCTGTTTAAAAAGTATGATCAGTACAGTTCCAGTACAAGTTACATTGAAACATGGCTTTGAAGTGATTTTGCAATAATGTCATAGACCATATCGAAATCTGAAGTGTCTTTACTTTCAGTCATGATGGCAATGGCATATAATGACAATCCTTTATCAAAACATTTGTGACTATGACAAAATTGGAATGAAAAAAGACAATCACTTGACGTTCAGCACACATCTTTACAACTAAACATTACATTTATCACTCCAATTGAATTATTTGCGTTTGTGTTCAGGTGGTTTAGATTTGTTAGTAGAGAATGAATAACAATAGTAATTCCATTGATGGTTTCAAACATGGACTAGGAATTACTCTCCCAAAGAATGTTTAAAACTAGCTTCCCCAAGTACATATTGTTTTGTAATTTACACTGTTATCTTAAATTCCTGCAACTATACATGTCAGGACCAGAACAGACCATAGCCGCCCGGCTATGGAGGTAAGCGTCTACCAGTGCTTCCATATTCCAGTGGCTACGACTAGCCAGTGTGCGGAACTCGACAGAGTAATCCGCAATAGTCCGTCTGCCCTGCGGCGGGCTCTACTGGTTGTGCAGGCGGGGGTGGAGCCGGATCAGGAGCATCGACCGCAGGTAAACGAGCTGCGGGTAGTTGCAGAGTCAGGAGTCGCGTGAGTTCGGCGAGCTGTTGGTGTTGCTGTTGGAGCTGAAGTTGCTGCTGTTGGGCTACGGCCAGGAGCGATGCAACGTCACCCGACACTCGCCTCACCTCACCCTCCGTAATCTCAAGACGTCGTAGTGCGGTTGGAGCCTCCGCCGACTCCGGGTCTCGAAGTCCGGACATGTGCGCTGGGTCCATTCTGTCAGGACCAGAACAGATTTGCACAGAACCAAGAGCGTCACGTTACACAGATTACTTTTATTGAAGGGTTGGGGGGTAGGGGAGATAATCCAGTGGCCACGGCCAGACGGGCTGTAGAGCGTGGAACTGTTAGCGGTCAGAGTCCTCAGGGTAACCGGCAAGCAGCAGGTTAGATAGCCAGGGCAGGGGAGCAGAGCTGAGTCGTGGACGGGCAGAAGTCGTTACCGGGGCAGCAGAGCAGAGTCGTGGACGGGCAGGAGTCGTTACCGGGGCAGCAGAGCAGAGCAGAGTCGTGGACGGGCAGGAGTCGTTACCGGGGCAGCAGAGCAGAGCAGAGTCGTGGACGGGCAGAAGTCATTACCGGGGCAGCAGAGCAGAGTCGTGGACGGGCAGGAGTGGTTACCGGGGCAGTAGAGTAGAGCAGAGTCGATACAATTCGAGTTCGTCACCAGGGAGCAGGAGCAGGGTAGCGGGAAACCAGACACAGGGAGGACTGAAGGCAGAGGGAGAGACAAACGAGCAGGCAGGCACACAGGAGACGAACGAGAAGGGAGCAGACAGAGGAACAAAACTTACAGGGAAACACTACGAAGAAGGCAGGGAAACCGGGGAGCAAACTGCAGGTAAGAGACAGAGAGTGGAGCCAGAGTCAATAACGCTTGCCTAGAGGGAGTTGAGGTTCGCTGACGGACTGACAAGGAAGGAGTGAAAAGTGAGAGACTAAATAGCGAGAGAGAGTAATCAGGAAACCAGTGGCAGCTGGGGAGGGGCGTGGCCGAGCAGGTGAAGGTAATCAGAGTGAAGAAAGCAAACGGGGAAGTAAAGTGACTGAGATTGAAACCAATTACCTGCCGGCGGGTACCCAGGACCTCTCCTCCGGACCGTAACCCTCCCAGTCCACCAAATACTGAAGACCCCGCCAACGCCGCTGGGAGCGAAGCAGACGTCGCACAGTGTAGATGGGGTCTCCGTCCAGGAGACGGGGAGCAGGTGGAGGAGGCGCAGCCGGCGCCAACGGGCTCCGACGGACTGGCTTGACACGAGACCTTCTGACCAGCCCGGTAGAGCGGTGCAGGGGTTCTCCCACGGTTGGCTCCGACGGTGTAAGCCGTGACAGCCCGGAGTAAAGCAGCACGGGCTCGTCCCCAAGTGCGCCGACAGCGACGGGCGTTCGCAAGGGCCGACGGGCAGGAGACCTCCCCCTCCTGGCTGGGGAACAGCGGTGGCTGGTAGCCGTAGACACACTGGAAGGGAGACATTCCAGTGGCAGAGCAGGTAAGTGAGTTATGGGCGTACTCAACCCACACCAATTGCAGAGACCAGAAGAGGGGGCTCCGGGAAGCCATACATCGGAGTGCCTTCTCCAGTTCCTGATTGAGACGTTCTGCCTGGCCCTTTGGACTGAGGGTGGAATCCCGAAGTAAGGCTGATGGTCGCCCCCAATAGGTGACAAAACTCTTTCCAAAAGGAGGAGACGAACTGGGGACCGTGGTCGGACACAACGTCCTTCGGGATTCCGTGGAGTTTAAACACGTGGTGCTGAACGGCTTGTGCGGTCTCTCTGGCTGTAGGCAGTTTGGGGAGTGGAATGAAATGAGCCATTTTGCTAAATCGGTCCACAATGGTGAGGATGACCGTCATGCCATCAGAAACAGGTAGTCCCGTGACGAAGTCCATGGCTATGTGAGACCAAGGGCGCGAGGGCACCGGTAGGGGTTGGAGAAGACCAGCAGGAGGACGGCTAAAGGATTTATTCTGGTTACAGACGATGCAGGCTTGGACGTACTCTCTGACATCACGTAAAACGGTCCTTGAGGGTGGTGAAGGCGTCCTCTGCTGCTGGGGTCCACAGGTAAGTAGTTTTGACACTAGTAAGAGCCGTGAGGGGAGCCGCTATGGAGCTGTAGTTCCGGATGAAGCGTCTGTAAAAGTTGGCAAAACCAAGGAATTGCTGCAGCTTCTTTCGGTTTTCAGGAACAGGCCAAGAAGTGACAGCTGACACCTTAGCCGGGTCCATTTTGATGCTACCCTCAGTAATAACATATCCCAGAAAGGAGACGGTTTAAGAGTGGAACTCGCACTTTTCTGCTTTAATGAAAAGCGAGTTTTCCAGGAGACGGCGAAGAACCAGTTGTACATGCTTCTTGTGTTCTGACAGGTCTTTTGAAAATATTAAAATGTCATCCAAATAAACAAAAACAAAACGGTTCAGCATCACCAGGTGCAAAATTGTTGCCCAAGACAAAACTTCGAAACGGTTTATCTCAAGATAAATCCTTTGATAACTTTTTGTCAGCATTGTCTGTAGAAGACATATACTAAATTTGGTGACATTCACATAAACGGCCTATGACGAGTTCGTTCAGATTCGTTTTCGCAATGTTAAAATTTCACGGAAATTGTTTTCGTTGGAAGTCAATAGATTTCACAATAAAAAAATGGCTGTAAATATTAGCATTCTCTAGATCAGGGGTGGCCAACCAGTCGGAGCCCAAGAGCCACATTTCTTACTGTATTACAGCAAAGAACCACATCGGCACATGGGCACATGAACATGGGCACAAAAACACATCCTTCTGCGTGCACACCCAATTACAATTAATCTTACTGAACAGTGTGTGTGTGTGTGTGTGGGTGGGTGTGTGCGCAGAAGGATGTGTTTTTGTGGCCATGTTCATGTTCCCGTGTGCCGATGTGGCTCTTTGCTGTAATACAGTAAGAAATGTGGCTCTTGGGCTCCGACTGGTTGGCCACCCCTGCTCCAGTAACTGTACGTTCACACCAAAAGCGACCAGAGCGACGGAAGTCATTGTTTCTCTATGGAGGGTCGGCGAATTGGGCGAACAAAGCGAATTCGCCGGCAGCGAAGCGAACTGGGCGACCAGAGCGAAAAAGAGAAGTTAAAAGTCAGTTAACTTTATGGTAATGAGCTATGACGCGGTTCGGCGAATACCGCGAATACCAATCGGAATACATTGATTTACCAGGGATGCAAACAATTCTAACTAAAAAGTAAATTGATGTACTCAGTCAGCGGCTTAAATAATTCATGAATTACTGTATGAATATGAATATTTTTCAGCTGTCAGTGCATGTAGACATTTTATACTCTTTTATTCCTTTATTAACCAAACATGTCAAAGTTCAAGTACATCGATGTTTTGCCCTACGCATATACATGTATTGCCGCTTTTACAACTGTTGGTCGGGGAGTTTTTTTTTTGCTGCGGCCCTTTAAATGACTAACATTCCAAATGAAACGTCATGAGTGAACAAAGCGAACTCAACGGCGAAGCTTCTTCAGCGACCTCGGCGACCTGGTCGCTTTGGTCGCTTTTGGTGTGAACGTACAGTAAGTGATTGCAGCTATCAGGGGCGTGGCCACGTGGGGGCCAGGGGGGGCCATGGCCACCACTGGTCAGAGGATGGGGATGGCCACCCCACTGGCCCCCCCTACGGACCCACCCTTTGCCTACTTGAACTTAATATTTTGCACTCACACTTACTAGCTTGGCAGATAGTTAAACAAAGTCAACCAACAATAAGAAGACTTTCCTCATTTGCTCTATACTTTTTCGTGAAACCGAAGCACAATAAAACACGAAATACAAATGAGCATGTCATTCAACTGTTAGCATAAGGCTAGCTTAACATTAGAAAGTCCATAGGCAGGCTAACCGCGATTAGCATAGCTATATTTAACATTTACTTTAAACGCGTTAGAATCGTGTTTTTATAAAATACTAAGTAGGAATTACAAAAATAATATAAAGTTTAAAAATCCGTCAGTACTGTAACTTACAGATCTGAATTCTCTGCGTCTTAAAAGAAACTGATTTAATGCAACTCTTTCCAGTCTCCCACCGTCAGGCAACTACCTAACTACGGCAAGCCTAGAGGGACAAACTTCACTACAATACTTGCAGGGCAGAAGGTTATTTGTGTATTGATACGTGGGGAATTAAAAAAAAAAAAAGAACCCTGCTAGAACATGCCCGTTATCTGTGGAGTCTGCAGAGTTCATCTTGATGGAAAAGTCAACAAATATGGATACAAGACGATTTTGTGAAGCATTGTAACAATGAGCTACCCCTGCTGCTAATGTAGGTAATATGCTACACCTAACGTTTTCAGCATAACTTCCCCACGTTTTGATTCAGTTTATAATCATGCAAATGACTCAACAAGATACCAAGGCTAAGGTAATCTTTAGACACGTATCCACTGGCGGTCTCGGTCTACTTTTTCATTTAGAAGTTGCTAAACACAATTTCTGAAGTTATTTTTTCCAAGTTTTCTTCGGCATGCCATGCAGGGCATCAAACGACCTGATATTTCCATTCATAAGAAATATCTTAACAAAACACCTTATTAAGCAGTAGGTGCATGTTAAGGCATAACTATGACAGAAGCACATAGGAAACCATTTTATTTCCACAGTTGAGTTGTGTATGATACAATGCCATTTAACTGTTTTTATCAGCCAAATACGTGATATCAGCTTTGTCGTAAATTATTTGTTAAGCCTTACAGCAACAGTTAATCACCATCAATATCACAAATGCTTTTAACCCAACTTTAGCAAGTGCGAAAATACATGGAATTTGACACATTTTTTTTATAGTTTTCTAATTATCTGCGCCTTTTGCTCCATAAAAAAAGAGGTCAAAAGAGGTCTTAAGGCGTGCAATGGGCATATGGAGAAAACACTGACACTGGACAGGTCCTGGACAGGCCTTTATTGAATGACTACTGTATGGCACCAGATATGTCTCGAGAAAAAGGGGAGCTATGTCAGGATGCTCTTCATTGACTATAGCTCAGCCTTTAACACAATAATACCGGACATCCTCATCCCCAAGTTGGCCAACCTGGGGCTCCCACCCTCCACCTGCTCATGGATCAAAGACTTCTTGATCAACCGACCCCAGCACGTGAAGCTGGGCCCCCACCTCTCATCCGCCCGCACGCTCAGCACCGGCTCGCCCCAAGGCTGCGTCCTGAGCCCTCTTCTCTACTCACTATACACACATGACTGCAGACCCACCCACCCTGAGAACATCATTGTGAAATTTGCAGATGACACAACGGTGGTGGGGATGATCACAGAGGGGAATGAGGCGGCCTACAGAGATGAGGTCCTTAGACTCAGCAAGGGGTGTGCAGACAACAACCTGGCACTGAACATCGCTAAGACTAAGGAACTCATCCTGGACTTCAGACGGAACAAGGTTGCCCCTGCCCCCCTGTACATCAACGGCGAGAGTGTGGAAAGAGTGGAGACCTTCAAATTCCTAGGGGTCCACATCTCTGCCGACCTGTCCTGGTCAGCTAACACCACTGCACTGGTCAAAAAGGCACAGCAGCGACTTCACTTCCTGAGAGTGCTCAGGAAGGAGCAACTCAACACCAACCTGCTGGTGACCTTTTACCGAACAGCGATCAAGAGTCTGCTGACCTACGCTGTGTCAGTGTGGCACTCAAACTGCACAGAAGCTGACAGGAAAAGACTGCAGAGGGTAACCAACACTGCGCAAAAGATCATCGGTTGCCCCCTACCTCCCCTGACCACCATCTACAACTCCCGGTGCCTTGGCAGAGCCAGAAGCATCATCAAGGACTACACACATCCTGGCTACCACCTCTTCAACCTGCTGCCCTCTGGCAGACACTACAGGGCCATACCAGCCAAAACAAACAGACTTAGAGACAGCTTCTTCCCAAGGGCAGTCACCATACTCAACTCCAACCTACACTGAGGAACTGACTTGCTTGAACATAACACTGTAACACTGCACTACGTTCTAAGACAGTCAACCTGACAGGCATCACTCTGCGTACTGTAATTATCATTTATTTAATTTATATTATCACTGTAATCATTTTCACCATTATGTTACTGCTATCTGCACTTTATCTGTTTTACTGTTATTTGTTAATTATCAATTGCACTATAATATCAAGACAGTCCATCTGTTTCTTTAGCTGCCTACTGCACATATTGGATAGGTGGGTGAAAATGCCTTGATACCTCCATCTATTTATGCTGTCAGTCACACCAGTCACTTTATTGTCATACCTGCTGCTGATATGTGCCTGTTTATCTCCAGGCTTTGCACAAGTCTATGCACAGTCTATGCAACTTTTTACAGACAGTAGATCATATTAGTTATTGTACAGTCTATGTTAATTCTTGTACTTAACTCTTGTACTTAGTAGTTTTTATAGTAGTTTTTATTGTACATATCTCTCCTTGTTTATTTATGTGTGCACATTATGGGGAAGCTTGTAATCTCATTATACTTGTATAATGACAATAAAGGCATTCTATTCTATTCTATTCTATTCTATTCTATTCTATATGCCACCAAATACACTAAAAATACAGGAAATCAAATGTAGCTAATTAAAAAAATTCTAGGGGAGGACCCCCCTGGACCTCCAAACTACATTGGTCAAAACATGGCTACCCCTTCAATAACACTGGCCACCCTTTTGCCACCCCATGTAAAAAAGTCTGGCTACGCCCCTGGCAGCTATAATGGTAAAAAATACTTATTAAGAAAATTATCGTATGCTGTATGATTTGTGATTGAGCATATACCACTCAATTTATAGTATTTGGATTTGTTGGCTGACGTGACCGTACGTCACTCCGCGCTTGCGCAGTTGCCTGGTGACCAATTAAAAATTGTGCTTCAATGGCTCCCATTGAAAACGACGCCATCCCACAGTCCATTCTCTTCTACTGTCTATGGGGAGCATAGGCACTGCTTATTGCCAAATATGGCCAAGCCATACCGAGAGAGGCTCTGCTTATGGCGGGCCAATCACAGCTGTGACGATGCAAAATTGTTACAATGTCAGATAGCGGCTTTGGTATTGGAAGCACCTTTCCAGAGTTAGAGCATTTTAGCAAAAAGTCAAAGTAAGATAAACGATAATGTCGACCACTGTGCAAAAAGGTTTTTAATAAACTGGATTACCAGCAGAAGTCATCAAGCAAGGCAGGGCAACACCACCTCTTTGTGACCTCCATCAACTTAAGGGGCAGTAAATCGCCCATTCATTCCAGCTGGATTGGTACCAGAAAAGAGTGGCTTTGCGGGTGTGATGTTAGCAACAGTCTATTCTTGCTTGCCTTGTCTGCTGTTCTCCAAAGATCGGGACAATGTGTGGGTATGTGGTGGCTCCATCGAATTGAACAACCTGCCCAGTGCTTTAGCCAAACACTAGCGGTCCAGTGCACACATCCAACATAGCTACAGCCTAGTTGCAAGTGCTGTAACCTCTGTGCACTTTTACAGTCGCGTTGCCTAATTTAAGTACCCCTATTTGCAGGTTCGTAATGTTTTGTTGTCATTTTTTTCAAATGTATTTAGAATTTAGATGATCTAAGATTTTTACAGATGGTCTATTATTTATTGTCAAACATATAAAGAGGGAGCATTGTGTTGTCTTTATTTTAGAAGTTTGTGACAGTTTTGCACAAAGCCTAGCACAGCCTATTTATTCTTTTTACAAATCTACACAAAGCCAGGATTTATATTAATTTGTTAAACTGAGAGTGTGTAGAGGTATGAATTTATGTTTCAATTCAGTTGTAATTCAGATTCATCATACAAGTTACATTTTTTAAACTTAAAAATGTAAAGTTCACACATTATTAATTGATTCCTGCACTTTTTGAACTTTGCTAAATTGTTTATCTGTGTGCTTGTATTGCACACTTTGCAGCCTGTTACATGTATATGATAAATTAATTAATAATGTTGTGTATATAAGCTAAAATGTCACATTAAATTGCATGTTTTTCAAGAAATATTCTTGTATTTTGTTCACATTCCCCTTTTAAAGATGCAGCTGAATTTATCAATATTAGCTGATTTGTTTAGGATAGGCATACTGGCATACATATTGTTTTAAATGTGAAGTTTTGTTAGAATGGCTCTCTAGCTCAGAATGAGAAAAATTATATTGTGTAATTATTAAGTATGAGTATTATTATGAAAATATATTAATATTTGCGAGTGTAAGGATTGAATTTACATGTGTGAATGGCCACTGCCTACCCTGCCACAGACCTCACCGCACGCCACTGAGTTCTAGTGACCTGTCTGTGGCCCCACATTATCAAAAAAGAAAGAAAAAAAGATACTTGTACTTTTAATACTTGAGTATTTTTAAAAACACTTACTTGTACTTGAGTAGAAAATTGGGCATAGCAACTTTCACTTGTAGTGGAGTACAAAGGAGAAAGGAGAACTTCGGTGTAAAATGAAAATTGGCATGTTAAAACATCATACCGAGTTGGTATGTGTACTGAGGAGCAAAATTCATTTAGCCTGTTGCATTCAGTTTAACTATTTTTTATAGTTTGACCCAGAAGGCTAACAATGGAAGTGGTAGGTGCCCTTAGATGAAGCATGACGACTACGCTATTTTTAAACCATTAAAACAGCTCAAAGAAACTCCACACTCCATCGGTAGTACAACAAAGGCTCTGGCATTCAAAACAAAGCACTGAGAATATTGTAAATGTACACAACATTTTTTTTTAAAAACTGTTCTTACATGCAGTAGTTTGCAGTTGTTTCTTGTTGCCGCCATGATGAAAGTCCAAACAAGTCGATTGTACTATCTCTCCTCCTATTCTTCCTGCTGGTTCGTGTTCGTCAGTGGACTTCTGCGGACTTTCATCATGGCGGCGACGAGAAACTACAGCAAGGTACTGCCTGTTGAAAGTGTTTTATTAATAAATACATGCCAATTTTAATTTTACACCAAAGTTCTCCTTTAAGTAAAGGAATTGTGTACTTTGTCCACCTCTGGCCAGTAGTTGTACTTGCTGAGCTGGACCTTCAGGCTAAGGCTAAAGCATGGAGGAGGAGATATTGGCCCTCATTTATCAAACTATCGTACTACGGAAAACAGTCATATAATGAGCGTACATTAATTCCTGCGCAAAGTAAAATTACAGTCTAATCAATTCAAAAATGCCACTGTTTTTTATGTGACTAAAACAAAAAAAAACAACGATATTAGACTGCTAAAGCGCTCCAGGCGGTGTGTTTCCACCTGGGCCGTAAGCGTGTCTATTTCGGCCTCTGTGAAATTTCTTTTTTTGCCACTTTTTGCCAGATAGTAAGCCGACATTGAATAGCAATTATTGTCTGAATCATTAAAATGGTTAATATCGAAGTTTCAATGCAACAGATTTTGAATCACTGTTACCATATTCACAAAGAATTTGATCTTGGCATTAAGATGACTTCTAAATCGCACTAAAAGTTGCAAGTAGTTTTCTCTTAAAACTTATCTACGAAGCTGCTGAGACTAGCCTGGTAAACCAGCACCTCGCATTTCATGTTGTACAGATCATCTGGCCATGCTGCCACTGATATTGATGTATTAGGCACCAGCCAATCCTAGCCAATCAGCGAACAGGGGGAGTGTTCATGAGCGATGACATTGAGTTTGCGTACCACATTTGAATTGTTTTGCATAGGCCAGACCAGAGCCTGCTTGCATTTACATCCATGATTGATTGATGAGTGACAGATCTGTGCAGGTAAGCGTGTGCTGTGCTATGGTCCTGCCCTGCTGTGGGAGTGAGTGACAGCGGAGATCACAGGCTACATATAAAATGGTGATGGGATAGCTACACTGTGGGTTGACAAAGTATTTATGCACTGTTTTTTTAAATGCATCCATCATTACATAGATAAGAAGACTAATTGAATTTGATTATGAACAAATTGCACATATATTTTTACAAGGCTTTTGGTGGTGTTCCTTCTAAGTTGCATATTTATTCCCTGACAGAGGCGGGTCGTCCATGTAAGCATTTGAAGCAGTGCTTACTGACAAAAAACTCCCAAAGGCGAGAAACATCACACCCAGTTCAAATCATGTCTGTCTGTTTATTGCTAGTCAGTGACTTGCCTGTGTTGTTGGTAGAAACTGAAGTGGTGAACTGGACAAGCATTGGGCCTAGAGGTGAGACAGAGAACTACAATTTGACGCAAAAGAATGGCTGTTGACAGGGAATCTATTTTTTAATTAATAAATGAATGCTGGCCCCACCTTTTGGTAAGCACAGCCTTGCCATTAAAAATGAATAGGGTTTGTACGGACGCATTCATGTAAAGATTAAGTATGTTAGATGTGAAAGAAGAGGTGTATTGCAGTATGTGTCAGGTCATGGGTAATCGAGAGGAATGCAACGTCCATTGAGATGTGAATGGGGGATGCTGTAAGGTGTATAAAGTACTATAAGTCTGGTGCATGCATGTGTGTAGTGTAAGGTGATGTCAGTGTAGTGTGTGTGGACATGTGCAAAGTCAGTATAGTGTGTAGGTACACTTTGGATTGCCGGAGGATAGAAACTCCAGAGACTATTGCTACAACCTTTTTGTACTAAATGACTAGAAAGATCCAATAATGAAAAATGTTACCACAGCTGCATTCTGAATACAGGACAACATATTTCGTGGACATGTGAACATGCCCAACATATTGTACATGTCTGAAGAGAACAAAAAGCAAGCATTGCACAACACTAGTGTGTAACGATACTCCATTTTGGATCGGTTATCGGTCTGTGACCAATGCGGTCTGACTGAACCGGTCCGTCGAGCCCAGAAGGGTTCAAATGCACTACAAATGGTCCGATGGCCCCAAATCGGTTTCCAGCACATACATTCAAGTACATTGTTGTATTACAAATACATATATAAATGTATGCACAAAACAGCGTGTCACATTGCAATCATGTTTTATAAGGTGTTTTCAGGGTTAACATAAGCTGTATTTCCATTATGGGAAGTTCCAATGGTAATTCAGGGCGAGGGAAGATTTCAGGGAATGTTGTTTTTGTTTGTGTGGTCCTCTCACCACTACAACAGAACGTTAATCGGACCTCATGTGAACAAAGGAAAACTTTGGTGTCTCAGAGCAGGGAACATGACTGCAGGCTTGCATATGTGTTGATTTATGGATTAAACTGGATAAATCCTAAAAGTTTGTGGTTAGTGTGGTGTTCCTAACACCAAAAAATGATTTTGTTTTGAATTAAAATGGTGAAGTCTTATTGGGCTGTGAATTGTGTATTGGTGGAGGTCTCTGATTGGTCAATAACAACTAATATAAAAAGAAGTGCACCTGGAGGGCGCGCTAGTTGTAGTAATAGTAGAGCTGAGCAGAGTTCAGTTGGGCTGTTGGAATGAAATGTTCATGTAAATAAAATAGTCGTTTTCTTTTGTAAATCTGCCGTGTGTCCTTCCAGTTGCTTGCTTAAACAGTTTTTTGGACCTGATGATGTGCAATACACTACAGTTTTGGCGACAAGGATGGGATGTTTAAGTTGGAAGACACAGAGTTAGCATGTCAAGCGACTCCATTGAGGTAGACGTTGAAAATCGACAAGAAGCAGAGAGACGTTCGGTGAGTGAAAGGACTGTCGAACGGAACATGGCATTTGGAAAGCCAGAAGACTTTCACTTCGAAGAAAGTGAGCAAAGTTTTGATAGTTATTGTGAGAGGCTAGAGCAGTACTTTGCAGCCAATGGCCTGGATACCAAAGACGAGAAAACCAGGGCGGTTTTTCTTACAGTGGTAGGAAAGAGGGCGCATAGCTTGCTAATGGACTTAGCAAGGGCGCCAGAAAAGCCATCCGCTAAAACGTATGAGGATTTGGTGGGACTGCTAAGGAAGCACTACGTTCTGAAAACCAACTTCATTTCTGAAAGATGCAAGTTTCATGGAAGAAATCAAAAGGAAAATGAAACAATAAGTGAGTACATTGCTAGTCTGAGAAAGTTAGCTGCAAGTTTTTAGAAACATTTTTAGACGAAGCATTGCGAGACAGATTTGTCTGCGGTGTTGAGAGCAATGAACTGAGAGATTGCTCAATGCAGCTCACACCAAAGACTTAATATTGCCGCTTGCTATCGAAATGGCGCTTGCATTCGAAGTAACAAAGGACAGTGCGCAACAATTTTCGCACAAAACCTACAAGGCTAATGTAGTTCACAAAAAAAGCTGGAATGAAGCACAGAGGGCCAACGGAAAAGCCTAAAGTTGGTGAAAAGCCCTGTTATCGCTGCAGTGGCAAGGGCCACAGACCAGAAGACTGCAGATTCAAGGAAACTGTGTGTCATGAGTGTAAGAAACAAGGACACATCGCGAAAGCATGCCGTTCACGCCAGGAGGGAGGCAGTAAGCAGTTTTCAAAAGCGGGTGAAAAGTAGTGACGTGTTGTTCACGAACGAATCGGTTCTTTTGAACGGTTCCTGGGGAGGAACGTTCGCCGCACTCGTTCCAGGTGGTTCCTTTCGTTCCCGGTCATTCCTTCGAGAATCAGCACAGCAGTCTGTGTAGTCTGTCAGTGGCAGCAGTGAAACCCGGCAACTAGCCAGCCAATCGTCCGCTGCGCTGTTGTGTTGTCTTTATTGAGTCTGAGACGTTCTCATGCATATTATCCAATGAGAGCCTATAAAGCATAGCAACTGTTTCCATGAGTAAACGAAAGAATCAACGTTAATCTAGCGCTACAGAAGATAACAGTAGTTGTTAATACAGTTGGTAATAAAGTTATATTTACTTTGTGTCATAAATGTTGAATAAAGCATTGCTCATTTTAATCTATTTTAAGATGGGTTTGGTCATTCATCCATTGATCGTACAGTGGACTTTAATTGACTGGGGGGAGGAACGAGGCAAACTAGTTCGCTGGCTGCTTCCCATGGTCGGCTTATTCAGTGGCAGTGAAGCCCACCAACCAATCGTATGTTGTTATCCTAATTGAGTCTGAAACGTTCTCATGCATTTTATCCAATGAGAGCCTATAAAGCATAGCAACCGTGTCTATGAGCAAACAAAAAAGAATGTAATCCAGCGATACGGTAGATAACTTAACAATAGTTGTTAACACTATTTGTAATGGAGTAGTTATATTTACTTTGTCTTGAATGTTGAATAATTCATTATTCATTTCAACTTAATTCTTTTAATGGGTTTGGTCATTCACCCATTGATCATTGGACTTATACAGACTCTGCCTCCTCTCTCGTTCGTCCCGTCGTTCTTGTGTTATCACATAGCCTAACAAAACATCACTGAGTCGTGCAAGACACGTGACATGACGTCATCCAAAACGAACAAACTGGTGAACGAATCCGAACGAGTTCTTTAGAGGAACTGAACGACGAGAACTAGTTTTCAGCGAGGAACGATAATGTAACATCACTAGTGAAAAGAAGAGTTGCAATGCTCTCAAGCATGAGACCTGCCAAGGTTCCGTCGCTCTCAAGCAGCAGAGGGTCGTGATAGCAACGCCCCCCAGCACAGTGAGGATGGAGACGGCATTCGTATGTCATCTAGGTGCATGGCTGCTGATGTGCCAAACATTGACACTGGTCAGACTATGGACAGTGAAGGCACTGATCTTTTTGCAGTGGACTCAAGTAAGGGTGATACTGTGAAACCGTATTATGTGTATGTCAGTGTAAATGGTGCTAGGCTAAAGATGGAGGTTGACACTGGCACAGCTGTGTCAGTGATTTCTGAAGTCTGTACAAGCGCAGGTTTAGGTCACTAAAACTTAGCCCAGCAAACTGTGTACTGAAAACATACAGTCAAGAATCATTGAAACTGATGGGTAAATTTACAGCCAAGGTGAAGTGTAAAGAGCACACTAAAAAGCTAGAAGTTCTAGTGGTGAAAGGAAAAGGTCCTGTCTTGATGGGTAGAGACTGGATTAGCCTGTTAAAACTAAACTGTTCAAGAGTCCATAGAGTGGCTCCCGAAACTGTAGAGGATGTGTGTGCCAGATATACATCAGTGTTCAAACCTGGGTTAGGTAAGGTCAAAGGCATTGAAGCAAAGTTACAAGTTGCTGCTAAGGCTGTGCCCAAATTCTGTAAGCCTAGAAATGTGCCTTATGCACTCAGGGAGGCTGTAGAGAAGAAACTGGTAAAATTGGAAGCTGAAGGGGTCATTTCACCTATTGAATATAGTGAATGGGCAGCTCCAATAGTCTGTGTACCATTGAAGGGTGATCATGTACGGACTTGTGGGGACTACAAGGTCACTATAAATCCATGGTTGAATGTGGAACAGTATCTATTTGCTAAATTGGCAGGAGGTCAAAAGTTTACCAAACTAGACTTATCACAGGCTTATCAGCAAGTGCAATTAGAGGAAAAATCCAAACGTTACCTCACGATTAACACGCACAAGGGGTTATGTCATTACAATAGGTTACCCTATGGTGTTGCCAGTGCTCCTGCAATTTTTCAAAAGATTATGGATCAAATACTTCAAGGGATGGATGGTGTCATCTGCTACTTAGATGATATTTTGATAACAGGAAAGGATACAGAAAGTCACATAGCTAACTTAGAAGAAGTCCTTAGGAGGCTAGAATCCTACAATCTCAGGGTGCAAGAAGAGAAGTGTGAATTCATGAAGAGCAGTGTGTCATACTTAGGACATGTTATAGATGCCACGGGCATACACCCAATGAAAGAAAAGACAGATGCTATCCAGAGGGCAGCGATTCCAAAAAATGTGACTGAACTTAGGTCATTCTTAGCACTGTTGAATTACTATGGAAAGTTTAGTCCTAACCTGTCTACCATGATCCAGCCAATGACAGCATTGTTGCACAAAGATGTGACATGGGAATGGTCTGAGAAATGTCAGGGTGCATTTGATAGTGCCAAGAAATCACTTCAGTCAGACAAACTTCTAGTACATTATGATCCTGACTTACCTCTCATTTTGGCATGTGATGCCTCTCCTTATGGAGTTGGTTCTGTAATTAGTCACAGAATGAAAGATGGTAGTGAGAGACCAATTGCTTTTGCGTCCAAAATGTTGACAAAAACAAAATTACTCACAGATCAAGAAAGAGGCTCTTGGTCTGGTTTTTGGTGTTGTGTAGTTTCATGAATATCTTTTTGGTAGGAAATTCCTGTTACTGACGGACCATAAGCCATTGTTGAAAATGATGTGCCAACACTCGCTCCTGCGAGAATGCAAAGGTGGGCTCTAATTCTAGCAGCATATAAGAGGTCCGAGCAGCATAGCAATGCTGATGCGTTGTCAAGGTTACCTGTGAAGCCTAATGTGGATGTGGTATCAAACCCAGTGTACAGTGTCATATCTGGAAGATTTACCAATCACAGCAAGAGAGATAGCTAAAGAAACAGATAAGGATCCTGTTTTGAAGGTAGTCAAACAACTGATTTTAACAGGTTGCCCTAAACAAGATGAGTTACTGAAGCCTTATTTTCAGAGAAAATTTGAGCTCACTATAGAAGATGACTACATTTTGTAGGGTTTTCGAGTGGTAGTTCCTGAGAAGCAGAGGGATAGGTTACTATCAGAACTACATGACCACCACTGGGGAATAGTCAAGATGAAATCCCTAGCCAGAAGCCTTTTCTGGGTCCTCTATTGGATGAGAGCTGTCATGGTTTCGCTCTGGGCTTGGGAATTTCGTATGTTTTTTATTGTTACCCACTTACCAGTCTCTTAGGTTCAATCTACCGTGTTTCACTGCACCTGCACTTCCTGGTTTAGACCCTCATTAGATTATCTCTCTCACTCGCTCCCCTCGTTTCACAAGTGCTGTAATCATCCGTCTCACCTGCACTTCCTGGTTTAGACCCTCATTAGATTATCTCTCTCACTTGCTTCCCTCGTTTCACAAGGGCTGTAATCATCCGTCTCACCTGCACTTCCTGGTTTGTGATCATCACGAGTTATTCAATCATTCTACTCACCTGCACTCCTCGTTCACGCTCGTTTAGTTTCCCGGGGTTTCCACTACTTATACTCGCCTCTCTCACTCCCTCCTTGTCAGTCCGTCTGCGAACCACGGTGTATTCCCTCGGCAAGCTATTTTGACTCCTGACTTCTCTGCGTCTGTTTGGCTGTGTATTCCCGGTGTTGCTCATCTCCCGTCTGTTCCTGTGTCCTCCCCTGTCTGTCTGTCAGAATCTCCAGTCCTCCGGTGCCGACTCCTGCCTGCCTGACTCCGCCTGACTCTCCTGTCCTTGGTTTCGACCCCGGTCCGTCCCTGGCTCTCCCTGGCTCTTCAGCTCCCCGGTACCGACTTCTGCCTGCCCTCGACTCTGCTCTGCTCTACTGCCCTGGTGAACGACTCCTGCCCGTCCTCGACTCTGCCCTGCTCTACTGCCCTGGTAACGACTCCTGCCCGGCTGACTCACCTGCCCCTGGTCTCGACCTCCGCCTGCCTTCGACTCTGCTCTGCTCTACTGCCCTGGTAACGACTCCGGCCCGGCTGACTCACCTGCCCCTGGTTTCGCCCCTGGTCCGTCCCTGGTTTTCCCTGATTCTCCAGCCCGCCGGTTGTCTACTCCTGCCCGCCTGCCTGGGTGTCTCGGCGAGCGATTCACCAGTGACTTTTCCGCCCTTCCGGGCTGTTGACTTTCTCCCCATTTTCCCCGAACGCTTAATAAAACTTTGTGTGAAATTACGCTATTGGGTCTGCATCCGTCTGTCTGCTCCCCGTGACGGAGAGCATTGAGCGTGAAGTGAGTGAGTGTAGTTTTTGCCAGCAACAGCGTAGTATGCCAGCTGCTGCACCGGTACATACATGGAAATGGGCTTCAAGTCCATGGGAGAGAATTCACCTTGATTTCGCAGAGGACCATAAGCAGATGTTTTTGGTAGTGATGGATGCTTACGCTAGATGGCCAGACATTATTCCCATGCACACCCGCTAGATGGCCAGACATTATTCCCATGCACACCACTACATCAGCTAAAACCATAGAAGCATTGAGAATTTTGTTTGCAGCTTATGGTTTGCCAAAAGAAGTAGTGACAAATAACAGACCACAGTTCGTATCAGATGAATTTGAGATGTTTCTTTCTAGGAATGGAGTGAAACATATTAAATCGCCTGCATACAACCCTGCAAGTAATGGGTTAGCTGAGAGATTAGTACAGAATCTAAAGAAATCCCTCGCAAAGAATAGAGCAATTGGTGGTATGACACTTGACCATTGTGTGGCAAATTTTCTTTTTGGTTACAGAAACACACCCCACACTACAACAGGGAAAAACTCCAGCTGAGCTGTTTCTGAGGAGATAAGTCCGAAACAGGTTGTCACTTATCAAACCTAAGTTTTCTCAGAGAATGCTGAGTGAGACAGAACCACCTCTTCCTCGTGTTAGGTCTTTTATTGTTGGTCAACAGGTCTTGGTAAAGAATTACAGGGGAGGGGAGAAATGGTTGAATGGAGTCATATGTGAAGTGTTGGGTCCTGTGACTTACATGGTTGAAGTGAATGGGAAGTGTGTGAAAAGACATGTCAATCAAATGTTGAACACTAAGGTAAAACCTGCTCAGTTGACACAAGTTGACTCTTGTACAGGAACATGCTTGGACTTTGATGAGTTCAATATGGACAATGATGAGAAACAACAGTCAGTGCCGCTGACTGTGGAACAACAGCACAGAGAACCACCACGACCGGTTGTGGAACGCAACACTCGTCCCGTGAGGAACAGGCATCCCCCTGACAGACTGAACTTACAACTGCAGATGCAGATATGATTGTTGTTTATTAAAAAAAAAGTTGAAAAATGTACTGAGGATGTATATGTGTAATGGATTAATACAGTTCATTGTTAGGGCTTAGAAAAAAAAAGGTAATTTAAAGTTCTTACAAAGGAGGTAAGGAATTACAGGGGAGGAGCTGTGGTGTTCCTAACACCAAAAGATTATTTCGTTTTGAATTAGAATGGTGAAGTCTTAATGGGCTGTGATATTGGTGGAGGTCTCTGATTGGTCAATAACAACTAATATAAAACTAATATAAAAAGAAGTGCACCTGGAGGGCGCGCTAGTTGTAGTAATAGTCGAGCTGAGCAGAGTTCAGTTGGGCTGTTGGAATGAAATGTTCATGTAAATAAAATTTAATAATTTTATTTTAAATTTGTAAATCTGCTGTGTGCCCTTCCAGTTGTTTGCTTAAACAGTTTTTTGGACTTGGTGATGTGCAATACACTACAGTTAGTGTTCCTATTTTTTGTGAGTTTACAGCAGTATTAGCCCATTTATGTCTAATATGTTTCATAAGATGTTATGAGTGACGTTAGGACAACAGGATTAGCAGGCTAAAGTTAGCCAAGTAAACATGTTGTAAGAATGTAATTAATTGTCTGAGGAAATAGTTGTGCACCACATAGCAAGTAGTTAAATGCTTTATCATCTCCTACAACCCTGAGTTTGACAGACTGTAAGGTTTCCTCTAGCAGGCATATGAAAATAGTGGTCCCTCGCTATATCGCGGTTTACCTTTCGCGGCCTCACCGTTTCGCGGATTTTTTTAGTGCATGCTATCTCCTGTACAGTATAGAATGCACTCAGCTTGTAAAATTTACATACATTTTCCACCGCTAGCTGTGTGACTGAAGTGCTGTATGTTTGCAAGTGTGAACTTTGCCTGTCTGAGAAAAGTGTATAAGTGTAGTGAGGGTTTTACAGCCTTAAAACATGTATAATAATTGTAAAAAATAAAGCTGACTACTTCGCGGATTTCGCCTGTCACGGGTTATTTTTAGAACGTAACTCCCGCGAATAACGAGGGACCACTGTACTCCACCATGAAAGCGTAATACTATTACAATGCTAAATTAGTTTGTTTATCTGAAGACAATACGTGTCTCTCTTCAAACTAAACTCTAAGCAGGCGCGGCTCGTCAATATGGGCAGGTGGGGCAGTGCCCTCCCAAAAAACATCCACCCCAAAACCTAGTTCCTCCTAATAAATAATGTCACCTATTTAACTGCTCAGCTTGCTACCTATTTAACTACTCTGTCTTATATGGTTTGTGTATGTGTTTTTTTATAACTATTTATTTACCACAGTGGAATTGAATCTCAAATACTTTTGTTGATTGCAGTTATGGGGCAGGGCCAGTCAGCGACCACATCCATCTGTTGATTTATCGTATTCACCTGGCTTCAATTGTCGAGTCCAATATGGGCAGTGGACAGCGTGGACTTTCTGTTAAAAATGCATTTAATGGACTGAAATTAGAAGATACGTTAGTGATCAAGCAGCTTGGCCCAGACAGACCAGACGTCAGTATAACACAGAAAACTAAGGACAAATGGAAGATATATACAACCGAATATTTTCACGAACATGGTATGATGTAAATTAAATGGCTGTGCGGTTGCTCCGTAAGGAATACAGTATTTTGCTTTCCATGTTTACTGTTCAGATCATGCTCAGGACAAGGGGACATATAGGGATTACAGAAGTTAGCGACGTGAGGCACTTTTCCAAACTAGTAGTGGGGCAGATTAAGTCCATAGAGGAGAATCGTTCACTTTGCGATACAAGCACCACATTTGGCATGCATAATGACTAGGACCTCCTTTATTAGAAAAGCCCATTAGCCACCTGAAAATCCAAGATGGCCACCTCATGAAATGTGAAATAAAGGTTTTCAATGTATACATTTGATGGCTAGATATATTGCGATGTTCTGGGCATCAGAAAATGTGTAATGTGGCATGACAAGTTCATTGAAGCCCAAAAATATCCAATAAGATGGCTATTTTAAACTCAAATTCACAGTTTCTTCCATAATATTATTACAAATTAGGTTTTATTGTAGGGGACAGCCAGATTGATTGAAACGAGACAAATGAAACAAATCGATTTTTTCGAGATCAATGTACTTCCGTCTTTACATTCAGCATGCAAAACTGACCGTCCTCAGGAAAACTTGTGTCTTTACGCCATATCAATCAAATGTTATTCATGAAAATCTTTTTTTTGAGCCCTTAAAGGAGAACTTCGGTGTAAAATCAAAATTGGCATGTTAAAACATCATACCGAGTTGGTATGTGTACTGAGCAGCAAAATTAATTTAGCCTGTTGCATTCAGAGTTTAACTATTTTTTGTGGTTTGTCCCAGAAGTGTAACAATGGAAGTGGTAGGTGCCCTTAGACGAAGCATGACGACTACACTATTTTTAAACCATTAAAACAGCTTGAAGAAACTCCACACTCCATCGGTAGTACAACAAAGGCCCTGACATTAAAAACGAGGCACTGAGAACTTTGTAAGTGTACACAACATTTATTAATGAAAGAGTTTTGACAGGCAGTACCTTGCTGTAGTTTCTCGTCGCTGCCATGATGAAAGTCCGCACAAGTCGATTGACGAACACGAACCAGAAGGAAGAATAGGAGGAGAGGTAGTACAATCGACTTGTTTGGACTTTCATCATGGCGGCGACAAGAAACAACTGCAAACTACTGCATGTAAGAATAGTTTTTTAAATAAACGTTGTGTACATTTACAATATTCTTAGTGCTTTGTTTTGAATGCCAGAGCCTTTGTTGTACTACCGGTGGAGTGTGGAATTTCTTCGAGCTGTTTTAATGGTTTAAAAATAGCGTAGTCATCATGCTTCGTCTAAGGGCACCTACCACTTCCATTGTTAGCCTTCTGGGACAAACGATAAAAAATAGTTAAACTCTGAATGCAACAGGCTAAATGAATTTTGCTCCTCAGTACACATACCAACTCGGTATGATGTTTTAACATGCCAATTTTCATTTTACACCGAAGTTCTCCTTTAAAGTAAAATCTTACATGTGGTCGTCGTTTTGTAATCACAAGTTCAGATTGATGTTTCATGCAAAATAATATGAATTAGTGCTTAAACATGTCATAAATTGTAAAGAAGGCTTGCACCAGGTTGATGACTGGGATGTTTGTCAACAGAGTATGGGGATTGGGCACGTCTGCTGGGAAATCTTCAACAACGTTGTTCACTAGCCTTAAATTCTGGACAATTTGAGCACTGGGAAGATAGGGGTGTTGTATTGTGGCATGTGTGTTTCTTCCAGAACTCCTGCCTTTAGGAATTCCTCTATGGTCCCCCGTATTCCTTCAGCTGCCTGCTTTAGTGGGTTGGTATTGTGGTCTGAAGGGTAGTTTCATTCCTGATTTAAGTTTGAACTCCATGGGGTTTGCTGACTTTACTAAGCCAATATCACTGTCTCCTTGTGACCACAACAAGGGTGGTTCTTGTTCGAGTGCTCGATTCTCTCTGATCTGCATGCCTTCATCCAAAATAGCCATCATGTGTGTTGAAATCCTCAAGCTCCCGTTCCTCCAAGATATGTCCTTGATGGCCTTCACGTTTCCAGTCTGGATGTGATACGTCAAATGGTTTGTGTTTTTTTTTTGTCCCAGCATCGATAGCCTGAGCCTCTGTATAGGCCATAGACACAGTAAAGGTTGCCATATGGGCAGTTTTGTTCATACTCAAACTCAAAGCAACGGTCTTGACAATTGTAGGTTCCTATGTTTCAATATTGAAGCTTTAGCTTGACGCTCATCCAACTCCCTCGTCCCAAAAACACTTCAAAAAGAATCCACGAGTCCAGTTCTTTATGTTTAACTGTTTACTCAAAACTCTTAATGCAAATATTACAAAAACAAAAAAAGATATATTCATAAAATACAAAGTTTAAATGTTGTATAGAGAGAGCCAGTAGAGAGAGAGACTGTTACAATGCAAATCAAATATACTTTTAATATGTTTAAATCATGAAATTATAAATCATATTTATATCATTAATGAACTGCCTTTTTAAATGTAAAATTAATTTAACTTAAACAGACTGCATTTAGGCTCCTACAACAATGTTCAACTGGGCTATAGGAGATTTCTCCTTTGGTGAGCTGTACAACTTCTGCTGCTCCCTTCAGGGTGTGTTCATCCTCATCCTCTAAGATGGGTGACCTGACAGGGTGGTTGTCTGAACACTTCTTTGAACTGGTGTTTAAACACTTGTGTTCCACTCGGCTTTTGTTGCTTCCAGCATCATGGGTCCTAGGTGTCTGGCCCTATAACCCCTGCTTACTCGTGAGAGTCATCGCGGCCTTTTTGTCATGGGCAGGATTTCATAGTCGATCAGTTGTCCCCATCTGTCCCCAAATTTCTTGAAGGCAAGGTTACTTGTCCAGCTGAGTCTGATCCAGTAGACCTGGTGAACTTTCTGTTGCATGGGGAATTTAAGGCAAAAGCCGCCAATTGTCCTGCTAGTCCGGTGAGGGATAATTCTGTGGGGGTGCAATCGATTTGAAGCTGAAGCTTGTACAGTGTGTCTCGTCTTAATAGGTTGACAGAGGTCTGTTGGGACACTAGTTTGGGCATTTTGATGGTTTGTTGTCCAATTCTGATGTGTACGGGGCTGTAAAAGAGATGAGCTACACTTGTCTTAAGAAACCGATGGTCTTTGATGATTTTCTTGACATGGGAAGGTGTAGGGTGTTGTTCGGTTTCACACAGGTATATGTGGCCCCCGTATCCAGAAGGCATTCTTTTTTCTTGCCCTTAATAAAAACCTGCAGCATTGGTTCCTCATCAGCTCCTTTAGATATTATTGGGAGCTGGCCCTCCCCCCTTGGCTCCTCTGGGCCTTTTCAGAAATATGCCTCTCTGTAGGGGTTCACTAGACCTCTTGGCCCCGGTCAGCTGTCATTCTGTATCTTTGATAGTGGGCTGGGGCAGTTTTTAAACATTACATTACATTATTACATTACACTTAGCTAACGCTCTTATCCAGAGCGACTTACAGATATTTATAGGGTTTCAGTTACAGTCCCTGGAGCAGTGTGGTGTTAGATGCTCAAGGGCAACCATTGGTAGGGCGGGATTTAAACCGGCAACCTTCCGATTGCAAAACCAACTCCCTAACCACTAGACCACAGCTGCACATACGTCTGGTTCCTCCACAGCTGTAACAGACAAATGGCGTTCGGCTATGGCCTTGGTTTCTCTGAGCCTGTCTTGGCTGGTGGGGGTCTTGTTGTCTTGTTGACTTGCTGCACTTGTTGTTGTTTTTGGGGCTGGTAGACCTGCTGGGGCTGCTCGTTTCGTTTGGCTTGGTTGCTGCCATTGCTGAGCTGACTGTGCAAGCTATGACTGCATCTGCTGTGGCTGATACATGAGTTGTTGTAGCAGCTATTGTACTGGGGAGGAGAGCCATTGTCCTTGAGACTGGAAGGGGGTGATCTGATATTGTGATGTTCTGTTGTATTGTCTGCAACTGTTGAGCTGTTGATTAGATTTTGGTGGTGATCTGAGCTGCCCTGTGCTTTTCTAGTTACTGATTCTATTTTTACATGGATTTTGTAACTGTAAAAATCAAAATAAACCATGGAAAAAACACCACCAGGCACTGAGACCCCCTCTAAACTTTGTGTAATAAGGGCAAATATTTATTCACTTAGGATTTCTAAGACAATATTCTATCACCTAACCCGATATTGTTTCAAATTCAGTGCCAAAAACACTATGTAAACAATTAATTTACTTATATTGAATAGACAGTCACTGTCAACATGGCGAACGTGGAGCAAACGCAAGATTTCAATGCAGCTGTAGCTGTTTTGGACAAATTCAAAGGGAAGTTCTCTCTGAAAATACAGCAAAGGGCAGCCCTTGAAGCATTTGTTGCGGGAAAGGACGTTTTCGCAATGCTACCGACCGGCTTCGGTAAAAGTTTAATTTAGCAGTTAGCCCCGCTGGTAGCCAAGTCGATTGGGCTTTGCAAGAACGCTGTTGTTGTGGTCATTTCGTCTTTGATCGCACTGATTCGTTTTTCGAATATCAATATTAAATGACCAACACCAGCCACTGTCATGCTCACAGGTCTGACAAAAATCATTTAACGCCATTTCTATATGACTACAGGCTACTACTACTTTTTGTTTGGATCAAGCAGTTTCTTTCGCTGGGTATACGTCAGAGGGGTGTGATTGGTTGAAGCTTCGTCCAGTAGCAAACAGAGGCATTTGAAAGAGGCGAGTTAAGCCCGCCTTCTGAGAAATGGGTTTACAACACAGCTTGGCCAGACCAATGCTTGCAGAGCATTGACAAGTTGCGATAGCCAGGCTAAACGAAAACACCTTCTGCTCGCTGATTGTATCGGTCTTGCTGAGACTTGCTAAATGACCCTCAAGAGATTCCGGTCCAGACCCTCTGTACAAAATGAAATGAAGTACGAGGGGCGGGTTTACCAGACTATTCCAGACCCTCTGTACAAAATGAAATGAAGTATGAGGGGCTGGTTTACCAGGCTAGGTCTAGACCATGATTTGTGCCAAATTTGATGCTTGTATGACAAAGTGAATGATTTTTCAGCTAATCTGCTGCACTTTCAAAAAAAGCACTCTCAAGCAAGGTACATTTACAGTGTGCTACAAAACTACCCATGCTGGTCAAGTTAATATCTCAGCACAGCTCGATGAGGGCTATCATGTAAGCATTCTAAATCAATTAGAGAAAAAAAATGTGTCGTTGTGCTTACTATATTATATGAGGCTGTTGCATTGTTTGCATTTAGTGCATCGGGTCAGCATTTCATTGGTCTTCATTAATCATAGTCCTACATTAATGTTCATATTTTAAAAAAGAACTCTGAAATGCATGCTTTATGGTGCTGCTTGCAGACAGATTTATTATAGACCTGCTTAGCCGAATTACTACATTAATTAGGTTTTTAATAGGCCTATCAGTATACAGTACATTATTCTATAACATTTGGTCAAGGTAGTGATTTAGGCATCGGAGTCAGTGTCTGCCCCACCAGGAGCAGCTACTGCCTCTAAGTTTAGAGAAAATATAGTTACATGGGCAACTGTGTTTGTAATGAACATTGTCAGTCGATTCATTGATACAGTACCTTAACTCCTAATATTTTTCCCTCCAGAGGGGGGAGAGGGAAAAAAATAGGAGTGAAGATATCAATGCGTCATCGTAGTGCTCTCAAGGTGTTACTACGCCTTTCATTGTAGTGCCATTTTCTATCTACATACAAAAAAAGTCAAGTTTCATTTTGAGTAACTACACTTGGGTTGTGTAACAAGTCAGGTAAGCATATTTAAATGGGGATAACAGGGAAGAGCAAGGCCACTTCTAACTTCAGTCCTGTTTTTTACTCAATGCCATGCTACATTCCATCTAATTATGGCAGTGTCTGACTGCCTGGCGGCATGCATAAAGGCCTGAGAGGTACATATAAACTCATCTCAGAACAGAAAAGAACACAGTTCATTATGGAAACATGGTGGACTCTTCCTTTAAGTTATATGTTGTACTTGTTTTTCAGTTGGTAACACTCCCATGAAAAACTAATAATTTAGATTTTTGCCAATGATTGGCACTTGCTTGTTTAATAATGTCCAATTTTTCATTTTTGATATCTGGTAACCTTATTGGTTTTTGTGTTGTATTTCAAGTAGCCTACATGCAGATTGTGAACTTAATACAGGCATCTGGTTACCAGTTTTTGTGTTTTTATTCTCTGGGATACAAAATAAACAAAAGAATGCAGTTTTGAAATGTCATTTTGTTTTTTTCTGTTTTTCTTAGTAACAAAGGGCTTTGGAGTTGTCAATATATATCGAATCGAACCGAACCAGATAGAATCATACCGAATCGGTGACTATTTTTTATTAATCGTCCCTAAATCGGATCAAAGCCTGTGAATTGAGATTGAATCGGACCGTTTTGTGGGTAAAAGATCCACACCCCTACACGACACTGAAACTGATGCCAGCACAGAATCACAAGGCTGCATCCTCTTTCTTTGACTTGAAGGAAGATTTCAACGACTAAGACTAAGAATCCTTGCAATGTTCAATGAGACTGTATGAACAAATTATGGGTCATGTTGTCTCACCACTCCCACACTCCTCACCTGCCCCCGTGTTTTGCAGCCACTCACCCGTTCCCCGGCTCCACTGCAGCCACCCATCTGCCACCTGGGTCCTCTTGGAAAATGTGTTCATGCGTCTGTCGTTGCACTCACACAGTCGGACAGTACAATCAATAGTTAACGTTCTGTTTATTCTCCCTGCAAGTTATATGCTGTTTCTATTTTTGTACATAAAAATAACCCATGTTTTCAGCATTTTCTCTTCCTCATACAACATACCCCAGTAGTGAACAAATATGGGTACTTTGTTTTCAGAACTGCAGCGTAAAAAAAATTAAACTATACCCAGCGTCCCCTAATTGATATTTTTAAATCAATATTTGTACTTGCATTCACTACACGTAATGATCAATATTATCAATAATTATTTAAAAAACAAAAGCTTTGCAGCACTTGGGACACATTCCTGGCTTTATTTAAATGTGTAAACAACATAATAGAATAAATTACAAGTTGCAGATGAATTACTTGGGAGTAAATCATCTGTAAATTATTTCCAAATACATGTACTTCAAATCAAATGTTATTTACTTTCAGCATTTAAAACCATGTCCTCTTCCTCACGCCAGTCCAACAGTCACTTTTTGACAACATGATACACAGTTGAAGTTGACAGCACTAGTTTATACACAACCAATGCTCAGCGCTCATACATGTCAAAAACCTATTAGTACATGGCAGAAGGTTTTCATTTGAATGCCTTATGGTTAGAACCAGGTTAACTGGATAGATGCTTGTGGATTTCTAAAGAGCAGTATTGCACAAACACATAAGTCATGTGTAAACAATGAGGAGTCTTGAAGGTCCAACAAGGAGAATGTGAATCTATTTCACAAGACACATTTTAAAATCAAATGCATGAATACATTTTGAGGCTTTATTAGAAAGTATTAGCAAATATCAGTGTGTATTTACAGTGCAATAATTAATTCAAATATGTATGAAATGCATATATGATGCACAACCCCAATTCCATAAGAGTTGGGACGTTGTATTAAATGTAACTAAAAATAAATGCTATAATTCTCAAATCATACAAGACATATTTATTTAAGAATAGTCCAAAGACAACATATCAGTTATTGAAACTGGAATGGTCTGCTTACTCATCTGGTGAGTTAAAATGTAATGCTGAATAGGTTTTGAGGGTTTGAACAGCACAGGATACAACTCGGACATTATATTTTGAGGGTAGACCTTAAATATGACCAGATAATGAGGGCAATCTGCATTCTATACAAAATTCCAACAGTATGGCTCCATCACTTTTTTCAGACATGTTGCTGGCCTCAAATTTTAAATGACCACAGATATCCCATACAACAATTTAAAAATCCAGTTTCAATAACTATGTTTCAATGTTGTCCTTGGGCTATTCTCAAATAAATATACTGCTTGCATGATTTGAGAATTATTGCATTTATTTTTTATTTACATTTCATAGCGTCCCAACTTTTATGGCTGTCAGTGGCTGGTAAAGATTCACATTTTGGAAAGTTAATTTCCATCCCTGCTGCACACGACTGTTTTTCAAAGGTTCTCACAGTCCTGGCAAAGGAATTTCCTCATATGTGATTTGAACATATGGTGGCTTCATTGGCAGGTGCCAATACTGAAAATTATAATACAAATAGATGCTCTTCTCCAAGACCAATTTCTCATAGGCCTCAATGATACTCATAATAGAATCCACAATAGACTGATGTAGCTGAAATGCATGGTAGAAGTTCCTAATATCCAAAGCCAGAGATTTCATGGAAGGTTGACCAAAGATAGAACTGTCATCTCCCAAGTAGATGGGCTCTCCACTGTACAAGTAGATCCTGGTGTAGTTGGTCTGGCTTTTGGTTCTGAATGTGGCACCTAATTCAGATAGCTTTCTATACGTTCGATGAACAAACTGGGAGCAATCATAGGATTCAAACCACACGGTTGAATTTACACTTGGATTAGAACGTACAGTCCAGGTTTCATAGTAAATCCCAGTTTCATTGTCCTCTTGGACCCATCGGGCCATGTCGTTAAACTGCTCACCTGATGGTATAAACATTAACAAATAAACGTTAAATGTCGTCAATTGGTACCGGGTCATTCAATGGCAACTCAATCAATATTGAGAATTATACAACAGTTAGGTCCGGTCTAACCATTTATGAATTTCTGATTGGACGGCTGACTTTTCACTAGGGATGCAAAGTATCGATTAATTCATTAATCATTAGCTGACTGGCCTTGTCAATCGATTAACGATTAACTGATAAGTGGCGATTTCTCCCTGAATTTTAGTGTTTCAATAGAGTCTATAAGATAATAAGCTAAACGTAGTGAACTGAATTAAAAAAAAAAATTATATTCCTAATGAAGGATTTATTGTACCACTAGGAAGACAGTGCATTTATGTTGCATGACAAAATACATTCTTTATAGAAATTACAGCCACTTTAACATGAAACTAAATTGTGAACTGGCTCATTCGTTGCATTTGAAACATGTATTTATTAGAAACATAAAAATAAACAGAGAGCTAAACAGAGTATTATTTAGCTTTATACCACGGCTTCCTTCAATTTCACATTGTGAATCGTTCTTTAGAACGGTTATCAATTTTCTATATAGGCACACCTATGAAGTAGTCCCAGCTTTCTGACCATCACGTTTATGTATCAATGCACAAAGTTCGTGGTGAACTGTAAACAAACAGTAAAGATGTGACCGCTTTAGCAAACGACGAGCAGATGGAAGAACACAGAGTTGCAATGTTATATGCCTCTGAGCTCATCTTTTAGTGTTGTCACGCTGCATTCGGACTCTCTACGAACATGATTTTGCTACGCAAGGGTTAACAGAACTTTGGAATAGCTAGCTTGACTACCAAAGGCATTGAACTAACGACTGGGTCATGGCCAAAGCAATCATGGTGCATATCCTGTCAGTAGGCTACATATCCTGTCAATGTCAGTGAAGTAGTTGAACTGTTGTTGAGCCGTGTTTCTTGCGTTAGCATTTCACGTTGCACTCAGCGGCGCCCTCTATTAGCGATACCACTAATGAAAAGGACAATTAACTGACAGTTCATTTAATTTATTCGACCAAATTCTTATCAACAACTAATCGATAGTTGGTTAATTATTTGCATCTGTACTCTTCACAGCTAGTAATCACTTCACCAAAGATAAAACATAACTACTATTTACTGATTCCTTCCTAAATAACACTAATCAAGTGAATAATTAGGTCTTGGTCAATTGGGGGTCTCAGCTGATGGTGAAAAAATGAAAAATATTCCACCCAACCAAATTCCAGTTTGGAGATGGTTGTAACTTTTAATCAACAATTGCTAGCCCAATTCCGATGCAGATCCCATCGCTTGTAAAAAAAAACATTACAAATGAATGCAACGATCAGCGGAAGCGAATAGGGACCATGTCCCTTAAAGTTTAAAGGCCCATAACCGTTTGATATTTTGGCACACTCTCAGGTTCCCAATCGTTGTGAGTAGGGGTGGCACGGTCCTGGGAAAAAAAACGAACCGAACAATACGCCTGTTGCGGTGCAATACGCGTGTAGACTGCGGTTCGCCAAAAAAAAAAAAAAAAAAAAGCCGAATGCACGTATGAAACCACGTGGTTCTCTTTCGCGCGAAAGAATTGAAGTGACAGCGGAGTGTGGATGACAAGTGCAAATATGGCAAGTGACAGTGGAGAAGGCATGTCGTACATTGAGGATGCCCCCGCATCATTCAAATCAGGTGTGTGGGAACATTTTGGTTTCCCCATTACATACGATGACGCCGGCAAAAATTTGATTTAGAACTCATGTAGGCTGATAATTGTCAAAGCCTTTATTCACTCCCGGTACAAGAAAAGCGAACGCGTTTTAACCCCTTCCATAAAGTTATGATAAACTCTACCTCTTTGCCAACAGTCACTTTGCCTACATCGGGTAAATAAATTATTAAATGTAGTGACTTATGGACCTCAGTTTTGCCTAGTGCCTTATTGACTAGATTTATCAAACCAAGTAGGAAACACTGAATGACAAGAACGAGGTGGCTATTTTTTATAGCTCGAGTGGCCGACAGCGATTGATGCTTTTCTTGTATTGAGAATACACCGAAGAAGAAATCTTCAGCAAAATCTTGCTTCTTCCTATTAAGGACATAAAAGCTAAACAATTATACCTACAACATGTTTGACTGGACAGCGTGACAACTTCACAGGTATTTCAGTTTCTGTGTTTATGTAGGCTAGTCAATGCCCTTGTAGTGCAGATCTGATATGATGCCAATATTGGTAGCTTTCCAGCGTTTGTTTCATGCAGTTGTAAGCGAATGGTAATATTTTGCAGACAGTCGCGAGGTTTTTGAGGTATTCCCTGTGTCAATACATGCATTGATATCACAGTTGACATGAATTGTATAGCTGTGCCTATAGCTTTTAATGGGATTTTGGCTAAATACGCGCAGAACACGCGCAGAAAAATGACTTTCTATTTTGTAACTGCAAGTAGGTCTCGCCTCTTGCCAGAAAACGTTGACAAACTGATTTTCTTGCAGAAGAATATGAAAATTAAGTGAACAGGGGATGTTTGTTTTAAACAGTGCAGTGATTGGTTTTACTGCAATATTTTATATTGGCTGTGTGTGTATTTTGTTATAAATCGTTATAAGAATACAGTGGCAGTGCAAATTAGATAACAAATCCAGCCATACGTTTCAAAACACTGCACTTTAATTTAAAAATAAAATAAAAAATACATCCTCACTGTCAGGAATTAGAAGAGTTTTTGATTCTGTTTTTGTATATAGGTGGTTGGTTGGTCGCCACATAAAAGAGTAAGTTTTAACACACACATCTGTTCAAAAGTAAGCTTTAAGAACTCATTTTCTTTCTTCCAATTATGAAAACTCTATGGGCCCTATCATGCCGCGGCGCACTGTACATTCGCCACGTGCGCATGGTGTCATTACTATTCTGTGCCAGCGCACCGTTCATTTTTTCAGGCAAAAAATCACGTTGTCTAGATAGCAGATGACACTGCGCCATCACGGGTGTGTCAGCGAAAAGAAGAGGTGTGGTCTGGCGCAAAGCGTGCCAGATGCTATTATAAGGACGCAAAAATTAAATCTGCCAGTGACCAACAAAACCCTGGTCTGTCGTCAGTTGCGCATTGCTGAAAAGCTATTTTATGGGCGCACAATGCTTTGGGAGATCGAGAGGAATCCCCCTCTTGATGAGTCGCTGTTAGGGGACGATAGCTATCCACTAAAGGCATGGTTATTAACACATACATCATGCCAACAACAGGGCTTAAAACATCTTCAAGCTCCAAAAAGATGTCCAATTGCATGCGACTACGAATCTGATTATTTACTAAGTGCAACGGCATAAACACTGATACATATTTTGCAATAATGCACATTCTTTGAGCAATCAGTTTTTAATAAACATACACACATTGTTCATAACCAAAGGAAACACACATTGTTCATAACCAAAGGGAAACAGTAAGTGTAAAAAACAGACTTAAATATCCATCCCGGAAGATTAACTGCTCATGCACGAGCAGATCGGTCTTCAAAGTAAAACGCTCCTGATGGGAAACACGCCATCGTAATAGCAACAAGCCATGGACAAAGCGCGGCTGCCTTTTAAAGGGAATGAGAGTATAAACTCTGATTGGTTTATTGCATGTTACGCCCCGAACACACCTATGATTAATTAGGTAACTTTAGCGGGGTTCCCATTACCGGGCCAAACCCGAGCCGACACAGGTGTACCGGTGCTAAGTGGTTTCACACCTTCAGGGGGAGGTGCTAACACGGGCCTACAGGGGCTGTCCTGGGTGCTAGTAGCCCGCGATTTCTGGCCCAACTAAAACGATGGTCCTACAGGGGCTAAAGGGGGTCTAGAGGCGGTGTCAAGGTCGGGGCGGCGTCAACATTTGGAAGCAAAATAAAGCGAAGATGGCATGAGTATTATCTGCACCTGTATTACCGTTGTTACTGAAGAATATGAAAAAGATGGATCACCAGTTCTGGTCAGCTGAATATATCCGTGCTCTCTCCGTGGTCTGGGCAGAAGACGACATGAATTAAAAAAAAAAAAAACAACGAGGATTGCAGAAACGAGGAAGTGGACATTCAGCGAACAACAGCCCGGCAAATTCGCGAGAAGCATAAAAAACTACGGATATAAAGACATGGTATAACAAACCAATCCCCCTTCCCCACATAAAATAAATCTGAATTGCTTTTACTCAAGCGAGCTTAATCCTACATTCTCTGTATGTCTCGTGGCTGGTGGTGAATGCTTGGCTGGTAACATTTCAATTGCCCACCGTGATGCGGTGGATTAAATGACTCCTTGTCAAATTAATTGGAGGAAACAAATGACTAGGCATATAACATTGCCTTGTGTCATTTTAGGCTACTTTTTAAATGCAGTTTCGCAGTGCTGAAGTGTGCATCTGCCGACATAAGATCCCAACTTGCCAGTGTCTCTCCTTTATGCCTTGTGCATGGTAACGTGGTTCTCCGGTGACTTCGCAGTTAACTGTTCTAAACGTGTGTGTCAAGCCAATAGGTCAAAATCACTTGTTTTTCTATTAAATTGATATATATTTGCCATTTCCGACCGTTTGGGCTGACGGTAGTGGTACTGTTGGTTTAAAACAAGACTTTTCTTCCTTTAGCAACCGTTGCCATCAGTAAATAAAAGTAATAGTCTACAATAGCCTATAGATGACCTAGCTCATATTTGGCTGATAAAAATTGCAAGTTGTTGATCTAATTAGTATTAAAATTAACTGTTTCGGTCATTGTTATACCTTAAAGTAGCAGTAAATTGTGTAATTTGGCTATGTTTTGTTGGCAGCACTGTGTGGAAATATCCGAATGTGAGACGCATTCCCTAAGCATTTGACGCTCTGTGGCCGTCGGTCTTGTTCCATTAAAACATGGAAGAAACAAATGACTAGGCGTATAACATTGCCTTGTCTCATTTTAGGCTACTTTTTTAATGCAGTTTTGCAGTGCTGAAGTGTGTGGCTGCCGACATAAAATCCCAACTTGCCAGTGTCTCCTTTACATGCCTTGTGCATGGTAACGTGGTTCTCCGCGGTGACTTCACTAACTGTTCTAAACGTGTGTGTCAAGCCAATAGGTCAAAATCACTTGTTTTTCTATTAAATTGATATATATTTGCCATTTCCGACCGTTTGGGCTGACGGTGGTGGTAGGAATACCGTTGGTTTAAAAAAAGACTTTTCTTCCTTTAGCGTTGCCATCGGTAAACAAAAGTAATGCAATAGGCTATAGCCTAGATCAGTGGTTCCCAAAGTCGGGGTCGCGACCCCCCCGAGGGGCCGCAGACCAGTGGAGGGGGGTCTCGAGACGATTTCCAAAAATAATGCTATTGCCTGTTTGCTAACCAGAGGACCGTCACCCTCCCATTAGCGGGCATCAAATGTGTGACCTGTTGTCGTTCTATTGCTCTGCCCTGCCCGATTAGCATAGCTATCAGCAGACTCTCCTCTGGCGATCACCTACTGTTTAAATCTGTGTCCCAGCGTCGGGTTTTCACGTGTATTATTATAAATCAGGTACACAGCCTCCGTGCGTTGTGCTTTGAAGTCCTCGCACAAGAGAGTCTAAACCGGCAAAATTATGTAGGCATATGAAGACCAAACATCCCAGCTTCACAGATAAAGCCAGTGACTTTTTTCGCAGAAAAGACAGTGTTACAGGGGCAGAAGAAACCCCTCACTAAGCAAACAACTATCTCTGCAAAGGCGCATAAAGCTTCATATGAGGTGGAATATTTAATTGCGCAGACAAAAATGCCCCACACGATTGGGGAAACTTTAATGAAACTAGCAGCAATAGCGACAATTTGGATTTTGTTCGTACTATTTGTAATATGTCCGTATATGCTCAGCATTTTTTATATACGTTATGATGGGGTGTTGCCTATTTGTTTTCGCTCGTGAGTTTGGTAATAAAATACACTAGTTCAGAGATTGTGTTCAGTTTTGTTTTTGCTCTACTGCCTTGCATGCGTAACACAGAAACATTATGAGAGGGAGAGAAAGAGAGCGATAGAGAGCGAGAACACGCGCACGTGACAGAGAATGGTTGCGGGGGTCACGGGTCGTCAGCAGCTTAAAACTGGGGGTCGCGGTCTGAAAAGTTTGGGAACCCCTGGCCTAGATGACCTAGCTCATATTTGGCTGATAAAGATTGCAAGTTGTTGATTAAAATTAACTGTTTCGGTCATTGTTATACCTTAAAGTAGCAGTAAATTGTGTCATTTGGCTACGTTTTGTTGGCAGCATTGTGTGGAAATATCCGAATGTGAGACGCATTCCCTAACAAGCATTTGAAGCTCCGTGGCCGTCGGTCTTGTTCCATTAAAACATAGGGACAGTGTATTTTTGCTTTATAGCCGATAGTAATATATAGAAATATATTTGAACATGAACAACAAGGAGGATGGCGTCTATTATCCTCCAAAGAAGTATTTTCAGTCAGAGATATCGGCAGTAGTTATAATCGTCTTCTACTTTCTTCTACTGATGCTACTGAATTGCCCGCCTATCCTGCTTGAAAATGGGCTGTATCAGTGACGTTTTCGCAAACGAGGGCGTAACCCAGAGGGTCTAGTAGCCAGGGAGTGTGAACACAACAGCTCTCAGGTCATGAGACTAGTGCCCTGGGTCTACAAGCACCGAGGGTGGCCCCTAAAGGCCCGGTCCGGCCCGGCCCCGGAATGGGAATGCGGCTACTTAGGACCAACCCTTTTGAACCATGCGCCATGCAGGCGCAATGTTCACTTTTCCCGTCGTCAAAATAGCATATTGTCTCGGCAACGCCCCCAAAGCAACTTGCGCGTCAGACTTTAGTTTAGACAATGCGCATATGATCGTGAAAATAGAGCCCTGTGTGTGACAACAGACACCTGGTTCCTCTAGATGCCACAAGATGGCAGCAAACGCTCCTGACACTTTGTATAAATACTGTAGTAAATAAAAAAGCTGTTGAAATCATCCATGTCTTCCCTCTTGCTGTTTCAAAATACTACCTGGCTTTTTATCAGATTGTTCATAAAATACGCTTATGTCAACTCAAACTCAGTTTGTGCATGATTATTTCATTCTAACTATAATTTTAACCTCTCTTAAATGCCTAAAAACTATGGTTATTTAAGATAAATAGTATATGCCCAAATATAGAGTACTTAAGATGAAAAAAAAAAAAAAAAAAAAAACGCAATACGTACCGAACCGCAGACCTCAAACCGCAATATGTACAGAACTGCGACTTTTGTGAACCGTGCCACCCCTAGTTGTGAGTATGGTAATTTTGTAAATGCAACTATGAGCTGCAGGTGGTGACACTGGGATTTTATTTGTTCCTAGACTGCCTATTTCATGTACTACTGCCAGAAAATTGTCAGTTTGAGCATGTGTTAAAAAATGCGCTCATCTGCAGCTTTAAACTTTTTTGTGTAATTTTACAATGACAAAGAAAGTGTTGCCAACCTGTGATTTCTGCCACTTTCTCCAGTGTTCCATTCTGTTTCCAATGGAGTTCATCTATCCCCTCAAAAAAACATGCAGCACCTTGATTACACCAGAAAGGAGCGCTGACATCTGGCCTTAGGTGAGGAAAAGTGCAATTTCCCAGCTGAAACAGCTCATACCACTCCATGGTGTAGTTTTTGCCAGTCTCTGAGCTTTGGAATCCAATTGCATCATGCATGATGTGCTGTGGAACAATACTGAGGTTAAGGTTATCCAACAATGCTAAAACTTGGGTAAGAATACATGTTTTTTTAATTTTATAATGCAACTTTTTGCCGCTCAGTCGCTGATGTATGATAATAAATAAATGCAGTATTTTCCCATGACTGTTTGTGAGTAAGAGAATACTTACAAATTTCCCCAAGAGGTCACCATACTTAAATTCCCACACAGGAGCCTGGAGTCGGAACACTGAGATTACATCAGAATCTCGCATGTAAGGTATCCGACCGTCACGATCACCGGTGGGGCAAAAGGGATAGAGTGCCTGGCAAAAGGGATCCACATCTGGACGACGATCAAACCGCCTGGAAAAATATCACACACTCAGAGGATATATATGACATTGCCACATGAATAACAAGTTGTTTTTTTTTTGGGTGCTCCATATCTTTATCAACACGTTTCCACTATTCCAGTGCAAGAATCATTTTGTAAGTGGCAGATTATTATCAGTGCGAGTTAAGAAAAATGTCAGAATACAATTGTGTAACTTTTGAAGAGTTATCAGTTGCATTCAGCGGTGCCTCCAAAAAATGTAATTAGGGTAATTAAGGTTGGCCTGTGACATAAAAAAATATGAACTGGTGTGTGCAAAAGATTCTGATTAAAGATGTTTTATAATATAATATAATAGTAATATGCAAAAGTTTTAGGCAGGTGTGAAAAAAATGCTGTCAACTAGGGATGCCTTCAAAAGTGGAAGTGTTAATAATCTATGTTCATCAATTGACAAAATGCAGTGACTGAACAAAAGAGAAACCTAAATCAAATCAGTACTTGGTGTGACCACCCTTTGCCTTCAAAAGAGCATCAATTCTTCTAGGTATACTTGCACAGAGTTTTTGAAGGAACTTGGCTGGTAGCTTGTGCCAAACATCTTCCAAAAAAGATCAGCTTTTCTTCAGCCATGTGTTCTCTTTTAGACTATAGAATTCATTGTTTTTATATTTTAGAGGTGTTTAATTGTTAGAAGCTCGTTTCTGGGCCAAATGGGCTGTGATCAGGTAAAATGGGCCACATGTTCAGATAAAATGGGCCGGTGAATAGATCCAATGCAGGACTTCTTAAAAGGTAAAAGAATTTTATTTTTATTTTGATTGTTTTTAAACACAACAACACATTAACTATTCTATGCTTTTATATTTGTCAGCTCTTTCTTAGCATGGTGTGGGAGGCATGGTCTCAAACCTGATGTATGCTTTGCTAGCCACCTTTCCAGTTCACTGCGTTGCGTAGTTACCCTTGGTAAATTTTATGCCCTTGCCATTTCTGTGGACTGACATTCTGTCTCTGTCTATTCCTTTTTGCTTTTTTATTTATTTGTATTTTTATTTAAAATGGTCAATGTACATTAATCAACATTTCCATCTGAATAAAAAAAATGCAAATGTTAATTTTAAATTTGAATATGCAAGCAAACAAGTGGTGCAAATTATCTTTCTAGCCCATTACTTTAAGAAGTCCGGTTTTACAAAATATATATGCCGCAAAAATGAAATAAACAATAGCTATATTCGTTGTGGAGCGCAACACTGTTCATTGAAAAAATCAGAGAGTAAGGAGTAGCCTACATTCTAGGCACTCAAACGGTACAGCTTATTATTTGAGCTCTGTTACAATGCTCACATTTGAGAACTGAGATCACTCCGATGTTTCGTGTCCAACTGAATGTCATGACAAACAAGCGATTGTTACCCCGAACGCTTTGGTTTTCCAACCCAACCGCAACAAACATATTGTGATAACCTGTGTTAATTGTGTTCTGTTCTGCGATATTCTTATGCGTTTGTGCCTTTAAGGGGATGGAGTTGTGTTGTGTGTGTGTGTGTGAGAGCAGATAAACACAGAAAAGTTGCTCAACTGTTGCACCGTAGTGTTTGTGTGGAATAAGCGTGAGTTGTGGCTAAACAGCAACTCTGTTCTAGAAACGGTTTCTAAGCTTCCTGAAAGTGTCAAGCAAGCCTCGCATCATTACAATATCCATCGCTGAGTCCTCTTTCATCCACTTTGATTTGGCTGTCACATTCACTTAAGGTTGTGTGATGTGTGATGATGTAGGTGTTGCAAATGTGCAAAGGTGTTGCAAAACGGTCCAGGCAAAACCGCTGCATGCACTTCATGTCAGTGACCCAGGATATTTATCTAGACCTATAAACGCGACCTATAGCGGGTCTTCAACCTCGGCGTTCTCTCTCCCATTGACGCAGGAGTGCGAGCAGGTACAAGGATGGCATTTTGGTTTCTGATTATGAGAGGATATTGGTCATATTTGTATTCACACCAATTATGTAATTAAAAACAATTAATCCATTGGCGTTTGTTTGTAATTTACCTAATTGGAGAACAGGTTCTTTCGTGATATCACGTGATATTTTAGAAAAATAATGTCATGGCTATGAGAAATGGATCAACAACCAAACATTACTGACTCTGCACTTTGGTATGTTAAATATGGCAAAACAAATGTTACATTATAGGCCTAGCCGACATTAAATGCAGTATTTCATTTCACCTTGTAGTGGCGCTGGACCTTACTACAGCCCTTTGAGGCGCGTAAAGAGAAAACCGCTTAAGTGGAGGGTAGAATGCGCATAGGGTTCATTTACATGCGACACTCCCTAATTTTGGGGTTTCTCCTCCCGAAGCGCGTAACTGACTGATTTCCATGTAAATGACAGATGAGCAATGAAGCCATCAGCGAAGGGCCATGGGTGATCAGGGCCTCGTTTCCCGATAACGATGGATCTTAGCCTTAAGAGCAACGTAAACGATTGATCCCACAAACGTTCTTACAGTCCTTACGGACCTTTTCTCGAACATGATCGTAAGTGAACGCGCGTGCCCTGCTCTTAAGATGGTTCTTAGAGCTGAAAGTTGGCGCTATTAAGTGACGTAGGAGCTTTCTTTTGAACTTCATTGGGCATACGGTAAAGTTGGCTTCAATGCAAGAAAATACATTTTAAAACAATAAACAAAACTTGTAACGTTTGCTTATCTCTTATCTATAATTTATCTCATTCAAAAGTAAGCAAAAAAGATCTCCGACCAGTCTGAGGACACAAACAAAAATATATTTGATTTAAATAGTCTATGTAGGAGTAGGACACTGTATTCAGATATTTTTGTTGCATGTTTCCTGCACACGTCCAAAATAAGCCCACTTACTGTGACTGTCCTTGTGCGGCTGTGCTAAAGGCGCTGGATATAGGCTACTTGAAGGCATCGGGCGACAAGACGGGAGACGTAAAGACAGTATGCCTACAAGAAATGAAGACTGTCTTTGATAGATGTTAACATTGCAGCAGTGTGATAAGGCAAATTAAGCCGTACAGTATAGGCCTACTGTCATTGTGATTTTCAACAGGTCCAAGGACTTGACAGCCACACTATCCCTTTTTTTAAATAGCCTACTGCCCGTCAACAATGTCTTCGCCACTCCCTTTTTGTTATGCCCGTGGAACTGTCATATTCCAAGCTTTTTTTTTGACGGACTTTATATTGCTTCTGGGTTATATTTTTCTTAGTTGCCTCGAAACGCTCCCGTTCATGTAATGCCCATACAAATCACATGTAGGATCACCGTTTCATTATGCCCAGTTTTACTATCAAATATAGTTGACGTACACCCCTGGCTGCAATCATATTGATATTATTCCAGGCTCTTGCGTAATTTAGGCTACTTCTTTATTTCCATTGGTCTGCTGTGTCAGCTACATGATGTCATGGTAGTTGTATGGTAGTTGCATGATAGTTACAAAAACTAGATGTACCGCATAGCGGTACATGGCATGACCGCCGCAGTATATTGAAATGTGGGAACTGTTGGTATGATGAGTGTGTGGTAGAGCAGTGTTGTAAGGTGAGAATTTCTGTGGAAATGATTTCCTGGAAGTGGGCATGGATGTGGGTTTTGAATGAATGACATTGTGTGTGTTTGTGTAGTGGGTAGGAGTGATTTGTCAAGGCAAGGAATAGGCAAAATGAGATTTTGTACAATTACAGCTCCCCCTATGGACCCCCTATAGAGGGTTTTTGTGCTGATCGTGCATGACGTATTTTGTGCAGTTCCCACTTTCTCGGTCCAAGATATTGGCAGTTCAAAATCCCAATTTTTGCATTTACCCTTATCACTAGGTGGCGCTATGTTTCAAGTGAGTGTTTATGGGCTGGGTCGATACGCCTCTGTACTAACGTACTAACATACAGCGTACTAACAGAAAATTGTTGTCTTGGGCAAAATTGTTGACGAGTTATTTAAAAAAAACTGTTTTTTGACACCTAGCTTTGCCAATAAACATTGCCCCCTATGACGAAATGTCACAAAATTTAGTACACATTAACAGAAAGCTGTTTAGAGATGGCATGTCAACTTTGACCAAATTTGAGCAATTAAAAGCAAAGATATGGACTTTTGAAGAATTTTAAGCTACGTGTTAAATGTTCATTAATGTGTAACTTCGAAACGGTTTATCTCAAGATAAATTCTTTGATAAATTTTTGTCAGCATTGTCTGTAGATGACATATACCAAATTTGGTGAGATTCACATGAACAGCCTATGACGAGTTCACTCAGATTCGTTTTCGCAATGTTAAAATTTCACGGAAATTGTTCCCGTTGGAAGTAGGCGTCGACCAGTGTTTTCAATGCGTGAGAGTCAATAGATTTCACGATAAAAAAAATTTGTTGTAAACGTAAGCATTCTTTAGATAATAGGCAAAATGACATTTTCTACACTTACAGCGCCCCCTATGGACCAAATTTTATGGCATGTTTTGTGGTGTTAGAGGTCTTTGTGGTGATCATGCATGATGTATTTTGTGCAGTTCCCACCTTCTCGGTCCAAGATATTGGCAACTCAAAATCCCAATTTTTGCATTTACCCTTATCACTAGGTGGCGCTATGCTTCAAGTGAGAGTTTATGGGCTGGGTCAATATGCCTCTGCAACACCTACATACTAACACAAAATCGTTGTCTTGGGCAAAAATGTTGACGAGTTATTTAACAAAAACTGTTTTTCAACACCTAGCTTCGGCGATAAACCTCGCCCCCTATGACGAAATGTCACAAAATTTTGTACACATGAAAAGAAAGCTGTTTAGAGATGGCATGTCAACTTTGACCAAATTTGAGCAATTAAAAGCCAAGATACGGCCATTTGAAGAATTTTAAGCTACGTGTTAAATGTTCATTGACGTGTAACTTCGGAACGGTTTATCTCAAGATAAATCCTTTGATAACTTTTTGTCAGCATTGTCTGTAGATGACATATACCAAATTTGGTGAGATTCACCTGAACGGCCTATGACGAGTTCGTTCAGATTCGTTTTCGCAATATTAAAATTTCACGGAAATTGTTCTCGTTGGAAGTGGGCGTCGACCAGTGTTTTCAATGCGTGAGGGTCAATAGATTTCATGATAAAAAAAATTGTTGTAAACGTAAGCATTCTCTAGATAATAAGCAAAATGACATTTTGTACAATTACAGCGCCCCCTATTGACCAAATTGTATGGCACATGCGGTGGTTATAGAGGTCTTTGTGCTGAGCGTGCATGACATATTTTGCGCAGTTCCCACCTTCTCGGTCCAAGATATTGGCAACTCAATATCCCAATTTTTGCATTTACCCTTATCACTAGGTGGCGCTATCCTTCAAGTGAACGTTTATTGGCTGGGTCGATACATCTCTGTAACACCGACATATCACAAAAATGTTATGTTGTTGGGTGAAACGTTCACTGAGCTATTCAGCAAAAACTTTTGCCGGTCTCCCCCTCTTTGACGTACGCTGGCACAGCGGGGGTGTGGCCCTGGGGGACCAAAAGCTTCTAGTCGCTCGAAAAGTTCTAGGGCTACATGCCTACAAAGATTCATGTCCCCTCGAGTTTCAGTGTCCCGGGAATCGTTGACGGACATTCACTGAAAAAAAAGAAAAGAAAAAAAAGAAAGAAAAAAAAAGGGAAAAAAGTCGCGGCAATCTATAATGATATAAAGCGGCGGTCATAATAATGTCTTAGGACAACATGTTCAGCGCACGTAGCCTATTTTCACTTCACATCCTCTGGGTGTCTCCACTGTGCCACGCCAGTTAAGATCAATCTTAGTGCTCTACGAGTGCTCCGGACCACACGTAGAGTTACGTGTGATCCCACGATGGTTCTTGGCCAAGGAAGGTTTCGGGAAATGGTCCGTAAACTCTACGATGGTGTTAAGTGTGACGTTGAGTACTACTTAGGCTTAAGTACTACTTAACATCGCTCGTAGTGCTTTCGGGAAACGAGGCCCAGAGCAAAAAAAAAAAGTAAAAATTCAGTTACATTTATGGTAATGAGCTATGACGCGGTTCCATGGTAACCAATTCATGAATGGTTGGAATGGTTCAATGGAAAACTTAAATTAAAAAGCATTATTAAACACTGTAATGTTTTAGACCAGTCAGGCAGACCAGCCAGCATGCACCACATTTAACATACACATGAATCGCACAAAAACACACCCAAAAACAAAGCATTACAGGGCAATTCCATGGAAATGTCAACCTCACCATCCAAAAATGAAATAACATATTTTATAATAAAAAACATTGGAAACAAATAATCAAGGCATGTATTTTAGAAAAGGGGACAGTTAAATCAATTTTTTAATTTTTTTTGTAACTTCCAAGCTCACTACTTTACCTAAGGTGATCCAGAATATTGTGATTTCAGTGCATAACATTTTAATACTTTTTCCCGACCACTTTATATGATACAAAAAGTTCACCCAAAACATGGTCACCCAGCCTTCAGGGCACCATGGGCATACTTAAGCCAATTGGGAACGAGATTTATCATTTCGCATTGCTGTGTCACCGTGGAATCGCTGTTCGTGCGACCCCTTTCACAGGACAAGCGCTGTCACGTCCGTTACATTATTTAGAAAAAGTTTTGATTGTAAATCCATTTGAAATGCAATACAAAACAAACTCTGTGTGCAAAACCAATTTTTATTGATGTAGTAAAGTACAGTTAGTTATACATCCCACTCCTTTAATAAACAGTATTTTCCTACATCACGGACGTGACTGTTACGGACGTTACCTAGGCTACCCTGACGCCACTTGGCCTTCTTCAGCACTGTTTTCTGTCAACGCGGTGAACTGAAATAAATCGGACCGGGTTAACATGACCTGTTGAGGGATCCTGTTTACCCACCGATCGTAAAAGAAGACATTATACAATCTATCTGTTTACCTTGTCAATGTTACGAGTTATCTGAAATAACAATTACATCGCAAACAAGTTGAAAAATGTACCAGACGCGCGTCAAGACAAGTTTCATGTCGTGTAATCAACGCTGCCCGCATGGTTAGGCTTATTATATGTTTTCCTAAGTTATTTGGGATAGATTGCTTGTACCTGAAAACATCTACCATGGTAAGTAGTGCACAACACATTATGTTATGATCCTACTGTAAGTTGTTTTGAACGCGAGAAGCCAGATATGCGCGAGGAGGCGAATACAGCTCGAGAGTGCAGAAGACGTCTCAAATTTTAACATCTTTTTCTGCGGAGACCTGAACGAACGCTACTGTTAATAAGGTGCGTAAACTAATCCTACCCTTCTGAATATGATAATTGCTGAGTACAATACATAAAAAAAAAAAAAAAAAAAAACAGAAGTACAATGAGATTGAATAGAAACGTAGATAATAGCCTAAATCTGTGAATAAATGAAAACTAGCTTAGCTATGAATGAATAGCCATAGCCGTATGTATGTGACCAATACAGTATCCTTATATCCTTGTTGTGTAGACTAGGAGCTTGTTGTGGACAAGACAGTTTGGATATGATCATTGTTAGATATAAAACGTTAAGTAGCCTAGTACTCTCTGAGTGATGTGGCCGAGTCAAGCTGTGCACCATTTAAACACGGCAGCAGTGTAATACTGCACTTGACCACATCGTTTCACTGTTTACAAACTGACCCACTCGCAACACTGGAAATGATTAGAGCTTGTTAGATACCCAGCTGTTATTAAATTGGGGAAAGTCTGTTTTTTTTTAGATTAAAAATCATGATTATAAATTTTGACTAATAAAATGATACTGTATACTAGATAGATAGATAGATAGATAGATAGATAGATAGATAGATAGATAGATAGATAGATAGATAGATAGATAGTGTGTGTGATCGATATATCACACTGACATACCATCTATTTATCCATCCATCCATCATCCAGTATCATTTAATTAAACTCACTTTAGACAGACAGACAGATAGATAGCACACAAAGTACAGAGACTGTACTATACTTAGTGAGTTTCATGAAATGATATAGCCTATATATATATATATATATATATATATATATATATATATATATAAAATCCAGTATCTATAATTTCATGAAACTCACTAAATATAGTACACAGTGTCTATGGGTTTACATCAGGCCTACACCATATTAGACTGTGTAGACTTTTAAAGAGTGGTTTTGGCCATAATGACAATAAAGGCTATTCTATTATATTTCAGGAAATGGCAAAGACAGCTGCAGAAAGACAGAGGGCATATCGCCAAAGAAAGAAGAATGATGAAAGCTTTCAACAAAATGAAAGGGAGAGGAAGAGGCTGGAAAGATTGAAGAAAAAATCAACCCAAACACTGCTTGAGGCCAACATAGAAAGGGAGAAGGCAAGGAAGAGACAACAACGCAGGCGCATGCGTCTCAAATCTTGTCACTCAGTTCAGAGTCAACAATCACCTGCCTTTAAATCAAGGCAATCTTTTGGTAAAGCCATGAAGAGGGTAATCAATGCACTACCTTCAAGCCCAAGAAAGAAATCTGCCATTGTTCACACATTGTCTGTGAAGCTGGACTTCCACTGTGTAAAAAACAAGAGAAGAACATCCACCTTTCCAACTGAATTTACCACAGCTGTAGTAGAGTTCTACAATAGAGATGATATATCCAGGCAGGCACCAGGAAAGAAGGATGTTGTTACCATCAGAGTGGAGGGGAAAAAAAACAAAATCCAAAAGCGGCATATGACGATGTCACTGAAGGAGGCCTACCGTCTGTTTAAAGAAGACCATCCGGAGGTTACAGTAGGAAAATCAAAATTTGCAGACTTGCGCCCGCCATTTGTCCTCCTCAGATCGGATACTCCGAAAAACGTGTGTCTTTGTAAATACCACGAGAACACCTCACTACTCCTCAACTGTGCCTACAAGCACCTGCCAAGACAGGCTTTTAAGAGTGTGGGCAATTATGTGGATGCAGTTGTATGTGGTTCTGGAAGTGCAGCATGTATGTTGAATGAGTGTGATGACTGTGGTGAGGGACGGAAGTTTCAACAGCTGATCTCCAATATTCCAGAAGAAGAACAAGACACAGACACCAGCTGGTATGTGTGGGAATCTGTTGAGGGGGTGCAAGTGAAGACAAAAAAAGTTGGACTGTTAAGGGATGTCCTCGAAATGCTTCTTGAAACTGCCCCAAGATTCATTCGGCATGCATTTGTAAAACATCAACAAAGTTCCTTTTTTGAAGGAAAGAAGAAAGAGGGCAAACAAGACTGTGTCATCCTCCAGGTCGACTTCGCGGAGAACTATTCAATTGGCTACCAGGACGAAATCCAGGCTGCACACTGGAACAACAGCCAAATTTCCATCTTTACAGCTGTAGCATGGATGAAAGAGGAAGTGCAGTCATATGTAATTGTCAGTGATGAGCTCCAGCATGACAAGAACACAGTCACAACTTTTATAACAGCAATTGTGAAAGACCTGCAGGTTCGATTTCAAGAAATGCGAAAGCTCCACATTTTCAGTGATGGGTCAGCATCTCAGTTCAAGAACAGGTTTGTGTGGTTCTTCCTGGCCTCAACCTTCAAGGAAATCTTCCCAGACATTGCTACTGAATGGCATTATTTTGCCACCAGCCATGGAAAAGGTGCTGTGGATGGTGTTGGAGGAACAGTTAAGAGGGCAGTTGGCACAGCAGTTCTCAGCAGACAGGTGGTGCTGTCAAATGCTGCCAGTTTTGCAGAGACGGCAAGGAGGGTTTGCCCCAAGATAGAGGTGCTGTTCATAACCACTGATCAAATAAAAGAGTTCTGCAACACACATCAGGTTGCCAAGCACTGGGAGCTGGTCACACCTCTCCCAGGCACACTGAACGTTCATTCCGTTACCCCTGTATCATGGGGCTTGGTCCAATACAAGCCATATTCCACAGCCACAACAACAGCTGAACACACACTGGTCCAATACCCACCAGCTTCCACAGATGAAGAGTCCGGTGATGATGAAGGTGAAGACAATCCATCAGAGAACATCACAACAGGGGATTGCGTGCTTGTGGCATATGAGGGAAAGAAGTCCAGGAGGGAGTATGTGGGCCTTGTCACCGATTACGATGTACACTCATATGAAATACAGTTTTTGAGAAGGAATGACGAATTGGGCCTTGTCTATGTAATGCCAGTAAAGGAGGACAAATCTTGGGTGGCTCGGGAGCAAGTTGTGAGGAAACTGAATCCACTGGTGGATAATAGAGGGAGGCACCACTTTAGTGAGGCTGTGCAGGCCGAATAGAAAGAGACCTGCATATCAAATGAAATACATACACAATCAAATAAATAAATAAATTAATTAAATAAATAAATTAAATTATTCACTTAATCTCATGTCTCTGTCAGTCTGTCTCATAGAGTAAGACCCACGCTAAAATCATTTGTGATCATGTATTTTGTATTGTGTATTATGACAATACAGCAGACTTAAAACCCAGACATAAAAAGACATAAAAATGCAAAACAGCATCCATGAAATCTTATTCAATAACTTAGAAAGTCATTTTAGCTAATATGGAGACTTTTGGGGGACTATTCAATGATTTATGATGGTTAAATTGTTGGTTTTTCAATGTGCATTTCAGACGCGTCACATCCATAACGGAATTATGTCACATCCATAACACTGAATTTTTCTTCCTAGATTCTGCATGAAATAGAAAATATTTAAAACAAAGCGTTTTTTATGTTCAGCTAAGACTAAATTTTCAAATGCATACCTGCATTTGATTATGATGTCAACAATTTCACAGAGTTTGATGAATATGTCTAGTCACCTGAGAAATGGGGTATTTTTTCTGTCACATCCATAACGCACATCTTTTTTGCCATTTTCTTGTGTTCTAAATGTACTATGGGAATTCTTTTTTCCCTCTTCACTTCTCCAATATGGAAGGTCTTGAAAATATACAAACCCTTTTTAAATACTAGGAAAGAATAAAAATTAACCAGGTCAGTTCTTTCCATTTTGAGTCCAAATGTCACATCCATAACGCTGGAATTGCCCTACAAACACTTACTTTTTCCCACTACTTCCCATAGAAAAGCATTTTAATGTCTGCTAGGGGACTACCACGAAAATGCCACCAATAAAAGCACTGAACTTTTTTTTTTTTTTTTTTTTGAAACAGCAACTCATGACCACTACAATCAATAATGTAAATACACGCGTTGGGATGTGCATTGTTAGAAGTGCTTGACTGTCCATAGCAACCCACATTTTATGTCAAACAAGCACTACTGAAGTCGGTCACAAGTTAGCACTTACTTCAAGTGCTAACTTGTGACCGACTGAAGTAGTGCTTGTTTGGGCGAATGGCATAAGAGCAACATATCCTTACCTGTACGGTACTGGCCATGTTCTTTTTCCATCGGTAAGATATGACTCTGTAAGGTGGCCAGACGCCAGAAGACTAAATACACAACTATAAAACGGTGCGTATTTCATATCAAACAAGCAGCTGAACTCCGATGTAAATTCGCTCTTCTGTTGCTCATCTACCCACTTTATAAATTTCCGCGTCACGCCAGTCACGAGAGATCCGGTGTTACGAGATATACGGTTTCTGGGATTTTGAGTTTCCAAGAGGCGGGGTTGTCATGAATATTTATTACTAGGGGTTGTCGCTCGCTCGCGTCCATAGCTTCAGTAGAATGGAACCGAAAAGGTGGTGAAGGCAGTTTGCTCTCTCTGAGTCTGAAACACTGTGAAAATAAACCTTAATGTGGTACTTTTTATCAGGTATGGCATTTAAGTGTCTTGCTGTTTTATCAGCAAGTATGACTACTAGGACAACACATTATCCGTCACATTTAAGATGTGACGTTAGTGGCATGGCAGCTTATCAAACTCATCTGAAGTCGCGTTTCATTTTCTACGGTAAAATATATTGTTGTGTAGCCTATTTAGTTCCAGTGGGATGTTAGGGCTAGCCTAGGCCTAGTTCACTGCTTTTCTTTTTTTAAGTCTGAGTAGGCTACACATATTGCTTAGGATAGGCTTCTACACACAAGAATGAAACGTCTTAGTGCAATAAGGCCCTACTACTTTAGAACTTGTGAACTATGTTGCCACAAGTCTGATTTCTTGGACATTGCGATACATCGATAGACAGTATAGATCCGAACGATCATGTTTTCACCAGTATTTTAGTAGGCCTACAGATTTGGCAGGTGTAAGCAATATGTGAGAAATGAAATGAAATGAATGTCACACACTGCTACAAAGGCTGCTTGAAGTAGCATTGCGTAATTAATCAAGTGTTCTCCGTGGTTTCTCTATGAAGGAGGCTATATAGTGTAGGCTATATATAGGCCTATAGTATATTACTGTTTATATAGGGTCCTTATGACAATGTTAATGTTAACTGAAACAAGATGTCTGTAACCTATTCCCACGGTCTGCTCATGTTTGGTGTTATGAATGATGTAACAAATAAAACAGTCATGTTTTGGGCTTGTATCAATGAAATAAGAATAATTAACCTGTTTTGTACAGCCCCACTGTCTTATTAATGACAAAGGATATAGTAAATAAAAATATTTTTCCTTCATTTACACTGCTGCTGTAGCCCAGTAGGCTGCAGATCAGGAGAGGTATTTTCTTATTTATTAGTGACACCCTTTCCTCATCCATAGTAGTTTTTTGCCTTTGCTCACATTGCTTTATTTTTTAGTGCATAGCATAGCTACTGATGTTGCAGCCATTGTAGCAGTGTGACATATCAAACCAGTTATAGGCAAACATCATTTCTCACATATGAGATTACACCTGCCAAATCTGTAGGCCTACTAAAATACTGACATAAAGAGATGGACCTCTTCATTACACAGAAAAATGGTTTTGACACACAGTGTGACGTTCCCTTCTTAAAAGTAAGGCAACACGCCTGTACAGGCTACCTTGTGTTGTCAGCCATGTAGGGCATAGGTATATTGCAACTTAGCCTATAACCTACAGATCATCTGTCAATGAAAACAACATCCTACACAGCAGCAAATGTCTTATACCTAATATCGTTACATTTTTAAAAGCAAACAGTGTGTGCTACAATCATTAAATTGGCGCAAGTCATTCTTACTCAGCCATTTATTAACTCAAAGCTCTACAAACATAACCAGATCCATTAGGGCAGGTCAACAAAAAAGCTCCAAGCCTTTGTGGTCCTTCAGAGGTGAGGAAAGGAGCAGTAGATCTATGATGGCAAAAGTGACACTGTTTTTCTTTAGTTAGTTGTGTATGTGTGTGCATCTGGCAGCATAGGTAGGCCTATGCTGTCCTGACTGTGTAGTGAGGTTAAGCAAGGTTCCGATTGACCAACTGTTTGCTAACATCAATTCTGTACAATTAAGTTCTATATTTCAGAACTCAGTTTCTATCATCATAGTGTGTGTGTGTGTATGTGTGTGTTTGGCACGTGTTGACAGCGGAAAGTCCACACATTAACAGCCCAAGTCGTGTAAATATAAGCAGGCCTACAGGCTTACAGTTCATCTTCCATGTAAAACTGTTAATACAGTATATTAAGCAATCAATTAACACCAATATAAACATAATTCAATATGAATCACAAGTGGGCTGTACAGAACAGGTTTATTAGTAGCATCATTCGTATACTTCACACAAGGTCAAACATGACTTTCATTTGGTACATTGACATCATTATATTCAGCATGTATAAACACAAAGTCAGGCATAGGTTACAGCAAACCTACCACTTCAATTTATAAATATTTTCATAAAGCTTATAGGCTAGTCATGATGCATATCCTGTTAGCCTATATAGCATAGGCTATAGCTTAGTGTGTCGGTCTTCGAAGAAACAGGACCCAAATGGTTCATTGCACAAGGTAAAGTGGATCCATTACCATGTCAAACAAATTACCATGTCAAACAAAAAAACAGACGTGTGGCCACACACTAGTAAGGTGTACATAGAAGCCTAAATAATTTGCCATAAAAGAATACCAAGGAATTTTTGAAATAGGGCATTGTTGCGCTGACAAGTTCACAAAGTACCCAAAGCTTCTAGAGTTTCTTCGTGTGTATAGTAGGCTAGAGACACGTTGTTTACTCAGACTTTAAAAAGAAAAGCACAGTGAGTTAGGTGTAGCCTAGCCCTTAATATCCCACTGATGCCAAATTCAACAGTATCTTGTAGTTCTGAAATCGAAACGCTAAATTTAAATGGGTTTGATATCATTGTCATGACCAGGATCATGATACTGAAGTAACGTTGCAGCTTAAACTCTACTGTAATATGTTGTCCAAATAGTTTTTTTCACGTAACAAGACATAAAAATGTAACGCCATGCCCGATAAAACTCATCAAATCATACGTTTGTCAGAGCAACAAACACTCACCACTTCCACATTCTCGGTTCCATTCCATTCACACACCATGGTCGTGCGCGAGCGACAACACCTAGTAATGAATATTAATGATAACCCCGCCCATGGAAACTCAAAATCTCAGAAACCTTATTTCCCGTAACACCGGAAACAAGCATGTGAACGAGGGACAGACCCAGACCAATCATACTTCTTGTTTCTTCCGCACAGCATGACCAAGGGGGCAGGAACATCCGACTGCAAAAGAAATGAAGCGCGTTCTAGATGAGCTGCGACCATAGACAGTAGAAGAGAATGGACCGTGGGATGGTGTGGTTTCCATAGACAGTAGAATAGAATGAACCGTGGGATTGCGTCGTTTTCAATGGGAGCCGTTGAAGCATGGAGCTGAATAGAACACTAGAGCGGACACAGGCGCACTCATAGACATATTAACATAGACGCCGCCTTCCGCGTAGAACCATACGTTATCCTCGCCGCCATATTGGATGTGGCAAAGTGGAGATTCTTCAACCGTCTCTAGACAGTAGCCTAGAATAAAGATGCCTCATTTATGTGCTGCGTTTAACTGTACTAACAGGTTTACCGTCCAAACGAGATCACATGGGATTACCTTTTACAGATGAGACTGGAAAAATACTTTTCATTGTATTTGGCCATTATAACGTAATTTTACAAACAGAAGTAACTGACTTTGTCCCTAATATGAAGTCTCGCGCATAATAGCTGCTCGGTGAAACCAGCCTCCAACCCTTACCAAAAAGAACTATAGTAAAACTATAGGATTTCTATAGTAATGTATACTATTTCTATAGTCTTCTGTAATACTTTTATAGTACATACTATCTCTATAATATTTCTATAGTTAAGCTTTATGATATTCCTGTGGTGTTCTGTAGTATTTTTGTGATAAATCTTACCCTATAGTAATCCTATAGTTTCGCCCTATAGTGATCCTATAGTGAAGTCCTATAAAGTCTATAGTAGGTTTATAGTAATCCTATCCTATAGTGATCCTGTTGTGTAGTCCTATACATTCTGTAGTATCTTTGTGATAATCCTATAGGCCTACAAAAGTGACTGTTCCAAAAAATGGAGGTTGCACTGGCAGTGCAGATGATGTCGATGCCAATTGCCATATATTCTTTGGCTATGCTGCCTCCCAGGCAGTTTTGAAGTTTTGGCATTTTAGCGCCCCCTTTAATGTGGTCAAATGTGGTATTGGAGGAAGTTAGAAATTAGGAAAAGGGGCAGGAAGTAGTTGTAACACATGCTCCTGTCAGTTAATGGAGAGGTCAGCTGAAGATGGAGCCAAAAATGTGTATCAGAAGACAGGCAGAAGTGGAAAGAACAGATCACCGTGTGTATTACAGGCAATGCAGTTGGTAAAATTGCAGAGAATTTTGCAATTTTGCAAGGTTTGCATTAAACCTTCAGGGTTTGTTCCGATAGGCCTATATCAATAGAAAAAGAGACATGAAGATTTTTTTTACAAGGCATTTGTACACTTCAACAGTTTTTAATTTTTCTTTTAATGCTGTTCGTACAGTTTTAGTTAACATTAACATATAATGAACAGAAGTGTGCAATTTCAAATAACAATTAAGGCTGCTAAAACTGATAGAACTAATCATGTAGACTCATAAGAGATGGGGTCTAGTTCAAGGAGTAGTACTGTAACTTTTAATGTTAATCGGTTTCAAATTTATTTGGAAGTGAAACCATCCACCCATCTGTATGCACACATTTGCCAACCAAATCATTCAGGAAGAAGGCTTTAATGTGTCTCGTGTTGGCTGTTTTGGCTGCAATTGTTGATGAGATCATGCGTGGACTATTTAGAACAGAATATATTTGTACAATTACAATTGGTGTTGGTGAACATGAACATTCAGACTGGCACACACAGTTTATCTTAGAAATTAGCAAATGTAATAACTGTGCATGAATGTCCTTTATTTTTATAAATGTGTTGTCCCGTTTCAGTATTCTTTTGTATTGTGCTGTATGATACATAACATTAGCAATTTCAATCTGGCTTTCGCCCTCAGCATAGTACTGAAACAGCACTCATTAAGATCACAAATGATCTCCTTTGTGCAGCTGATGCTGGTCTACTGTCCATCCTCATCCTTTTGGACCTCAGTGCTGCTTTTGACACAATATCCCATCAACTTTTGTTAGAGCGGCTAATGAGCATAGGAGTCTGTGGCACTGCCTATAAGTGGTTTGAGAGCTACCTATCGGAACGAACCTACTTTGTTCAGATCCAGGACCAGCGATCTGAAAACTCTACCCTCCATCGCGGTGTTTCACAGGGATCAGTACTGGGGCCACTTCTGTTTATTGTCTACCTTCTTCCTCTTGGTAACATCTTCAGGCACTATGGAATCGAGTTTAACTCATATGCTGATGACACCCAGCTTTATGTATGCACTAGTCCCATTGCCAGTCTCCCACCAAATGCTCTTACTGCCTGTCTCCATGATATACAGGCATGGATGACACAAAACTACCTCAAATTGAACAGCAATAAAACAGAAGTTCTCCTTATTGGGACCACAACAACTCTGCAAAAAAATGACATTGCTTCAGTGTCTGTAGGTGATGACATCATACCAGTCTCCAAACATCTAAAGAGCCTTGGAGTTATCTTGGACAGCACCCTCTCATTCTCAAATCACATCAGTAATGTCTGTCGAACTGCATTTTTCCATCTAAGGAACATCTCTAGACTGCGCCCTGCACTTACCCAGCACTCTGCTGAAGTGCTTGTCAACAGCTTGGTAACATCTCGGATTGACTACTGCAATGCAATTCTTTCAGGCATCCCCAAGAAACTTTCTCACCGTCTTCAACTTGTCCAGAACTCTGCGGCACGCATTATAACCTGCTCAAAGTCATCTGACCATGTTACACCCCTGCTGCTCCAGCTACATTGGCTTCCGATACCCCAGCGGATTACCTTTAAAATCCTATTAATTACATTTAAAGCCATCCACAATCTTGCCCCATCATATGTTAAGGACCTGTTGCAGATCTATTCACCCTCACGTTCATAGTTCATAGGATCATAGGACTCAGCATACTTATTTAATACTGGTGCTTGGATAAGATTTTCTATTGCGATTTCCATCGAAGCGGTCATGTGTATTCGACTTGGTTTACTAACAGTTTTAAAAGATGCTATTCTTTGAAGAGGACTCAATCCAGTGATACTGCAGACAAATTTGCCAAAGTCTGACCATGGCTCAAAGCACAGTTTATTAAGCCGTCTAGGGATTTCTCGCCATAACAAAAAAACTTCAACAACTTGTTGAGAGACAAATTGTGTACCATTAAATAAGGTTTTTAGATAGCCATTGTTTGATTCAAATGTGAAGGCTGAGGTTGACCAAAGAGGTCCCCAATTCCAAACACTGGTTGATAAATGTGTCAGTTGATGGACGTTAAAAGAAACATTTTCTCTTCCATACAACAGTTCCATTTTTTTGACAAATGAAACCAATGAGGTTTCAGCCTTTTTTATGTCACTGAATGAAACTGACTGTTGTAATAGTAAATGAATACTACAGGACAGCAGGAAAAAGTGTTCCAAATAAGGCGCTGGGAGAATCCCAGGAAGTACATAGAATGCATAGTATAACAAAAATGCCCGCCATTCAGATGCCTTCCAAAACTTTCTTTGTGCGATCGATCTGGGAGACCTTGTTATTTCTGTTGGCGGTTTGATACTCAGGAGTTTCCTGTCAAACACTTGGATTTTTCGTCCAATATACCACGGTTGTAAGTGGTTACATGTGTCCATCCAAAGACCCATCATTTGCCTACAAACCCCTAATAAAACACAATGCATATAGTCTGGGATGAAACCTGAAACAATGTCAAATAATGGTAGTAAAAGAAGAATGGACGGTCCCTTGACTCCATGTTTTACAGTTGTTGTATGGTACGTGTCAGTGGCATCAGTTTTAAACTGGGTGTGCGTTCTTTCTGCATGTTTCCTGTAAAAGTAAGACCTGACAAATCCTCTTCCCTTCTCTACGACCTCTCCAGGATGCAAGCACCAATCACAGCCAAATTTGCCATTAAACTGCTTACAGTTTCTGAGAATTGCCCTTGCTATAGCATCAGATGAACACACAAGAGTAAATACTCTAGATATATGACATATGCCAGTACTGTCAATCCACTGTAATGGATTTATAGCCAGGTCTCTGCACTCATCAACAAAAGGCCTCAGAAATGTGTCTATGCGGGGTTTTTGGGTACCAAACCAAATAGCTGACATCATAACATTTTCTTTTCTCTGTTTAAAAGGTAATTCATTGATTGTGAACTGAAGTGGCCAAAGGGAATAATTTGATGAATTGAATATTGGTATCCCATCACAATTCCAGGTCAAAGTCAAATCATCTGAATTTAAGTTTCCTTCTTGAACTAAATTTTGATACATTCTCCCTTGTATTATATCACTAATATTGTCTGAGGCATGATTTTTTGTTTGTAACTCAACACCATGATTGTTTAAAGTATCCATCAAAAGGTCTTTTACAGATATGGACAAAAAGAAGTGGCCATTTTTTAAACTCTCATGTTCATTAAATACCCATCCGCAGTGGGAGCAGGAGGTATCTGTGTGGCTGTTTATGCTGTTTTGACAGTCTCCGCAAAAGAAATTGGTTATGTAGGACAATTTTGGATTTCCCAACAGTTTTTTAAAAAGGTAGTTTGATGCCAGAACCAAATCAGGTACAAGTAAATTGATCAATCCAAGTAGGTCAGTCAGCGCAGATCGAGTTAGGTGGTGTCGTAGAACGAAGAGCATAATGGCTAAAAGACATTGCCCTTTTGATACTGATGCCCCTTGATAAATTGGTTCTCCATTCTGCAAAACAAAATATTTCCAATCAGATTCATAATTGTAGATGCTTTTAGATTTTTTCACTCTTGTTGGTACATAGCCTAAACTGACCTTTTTTCCAGCGTCAGTCTCAGTTTGATATGGAGTGTCATCAGCACAGTCAAAGTACTCCTTTGGTCAAGAAAAAAATGAAAAGGAAATATATTTTTAATATTTGGTTCCCGGTAACAAAAAAAAAAAACAAAACAAAACAAACAATAGAAAAACAGTGAAGTATTTAGACCATATGCCACAATAATAATATATATAATATAATATAAATGTATAAAAGCCTTTAAAAAGGCTGTTGAATATTAAAGTACACAAGTGACGTTGCACAGGTTGAATGCAAAGCAATTTGTCAAGTTGAAAGCCAAGGTCAAGTTATGAGTGAAGTGAAGTGATGCAGGGGGCCAGGGGCGTTGACAGAGGGGGACAAAAAAGTGCTGAACTTGTGGAAAGTGGTGGACTTTCGGAGGTCTAAGGCCGTTCTGCTACCAGTCTCCATCGACGGTGTTGAAGTGGAGACTGTGAGCACATATAAGTACTTGGGGGTATACCTAGACAACAAACTGGACTGGTCAGCCAATACAGATGCAGTGTACAAAAAGGAGCCGTCTATACTTCCTGAGGAGGCTGCGGTCATTCAATGTCTGTAACAAACTACTCACTATGTTCTATCAGTCTGTGGTAGCCAGTGTTCTTTTCTATGCAGTGGTGTGCTGGGGAGGGAGCATAAAGAAGAGGGATGTTGGAGAAGGAGAGGGAGAAAGAGCCAAATATGTATATGTTTGTAATGATTTGTGAATGTATTTTTCTAACCAAAGGATTATTGTGACATATAAATAAAATGGTAAATAAAAGTGGTAAATAAATGCTAACATATGGTAAATAAATGCTAAATACTTCACTGTCATTGGTCTGTTGCAATGGGTTGTGCAAGGCTGTGGGTATTTAAGTGCTTTTTTGTGACATTGTTGCACACGGCTACCTCTTCAAAATCACAGGTCAATTGACAGGGGTCATCAATGTCAAATAGATCAGCGTCCATGGAATCCTACAATCAATTTACAGCGTTAGGGTGCTCTGGTTCTTTACTGTTATCAACATAGGCTATTTTTAGAATGCAATGAATTCTGGCTACTAACCACGTTTTCGTCATCTTCATTATCAATTTGTCCTGTGTAGCCCTTAAATACACAAGATTCGTTTGTTTTAGTCACAGCAGTCACAAGATTCGTTTGTTTTAGTCACAGCAGTCAACTTTAAAATATCAAATATTTGCCATACTGTTCCACCTTAGCAATTCATCAATATTTTTAGGGCTACCTCTTCAAAATCACAGGTCAATTGACAGGGATCATCAATGTCAAATAGATCAGCGTCCATGGAATCCTACAATCAATTTACAGTGTTAGGGTGCTCTGGTTCTTTACTGTTATCAACATAGGCTATTTGTAGAATGCAATGAATTCTGGCTACTAACCACGTTTTCGTCATCTTCATCAATTTGTCCTGTGTAGCCCTTAAATACACAAGATTGGTTTGTTATGGTCACTGTAGTCAACTTTTTAAAATATCAAATAGGCCTATTTGCCTTATGACTACTGTTTCACTTTATCAACTGAATCAATATTTTTTAGGCTACCTCTTCCTGATCACCAGTCATTTGACAGGGGTCATCAATATCAAATGGATCAGCATACATATAATCCTAAAGGGAATATACAGTGTTAGGGTGTTCTGTTTCTTTACAGCTTATTCACAGCTTATTCAGCAATTTCACAAAAAAATAAATATGTGAAATATGGTCATTGATGTTTGATCCCAAAGTAGCTGCTAGCCTATATTCCACTCACTGCAATAGGCTACGCATAGGCCGGGCCCTACCTGTTGTCTACGGTTTGACAGCGTCTGCCGTGGGACCGGACATTGGTCCTGTCTCAGCCACTTTTTGTATGGTCCTCTAAGGATGTTTTGACGAGAACTCATGACTCATAAGGTAAGTATGGCTTACATTTGTAAAATGGTAGCCTATTCATTGACATCTGACGTTTTAATAAAGCTTCCGCGTGCATAATACAATAATATTCTATGGCACGGGACCACTTAGATACGTCGGAACAAGATAGCAACCAACAACGGTCGGTTAGTAGCAGTGGTTAGTAGGCTAGTTAACGGGGTATACCATGTTTGCATTGTGCGATTTTTACGAGGAGGGGGTGTATGACATTGTTCCGATAGACTGGATAGACGGTGATGTTGAAGAGGGGAGGGATGTGGTTGTTAACTGGCGCAGAGGAAAAACAGTGGTGCGGTTGCCAGCACTGATAATTGACATGTATGGAGTCTATGGACATCAAATACATAGATATGTATAAGCCAGTAGTTGTAAGATTATGTTGAACATATAATCGTTTTCAACAAATTGTGATTTAATTGAGATTAACGTAGATTTAAGGTAGGCTGATGACTTCGCTCAGAGAGAGGACGCTGTTGTTATGGTAACGTGACGCGTGTCTATAGACGACCGTCCAGACAGCTGACCGAAGAGAGCCCATGTTCTCGGGAAACCGGAGCACTATGCCTTCGTTATATTAGCCTTCTTCTCTGTACCCATGTTGTATTAATTGTGTTTTAGACAACAAGAGTAAATTGCTGGAGGTGGCGAACACCATTTATGGTGTGGGGCCGGGGGACATGGAGTTTGGGAGAGGCAAGCGGCCCAAGCGGCCCAATCCCAAATTCCCAACGGATGTAAGAATTCAATATTACTAGTATTGTAAGCCCTGTTATTGTTGTTGTTGTCATTATCATAGTAACATCACAGTATAGTGCGGTATACAGTACTAGGCCAGTGTGATCTACATGTTTAATATTTATGGTCATTGTAGCCACTTCACAGACAATGGAGTAGACCTACATTACATTTGATAATATGTTGTTGTCACTGTACAGCACTCAATGTTGTGATTTCTTTCTCTGTCATGCATGTATGAAGAGATCATTGTAATGCAAGGTGCATATATTCTTTTCTTATTTTTGCAGAAATATCGTTTGGGAAAACGAAAGTCCAGCTCTCTGTCTAGGGCAGAGAGCGAGATACTGGCCCAGCTGCCCTGCGAGTCAACTGTAAGACCATTAACAATAAACTGACTTTATCAATTGTAAAGGTTTCCTAATTTTAAGGCACACTATGTGTTGTTGTTAGGTTAATTTACCAGATCTGTCGATGGTTGAATTACCCATGCGGGTTTGCTTGGGAAGCCTTTAAAGTTTTAGGCTACAATGTTTAAGTATCCTAAGCCTAATTCTCAGTCTGCATGCATGCATGCCTCAGTTTTTTTCCCCCATCTCTTCTAGTGCATAAACTCAGACAGTGAGTCGGACTGTGACACTGATTTTGAACCGCTCGCAAAAAAAAACAAAATGGACCTCCAGATGAAACTGGACATGGCCAGGGAGGAGATCCTCATGCTGAAACGTGAGAATGGAAAGCTGAGGGAGGCATTGTCCTTAATAAATGGTAAGGGCACTTTTATAGTGGCATTGTTCCTTGAAAGTATTCAAAATCAACCATTTTATTTCAAAAGTGACTTGACTGAAAACTCTACCCTACCCTACCCTACCCTACACACAGCAAATTCCGGAGTGTTTAAACTCAGAACTGCTGTGCACCTACCCTACCTACGCCCATTCGCATGGGAGTAATGGACATGGATTGTCACAATGTCAAGCATGTGTGGTGGGAGTTTTGCAAAAACAAAAAGATCGATCTGTGAAGTCAAGCATGGTAGTGGGACTGACATGGTTTGGGGCTGCATGAATGCCATCAACATTGGACGTTTCAGGCCAAGACGGGCCCTCCTCAGACACTCTCTAAGAGTTTGTAACCTGGGGTGTTCTCACTTTTGTAACTACATGTTCAGACATAGATGGCTGTATTTTCATTTCTTTTTTTTGAGTGAACAATAAATTGAAGTGGTTATATGAGTTGTACACAGGTTGCTTTTGATTGTGTCAAAGGGAAATTTCTTAATATTGTCCAATGAAATGATATGGTTAAAATATGCAGACATGTACATGTAAGGGGTGTACTCATTTTTGTGACATATTTGCAGAAGTTATGAACATTTATGAACATTTGCTTACATTTGCAGAACTTCCTGGTCTAATATCAGACATCAAGGAGATGAAGGAGCACAATTGCCAAATAAGAAAAATGAGAAAGACTCAAAGTAAGACTCAGATTTTTTGTTGTAGATTTTTCCCAACATTATGACTGGGAAAATTGCACTTAAAGCAGCTCAACCATTCCATGTTTTGCTTATCCATTTGAATCCTTTCAAGTGTGTTTGATGACATTTGCACAATTTGTAAAAATAATTCCAGATGAAACGGCACCATCCCCATCACTCCCCACGCCATCACCACCACTCCCCCCGCCAGCACCATCACATGCAGCATTGATGCCAGCGCCAGCATCAGCATCATCAGCATCATCACCACCACCACCACCGCAACAGCCACAGCCACAGCCACAGCCACTGCACTCCTCTGAGGGCAGTTCAGACATGGTAAGGCAGAGACCGAATCAGTTTTGTCAAGTCATTTGGCAGTCATGATCTAATGGTTAGGAAGTACTGTAGGTGACCTTGGCTCAAGGCTTGAACAAGGCATCTATCTCCACATTGTTCCAGGGAATATAGGCTACCTAAGATTGCTTTCACACTATGTCTGTTAACTGGACGGAACCCTGCTCTTTGGTGCATGTTTCTTTCCTATTCAGGTGGAAATACAGAAAGGAGTTTTTCTGTCTAAGTGGGTGCTTTTTCGGCTGTCCAAGGACCCCAAAAAAGATTACGGAGATGATGAGCACCCTCTTCACCAGGGAGGAGATGGCGATGTCGTCCCTGACTGGGAAGGCGACAAATGCCTTTAAGAACCATGAAGCAAAGCCTCAACTGGATGTCAAGAAGGTCTCCGCTATCTGTTGTAAGTCTAATAACTTTTGTCCTATAGGGTGTTCACATTTGAACCCGCAGCAAAACAGCACTTCTCACTAATTTTATATTCTCTTCATATTCTGTTAACAGCGTACATCAACAAAGAGCATGGAGGCCTGGAGGCAAAAGAGGTGCTGAGCATCATGCGCTCTAAGCTTAACAACGAAGCAAAACTTTATAAAAAAAAAAAAACTCATAATGACATACAAACATTCATACAAATGCCTTGAATAAATAGCTTTTTAATCAACCATTGCTCTTATTGTGATTTTCTATTGATGTAAAATGTTGTTACATCAATACAATACAAAAAAAATGTAAGTAGATATCTGTTTTGACACTTTGGTTCAGCATTTTATTGAACTTACAATAGGCTACATGTAATCTTATTGGATCCTATACTTTAAAAATCCTATAGGAATCTATAGGATTACATGATGCACCTATCCAGAGTAAAGAACTATTAGAATACTACAAGAATCCTATAAGAATGCTGTAATATTTACCTATAGTATTCCTACAGTATTTCTGCTGTTGGCCTATAGTAAAATGTCCCAAAATATCATAAGATTCCTATAAGATAACTATAGGGTATTAATAGTGTTTCTATAAGATTACTACATAAAAATATTATAGTACTCCTATAGTATTACTATAATAATACTATAGTTCTTTTTGGTAAGGGAAACAACGAAGAAGTCTTTCCTATTTAACTAAATCCGTAACTACGCCGATTGTTGTTAGTTGCTTAACTAACTTTGCACATACTACATAGGTTTCACAAAAATAAAAAGATGAAAAGGCAGTGGGAGACAGCGGTGCGACGGGAGGGGTTTTCTACTCCGTCATCTGCAGTGAACACTTCAGAACGGAGCATTTTGACAGGACAGGCCAGAGCGTCAGGATCAGAGAGGGAGCTATTCTTTCTGTCTTCAGTTTCCCAGCTCATCTCCACAGAGAACGTGTATAGGTATGAGCAGTGATAATTAGATACTTCAGTGCCCCACTATGATGAACATGTTTTTTCCCTATCTGAATGTGAAGGAATCAGTGTATTTTGTTTTGGTATGATGTTAGAATTTGGCCGAAGTCAGTTCGGCGGTAATTCAGCTCACTTTATTCAACGGGATTAGGCCTAGGTCTGTGCGGTGACTCAATAAATAAAACAGTTAATTTTTTATTTTTCATTCACTATTTCCAGTCAAATTTAGATCGGTATTGCTCGACCCCACCTCCGCTACACGGAATATTGACGAGTATTTTGCACACTATTTATAACCATCACGTTAGCCTATAAACGTTAAACATTATTTAGACTATGTTGTTTTGATGCCTGCTTGTTTCCCAAATATATACGTGTGTGTCTAAATGGGTGAATAAAAGGCATCGAGTTAAATACCTTTGTAGAAAGGCGCTTTATGAAGTTCGGCCCATTTACTTCCACTGGTTTACGGGGTGAATTTGCCACATCCAATATGGCGGACACGCTGACGTATCCCAGCAACGGGCCACCAGCTCAATGCGGCGTCTATGTTTATATGTCTATGGGCGCACTGCTCATGGCAATGGTGGCCGCATCTTGCGACTGTATTGCCGGCCGGGAATCCTAGCCCTCGCAGTGCTGAGTAAGGGACACAAATATCATTTGATATTTTATATTAGCTAGTATAGGGCAATTCCAGCGTTATGGATGTGACATTTGGACTCAAAATGGAAAGAACTGACCTGGTTAATTTTTATTCTTTCCTAGTATTTAAAAAGGGTTTGTATATTTTCAAGACCTTCCATATTGGAGAAGTGAAGAGGGAAAAAAGAATTCCCATAGTACATTTAGAACACAAGAAAATGGCAAAAAAGATGTGCGTTATGGATGTGACAGAAAAAATACCCCATTTCTCAGGTGACTAGACATATTCATCAAACTCTGTGAAATTGTTGACATCATAATCAAATGCAGGTATGCATTTGAAAATTTAGTCTTAGCTGAACATAAAAAACGCTTTGTTTTAAATATTTTCTATTTCATGCAGAATCTAGGAAGAAAAATTCAGTGTTATGGATGTGACATAATTCCGTTATGGATGTGACGCGTCTGAAATGCACATTGAAAAACCAACAATTTAACCATCATAAATCATTGAATAGTCCCCCAAAAGTCTCCATATTAGCTAAAATGACTTTCTAAGTTATTGAATAAGATTTCATGGATGCTGTTTTGCATTTTTATGTCTTTTTATGTCTGGGTTTTAAGTCTGCTGTATTGTCATAATACACAATACAAAATACATGATCACAAATGATTTTAGCGTGGGTCTTACTCTATGAGACAGACTGACAGAGACATGAGATTAAGTGAATAATTTAATTTATTTATTTAATTAATTTATTTATTTATTTGATTGTGTATGTATTTCATTTGATATGCAGGTCTCTTTCTATTCGGCCTGCACAGCCTCACTAAAGTGGTGCCTCCCTCTATTATCCACCAGTGGATTCAGTTTCCTCACAACTTGCTCCCGAGCCACCCAAGATTTGTCCTCCTTTACTGGCATTACATAGACAAGGCCCAATTCGTCATTCCTTCTCAAAAACTGTATTTCATATGAGTGTACATCGTAATCGGTGACAAGGCCCACATACTCCCTCCTGGACTTCTTTCCCTCATATGCCACAAGCACGCAATCCCCTGTTGTGATGTTCTCTGATGGATTGTCTTCACCTTCATCATCACCGGACTCTTCATCTGTGGAAGCTGGTGGGTATTGGACCAGTGTGTGTTCAGCTGTTGTTGTGGCTGTGGAATATGGCTTGTATTGGACCAAGCCCCATGATACAGGGGTAACGGAATGAACGTTCAGTGTGCCTGGGAGAGGTGTGACCAGCTCCCAGTGCTTGGCAACCTGATGTGTGTTGCAGAACTCTTTTATTTGATCAGTGGTTATGAACAGCACCTCTATCTTGGGGCAAACCCTCCTTGCCGTCTCTGCAAAACTGGCAGCATTTGACAGCACCACCTGTCTGCTGAGAACTGCTGTGCCAACTGCCCTCTTAACTGTTCCTCCAACACCATCCACAGCACCTTTTCCATGGCTGGTGGCAAAATAATGCCATTCAGTAGCAATGTCTGGGAAGATTTCCTTGAAGGTTGAGGCCAGGAAGAACCACACAAACCTGTTCTTGAACTGAGATGCTGACCCATCACTGAAAATGTGGAGCTTTCGCATTTCTTGAAATCGAACCTGCAGGTCTTTCACAATTGCTGTTATAAAAGTTGTGACTGTGTTCTTGTCATGCTGGAGCTCATCACTGACAATTACATATGACTGCACTTCCTCTTTCATCCATGCTACAGCTGTAAAGATGGAAATTTGGCTGTTGTTCCAGTGTGCAGCCTGGATTTCGTCCTGGTAGCCAATTGAATAGTTCTCCGCGAAGTCGACCTGGAGGATGACACAGTCTTGTTTGCCCTCTTTCTTCTTTCCTTCAAAAAAGGAACTTTGTTGATGTTTTACAAATGCATGCCGAATGAATCTTGGGGCAGTTTCAAGAAGCATTTCGAGGACATCCCTTAACAGTCCAACTTTTTTTGTCTTCACTTGCACCCCCTCAACAGATTCCCACACATACCAGCTGGTGTCTGTGTCTTGTTCTTCTTCTGGAATATTGGAGATCAGCTGTTGAAACTTCCGTCCCTCACCACAGTCATCACACTCATTCAACATACATGCTGCACTTCCAGAACCACATACAACTGCATCCACATAATTGCCCACACTCTTAAAAGCCTGTCTTGGCAGGTGCTTGTAGGCACAGTTGAGGAGTAGTGAGGTGTTCTCGTGGTATTTACAAAGACACACGTTTTTCGGAGTATCCGATCTGAGGAGGACAAATGGCGGGCGCAAGTCTGCAAATTTTGATTTTCCTACTGTAACCTCCGGATGGTCTTCTTTAAACAGACGGTAGGCCTCCTTCAGTGACATCGTCATATGCCGCTTTTGGATTTTGTTTTTTTTCCCCTCCACTCTGATGGTAACAACATCCTTCTTTCCTGGTGCCTGCCTGGATATATCATCTCTATTGTAGAACTCTACTACAGCTGTGGTAAATTCAGTTGGAAAGGTGGATGTTCTTCTCTTGTTTTTTACACAGTGGAAGTCCAGCTTCACAGACAATGTGTGAACAATGGCAGATTTCTTTCTTGGGCTTGAAGGTAGTGCATTGATTACCCTCTTCATGGCTTTACCAAAAGATTGCCTTGATTTAAAGGCAGGTGATTGTTGACTCTGAACTGAGTGACAAGATTTGAGACGCATGCGCCTGCGTTGTTGTCTCTTCCTTGCCTTCTCCCTTTCTATGTTGGCCTCAAGCAGTGTTTGGGTTGATTTTTTCTTCAATCTTTCCAGCCTCTTCCTCTCCCTTTCATTTTGTTGAAAGCTTTCATCATTCTTCTTTCTTTGGCGATATGCCCTCTGTCTTTCTGCAGCTGTCTTTGCCATTTCCTGAAATATAATAGAATAGCCTTTATTGTCATTATGGCCAAAACCACTCTTTAAAAGTCTACACAGTCTAATATGGTGTAGGCCTGATGTAAACCCATAGACACTGTGTACTATATTTAGTGAGTTTCATGAAATTATAGATACTGGATTTTATATATATATATATATATATATATATATATATATATATAGGCTATATCATTTCATGAAACTCACTAAGTATAGTACAGTCTCTGTACTTTGTGTGCTATCTATCTGTCTGTCTGTCTAAAGTGAGTTTAATTAAATGATACTGGATGATGGATGGATGGATAAATAGATGGTATGTCAGTGTGATATATCGATCACACACACTATCTATCTATCTATCTATCTATCTATCTATCTATCTATCTATCTATCTATCTATCTATCTATCTAGTATACAGTATCATTTTATTAGTCAAAATTTATAATCATGATTTTTAATCTAAAAAAAAACAGACTTTCCCCAATTTAATAACAGCTGGGTATCTAACAAGCTCTAATCATTTCCAGTGTTGCGAGTGGGTCAGTTTGTAAACAGTGAAACGATGTGGTCAAGTGCAGTATTACACTGCTGCCGTGTTTAAATGGTGCACAGCTTGACTCGGCCACATCACTCAGAGAGTACTAGGCTACTTAACGTTTTATATCTAACAATGATCATATCCAAACTGTCTTGTCCACAACAAGCTCCTAGTCTACACAACAAGGATATAAGGATACTGTATTGGTCACATACATACGGCTATGGCTATTCATTCATAGCTAAGCTAGTTTTCATTTATTCACAGATTTAGGCTATTATCTACGTTTCTATTCAATCTCATTGTACTTCTGTTTTTTTTTTTTTTTTTTTTTATGTATTGTACTCAGCAATTATCATATTCAGAAGGGTAGGATTAGTTTACGCACCTTATTAACAGTAGCGTTCGTTCAGGTCTCCGCAGAAAAAGATGTTAAAATTTGAGACGTCTTCTGCACTCTCGAGCTGTATTCGCCTCCTCGCGCATATCTGGCTTCTCGCGTTCAAAACAACTTACAGTAGGATCATAACATAATGTGTTGTGCACTACTTACCATGGTAGATGTTTTCAGGTACAAGCAATCTATCCCAAATAACTTAGGAAAACATATAATAAGCCTAACCATGCGGGCAGCGTTGATTACACGACATGAAACTTGTCTTGACGCGCGTCTGGTACATTTTTCAACTTGTTTGCGATGTAATTGTTATTTCAGATAACTCGTAACATTGACAAGGTAAACAGATAGATTGTATAATGTCTTCTTTTACGATCGGTGGGTAAACAGGATCCCTCAACAGGTCATGTTAACCCGGTCCGATTTATTTCAGTTCACCGCGTTGACAGAAAACAGTGCTGAAGAAGGCCAAGTGGCGTCAGGGTAGCCTAGGTAACGTCCGTAACAGTCACGTCCGTGATGTAGGAAAATACTGTTTATTAAAGGAGTGGGATGTATAACTAACTGTACTTTACTACATCAATAAAAATTGGTTTTGCACACAGAGTTTGTTTTGTATTGCATTTCAAATGGATTTACAATCAAAACTTTTTCTAAATAATGTAACGGACGTGACAGCGCTTGTCCTGTGAAAGGGGTCGCACGAACAGCGATTCCACGGTGACACAGCAATGCGAAATGATAAATCTCGTTCCCAATTGGCTTAAGTATGCCCATGGTGCCCTGAAGGCTGGGTGACCATGTTTTGGGTGAACTTTTTGTATCATATAAAGTGGTCGGGAAAAAGTATTAAAATGTTATGCACTGAAATCACAATATTCTGGATCACCTTAGGTAAAGTAGTGAGCTTGGAAGTTACAAAAAAAATTAAAAAATTGATTTAACTGTCCCCTTTTCTAAAATACATGCCTTGATTATTTGTTTCCAATGTTTTTTATTATAAAATATGTTATTTCATTTTTGGATGGTGAGGTTGACATTTCCATGGAATTGCCCTATATTCATTGTTGATCCGTACGTTGATCTGCTATGTCTTTTTCTGATTTCACGTTCTGTAATGCATGCTTTATCATGTTTGAATTTCAGTTATAAGATGATGTAGTTGATTCTTTTTTTGTATTATTGGATATGCTTTTGCATTTATCTTGGTTTTTGTAATAGCCAGTCTTCGCTCCAGGATTGTAGTTTATATAAGTCTTCTTGAAGTGTTTTTAAATCTTCCTGATGTTTTATTTCTCTAAAAATCTTTGTGTCATCAGCAAATAAAAAAGTGGACGAATTAGTTACATTAGGTAGATCATTTATATTTATTTGTGTTCGTGCGCACAAATATATTTTATTGGAATGACAGTATGGTTACACATTTGCGGTACATGTAATACTGAATAGTTACAAATTTGTGGTAGCCTACATATAATACTGAATGGTTTGATAGTAAAGACATTAGTAGATGCTGACAGGCTGAGTTACCATATATACGAGTATAATAAATTCTAACAATAATTAAAATTTCTTTTCTAAACATTGGAGACTGTTATACCTTGGCCCAAAAGGAGGCCTAGCAATATACCAAATTTGACCGTTGATACATTTCAGGTTCTTTATGATTTCCTTCATCGAGGGTTTTTGTCCATTCGTCTAGTACTTTAAGTAATTGTAATGATGTTTATTGACCACGGATAAATCAGTTTGTTGCTGAATAAACTTTGTTGAGTCATATGATTTCTTATTATAGTCTCCATCCATTTGCCTATGACAAAAGTTAAACTAACTGGTCTGTAGTTTCCTACATGTGCTGTGTTACCCTTCTTATGCAGTGCTGTTATTTTTCCTAATTTCCATTTTCTATATATATTTTTATACATACGAAAATACAAAACTTGTCTTATTATGACCGCCGCTAGCGAAGCTAGCGAAAGCGGTCCTTATAGAGTTGCCGCGACTTTTTTCCCCTTTTTTTTTTCTTTTTTTTCAGTGAATGTCCGTCAACGATTCCCGGGACACTGAAACTCGGGGGGACATGAATCTTTGTAGGCATGTAGCCCTAGAACATTTCGAGCGAATAGAAGCTTTTGGTCCCCCGGGGCCACCCCGCTGTGCCAGCGTACGTCAAAGAGGGGGAGACCGGCAAAAGTTTTTGCTGAATAGCTCAGTGAACGTTTCACCCAACAACATTAAATTTTTGTGATATGTCGGTGTTACAGAGACGTATCGACCCAGGCAATAAACGCTCACTTGAAGCATAGCGCCACCTAGTGATATGGGTAAATGCAAAAATTGGGATATTGACTTGCCAATATCTTGGACCGAGAAGGTGGGAACTGCGCAAAATACGTCATGCACGATCAGCACGAAGACCTCTATAACCACAGCATGTGCCATACAATTTGGTCAATAGGGGGCGCTGTAATTGTACAAAATGTCATTTTGCTTATTATCTAGAGAATGCTTAGGTTTACAACAATTTTTTTTTTATAGTGAAATCTATTGACCCTCACGCATTGAAAACACTGGTCGACGCCCACTTCCAACGAGAACAATTTCCGTGAAATTTTAATATTGCGAAAACGAATCTGAACGAACTCGTCATAGGCCGTTCAGGTGAATCTCACCAAATTTGGTATATGTCATCTACAGACAATGCTGACAAAAAGTTATCAAAGGATTTATCTTGAGATAAACCGTTCTGAAGTTACACGTCAATGAACATTTAACACGTAGCTTAAAATTCTTCAAATGGCCGTATCTTGGCTTTTAATTGCTCAAATTTGGTCAAAGTTGACATGCCATCTCTAAGCAGCTTTCTTTTCATGTGTACTAAATTTTGTGACATTTCGTCATAGGGGGCGATGTTTATTGGCGAAGCTAGGTGTCAAAAAACAGTTTTTCTTAAATAATTCGTCAACAATTTTGCCCAAGACAACGATTTTGTGTTAGTATGTCAGTGTTACAGAGGCGTATCGGCCCAGCCCATAAACACTCACTTGAAGCATAGCGCCACCTAGTGATAAGGGTAAATGCAAAAATTGGGATTTTGAGTTGCTAATATCTTGGACCGAGAAGGTGGAAACTGCACAAAATACGTCATGCACAATCACCACAAAGACCTCTAACATCACAGCACATGCCATACAATTTGGTCCATAGGGGGCGCTGTAATTGTAGAAAATCTCATTTTGCCTATTATCTAGAGAATGCTAATGTTTACAACAACTTTTTTTTTATCGTGAAATCTATTGACCCTCACGCATTGAACGCACTGGTCGACACCAACTTCCAACGAAAACAATTTCCGTGAAATTGTAACATTACGAAAACGAATTTGAACAAACTCGTCATAGGCCGTTCATGTGAATCTCACCAAATTTGGTATATGTCATCTACAGACAATGCTGACAAAAATGTATCAAAGGATTTATCTTGAGATAAACCGTTCCGAAGTTACACGTCAATGAACAAATAACACGTAGCTTAAAATTCTTCAAATGTCCATATCTTGGCTTTTAATTGCTGAAATTTGGTCAAAGTTGACATGCCATCTCTAAACAGCTTTCTTTTCATGTATACTAAATTTTGTGACATTTCGTCATAGGGGGCGATGTTTATTGGCGAAGCTAGGTGTCAAAAAATTGTTTTTGTTAAATAACTCGTCAACAATTTTGCCCAAGACAAAGATTTTGTGTTAGTATGTCGGTGTTACAGAGGCGTATCGACCCAGCCCATAAACACTCACTTGAAGCATAGTGCCACCTAGTGATAAGGGTATATGCAAAAATTGGGATTTTGAGTTGCCAATATCTTGGACCGAGAAGGTGGGAACTGCACAAAATTCGTCATGCACGATCAGCACAAAGACCTCTAAAACCACAGCATGTGCCATACAATTTGGTCCATAGGGGGCGCTGTAATTGTACAAAATGTCATTTTGCCTATTATCTAGAGAATGCTAACGTTTAACAACCAACTGTTTTTATCGTGAAATCTATTGACCCTCACGCATTGAAAACACTGGTCGACGCCCACTTCCAACGAGAACAATTTCCGTGAAATTTTAGGCCTTTCATGTGAATCTCACCAAAGTGGACATATGCCATCTACAGACAATGCTGACAAAAAGTTATTAAAGGATTTATGTTGAGATAAACCGTTTCAAAGTTACACGTCAATGAACATTTAACAGGTAGCTTAAAATTCTTCAAAAGTCCATATCTTGGCTTTTAATTGCAGAAATTTGGTCAAAGTTGACATGCCATCTCTAAACAGCTTTCTTTTCATGTGTACTACATTTTGTGACATTTCGTCATAGGGGGCGATGTTTATCGCCGAAGCTAGGTGTTGAAAAGCAGTTTTTGTTAAATAACTCGGCAACAATTTTGCCCAAGACAACGATTTTGTGGTAGTATGTTGGTGTTACAGAGGCGTATCGACCCAGCCCATAAACACTCACTTGAAGCATAGCGCCACCTAGTGATATGGGTAAATGCAAAAATTGGGATTTTGAACTGCCAATATCTTGGACCGAGAAGGTGGGAACTGCACAAAATATGTCATGCATGATCAGCACAAAGACCTCTAAAACCACAGCACGTGCTGTGCAATTTGGTCCATAGGGGGCACTGTAATTGTACAAAATCTCATTTTGCCTATTGCTTGCCTTCACTAATCACTCCTACACACTACACAAACACACACAATGTCATTCATTCAAAACCCACATTTATGCCCACTTCCAGGAAATCATTTCCACAGAAATTCTCACTTCACAACACTGCTCTACCACACACTCACCATGCCAACAGTTCCCACATTTCAATATACTGCGGCGGTCATACCATGTACCGCTATGCGGTACATCTAGTTTTCACCGCTTTCATTAAGATACATAGGCCTAATATGTATTTTGTTTCTTTTATGGAACTGACCTGTTATCTGTCGCTGATGATAGCATACATAGACAATAAATGTACGGTTCTATGTAGGAGGGGGGGGGGGGGGGTGTGCTCGCTGGTGGCTGATAGCCTACATAGACAGTAAAACTTGTTTCAAACCTGTCACAAACATGTTTTTATTAAAAGATCCAGTCTTTCATTCCTTATAATTCTCCCACCAGCCATGTCAAACGCTTATCACAATGGCTTATTGTCAATGCATATTCGCGCCTAATTGTAACCTATAGAACGTCAAATAAACAAAATAGATACATTGCAGCAGGGGCTGCACGCACGGGCTGCATCCGCATCTGCATCTCAGCAGTAGTCGTGCAGTCGGCTCAACCTCTCTACGAACAGTTTTTAATGTTTATCGGAAAATAACTACTCAGTATTCTGTTTGAGTGCAATTTTCGGGATATTTAGGGCTTGATTTGTGATTCGGGACAACAGCTTAGATTTCCGGACTGTCCAAAATTTTTTGGGACGTCTGGTCACCCTACCCCATCCAAACAAAACAAACAAACAAAGGAAACAAAACATTACATTAAACATTACACAAAAATATTAAAACATTAAACAAAAATATTTAATCCTCCTTATCAACCAAGGCTACATGAGCTGCATAAAAACTACTAGCATATGCAATGGCTATAGCCTTATTCACATCAAGGATTTGAGGGAACATTACTGCTCAATACGTGATTTGACAACATTCAAGTTGTTCAAAGGTAGATTGTGTAAATTCCGAGGTTGCATCTACACTTTGTAAACTCTCGCTGGATCTCCTCGGTCTTCCCGTGAGTCTTTTAGTTCAGTTTTGGGCAGCCGGATAAAGTCCTAAATTTGTCCCGCTCTTGTCCCGCTTTCCGTCCCTGTTCTGGCTGTCCAAAAAACTTGCCAAATGGTCAGCAGCTGTCTCTGCTCTTTATTGAATGTTGGTGTTGGTAAACAGCAGTGTAGTAAGACCATCGTTAAAACCACCGAAGCTGCTAAGGAAGTCAACGACGCTTTTGGGAAACGCACCCCAGGGCAGCTGCCCTGCTGGCCCCTATCAAAAATCGCTACTGATTAAATCCCATGTAAAATGTATGGCTATATAAAAAATGTTAGGCTGAAAAAACTAAAAATTGTCCCCCCTCAATATGGGGGTCTAATCTATTCAGCAGACAGCCTAGAATCACAATCTAAAAGAAAAAAATGGGATTTGTCTTATTTGGGCTTATTTACGCTGGCTTAACGCTCGTGATACCCGGAAGTAAAGCGGAAATGAAATGTATTTGGGCTTACACATACAACCAAGGGGGTAGGAATATATCCGGAAGTTGAAGCACCCATGGGGAAATCTCAACCCGGAAAATGACCAATAGCATGTAGCATTCCGTTGACTTCCATTCATTTTAGCGTCACTTTGAAATCAAACAACTTTACATGAGAAGCCATCCGTACCTTGATATTGGCATTGTTGTAAACCGGAGAGGGCACAGCAAAACATATTTGCTTCGATCAGAAATCTGTCATGTTATTGCCTTGTAAGAAACGTTTATCTGAAATTATGCTAAAAATGACGCCATAAATCATGCGACGGCTAGTGAGTTTCTGTCGCACAGGAGGAAATTTACCGTACTGGTTGGATAACACGCTGTAGCCACAGTCATGCTCGTTTACTTTTCTATTCATGTTGGGGAAACATTTACATCACTATTTCCCGAAAAATAAGCGTAGAACTTGGTATTTGTTTGTAAGCAGAATCGCTATCTTTATGGATTTTACTATTCGATGCAAGTGAATTGAGAAAGACTGCTAAGCTAAGCTACGCGCTATAGCTTGTAGTTTACATGCTAACTAGCTAGCTCCCTTGACATGCTGGCTTGCAAGACTGCCTGGAACCAAAGTTAGTTGACGAAGAATCAAGTCCCCACATACAATATTAACCCCCCATTCAACTAAGTGATTGCAGCTATAACGGTAGAAGAATACTTATTAAGAAAATTATCGTACGCTGTATGGTTTGTGATTGAGCATCTACCACTCAATTTATAGTATTTGGGTTCGCTGGCCGACGTGACCGTACGTCACCCCGCGCTTGCGCAGTTGCAAAGTGACCAATTAAAAATCTCAAAATTGTGCTTCAACGGCTCCCGGGTGTGATCCAGGATTCACAGGAAGTGAGGTGTATCCAGGAAGTGAGATGGAGAGTGAGCTTGAGGAGGGCGATGAAGCCGATGGTGTGGAGCAAAGTAGCAACAGTGGAAGATCTAACGTTACTAACTTAGGAGAATGGCAGACAATCGGTCGGGAGAGCAAGAAAAGAGGAAGGACAGAGCTAGAACCTGATGAAGATAAAGGAAATGAAATAAAAGTAATACTTAGATTCCAATCCCCGTGTTCCTTGAGTCCCTTAAAGGTAAGCGAGGCAGTCTACAAGCTAGTAGGCGAAGTTCGCACGGTTAAAACTTTAAGAGATGGTAACTTGATGGTTGTTTGCAGAGACAGAGATCAACAGCAGGGGCTAATGTTATGCAAGACATTCATGGGAAAAGCTATCAAACCACAGGTGTGGGAGGAAAGGGGAAAGGTTATGGGTGTGATATCTGGAGTACCTACTGAAATAACTGAAGAAGAGATCAGAGTAAATGTAAAAAGAGTTCAAGTCGCGAAAGTAAAACGACTGCAGATCACAAGAGATGGGGTTAAAAGTGCAAGCCTATCTGTTATGCTAGCTCTGAATGAGGATAGATTGCCTGAAAGGATTCAAATTGGGTATGTCAGCTACACAGTAAGACCATACATCCCTCCACCAACAAGGTGCTTTAAATGCCAAAGGTTTGGGCATATCGCCGCAGCGTGTAGGGCTAAAACCCGGTGTGCTAAATGCGGAGGCGAACATGAATATGGCAAATGCAGTGAAGGAACTAGAATAAAGTGCTGTAATTGTGGAGGGGAACATAGTGCTGCTTATAAAGGATGCGAGGCCCATAAAAGAGCTGTCCAGATACAAAACGTAAAGGTGAAGGAGAAACTTACCTATGCTGAGGCAATTAAGAAGGTAGATAGTAGGCCTAAAGTTCAACCAAACCCTAGAGTAGCTCCTATGCCCCAGTCTTTTTCACAAACTGTCGTACAACCTTTGAGCCATAACATTAATGAGAACACCTTGATTGTTGAGAAAAAGAAATTTGTTGCTTTCATAATAGAAGTTATTAATTGCTCAGCACAGACAGAGAGAAGATCAGAGAGAATCAGGATAATTACAAAAGCAGCAGAAAAGTACCTTGATATAGAGGAGTTATCCTTTGAATCAATCAGTGAAGTATTATCAGCAGGGATTTCTGATAGTCAGCAGTCATGGGGTGGGGGATATTGATGGTACTGTCCATATTGCAGTGGAATGCTAGGAGCTTAATTGCTAATGGTCAGGAGCTTAAATATTTCATTGAAAAACAGCATGTTAAACCAAATATCATCTGTATCCAAGAAACCTGGCTAAAACCGGCACTTGATTTTATAATATATGGGTACACAGCAGTACGTAAGGACAGGAATACAGGAGCAGGAGGAGGAGTAGCCACATTCATCCAACAGGGCCTCAACTATAAGACTCTGAATGTAAATAAAGAAATAGAAGTTATTGTGTCTGAAGTATGGGTTGGCCAAACTAAATTTAAAATAATTAACTTCTATAACCCATGCCTAAGAATAACTAGAGAGATGCTGGAAGGCATCTGTGTGGAGGGGAGTGGAAGAACTATATTCTGTGGAGATTTTAATGCTCACAATACTCTATGGGGAAGCATAAGAACAGATGAAAATGGTAGCACTATTGAAGATTTCATGGATGATTATCAACTAGTGTGCTTAAATGATGGAAGAGGGACCAGATTTGATGTAACCCATGGGGCAGAGTCAGCCATTGACCTCACTATTTTATCAGAACAAATAGCAGGAAACAGTCAGTGGGAAGTTTTTAATAAAAATTCATTAGGAAGTGATCATTACCCTATTCTGATCAAGATAAAAAAGTATTATGCACACTTGGAAGATAATTGGTTTCCTAGATGGAAAATCAGAGAGGCAAATTGGGAACTATATAGCATGAAAGCAAGTGAAAAACTTTTGGGTCTTTTGTCATACTCGGGCGACGATATCGAAGAATTAAACTCATTAATTACAAATAAATTATATGAGACGGCAGAGGAGACTATAGGTAAATCTTCTGGGATAAGGCAAAAGAAAATGGTTCCATGGTGGACAAATGAATGTAGAGATGCGGTCAAGACCAGAAATAAAGCATTCAAAATGGTAAAACTAAATCATTCTTTTAGCAATCTGATATCATATAAAAAAGCACAATCAAAAGTTAAAAGGATCATAAAAGAAACCAAAAGGAAATACTGGAGGGACTTTTGTAGTACCATTGGGTCAGAAACAAAGGTTAATGATGTATGGGGAATGATTAGGAAGATGGGAGGAATAAGGAGGGACTTTTCTTTGCCAGTAGTCAAAGACAATGATGGTGAAGCAGTAACTAATGAAGATAAAGCAGAGATGTTTGCCAGAGCCTTTGCTAAAGTGCATAGCTCTCAAAATTTAACTAATGAGGAGTTAATATGGAGGTCAAACATGATTAAGGACAACGCAACTCTACTGGGCAGAAAGGAAGTAAGTAACAGCGTACTAGATAAAAACTTCACACTATTTGAACTGAAGAGAGCTATCATAGGTGCTAAAAATACTTCTCCTGGTAAAGATGGGATCTGTTACAAGATGATTGATCAGTTATGCGATGTGACAAAAGGAGTTATCTTAAAGTTATATAATAAGGTATGGGAACAGGGTAAGTTGCCTTCTTGCTGGAAACACTCTATAATAGTACCAGTAGCAAAGCCAGGTAAGGATAAGACAGAGGTCAAAAGTTACAGGCCTATAGCTTTAACATCTAATTTATGCAAACTAATGGAAAGGATGATAACAAAAAGACTTGTATATGAGATTGAAAAAAGAGGCCTACTCTCTCCCTATCAGAGTGGTTTTAGAAATGGCCGTACTACCATGGACCCTATAGTTCATTTAGAAAATGAGATTAGGAAAGCCCAAGTGAATAAGGAGTCTGTCTTAGCAGTATTCTTTGATATTGAAAAAGCCTATGATATGCTTTGGAAAGAGGGACTTCTACTTAAATTGAATACCATGGGAATAAACGGTAAAATGTTTAACTGGATTAGGAGTTTTTTGGAAAGTAGGACAATAGAGGTCAGAGTTGGAGTAAATCACTCTAGTACCTACACCACAGAGAATGGCACTCCACAGGGAAGTGTTTGCAGCCCTATACTGTTTAATATAATGATCAATGATGTGTTTAGCAGTATAGACCTCAGAATTAGCAGAGCCCTCTATGCTGATGATGGGGCACTTTGGGTGAGAGGTAAAAACATCAGTAACTTAAAGAATAGAATGCAGACTGCCATAAACCAGGTAGAGAGATGGTCACATGAGTGGGGGTTTCATTTATCCATTGAGAAGACCCAGGTTATTTGCTTCTCCAGAAAAAGAACCAACCCTACTGTGGATCTCAGACTTTATGGCCAGCCGCTTAAACAAGTGGATAATGTAAGATATCTAGGAGTGTGGTTTGATGTGAAACTTAATTTTAAAGCACATCTACAGAAGATCACTGATAAATGCAAGAAGTGCATTAATATTTTAAAATGTCTAGCAGGAAATGACTGGGGGGCATCAAGCACATCCCTGAAAAGGATATATACTGCACTAATTCGACCTGCCTTGGACTATGGCTGTATAGTTTATAGTTCAGCAGCAAAGACATCCTTATTAGAGCTGGATAGGATACAAGCTAAAGCACTTCGAATATGCAGTGGTGCCTTTAAAACATCGTCAATCCCAGCACTCCAGATTGTAACAGGAGAGATGCCTCTGGACCTGAGGCGCCTAAAACTTTCAACCTCATACTGGCTGAATCTACAGGGTCAAGAGGAGAACCATCCGACCAAGCAGGTACTCACTGATTGCTGGGAATATGGTCATTTTAGACATAGTTTTGGGTGGGAGAGCAATCAACAAGCAACTCAAGTGGGGATTAGTGATATCTCTCTCTGCAAAACATCTGTTAGGTCAATCATTCCCCCTTGGCTATTTTATTCTCCAATTGTGAACATGGAGGCTAAGAACATTTTAAAACCTGGTGGCCCTCATCAAAATGTACAACAGTACATAGACATAATGTACAATGATACAGCACAGATATATACAGATGCATCAAGAGATGAAAATGGTAAAACAGGAGCAGCTGTATATGTCCCTCACCTTAATGTTGAGATAAAGAAAAGGACATCAGACCATCTTTCCATCTTCACAGCAGAGATGGTGGCTATCATACTGGCGCTGCAATGGATAGAGGAGGGGAAGCCTCATAAAGCAGTGGTATGTTCAGACTCAATGTCATCTTTAACCAGCATCCATAGTGGGAAGTCTGCATGCCGACAAGATCTACTAGAGGAAATTAACCACCTACTATTCAATTTAACACAACAACAAGTACTCATCCACTTCATGTGGGTGCCTGCTCACAGGGGAGTTGAGGGTAATGAAAAGGCGGACAGGTTAGCTAAAGAGGCCACTAAGACAGACGAGGTAGAACTGAACATTCCCCTTAGTAAGTCAGAAATTAAGGTAATTATCAAGGACAGCATTAACAAAATGTGGCAGGAAAGGTGGGATACTGAGGAGAAAGGAAGACATCTTCATAACTTACAGAAGGAAGTTACTACAAGCAGGGGCAGTGAGCTGAAACGCCAAGAGGAGGTATGGATGACTAGGCTGAGGATTGGGCATACAAGTTTAAATAGTGGACTACACATTTTAGGGAAACATCAGTCTGGGGCCTGTTCACATTGTGGCGAGAGAGAGAGTGTAGAACATGTTTTAGTACATTGTACAAAGTATCTCAGCGAAAGGGAGAAGATGAGGGGAGCAATCAAGAAACCTGTCACCATGAAAAATCTACTAAGTATACCTTACAGTCAGGCATCAGTGTCAGCACTAGTTCAGTTCCTAATGGAGACACGTTTAGCAAGTAGAATTTAATTCCTTTTCTTTTTTTTTCTTTTTTTTTTTATGTATTTATTTATTTTTTCCCCTACACTTCTATTTATCTATAATAATCATCAAGTAATCTAACAGTAACAAATCCTTTGGATCACACCTCAGCCCAGTAGATGGCGGTAGTACACTCCGTCTGTGAACCGCCATTAAAAGTCACAGAAGAAGAAGAAGAAGTTCAACGGCTCCCATTGAAAACGACGTCATCCCTCAGTCCATTCTCTTCTACTGTCTATGCATACAACCCATTAACAACTACAAGCATCCGGTTGCTTTAGTGTATGACTTTTTTTGTCCCGTACGCGCAGGCGATAGTGAACTCATTTTGTTCTATGAAAATGGATGGCCAGCGTTGGTTACCACTGGAGGCGAATCCTGATGTATGCATTTCTGTATAATTTACTTATTAAATTATGTGATTTTTCATAGTTGAGTTCATACAATCTTCTATAGCCTTTCTGTTAAGTGTAGCCTAAGTATATAGTGTTTATGTTATTGCTTTTGGGTCTGGTGTCAGTAATAGCTAACCACCTGTTTGTAGCAACGTTATGATAGTTCACTTAGGATATTAACATTAATCAGCTTGTATTTTGATTTTCAGGTGATGAACCAGGTAAAACTAACTTTCAGCTGGTTTCGGTAAGACGCACATACAAAACCGCCACTTGGAAAATGCTTTCATTGAACGCAGTTTCCATATCATGGCTCGTTCTTTCTCGTTAGCCTCTCCGTTAAACATAATGCATGTAGCAAGCTAGCATAGCTAATAATAATAGTCCATTTAGGTGTTCAGCGATATCTGCCTGGTGATGAAATCAATTAAGTTTTATGGGTAACACTTGTGTCTAAAATATTTGTATTGCTTGGGTTTCAAAAGAAATGTGATTATGATATATCACTAGGTAAAGCGAAAGGCATAGCTCTTCCTAGAAGTTTGAACTAGTTATGGTAAACCAACATAGCATAGGCAACATTATAGCTAACCAGTCGGCTGCTTAAGGGACTTGGACTACGGTCGTTCATGTGTTCAGAAGTAATTTAACACATTTAAAAATGTAACGAACATTAGCATCTGTCAGCCATGAATTCTTTAAGTAGGGTTATGTTTAAAATGTTGTATCAGTAGTATCGAATGACTATGCCTTTCGCCCCGTTTTCAAGTTTCTTCGACAGTTGGGTTTGCTACCAACATGGCAGTTTGGAGATGTGTATGGTTTGGATCCAGAACTTCTCAGCATTGTTCCGAGGCCCGTCTGTGCAGTTCTGCTTCTGTTTCCTGTTACAGAGAAGGTAACTGAACCCTTTCAGTAAAAAGCACCATGTCTAGTCTAGGTTTACAAAAGGTAATGCAAGGTTATGTAAGTGCTGTTTTGCACGAACCTTGTATAACAGGTGTATTAAATAGTAGAGTAGAGTTACTTTATTGATCCCGAAGGAAATTAAGGTGTCCAGTAGCATACACATAATACACATTGCAAAAACAGATCAAACATATTGCACACATCTGCATTCATACAACATTCACTGAATTGAGGGGAGAAAAAAAGCTATTAATAAAAGGTAAAGGTAAGGTAAAGCTAAAAAGGTGTTAATGAGAAATCCACGAGGTAGAGAAGTGTCATGATAAGGTGCTTTGCGGTAGTTCATGTACATAGATTACATTGTCCCAGTAAATTGTCCAGTGTTATACAAGAGTCCTTTAGTGCAGTAGTTATCAGGGTAGTGCAGTATATTGTTGTTCATAGTAGTATAGTAGTCACCACCAGGGACAGCATATGAGTGTGAGAGTGTGTGTGTGGGCTCAAGCACTCCAGTCCATGATGCTCAGCTCCCTCTGTGTGCTGTTATACAGCTGTATGGCCCTGGGGACAAAGGACCTCTGCAGCCTGTCTGTCCTGCAGGAGAGGGACCGGAGTCTGTTGCTAATCAAACTCCTCTGATTAATGAAGATGGTGTGTAGGGGGTGGCGGTCATTGTTCGGTATAGAGTGCAGCCTGCTTAGGGTCCTCCTCTCGGCTACTGTAGTTAGAGACTCCAGCTCCATGCCCACCACAGACCCTGCTTTCCTCACCAGTCTGTCCAGGCGTCCAATGTCTCTCTTCTTAGTGCTACCACCCCAGCATACCACAGCATAGAAGAGCACACTGGCCATAACAGACTGGTAGAACATCAGCAGGAGTCTCTTGCAGACACTGAAAGACCTCAGCCTCCTGAGGAAGTAGAGCCTGCTCTGTGCTTTTCTGTAGAGTGCATCTGAATTAGTAGAGTCCAGTTTATTGTCGAGGTGTACCCCCAAGTACTTGTAACTGCAGACTGTCTCGACAACATGTTTCCATATCAATATGTTTCCAGTCCAGTGTTTACCACAGACCAAGTAGCATTGTGTGGTGCCAGGGCAGACCTGCCAACCTTAAAGGATTTTTATGAGTAGATTACCCCCCCCAGCCAACACACAGTCCACCATCAATGTGTGCGCTTCACTACTGCCTACCCGCCACAGATTGCAGAAGCAAGGATAACACAAAATGTAGGTGGAGAAGGGGTAAATTATGACAGACTACTATATGAGTAGGTACTATTCTTGCCTATTCTTGCATGTTGTTAAATTAAATCTAAATTACATTATACATCATAATATAGACACACAACATCCACACCTAATTCTAAAAACAAATGGATAGGCCTGAAGCAACTATTGACACAGCACAAGATTTAAGCTGGGCAGAGAAGATTATAATACATGCCAGGACTCGTGTAATTTTTAGGTATTAAAAATGTCTATTGTGTCAGCTGCAATCACATTTGACAAGCCAATAGGTCTATTGTAGGCTGTAGGCATAATTTGCTGTGCTGGAATCGCCTGTCACAGCTGCTTGTGTGGCTGTGTTCGTTACTTGTTGCCCCTTAAGTTAAGAATGCTGTGTATTCATCGGCCCATCTTTTACAGTAAATGCACAAAGTTTTCATTTGTCTGTGTATCTATTCCCTATATTAGATCTAGAATATGCCCTACACTTATTTCGTTCCACTTTAAGCAACACATGAAAAAAATCTTCGTTTACTTGCATCCACTTCTCAAGGGCAGCTAACAATGCTATGCCAGTTTGTATGCACCACAGTCTTTATGTTCACGCTGCTTTGAAGTTCACAGGGCATCAAACATTTAATGAGCAAAACCGTTTCAAATAAAATTCGTTTATATAACGGATTCATATTCAGAATATACGCGTTACCAACCAAACGACTGCAACGCCTTGATATTGTGGGATAACTTTAGGTGCTAATATTTAAATTCCGGTTAGCTTGCAGGTACACATAGATATGTATATACACATCTACGGCAGCTACATTGGACATAGCAGGTCAACATAGCTAACTGGCTAACCTTATTTACTTAAAAATAATATTGTAGTGACAATATGTAGTATGTAAATTCCTTTCAAGGTACATTCATTTTACAACTTATTCAGATTGGTGGCGTTTTGAGGGTAAGCATGCTAAAACCTAAATGCATAGAAAATGTTCTGATTCTATTGGTTACCTGAAAGATTAGCAAAAGCAAAGTTTATTTCTCTGACAAAAGACAGCTCTTATATAAACCGTATCTTGTAAATTGTATTCTTGGTGGTTTACACATTCAAAGTTCCAGAGCTTTTTTCCCTTTCCAATGAGAATATTTCTGTAGTTGTATTCCTAGACCCACGTCTGACATCAATACCGCCCCTTCGGGTTTGTTTGATTAATTTTACCTTCTCTATGTTATTTGAATGGGCGAAAAGACTGTGACTTGCAACCTGCTTGCAACTGTCTTCTTTGTAGCAGCACTGAACTGAACTGAGGCGCAAGCCAGGAGAGGCGGGGTGGGCGATAATGATCTGTAATTGGTCGAAAACACCTATAGAAAACACCCAGCTTACGCAGATATCTGTGGCTCAGCGGCGGAATCAACTTCAGTGACAACTTGACCAGAGAAACTGCTGAAATGCAAGACCAAGCAATATGCGTACTTTAGGGCATAAAATTGTACAAGTGTACAATAATGTAAAAATGTGTATCTGCTAAGTAAAATCCGTACATGTTGGCAGGTCTGCTAGGGGCTCTGATGAGGACCCCAGATGTTGATCTCTTTCGGTTTCTGTGCGTGTGAGTGGGAATGACCGAATCGCGAAAAACAATTTGTGGCGCTGGGTTTTCATTCTGTGGCGCTGCGCCACAGAATGGTCTATGTATGGGAAACACTGCAGTCAGTCAGTTTACTTAGGATGTTAAACATGTTTACATTGTATTGGCTTTCACAAAAAAGTGAAATCAATAGGCTACAGGGTCATTCCATGCCAACTCAACCGATCCCAGATTTTGTAGAAAATTACACCAAATATAACACTATGGGAGCAATGAAAAATCCCCAAGTTTCAGATCAAAATATCAAGCGGTATCGATTTTATGGCCACTTAAACTTTAAAGTCCACAACCCTTTTTCGCTAGTCTGGTAAACCAGCCCCTCATACTACATTTTGTACAGGGCCGAAAATGGCCCTGGCCTGGTCCAGCCCAATAGTGTGACAGCAGTTATTAAGAACAGTTCATGTTGCTACTGTGGAGTGAGATTTTAGTTACACTTTTCCACATCTTCCCACTGATGTTTACTTAAGAATGGATATTCATTTAGTTGTGGTAATGAGGTCAACGTATATTAAACTAGATGTACCGCATAGCGCCACAGTGTATTGAAATGTGGGAACTGTTGTGGTAGAGCAGTGTTGTGAGGTGGGAAATTGTGTGGAAATGATTTCCTGGATGTGGGTTTTGAATGAATGACATTGTGTGTGTTTGTGTAGTGTGTAGGAGTGATTTCTGAAAGAAATAGGCTAAATGAGATTTTGTACAATTACAGCACCCCCTATAGGCCCAATTTTATGGCATGTACTGTGCTTTTAGAGGTCTTTGTGCTGATCGTGCATGACGTATTTTGTGCAGTTCCCACCTTCTCAGTCCAAGATACTGCCAACTCAAAATCCCAATTTTTGCATTTACCCATATAACTAGGTGGCGCTATGCTTTAAGTGAGTGTTTACGGGCTGGGTCGATACGCTTCTGTAACACCGATTTATCACAAAAATGTCATGTTCTTAGGTGAAATGTTCATTGAGTTATTCAGCAAAAACTTTTCGGTGTCTCCCCCTCTTTCATGGACACTGGCACAGCTGGGGGGTGGCACTGGGGTGCCAAAGGCTTCTAGTCGCTCAAAAAGTTCTAGGGCAGGGGTGCCCACTATTTTTTGGCTCGTGAGCTACTTTTAAAACGACCATGTCACTGCGATCTACTGAGGATGATGATGATGATGATGATGACGATGGTGATGATGAAGATGGTGATGATGATACATCACAGCACTACTTTAATACAATTGTATTATGTTTTGTATTACTTTCGAATGAACCTTTAGAGCACAACTCTAATAATGTATCTAATATATTTGCAATTATCTATTGCCAGGACTTAATTAATCTGATGATGACCTGCACTGGAGGCAAGGCAAGGCAAGGCAAGTTTATTTGTATAGCGCATTTCATACACAATGGCAATTCAATGTGCTTCACAAAAATAAAAGGACAATATAATATAAAAAAAAGGACAATATATAAAGGCATAAAAGATAAAGTAAGTGTAAAAGCATAAAAGATATAAAAGCATAAAAAACACACAAAATAAAAATAAATTTAGTAAAAATCATTAACAGAAAGCATCTGAAAACAGTTTGGTCTTAAGTCTAGACTTGAAACTGCCAACAGTAGGAGCATTTTTAATGTCTTCTGGAAGTCGGTTCCAGAGCTTTACAGCATAGCAGCTGAAAGCTGCTTCACCGCATTTTGTTCTAACAGCAGGTTCTACCAACAAATTTTTATGAAGTGATCTCAGAGACCTAGTTGGTGCGTATAACTGAAACATATCCAATAGGTAATTGGGTCCCATCCCATTTAATGATTTAAACACAAGAAGCAATGCCTTAAAGTCAATTCTATAACTTACTGGGAGCCAGTGCAGGGACCTTAAAACTGGAGTAATGTGGTCAGATCTTTTTGTTCTTGTAAGAACCCTTGCTGCTGCATTTTGGATCAGTTGAAGCTGTTTGATGGTCTTTTTAGGAAGGCCTGTGAAAAGGCCATTACAGTAATCAACCCTACTGGAAATAAAGGCATGTACAAGTTTTTCTAGATCTTGTTTTGACATAAGACCTCTGAGTTTAGCAATGTTTTTTAGGTGATGGAATGCAGATTTTGTGATTGCTTTCATGTGACTGTTGAATGTTAGTTCACTGTCAATAAAGACACCAAGATTTTTAACAGTATCTTTTGCTTTAAGCCTCTTAGTCTCAAGAGCAGTGGTGATCCTACGTCTGTCCTCCTTTTTCCCAAATACAATTACTTCAGCTTTATCTGCGTTCAGCTGAAGAAAATTGTGTGACGTCCAGTTGTTGATTTGTTCGATACACCCACAGAGAGACTCAAGGGGGGTATAGTCATTGGGTGACAGAGCTAAGTAAACTTGGGTGTCGTCAGCATAACTGTGGTAATTGACTGAGTTGTTTTTGATGATTTGCCCAAGCGGAAGCATATAAAGGTTGAATAGTAATGGTCCAAGGATTGACCCCTGTGGGACACCACAGGTCAAGGACATAGATGCTGAGGTACAGTTTCCAATAGCAACAAAAAAGCTCCTTTGTTGTAAGTATGATTTTAACCAATTGATAACTGTACCAGTGAATCCAACCCAATGTTCCAGTCGATGTAGTAATATGCAGTGATCAACAGTGTCAAAGGCTGCACTAAGGTCCAGTAACACCAAGACTGATGTTTTGCCAACATCAGAATTAAGACGTATATCATTTATGACCTTAATAAGAGCTGTTTCAGTGCTATGATTGGCACGGAAACCTGACTGAAACTTATCAAAACAGCTATTTGATGTAAGAAAGGCAGTTAATTGATTAAAAACAATTTTTTCGATTATTTTTCCAATAAATGGTAAATTGGATTATTTATTATTATTTAGTTATTAAGCACTGAACCATCAAGGTTATTCTTTTTCAGTAAGGGTTTTAAAACTGCATTTTCTAAAGAGGAAGGAAATATGCCAGTCTGTAGTGATGTATTTATAATCTGAAGTACATCGGCTGATATAAGATGAAGAACAGATTTGAAAAAAATTGTGGGCAAAATATCCAGTTCAGGGGCCTCATGTACTAACACTTGCATGGATTTCCTACTGAATCTGTGCGTACGTGAAAATTCTGGAAAGATGCGTACGCACAAAAAAATTCAGATGTATCAATCCGTGCGTAAGCAGGTTTCCACGCACATTCTCTTTGTACATGTGAAATCCAGCGCACATGCACGAGCCCGACTCTCCGCCTTGTCTCCTCCCTCAAGTACCCCACATAGAATATGCAAATTAGTATAAATAGGCCTGTAGTAGTGCTCCCGTTGAGAGAATGGATATGGAGAAAGGAAGGAAAAATAACTTTTCGGCATTAGAGGTGGGTGTGCTGATTTCGGAGGTGGAGGCCAGACACAAAATCTTGTTTGGTTCACTTTCCACTGGAATCGGCACCAAAACAAAACAACTTGCCTGGACAAATGTGGCAAAGGCAGTAAGTGCGGTAAGGTCAGAAACACGGGCCGTGCTGATGTAAAAAAACAATGGTCTGACATAAAAGTGGATGTGAAAAAGAAAGTCACTGTCTCCTATGAGTGATTAGAATAATTACAGCATAAACTATACATCATGTGTATATTTTCCAGTACATTCACTTTAGGTGTTAAATTTCTTACCAAGTAGCCACCCATTACGCACTCTGCCAGCTTCCAGCCTATTCCCAACCACGCTGTTAGTCCGGATGAAGGAGTCATGGGTTGCCCCAGGCCACCTTGCTACGACATTTGTAAGCCGCATTTTGGCATCACATATTATTATTGAATGGAAATGTTTCATGTTCACATAAGCATATTTCCCCTCAGATGGCGCCTTTATACCAATATGTGTGCAGTTGATCGCTCCGATTACATTTGGAAAACCGGCTATCGCTGAAAATTACGCTTTAATGTTTGATTGATTGATTTCAAGTAAATATGGCTTATGGTTCCACGCAACACCAACAACTATAGTCTCATTATACTACTGTCAAGAATTGAGCGACAAACATTTAATGGGAGATCTATTAGCATGAATGACATCCACAGTCCTGAAAATATGCAATGTTTAATAAGCAGTCATTCCTGAATATGATTTTACCGCGGCTTCCGATTTCCTTGATTCCAGTATAGCTATTATAGTTTTATGTATCTGTTAAAGTTAACCCAACAGTGTCACATTATGCGTGTAAACAATAACCCATGATTGAAGTGCGTTTAAAATCATGCATCCTGACGTTTAAAGCCACCTTTACCTAGCCGCGAATTGCAATATTATGTCATGACTCGTGAGTGAGTACACCTGAAGTTATTGCGCTGCATTGCCTCTATGTGCCGCCAACTGACCAAATGCACTAGAAACGTGCGTACGCCAGCCATGAAGTTTGCGTGGAGGCCCGCACTTTTTCACGTCAAGTCAGTCTCTGTACATCCGAACTGTGGCGTGAGAAGTGGCGTACGGAGATTTTTTTTGCGTACGCAAGCTTTGTACATGAGGCCCCTAATGTGGAAGAACTGAGATTTTGTACGGTTTTTTCAAGGGTTTCATAGTCAACTAAGTCAAATGTTGGCATTAGGTTGAGGTCCCCTCTCTCTACAGCCAGTGGTTCCAGATTTTGAGCTATTTGCAATTGGGAAGCTATATTCAGTCTTATTTTATCAATTTTTCCTTTGAAAAAAGATGCAAAGTCATTGCATTTATTAACCGAGGAAAGCTCAGGAGGCAACTGTGATGAAGGATTTGTTAACTTCTCAACAGTAGAAAATAGCACACGGGCATTGTTGATATTCCTATTTATGATGTTAGAGAAGAAGGATTGTCTTGCTTTAGAGATTTCCAAATTGTATTTACCCAGCATCTTTTTATGAATTTGATAATAAATCTGAAGTTTAGATTTACGCCACATTCTTTCAGACTTTCTACACTCTCTCTTTAGCAGTCTAACCACTGAATTCAGTTTCCAGGGTGCTTTTTGATTGTCAGTAACTCTTTTGGTTTTTAAAGGGGCAATATTATCCATAATATGTGTCATCCTAGAATTAAAATGTATCATTAAATCGTCTGCGCAGTCTGATGGTTGACTTGGAGTATGTGAGAGTGCCTACTCAAAAAGAAGACCTGTGCCATTATTTATGACTCTCCTTCTTACAGACATAGACCTGTTTTGAATGTGAGGGGACATACAAACATCAAAGAAAACACAAAAATGATCAGATATGGCCAAGTCCATAACAGTTGTGGAGACATTAAGACCCTTTGTGATAACAAGGTCAAGGGTATGGCCATGAGAGTGTGTTGGCCCCTGAACATGTTGTGTTAGGCTGAAGGTATCAATCAGTGTGAGAAATTCATTGGCATAGGTGTTTTCTGGATTATCGACATGCAAGTTGAAATCCCCTGATATAATAAGACTGTCAAACCTCAAACAAATGTTCGACAACAGTTCACCAAACTCTTCAAGAAAAACTGTTGTTGAAAGTCTTGGTGGTCTGTAGATAGTCAATAATAACATACTAGAAGAACACTTAACGAGTGTACTTAAGTACTCAAAAGATGTAAAGTTGCCAAATGTTGTCAGTTTGCACTGAAAAGATGTTTTGAATATGTTTGCTATTCCGCCTCCCCGTTTATTAGTTCTTGTGCCACTCATGAAGTCAAAACTTGGGGGAGCTGATTCAATAAGGGTAGTGAAACTGTTCGCTTATTCCAGCCAGGTTTCAGTAAGAAGCATAAAATCAAGTTTGTGTGTGTAGATAATATCATTAATTAAAAATGACTTGTTAGAGAGTGATCTGATGTTCAGAAGGGCTAGTTTTACATTGAGCGTGGGTGCCATATCCACTGAGGCATTCTGAGGTTGTTTCAGAACTGGCAGGAGATTAGACTGATTTACCCCACTGACAGGATGAACACGAATTCTTCTTTTTCTTGTGAGCACAGGAATAGAAAATGGCCTGGGCATCCTGGGTCCCAGCTTGTTTTCAAAACTACCCTTAATGCAGGGACCCACGGCATATCAGATGGCATGACAATCATGGAGGTCGTCTCCGCTGCCACTGTTTGTATACTGCAGCTGTGATCCTGCTGCGGGTGGAGGGGGTGGTCGAGCCCTGCGGTTTTTGGGAGCTGTAGTGGATTCGTATGCAGTTGAAGGTTGTGGGCTGGTGAAGGCCTGTCCATTGTGATAGTCTGTGTACACTGCTTGTTTAGAGTGTCTTGGGCTAGAAAAAGACAATCTAGCAATCGGCAGCAGTCTCTGCATACTTGCAGGGAATTGCAGGCGGGGTGATGATTCTCGGTGAGAATGACAGTTATTAACAAGTTTGTTATTCTGTAAACAAGTATACTATGGAGATGATGTTCAACAAGTTGAATTTGGAATTTGGTATTGTTATAAGCAGTTTAAACAAAAAAGGCAAAAAATTACAAGGACAAAATTATTAGCCCCCTGATCATTAATAGTCAATGCGTCAATAGTCAATGCGTCAACCCTTTCTGAATCAAAACTGACAAAAAGCTCTTTGATTAGTTGTTAAATAGATTGGCACATGTCTTCCTAGGGATTTTGGCCCATTTCTCCATTGCAAATTGTTCTAGCTCGACCAAATTGCATGGATGCTGAACACAGACATTTGCCACAGACTCTCAATGGGATTGTGGACTGGACTCTGAGTGGGCCATTTCAGTATCATGGTTTTAGTATCCTTGAAGACCTTCTGAACTAATTTAGATGTATGCTTTGGGTCATTATGTTGCTGGAAGACCCAAGAATCCAAACCCAGACCCATGCTCCCTGTGTCTGAGGCTGCAAAACAGCCAAACACCTTAATGTTCCCACCACCATGTGTAACTGTGGGAACTATGCTTAGTCTCATTAGACCAAAGAAGCCCTGGACACCTGCCTAGATGATTGCTGTTGACCTGGCTTCATCTAGAGTTTTCTTTTTAAGAAAGACAGTTGTGAGGGCTTGTCATCACATTGGGCTTTGGCGCCATCATCACAGTAGTGCCCCTTTACTAAAGGTGCTGCATATAAGAGTCTGATTGAGGTTTGCCTGTGAACATTTGAAAGTCAAAAATGAGTTTTGGAAGTGTGTGCTTTGGTCTGATGAGATTTAATTGGACCTGATTTGACGCATGAATTCTGCTTTTGTTAGGTGAAAAAAGGGATAGGCCTTAAACCTTGGTAAACCACGGTTTTCACAGTTAAACATGGTGATGGTAGCATCATTCTGTGGCAGCCTCAGGCACTGGAAGCCTTGTTTGGGTGTACGGCACCATGAAAAAAGAAGACTGTGATAGAATATGGGAGACCATGCAGAAATATGGTCATAGATTAAGCTAAGATCTTTTCTAGGTCTTCCAATAAGATAATAACCCAAAGCGTACATCCAAATTAGTCCAAATGTTCTTCAAGGATACTAAAACCATGATCCTGGAGTGGTTCAGACCTCAATCCTTTAGATATTTGATGAGTGTTGAAAATGAATGCCCATGCTCAACATCCATGCAATTTGGACCAGCTAAAACAATTTGCAATGGAGAAATGAGCCACAATCCCTAGGAGGACATGTGCCAACCTAGTTAACAACTAATCAAAGAGCCTTTTGTCAGATTTGGGTCATAAAGGGCACCGTACTGACGATTAATGATCAGGGGGCTAATCATTTTGTCCTTGTCATTTTTTGCCTTTTTTGTTTAAACTGCTTATAACAATACCAAATTCAACTTGTTAAACATTATCTCCATAGTATACTTGTTTCCAGAATAACATAAACTTGTTAATAAGTGTCATTCTCACCAAGAAATCAAGAGAAATGTCTAATTTCAGGAGGGGGGCTAATAATATCGTCCTCGAGTGTATATTCAGTCGTATTTTATCAAATTTCCCTTTGAAAAAGGATGCAAAGTCTTCATTTTCCACATAATTTCTGCTCATTTTCGAAGAGCCCGGGAGGTTCTGTGCTGATGTTTGGCTTTGAGTCATTCTAGCAGTGTCCTTCTTATCATGCTTTTGTACATAACAATCCTTCAGGCTCCGCACTTCAGTGCAAGCAGTGTACGCAGCTGCCAGAGGCATATCCAGGGTCGCAACGGAGTAAGTGATTGGGCGTTTCTCTCTTCCAGATTGTGAGGGCCGTTGCTTTGTTTCAGAGTGTTTGTTGATGTACATGTCTGTTTCAGTTTGTACCCCAACAGAGTCTTTATCCACCATGATTGGTTCTGCCTGCACTGTTACAGAGCGCTTATCAGCAGGTGGACCCAAGGTCGGCAGAGAAAAGGTTGCATGGTAGAGAGAGAGGCGATAGTGGTCAGCCAAGACTTTGGCCCCGGTCCAGCTGAGTTCTGTGCTATGTGGCCTGAAGAATGCTCTGCGATTCCAAAAAAGATTGAAATTGTCTATAAAGTTCACCCCAAGGGAAAAATATCTTTGCTAGCCAGGTGTTTAGACTGAATAGTCGAGAGAATACAAAGCTTCCCTGTGCTGGAAGTGGGCCACTCAGAAAGGTTTGTACTCCAAGCTCATTTAGGGCAGAGAAAAGTTCTTTAAAATCTTCTTTGACACTGAGCTGTTCTCTAAAAATGTCATTTGCTCCAACATGCACAATGATGCGTTTTATGCTTTGACACTATCTTTGAAATACTGTTTTTAGTGTCAGAGATGGATGAACTAGGTAGGCAGCATACGGTCATCCAATCTCCTTTTAAATTTCTTACAGTAGCATCACCTATAACAAGGGTTGTAGGATAAGCAGGTGTTGATGGCTGCTTTCCATATTTGCCCACTCCTTTATTCTTGTGGATCAGTGTCTAGGCGTTTTCACACTGCACGACATGGGGTGGCAACACGGTACAACACGCTAATTTACCCAGGAACGGCAGTGGGAATGCACGGTGTGTTTTTGAACCCTCTTCTGAAAAGGTGGGTTGAGAAGGCGTAGCCCAGTGGCACTGTAACATTACGCCACGCATATTGCTGGGCGTGTACAATGACGCGAATGACCCTTGCATCGTAGTAAATACACCTGTCTGCAGTTTTCATTCAGTTTTTTAAAACAATCATGGCAAGATGCACAGAGTTGTTGCTGGCTCTTTGCACAACCATTCAAGGGCAAATGACATGGTACTGTACTGCACCTGGATGCTTACACGGGATTGCAAATATATGCAAAGAATACATTGATGCCGATTTACTGTAGCTATTTGTACACGGCACCATCAGGTGAACTATAGCGCTATCATTAAATAATTTACTCTATCCACACATTTTCGCCCACAACACTTAGGGTGAAGATGCACTGGGCGATAGTGGTCTTTGTGGGGATATTTGCAGTCACATTCGGGATATTTACAATATATGGAGATATATTGATGGATGCGCTCTGGACATATGTTTCCTTAACAAAACAGTAGCGCTATCATCAAACATCAATATTACTCTACAGTTATTAAACATTTACTCTCCTGGTTAAAAGGCACACAACACAATGATTTGTCTCTCAAAATATACTGTTTATTTAACATAAAATGTTCGGCATAGCATTTACCCTACCGTTTCCATTGTCATGTCATTGTTTTGTGTTTCTAAAAAAAAAAGTTTCCCAATTTTTTTTTTTACTCAAAATCATGTACTTTCAAACAACACCGAAATGGGGGATATTATTCCTTGCACATTTAGGCTACATGATAAAGCTGTTGTCCAACAGACATGTACAACATCTAAATTAAAAACAAATTACGTTGGTTGGTACGTTGGTGTCACGTTGGGTGAGTTATATGATTTAGGCCAAATAAACAGCATATTTCGAAAGACAGTTTGCAGTTTGCCTCTGAACTTCTTGTTGGTGTTTTTGTAGTTCTGCTCAGCTGTTTTAAAAGCCCCGACGGTGGGTGGTGGCAGTTGTGAAACGTCACCATACCACACCCTGCGCCCCGTCTCGCCTCGGCTCGTGTTTACGCACGCCCCAGGTCGCAAAAAAGTGTAGGGTCCGAGGTGGGTCGAATTGGTGTGTTGTTTGGACACGCCACCCCATGTTGGCAGTGGGAACGCAACAGACGACCCACTAATTTCAGCTGAAATTACCGGTAATTCTGCCAGTGTGAAAGTGCCTTCTGTCTATCTTGAGTTGTCTCTCTGGAAACCACTGGTTCCAGATGTCTGAGGCACTCAAATCGATTCTGAAGGGGTATGGGCTGTTGGGTTTGCAGAGGACCAGAAATGTTGTAGTTTTCTGTCCTAGCTGTGCATCTGGATTGATGCCCAGAGTGTATGGGTGTAGGGAGTCAGAGAGGGTTGCATAGTCCGGAGCTGCTGCGTGTGCACACTGTCAATTTGTGCACACACCCTCCTTCTTTCTCCAGCTCCGATGCGAGGTTTTGGAAGTTTCCCAAATTATAGCACTGCAACTTTGAGGACAGCAATTTCATTTTTCGTTTGAATGCATTAACTGAAAACAGTCCGATTCGATCTCCATTCACAGGCTATGGTCTGATTCAGGGACGATTAATAAAAACTAGTCACCGATTTGGTATGATTCGATCTGGTTCGGTTCGGTTTGATTCGATACATATTGACAACTCCAAAGCCCTTTGTTAATAAGAAAAAGAGAAAAAAAAACTAAATGTCAAAACAGCATTCTTTTGTTTATTTTGTATCCCAGAGAATAAAAACACAAAAACTGGTAACCAGATGCCTGCCTTAAGTTCACAGTCTGCATGTACTTGAAATACAACACAAAATAAAAACCAATAAGGTTACCAGATATCAAAAAAGACAAAATGGACATTATTACGGAAGTGCCATTCATTGGCAAAAGTTATTAGTTTTTCATGGGAGTGTTACCAGCTGAAAAACAAGTATCTTAAAGGAAGAGTCCACCATGTTTCCATAATGAACTGTGTTCTTCTCTGTTCTAAGACAAGTTGATATGTACCTCTCAGGCCTTTATGCATGCCACCAGGCAGTTAGACACGCTGCGATAATTTGATAATTTGTAACTATATTTTCTCTGAACTTAGAGGTTAGTTTGAAGAGAGACTCGTATTATCTTCAGATTTGCAAACTAATTTAGCAGCAGACTAATACGCTTCCATGGTGGAGTATTTTCATATGCCTGCTAGAGGAAAACTTACAGTCTGTCAAACTCAGAGTTGTAAGAGAGCTTGTTTTGGCTGTTTCCATGATTAAGCATTTAACTACTTGCTATGTGGTGCACAACTATTTCCTCAGACAATTAATTGCATTCTTAAAACATGTTTACTTGGCTAACTTTAGCCTACTAATCCTGTTGTCCTAACGTCACTCATAACATCTTATGAAACATATTAGACATAAATGGGCTAATACTGCTGTAAACTCACAATAAATAGGAACACTAACCACAAACTTTTAGGATTTATCCAGTTTAATCCATAAATCAACACATATGCAAGCCTGCAATCAGTCATGTTCGCTGCTCTGACATACCAAAGTTTTCCTTTGTTTATGTGGGGTCTGTCTGACAAATGTTCTGTTGTAGTGGAGACACACGGGGTGAGAGGACCACGCAAACAACATTCCCTGAGATCTTCCCTCTCCCTTCCCTAATGGAAATACAGCTTATATTAACTCATTCAGTGCCAGCCATTTTCAAAGTTGGTCACGTCCCAGTGCCAGGATTTTTTGAACATTTCAGTGTTTTTTCAAGACCCACAGAAAATTGAGTTCTATGTCTGTGTCAACAAAAAACATACCAAAAGAAACTCCAGACTTTCCTTTATCATCAGAAAAAAAAATGTGTTTGTACCTCTTTCCATTCCTTAGCAATTGTCTGGAGAACATGGGTGGGTGTAACTAAAAATGCTGATTTCTGACCAAAATACTGAGAAAAATGGCTTTTTGTAACAAGCAACATTTCAAGCAGAAAATGTCTTTGATTACAATTGTTTTTGCTTCAGAGACATCTCAAACATTATGAAAAGTGATCCCATTGTATACTGCACCAAAAATAACGCTGGCAACATTATTTATAAATTAAAAAAATACAAATTTATTTATAAAACCATGTAGGCACATTTCATAGATTCTTTGAAGCACAGCTAAAAGCAACACTTCATGGGAAACACTTTGTGCGTAAACATTTCAAAGGCAAAAATTAGACTTTCTAGCAGCTATTTATGTACAGCACACTGTTATAACTGTAGTGCTTCTAGCTCTGCCCCTCTGTGTGCGCGCGTGTGTATGCATGTGTGTGCATGAGAAGCAGAGCAGAGAAGCAGAGCAGAGAAGACCTATAAACACGATCTAAAATACCGGTCCATACATCTAGTATCGGAGTAAGCTATGCAATTAGACTACTGCTCCATGCTTGTAAATGTAATATTTCTGAACGTCACCAAACACGATATAAAACATTGTAACATTTTAGTGTGGGAACTTGGCTCAGAGAGGGGATAGGCAAACCGAAACCGAACTAAATATACAACGCCTTCAGAGCAAAATAACATCGTATTCCACAGGATCCGCACAGAGAACAACTAGATTAACACATGAGAATGATAGCACAGAAAATTATGATGTTGGGAGAGTGCAGTGAATCCGTGCGCTTTACCAAATGTAGAGAGCTGGGTCGTCAGTGACTTGCTGTCGGTGCAGACGGGTCAGTCAAGTGCAGGTGTAGCTATCTATGAAACAGCGCGACAGGCTGCTCATTATGCATTACCTAAAGTGAAATTAATCTATTGGTGGCTTGCAGAAGCTAAACGTGAGATGTTGCTAGGAAAACAGTAGCTTCAACATACGTGCTGACAGGATTTATTTTGATCAAGCTAGCAGTGTGCAAAACTGCGAGCAACTGAGCAAGCCAGGTCCAGTGTCTCTTCTTTGAGACAATGTTAGATGATCACATATCCACACTGATACTGGTACTACCCACAGAATGGGTTCCCTTGTGATTACAACTTTGATTTTTGTACACAAGCTAGATCAGATGATTACCCCACCTCCCCTGTAAAAAAACGCAATTGACGCGATAACGCGTCATTGGCACTGGGCGTTACTATCGTAAAAGACGCGTTTTCGCGTCATTGGCATCGAATGAGTTAACCATAAAAACACCTTACAAAACATGATTGCAATGCGACACGCCGTTTTGTGCATGCATTTATATATGTATTTGTAATACAACAATGTACTTGAATGTATGTGCTGGAAACCGATTTGGGGCCGTCGGACCGTTTGTAGTGCATTTGAACCGTTCTGTGCTCGACGGACCGGTTCAGTCAGACCGCATTGGTGGCGCCAGAGCAGACGAACACAATAACAAAATGATGTAATGACGCAATGCTCCGTTAATACGGGCTCTTCCGTGATGCAATAATGCAGTGTCGCAACGACGCAATGCCCCGTTTATGCAGGCTCTTGCGTGGCGTAATAATGCAATGTCACAACAACGGAATGCCCCATTTATGCAGGCTCTTGCGTGGCGTAATAATGCAATGTCACAACAACGCAATGCCCCGTTGATGTGGGCTCTTGCGTGAACACAGGTCAACAGTCCTTGCACAGGGGTGAGGAAAAGCTCCCTTTTTGTTTCATATGTGTGAATTCTAGGAAGAAACCTCAGGTATCAGTGAGTAAAACTCCCTGCTTTTCTAGGAAAAAACATAAGGCAGGACCACGTCCCCCAAGGGAGCCCATCTTCCGGGGCTGGTAACGGGAAGTCTCTGTCTGAAGGGGCCTTTGATCTGAGCGGGGAAGTCTGTCTGAAGGGACTTCTATCTGAGCAGTTGGGTATAGGCAAGATTGAACAGGTAGGTCTTTAGTTGTCGTTTGAAGGCATCGATGGATTCTGCTTCTTTGATATGCTGTGGTAGGGTATTCCGTCTGTTTGGAGTATAGTATGAGAAGGCTGATTGCCCAATCCTTTTGGGTGGTGCGTGTGGAATCCTCAGGAGACTGGCATCAGTGGATCTAAGGGCTCGTGCAGGGGTGTAAGAGGATAATGTGTCCGTAGCCCCTTTCACACTGCACGACATGGGGTGGCGACACTGCTGCCCTGAGGTAAATTACTGTGTCGTACAGTGTGTAAGGCCGACATGTTTTGGACCCCTCTTCTGTAATGCAGTGTTCAGGAGGCGTAGCCTAGTGGCACTGTAACATTATACCAGGGATATTGTTGGGCGTGTACAATGATGTGAATGACCCGTGCATTGTTGGTAAATACACCTGTCTGCAAAGTTTTCATTTAGTTTTCCAAAACAACCATGGCGGGACACAGAGTTGTTGCTGGCTCTTTGTACACCCATTCAAGCTCAAATGACATGCTACTGTACTGCACGTGGACTGCATGGGATTGCGAATGTATCCAAAGCATACAAAGACTTTGATGCTGAATTACTGTAAGTACACGGTACCATCAACATTTGGTAAACTAGCGCTATCAGTAAATAATTTCCTCTATCCACACATTTTCGCCCACGGTTAAAAAGCCCACAACACTTAGGGTGAAGATGTGCTGGGAGAAAGGGGTCTTTGTGGGGATATTTGCAGTCACATATTTTGGGATATTTACAATATATGGAGATATGTTGATGGATGCGCTCTGGACATATGTTTTCTCAACACTAGTACAGTAACAGTAGCGCTATCATCAAAGATTTTACTCTCTACAGTTTCCAAACATTTTACTCTCACGGTTAAAAAGCACCCAACACGTTGTCTCTCAAAATGTGACATTTAACATTTAACATAAAATGTTGTATAAATTGGCATAGCGTTTGTCTTACCGTGTCCATCATGTCATTGTTTTGTGTTTCTCAAAAAAAAGTTTCCGGTGGGTTTAAAATGACGCTACAGCTACCAGGGTAACAGGAAGTGAACCTGCAATTTTTTTTTATTCTAAATTCTGCCTTTTGACTTTCCTTGCACATTCACATGATAAAGCCAACAGTCATGTACAGCATTTAAATTAAAAACAAATTCACCCTCACATTGGGTGATTTATGCATGACTTATGCAAAATAAACAGCATAATTCGAGAGACAGTTTGTAGTGTGCATCTGAACTTCTTGTTGGTGTTTTTGTAGTTCTGCTCCGCTGTTTCCCCTGTTTTAAAAGTCCTGCTGATGGATGGTGGCAGTTGTGAAACACCCTACGCCCCGTCTCGGCTCGTGTACACATTGGCCCATGTCGCAAAAAAGTGTAGGGTCCGAGGTGGGACGAATTGGTGTGTTGCATAGACAGTAGAAGAGAATGGACCGTGGGATGGCGTCGTTTTCAATGGGAGCCGTTGAAGCACAATTTTGAGATTTTTAATTGGTCACCTGCGCAAGTGCGGGGTGACGTATGGTCACGTCAGCCAGCAAACCCAAATACTATAAATTGAGTGGTAGATGCTCAATCACAAATCATACAGCGTACGATAATTTTCTTAAGTATTCTTCTACCGTTATAGCTGCAATCACTTAGTGGAATGGGAGGCTAATACTGTACGTGAGTACTTGATTCTTCGTCAACTAACTTTGGTTCCAGGCAGTCTTGCAAGCCAGCATGTCAAGGGAGCTAGCTAGTTAGCATGTAAACTACAAGCTATAGCGTGTAGATTAGCTTAGCCATCTTTCTCAATTCACTTGCATCGAATAGTAAAATCCATAAAGATAGCGATTCTGCTTACAAACAAATACCAAGTTCTAAGCTTATTTTTTGAGAAATACGGATGTAAATGTTTCCCCAACACGAATAGAAAAGTAAAGGGGCATGACTATGGCTATGGCTTGTTACCCAAACAGTACGGTGAATTTTCTCCTGTGCGACAGAAACTCACTAGCCGTCGAATCATTTGTGACGCCAGTTTTAGCACAATTTCAGATAAACGTTTCTTACAAGGCAATAACATGACAGATTTCCGATCGAAGCAAATATGTTTTGCTGTGTCCTCTCCGGTTTAGAACAATGCCAATATCAAGACACAGAGTCCTTCTCATGTAAAGTTTTTTGATTTCAAAGTGACGCTAAAATGAATAAAAGTCAACGGAATGCTAAAAGCTATTGGGCCCTTTCCGGGTTGGGATTTCCCCATGGGTGCTTCAACTTCCGCCTATGCTCCTACCCCCTTGGTGTGTCGTTTGGGCACACCACCCCGTGTCATCAATAGCCCCTTTCACACTGCTGAAATTACCGGGAAGTTCAGCCGAAATTAGTGGGACACCTGTACCTTTTACATTCCTGTACCTTTCATGACACGGGATCCCGCCTCCAAACAACACGCCAATTTGACCCACCTCGGACCCTACACTTTTTTGCAACACGGATCAATATGTGTACACGAGCCGAGGCAAGACTGGGCTCGTGGTGTGGTATGGTAACGTTTCACAACTGCCACCACCCACCATCCGGACTTTAGAAACCTTGGAAACAGCTGAGCAGAACTACCCTGGTAAACCAGCCCCTCATACTTCATTTAATTTTGTACAGAGGGTCTGGACCAGACACCGTCAGAAACGATTTCTTCCTGGAGGTGTGGACACTGCTGAAGTTTAAAACAAGTGCCTCTGCCTTTACCCAGTCGCTAACGCCTGGTCGTCACGTATGCAATTAACCTACCTACGCACTACAATTCAAATGTAGCACACAAGGTCAACGTCATGGCTAACGAACACACCCTCTGTTCGCTGATTGGATCAGTCTTGCTGGGGCCGACTACATGACCCTCAAGAGATTCCGTATTTCGAAGTGCTTACACATTGCGGTCCCGGGGTACATTTGTGCGTCGTACCGTGTCGCCACCCCGTGTCGTGCAGTGTGAAAGTGGGAATTTCAGCCAGAATTATTGGGACGTCTGCACCTAATTTCAACAGTGTGAAAGGGGCTTCTAATATAGCATGGGTCAAGGCCATTTACGGCTTTGAATACTAGTAGTAGTACTTTGAAGTCAATTCTGTAAGATACGGGTAGCCAGTGTAGTTCGGCCAGTATAGGAGTAATGTGCTCCATCTTTCTTCTTTTTGTTAGTAATCTTGGAGCTGAATTTTGAATAAGCTGTATTTTTTCAGTTTCAGTTAAAATTTTTTGGGAGGCCTGTGAATAAGGCGTTGCAGTAGTCCAATCTACTTGGGATAAATGTGTGAACAAGTTTTTCACCATCTGGCTGAGTCAAGAAGGGGTGAACTTTTGCAATATTTCTTACATGGAAGTATGCTGTTTTAGTAACTTTATTGATGTGAGGTTTGAGGCTTAGGTCAGAGTCAAGATTGACACCTAGGCTTGTTACCTGTTCTCTGACATATTGGCTTAGGTTACCTAGACTGGGGAGAAGAGCTTCACGTTTATCTTTAGGGCCAATAAGCAGTAGTTCAGTTTTGTTTTCATTTAATTTTAACAAGTTATTGCTCATCCAATGCGTGACAGCTGACAAACAGGAGGTTAGAGTGTAGAGCTGTGGTTTTGTTTGGCTCAAAATGAAAACGAGATATAAAGTTGTACCATTGGCATAGCTATGAAAGTCTATATTATGTTTTTTGATAATATTGCCCAGTGGTAGCATATATAATGAAAAAAGGAGGGGGCCAAGGCAGCTACCTTGAGCAACAACGAAGGGTACGTTGTGGTTTTTGGATACATGATATCCTCTACTAATTAGAATTGTCTTCCGGTGATGTATGACTCCCATTTTAGTCCATGGTCTGAAAGGCCCACCCAAATTTTGAGACGATGTAGTAGTATACTCTGGTCGATTGTGTCAAACGCGGCACTTAGGTGTTAGGAGGACCAGAGCAGGGACTTTGTTTGTGGCTGTACTGAGTCTGAGGTCATTTACTATTTTGGTTAGAAAAATTCCAATCAGGTTTTAGAGCAAATCACAGTACAGAGACTGCCCTAAGATGTTGTTTTTATTAAAGGTGTACTTCCATCGTGTTTTCATTAATTTGTGTGTGTTCTGTAGTATTAATAATTGCCCTGTGCGCTGGTTTTAATGAAAAAAATGTTCTAGTGCTTCTGTTTCAGGCTGTTTTAGTTTGGTAGAGGGGGTGGGGCCGGGAGAACGACACGATTTCACCAGAGGCACGCTCCCTGCAGCTTCCTTTGCCCCACAGTCAACTTGATAGCAGAGTAAGGTAAAGGGGAAAAGTCAACTTGACAGCGCTAAAACTGCACACAGAATGTCTACGGAGATACAGCCTTATGTGTTTGATCCTGAATCAGAAGAGGAAGGAGAGATGGCACAAGCACAGTCGCTTCCTGACCATTTGTCAATGAACGTTTCAGAATGGTAATATTTGCATGACAAAACAGTGCAAGTACCCGGCTAAATGCAGTTCAGTCATTCAACTAGCCTGCTAATCTTATGCGAGTCAGTCAAACAGGCTAACATTATTTAAAGCCCATTCGGTCAGTTTCTCTTATATGTATTTCCACGTCTACGTCACGCCGAAGGCCCTTTTCGCATTGGGTCGTTTTTCTGCCTATTGTGTTCTTTTGACTTATATAGAAAACGGGGATAGAAAAACATTTTGATATGCAGCATGCATATGCAACTCGGGGTGATCTATCATATTTCAAAAGAGCAAGTACTAAACGGTTTCTCGTGGAAGTACACCTTTAAGGAATTGGTTGAGCTGTTTGAAAACAGCCTTTTCAAGTATTTTGCTTATAAATGGGAGGTTGGAGATCGGTCTTATAGTTATTTAGTGTGTTCTAGTCCAGGTTTGGTTTCTTTTAGCCTGGTAAACCAGCCCCTCGTACTTCATTTCATTTTGTACAGAGGTTTCTGGAACAGAGACCGTCAGAAACGATTTGTTGGAGGTGTGGCCTCTGCCTTTACCCAATAGCTAACGCCTGGTCGTCACGTATGCAATTAGCCTACCTACGCACTACAATTCAAATATAGCACACAAGGTCAGCGTCACGGCTAACGAACACACCCTCTGTTCGCTGATTGGATCGGTCTTGCTCGGACTTGCTAAATATGACCCTCAAGAGATTCCGGTCCAGACCCTCTGTACAAAATGAAATGAAGTGCAAGGGGCGGGTTTACCAGGCTAGGTTTCTTTAGCAGCGGCTTCACTACAGGAATTTTAAAGATGCTCGTGAAAACACCTGTGAGAATGGAGGTGTTAATGATTTGTAATAAGGGTGTGGAGACGTAGTTGAAATTGTTTTTCATAAGGAAGGTGGGAATGGGGTCAAGGCTGCATGTCGACTGCTTGCTTTGTTTAACAAGATTATAGAGTTTGTCTTCTGTAATGGCGCTAAAATTCTGTAGGGCAGGGGTGTCCAAACTTTTTACCAGGGGGCCGGATTTGGCGAGGTGAACATGTGTGAGGGCCAACCATTGTAAGGACACGATAATAACACAATAGGAATAATAATAATATTAAAGGGCATGTTGCAGGGTTCAATAAATAACAAATTTACACCACTTTCTTGTTGATAATACACATTTAAACTGTTATCCATTGTATTTGATGTTGATGGGTATCACAAAACAGAATATAATACGAAAAAGTGTTGCAATTCGCAGCCCCTCAAAACATTCTGTGACGTCACATTGGGGAGACAACCTGTAGATGACAGACCGAGAGAGCCATAGAGACAGACGAGGGAAGAGACAAGTCAGCGTGTTTAGCAGCAGTAGATGCATACATACAATCCATATATATATGTAGATAGATATACAGATAGCCTAGATAGGCTGATACATATTTATATATAGAGAGGGAGGGCGATAGGAGACCGCTAGATAGCAAAGTATGGATAGTTAGCCAGATAGCTAGACACACATTTTTATAGGCAGGTGGGTTGGTAGGATTCATATAAAATGGTCAACTATTGAGTTTATTCTGGCTGTAAAAACACAAATCTAACAGGGCACAGGGTCCATGACTCTCGACCAGCGATCAAAACGCACTCACTTTCCTACAACACAAGCTTTCCACAGCAGTTTTCATGGGGCAGCACCGCCCACACAAACGTGAAACACAGCAACACGGACGCTTATTCTCCTCGTTGTCGGTAAGCGGTGTTGATGATAGTGATGAGGAATGTATGAAACATGTGCTATATAAATAAACTTGTCTTGCCTTATGAAATTAATCATACTGAAGAAACATTGTGAAGATATGAACAGCCTATTCGGGGGCGGCAAAGTTTGCAACATTTAGCTAAACTCTACTAGATGAAGATGTTGGAGCTAGTAGGCTGTCACTGCAACGTGAGAAACTAAGTGGATCTTCCAAGTAGTTGTTATGTTGTTAGTTCAGATAAGTGCTGGTGTACTCTGTCACTAGATATAAAGACAACTTGTTACTCACTCAGTAAAAATGTTATTGTATGCACTGCTGATCGTACACTAGGTCCAGTGTTCATTGCTGCGTTGCTTCACCAACTCTCCACTCATTCTCTGACCACGAACTGAATTGGCTTTGATGACCATCAGTTCTTGGCAATTGCTGATTTAGACACTCACGTCTAACAGGTTCAAAACTGTGTGGCTGCGTAAATACTATTTATGGTTCTTGCAACCTCTTTCTCATCCCAGCTAGTCGCAGTTCTAGCAAAGATCGTATAGATTAGAACCAGTCTCTGCTGAGACTACCTTCTCAAGTCCCCAATGTGATGTCATCACCAAATTCGTTAAAAAACAAAAAGGACAATAAATGGTCTTAAACAGATTTTAGAGACATTTTTTAAATGGTATACATTTCTTGAGTGCTTTAAGTACCTACTAATCGACAGTGGTGGTTAACCTGCAACATGCCCTTTAATAGTACTACTAATAATAATATGCAAATTAAGTACTTAATGAATTTTGTGTTGCAATGGCATAGTTTTTATGTCTTCACATAAAACACAAATGAAAATGTGTGTTTACCAAAATTACTGTGCATTTTATATTTGAAGACCAGCAATAAAATGCAGAAAAGGTCTGAGTGAAAAAAAAAACACTATTCATAATTCACTGTTATACATAACATACTAATATTCACTGTTACATGCAAACTGTAAACATGAATTTATACCATGTGAACAAGAAAATAGCACTAACATTTACCTTATTCAGAAGTACAAACCACTGAGAGTTTTGATCACAATCACACACACACATTTTAGAATTTATTTAGCCTACCCCAGAAGACTAAACAAGTAACTCTCCTGCACTAATGTGATGGGTGGTACTGAGATTTCGATTGCTGCAAAAATGCTAAGTCTGGCTCAAACGCAGTGGTTTTGATGATGTCACGCAAGTGAGAGTCACTTAGTCTTGTCCTCACGCAGTTCTTGTTAAAGTTCAAAAGTGAGAATGTCTTCTCGCACAGGTATGTCGAGCGAAATAAGCTCAGCATTGTCTTGGCAAATGTCCGAATCTCTTGGAGCCTGTCTTTATCCAGCTGGTGTCGACTCCAACAGTCTGTGTCAGTGTCACACTGCAGTTCAACGAGAATTGCAACCGGTTCTGTCCTGACGTAATTGCCTGTTGTGCTTTCCACAACATATGTCGGCCATTTTCTCCCGGAGTGGAACACCACAGAAAACCGTGTTCATTCTCATCCTGGCTCGCTTGCTGTTGCGATTGTGGGGGCAGAAGCAACTTAAGATACCCGAGTGGTCATCATGTCGTTTTGAAGTGTTCTTGTGAATGTTGTGATTAGATATTGTTTTCCCCATTTTTACAGTGTTCATTGGTCAAATAAACGTCCGTATTAAAGAACTTAATCCTGCTGTGTTGGTAAGAGAGCTAATAATAGCAACATCACACGACATAATAGCAAGATGTATGATTTTTCTTTGCGAAATAAAACCACGAATAATGCCTACCAAAGGACAAACTAGTAAGTGTGTTGTGGTCAAAAAACAAGAATACTGTTACAATGTCGATATACTTTGGGTTGGTACTGCCATAAGCCGCTGAATAATTGAAGAAATGGCAAGGTGGTGAAGACTATTAACACCTCCCCCAGACCGGTTCTCTGCCTGGCCACGCAGTTATGCGCGTGATTTAGCACAACAAAAGAATCACCGGCATTCTGCGTGGGTAGTTATGGCTCTGTAGCTGTAGGGTCAGTGGTTCCCTGCTGAGGTATTTAGGGCAAAATTTCTGCTCTAATGGCTAATATTTTATTCGTGAAGAATTCTGCAAACTCTTCGCATTTTGACGTGGTGGCTAGACTAAGCATCTAAAACTGGCACAGGATTAAGCAGTTTTTCCATTGTGGAGAATAATACTCTTGTGTTGTGATGGTCTGGAATAATTTTTGATGGATTGATTCTTCTTTCTGCACTTCTGGCATTGTTGTAGGTGATAATACATTGTTTTAGGATTATACGATTGACTTCTAATTTAGATTTTCTCCATGCTCGTTCTGCTGCTCTGCATTGCATTTTTTCTCTTTTATTGAATCATTTATCCATGGTGAGGTTTTAACTTGTGAGCTGGGTTTTAATTTTAAAGGAGCAACTTCCAGCTACATTACCAGTCTGTATGTAGTCTTCTGAAATGAACCTGTGCTTGAGGCATTTTGGTACATTGTGTTTGTTTTTACATAGCCTAAAACAAACTGAAACAAGCTGCTTGTTGTCACTGACAGAAATTTAAATTTATGTGATGCACCATACTGTTTCCATTAGATCACATGATTATTTAACAGTGACTTTTTTATTCTTTTATAATTACTGTAGGTTTTGAATGAGCTCACTTAAAAAAATCCTGCCCCAGACATATTTCAATCGTAGCACAACAACTACCTGGTTACTACTGCCAGATCCAGAGATCAGCTGAATGGATTCGAAAACAGTGAAATTCAACTGTTTTGCTGTAAGGGAATAGGGAAATATAGCATATTTCCCAAAAAGTGGAGTGTTCATTTTAAGATAGTGTTTTGAAATCATTTGTGTCACATTTAATGAAGTGCTTTGGTCACCACATCTGTACTCTCTTATGTATAGTATGAATCCTTCAGACTGGACGAGGAGAAGAAAATCCAATCAGATGGCCAACAGGTGTCCCCAGATGTTTATTTCATGAGACAAACTATTGGTAATGCTTGTGGGACAATTGGATTAATCCATGCTGTGGCAAACAACCAAGAACGTCTGGAATTTGGTAAGTGTAAGTAAGAGTGAATTTATGTAATGGTTATTGTTGTATTGTGGTTTTTGTATTACTTTTTTGACTAAGTAATGGTGATCTAGTAAATTTAGCATAGGCCTATTTTAAATTATTTTAGGTCATGTGCCTGTAAGATTTATTGTAGAATTGTTCATTATGGGACAGTTGTTGTTTTCAGACACTCTAAACAGGCCTGAACAAAGAAGGATAATGTTCATACAGGGTGAGGGAGCATGATGATGATGCCTAAAAGCACCTGTAAAGACGTTTGCACGGACAACAGTTTTTTTTTTTTGGTGTATTGTCTCCGACCTGCCTGCATGTCCACTCTTTCCTTGATGGTGTGGCTATCACTCAACACCTGCAGCATTAACGCAACAAGACTCACTATAGCTGCTGTGTGTTTGTCCTCCATGCTGAAACAAAAGTCAACAAAATAAAAAAAGAGAGCATCTGCATATATTTTGCAGAATATCTTGCTTTCATAAGCTCAGTCCTGGTTTCATTCCTCACTTAAACTATCTGAGGATTTAGTTAACCTCTAGTGTGTACAATTCCTACCCGACTAAAGTCTGTGCGTTAGCATATGTAAACACATCATGGGTCTGCTAAAGAGGTTTGAAAAATCTTGGTAGTTGTTCGAAGGCTTATATGAAGCTGATGCCAGCACTATTAGCCGTGCGCTAAATATCTAATAGTTTATGTTGTTTTAAAGTAACATTTCACTTTTTTGGGGAATAAGCTCATATCCCAACTATCTTGGAGTTAAACAGTTGAGTTTTACCGTTTTTAAATCCATTCACCAGTCTCCGGACATGGCAGTAGGATCTCCGAATCTTGCAGTAGCACTTTAGCTGTTAGCTTAGCATAACTCATTGAAGTGGATTGGACCAGTTAGCATGCTAAGGGAGTTGGAAAAATAAACCTATTTTCCAAAAAAGTGCAGTGTTCCTTTAAGACCCCACTGTATGGAAAGTTGTAAGTACATGTTACAGCTATGCTTGGCATTACACACATCACCTCTGTCTGATCAGACGTGATACTCGGCATATCTCCCATCTCAACATCTCAACTTAAACTGAGGTGCAGTCTTAGTGTGTTGCTAATAAGCAGTATAACTTTCCCTTGAGACACTAATGCTGCAATTGATAGCTCTTCAGTGCATACATAAGGCAGACATTTTGTTTTTTTCTCCCAACTTTTTTTTCTCCCTTTTTGTCCCAACACAACTAGCTTCACTAGACTGCAAACAGGTTCACTAGTTAGGAAACAGATGTGTGATAGAATTTAACAAGGAGAATTACAGACCAAACAGAAGAAAAGACTGAGAAGGAGCATTTATTAATCAGGATGAATACAGTGCCAGGTATGTGTTTGGTAACAGCTGTGAAGTGCTCTATGATATACTGGTACCTCAACAATGGTTTATCATGTTTGTGCTAAATCAAATGCCAGGCAGTATAGAGGAACACCTAAAGCTATGTCTTGTGTTTGTAAGAGTTCAGGCATCTGTCGAAACCATTACGTGGCAGTTTGATTGAAGCAGTAGCTGCTTTTGTTATGGCTGTTACTGTATTGTTGCCTCATTTGACAGAGAACATTTTTTCAAATAAATGTGTTGTTAAGCCAATGTACATTTGTGTAAAATGTAACTATATCAGTTTATTAACCCACTGAGAATTAGAATAGTTTTGGGTGGGGGAAACAGATCCCTAAAATGCATTAAAGAAAGATGCATGTTTCAAACCATACAATAAACACATGCAAGTGGACACAGAGGCAGCACCTGCCATTCATAATGCAAGGCACTAGCAAAACAATCGGCCAGAAATCACCTGTTAATTTAGTAGTGTGGAGATACATAAGTTGTGCTGGTGTCAGGTGGTGTCGGAACATTTTAATGAAAATTTGTTAAAAACTTCATTTTCAGTGAGCAGGTTAAACATTTCCAATTTGAACTGTTCCTACATGGTACAATTTAAACTAAACTTCTACCATACGTGCCTGTTCAGACATGTTGCAGTTCAGAAAGATAAGGACACAATGAGACTGTTCAGTCTTGCCTGAGTAGGCCTCATGAAAATATTTCCTTCACTAAACACCCTTCAAATGGGTGCACAGGTAGCAGGGATAAGCAACACCTATGTGGTTGTGGCAAAGGATGCAGGAAATCTGCATATTTGGTTGACAAAACATTTGCCATGGTATTGAGTCAAAATTCTGCTCACCAATTAAGTTCATATGTATTCAACTGAGTTTGTACGGATGGCTTCTCAGAAGTCTTGTTAGTCATTTTTCACAATCAGTACAGTTCATTGTGAGTCTGTGTATGTACATTTTCTGCATAAATCACATTGTTTCAGTTAAGATATACGCAATGCTGCAAAACGTAGAAGTTTGGGTATGCATGCCTAATAGAAAAAGTTGTCAGTTATTACATGACCAAAATTTTTCAAGTTGTATTAGATATGTACAAATACTTTTCAATTAAACTTAGTGGTGCATGATGTTTTGAAAAACACCAAGATACAAAGGAAGCGTAATTCTGAACCCAAGTGTCAAAACAGAACTGTTTAATGCTTTAGGTTGGGATCAAAACATATGTTTTCATAAATCACAAGTCACCTGCCTCATTCTCTCTGAAGTGGTATTACCATTCGAAGTCTGATTATTATTTCACATTTATAAATAGTTTACCAAAACCCTCACCATTATCACATTTCTGGAGTTGTTAGATTGTGGCAATTATCTGATTATAAGGTATTGGATTAACACACCTAGATTTCTCCCCAAAAATCTCGGGGTTTTTTTTCCACTGCAAAAAAAAAGTAAACCAGTAGTTTACTACAGTTAATTCTGTAGTGAAGATGAAACATTTAATGCTTGAAGAGAATGAAATAAAACCCTTGATATACTATGTCCTTGATGAGATGAAATACAGAAATGGAGTAACACTCCAAAAGGTGCAAAAATACAAAAATAAATAAAGGTGTGGGGTTCAGAAGTGTGGAAAGACAGTTGCAGTTTTTGGAAGTCGCTAAGGGCAGTGTGTTGTAAAGTGAAAGGAGACACCACCACTGGTGGGTCTGGTCCTACAACATAAAAACCAGGTTTTTAGTATTTAAGTGCATAGAAACTTGTCCATGCAGATTATTACAATATCTGATTACTCTCAGTTATCAGATTTTTATTGACATGTGAACAGGGCCAATGATGGCTACCTTTTTTATTTGCAACTATTGCCTTGTGAATACCTTTTCAAAGAATTACAATTTTACCTTTGGCATGTTTGGTTTTGGGTAATACAATGAAATGTAAAAAGGCCTTTATTCTTTCTTTTTTCCTTCTTGTAGTGCCCCACATCATGCATATGGATGAGATAGGTGTTAGGCACAGGTAAGTCCTTATCCCTCATGGGCCAAGGTAATAATGGCACATTAGTATGGGTTGCCACTGTCCCTTACTGCCACCCATACCATCATTTTGCAGTGTCTGAAACTTGAGAAAAGGGAGAATAAAGGCCATTTTACAATTTATTGAAAATGCTGTATGAAATGTATGCATGTAGGGTTGTAAAATTCGGGGAATTTTTGAAGTCGGAAACCTTCCATGGGAATTTTTGGGAATTAACGGAAATAAAAGTTGAAGGTTGGGGGCATCAATATAGTTGGTAGAAAAAATATTGTAGCATAATCTTGGCTAAAATAATCAGATTTGTGTAAAGTTTATAGTATGCTGTTCCTCACTGATAAGGACATAGGACACACTTTCCTGCAGTGCGATTGAGGCCACACCCCATACATGCATTTTGCATTCCTCTATTACATGCACAATCCATAGTATTCGCAAACAACATTATTACGTCATGGCGGCCATATTGTTGACATCTAGAAGTGCTGGACGGCGCGAACATTTAAAGGTGTACTTCCACGAGAAACCGTTTAGTACTTGCTCTTTTGAAATATGGTAGGTCACCCTGAGTTGCATATGCATGCTGCATATCAAAATGTTTTTCTATCCCCGTTTTCTATATCAGTCAAAAGAAGACAATAGGCGGAAAAACGACCCAATGCGAAAAGGGCCTTCGGCGTGATGTAGACGTGGAGATACATATAAGAGAAACTGACCGAATGGGCTTTAAATGATGTTAGCCTGTGACTGACTCGCATAAGATTAGCAGGCTAGTTGAATGACTGAACTGCATTTAGCCGGGCACTGTTTTGTCATGCAAATATTACCATTCTGAAACGTTCATTGACTAACGGTCAGGAAGCGACTGTGCTTGTGCCATCTCTCCTTCCTCTTCGGATTCAGGATCAAACACATAAGGCTGTATCTCCGTAGACATTCTGTGTGCAGTTTTAGCGCTGTCAAGTTGACTTTTCCCCTTTACCTTACTCTGCTATCAAGTTGACTGTGGGGCAAAGGAAGCTGCAGGGAGCGTGTCATGCCTCTGGTGAAATCGTGTCGTTCTCCCGGCCCCACCCCCTCCACCAAACTAAAACAGCCTGAAACGGAAGCACTAGAACATTTTTTTTCATTAAAACCAGCGCACAGGGCAATTATTAATACTAAAGAACAGCGCAAAATGAATGAAAACATGATGGAAGTACACCTTTAAGTTGAACTGACAGGTTTTGTCATGATTTTATCATCTAAATCTATGGAAGCCCGTTTCCGCCACTTTAAATGAAAGTTTTTTATGAATTGCGAGATAGTATCTCACAATTCTAACTTAGTATCTCACAATTCTAACTTAGTATCTCACAATTCTAACTTAGTATCTCACAATTCTGACTTAGTATCTCACAATTCTGACTTATTATCTCACAATTCTGAGTTACTATCTCGCAATTCTGAGTTACTATCTCACAATTGTGAGAGCCTAGGCATTGGGCAGACACCCCAGCCTACATTCCCATGGAGATAGTATCTCACAATTCTGACTTATTATCTCACAATTCTGACTTATTATCTCGCAATTCTGAGTTACTATCTCACAATTCTGAGTTACTATCTCACAATTCTGACTTATTATCTCACAATTGTGAGATTCTATCGCAGTAAAATACCATCTCAACGCGTGGCAGAGAATCATTCATGGGCCAATATAGGTCAAATCGTTCGTTAGGTTACAGTCTGTTTTGTTGGCGATTCAAGCACTCGGTGTGGATTATACACTGCATTTGCTTTGATTGTAATACATTAAAACGGAGTGATTGTGGCATACACCATTGTGTACAACTACCCCATCCATGACTCTTAATAAGAGACGGACAGTTTCTCTGTCTGTAATTATGCCAGCAATCCAGCATTTCTGATGCATCCATCTGTAGCCGTGTTGTTGACCCGACATCTGTAGCTGCTGATGGATGAACTCTGCCACCTCGACAACATGCGTTTTATTACGCCTGCGCCAGAGCTGGTTTCTTGTCAAAGTTCTCTGTAAAGTGCGGAGGCTTATTTCAATGCCATGCTCTTCATCTAATAGCCTCCAAATCTCACTTTGTGTGAAACCACGTCGAAAATATCCTTCAATGATCGTATCCATTTTGAATGACCATGGGAATGTAGGCTAGGGTGTCTGCCCAATGCCTTTAGGCTATCTCACAATTGTGAGATAGTAACTCAGAATTGTGAGATAGTAACTCAGAATTGCGAGATAGTAACTCAGAATTGTGAGATAATAAGTCAGAATTGTGAGATAATAAGTCAGAATTGTGAGATACTAAGTCAGAATTGTGAGATACTATCTCGCAATTCATAAAAAAACTTCCATTTAAAGTGGCGGAAACGGGCTTCCATATTATGGAAGCCCGTTTCCGCCACTTTAAATTGAAGTTTTTTATGAATTGCGAGATAGTATCTCACAATTCTGACTTAGTATCTCACAATTCTGACTTAGTATCTCACAATTCTGACTTAGTATCTCACAATTCTGACTTATTATCTCACAATTCTGACTTATTATCTCGCAATTCTGAGTTACTATCTCGCAATTCTGACTTACTATCTCACAATTCTGAGTTACTATCTCACAATTGTGACATAGCCTAAAGGCATTGGGCAGACACCCTAGCCTACATTCCCATGGTCATTCAAAATGGATACGATCATTGAAGGATATTTTCGACGTGGTTTCACACAAAGTGAGATTCGGACGCTATTAGATGAAGAGCATGGCATTGAAATAAGCCTCGCTTTACAGAGAACTTTGGCAAGAAACCAGCTCTGGCGCAGGCGTAATAAAACGGATGTTGTCGAGGTGGCAGTTCATCCATCAGCAGCTACAGATGTCGGGTCAACAACACGGCTACAGATGGATGCATCAGAAATGCTGGATTGCTGGCATAATTACAGACAGAGAAACTGTCCGTCTCTTATTAAGAGTCATGGATGGGGTAGTTGTACACAATGGTGTATGCCACAATCACTCCGTTTTAATGTATTACAATCAAAGCAAATGCAGTGTATAATCCACACCGAGTTCTTGAATCGCGAACAAAACAGACTGTAACCTAACGAACGATTTGACCTATATTGGCCCATGAATGATTTTCTGCCACGCGTTGAGATGGTATTTTACTGCGATAGAATCTCACAATTGTGAGATAATAAGTCAGAATTGTGAGATAATAAGTCAGAATTGTGAGATAATAAGTCAGAATTGTGAGATACTATCTCCATGGGAATGTAGGCTAGGGTGTCTGCCCAATGCCTTTAGGCTATCTCACAATTGTGAGATAGTAACTCAGAATTGTGAGATAGTAAGTCAGAATTGCGAGATAGTAACTCAGAATTGCGAGATAGTAACTCAGAATTGTGAGATAATAAGTCAGAATTGTGAGATACTAAGTCAGAATTGTGAGATACTAAGTCAGAATTGTGAGATACTATCTCGCAATTCATAAAAAAACTTCCATTTAAAGTGGCGGAAACGGGCTTCCATACAAGTGCTCTACGCACACGTTGACCTTCGGACAATATCTGCCGTTCTTGTAGCCAATGTAATGTTCGCAAAAATGCATTAAACTGATACGGGAGGTAACGCTAACGCAACGTAAGCTTTACTTTTTTTTTTGCGACATTCAGAGTATTGGAACATTCATTGGTCATTATATATAGGTGATTGTGCACCAGTTTGGATAAAAAGTTAAATGCATGTCTCATATTCACCTTATTCTGGAACCGACCATGGGCGGCGTGACGCTGTTCCGTATTGTAACGCTATTTCAGGGTACTATGCGCCCTAATGCAACCTTCTACTGTCTATGAATGCAACTCAGCTGATGTTACTTGAAATCTAACGATCTAAAATACCGGTCCATGCATCTAGTATCGGAGTAAGCTATGCAATTAGACTACTGCTCCATGCTTCTAAATGTAATATTTCTGAACGTCACCAAACACGATATAAAACATTGTAACATTTTAGTGTGGGAACTTGGCTCAGCCAGAGGATAGGCAAACCGGGACCGAACTAAATATACAACGCCTTCAGAGCAAAATAACATCGTATTCCACAGGATCCGCACACAAAACAACTAGATTAACACATGAGAATGATGGCACAGGAAATTATGATGTTGGGAGAGTGCAGTGAATCCGTGCGCTTTGCCAAATGTAGAGAGCTGGGTCGTCAGTGACTTGCTGTCGGTGCAGATGGGTCAGTCAAGTGCAGGTGTAGCTATCTATGAAACAGCGCGACAGGCTGCTCATTATGCATTACCTAAAGTGAAATTAATCTATTGGTGGCTTGCAGAAGCTAAACGTGAGATGTTGCTAGGAAAACAGTAGCTTAAGCAACGTGGTCTGCAGTTAGGAAAGTAAAAATTACAATGGCCATTTTATTAATAATTTTCTGTTCGTTCGTTTTTTTTTTTTCCTCAAATCTCCCTACTGCTCCGCGCTTCTACATTTAATGTTTCTGAACGTCACCAAACACAACATTAAACATTGTAACATTTTCGTGTAGGAACTTGGCTCACGTGAAGCGGAGAGCGCTGCGTCGTCAGTGGCTTGCTGTCAGCGCAGGCGGCTCAGTCAAGTGCAGTTGTATGCGTGTGTGTTGTCTAGCATCTTAATCAGCATTGCCTAAGGTGAAATTATTGTATTGGTGGCTTGCAGAAGCTAAACGTAAGATGCTGCTGGAAAAATAGTATCCTAAGCAACGTCTGCAAAGTTAGGGAAGTTAAAAATACAATGGCCATTTCCGTGAATAAAAAAAAATGCCTTTCTGCACACACATGTTTATTTATTTTTTGACAAATTGCCCCCTGCCTCAGCCCACCGCTGCATGCTATAGTCCAGTCATTCTACAGGAATAAGGGGGTCAACCTACCACAAATTGCAATAGTAATGATTGTACTGCCAAATTAATCCTTATACACCAGAGAATCTACCATGAAGTTTCTCCTAAATTTTAAGCATTGGAACATCTAATTTGCATAATCCAAGATGGCGGACCATAAATATCACTTTTACTGAAATAACTCAAAAACTATTAACTTTGGATTACATAGTTGTATTGAAGTTGAATATAAACTTGTGCATTGTGGACATTTTGGTACTAATTGTATTTTTCTATCAGCAGTACTTTGTGAGATATGACAGGGTTGAAATAATGAGTCTAGATTCAATGTTGAGTAAAATACGAAAAAGATTACATTGTTTCCAAGATTGCTTCAAATTTTTGGTTGTCTTGTTGTGCTATTTTACATTCAGCTTAATTTAACTCTTCCCAAAGTTCAGAAAAATACAAACCGTTCTAATAATGTAGTCAGTAATCTATAGTCTTTCGAACCCATTGACTCGCTTAGAAATGTTGCCACTCGTTGCTGATTGGAACCTCCCAGGAAGCTGCCTTCCAGTCCGAAAGTTTACTGAACAAACATTGTGGTACACTGAATCTGCAGCATGGAGGTCGTTCACACAGTCAATTCTGGCTCTGACTTTTGTTGCCCACTCATCATTTCTCTGTATACAAATGTCATGTATACAATATTATTTTCTTCTGAAAGTCATACGTCCTGACTTGGATAAGTAGTGTGTCTTTGACTTTTCCAGCATAGGGATCAGGGGTCCTTTCCACAGAACAAACAGTGTTTGCTGAAGATAAATGGCTCCTCTAATGAACGCAGAGTATGAACAAGGCCCAAGAAATTAAAAGAATCAGAACCAGCTGCTTTTCTCTTGAATGCCTCAATTTCGCGTGGGTTACAGAATTTACTTCTGCAGGAATTATGAACATGTTCTCCAGGTTTCACAGAACACTCACCACCTCTTTCTGCATTAGCTTTTGTTATGGCATCACATCTGGGTCAGTTTAGAACTTAATTGGTTGTAAAGTATTGGTTCTCTACACAGAACACACATTTCATCCATTATTCAGATTCTTTCAGTCTTTCAGGCTTAAGGACATAAGGGTTTCTTAAAACGTACCAGAGGTTGACAGTAACTTAGTAAATCTACTCAAGTACTGTACTAAAGTACAATTTTTGAGCATCTGAACTTTAATTGAGTATTAAACATTTTGGCAACTTGTGACTTTCACTTCACTACATTTCCAACACAAATATTTAGGGCTGGGTATCAATTTAGGACATGGCGATTCGATACGATTTTCGATACAGGGCTCATTATACGATACAATTTTCGATACAGTGCAATTTAATTCGATTTGATTCCAATACCGATACATATTACTTTATAATTATTACTCAATGTAATTCACCCAATAAAACCAGACAAATATTGTTATGTTCAATTTATTGAACAGGAAAGTCAATGCTTTTTACTGAATATGTCACAGAAAAGGTGCCCAGTCTCACTAGGTACCTGCAGTCAACTTATAAAACCATTTGTGCAAAAGAATACAATATGGCTAATGTACATTTGTACTCAACAAAGTACATTTACTACATTTTTGTTTAGAATCACTAGTGCATTCTTCTGTGCAGTAGCTACTGGGGAGTGAATTGATATTAATAGCCAGAATATCGATATTACAGTATATAGTTTTTACAAATATCGATATATATATATCTCGGTATCGATTTTTTTTATCACAGCAGTACAAATATTGTACTTTTTACTCCACTACATTTGAAATGTGGGCATCGAATACAGTACCAAAGGCGTCGCCAGACAGATTTCACTGTGACACGTATTGGTCTGTAGTGCCCCAGTATAAATTTCACCAGTAAAAAAAAAAGATCATTATTGTTTGTTTTTACCTTTGTGTCACCATTTCCATGTGGATGTAAATGTTACAACTTTACTTTTTACGTGTAATGTGTAAGGCAGCTAGCAGAGGTAAACTTTCCGCAGCCGTCTTACGAGCTAGCTCAGGCTGTAAATGGAAGTAGCCTAGGGTTAGGGTGATAGTTTGATTATGCAAACTGGTCCCTTACATGTATAGTTAATTTGCAACCTTTTTAACAGTTAAGCAGGACAGTTAACAATTTTAATAGAATTTTGGGATTTTCAATATTGCTGCTGGCTAGCATGACGTTTGGGCTGTGGACGCATTGTTCAAGGTATGTGACATCTCAGAAAGTACTGCAGATAGAGAGATAAATTTGGTACCAAAATGTTCACAACAAGCAAGTTTATATTCAACGTCAATACATTTATGTACTCTAACATTAATAGTTTTTAAGTTATTTAAGAAAAAGTGATTCTGGTCTGCCATCTTGGATTTATGCAAATTAGACCATGTTCCAATGTGAGGAATTTAGGAGAAACTTGATGGAAGAGTCTCTGGATCATGACAATTACTTTGGGACCAGAACTATTTCTATTGCAATTTGTGGTGGGTCAATCAGTAGAATGACTGGACTACTATGCATGCTATCCAGCTACCCAGTGGAGTTCATTAACCTCGAGTGATGAGGCACAATCTCTCCATCCAATCTTTTTAGGTGTCTTTCTGAGTAAGCTATCCATCTTTATTTGCAAGGTTTTCCAACGTAGCTGACTTGCTGTAGCAAACCGACCGGAAGTAATGTTACAATCGCGGAAGACGAGCAACTTTGAAAATGGGCATGTCCGAATAAGGTGAATAGACAACTATCCCAAAATAAAGGCAGGATCTGTTGAGTCGTTTGGTAAAATAAAAGCCCTGGTTATTACAGTATTTGCAGCTTTACGGCACATTAAGTGAAATAGCATATTTTATTACGTATGCCATCATAGAGCGCCCTGTACGCTGTGACGGACTATCACTTAACCAAAATGTTTTCTAAATTTCATAAAATGATGGACACAACTTTTGGGTTAGGAGGTATTTATTATTTAATTCTAACGTTACCTGTGGAAAAGTGATCGGAACAGACTTTAATGTGAGGAGTTGGTTGAAAGTCCCCCGTTACAACAAGCCACAACTCTTGCCTGCGCCAGCTTAACTCCTCAGTCTCTTTTCCTTCCCACTTTCTGACAGTAGGTAAAGAATAAAAATGAACTTTGTGGTTCTTGTTGCTGCTGTTAGAACAGCCATGAATTACACAACAAACCATCGCAGATTGGAGAAAGTCAGATAAGGATGCCAGGAGTGTCAGGTGCCATAGTAGCCTATCGATCGCTTATTCCAGGTATGTCAACAATATGGCCGCATAGAACGTTGATGACGCTGATCGAATACTATGGATAGCTTCTAGAATTCTGATGAGCTGAAGCTACCTTTCTCAGCTCACAACAAATACTACTGAGGCCACACATTTCAACCAGAGGAATACATGCAGTCAAGTAAGTTTTGAGGATATCATGAGGTAGATGATATTTAATCTATGATATTAAAGTAGAAAAATGTGCTGGTGCTAGCTTACAGGGAAACCAGATATGGTAAATGTAAGCTATCTAGGAACATTTCATTAAAGAAAACTAAATTTAAGCTATTTTCAACATTTCATTGAAGAGGTTAGCTCATCATGGTGCTGCTACAGCAAAATGTGTTAGTGCTAGCTTACTGGGAAACCATATATGCTAAATGTTAACTATGATGCTGTTTCTCCAGCTTCTTGCTAGATGGCTTTATGTACAAATAAATCAGAGTCAAAATGCTTATATTTATGTTGGTATATGACTCACAATAATTCCCATAAATTCCCAAAAATTCCTGTAATTCCTGTGCAAAGTTACCAGTTTGAAAATTCCCAAACTTCCTGTGCCATAGTTTCCATGAAAACTTCCTGGAATTTTTGCTCCCTTTTGCAACCCTATATGCATGCTATGAATGTGGAATGGTAATGTCATGTGTGAAATAAATATTTCAGTATAGTTATATAAAGTAGAGAGGGGGAAAACATTTGTGTGATGTGAGCTAAAGTGTGCTCCAGAGAAAAAAATGTTCACATTCACATAAGGCTGCTCGATTATGGAAAAAATCTGAATCACGATTATTTGTGCCAAAACTGAAATCACGATTATTCAAACGATTATTTTGTTTTACTCAGTAATATGCTTCATTTATTGAAAATGTATTAAAAAACATTTCAAAAAAACATTCTTGTACCTTCGGATTTTCCCTAATACCTTTCTTCGTAAACATCTCCTTTGATGTCTAATGTACAAACAGTAGAAATGTCTAATGTATAGTACCATAAATAGATATACCATAAAAGATGGTGTGGAGCAAGTACAACCTCCAGTTAACCTTATTGATTATGTGCACGGTTTTAGGCGTAAGCTGCTCCTCGCTTGGAAGTTGGCGAGTGAAAATTTGTCAAAAGCCCAAAAGAAAATGAAACGGCTGTATGATCGCCGCGCTGAGGAGCGCACGTTTCATCCGGGGGATCAAGTTCTTGCTTTGTTGCCAGTGCCTGGTTCGCCCTTTTGTGCCAAGTTCTCTGGTCCTTATGTTATAGTTCGTCAGGTGACTGATGTGGATTATTTATTGTCTACTCCAGATCGTAAAAGATCAACACAGTTATGCCATATTAATCTGTTAAAACCGTATTATGCTCCTCCTCGTGATGAGGGGGCGAAGTCTGTTGGTCTAGTTGCAGTGAGCAGGGTGATCGGTGATGTCCAGGAGGTGGCAGCTCCTGATGTAGTTAGTCCTGGTGATCCTGTGCTGCAGCCGTGGCTTAAAAATTCAGAAATGTTGGCCAATCTGGATAGTTTGTTGAGTCACCCTTCCACTGAACAGCATGACCAATTAAAATGTTTAATTTTGGAGTTTTATGCCTTGTTTTCTGACGTTCCGAGGTGCACCGATGTGATCCAACATGATATTGTAGTTGATGATGTTCCGCCTGTCCGTCAACGCTTTTATCGTGTTGCACCTGAAAAGGAAAAAAAATTGGAAGCAGAAGTCCGATATTTGTTCCGATATTTGTTGTTTTTGCAGCTTTATCAGTTAGATATTCGTCATATTCGAGGTGTTGAAAACATCATGGCTGATGCTTTGTCACGATGTCCTAGTGATGAGTAATTACTATGTCATAACTCTGATGTCTGTGTGTGTGTCGTTTCAGCCCGTCTTAAATTGCTTCCTTTGGCGCCAAGGTTGCTGGGTGGTTGGAGTGGTGAGGCATGCGGGACAGAGGAGAATTTGACGTAGCACTACTGCGTTGCTGGTGTATTTCCTTATAGTTATCGAACGTGAAGTAAAAGCCCTAGTTCGCTGATGTCCTGTAGCCTATTTACTATGCCCTTGTTGATTTGTATATTAATGGTGTTTATTTTTGTTTTTGTGATAACTTGTTTACACAGACCCACTGAGGTGTGTCTCTGTTTTAAGGAGGCGGGTGTCACGACCCAGAGGGTAGTTCTAGCACGATCCCAGCTCCGCCCTGTTCCCATTCCCCTGTTACTCCCCTAATTAACAGGTGGATTGGTAGCCAGGTGTGGCGGGGGAATTCTATTGGTTAATCTGGCCTATAAAACGCTGCCTGGCTGTGAGACGAGAGCTCTCTCTCTCCTCCGTGTTTGGTTTTGGACATTTGGGTTTGACATTGCAACACTACATGCCGTCACTACACTTTTCTTTATTTCAATCACTGATGTTTTTTCTTAATTCTTTAATAAACATTGGTTAAACTTGTAACTGCGTGTGGTTTCCCATTCATGTTGCTCACGCTTCGAGTCAGCGTGCGTAACAGCCTTGACACCGCCTCTAGTCCCGCTGTAGCCCCTGTAGGACCATCGTTTTAGTTGGGCCAGAAATCGCGGGGTACTAGCACCCAGGACAGCCCCTGTAGGCCCGTGTTAGCACCTGGCCCTGAATAGCGGGGTTCCCATTACCGGGCCAAACCCAAGCCGACACGGCTGTACCGGTGCTAAGTGGTTTCACACCTTCAGGGGGAGGTGCTAACACGGGCCTACAGGGGCTGTCCTGGGTGCTAGTACCCCGCGATTTCTGGCCCAACTAAAACGATGGTCCTACAGGGGCTAAAGGGGGTCTAGAGGCGGTGTCAAGGTCGGGGCGGCGTCAACATTTGGAAGCAAAATAAAGCGAAGATGGCATGAGTATTATCTGCACCTGTATTACCGTTGTTACTGAAGAATATGAAAAAGATGGATCACCAGTTCTGGTCAGCTGAACATATCCGTGCTCTCTCCGTGGTCTGGGCAGAAGACTACATGAATAAAAAAAAAAACGACTAGGTTTGCAGAAACGAGGAAGTTGGACATTCAGCAACAACAGCCCGGCAAATTCGCGAGAAGCATAAAAAACTAAGGATATAAAGACATGGTATAACAAACCAATCCCCCTTCCCCACATAAAATAAATCTGAATTGCTTTTACTCAAGCGAGCTTAATCCTACATTCTCTGTATGACTCGTGGCTGGTGGTGAATGCTTGGCTGGTAACATTTCAATTGCCCACCGTGATGCGGTGGATTAAATGACTCCTTGTCAAATTAATTGGAGGAAACAAATGACTAGGCCTATAACATTGCCTTGTGTCATTTTAGGCTACTTTTTAAATGCAGTTTCGCAGTGCTGAAGTGTGCAGCTGCCGACATAAGATCCCAACTTGCCAGTGTCTCTCCTTTAGGCTATGCCTTGTGCATGGTAACGTGGTTCTCCGCGGTGACTTCGCAGTTAACTGTTCTAAACGTGTGTGTCAAGCCAATAGGTCAAAATCACTTGTTTTTCTATTAAATTGATATATATTTGCCATTTCCGACCGTTTGGGCTGACGGTAGTGGTACCGTTGGTTTAAAACAAGACTTTTCTTCCTTTAGCAACCGTTGCCATCAGTAAACAAAAGTAGACTCTCTAATAGTCTACAATAGCCTATAGATGACCTATCTCATATTTGGCTGATAAAAATTGCAAGTTGTTGATCTAATTAGTATTAAAATTAACTGTTTCGGTCATTGTTATACCTTAAAGTAGCAGTAAATTGTGTAATTTGGCTACGTTTTGTTGGCAGCACTGTGTGGAAGTATCCGAATGTGAGACGCATTCCCTAAGCATTTGACGCTCCGTGGCCGTCGGTCTTGTTCCATTAGAACATGGAAGAAACAAAGGACTAGGCCTATAACATTGCCTTGTGTCATTTTAGGCTATTTTTTAATGCAGTTTTGCAGTGCTGAAGTGTGTGGCTGCCGACATAAAATCCAAACTTGCCAGTGTCTCTTCTTTAGGCTATGCCTTGTGCATGGTAGCCTACGTGGTTCTTCGCGGTGACACAGTTAACTGTTCTAAACGTGTGTGTCAAGCCAATAGGTCAAAATCACTCGTTTTTCTATTAAATTGATATATATTTTCCATTTCCGACCGTTTGGGCTGACGGTGGTGGTACCGTTGGTTTAAAACAAGACTTTCTTCCTTTAGCAACCGTTGCCATCGGTAAACAAAAGTAATGCAATATAGATGACCTAGCTCATATTTGGCTGATAAAAATTGCAAGTTGTTGATCTAATTAGTATTAAAATTAACTTTTTCGGTCATTGTTATACCTTAAAGTAGCAGTAAATTGTGTCATTTGGCTGTTTTGTTGGCAGCATTGTGGAAATATCCGAATGTGAGACGCATTCCCTAACAAGCATTTGACGCTCCGTGGCCGTCGGTCTTGTTCCATTAAAACATAGGGACGGTGTATTTTTGCTTTATAGCCGATAGTAATATATAGAATGAACATGAACAACAAGGAGGACGATCTGCGCCAGCAGAGGTTCCATGGCGTCTATTATCCTCCAAAGAAGTATTTTCAGTCAGAGATATCGGCAGTAGGCCTAGTTATAATCGTCTTCTATCTTCTACTGATGCTGAATTGCCCGCCTATCCTGCTTGAAAATGGGCTGTATCAGTGACGTTTTCGCAAACGAGGGCGTAACCCATTGGGTCTATTAGCCAGGGAATGGGAACACAACAGCTCTCAGGTCATGGGGCTAGTGCCCTGGGTCTACAAGCACCGAGGGTGGCCCCTAAAGGCCCGGGCCGGCACCGGCCCCGGAATGGGAATGCGGCTAATGTGTGAAGCCACTTAGCACCGGTACACCCGTGTCGGCTCGGGTTTGGCCCGGTAATGTGAACACCGCCTTATCAATGAAGTTATGTTAGCTAGGACAGACCCGCTGACGGTCTTGGTTGGGCCCAGGACAAGATAATCTGATGCTGGCAAACATGGGACATGGACTTTCTCACTACCCATATGAAAGCAGTGGCAGTCCGTGGGAAACAAACGGAACTTTAAGTTTGAATATGCAAGCAAACAAGTGGTGCAAATGATCTTTCTAGCCCATTACTTTAACCCTCTAGGCGCCAGGGATTTTTTTTTTTTCAAAGCTCAATTTTGACATCTAAATTTCAAAAGGCTGTGGCTTGAAATTGGTAACAGATACAGCCTGACTGTAAATTTGACAAATGTTGAGGATGACCCAAAGTTTATGTTGGCAGTAAATTTACCCATCTAATTTGCATATTGTGATGTCACAGGGTGGCGGCCATCTTGCATTTTGACGTTTTTTTTTTTCATGAAATGCAGAGATTTTTCAATAAATGCTCAACCCATTTCATAACATTTGCCCCTTACCATCACTGTTATGTGGTGCACATACATTATGGTCAGGAAAACAATAAATTGTAAGCCAACAGTGTACATTATAACTAATATAGAGCCATATAGTAACAAACGCATGTGAACAGTAGGCTGGTCTTTTGCCTGCATGGCCCTAAAGTGTGCCTATCTGTCTAGGTGGCAGTCTTTGTGGTTTTTCAGTGTGTAGTACCTCTCATTGCAAGGTCCAGTACACAGACCCACTCCACAGTTATTATGACCGCCGCTAAGCGGTCATTATAGTGTAGTATAGTTTTTTTTTTTCCAGCAATTTTCCGTCAACGGTTTCCGGGACACTGGAAGTCAGGGGGACATGAATCTTTGTAGGCATGTAGCCCTAGAACTCCTTCAGCGAATAGAAGCTTTTAGCCCCCAAGGGCCACCCCCCCACTGTGCCAGTGTCCATCAAAGAGGGGGAGACCGGCAAAAGTTTCTGCTGAATAACTCAATGAACGTTTCACCCACCGACATGAAATTTTTGTGATATGTCGGTGTTACAGAGACGTATCGACCCAGGCCATAAACACTCACTTGAAGCATAGCGCCACCTAGTGATAAGGGTAAATGCAAAAATTGGGATTTTGAGTTAATAATATCTTGGACCGAGAAGGTGGGAACTGCACAAAATACGTCATGAACGATCACCACAAAGACCTCTAACATCACAGCACATGCCATACATTTGGTCTATAGGGGGCGCTGTAATTGTAGAAAATGTCATTTTGCCTATTATCTAGAGAATGCTAACGTTTACAACAACTTTTTTTTTATCGTGAAATCTATTGACCCTCACGCATTGAAAGCACTGGTCGACGCCCACTTCCAACGAAAACAATTTCTGTGAAATTTTAACATTGCGAATACGAATCTGAACGAACTCGTCATAGGCCGTTCATGTGAATCTCACCAAATTTGGTATATTTCATCTACAGACAATGCTGACAAAAAGTTATCAAAGGATTTATCTTGAGATAAACTGTTTCGAAGTTACACGTCAATGAACATTTAACACGTAGCTTAAAATTCTTCAAAAGTCCATATCTTGGCTTTTAATTGCTCAAATTTGGTCAAAGTTGACATGCCATCTCTAAACAGCTTTCTTTTCATGTGTACTCAATTTTGTGACATTTCGTCATAGGGGGCGATGTTTATTGGCGAAGCTAGGTGTCAAAAAACAGTTTTTCTTAAATAATTCGTCAACAATTTTGCCCAAGACAACGATTTTGTGTTAGTATGTCAGTGTTACAGAGGCGTATCGGCCCAGCCCATAAACACTCACTTGAAGCATAGCACCACCTAGTGATAAGGGTAAATGCAAAAATTGGGATTTTGAGTTGCTAATATCTTGGACCGAGAAGGTGGGAACTGCACAAAATACGTCATGCATGATCAGCACAAAGACCTCTAACACCACAGCACGTGCACTACAATTTGGTCCATAGGGGGTGTTGTAATTGTACAAAATCTCATTTTGCCTATTCCTTTCACAAATCACTCCTACACACTATAGAAACACACACAATGTCATTCATTCAAAACCCACATTCATACCCACTTCCAGAAAATCATTTCCACACAAATTCTCACCTCACAACACTGCTCTACCACACACTCATCATACCAACAGTTCCCACATTTCAATACACTGCGGCGGTCATACCATGTACCGCTATGCGGTATATCTAGTTACATGTGTATTTTGTCTAATGGTGGCCTTTGGGACAGGTGCAGTCAGAGCAAACTACAAAAACTGGTCGATCATCAGCATTGCATAGCCAGTCACACTGTAAGTTTTACTAACACTTCTGAAAATGGGCATGGCTATATTGATTTGTTTTAGTTGTGAACAAATTCAAGAAATCAATTGCAAACAACATATAGGGTCAATTTATCATTGATCATCTCTCTGTCCCACCTATATCCAATTGGCTTATCTAGGGGCTTTATCCAGTTTTGGTATTGTTCATCGCCCTTGCTAAAACACACCCAGGCTCTAATTAGGCCTACTAATTATCACCATCATCATTCACACCTGCAGCCTGGACACGCATGCAGCCTCTGTGTCGTTTGCCCCCTTTCCCTTATGCGCACAGAGTGTGAGCACTCCCGATTGTATTTTACTACCTCTCCCGCGGTTGAAAGATTCATCGTCACTACTTTCATTTTTATAGGCACTCCTACTGACTACACCAGCTTTTCTACGGACAATCCGACCACTGCCACCCTCCTGGCATTGAACACGGAGACTAAAAAATGCGTATTACATGCTCAGTGATCCACACTTCGCATAATCTCGCCACACAAAAGCGCGTCGCGACGATGAAAAACAAACGCACATATACACTTCTTCCAAGCCACATCCTAAAATGCTCTACTACCACTACAACCTCCAACAACTCTCATGCAGACACTACCATGTGTATCCGAGTCACCTCCATCTGTGTTGGGCAAAGAATCAATGTTTTTGTTTGAGCACTGTTGCTTTGCTCAACATTGCCATTGCTTGGCAGGCGCACCAGGACAAACGTGGGCACTGAATGAGAAATGCCGTCATCTACTAAAGGCATATACTCTTATTCAGAAACAAAATATGTGAACAAAAGCAACAAACCACCTTACCAACAGGTTACCTTTATAGTTGCAGTTTGCTGTTTATTCAACGGAATTATTTGCAAAATCTGACTACATCGTGTTAGCTTCATTAGCTCACTGGTAAACTAGCTCTACTTCCGTGTGTGGTTTGAATGTTTTTTTCTCAAAAAAAAAAACATGGGAGGGTGTCGTAATTCTCAGCCAGAACTAAAGTACAACATGTCTGCCAACTAGTGGAGAGGAGTATAAATGCGATTTGACACTATTTGACACAGCAAGCTGTTTTATTCAATACCGCATCCTGTCGCAATTCTGCGACTTTGGCGCTTAGAGGGTTAAGAAGTCAGGTTTTACAAAATATATATGCCGCGATAATTAAATAAACAATATATTCGTTGTGAAGTGCAACATGTTGTTTGTTGAAAAGTCAGAAAGTAAGGAGTAGCCTACTTTCACACTCAAACGGTACCGCTTATATTATTTGACCTCTGTTACAATTCTCACATTTGAGAACTGAAATCACTCCGATGTTTCGTGTCCAACTGAATGTCATGACAAACAAGCGATTCTTATGAACTGTCAATGAACTATCAAGCATCAATAAACTGCGTCAGGCACCTTGACACAGATGCCTGGGAGATGTGGATGCCGTCACCCGTCACTCTCTGGAACGAGCCTGATGCCAGGACCGACAGTGCAGCACAGACCTTGAGGAGGACAGGCAGGTTTCTGGGATGGTTGTTTCGGCTGTATAGTTCATCATCAAGCAGTTCACACAAGTGGATGATGGCCGCACGGTCCAGGCGAAACTGCTGAATGCACTCCATGTTAGTGAAACCCAGGATGTTTATTCTAGGCCTAGAATGCGAGCACGTCTTCGACCTCGGCGTTCTCTCTCCCATTGACGCAGGAGTGCGAGCAGGTACAAGGATGGCATTTTGGTCATATTTATGCTCACACCAATTACGTAATTAAAAAATTTATAAATCCATTTATTAATTAACTCATTGAGTGCCAGCCATTTTCAAAGTTGGTCACGTCCTTTATCATCAGAAATTTTTTTTTTGTTTGTACCTCTTTCCATTCCTTAGCAATTGTCTGGAGAACATGGGTGGGTGTAACTAAAAATGCTGATTTCTGACCAAAATACTGAGAAAAATGGCTTTTTGTAACAAGCAACATTTCAAGCAGAAAATGTCTTTGATTACAATTGTTTTTGCTTCAGAGACATCTCAAACATTATGAAAAGTGATCCCATTGTATACTGCACCAAAAATAAAGCTGGCAACATTACTTATAAATTAAAAAAATACAAATTTATTTATAAAACCATGTAGGCACATTTCATAGATTCTTTGAAGCACAGCTAAAAGCAACACTTCATGGGAAACACTTTGTGCGTAAACATTTCAAAGGCAAAAATTAGACTTTCTAGCAGCTATTTATGTACAGCACACTGTTATAACTGTAGTGCTTCTAGCTCTCCCCCTGTGTGTGTGCGCGCGTGTGTATGCATGTGTGTGTACAGCAGAGAAGACCTATAAACAAGATCTAAAATACCGGTCCATACATCTAGTATCGGAGTAAGCTATGCAATTAGACTACTGCTCCATGCTTGTAAATGTAATATTTCTGAACGTCACCAAACACGATATAAAACATTGTAACATTTTAGTGTGGGAACTTGGCTCAGAGAGGGGATAGGCAAACCGAAACCGAACTAAATATACAACGCCTTCAGAGCAAAATAACATCGTATTCCACAGGATCCGCACACAGAAGAACTAGATTAACACATGAGAATGATAGCACAGAAAATTATGATGTTGGGAGAGTGCAGTGAATCCGTGCGCTTTACCAAATGTAGAGAGCTGGGTCGTCAGTGACTTGCTGTCGGCGCAGACGGGTCTGTCAAGGTGTAGCTATCTATGAAACAGCGCGACAGGCTGCTCATTATGCATTACCTAAAGTGAAATTAATCTATTGGTGGCTTGCAGAAGCTAAACGTGAGATGTTGCTAGGAAAACAGTAGCTTCAATATACGTGCTGACAGGATTTATTTTGATCAAGCTAGCAGTGTGCAAAACTGCGAGCAATTGAGCAAGCCAGGTCCAGTGTCTCTTCTTTGAGACAATGTTAGATGATCCACACATATCCACACTGATACTGGTACTACCCACAGAATGGGTTCCCTTGTGATTACAACTTTGATTTTTTTACACAAGCTAGATCAGATGATTACCCCACCTCCCCTGTAAAAAAACGAAATTGACTCGATAACGCGTCATTGGCACTGGGCGTTACTATCGTAAAAGACGCGTTTTTGCGTCATTGGCATCGAATGAGTTAATTGTCAATTGTTTGCAACTTACCTAATTGGAGAACAGATTCTTTCATGATATCACGTGATATTTTTTAAAAATAATGTCATGGCTATGAGAAACGGCGTCCTTTAAAGAATAAGGATCAACAACCAAACATTACTGACTGCACTTTGGTATGTTAAATACTGCAAAACAAATGTTGACATTATAGGCCTAGCCGACATCAAATGCAATATTTCATTTCGTCGTGTAGTGGCACTGGACCTTACAGCCCTTTTGAGAGAAAGAGGAAACCGCATAAGTGGAGGGCAGAATGTGCGCAGGGTTCATTTACATGCGACACTCCCTAATTTTGGGGTTGCTCCTCCTGAAGCCCGTAACTGACTGATTCCTGCGTAAATGACAGACTGAAGTCAACAGCAGAATCCGCGGAGGCGCAGTTGCGCGCTTTTTTCCACTTATGCGCCCTCACGTGCAGGGGAGAATCGGCCCCTAAGTGTGTAAAGCATTGAGCTCTCACAGCTGCATTTATCCTAGAGATTAGGGCTGGGCAATTAATTAATCCCAAACCCTGATCGTGATAAAATTCATGTCAATCACAATCAGCCTTGGACTATTTATCAATCAATCACATGGCAGAAATGGACTGGCATCAGTCTACCTTTACCTGTGCCACTGTCATATATGACTACCTGGGGAAGGTAAAGATGGAAAAGAGCAGAGAGGGAAAGTGGAGCCATTGGCAGCGAAAGGCATGCTGGACATGACCTGGGAGTTAATCCCCCAAAGTTGATATCACTGTTGACTAATAAGGTTACACAATGTCAGGTGTGTTGATGGTTTAGTTATGGTCAAAGTGACACGGAGCAAATAAAGTTAAATAGTGAGAACAATTTTTTTGAACACAGCAAGCAAACAAAAGCAGCTGTTTACTGTATTCAAAACAAAGCCTGGTTTATGGATTCGGGACCCTGAGAGGCTAGCCTGGGTGTGCCCATACTGCCTGTGATGCTGCATTTGCATTTCGCAAGCAAGTCAGTCTGGCCAAGCTGCCTATCTAAACCATTTCTGCTCGGCCCTCGGATAGGGGGCCAATGAAAATCGAGCATTTCAAAAGGCAATGACACCGTAGTTTAGCGACCGGAAATCTATCTCAGTCACTGTCTACATGGCGAACGTGGAGCAACCGTAAGATTTCAATGCAGCTGTAGCTGCTGTTTTGGACGAATTCAAAGGGAAGTTCTCTCTGAAAATAGAGCAAAAGGCAGCCCTTGAAGCATTTGTTGCGGGAAAGGACGTTTTCGCAATGCCACCCACCGGCCTCGGTAAAAGTTTAATTTATCAGTTAACCCCGCTGGTAGCCAAGTCGATGGGGCTTTGCGAGAACGCTGTTGTTGTGGTCATTTCGCCTTTGATTGCACTGATTCGGTTTTGGAATATGAATATTAAATGACCAACACCAGCCACTCTCATGTTCACCTCACAAGTCCGACAAAAAACATTTAATGCCATTTCTATATGACTACAGGCTACTGCTACTTTTTGTTTGGATCAAGCAGTGTCTTTCGCTGCGTATATGTCAGAAAACACAGGGGTGTAATTGGTTGAAGCTTCGTCCAGTAGCAAACAGAGGCATTTGAAAGAAGCGTGTTAAGCCCACCTTCTGAGAAATGGGTTTACAACACAGCTTGGCCAGACCAATGCTCGCAGAGCATTGACAAGTCGTGATAGCCAGGCTACTGAGAGTCTGTGCAGATAAATAAGCTATTTGACCACTTTGAGACACTTGTAATAAAATCAGATTTGCTTGCAAAGCTGTAAAAGAGTTTTTTGTTAAATAATCTCAAAGGTTGCATTTGAAATGGCTTTTGCTATGTCTACTTGATTGTCTTTGTACATTTATTTACAACTTGCCTTTGTTTTTGTGATGTGCTCTTCTAAGAATCAGACTCACCTTTAAAGAAGTTCTTACTTCAGTCATCTAAGTTGAGTCCAGATGAGAAAGCAGTTTTTCTGGAGAAAGATGAGGTATTGAAAGTACTTTTTTCAAAGTGTTAAACATGTCAATACCTTTGTATTTGAGAGACTCTGAGCGGCAACTTATAATTTTTCCTCGTGGTATTTACAGAGCATACGTGTGACTCACGAGTCGAGTGCACAGGAAGGACAGACAGAGGTAAGATGGAAATGTACCTTCCCGGGTGACAATCAAAGAGAAAAGGGTGGCGCAGGGGGTAAAGATGGGAATGGTATGCAGACGTCTGGAGTTCTGATCCGTTTTGACAGCACCAAGGAAGCGGGAAAGGGGGGAATTTAACTGTGAAAAAACTGTCTGGCATAAAACCGGTACATGATACAAAAACATTGGAGTTGGAGACCCCTGTATTATTGTTAATGTGGAAGTCTGAATAAACATACACATGTCTAAAATCATGTTTAAACTGTGACACTCTTTCAGGCTCCAAGTGTAGATGAAAAGGTGGATTTGCATTTTATAGCCTTCGTAAATGTTGGAGGACATCTATATGAACTGGGTGAGGTGGATTATACTAATACTGTATATGTATTTGTTTAACTACTCTGCACCCTTTTGACTTTTAAAAGAAAGTTAAGTCATTTCAAACGACTTTGTTTCACATTCATATTCAACATGCTGAAGAAGTCACAGTAATTGTATAAGTAAAAATAGTTTTTATCACTTCTTTGGCAGATGGGCGTAAGCCTTTCCCAATAGTCCATGGTAAAACCACTGAAGAGACTTTTCTTGAGGTAAGGGCACACATTCTGAAGTCTAATAGTTCTGAGTTACTAAATGTTTCCTGTGACCAATAGATACTGATTGAATGTATTGTAAACAATGGTATTATGTTCCTGGTTATAGTTAACAATGACAAGGAAAATAAGTTAAGTGTATTTATGCTTTGTTTACTAGGATGCCACAAAAGTCTGCAAACAGTTCATGGCACGAGATCCACAGGAGTTACGTTTCACAGTGGTAGCCCTCTCCAAAGCATAACATTCATCACTGGATTTTAATAGAAGACAAGTCTGCCTTTCATTGTTTAAAATAAGGGTTTGTGTGTTTTGCAAAGAGGAGATTTGACTGTGAATAATTGCTTAAATGACTTTCGTGATAAACTGACCATAAGAAGATACTGTGGGACAGAAGTTATGCTAGTTTACCTATTAGCAATGTTAACGTTTGTGAGAAGTGGATCTCCTACATTTCATTACTTTTTGAGGTGATGTTAATGTGTTGTTTGATGGTGAACTGCTGTGTCCTGAAACCCTTTCCTCTCCAATTATCACATTGGTTATGTTGCAGGGAACCTTCAGTGAACTAGAACTTTTTTACCTCTACCATCCATATGTTACAAAATTGTCATCTTTATTACTACTTAATTCCTATTCACTCAACTTTGTAATAGTACACAGCAGTTGTACAATATTGCCTCTTAAGAAAAAAAATAAACGCATTCAGTAAGAAAAGGCGTTGTGTGTTGCTAATTAGACACTATGTGCCACTGGGGGAAGTCGATACATTTGGCAGGTGGCTATTGTAAGTCAAAATGGTGTGTCAGGTGAGATTTTAATTCTCTAGATGTTCAATTCTCTAAATGTTTTGGGACCAAGAGTTACCTGAGGTGGGAAATTCTTTGAATTGCTTCAGATTTAAAAGTTATAGCAACACAAACTAAATGTTTACGAATTAAATAACCTGTGCACAGGATGGATACATATTGGATACATTTAAATGCAGGTGTCTTGGGTCATAAAAATGATATCAAATATATAATATAATATCATTAATCTGGTTGGACATTAGCACCCTCTAGCATGGCAGCTTTTTTTTTTTAATCACTGCAATTCTTTCTTTGTTGGGTGACCCAAGTCTGATTGTAGAGACATGTCCATGTTACTTACAGATACTTCTGTATACTATTACTGTTCAGTCTCAGCTGATGCAAAGTGGTTAGAGAACAAGTTATTCACTTTCAGCCAGTGTTGAAACATTCCACGTGTCTTGGACCAAACTGTCAGGTTAGACAGGTTTTCATGTTTTGCTGTCTGGGGTAGTTAGTGAATCAGTACCACTCTTGCATGTTTGATCCTCTTGTTAGGAAGGGAAGCAGTCTTGGACAATAAGGTTCTTCACAAGCTTTTAAAGGTCGAGAGGGATGTCGCTGCTCATATAGCGACTGTTAGGTTGTTTCACCATTGAGGGGCAACGACAGAGAAAAGTTTAGATTGAGGTCTTCCTCCTGAAGTCAATGATGACCTGCCTTGTCTTGAAGGTGTTGAGCAGATTGTTCTCCCTGCACCACACTGTCAGCCTCTCCATCTCCTCCCTGTAGGCATACTTATCGACCCCAGAGATGGACCCCAGAACTGTAGTGTCGTCAATAAATTGTGGTGCCACACAATGGTGTTGCTGGGGTGGGCGGGATTGCAGTCATGGTTGTACAGGGAGTAGAACAAAGGGCTCAGCATGCAGCCCTGTGGAGAGCCAGTGCATTGTTTCCTTATTTGTGATCCTCTAATTTCCACTTGGACACTATTTTCAGAAACTTACTTTGGCAGTACATTTATGACCACAGTCAAAGGAGCCAAGTTGTAAGCAACTGAGCTTGAAGATGTTTCACCGTTCATTCAAAAGGCTTCTCCAGTTCTTCCCCTCAGTTCTTTAACATTGCAATTGTATAGTACCATTTCTTCATGAAGATGAGTAGGCCTACGCATTGTGCTTGGTTACTTTATGATGGACTATGCCTAGCCTACTTCATGGGGACCAGAACAAAAAACTGGGCATGTTTGGGGTCACACGTGATGACTGTGGATGGTTACACAAGGTCGTTTCTCACGCAACTATGCCAATAAAAGCAAACTCATATATGAGGATATATACAGGTTAGTGCCTTCCCAGCTGATACAGTGGCCATACAAAATCTGCACCCCTAAAGCAGCAATTTCATTTTGACACATCCCAATGAAAAGACTATTTGAACTGTAAAATATTTATTGAATCGAGAGAGTCCAATGTGCATCACAATGACTAGCAGGTGTAAGTTACACCCTGATGGAGTTGAGTTAAATAATGGCCTATACAGTAGATGTGTCTGATAAATTCCAGAATTATTTGTTGAACAATTTTCTTTAAACAATATCATCAGTTAACTCACCTTTAATGGCATGGCATTTTTTATTGATGAGGTCTGAGAACTGAAAAGCCTTATGCAACAATGCATTGGCTAATAAATCTACTTTGACTTCAAAACCTGCGTCTGTCAGTCTTTGCACTTTCACACACTTTTTCTTTCACATGCACAGAGAAATATGCACACACACACTGAACACGATGTAGTAGTAGTAGTTAAATAGTAGTATTTAAAAAAAAATTTGAGCAAAAAAAAGGAATTGCCTTATCCCATAGGAATTCTAGGCATCCTTGATGCATCCATGACCAACATGCAAAACATACACACACACACATTAGTAAGGAAGTGTACTGTATATCTGTGTGTGCATGTAATATTAAACATTTAATATCCTACATAAAAATAGTAATGACTAGATGTACCGCATAGCGGTAGATGGTATGATGTCAGTCTGTGTGCCTGTGTGTGTATGTCTGTATGATGTGTATATGTAATATATGTGTAGATGTGTATATGATGTGTATATGCTACTGGACACCTTCATTTCCGTCAGGAAATTAAGTAAAATGTCACGAAATGTTAACTTTCAATTGATAATCTGCATTACATCATCTAACGTTTTTCTGTAGCCTAACACTACTCTTTGTATCACCGTATGTAGCTGACACAGTCAGCTCATCTGAAATGGCTGGCTCGCTGCTGGCTTACTTGGACATCCATTGACTGCACTCGAGGTCTGAGTTTAGCTGTGTGTGCAACATGGACAGGCTAGGCAACATTTTGGCATGATGATAATTATGCTGTATACTTTCGCATAGCCTACACACTTAATCTGAATAAATTAATGTTTCAATATTATTATTATTATGCAGCCCCCCCCCCACACTTCACACAGCATATAGCTTGCTGCCTGCCTCATGCCACCTCCCTCCACCCCCCCCCCCCACACACAGCACAGAAGTCACAGCCCTCACGGCTCAAGCCCCCCTCCCACAGGCACACAGCACATATCTTTGCTCCCCAGCCCTCTCCACACACGTGTGTCCAACCCCACCTCAGCGCTGTCAGCTGCACACGCAGTGCCACCCCCCACACAGCCCGTCATCTGCCACCACAGCCAGTCCTTCCTCCCAATCATAACTTCACTTTATCCCACCCCCCTTCACCTTTTTTCTACCTCTGCCCTTCTTATGGCCCCCCCAAATGCATTCTACGCACTTTACTCCCCACTCCCCATGCACAGTCTAGACCCACAATCATCAGTTTCACTGCATGTCCTACTACCCAGTATGTCTATGTACGTGACAAATAAAACTCCTTGTATCCTTGTATATTATTCTAATTTACTGAGGTGTGCTTGTATGCATGTATGTATGCATATCTTTCACAATTGTATGTTTTATATCTCCACTTTTGAATCAAGAAAAATTCTACAGTTTACTTTTGTGTACAATATTTTATTTTCCATATTAGCCACTAATATATGACTGAATAGCATTTACAAAACTCAAATAAAAGACTTTGTTCTGGGTGCATAAATATACAAGATTGTGAGGACAGAAAGGTTGAAATAATTCTTTTTAAATGGTTCAGAGACAAACAAGCGATGTCAGGGTAGACATCAATGAAGACATCGAAGACCTCGAGGAAGACATTGATGAAGTAGGTGGAAACATCAAGGCCCAGCCAAATGGCCAAGAAGTGGACTGTTCTGGACCATAGACACCTAGCTTAAGCAGGCCACCTCAGGCATTGGACAGTATGGTAGAGGTGAAGATCTGCTGTAAGATCAGAGGGATCTCCTTTGTGTCCATGGCAATGAAAGACCGACCTGATGGCAGCTGTCTTTGAAGCCTAAAGGTTTTAAAACAGAAAAAATATGCACAAAAAAATATTACCTGGTCGACTGATGTTTTAGCCTTTTATGGAAGTTGGACAATTACTCTCAAAAAGAAACAAAAAAATTATCAACAATGATACATTTGAGAATAAACATACTGAGTGAACAGGGCTAAAAATAAAAAGTGCACACAGTCCCCAAAAAGACATGACCTGTCAAATTATTAGGGCCCAGGCACAGATACCCTCCAATGTGCACTGAAGGTTTGGCAATGTACCATGCCTATTGTCTTCATGAGGATTTTTATTACATCAGAGTTTTGGCATTTTTTTAGTTTGTTCCCAAGGACAAAAAGGAGTGTTCATTCCCCTTTGATAGATTGCATATTTTTATGGGTATTATTAGTGCAATACAAGTTTTATTAAAGTAGCATCAAAGATATTGATGTGCTACATCTATTTTTAATCTTTCCATGTGGGTTCACTGCATAGTTTGCTTTTTCTAATTTCACATTGCAGTACACAGTAACATTAGGGGATAGAATCGTTAGAAAAACCATGCAGATTGAAACAGATGTTCATCAGTTTTTAAATTACACATTACTTCATTTGGATTAACTTAACAAGCCTCCCTGGTATAACTATACACAATAAAAGCTGCAAGACGCACCTTTCAGCCTGGTCTCCAAGGGAGCCAATAAAGACAGCAAAAGCATTGATCTGTGGGTTGCTGGTGAGTACACTGGCAAAGCGGGCTGGGCTGATACCGTAGCGCTCTAAGTTGGCGTCACTGAGAACCACCAGGAAATGCTCATCGGCCTCCTCTCTGGCGAGCTCTTGCATTGCATACTCTGTGCTCTCCAGAGTGTAGTCGCCACTCATGCAAAACTGAGCATGAGCGTGCATATTCTGGGAAGATTATTGAGAAATCAAAAAATGTCCAATGTAAACATGTATCAAACAGTCATCAAAAATGTTTCAGCCCATAATTTTATTTACTATTCTTGGTTTCATAAGCCACGGTTGGTGAGGTCTTTAAAATTGTAGGTGTTTTGCTTTTTTTTGCTTGTTTTGTTTAAAATTGTTTAAACAGGTGCCAACCTGTCTAGTGCTTCTAGTGCACATTTACATACACGTGTGTGATTCACAGTATACAGTAATGTCCATCATTTAATGTGTTTATAGGCAGAGGTTCAAGACATCATGCAGGATATGGCAATTTCATACTTTAGTGTTTTAAAAGTCCTACAGAAGACATTGTGATTAAATACAGTGAAGGTCTGGTACTTTAATCCAAGATTCTAGAGCTCCTCGCTTCATTTTAATTGACAGGATGGTTCCAACCAGCACTTAGAAGAAGACTTAGAGAAGAAAAAGATGGCAAATAGTACTATGAATGGTGAGGTTTACCTATGGATTTACATACCTTCAAAACCTTTAGCCTCTCTTTGTTGTTCTTTGGGACCTTGTCACTTCTAACCAACTCAATATCAAATCCATCTCCAGAATGGCCTACAATGTCATACTGAGACAAAAAGGTGTAAAGTTAAGGTGTAGTTAAATAATAATTCAAGACCCTTGTAGGTAATGACTGAGAGGAATAGTTCCATTCTAACACATTTATTTTACTTTTGGTTTGACATACTCATGTGCTGCGATCTCTCCACTCATCTGCACTATTCTGCAAATAAGCATTTTATCTGCTGGGTTGATAAACCTCTTTCAGACTAACATATCACAAAAGTCTTGCTTTCTTAGATGTAAGGATTGGCGAATTATGTGTAAATTGATGGCGGCCTCCTCTGATTTCTTGGGGTCCATAGTAGGGTCCAAAACCTTCTATTCTTTATGAGCCCTTTAGGGGTATCCCCACCAAGCAACCCTCTCCCATCGTTTCAGTGCTGCAGGAATCGTCAAAGCGCCCCTTTACATGCTATGCTATCATAAACCATTAAAAAAGCAATGCTGCTGTCTTTGCTGGAAGATAGGGTTAGTGTTTAGATCTCCTGAAGAAAGGCTTGTGTAATTCAGGCTTGTTTTATCAGTTTACACCTCTTCCACAAACTACATTTAAGTTTCCGTCTATTTGTCTGGGACTACAGTGTCTAGTGCAAGAGTTGTGCACAGAAGTTGTCAGGTATTTTATATTTTACTGAAATCTCTGCACAGACATTTTTATGCAAATGTATTTATTAGTACACCATGTACTGCCTTGAAAATGTTTAAAGATGCCACTGTGTAGAATTTTTGGACTAGTCACTTACACCTTTAAAAATGAACTTGAAATATTTGATTATTTTTAAATAAATGAAACATATCAAAATGCAAATGTACATATAGGGTCCACCAAATAAATAACCGCATGAATGCAGATATTTTGCAAAATGTGTAGCTGTATTAATGAGTTTGTGGGCCTTACTTTAAACTTATGTTCGTAGTTCTCCAATGCCTCCATCATCATGCAAACAGCCTCCATTGAGCGCTCCAGTCGTCCATCTACTCCATTGAAACGGTACATGCTGCCTGAAACATCTACCAAGAGACGCAACCTTTTGGGTTTCTGCTGTGGTGTCCCAAGCTGCAGCATGAAATAAACAAAGCCACATACATGCCAATAGCCCCAAATTAAACATTTCCAATCTACACATATTCAAAAACCTAATACAGGGGTTAGACAAAATAATTGAAACACTTGTTAAATTCAAAGAAAGTTTATTTCTCCAGCCAGAAATACGCCGTTTGCTAGAGATTTTTCCATTCTTCTTGAATTCCGGCATGGTCCTTTATATGGTAGCTCCCAAGAAACCAAGCAGTTCAGCTGTCTTGGTGATCGAGGCTCCTGCCAAACGAGCTCCAACAATTTGCCCTTTTTCAAACTCAGTTAGGTCATGCATTTTAACTTAAATTTTGCTACAATTTGAAAAAGAAACTCCCATAATGAAATTTGAATCAATATTCTTGACACAATAGGTCATTGAAATACTAAAGTGAAATTTGCACTGTTCCAATATTTGTCTAACCCCTGTATTTTCAGTTACTGATAGTCATATTGTCACGATGCACCATAGTTTTAGGCTGTTAGTGTAGAGATTCATGCAAATACTTTCATATTAAAACTGCAGTTTATTCTGTTTATTTGACACATCACACACTCCTCTACTACCTTGTACCTTGTATGTGCATGCTAAACTATACAAGCTTTATATTGTACATTGGGTGTAGATTGCAACTGAATTGACACAGCCATTACGTGGTGGGGCTATCTTTGTAATACAGTGGAGAGGAAAAGTATGTGAACCCTTCGGCATTTCTTGAATTTCTGCATAAATTGGCCATAAAATGTGTTCCGATTTTAATGTAAGTCACAACAATACAATCGTACATTCTCCTAAAGTAATACTTCACCAAACAAATATGTTTTGATTTTTGTTTATTGGGCACAAGATGTAAACATTCACATCACAGGGTGGAAAAAGTATGTGAACCCCTAGGTCAATGACTTCTACAAGAGCTAATTTGAGTCAGGTGTCATCCAACATGGAGTTCAATTAGTGTGACGAGTTTGCAGGAGTTGATTCAAGCTGTCCTGCCCTTTAAAAACTCACACTAGTTTTGAAATAGCTGTTCAGAAGATGCATTGTCTGATGGGAACCATGCCCCGCACCAAAGAGCTTTCTGAAGACCTGCGAGCAAGAATTGTTGAGCTACATAAGGCTGAAAGGGGGTACAAAAGTATCTCTAAAAGCCTTGATGTCCATGTCTCAACAGTTAGACAAATAATCTACAAATGGAGGGAGTTCAAGACAGTTGCCACTCTCCCCAGGCGTGGTCGTCCTGCAAAGATGACCGCAAGAGCACAGCGCAGAATGGTCAGTGAGGTGAGAAGGAATCCTCGAGCATCAGCCAAAGCCTTACAAACCTCTCTGGTGCATGCAAACATTTCTGTTCATACCTCCACAATACGTAAATGTCTGAACAAGAATGGATTTAATGGGAGGACACCACGGAGGAAGCCTCTGCTGACAAAAAAAAAACATTGCTGCACGGCTGAAGTTTGCAAAAGACCACCTTGATGTTCCACAGCAGTTCTGGGACAACATTCTTTGGACCGATGAAACAAAACTCGAGTTATTTGGCAAGAACACACAACGCTATGTTTGGAGAAAAAGTGGCACGGCACACCAGCATCAGAACATCATCCCAACTGTGAAATATGGTGGAGGGAGCATCATGGTTTGGGGCTGTTTTGCAGCCTCAGGGCCTGGACGGATTGCTGTCATCAATAGTAAAATGAATTCCAAAATTTACCAAGACATTTTGCAGGAAAACATAAGACCATCGGTCCACCAACTGAAGCTCAAACGAGGATGGGTGATGCAACAAGACAACGACCCCAAACATACAAGTAAATCAACAACAGAATGGTTCAAACAGAAGAAATTGCGTGTTCTCGAGTGGCCAAGTCAGAGTCCGGGCCTCAACCCCATTGAAATGCTGTGGCATGACCTCTAGAGAGCCATACATACCAGACAACCAAAAAATATTGCTGAACTGAAACAATTCTGTGAAGAGGAATGGTCCAAAATTCCTCCTGGTCGTTGTGCAGGTCTGATCTGCAACTACCGAAAACGTTTGGTTGAGGTTATTGCTGCAAAAGAAGGGTCAACCAGCTACTAAATGTTATGGTTCACATACTTTTTCCACCCTGTGATGTGAATGTTTACATCTTGTGCCCAATAAACAAAAATCAAAACATATTTTTTTTGTGGAGTATTACTTTAGGAGAATGTACGATTGTATTGTTGTGACTTACATTAAAATCGGAACACATTTTATGGCCAATTCATGCAGATATTCAAGAAATGCCAAAGGGTTCACATACTTTTTCTCGCCACTGTATATGCGTTCGGAGAAAAGATAAAGTATGTGCTTTAGGAGAAAAGATAAAGTATGATGATCTGTGCGTGTGTGTGTGTGTGTGTGTATGTGTGTGCGCCTGTGTGAGGTGTGTGTGTGCGTACTGGTGTAGATGTGTGACGGCAAGACACTGTAAAGTTCACCTAAACCGAATTAATCTGATAGATCAATTTGAAAAAAAAAAAACCTGTCAGTAAATACTGTCAGTTGGTGGCGCTACACCAGGCATATGTATTAGGCATATTATCATAGTCATGATATCCATTATTTTGTAGTTTCAGTCCAACTCCACAAGGCATTGTGAATTTCTGCCACACTTCCTGCATGTCCAGATGGTGGCACTATGCTAGACAGTGATATTAGGTGTTGGGATGTCGTTATAATCATAATATCTAACAACAGAAGTTTCAGACAATGCACTGTGACTTAATGCTACATTTACTGTTTATGTAGCAAGATAGTAAAATTCATCATCTTGCCATTTCAACCTATTACAACATATCAAATATTTCTTCGCAATTTAACATCAGCAACACCTCAGTATCATGTATGCCAGTTTGCATGTGAATCTGATGAACTGCAGTATGTTAAAATTGAGTAGTATGTTAAAATTGATCATGTGTCCATATCACATATAAATTGTTTGCCAATGAGCCTCCATAACAACAGGGGGCTGTCCAGTGTCCGTGGGTCCCTGAAGGGGTCACTGAAGGGGTTTATTCTGCAATTTTGACTGACTTACTATATTTTATGTTTCAGCCAAAGAGGCATTGATTTAAAATAATTTCAAGGATTCAAACCATATTTTGTTTCCTCTGCAAAACTCAAATTGCAGATTTATTGCAACATTCTCTGTTCTTCTTTTGCATCCCTTGTACTTAGCCACTATCTGTTACTAAGACATATCAGACCTCTTAACATTGGGATAGCCCAGTCTGTTCAATGGAACATTCTGCAACAACTACGAGCAGTGTAATTATCCAACATATGTTTGTGTTTGTCTGAGTCAAAAACTGTATGGCTGAATACTTGAGTACCAGACTAGAGAACACAAACATTGTGCTAAATTGAGGCCTACACAGAGTATTTTTGTCTGCGCAAAGAAGGTTAACTTACAGCCCCCCGCCCACACACACACACATACCTCTGGTTCTAGCTCTCCTCTGCGTTTATAAATAGATTTTTCTCCAGTCAGGCCATCAATTATCTTTGAGTCATCAAGGTCACCGAGAACTTGATTCTTCAGCCACTGCCTCTCCTTTCCTTTCGCCTAAAAGACAAGTGACCCGCGGTCAGAGAAATAGCTCATTCTGTTCTGTTCAAGCTTGCACAATGTCGTAATATTGATCGTTAATGTTAACATGTATGTGATGTTCCTTCAATATTGGTCTACCCAACAAAGACATTACCTGAAGGCTGTCCAGAATGATTCGAAGAGACTGAACTTGACGATGTACTGCTTTGGAAAAACGCTTGTAAGTGGCGGCATCATACTCACTCATCTCAATCTCTTTAAGTCTAAACAAATACAAACACAAGCAGACATGTACATTCACATATACATACGTACACAAGGTTGACTTAGTATTTAATATTATGTTTCTACATTTCAAATATACTACAACCTCTCATAAACTGTGACAATGAGGTATGTACAATAAATGGACAATTTATTGCCTGTATGATTTGAGAATTACAGCATTTATGTTTATTTACATTTAACACAACTTTCCAACTTTTTTGGAATTGCACCTCACACACCTCTTCACTTGAATATACGTCAAAGATATTATGACATTATTAGTACCTCTCTTTGAAAGCCTTCTCACCCATCTCACGTGCTGCCTTTCTGATGTCATCAGGAACTGCATCCTTCTCCATCTGGGAGATCTGGTACACTTTGTGGCCAGCGTCTAAACGGTAGGGACCTCCTTTACCCCCAAGACCTGCTGTGTCTCTGCCCCCTGGTGGCCGTCATCAATAGCAATTGTTTCATTTGAAAATAATAAAAAAAAACAGTCCTTAAATAATACCCATGTGTATTTTTTCACAGTCCGCTTACCAAACAAAGTATCTAATGGCAGGAACACATTCGCACAGAGTCAGAGAAGGCCCTCTTAAGCCTTTGGAGTTAGTGCCATATATTATTTTAAATTTGGCCTTACATTTTTATGCCAATCTTCAAACTTTGCATTATTTATGACTCTTTATTCAGACTCAACTACCAGGTAAGAGAGAATAAATAGCCATGGCCCAGAAATCAGATGTAATTTTCATAACTGTGGATAATTATGGTTATTTTTTTTCCAACACCCAAAGGGGAAAAACTTGTCGCTTACATAAACAATTTATGCTCTCCCAACTATTATACTAGGTCCGTGGATCTTCTGGCCAATCCATTTTCGTTTCATAAATCAGAATGGATAAACAAAAAACAAAGAATATTTCATGTTTTTGTTTGACAACACAAAACCTGAAAACGCAGATCAAGTCGTTTTCTGTTTTCATCTGTACTTTTCATACATGGAATCACAGACAACAAAAATGGTCCGTAATTTTGTTAAGCATTATACTTTTTTTTTTTCATTTGGTTGTGACGGATTGGGTTGGATGGCGCCATAGACTTAAACTGCTGTCCGTAAACTGCTACTCTGAGTGCTTGGCGCACACTGGCACTTTTAAACCGTTCGTGAATTCCGAGTAATTATGGAACTGTCGTTAGTTTATTCAGAGTGTGACACTCCTAAAGCGTTCAGAGCATACTCCGGACACTCCAACCAAAAAAGAAAGAGCAGCAGAGTGTGACATCACACTAACTGGTTGTATCGCTGGCTCATCCAGCTGTATTATAGATGCTAACATGTGCTAAAACATTGATTTTATTAGTCTCACAGCAGTATAATGGTCCAGTTTCTGCAGTCGAATGTGCATTATGTTCATTACTGACAGCTCAAAAGTGAGGAATTAAACATAAAAAGTAGGCTAACTTTTTCCTTTGGAGCTATTTAAGTTTTGATCCACTTATGTAAACAAAACCGTTCGTTAATTCAAAGGGGGATGGGATGCTCAGGCTTTTCTAAGAGCAGAGCGTAACTCCAGTTTCATAGTGGCAGATTTTATTTATGAATGCACCCATAAAAACATTTTCCAAGGCCGCCATTGTAATGACCTAGCCTAGCACTGGCATACGGATTAAGATGCATTTTGGAATTTTGTGGGTTATTTTTGATGTCTTGTGATTCACTGTATGAAAAATACTGATGAAAACAGAAAACGACTTGATCTGCGTTTTCAGTTTTTCTGTTGTCAAACAACAATGTGAAATATTCTTTACTTTTTGTTTATCCATTCTGATTTATGAAACGAAAATCGATTGCCCAGAAGATCCACGGACCATACTACTGCACTGACCTACTGTACATACACACTACGGACTGAGATATATTTCACTGTCAGGGAACAAACATGCAGAGCATTAAAAGCACAAAGTATACAAAATAAAAGTTCATTATTGTTCTAGAAGCGTGTCAGAAAATATATGACACAATTGATTAATACTAATTTGTGTCAGGTCAGGTTGTAATGATGAATAGGTCAATAAATATGCAAATATGCATGAGTTATACTTAATATACTATTCTTATACAAAAGAATATATATTGTCTACAAATCCCAATATCTCTCCTTCATGTCTCTTTTACTGTATTATTTAAAGAACACAAACACATCATGCTTAATGTCCATATTTAAAATGGCAACACTTCAGAATGAACAAACCATGCAAGTTTCCTCCTGTTTGACCTGTTTATCCAGAAAACCCGAATTGAACTCATGTATAAAGAACCCACCTGTGCCCCCCGCCCACTGGTTCCCTCCCACATGGGGTGCATTGTTGGGGTCAACCTTGCCATGTTTAGGAGCGCTAACATCAAGGCCACTGTCCCTCTGGATGGTAATCTAAAGGACAGAAACAACAGACACTTGTGAGTTCATCAATGTACGACTCAGTAATTTCAATAGTTTGCAGATTTAAGTGATGTATGATAAAATACATGGATTGCATTTGAGATTGGGAATGGAGACTAATATCAAAGACTATGTGTTCTGTGAGTGACAAGTGGCTAGAGTGTGACATTAAAGTAGAGTCAACAGGCAAAAAAGCTTGGGAACTGAGTTAACCATTAACACAAATAAACAGATTATGCTACTCTCTATTGCTACGGCTACTTAATGTAAAGGTGGTGGTGGTGGTAGTGGGGTGGAGGGGTGAAAGATATACAGTGCAAAGGTTTTAGGCAGGTGTGAACAAAATGCTGTCAACTGTGAATGCCATCAAACATGGAAGTGTTAATCATTTATGTTCATCAAGAGCATCAATTCGTCTAGGTATACTTGCATACAGTTTTTGAAGGAACTCAGCTGGTAGCTTGCCCCAAACATCTTGAAGAACTAACCACAGATCTTCTGTGGATGTAGGCTTCCTGACATATACAACCAATCTGGTATAACTGGTTGATCATACATCTGACTATAATCCTGCACAATCCCTGACTTTGTGTGTACCCCTTTGTGTGAATTAATGCTGGTTTGAAGTAGCCTGGGCGTGCCCATACTGCCTGTGACGCTGCATTTGCATTTCGCAAGCAAGTCAGTCTGGCCAAGCTGCCTGTCTAAACCATTTCTGCTCAGGCCTCGGAATGGGGGCCAATGAAAATCGAGCATTTTAAAAAGGCAATGATGCGGTAGTTTAGCGACCGGAAATCTATCTCAGTCACTGTCAACATGGCGAACATGGAGCAACCGCAAGATTTCAATGCAGCTGTAGCTGCTGTTTTGAACAAATTCAAAGGAAAGTTCTCTCTGAAAATAGAGCAAAGGGAAGCCCTTGAAGCATTTGTTGCAGGAAAGGACGTTTTCGCAATTCTTCCTACCGGCTTCGGTAAAAGTTTAATTTATCAGTTAGCCCCACTGGTAGCCAAGTCGATGGGGCTTTGCGAGAACCCTGTTGTTGTGGTCATTTCTCCTTTAATCGCACTGATTCGTTTTTTGAATATCTATATTGAATATTAAATGACCAACACCAGCCACTCTCATGTTCACCTCACAAGTCCGACAAAAATCATTTAACGCCATTTCAATATGACTAAAGGCTACTACTACTTTTTGTTTGCATCAAGCAGTTTCCTTCACTGCGTATACATCAGAGGACAGAGGGGTGTGATTGGTTAAGGCCCGCCTTCTGAGAAATGGGTTTAAAACACAGCTTGGCCAGACCAATCTTGCAGAGCATTGACCAAGGGGTTAGGAGCATAGGCGGAAGTTAAAGCACCCGTGGGTAAATCCCAACCCAGAAAGGGCCCAATAGCCTTTAGCATTCCGTTGACTTCCATTCATTTTAGCGTCACTTTGAAATCAAATAACTTTACATGAGAAGGACTCTGTGTCTTGATATTGGCAATGTTTAAAACCGGAGAGGACATAGCACAACATATTTGCTTCGATCGGAAATCTGTCATGTTATTGCCTTGTAAGAAACATTTATCTGAAATTGTGCTAAAAATGGCGTCACAAATCATGCAACGGCTAGTGAGTTTCTGTCGCACAGGAGAAAACTTACCATACTGTTTGGATAACAAGCCGTAGCCATAGTCATGCCCCTTTACTTTTCTATTCATGTTGGGGAAACATTTACATCAGTATTTCTAAAAAAAATAAGCTTAGAACTTGGTATTTGTTTGTAAGCAGAATCGCTATCTTTATGGATTTTACTATTCGATGCAAGTGAATTGAGAAAGATGGCTAAGCTAAGCTACACGCTATAGCTTGGTATGTACATGCTAACTAGCTAGCTCCCTTGACATGTACAATATTAGCCTCCCACTCCAGTAAGTGATTGCAGCAATAACGGTAGAAAAATACTTTAAATACTAGAAAATCATCGTACACTGTCTGATTTGTGATTGAGCATCTACCACTCAATTTATCGTATCGTTGGCCGACGTGACCGTAGGTCACCACACGCTTGCGCAGTTGCCTGGTGACCAATTAAAATTTTTAGAATTGTGCTTCAACGGCTCCCATTGAAAACAACGCCATCCCACGGTCCATTCTCTTCTACTGTCTATGGCATTGACAAGTCGCAATAGCCAGGCTAGGTTTGAAGGCACCTGCCTAAAACTCTTGCACAGTACTATATATTTCACCATAGGGCTTTTATGATTGTTGGAATTATTGCCATTGTCAATGCCATTGTTGTATTGTTGTATCTTCTACGTTCCGTCACTAGCCCTTCCTGACACAGCGTGTGACGTCATTCATTCAACAAACAACCTATAAAAACAGTCTTTTTAATGAATAATTTGTACACTTACAAAGTTCTCAATGCCTTGTTAATTGTTGTTTTAATGGTTTAAAAACAGCTATATCTCCAAGCTTCTGTCATGCCCCCATCACTAGCATTGAGAGCCTATACTACAGAAACAGTAAAAGTAGTTTAGTTCTGAATGCAACAAGCTATATAGAGTTTTGCTCCTCAGCAAACATATGAACTCCTTATAGTATTTTTACAGACACAAAGTTCATTTTATCCCTTTAAGGTTCGGTTATCAGGGCAGAATTCTAACATACAAGTAGGTGACGTTTCTGTGCCACTAAAGAGGCTATAAATGTCTTTGTAAGCCTCGTGCAACACAGACAGGAGTATTAAGAAGACAACACCATGCCTGTTTAACCCTGTAGTGGTAAAGGGAAACTGTAAAAAAGCAGGCTGTCAACAGAAAGGTTCTTAAACATCTCTGCTGTGAAATACCTCTGTTGCCTCTCTGCCACATCCATGAAAGTCCAAGAGTGATTGTTGAACACATTTCTGTTTGTATTTATACTGATGAAAATCATGAATGTGGGGGAAGTCAAAAGAAGTATGTACACTGCTGAGGATGCGTCCCACATAGTGTATGGATAATTGTAATGGCTGTAGTTAGGAAAGCCTGAAGTGTGGTACAATGGGTGCTCTCCCCACATGTGCAAGTGTCTTGTATTTTTTATTTTTTTATTTTTTTTATGTATTTATTTATTTTAATTGTTAAGGAAATGTTGGAGGAAACTGCAAAGGCTTGCCAGTGGTCCTGGATGAGATGCATGTTGTTGGCATGGTGAAAGCCATGGGGGAAAGCGATAGGTAGGTGCTGCTGAGTGGATCATGTAAACGGCCCCAGCAGCCCCAGTCACTGTAACGGTAGCCGGCTGGTTCAGGTTAACCCTTGTTGAGCATCTGTACGGCTCCAGTTGGCCATCCCCTCAGCTGCTCTGTCCTGTACAGCTCACATGAGGTTGCGTGAATAGTTGTAGTCAGCGGCCAGTTGTGCGTGTTACACCTGGGAGTAGGGACTAACAGCCTGAACTATTTACTTGGTTATAGATAGTGTAGGGGTAGGTGTAATAGCTATAGTTTCTCCCTAAGGTGCTCTTCCTACATGCACAAGTACTTTATGTTCTTTGTAAACTGTGACAGCCTGCTGAAAAAACAGTTTAAAGGAACTATACACAGTTTTTTTAACAACTACACAAAACACAATCTACTTTAACGAGTTCTGCCCTGATAGCTTTCTAGCTGCCAGTCTCACCGCTACACAGTTATTTCTGGCAACATAGCTCAGATCTTATTTTTCTTATTTTTTTTAGTTAGTGACAGTATACAAAGACCTCTACCCAAATTCTTGAAATTAATAAAGATTATACACTACACTATACACAGTGACAAACTCATTACACTTCAAAGGCATTCTGACAGACTAACTTGTATTGGGCGACCATCCTCTTCTCCAATCATTCTTCTCCACTCCAGCAGAGAGCGCTGCAAGTTCTCTAGTCCAGTCTCCCACAAGCGTATGTATCCCCCCATGTCTACAGTCACAACACCTCCCGAGCTTAGAGGTGCCAGCAGCACATCCGTGTCTGACAACTTTGACAGCCATGCAGTGTAAGGGGACACAGTTGATGACCTGTAAATTTAAACAGCCAACAAATGGAAGCGTGGAAAGAAGAAGAAAACCATATAAGTTATGTGTCAGTGTCATGATTCTAAAATATGTTACAGGAAAAAGGATAAATGCAAATCAAGCAAATTTGAGTTGACATCTTAGAAAGAGTTCTGTGGAGTCACAGTGCTGATGAACATTGAAAAGCTGACCAAAACAATGACAAAGTATTACAATGTTAGATGTTTGGGTAACACTTTATTTAGATAGTACCCCCACAGAGACAAAACAACATTATTAAAATGTAAAATTGTTGGTGAGTGCCTTTTAAAGTTAAATTTTCAGGTTTCAAATTATTCAAGTAACAACAGAAGGTTTGGACACCAGAGAAAGACTTTTTTCTATCAAGATTTTTAAAAAAAAATCTGAACCAAAGTGTTTTAAAAGTGTATTGGACAGTATCAATGGAAAAATGTTAATCTAACAGCCATTTTTGGTAAGAAAAACTACATGTAGTTTTATGTAGAAAAAGTATCGCATTTAGGCTTAAGGTAAACCTAATTAGAGATACATACAGGGGCTCCTATCTGTACTTTTTACTTACAAGATTCATCAGGATTCAAAAACGTAAAAGGTAAAAATATTCCAGATTGTCTTATCTCATTGAGTGGAAAACTATGTAACTACTATGTAAGAATGATAAAACCAAACAACCGAAATATGCATTTAAAACTGACAACAGTAGTGAAAGTACCCTGCTTTTTAGTAACATATTCAAAAATTTAACTCCACCTAGTATGCAATGGTACCACTAAAATAGTAACTGATGGCTTTATTACCCAGGCAGTTATTGAGTCTATGTCAGTTTGAGTAGGTACAAGGATACAAGGATACAAGGATATTTATTTGTCACATGCATAGACATACTGATTAGTAGGACATGCAGTGAAACTGTTGATTGTGAGTCTAGACTGTGCATGGGGAGTGGGGATGAATGCACTTGGGGGGATGACTACTATATGAAGGACAGAGGTAGAAAAGGTGATGGGGGTGGTGGGATAAAGTGTATAAAGTGCAGTGCAGTTATGTTCGGGAGGGAGGACTGGCTGTGGTGGCAGATGACGGGCTGTGTGTGGAGTGGGGGGTGGCACGGTGGGTTGAGGCCCGAGGGCTGTGTGTGTGTGTGTGTGTCGGTGGGGGGGAGGGCATAACACAAGGAGCAAGGCTATATACTGCATGCTGTGTGGAGGGTGAGGGCTGTGTGTGAGGAGAGGAGGGTGAAGGGGCATGGGGCATCACAAGAGCTGTGTCCTGGGGGGACGAGAGGCTGCGTGGGGGGCATGAGGCGAGGAGCAAGGCTGTATGCTACTTGCTGTGTGGGTGTGTGTGTGGGGGATGGTGGTGAGGGCTGTGTCTAGGGGGGGTGGCATGAGACAGGCTATGTACTGCGTGCGTACTGTGTGTGTGTCTGGGGGAGGATATGAGGGCTGTGTGTATGTGTGGGGGGGGGACTTTGCTGAGGTGGTGTGGGGCATCCGAATGTGAGGAGAAGGGGTGAGGGGGGCATGAGGTGCTGTGGAGGCATTGGAGAATGGCGGCGCTCTGATGACATCTGGGGTGTGTGTGTGTGTGATGTAAAGTTAGGTTGTGTGTGCTGAGTGGTGGATGTGTGCAAAGTCAGTATAGTGTGTGTTCAGGGTTCTGATTAGCCTGGTAAACCCGACCCTCGTACTTCATTTCATTTTGTACAGAGGGTCTATAGCAAGTCCCAGCAAGACCGATCCAATCAGCTAACAGAGGGTGTGTTCGTTAGCCGTGACGTTGACCTTGTGTGCTAGTTAGGCTAATTGCATACGTGACGACCAGGCGTTAGCGATTGGATAAAGGCAGAGGCACTTTCTTTAAACTTCAGCAGAGTCCACACCTCCAACAAATAATTTCTGACGGTCTCTGTTCCAGACCCTCTGTACAAAATGAAATGAAGTACGAGGCTAGTTTACCAGGCTAGGTTCTGATGGCCTGTGGATAGAAACTTCTCTTGAGTCTTTCAGTCCTAGCCAAGTGATTGCGTAGGTGTCTTCCAGACCTCAGTGGTTTAAGCAGTCCATTTCCAGGATGAAAGGAGTCCTTTAAAATCTTTTGGGCGCTTAAAAGTACTCTTCTGGAATAGGTGTCTTACAGAGCAGGGAGTGGAGTTCTGATGGTGCGTTCAGCTGAACGTACAACTCTCTGCAGAGTACTGCAATCTCTGACTGTGGAGTTCCCATACCAGGTGATGATGCTACCTGTTAGTACACTCTCTATGGCTGAAGTGTAGAAGGCCTTCAGGACAGATGAAGAAACCTTGAATTTCCTTAGTTGACGAAGGAAGAAGAGTCGTTGTCTGGACTTCTTCAGTACATATGGTGTGTTAGCAGTCCATGTAAGATCTTTAGTGATGTGTACACCAAGGTATTTAAAACTTGGGACTCTCTCTACAGGTTGCCCGCTGATCATTAGTGGAGTATAGCTGCTACACCGCTGCCTCCTATAATCCACCACCATTTCCTTAGTTTTACTGACATTCAGTGTCAAGCTGTTAGACTGGCACCACTGTGCCACCTCTTCAACTTGATCCAAGTAGGCCTGCTCGTTGTTGTTGCTGATTAAGCCCATGGCCACAGTGTCATCAGCAAACTTGATAATGGAGGTGTGACTACTGCTGGCTTTGCAGTCATGAGTGTAGATGTTGTACAGCAGCGGACTCAAAACACAGCCTTGGGGAGGTCCAGTATTGATTGTTAATGTGTCAGATGTAAGACCACCTACTCTAACCACTTGTGAACGGTTAGTGAGAAAGTCCAATACTTAGTGACATAGTGTGGTGTTCAGTCCCAGGGCCTTCATCTTTGTGACCAACTTGAGGGGTATTATGGTGTTAAAGGCTGAACTAAAGTCAATGAATAGCATTCTCACATAATTCCCCTTTCCTTCCTCCAGATGAGTTAGGGTGCTGTGCAGGAGGTTGGAGATAGCATCCTCTCTGGACCTGTTGGTCCTATAGGCAAATTGGAAGGGGTCAAAGGAGCTTGGCAGGGATGAGCAAATCATGTTTTTCACAAGCCTCTCAAAACACTTAATGACTGTAGACGTTAAAGCCACTGGTCGATAGTCATTTAGACATAATGGACTTTTGTTTTTCAGCACGGGAACAATAATGGACTGCTTGAAGCAAGTTGGAACTGCCTCTTGGGCTAATGATGTGTTGAAGATGTAAGTAAACACAGGAGCTAGCTGAACAGCACAGGATTTCAGAACTCTGGTAGACACGCCATCTGGTCCAGAAGCCTTCTTGCAATTAACCTTGCTTCAGACATTTCTGACATTGATCTCAGTGACACAAAAGGGTGTGCCCCCACTAGCATCACAGTTCAGTGCACAACTACTTTTCTGAGGAAAATGTCAACAATTTTGAACAGGGTTTATATTTTCACACAGGCAGATTTAATATAAAATTCTAATTATCTGGTGTTACCTGGGAACGGGAACATATTTGACCTTTTTGGAGTTAAAGTCAGTAACCTCCAAGTATGCAGCTGTCATTGGGGGAGTGATATCTGTGGATAGGACAGAATAACTAAGTAAATGACTGTTTATTGTAAACAGTTCTAACCTTAAAATGACCTAAAACAAATACAAACACAAAATAAACAAGAATAATATATTAAAATGTATTCCCACATTATATTATTTCCACAGGGTTTATTGTACAGTAATGTGCAAAAGTTTTAGGCAGGTGTGGAAAAAGGGTGGAAGTGTTAATCATTTATGATCATCGATTGACAAAATGCAGTGACTGAACAAAAGAGAAACCTAAGTCAAATCAACATTTGGTGTGACCACCCTTTGCCTTCAAAGAGCATCAATTCTTCTAGGTATACTTGCATACAGTTTTTGAAGGAAAATCTCTGCCTTTGTGTGTACCCCTTTGTGTGAACTGATGCAGATTTGAAAGCACCTGCCTAAATCTTTGCACCAGGGATGTCACTAGGTTTGAGAAACCGGGGTGGCTTAGCCCCCTGAGGACAAAAGGTGTTGCCCGGGCGCTATGCGCGCGCCGAAAACATTTTCAGAGCACCAACTAAGGCTTTGTCAGTCAATTCATTATTTTAAGACCATGACACCTTCAGCTGCGTCACCAGCTAAAGTACACCAGCTAGATTGTGCTAAAATACAAATAAAAACAATGGTAGGTGCCATACATTCCTGCGCAAAATGAATAGGGCAAGTGCTTCATAACTCATCATCATGTAAACATTATACAGAAGACTCTGTTCTCTAACCACCACACTACATTTAATTTTATATCAGATCATATCAATATAATGTATGCCATATTTTCCTAAAAGTACTATTAGTATTACAGCATAAAATAAAGTAATTATATGGCTGTTTAATAAAATTATGTTTTAATAAATTAAGTTCATATTTTGTTGTGCACTGTATGTAGCATAGGCCAATTTCCACATCACAGTGTGCTCATGTTGAGTTGGTCAGAATAAGGGCAAGACACTCTAAGAGGGAAAATACTTGAGTTTGGGATGCATTCCACATGGGTCATCACCCTCACTTGCCATTTGTGTTGTGTTTTCACAGGTTGCAAATGCATACTTGATTTTCGACCTTTAACTTGTCATTTAACAGAGGGTTCATGTTAGACACGTTCTAATCAAGCATGTCATGCTGATGAGCATGACACATCAGACATTGAGACGCCCAACAAAATTAAATAAACTAAGATGCCTGTTGGAAAAAAAGTTCGCCGGCCACAACGTTCGGAAACTTTCCCAATATAATTCGACATTTGCGACGTCTTTAACTGGAGGAATGCGTTGCACAGTGCTGTGGCCAAAATACATTGGTGTTCGTGTTGTTCGACCTTTACCTCAACCAAGACCGCCTCAGCATCAGCTGCTCCTTCGCCTCTCTCCTCTTGCTGACCCCCTTTCTTAAAATATCTTCGTATATCCATCTAGCCAACGAATAGACAGAATGAAACATTATCGTTTCCCATGACAAAACTAATGCTAGTACAACCCACACACACAGCTAGGTTTGTTCACCATGGTAATGTGCCAGATTTACAGTTAAAATAGAAAAGCTACAATATCGTCTTTCCTCACTCCCCATAGCTCAGTGTAGTCTAGGTCAAGCAAATGCAAACCACTGACATCAAATTGCAATCTCACCGTGTTAATGTGTAGCCTATCTGCGGCATCCAACCCAAACTGGATGAGGAATTTTAAAAGAAGGGCTGCACCGCACCTCTGCTATCCTGCTGCAGATGCCCCCGTACCACGTGACGTGACACTTGACACAGAACCAATTAGTAATAGGAATCATATTAATACGCAAACAGAAACTTGTGTTCAGATTATTTTGCGTTGTTGATAGCTCGTAACAATACGCAAACACACGGAAACTTGTGCTCAGTTTAACTTGCGTTCTTGGTGGCTCGTACTCAGTTCTTTACTGCAATTGTTTTTGGAGAAAAAAAGAAAAATATATATAAATAATTTTAGAAATCTGCAAAAAAAATAGGGTGGCTTTGACACAAAATAGGGTGGCTCAAGCCAAATGGGTCTGACGACGTCGCTGCTTTGCACAGTACTGTATCTTTTTAGCCAGCGTTTAATGTTAAAACACCCATAAGGCTGAAAGGACTTGATGGGCACAAGTTGTTTTTTGACAAGTTTTAGGCAGGTGCGCACAAAGTGTACACACACAGTGGTACACACAAAGTCAGGGATTTTGCAGGATTATATAGGTGTATGATCAACCAATACACCAAATTGGTTGTATATACTGTATCAGGAAGCCTACATCCACAGAGGATCTCTCGGAATTACCCTCCACTCCCCCACCCATGGTAACCTTCCGTCGCAACCTTCGCAACTTGTCTACTACTCACTTTGCCTCTGTTGTTGCCTCTGCCTTACCCCCTCCCAACACCTTCTCTCCACTAGAGGTCGATGCTGTCACAGAATTCCTCTGCTCCACACTGACCTCCTACCTGGATACCGTGTGTCCCCTTTCCACCAAACCCGCACACTCTACCCAGCCCCGCCCGTGGCTGACAGATACTATCCGCTCCTTGCGCACCACCCTCAGAGCTGCGGAACGAAAATGGCACAAATCCAGCGATCTGGCAGACCTAGAGACCTTTCAATCTCTTCTAGCGTCATTCTCCTCCTCGGTTACGACTGCTAAAACGGCTTACTACAACAATAAAATCAGCAACACCACTGACACCCGGAAACTCTTCTGTGCCTTCAAGTCGCTGCTCAACCCCCCTCCCCCGCCTCCTGCCACCAATCTAACTGCTAATACTTTTGCCTCATTCTTTACAGAAAAAGTAGCGGCTATCAGCAATCAATTCTGCGATCCACCCGGCCTCAACCTGCAACCTCCCACGGTCTACGATGCAACACTCTCCTCATTCACCCCTCTCGCCGAAAGCGATGTCTTCAAACTCATCACTGGCAGCCGTGCTACCACCTGTCCACTAGACCCTGTTCCCTCGAATCTGCTGCAAGCCATCGCCCCAACAGTAGTCCCATCGATCACGTCCGTGATGAATGCTTCGCTATCATCAGGTATAGTTCCAGCCGCCTTCAAACAGGCTAGGGTCACACCACTGCTCAAAAAGACCACACTCAACCCCGCCCAGGTGGAGAACTATCGGCCGGTCTCACTGCTTCCCTTCCTTTCGAAAGCCATCGAGAGGGCGGTCTCTAATCAGGTTGCTAATTTCCTCACCCAGAACGACCTACTTGACCCGAAGCAGTCTGGCTTCAGAAGCGGCCACTCCACTGAAACAGCACTGCTTTCCGTCACAGAAGCCCTCAGAGTAGCCAGAACTGAAGGACAATCATCAGTACTTATCCTACTCGACTTATCGGCAGCCTTCGATACAGTCAACCACAGCATACTGCTAACTACACTCTCAAACATAGGCATCACAGGCATAGCACACTCCTGGTTTGAATCCCACCTCACTGGACGCTCCTTTGAAGTGTCATGGCAAGGACAACTGTCATCATCTCACACCCTCTCCACCGGGGTGCCCCAAGGGTCGGTGCTGGGCCCCCTTCTCTTCGCCATCTACACCACCTCGCTGGGCCGCGTTATCCGCTCACACGGCTTCTCCTATCACTGCTATGCCGATGATACACAGCTGTACCTGTCGTTCCGATCAGATGACACCACGGTCTCTGCACGCATGCATGCCTGTCGCTCCGCACTCTCCGCATGGATGAAGAAACACCACATCCAGCTCAATCTGTCTAAGACTGAACTCCTGGTGATCCCAGCCCAGGAGTCAATCCACCATGATATCAGCCTGAATATGGACACCGTCACGATTGCTCCGAACAAGGTTGCTAAAAACCTCGGCGTCGTGATTGATGACCGGCTATCTTTTTCTGACCACATTGCCTCCGTAGCGCGGTCGTGCCGTTATGCGCTATATAACATTAGAAAAATCAGACCGTACCTGACCCAATATGCTACTCAGCTCCTGGTTCAGGCTATGGTCATCTCTCGCCTCGACTATTGCAACGCCCTTCTGGTTGGCCTTCCTGCTTGTGCAATCAAACCATTGCAAATGGTTCAGAATGCAGCAGCACGACTGGTTTTCAATCAACCCAAAAGGTTGCATGTCACTCCTCTCTTCATCAACCTGCATTGGCTCCCGGTGGCTGCCAGAATTCAACACAAAGCTTTGACTCTAGTCTACAAAGTCACTTCTGGATCTGCCCCCACCTATCTCAACGTCACACTGAATGCTTACATCCCGTCCAGAACGCTGCGATCCTCCAACACGAACCGCCTGGCCGTACCCTCTCCCAAGACAAAGCGAGGTCACTCCAAACTTTTCTCGGTTGTTGTCCCTCAGTTGTGGAACAACCTACCAGTCCCTACAAGAGCAGCAACTTCCCTCTCGACCTTCAAAAAGCTTCAGAAGACCCTTCTTTTCCGAGACTGCTTAACAAAACCAAATTCTACTAACCATCTCTTTACATAGGTACCTTCGATGTTCTCTACACATCTGTTTGCTATTATGTCCTCCTTTTGTAAGTCGCTTTGGATAAAAGCGTCTGCTAAGTGTAATGTAATGTAATGCAAAGGATCTGTGGTTAGTTCTTCAAGATGTTTGGCGCAAGCTACCAGCCAAGTTCCTTCAAAAACTATGCAAGTATACCTAGAAGAATTGATGCTCTTTTGAAGGCAAAGGGTGGTCACACCAAATTTTGATTTAGGTTTCTCTTTTATTCAGTCACTGCATTTTGTTCATTGATGAACATAAATGATTAACACTTCAATTTTTGAAGGCATTCACACCAGCCTAAAACTTTTGCACATTACTGTACATGAAAGGATAATTACACCAAACAGTGCCCCTTGTATACTAATGAGTATGGTGAAAAATAGTTTTACTTATAAACACTTAAATTATATTGGCTGGGTTTCCCAGATGCAGTTAAGAAGTTCTTAGCGTTAAGAACTTCTTAAGACCCTTCTTAAGGCTCCCGTAAGAAGCAAATGGTAAATGGACTGCATTTATATAGCGCTTTTCCACTCCTCCGAGCACTCAAAGCGCTTTACAGTATATGCCTCTCATTCACCCATTCACCCACAAATTCACACACCGGTGGCGGAGGCTGCCATGCAAGGCGCCAACCTGCCACCGGGAGCAACTTGGGGTTAAGTGTCTTGCTCAAGGACACTTCGATGGGGTTAGGCAGAGCGTGGCTCGAACCTGCAACCTTCCGATTGCCGAACGGCACCCCTATCACCTGCGCCACCATCGCCCCAACTGCGTTTCCCAAAATGCTTCTTAGCCTAAGACCTGCCGTTAAGAAGGATCTCTAAGAAGTTCCTGGAGCCTTCTTAACACCCTTCTTAGCGTCAAAACAGTGAAAACAGCACCCCCCTCAGGCAGGTAAAGCAATGTGACACTAAGCAAGGAGATATCAATGCAGTACGTCCATTTCTCCTGATCGTGTTTTCCCCCTTTTCCCTGTCGTTCATGACAAGGGGACGCCAATTTCTCAGGTTTTCACATATTTACTCCTCATATTGCAGATTTATACCAGACAGATCAGAATATAGAAAACACATTAAATGAAATGACATACTGATTTCATTTAGTGTTTCCATTTTTATTTCCATGGTTTTTGTGTGTTTCGGTAATTATTATATGTGTCAATTTGTTTTTGTGCGCGCGTGACGACAAATGTCTTATTTTTAGCCGGTATTTTATTGATGAGTTCAGTGTTGTACCACCACTGCAGTTGGGAGCATTTTACCAAAGATTCTAGAGTAGCGCTCTAAAATCTTTGATTTTACTATGGTAACTATGCGCTCCAATCGGCCATTCTGGGATCGATTGCTCATTGCACTCAATCTGTGCTGACAAATGTCCCACTGACTTTAAATACGCCACCCCAACGTTCAGAGGTCCTACATTTTTGTAAAATGATTTAGGTTGTTAAGTATGGACTAGGTTATCATGAAATTCAACATAGCAACAAATAATGACTTCTGTCAATGGAAACAGGAAACAGCGTTTCAGTTTTAGTAGTAGAGTTTCATTGCAACAGTAGGCCCACAGCCCGTTTAGCATGCTGGACAAGCTGCTATGCAACACTTAAAAAGTTATATTTGCTCAATGAACATTTTTTTCAGTGGAAGCCATAAATCTGTAATAAAATCTTAAATTATTTATATTTAGATACTTTTTAAATTGTTTTGTTAAGTAGAATAGTGTTCAGCAAGGTGGTCTTGCATCACTCTCAGGACTTATACCATGACAATCACCTTGCTGAACATTATCTCTTACTTCACTGATATAACAATCAAAGGAATGTCTGCATCTGCTATTTGGAAAAAATGGTTTATCTACTAATGTACTTTCGTACTGTTTTATAACATCCTGAACAAGGCTAAATGCCAAAATGTGTAAAAAGTATTTTTAAGTTACTAAGGATTTTTAACAATACTGCCCATGCAAATGAAGGCAATTTAAAGATTTTGTGTCCTCTCTTCAGTTTGTTGGATTATCTTTGTCTTTCACCAAAGACCACCATATCTTTATTTTTCTTGTTAAAGTTTACTAAAACTGGTTATAATGTTGTTACACAGCCAACATGAACTCCTTTGCATGGGCTTGGAAGGAAGATTCATCTGACTAAAGCCTTGGATATACTCGCTGTGCAAAGTACTGCGCGCGCAAAAGTGACATCGCCAGACCTTTTATACTTCATTTGACAGACATGGCAATCCTCTCGTCATCAGAGGTGGGAAATACCACAGTAGTTCAGGAACCTTGTCAGAGGAGTGAAGCATGACTGAATTGCAGGTTTACGTCTTAATTTGGGAATTAAACTGGATAAATCTGCAAAGGTTCAAGTCAGTGTGTATATTTATGGTGTTTTCATTATGAGAGATGATAGGATAAGTCAAAATAAGTTGGCTTAATAAACGAACTGCAGGTTTGCACCTGTGTTGGTTTGTGGATAGAACTGAACAAAATCCTAAAAGTTTTTAGTCAGTGTTTGTATTTCTTGTGAGTTTTCAGTAATATTCGCTGATTTGTAGCAGTGGAAAATACATGTTTACGCTGGTAGTTAACGCAAACACGCACTAGAAAATGCTGTGCCAGATGTACACCGACGTCATTTTGACGTCACTTGCAAGTATGGCAAGTATATCCAAGGCTTTACGCGCCAATGGGAGAATCAGGCCCTAAGAGAGCAGTTTTTTTCAGTGACCACTTTAAACCTCCAGCTAATTAACGCTAAATATAGCGAACTTGCAAACCCGCTAGTTAATGTCAAACACTGAAGGAAAACATTGATAAAATATTTCTCTGACAGTGGAATTACTGGAATTAATAGTCAGTAATAGGTGGCATCTTTGTAATTTTGTAACTAATATATAGCAGTTTTAGAGCAGCACACAGATGCACCATCTTTCACCGTGTGTGTGCGTGAAGGAGCCTCTGAGGGCCCATTTCCACCAAACACTGTCCTTATACAGCATGTCAACAGAAAGTGCCCATTTTCTGTCCATATTCATTCAGAATGCACGTTAACAGATTAGACTATTTCCACTGCACGCATGATCTCAGTGTACTCTGTCACACATACACGTATATTGTACACGGTTACGTGCTGTACATGCTCAAGTTGGTGGAAATGAGCCCTGAGTGTGTGCAGAGCAATGCTGCAAGTTTATGTTATTTTTTTGTACACCAAAGCAGGCCTGAATGAATTCAGCCTGATTTTTTTAATTACCTGAAATAATGAAAAGTAATGCAAACAAAAGAGGCTGGCTGAAACGTTGGTATGTGTTGGTATGGCAGAAATATATTTTTCATGTTCCATATTTAAGGCTGGCCGCCATAGTCTCATCAATGTATGGGAAACATTGGTTTCAGTGCCATAAAGCTCTACAGCTCTAGAATTCCATTTCCCTACATGTATTCACCTTTTTACACTAATGGCATTACAATACCAACAGGTTTAACTGTCAGATGATGATGGGGTTACCTTTTGGATAGATGTCCGCCATTGGCACTTGTGAGCTTGGCAGAGCTCTCACTATCTGGTTTGCTGTTAGTAAAGTGACACAGTTTATCCTCTTAGGAGTCCCTATGTGCCGGCCCCCTCCAAAGAACATGTCCACATCCCTGCCCTCAGCAAGGGGTGTGTGTCTTTCAAATGTGTACACCTCATTTGGAGACTGCCAACAAGAGAGACAATGAATGAGATATTCATATGTACATAAAATCAGAAATACATCGATGCACATAAAATATAATATGTACATCAAACATGATAAGTATATGAATTGTACATTCCTGATTTTGGTCTTAACATATTTACATTTTTGTTAAGCTAAGCAGTATATTTCAGTGTGTCTCATAGTAACACATCTGAACTCCTAGTACTGTTTATCAAAAAAAAATGTTTAAGCATTTTGTGAAAGAGCTTGTTTATTGCAATTCAGACCTTTATCCTCCCCTCAGAGGGAAGGTGGTTTGCAGTGGTGGTTAAGAACACATAAGAACACAAGACACAAGACAGAAGTTGTGTTGTGTTATGTTCTCCTTTAAACTGTATGTTACAAACTATTACATCTGTAAAATAATCATAAAAAAACAATTATACCTGAAAAAATTTTCTGTGAACAATTTTAAAATAAAAACCCAATACATATAAAATTTACAGTATCCATTATATCAAAATATCACACTTGAGGGAAAAAAGGTAAGAAACTGGGGGGGGATTGAGATATAATTGGAGGTACGGTACCCCCTGATCAGGAAGCAGTACCCCCGAAACAGACAAAAATAGCAGGGTTAGGGAGTACCGACATATTAATATGATTAATGTTAAATGTACAAGGTAGTACCCCCAAATTATGGAGGGGTAAATCACACTCTGCCTAGAAGACAGTTCAACCACTCTCCAAAAATTAACATTTGAAACCCAGGAAAATACATAGCACCCCCAACAAACACACACCCTATATAGAAACATTAATATACTTATAGCAGTAGCAGCATAGACTAGAAGGTAAATTGCATTTCTCCTGCGGTCAGTATTATCAGTAACAACAATACAACAACACAACAAGTAATGTTAAGATTTTAATAAATCTCAAAAGGCAACCATCCAGTACAACAGTCAATGTGCTGCGATATTGACAAAGGCAGTCCTTCTACAATGTAAGCTAAAATCAAGCCACAGTTATAATATTCTCCACAACTCACCATAAGATCAGGGAAACCCACAACGACTCTGCCATAGCAGCAGGCATCACAGAAGAGGCGGTTAGGTGAGACTATTTTCTGATCTAAGACAGCACTGAGGTTTACAGCGGATAACTGGTTACTGGATATCTTCTGGGGAACAGCTGTCTCTAATCCTGATGTTGACAGAAAAAAAGGAGGAGGAACAAATAACACAAAATAAGAATATTTCTATAGCACATTTTTGCAGAGTGTAACACAGTGTTTTTGACTACACATAAAAGAAGGCAGAGAGGTCTTGTTTCATCCTGAAGGGAAATATTTTCCTATAATGACCTGCGAACAATACATGATTCCACTTATTATACAGCTACTTGCCAACGTGAGAAAAGAGAGACAAAAGAGTTTATAATTTATGATTTTTCTTATGATTATTGTCGTTTCATAACGACAATAATAGTCTATGGAACATTCGCCTTTCAAATGTTCCTAAGCAACACTCCACTTTGTAACATGCAGCGTGGTGCTTGTGACTTGTAGCAAAGACCATAGAGCACAAGAGGCGAAACTCAATAGAACGTCCCATAGCAACAGTTGTCCCCATGACGTTCCGACGCGGCCGCCATTTTGGACTGAAAGCCACCAAAAGACGGCGAAATGCAATAATAAGCTATACTTCATTACGACATACGGTTTGCAAAAATAAAATTATAAAATGACAGGAATCCCTTCATTTACTGATATTTATCTTATATCATACATTTTTTACACAATCAATAAGTTACGTTGGTTTTAATTACCGGAATAGTGAGGAAAAGCTACATCCTAGGCTGCTTATAGCCTAATAATATTTCAACATTATATTGTCGAAATATTATAAGAATTACAGAAATTATACTATAGACTTTATGCTATAGAAAGACTATAGGTATTAAAGAATTTATGATTGTTATTACACGTAGCCTACCTTTTAAGATTCTGGACCTGTTTCATTATATTCATTCACAAAGCCAGTTGACAAAAGTAACTTGTTTTTGCAACATCCCTGAATGTCCACACCGGGGTCAGTTGTGCCAAACCAACTTAAAATATCAGTAGGCCTAATTCTAATTAGCCATAACTTCCTTATGTTCTATCATGCATTTTCTTTATTGCATGAGTAACTTACAATGAATGAGTGAAGTTTCGGAAATTACCACAAAACGACCATATATATTAGGAAGACACAGACTTAGCACAAATAGGTTATATTTATTCACAGTGTTTAAAAATGAAAATTTATCTTTACAAATGTATCCAGCAATGTACACTAACACATTTCCATTATGGTCAAAGGCAGGAGGTGATTGTGCTGCAGGCTTAAATGGTAGATCCAGGACATCTTCAGGTAGGCTGATGTCAGACCTTAGGACAGCATCCGTGCTCTAGAAATGATAACAACAAAATATTACATTACCAAAAGTACTGACATAAAATAGTCAAAAACATGTTGTGTCATGATAAGGTCAATATCACTGTCACTGTCTTGTTCAAAAACACAATATTTTCAACAATCATGTTGTGTGTTAAAACAGTCCTGTTCCTTTTCTAGACCTGTTCTTGGAGATGGCTGGTCCTGGGTGAGCACTCTCCCTCAGAGTATCTAGTGGGAGACAGCTGGCCCCTGCTGACTACTCTCCCTGACTTTCCTGACTCACACAAGAGATTCTCTCTCTCCCTGACCTCAGTGCCGTCCATTGGGTCTTCTTAATGAAGGATAGAAGATAATTAGTTAGTTTAAATGTAATTGGAAAACATTTTTTATTTCACATACATTATAGTACTAGTGTAAAACATGTACTGGAATGTGCTTTGGTCGCTCAGCTCTATTGTGCATGGATGTATGTGTGAATAATTGAGATGTGAATGTTAGCGTGTGTGTGTGAATTAGAATCTAGGCCTACAGTAAGACACATTACACATAATTAATAGTTACTCACGACAATCAGTGGCCACTCTGCAGTAACAATGTTCCTCCATGATGCTCTGAGGGTCAACAGTGAATGGGCGCCCCCCTTGAGAGTCATAAGCACTGAATTTAAGAAGGAATATGTCAAGATCTTGTTCACAATTGGCCTTTTCAGAATTGCTGAACATCAATCCTGTGGCCAGAGCTTGGTATTCACATTCAAACTGAACTGAATCTGGGATGTAACGATTCCCACCACGGGCTGAAACACACAACATTATTCGTTTTCAAAGGAAGAAAAACTGCAAGTACTGACAATTACTTTATATTGATTACAGTGAGCTGTATGTATAACATTTATGTTATCAGTATAAAGTGTTTGTTACCTATGTCTCTACAATGTGTGAATTATGAATAAAAAGTGTATGTTACATACCTCTGATGTTAGAGTAAGCATTTTCGAGGCAATCTTGATTAAGGCGATTTGTTAACAGGAAGGACATTCCATGGCGTTCCTGAAGGTCAGACCACAGCATTTTCAGGCACAATATGTTGTGTTGCCACCCCTTCACACATGGAATCTGCTTCTTGTTAGCGTTACCACCTGCAAGCCTCAGATGTGGGAGTCAGTCCATGCAGGTGTCCAGAAATGCAAAGTGGGAGGATGCATCTGTGATTGCGCATTTCAGCTTTTGAGAATCCTTTAGCTGTTTGGAATTGAAGCAGTCAAAGAGGCCGTTGAAGTTCTCACAGAAACGAGCAGCTGCCTGATAGTTTTGCTGGCATTGGCCTGTAAGGCCCTTGATGTCTGCCAGAGTCTTGATTTCAACAGCAACTGAGTGACTGAGGACCTGTGTAGCAAACCTTACCTGCATGGAGGCAAATGGAGGCAGATGCACATGCTAACCAAGGTAAGACGACGACACAAAGAATGTCTTGCCTACTGTCATATGCATAGAGATCCTCCAAAATGTCCCAGGTTATTTCAGCACCACCTAAAGTGAAGCCATGATGATGCCAGTTGTTCCGAATGTTCTTTATGAGATGAGGTGGATCCCAAAGACAAAACACTCTGAAGCCATCAACACAGAAGAATGGCTGGTCCTAGGTCACTCCGAGGCGAGAAAGCATGGCACGGTTACCAGCACCCTGGTCACATATAAACACCAAACACTCCATTCCTGCTTTCCTCAGCTCACGGATTCCATCAAGAAGCATAGACTGAAGTCGTGCATGTGTTATGGGCCCACTGGTAAAATAGTAGCCAAAGAGCTGCTTCCACTTTGTGAAAAGGCCTCTTACCGTGAAAGCAGACACATAGGTGGCCACATAATGTGTGCACTGGCCTCTGCCAAAGTCCTCGAAGCCCTTAACCCTGTCAGCAGCTTCGTCATAGCGTAAGGCTTCTTTCAATGACATCTCGTCAGTGATAAAGGCACACAGCTTGTCAATGGGCTTGGTGGTCTCCATGGCCTTCTTCATGGTGGATAAAACATTGCTGTTGAAACCAGTTTTAAACTCAACAGCCTGGATGTTTTTTTGGAGAGTGCGGACGAAGGGCATAGAAAACACTCGACAGAGAAGCAGGTAACATTTTGGACTCGTGTGCCAAAGGAACAGGAAAAAAAGACTTATCCTGAGTTGTCCACCGGTATCTAAGCTCTTTGCTTGTAGCCTGTGGTTGCAGCCCAGCCTATCTGTTAATGTTAAACTGCTCCAATTGACTGCCAGCATTAACATCCCAGGACAGTGATGAAATCAGTGAAAAATCTATACACTCTGCAGCAGTTGTCGTGCACTTGCTTTGATTTGCTTTTCGCTTTTACCACATCCTACATGGAGTGAATAACGAGTGAGGGATTCTGCTTATTATACAGCTACTTGCCAAAAAATAACGATACACAGACACTTCTAAGAATGTCATTGCCGCTTTATGGCCTCCGCTGCTAAAAATAGTTTATCGAGGAAATGAAATGTATAAGTGTTGTGTAACGTGTCCAGCTGCTAAATAATGCATGCAGTTTATTGTTCATATTCCATTACAATAAGTGAACAGACTACTTGCGAAGTGTCAAAGAAGCACAAAACCCGTTGCCATTGACAGCCGTCATTATACTTTTTCAGCGGTCATAATACAAAAATATTTGACCTCCGAACGTTGGAGTGGCCCATTCAAAGTCAATGGGGCCTTCGTCAACATTCTAAAGATCCGTATAATAAAACATAACAACATATAGAAAATCATTGTTTATTACTGGGGTTACATTTATGATGACCCGTTGTGACCAACAGTGATTGATCAGCCAGCCAATCACGAGTGATTTTTCTTGTTTAAAAGTAGTGGTTTCATCCAGTACTGAGTGAGGACATTCAGGCTAACCAGACCTTTTCTGGACAGGTGTGATTTTGCTGCTATTTATATGCTAATTTAGCCTGGTAAACCAACCCCTCGTACTTCATTTCATTTCGTACATTTCGTTCATTTCGGACGGTCTGGCTGTGGTTCCACTGACATGGTTGTGTCAGGCAGAATCTTACCTAACCATCCAGCGAACAGAGAGAATATTCATAAACGATGACATCGACTTTGTGTGCTACATTTGAATTGTAGTGTGTAGGCCGGCTTATAGCCAGGCTAACTGCATACATGATGACTAGACATTAGCGATTGGGTACAGTCAGACCCAATCACTTTAAACTTCAGCAGAGTCTACACCTCCAGGATGAAAACGTTTCTCTATACAGCACAACCAAGGGGCTAGGAGCATAGGCGGAAGTTGAAGCACCCATTGGAACATCCAAACCCAGAAAGTGGCCAATAGCCTTTAGCATTCCGTTGACTTCCATTCATTTTAGTGTCACTTTGAAATCAAATAACTTTACATGAGAGGCACTCTGTGCCTTGACATTGGCATTGTTGTAAACCGGAAAGGACACAACATCTTTGCTTTGATCGGAAATCTGTCATGTTATTGCCTTGTAAGAAACCGAATTGAACTGAAATTGTGCTAAAAATGGCGTCACAAATCATGCAACGGCTAGTGAGTTTCTGTCGCACAGGAGAAAATTTACCATACTGTTTGGATAACAAGCCGTAGCCATAGTCGCGTCCATTTACTTTTCTATTCATGTTGGGGAAACATTTACATCAGTATTTTCAGAATTTCAGAATCTTGCTTCAACGGCTCCCACTGAAAACAACGCCATCCCACGGTCCATTCTCTTCTACTGTCTATGAGCACAACCAGACCCTCTATACAAAAAGAAGTGTAGTACGAGGGTGTGGTTTACCAGGCTAATGCTAATTAGGGCCACTATCACCTCTGCAGGCTGTCCACATATCTTATGGTTTGTTTGCATCAACATGTGGCACAGGCGAGGTTCGCAGGCTGAAAATTGTTGTTAACTGACAAAAATTATGGACATTTGTGGGGGTAAAGGAAAGAAAAACCCATTTTTCATGCATTGTGCATGTAGACAATGTGCACAAATAAAATGCACCTGAACTGAATTGCATAAGAGCACTTCAAATCTTATTTCAGTTATAAGAAATTGCATATTTAAGAAAGATACATGCTTCTTAGGAGCAATTAGAAAACTAATATTTTAAGTTTCTTAGATCATTACCTGAGCTCAGCCCAAAGCCCCTGCTATGTGGTTCCTCAGTTATAGTGTGCAGCTGGAAAACTCCAGAGTCCTCTGCATCCATGTGCAAAGGCTTTGTCAACAAGAACTTCCTAAAGACAGTAAAAAAGATTAGTCAGTCAGTTGGTAAAAACAAAAAGAGTCAACATTTCAAAAGAATATAGAGTGGACACTGTAATTTGTGATTTAAAGACATGTAATCAAATCTACTTGTAAAAATATAGCTGCAAGCAGCAATAAGGGGGCCAAGCATCTGCCCGTAGTGTAGCCTGTAAATGATTTCCTATAACAGCCATTTTGGTATGCCTTATCGTTATTCTCCCAAGTGTCTCCATCTATAGTTTGGTTGGCATATCAAATCCTTCCTATAGCATGACCTCACTTCCTGTTTGGTGCCTTTACCATGAATTTTGGTTGGTTGTAATGGGCATATGGCAGCCACTATGGCATTTTATGGTTCACTGAACTCAGGTTGATCCAAGGATTCCAATGATATATGATGTTTTTTGAAAATAGGATGTATGGATCAGAAGTTACGCACATGAACACATGTCCAACTTTGACCTGTTGGTGGCACTAGAGTATATGTTCTATTGACATGAAACTTGCTGAAATTTATCTTGGGGGAGTCCTAAATCCGTGTGCCAAATTTCAAAAGTTCTTACCAACTGCCTGTCATAGACTTCCATGGTGGAAGAATAAATAATAAATAAATAAGAAAACCTAGAAACACAATGGGTGCCTTCACAGCTTTGCTGCTTGGCCCTCAATTAAACTCCTTTTTAACCCTGTGTATTTAACTGTGTATTCTTTAAACGTGATGTGTGTTTAACTGTAAACAGTGAGATCAATGGGACTCCCCAGTGTAAGGGTTAGGAGAACTCACTTGTTTGTTTTGTTTTCAATAAGAAGCCAGCGGTCCTCAGCCACCAGGAATACAGCGTTCACGTTGATGGGAAGTAAAATTGTGTAAACATCTCCCTCCAAGACATCCAGGACCTCCAGCTGATTCCTGCAAAACAATGATAGACATGTTTCCATGACCACCACTATAAAGTTTCTTTCACAACAATCTCTGTTGCTAATGGACCTCCACCAACAAGGATATGTTTGTTAGTAGCAACATTGCGCACAATCGAATCAGATTTGCATTACATTTTCTGGGAAGGTAAGAACAAGGCTTGGTTGAATATTGTAACGCTTTGCTTTGGAAGCAGTAAAATAAAATGCCCTGTATAATGGAATAGTATAATAGTTGCAGCCCCCAGACAAAACTTGACTTACCCATTTTCTTTGTAGAAAAGAATCCAATTTTGTTGGGAAAACTCAGTGCACATTTTGAAGGTAGGCTGTGGAGTGTGTTTACGCAAACAGAAGTTAACGATACATTTTTTTCATACTTTTTCACTTTTTCAAGAGCAGATGACCGCAGTCTCAAGGGGTCTTACCTTACTGTCCTTGTTGCTCCACCATTTAGAAGACCTATGAACGGGCTCCTCTGTATTTGGAGTGACCGCCAGCTTCCTTGCTGCCCCAGTCATCAAGTCCAAGTGCAGCACTGTGTTACTCTATACATTCAAAGGACAAGTGAAAACCTAAAAGTATCAGGCTTGTGACATAGTCAAGAAAAGGCTTTTAATACAATAACAGGAGAGAGTAGAATACTTCTCTAAAGTGTTGTGCTGTGGATGTTCCCTACATATGATGCAGTTAACAGTACTGCTATAGCCCTTCACTGCATTCTTTTACTGAAAATAATGCCCTTATTCCCCGATGTCCTTTGCTGCAAACTAAAGTATGGGATGCGATAAGTAGCTTTTACACCATCTAGGCTGATATTCACAAAGCATCTACAGGCTACTTTCAAATCTCCCACCAAAGCCAGAGCTAGATGTGGCTAGGGCTAGGCAATCTAGGGTGCTATGATTTACCAAGGTGGAAAACAGGGACAGAAATACATCTTGCGTTTCTCGAAACCTACTATGGAGAGTACTTTACTTCGGATGTAACAACTATGGTAGTGATAACTTCGGTAGTGAGAAACTTCAGAAGTAACAACTATGGTAGTAAGAACTTCGGTAGAAGAGAACCTCCTACGGGTTTCTCGAAAACTTTGTAGCAGGGATACTTCCAAAGTAAAGCCAAAACTTCGAAGTAAAGTTGTGAAGTGAAGTAAGAGCCTTACTACAAAGGTTGACCCCACCAACTGCAAAACTTGCAGTAGATCTTTGACTGTAAAGTGGCAATATCTTGTAATCCTGCAGTACACAGACAGTGAAATTCAATCGGTGTGTAGAGGTTACTATAATACAGCTCTTGAAACTGTTTAATGGCCAATTCATGATATGTAATTTTTCTTGTGAAAACCGTATGGCATGACTTAAACATTTAAAGGTGTACTTCCATCGTGTTTTCATTAATTTTGAGGTGTTCTCTAGTATTAATAATTGCCCTGTGCGCTGGTTTTAATGAAAAAAATGTTCTAGTGCTTCTGTTTCAGGCTGTTTTAGTTTGGTAGAGGGGGTGGGGCCGGGAGAACGACACGATTTCACCAGAGGCACGCTCCCTGCAGCTTCCTTTGCCCCACAGTCAACTTGATAGCAGAGTAAGGTAAAGGGGAAAAGTCAACTTGACAGCGCTAAAACTGCACACAGAATGTCTACGGAGATACAGCCTTACGTATGTGTTTGATCCTGAATCTGAAGAGGAAGGAGAGATGGCACAAGCACAGTCGCTTCCTGACCATTTGTCAATGAACGTTTCAGAATGGTAATATTTGTATGACAAAACAGTGCAAGTGCCCGGCTAAATGCAGTTCAGTCATTCAACTAGCCTGCTAATCTTATGCGAGTCAGTCAAACAGGCTAACATTATTTAAAGCCCATTCGATCAGTTTCTCTTATATGTATTTCCACGTCTACGTCACGCCGAAGGCCCTTTTCGCATTGGGTCGTTTTTCCGCCTATTGTCTTCTTTTGACTGATATAGAAAACAGGGATAGAAAAACATTTTGATATCCAGCATGCATATGCAACTCGGGGTGACCTATCATATTTCAAAAGAGCAAGTACTAAACGGTTTCTCGTGGAAATACACCTTTAATGGTTTGTACAGCAGTATTATGATCACCTGCACAAACCGATTGAGTTTCGCTGAGTTTGGACCACAGGATTATGAAATATTTGCATTAGAAGTTGGCCTTCAATTGGAAGGTTTCCCGATGTCTACATAATGTACGTTTGGTTGGAAACTGTTATAAGCCAAATAGGCAAATTGACGTGATTATCAGTGGTGCAACTGGTTGAGTGGTCGCACTCGAATGAAATTAGGAAAGGCATGCGCAGGTTCCAGACCGGCAAGAGTCATATTATAGAAATCTAAAATGTGCGTGGCCTCACAAGTACACTAATGTGGATATATATTGCTCCACTCTGGTTGAATATTAAACGATTACATGTAAAAGAAATGCATTGTATCGGTATAACAGGTCATTGATCCGTGACTGAAAGCTCGACCGTTACTCAGCTTAAAATGTTGTTGTGAGTGGGGATTGTGGAACGTAGGCTAAATGTTACCATAGGTGTGCAAAGGATTTGAACTCGTGACTTAATGGAACAGCGTCAGGGACACATCACTTTGCTACAGAGCTATGCTTGCCAGTGGTACATTAGTCTCGTGGCGGAGTTTATCAATAGTATTGACAGATGATGTCAAAATGCTATTAAAAGTTATGGATTTATAAGAATATAATGTCCTCCACTACATGCATTGGTTTTGCCATATGCCATGTTTTAATGCGGTAATTGGATAGCTTAATCATTATTATCACCATCGTATAATTTCAACAAGGAAAGATAGCCTGCATCTCGGCATGTCAACAAAAAAGAGCCATCCAATCAAAAAAAGTGAGAACAATGGTAGTGCCCACTATGGAAGTACCAACAATGACAGTTCTACCGCAGTACGAATGAGGGTTTCGCCACTACCATAGTAGATACTTCGGTAGAACTACAGTAGTACAATGCTAACCCAGGAAGTTGTTCGAGAAACGCACCCTAGATTTGCATAAAATGTGACATAAAGTACATGTAAGTAAATGTATTTAAATATAAATCATTGACTTTACACTGTACAAGTACTCAAGGAAACAGAGATGGACAAAACAAAAACATTATGTAAGGCATAATGGACAATACGGCGTATATCAGAAAGTTAATGCACGTTCAAGGTGGTAATGCGGTGGTAAAGCATCACATCTTTACTGTTTATTTACAGTTCACTATGAACTTGGCACATTGACACATAAACGTAATACAGTCGGAAAGCAGGGACTACTTCATAGGTGTGCGTATATAGAAAGTTAATCACTGTTCTAAAGAACGCATCACAATGTGAAATTGAAGGAAGCCGTGGTATAACAACAAAAATGAACTCTATATACTAACTATAGAGTTTCAAGTTTACATTGAATACATTGTAGGTTGTTCCCTCACTCCTTAATGTCATCACCTTTGTTGTTTGTGTGCATATCTGAATAGACCATGACTCCTAGCACCCTTACAAGATGTATAAATCTTTTGTTTACCAGTGAATTCGTTTTAAATCCAAACCATGGATGTTATTGGCAAAGAACAGAAAAAGTAGCATAACGTAGCAACAATAAGGCCATTACGCACTCACAGTGACATGACTTTGATACTTTAAATGAAAAGTGCAACATGTAAATATTTAGTTCAATATGCAAACATGTCATAAGTGTACTTTTTGTTATCAGCTCACTTTTGGGTCAGAAAATCTGAAATTTCTGGAGAAAGAAAAATCACATGTATGCATGCAGGACAACCTCACCTCTTCTTCATGAAGAATCACCTGTCCCTCAAGGGGTCCACCAAGGGGTGCTATGGTGACCAAAGGCTGCCAGACACCGCCAGCTGTTCTTGGGAATATTTCATTGAGCTCCACATAATGCAACATATTTGCCCTTTCTTTCATGACATAAATGGACACTGGATTACAGGTGGCCACGAAGATGACATCTGAAAAAATAAAATCTTTAAGTTATTTTTTTAAAAAGACTGCCATGCTGATATTAACTATATGATCTATTAAATGGAGAAAACATAATGAGAGGTTGCTTGGCGGTAGATCACGGAGGCTTTCTTTTTAAAACACACAAAATTAAAAGTAAAGAATCTTTAATCAAATTATCCTAAAGTAAGTGTCACTAGGAAACTACAAACATTAATATTTATTTTCTGAAGTGGACATCTATGCAGAGCTCCCTTCAACGTGAGGATTTTTTGATCTCTAACAATACAAACACAAACAGAATAATTACAGGCGATACACCTTTACACAGAAAACAACCCCCCTATAAACAGTAAGTTCAAGTTTGAATTTGAAAAAAGTAGCCCTGGCCGTTACCACAAATTCCAACACAACATTTACCAAAACTGAATATTCTTTACAGCTGTGGGAGAAGCTTTAGCATTGATGCAAAGTTCAGGTTTTACAAAACTGCTCTGCTTTATTTTTTGTGGTAGTGACACCCATAGGAATAATCATAGGTTTCTCCACTCACGTAGGCTACGTTAAATAACATACAGTATGACATCACTGTTTTACTGCACTCAACAGCATGATTTTTTACAATCTGAAACTGCTTAAAAGGTATTTATTTTATTAACATTGATTAAACATTTTCCAAACACCTGATAAATGTCTTCATACTTCCAATGAGCACCTGTTCAGCTTATGGTATGAGACCAGTTCGGGATCATACCGTTCCTATTGTCTTTGAAATTCGTAAAATGTAATTTTAGCTCACAGAATTTTGCACATTTTCCCAGAGGAGAAACCCCAAACACTGACTAGGTAAATTTGTTCTTGCATCTCCACTTTAAAACTGGTTTCCGCACTGATGGCAGGTAAATTATGTGTATGAAACAGTGTGGCAGGCAGATGTTTTTTTTTTTTTTGCCGTAGGACCTATAGCATCGCAATCAACACTGCCTAAGGTGAAAACATTGTCATATCAACAGGGCAAGCAAATAGACAACAGACATCATGGCTTGGCAATGGTCTCCATAAGACCAGAACCACCTCTTTAGTCTTAGAGACATTTATGACCATGTTGTTGTCTCTGCACCATGAAGACTATGCTGCCAAATAGGCAATTTCGTCATTACTGGATGAGCCCCACCACCACTGTATCATGTGCAAATTTCACCATGGTGTTTGAGCTGTAGCAGGCAGAGCAAGACGCAGCCTTGACGGACACCAGTGTTGCAGGTAATGATGCTGTAGTAGGGGTGTCTAGTACTGACTTGTTGCGGTCTGTTGGTCAGACAGCTAAGGACCCAGGAGCAGAGGCGGACAAAATGGCTTGAGAAAGTAAAATTCCTGCCATATATTCCTTCTGCCTGTGCTGCCAACACAGGTGATTTTACTCTTCTGTACCTGGCTGAGAAGGTGTGCTAATTGGCATCAACTGGTTCAGTGAATTGGCTGGAACAAATATATGACAGGACTTTTACTTTCTTAACCCAGGATGTCTGCCTCTGCCCAGGAGTAACATGAGGCACTCAGTCACTACGTGCACATGGTAGGATTGGATTGGATTGGTATTGGATTGGGTGTTGCTACCCAACGGGTGGTCTGTCCCAAATCCCTGTGCACATGAGAGTTTGTGTAATCGGATAATGGTCAGAGATCTGGCCGTTTCCGCTACGATAGATGGCGCTGTATTCCTTTCAACAAGTGGTGTTAGAACTACTTCAGGCTGACGGCTGCTAAAAAGAAAATAAACAAACTATCTGGTGGCATACAAACAAAGATGACGTTTGAGGAGGTTGACAGAGCAGCATTTGCATACATGTTGTGCATTCTCCTTTGTTTGGAGGTCCGTATGAACGAAAGACAGCGTTTTTGGTTTCCTTGATACGACACGAACTGTGCCGTCGGCGTTTGAAATTACAAGCAATCGAGGACAACGAGAATTACTTGAGAGCAGGCGCTCAGCTACAACAAAGAAGGCCTCGACGTTCAGTATGGATGAAAATCAGGGACAGAAGCTTCTGGGATCGAGTGGTCTTACAATTCCAGTGCATGCGCAGTACGTGAATCCAAACCAATCCCGTGCACAAGGCAGCACCAAGCGGATTAACATTGGCTTAAACCAGGGGTTGCAATCGGATTCGTGAAACCAATCCCTATACAATCTTAAGCCTGTGCACATGAATTCGATACGATCCCAAACCATTTCCAATCGGATTCATCTCGTCCATGTGCACGCAGTGATTGTCAGATCCGAAAGCATGGAGCGGAGTTCAGAGGAGAGTACTGTGTCTACATACATTACAGACAACATCATGTGTGTTGGATACACAGGGTCACACTGAAAGTAGGTGTTACTGTAGATTAATTCTGCTGGAAACATACCCTTTGCAGTGGTGACATCACAAACAATGTTGACCTCATTCATAGGAATCTGCCAATGGGCATGCTCTTCCGTGAAGCTCAGTGCTCTGGACTCATGTCTTTCAATGGCATAGGGCTGGACATGCAGGAAGATCGGGCCCTATGATACAAAATAGTTCACTTTTATTCAGGATGTTTCACCAAAATTGAGGCACATGAGCTGTGCTATGCTAAGCAATTTACTTTTGCCGTAATGCATTTTAAAGAACATGATACCTTGATGTCAATTTTACGAGATTCAGTAGGGCACAAAAGTTTGTGTCGCGCATTTCCAGTTTGGTTTATTGTCCAGTATCCAGACATCTTGCATCGAGGTAGAGGCAACCTAGGGAAGAGAGTTCACCCACAGTTATCACAAAATCTACATTATGGCTAAATACGTGTGATGTGCTAGCATGCTTTTCAAAATTGACACAGTAAATTTGTCACTACTGTAGGGATGCAAATTATCCATTCATTCATTAATTATTAGTTGACTGGCCTTGTCGATCGATTAACGATTAATTGATAAGCGGCAATTTCTCCCTGAATTTCAGTGTTTCAATACAGTCTATTAGAATATAAGCTAAACATAGTTGAAATACTGAATTCAAAAAATTTTATATTCCTTAATGAAGGATTTATTGTACCATTAGGAACACAGTGCAGGCAAATGCATTTCTGTTGTATAACAAAATACATTCTTTATAGAAATTACGGCTACTTTGACATGAAACTAAATTGTGGACTGGCTCACTTGTTGCATTTCAAATATTTATTTATTATAAACATAAAAAGAAACAGAGGACATTCTAAATAGAGAGCTAAACCGAATACTATTTAGCTTTATAACACGGCTTCCTTCAATTTCACATTGTGAAACGTTCTTTCGAACAGTTATTAATTTTCTATATAGGCAGGCACACCTATGAAGTAGTCCCTTCTTTCCGACCATATCACATTTATGCGCCAATGCGCCAAGTTCATGGTGAACTGTAAACAAACAGTAAAGATGTGACAGCTTTAGCAATTGACGAGCAGATGGAAGAACACAGAGTTGCAACGTTATATGCCTCTGAGATCGCCTTTTAGTGTTGTCACGCTGCATTTGGACTCTCTACGAACGTGATTTTGCTAAGCAAGACTTAACAGAACTTTGGAATAGCTAGCTTGACTACCAAACGCATGGAACTAACGTCTGGCTCATGGCCATTGCAATCATGGTGCATATCCTGTTAGTAATGCCCTCCGCTCTCCTATCATCACATGCTCACCTTCCCAACAGTGCTGTAATTACAGGTTGTTCTGATGCACTTGTTCCATGAAGCACAGCTACATGCACGCTGTTGAGGTGGTAACTCAGTGAAGTAGTTGAACTGTTGTATTTAAAGCACCACTCAGAGTACATTTGGCTTCTTTTCGTCTTGACCGCTTCATGTTTTTTGAGCTGTCTCTCGCATTAGCATTTCACATTGCACTCAGCGGCGCCCTCTATTAGCGATAGTGAAAACAATTAACTGACAGTTAATTTAATTTATTCGACCAAATTCTTAGACAATTAATCGACCATCGATTAATTGTCGATAAGAATTTGGTCGAATAAATTACACTACTGTACTACACTACAGTACTTTCGTAAAGCTGTTCTGGGGTGCAATTCTTCAAAAGTTAGCTCAGTCATGCCTAAACGATAGTAGTACAATTCAAGACAACGATCCTCTTACGACTGTGTCTAGAAAGCGGCACTCCTCCATCGCAATACGTTAAATTGGTTGTTTAAACCATGTAGCTTGAACATCGTTGCTGACATAAAGAGACACTTAGTGGAGACACGTTACTGCAACTGTTTGTTTGTGTGTATTTGTTGTCCCTATGGTGCCAATGCATGTAGTTAAGTTTATGTATGTAGTTAGTTTTACATATAATTATGACCGCCGCTAGCGAAGCTAGCGAAAGCGGTCATATTGGAGTTGGAGTCAACGATTCCCGGGACACTGAAACTCGGGGAGACATGAATGTTTGTAGGCATGTAGCCCAAGAAGTTTGTGAGCGAATAACGCCTTTTGGTCCCCCAGGGCCACCCCCCCGCTGTTCCAGTGTCTGTTAAAGAGGGGGAGACCGGCAAAAGTTTTTGCTGAATAACTCAATGAACGTTTCACCCAACAACATGAAATTTTTGTGATATGTCGGTGTTACAGAGACGTATCGACCGAGCCCATAAACTCTCACTTGAAGCATAGCGCCACCTAGTGATATGGGTAAATGCAAAAATTGGGATTTGGAGTTGCCAATATCTTGGACCGAGAAGGTGGGAACTGCGCAAAATACGTCATGCACGATCACCACAAAGACCTCTAACACCACAGAACGTCCCATAAAATTTGGTCCATAGGGGACGCTGTAATTGTAGAAAATGTCATTTTGCCTATTATCTAGAGAATGCTTACGTTTACAACAATTTTTTTTTTTTATCGTGAAATCTATTGATGCTCACGCATTGAAAACACTGGTCAACGCCCACTTCCAACGAGAACAATTTCCGTGAAATTTTAATATTGCGAAAACGAATCTGAACGAACTCGTCATAGGCCATTCATGTGAATCTCACCAAATTTTGTATATTTCATCTACAGACAATGCTGACAAAAATCTCATTTTGCCGATTCCTTGCCTTCACAAATCAGTCCTACACACTACACATTCAAAACCCACATCCATGCCCACTTCCAGGAAATCATTTCCACAGAAATTCTCACCTCACAACACTGCTCTTCCACACACTCATCACACCAACAGTTCCCACATTTCTATATACTGCGGCGGTCATACCATGTACCGCTATGCGGTACATCTAGTTATCATGATTACTAGGTGGGGCTGCTACTTGGCCCCATCTTCGCTGCTATATTCCTATAGCAAATTTTAAAAATTATATGTCGGGTCACATTCATTGTTGATTGATTGATTGATTGATTTCTGTCAAAACTGAAACTAAACTTTTAAAGGTCGCCTATTTTGTCTAGTCTTAATACAACATGGCAGAGATGATTTCCAACTGATTATGACTCCAAAGCTGATTATAACTGGTAACAAACAAGTGTGAGTTAAAGTGAGATATTATTTCAGCAAGGCTATGTATGTATGCTTACAAAACTGACAAAATGTCAGAAATGAACGGATTACCGCAAATGCAAATAATTAAAATCATACCACTGATGACCTTTACCACACACATGCCAATTAAAAAAAATCAAATATATGACAGGTCAACAACTGAAAGGCATAACATGCCAAACAAATTGATGAAAGTAATAAACAGAACACAACTTGTGTGTTGTCCATCACATTAAAAAGTTCAAATTTCACAATTTCACACTTACAGTACAATACTTTTTATGTGGGATCTCTCAAGGAAAGTGTGAAAAAAATGTCTTAATGGATCGGCTGATCATGTATTAACCAACATGTAATTTTGTGAGAAAAAAAAAGCAGCACTTATAGACCAAAGTTTAGTAAACTCTTCCAAAATCTGTAGTGATCCTACATAACTGTGATGTGGTTCTTACCCTCTCTGCTTTTAGCCTTTCACTTTTTGGGGCTAAGGCCTCCCATGGATGTAAGTTTACACAAATTGGTGTGATTTGTAAACATTGTGTAGATTCAGGGTGTCAAGTTGAAATAAAATTTGAACAATTATAAAGCCCTAGATGTTATATTATAATTTTCCTGTAACATTATTTAACAAAGTGCTTTGACTAAACACAATTTTCAGATCCTTTTTACATGTATCTGTTTTTAAGAGTAAGAATGTGACAACTTGTGGTCGTTTGCATGAGTAAAAAAAGTGTGTATATGTATGTAAAAGTATTTGTTTGTGCATGACTGTGAATGAAAGAAAGAGAGAGAGAGAGAGAGAGAGAGAGAGACAGAGAGAGAGAATGTGCATGTGAGAGTGTAAGTTTGTGCAGTTCTCAACTAAATATGAGGGTTCAAAAAGTATGAAGGTAAATACCTTATACACAGTTGACACTTTTCTACGTTTTAAAATTGTACTTGTCTAACTTGTGCACCTGTATGGTACTTTAAACATTTTTGCAAATGTAAGTAGGATAATGCATAGTCTGCCTGTCAATATCAGAAAAAGAAACAGACCTTACAGTTTCTAAGTTACTTAATATTTCAGCGTTTGTGCTGAATGTTTTGTAAAGTGTGAGTTGTAAATTAAGCGTTTTTGTAACTATTCCAAATCACTGGAATAAGGGAACCAGAGACACACAATAAGTTTCATATTTCTGAAACTTTTATTACTGTAGTGATTCTACATAGCATCACACTAACCAAGGGCTAAGACTACATTGACATGGTAACGATAGTACGGAACTAATTATGTGACACGCAGCATATGATGAGATGCTTGAAATGTATTTACATGGAAAGATTTAATTTACCTGTACATATCAGAAATAAAAAAAACAATATTAAAAGTAGGGTGCTTGGGGGTATATCTTCACTGTCCTGTCACATTAAAGGCACAACTGGATGCTTTCAAAGAAAATAATCTAATGAGTATTACATTTTGGAGATTCCGAAATAAAACTGCTCACTCTCCCTCTCAAAATGTGCTCTCTCTCTCTGAAAGCCACACTCAAAATGTTTGTTTGTTTCTTTTCCCCTGTGGTGTGTACTTATGTAAAGAAGTTCTGTGCTCAGAATGTATTCTACAGACATACTGGTTTCAGGCCTCATTAGGCTGCGGTCTAATAGCGAAGTCATCTGATTTAGCAAAAATGGATTGGAACTCAGATACAGCGTTATAGCTGTCTTTCTTGTATTTCATGTTATGTATCTGAATATTTACTCTTTCAGAATAAAATAAAAACAAAATCAGCAAGGGCTACGGTGTGCGTATAATTAAATGTTTCAGGTAATCTTACTCCTTAGCAAGGTGCACACTGCTGGGCTTTGCTCCAATAGGGATGCCATGCTTGTGCAGGACTGTGATCAGCACTTCACGAGTGTCCTTGTTGTAGGTGTCAAAGTCGAAAACATTCTGTACCGTACTGGCAAGTCCTTCATCTGGAAATTTCTGTAAAGCCACCAAAAGAGTATTGAGTGAGACATATTTTGGTCTTAAATGTTGATTTCAGTCTTTACAACACATTACAGTTTTACACACAATGTTTTGCCACTGGTTTCTGAATCTGGATGTCATTTCTCAAAACTACTGATGCCAAATTCCAAATACTCACAACTTGTAAGAGAAGTTTACAATAATTTATAACAGCTGTTGTGAATGTGTTACACACTCTGTATACCAATAAGGGAACTACTGTAGATCCGTTACCAAAAGGGTAGTCATCATCAAAATTGGATCACTTTTAAGTTAGAAAATCTCATCAAAATCCATCCATCACTTTTGAGTTATGTTGCTAACAAACACCGATGATTACTGTACATAACCTCCACTGGCAGGCAAAAATGTGAGTGCAGTGCTCTCCCCACATTCACAGCCACAGATAAGGTGCCCTTGAGCAAGGCACCTAACCCCCAAATGCTTCCGAAGCGCTGAATTAATGGCAGCCCACTGCTCTATGCTTGGGTATGTGTGCTCCAAGCGTGGACAGCTACACTCCTCCAATGTGTATGTATCTGTGTATATACTACCCCCCAGGGTTTAAATGCAGAAGAAAAATCTCCTCCCCTTAGGATAATGCCCCCAATAAAGACTTAATAAAGACTTAACCTGTCAAGTAAAGTCTTGTTTTGTCTATTAAAGGAGAACTTCGGTGTAAAATGAAACTTGGCATGTTAAAACATCATACCGAGTTGGTATGTGTACGGAGGAGCAAAATTGATTTAGCCTGTTGCATTCAGAGTTTAACTATTTTTTATTGTTTGTCCCAGAAGGCTAACAATGGAAGTGGTAGGTGCCCTTAGACGAAGCATGACGGCTACGCTATTTTTAAAGCATTAAAACAGCTCGAAGAAACTCCACACTCCATTGGTAGTACAACAAAGGCCCTGACATTAAAAACGAGGCACTGAGAACTTTGTAAGTGTACACAACATTTATTAATAAAACAGTTTTGACAAGCAGTACCTTGCTGTAGTTTCTCGTCGCCGCCATGATGAAAGTCTGCACAGGTCGATTGACGAACACGAACCAGCAGGAAGAATAGGAGGAGAGGTAGTACAATCAACTTGTTTGGACTTTCATCATGGCGGCAACGAGAAACAACTGCAAACGACTGCATGTAAGAACAGCTTTTTAAATAAACCTTGTGTACATTTACAATATTCTCAGTGGTTCGTTTTGAATGCCAGAGCCTTTGTTGTACTACCAATGGAATGTGGAGTTTCTTCGAGCTGTTTTAATGCTTTAAAAATAGCGTAGTCGTCATGCTTCGTCTAAGGGCACCTACCACTTCCATTGTTAGCCTTCTGGGTCAAACTATAAGAAATAGTTAAAATTCTGAATGCAACAGGCTAAATCAATATTGCTCCTCAGTACACATACCAACTCGGTATGATGTTTTAACATGCCAATTTTCATTTTACACCGAAGTTCTCCTTTAAATAGTTTCTCTATTTAAAGTCTCTGTAAGTTTTGCCTTGTTTCTCCAAACATAAAAAACACTGTCAATGGCAAGGCACTCGCCTTAAATAGGTGGACTAAAATAACATAGACTCACAGACACAAATACAGATGCACGTACTATTTGAAACTGATTGAAGTTTCGATGTGTAACAACCCCCTGGGCCCCCTTCAGGCACCAGTCTGTCAGTTATGTATTCCCCTTGTGTTACGGTGCATGTGAATGAGCATACACAGTTACAAGATATGATAATTAAGATCATGTGTATGAAAAAAAAACACACAAAGATGTACTATTACTGTTATACCTGAAGGTGTTTTACGATATTGACCACTTCCCTTGTTGAGTAAGGGTACGTGATCGTGCCCTTGTCTGCCATGGTTCGCAGTTCTCCGAAAGCAGCAACTAGCTTATTTAGAATGACTTCTGTGACATCGGGCCCATATCGTTTTAGCATTGCAAGCTCTGCCTCTGCCTTGGGATTGTCAACAGCGTGACAACTGAAGATATCACCTAAAAAAACAAAAAAATTCCTGAATGTAACAAAGCATACCAGAAACTTTCACACAGCAAAATGATTCTTGCCAATGCTGACGGTAAGTCTTACCAAGTGCACCAAAGAAGTCATTCCCCAAAAATGGGAAACCAGGGCGGTTGGCCAGAACAATCATCCTAAAGTCCGGATGCATAACAATGACATTTGGTTTTTCAGCTGCTTCTAAAGAATAGAGAAAACAACAAACAAGCTAAAGAAAACTTTCACAAAAATCTGTGTTTATGACATCTTGAAATCACTTTTTATATCAGTCATTAAAGGAGACTTCCAGGACAACTTCAGCCCAGTTAAACCTATATCCTACCATTAGAGGTCTTTGTGTACTGTCTGTAGCCAAAAGATAAAAAAACCTGTGTTGCATTCACAGTGAATTCATGATAGATGCAAGAGTGTATAAAGCAGACATATTGGGGAAGATTTCTAATGTCAAAGTAGACAGCTATTTTGTGTGATTAAACAGGCTATACATATCTTTGTAAGCCCCATGCAACACAGACAGCAATGGAGATCACACTTCACACATCAGCAGTGAAAGAAACCTTTTAAAACAAGTTTATCAGAACATTATACCATTCCTCAGTTGACCAGCCACATCCATGAACATCGAATTTCCATCTTTTGGCTAGAAATAGTATGCAAAACCTCTGGAATGTAGGTTCAAATGTGTCAACAGTAGCGGGTTTTGAAACGGGCGAGTATGGCAGCCGCCCTGGATGGCATTTGTGAGGGGTGCCAGTGGAGTCACGAGCGGTTGAAAAAATATATATTACCTAAAAAAATCTATCACCTATCATGTCGCTGTGTAGGAAATTGGCATATTGGCTTTGATTTTATGACTGTGCAGATTTTTGTATATTTTAAGACTGTTAATGTGATCATATGTTTGTCATTCTGTGTTATGAAAAACATAGCTCCCAAGCTAACTTGGTTCCCTAGCAACCTGCTATGACATTGTAGCGGTCTCCAAATGTAACTTGAAGCGATTTTCAAATGTAACCTAATTCAAAGAATAATTAACTGTTTCTCTATTAAATTAATATTTTCTATACCGTCATTCTATATGGCTGCAATAAGTTATATAGATGTTGTCAATAGCACTACATTGGTGTTCATGTTGCTCATATTGAGATATGATCTTTCTATACGTTGATATTGTATATATTTATAGACATTTCCTTAAGTGATAATTAGTAATCTGTGCAACCTTGTGCAGGACTGTTTTTTTTTTCATACCTGGAAACCCTCCCCTGCATCATCAAAATCTCCACCTTGAACCATTGGACCTCATCTGCATCAATCACTTTTTCCCCTTTGCATGCCCCCCTGCTCCCTGTGACTCAACATCTTTTCCCTGCTGCCATCCATTGCCCTACAACGGTGTGGTAGGACTGAACTGAACTTACACAGTGGATTGGAGTTCCCATTCTTTTTTTTATCTTTTGGCTTTTATTATTAATATTTTTTTTCTTTTTTTCATTTCTATGAGATCTCATAATTGTTATAAATAAATAGTGCCGGCACTTATATTGTTGTTTGAATTGATACCCTGTTGAATATCCTGGATTTCACATACTGATTGTACATGTAAGACAAACACATTCAATTAGAAATACAAATCATTGCTTTGAATCAACAACACTTATTACTCTTATTATTACCACAGTTTCCATTATTAGCTATTGTCCTCTAATCCTTTACTCTTTAACCCCTACTCTTTAGCTTTTACTAGTTCAGAACCCAAATATAGAATCCTTTTTTATTCCTCCCATTAATCCTCTTAATAATTGTACATACTACTGCCTATGAACAAATGACTTCCTCTCTTTTGAATAAAAAAATAAATTGTATAAATAAATATATATTGTACTTTAAAGAAACATTTCTTAATCAGTGAGTGTTGTGTGTTGTTGGGGCTAATATTAGGATCGTGGTCTAGCCAAAACCTAAGCCAATCTCCCCAGAACCCAGAGTTTACAGTTAGACTGTTTTCCCACACAAGAACAGGTGCCTCCCTTGTCGTGTGGGTTACACACAGAAGCTGTGGAGTAGTTTTTTTGAATCATATTTAAATTATTAAATTAAAATTATTATTAATAATAATAATAAAATTAACAAAAAACGGTAATACAAGACAATTATGTGGTCACCAAGGTGAATTGGTTTAGTCTTAACTCCTGGTCGTCAGTGACAGTGTTGGAGGATGAGAAATATGTTGATATGTCGAGTGACAAACAGAATGAGATGGACAAAAAAGGTCAAAGCCATCAGAAGAGTAGAAACAAGCAAAAGATAAAGGTATGCAACTACTGCATGTTCTCTCTGCACGATTACGTTATCCATGCCATGAATGCAGGGCTAATGTTAATCATGGTAACTTACATTTGTTAGCCTTCTAGCTGTGATGCTTGCTATACTTAACAATAATTCGGTCTTAGCTCAACAAACACAATATCTAATTTCACCATAAGATTTGGCTTTGTAACAAAACTGTTGCAAGTTCAGTTATTATTTATTTCCATAATTTGGGTTAACATTGAGCCCTATAATTAGCCAACATAATGTTATTATGCTGCAACTCATAGTTTGCATAGTTTAACTATAGTTTAGCATAGTTAACAAGTCATGACTGAATGTGTAACAAGCATAGAATTTGAGGCAGTAACAAAGATCTTAGATTCTCCCTCAACACTTTCTGGTAACCAAGGAGCTAATTGTTCCTCCCTAGATTAATATAGCGTCTAATGACAGACATTTGGCATGTAAGGGCATGTTAATTTAAAATTGCAATTTATGGAAGTTTCGTATAAGAGTTTTTGTATTGCAATTCATTTGCAGTTTCAGGGGCTCTTCTAAAATATTTTGGAGCATCCTCTGCCACTATATTACTTGTTGTATTTATATGTGATTATATATGTTTTTGCCACTTTTATGTATATACAGGCTCGGAGGGGGTGTCGCCCGGGGAGAAATTCAATGTAGAACCGCCACTGTGTGTCAAAGTTCTCCTTTAAGGAAGCAAATAGCACAGGCACTGTGAGAAATAACAACAATGGCCGGGTTTCCCAATAAAGAACCTTCTTAACGAGTTAAGAAGGCACTTAAGAAGAGGTCAGCTAAGAGGAAGCGTTAAGATAAGAGTGTTTCCCAAACGCCTTCTTAACGCCCTTCTTACCAACGTCTTAAGAACCGTCTGATCTGCCTTCTTAACTCAAGCGCAATGAGCAATCGATCTCAGAATGGCCGATTGGAGCGCATAGTTACCATAGTAAATTACAAGATTTTAGAGCGCTACTCTAGACTCCATGGTAAAATGCTCCAAACTGAAGTGGTATAACACTCTGACTGAACTCATCAATAAAATACCGGCTAAAAGTATGACATTGGTCGTCACGACACAAAAACAAAGTGCCACATATAATAATACCGAAAAAGACCAGGGAATTAAAAATGGAAACACAAAATGAAATCAGTATGTCATTTCATTTAATGTGTAGGCTATATTCTTATCTTTCTGATAGAAACCTGCTACATGAGGAGAATATGTGTGAAAACCGAGAAATTGGCGTCCCCTTGTCGTGAACGATAGGGAAAAGGGGGAAAACACGATCAGGAAAACTGGACGTACTGCATTAATATCTCCTTGCTTACTGTCACATTGCTTTACCTGCCTGAGGGGGGTGCTGTTTTCACTGTTTTGTCGCTAAGAAGGGTGTTAAGAGTGGTTCAGAAACTTCTTAGCGATCCTTCTTAACGGCAGGTCTTCTTAGGCTAAGAAGCATTTCGGGAAACGCGGTTGCTTCTTACGGGAGCCTTAAGAAGGGTCTTAAGTAGTACTTAGCGCTAAGTAGTTCTTAACTGCGTTCGAGAAACCCGGCCAATGACTGTAACTAGGTGGGAGCTGTACCTGACACAATCTTCCTTCCATCTGCCAGAATCATGGCGCCATCCTCTACAAGTGTCTTCAGGATACACGTAACGTTGGTGGGTGCTTTGTCTGCTTCATCAATGACTAAAATACGTCCCATTTTCACTGCTTTCACCTTTCCATACATACATACAAGAGTGTAAGAGAGAGAACTGTGAACTGTACAAACAGAAACACAATGTTTGAAAATGCCAGTATGCTATAACAATTTTACCAACAGTAGTATACCAAATTGAAGTGAAAATAACAGTGCTAGTAATTTTAGCTACACCCACAAGTGCAATTTCACTGCTTGAAACTTAGACCGTTTAAATCATTAACATGGACACATTTCTTTCAGCTTATAGTCTTATGTTGCTAAGCAACAGTAAACAAAACCGCTTATCTATGCATGCAATAGATTCTGTAATCCATAATATAAACAAGAACTTCGATAGACGTATGACCTGTTTACATAGCCAAAATGAAGAAGTGAGGGCATTTTGGTTGATGCATAACAACATTAAAAAACACAGCAAAGTATTCTGTGTTATCGGTGTAAAAAAGAAGGTGGTGTGTTTTGTGGGGTGTTTTTTTCTGCTTTCAAAGTCCATCAGGGCCTAATGCCATATGGCAGTTTCTACTCAAAAATGCTTGTACCTCTCTGTACAAAGCGTTCCAGAAATAAAACTCGAAATGGTGTAATTCATGACTTCCTGTCTCCTTTTCTGCCTAGCCTATATATGCACTACCTGGGGGTCTTTATTGGATGACAGTGTACCAAAACATGACTTCAGACAATTCCAGGATTTTTGCTGAACACAAACACTGTTCACAGTTTTCACAATTTGTGTGTGTACTTTGGTGTGTGAGATATGCCACTCATGATACTTACCAAGGGTGAGTCCTCATACACAATAACCCCATCTCGTACTGAGGGTTGCAGGGTTAATGTCTGCACTGTTGTGTCTCTGTAAAAAAGGAGACAATAAAGCACATTATCCTAAAGTATGTCTAAAGCGTCTCTATGTTTCAGTCTAAGATTAGTACTCCATGCACTTTCCTTCAAATCAAGGAATTCAAGTGTTTAAAAACTGACCGGTTTCAGACATCTAGGTCTTCATCAGGGTGTGGTCTGAATTATTTGACTTGAAGGAGAGTGCATTGAGTACTAATCTTTGACTGAAGCTACCTTAATGGAATAACTCCAAGTGCATTCCTTTATCTGGAGACAAGACATTCACACTCAACTTCCTCATTTGTCTGTTTCTTTCCGACGGGTTTAAAGCCTTACCGTTTTTTTTACTGACAATTTCAATTAGGTCTCACTGGAAGCTAATTTAATATGGTGACCCAGTTCATTTTTATTTTGATCTACAGTGTTTTTCACCTCCTTTCAAGTTGATATGAATATGCCACTGCAGAATTACAGATGTGGAGAATCCTATGGGGGACTCTACTTTTGTGCTATATAGTGGCTAATCAGGCCACAGAAACATGACTTAAAGGAGAACTTCAGTGTAAAATGAAAATTGGCATGTTAAAACATCATACCGAGTTGGTATGTGTACTGAGGACCAAAATTGATTTAGCCTGTTGCATTCAGAGTTTATCTATTTTTTATTGTTTGTCCCAGAAGGCTAACAATGGAAGTGGTAGGTGCCCTTAGATGAAGCATGACGACTACGCTATTTTTAAACCAGCTCAAAGAACAGCTCAAAGAAACTCCACACTCCATCGGTAGTACAACAAAGGCTCTGACATTAAAAACAAGGCACTGAGAACTTTGTAAGTGTACACAACATTTATTAATAAAAGAGTTTTGACAGGCAGTACCTTGCTGTAGTTTCTCGTCGCCGCCATGATGAAAGTCCGCACAAGTCAATTGACGAACACGAACCAGCAGGAAGAATAGGAGGAAAGGTAGTACAATAGACTTGTTTGGACTTTCATCATGGCGGCGACGAGAAACAACTGCAAACTACTGCATGTAAGAACCATTTTTTAAATAAACGTTGTGTACATTTACAACATTCTCAGTGCTTTGTTTTGAATGCCAGAGCCTTTGTTGTACTACCGATGGAGTGTGGAGTTTCTTCGAGCTGTTTTAATGCTTTAAAAATAGCGTAGTCGTCATGCTTCGTCTAAGGGCACCTACCACTTCCATTGTTAGCCTTCTGGGTCAAACTATAAAAAATCGTTAAACTCTGAATGCAACGGGCTAAATCAATTTTGCTCCTTAGTACACATACCAACTCAGTATGATGTTTTAACATGCCAATTTTCATTTTACACCGAAGTTCTCCTTTAAATGTATAACAAAAAAAATTGTGTACTTTTTAAATTCTCTTATCAATAAAAAAATGGTGTTTAATCTCTTTTTCTAAGGGTGGGGCCAAAGCTATGGCTTGCAGCTTGTAACACATTACTCTGACCACTATCAATTTTCTCTCAACTAAAAAAAAAAAAATTGTTTTGTCATCAAATGTATTAACTTGGTAATTCAAATCTACAATGGATAATATGAAAGAAATCAAAATGATCAGAAGTGGTCAGCAAAAAACTAATAGTGTATTAATGCATTATGGAATAACAGCCTTTGAGGCATGCATTCTGCTTTGCGTCGAAATGTTATTCGGTTCAGGCAGCATTGATTAATTTCGTCGAATGCACACCTTGAAGGCTGTTATCCCGCTCATGGCCTGGTTACCACACTCAAGAATTTAGAAAACATTTAAAACCTAATGCCTGACCATTCTAATTATTCTACAATTTCTTTACAACAGGGAATCATTGTCTGTTGTTTAATGCAGGCCATAATAGTGGATTATGTAAGGGATAATGGACGACACAGTGTTCGGATATCAGAAAGTTAATGCATGTTCGAGGTGGTAATGCGGCCACGACGCAAAGCGGAGCATTCATTTCTGATATCCGAACACCGTGAAGTCCATTATCCTGCTTATACCACAGTTACCACACTTGTTTGATTATAATTTCAGGTAATCATTTCCACGTTTTAATCGCTAAAACAAACTTATTTGTAGAACCACTTCCATCCGAACACCGTGAAGTCCATTATCCTGCTTATACCACAGTTACCACAGTTGTCTGATTATAAATTTAGGTAATCATTTCCACTTTTTAATCGCTAAAACAAACTTATTTGTAGAACCACTTCCATCCGCCACAAGATGTGGAAACAATCTTGACAAACTGCCGTTGCTAATTCCAAACTGGAGGTTAATATGGCCAAGACCCAGTCGTTAGTTCCATGACTTTGATTGTCAAGCTAGCTATTCCAAAGTTCTGTTAAGCCTTGCTTAGCAAAATCTTGTTAGTAGAGAGTCCAAATGCAGCGTGACAGCACTAAAAAATGATCTCAGAGGCATATAGCATGTTGCAACTCTGTGTTCTTCTATCTGCTCGTCATTTGCTAACGCTGTCACATCTTTGCTGTTTATTTACAGTTCACCACGAACTTGGCGCATTGATACATAGACATGATACGGTCGGCAAGCAGGAACTACTTTATAGGTGTGCGCATATTGAAAGTTAATAACCGTTCTAAAGGACGCATCACAATGTAAAATTGAAGGAAGCCGTAGTATAATACTACTTATCTCCCTTGACAATAGAATTCTCTTTTCTGATTGGCTGATGAGGTGAGAATTAACTTTGTATAACTGGCTACCTTTGAAGTAGATCTCAAAAATTTGAATTACCGTTCCATATCAATGCTAATGGTGTTGTATGACAACGGTTAAATGACTAATGACTAATCTACGCTCTACGGATGCTATAAAGTAGTAAATCAACCATTTATTTCGGTAGGTCATGCATATAAAATTATATCATAAATACAAACGAGAGACAAAAGGGGTAACAGCCTTCAAGATGATTACTTCCATGTCAGTAATGACTTGGTGGAGGCAACTCCTCCACCTCGCCATTATTTCTACGAAACTTGTCACTTCGTCGGCCATTATCCCTTACCTATGAAGTTGCAGGTATTCTCTTGGTCGATTCATCAGCTGTAGAAAGCGGTCAACAATCTTATTTTTCCCCACACCCTAAAAATAAAAAAGGATAAAGGTCTGTATTCCAAGCTTATTTCGGGCAGAGAAAAGACACTGACCTGATCTTTAAAACTGTCATTTGCTCCAACATGCACAATGAAATACTGAAATATTGTTTTTAGTGTCAGAGATGGATGCATTACGAAGGCAGCATATGGTCATTCATTCTCCTGAAATTTCTTACAGTTGTGTCACCTAGAACAAAGTTTGTAGGATAAACAGGTATTGATGGCTGGTTTGTATCTTTGCCTATTTTTTTTCTTGTGGTTCTGTCTCTGTCTATGGTGAGTTGTCTCCCTGGGAACATGTGGTTCCAGATGTCTGAGGGACTCCAATCTGTTCTGAAGCGTTATGGGCTGTTGGATTTGCATAGACCCAGCAATGTTGTAATTTTCAGCCCTAGCTGTGTATCTGGACTGATGCCCCGACTGTTTGGGTCTAGTGTAATTTTTTTATTTTTAAATCCTCTGTTCAAGCTCAGTGCATTTTCTACAGAAATTCCTAGGTCTTCGCATTTTGTTATAATCCAGAGTCAAGGTAAACTGCTGTGCCCGCTGTATTATCAGATTTTTTATCAGATTTTTTTGGACTTGAGCAAGGCTGCTGGCAGGTCCCTCCGACTAAGGACTAAGGACTACAGCTAGGGATATACTCGCCGCACGCAGAAGTGCGCGCGCAGAAGTGCGCGCGCAAAAGTGACGTCACAGCGCCGCACGCCCATATATACTTTATTCGACACACAGGGCAATCCTCTGCTCATCAGAGGTGTTAAATGCCACAGTAGTTCGGGAACCTTGCGTGTCAGAGGAGTGAAACATGACTGAATTGCAGGTTTACATCATGATTTGGGAATTAAACTGGATAAATCCGAAAAAGTTTTAAGCCAGTGTGTATATTTACAGTGTTTTCAGCTTTATAAGACCTTATGAGTGATGATAGGATAAGGCAAAAAGTTACCTTAATAACGAACTGCAGGTTTGCACCTAAGTTGGTTTGTGGATAAAACTGAACAAAATCCTAAAAGTTTTTAGTCAGTGTTTGTATTTCTTGTGAGTTTCCAGTAATATTAGCTGTTTTGTAGCAATGAAAAATACATGTTTATGCTGGTAGTTACTAGGCTAAAGTTAGCTGAAACCAGACTAGCCATTGCCTATTGTTTTCAATGGGGCTGCCGCGCGCAAGTTACAAAAAATCGGAGGTGCAGACACGGCAAATATGCGCTTGAGAACGCCGCGCCAGATGTGCACTGACGTCATTTTGACGTCACTTTTGCGCGCCCACCACTGCGCGCGGCGAGTATATCCAGGCCTTAAGACACCACAAGGCCTTCAGAACATTCGGGGAAATGTTTGTCAGTTTAAATGTAGCAGGCAGGGCTGGTGTCGTGAAAAAATAGGTTGGCTTCTTCACAAGCTTCCAGAGGCTAAGAACGGCAATGCATCCAAACCACAGACAATAAAAGTATGCCGAACCTACACAATGCGCACTATGTTTAAGCAGCCACTTGTGCAGAACCATGCAAAAGCCTTAAGTCTGCAGCCTAGAGCTGCGTCTTACAGCAAGACAATTCACATGAGTCGCTGAGGAAAGATAAGACTACAGTGACCTTATACACCTGATTGTAGCCACCTACCTGGTTTCCCACCAATAGCAAATGTTCACCTAGCAAGAAGTCCTTTAGCATGTCTTCCATTACCATCATATGCTATGATGGAAAAAAAGAAAAGTATAACATGTGAAAAACACATTAATCAGTACTACACTCATATGTACAGGGTGGCCCAAAAACGACTGGACCACATTTTAAATGATTATATCTCAATCCATAAGGCTACAAATAATTTAAACCATGAAAACTGTAACTCATTCAATTCTCTTTCCAGTGATATCATAGTTTATGACCATGCAAGCAATGATATGACCACCATGGCCATTTACAAAAACCTACCTATGAAAAAACGTTGGCAGTTGCTTTTGGCTTCATAACGTGATACTTTTTCCCTAGTTTTCCAACTCAACACATCACTGAAGATGAGTAAAAAGGCAAAACATTTTACCTGTCAAATGGCAGAATTAAAATGCAAATGTGATAAAGCATGTGACAACTTTTTTTTTAGACGTAGTTTAATTAAAATGACTGCAACGGACATCCCCTTGCTTCCATGGTCATAAACCATGATACCACTGGAAAGAACAGAATAAGCTTTAATTTGCATGTTTTTAACTGTGGTAGCCTTATTGATTGAGACATTGTAGTAAAAGTTGGCCCATGCTGTACATGCATATACATTTCACACAAAGAATAGTGTATGACAAGAATATTTCCTAAGTGTAAAAGTACATGTGGGTCAAAGTGATATGAGTATGCACAGAAGAGAGACAAAAGGGATGTGAACTAATTCATGTCAGTCTTGCATGCTTGCCAGTTCTATCCAGCACAGGGAAGACAAAAAGCAGGTCATAAGGAATTAGGACATGGCAGGACTTTTTATATCCTTCGTACAGTCACAGCTAGAGAAAAGTGGTCAAGAATCTGGATCATCCTTCTATGTTTTCTCCCAGTTATTTAATATGCCTGCACAAAAAAACAGACAGTCTCTGCCTTATGAAAAGGTTTAATAAAAACGTGATTGAAGAAAACAGGAAGGAAGACCAGCAAAAGATGGCGCTCCGATGACCAGCATAAACTTACAAAAATGTACCCTGTGCTAATTTATTCCCACATCAAACATTTATACCCACCCTTGTTTGATCAATTCAAAATAACTCTTTGATAAATGTAAAAGTGCAAAGATCCTAGTTCATATTTTGCTTCGTTGCAAGAGCAAGAAATACTACAAAGCAATACTACCTCTAGAAAAGTGTCTGGTGTCTGGTGAGAATTACTGCTCAGTGGCAGGTAAGTAAGGCAAATCATAAAGGTAAAAGTATTGCATTTTAAAGCTGTTGTTGGAAGCATTTTTTAACCATATTGCTGGAATTATCATCATTTTCTGGAGGGGAGTACATGAAATTTAGGCAATTTAGGAGCAAATACAACCCATTTAGCACCGCATATAGCCCGTACAGTAGTTTGATTTACGAAAAAAGGAGGGAGTGATAGCCCCTGTCAATCAATGCTTGCTGTTACCTGTTGCAAAGACACCCCCCCTTAAACGGATGTTGTATCTTTTTTAATTTCCTAGCCAAGGTCCTGCAATTTTGAAGACCTGCCGAGAGTAGCTTTAAAGTGCATTGCTAATACACAATACCTGTGTGTTGTCATAGAAGAGGACATCGGGAACTTTTGTCTTCTCATCAGGATTGTAGAGAGGAATGGAAACCTGCCCAATGGTTAGGATGCCGTCTTTAACTACACCTATGGAATAAAGGATGTGGTAAAACAGCGTATTATGCCCCTTTTCACTTTTTTTTACACACTTCCAGTCACATGCTTTTATGCTGTTATGCATATTCTCCTTTATGCAATTCCAATATGCCCCCAGTACTTAATTTTGGAATTAAGCCACTCAAAAGATGCGACTTCTTCAAAACTTCGGGGAAAACGTAATCACTTCCTAGTGTAATGTGGTAAATCCCAAAACATGCAATGGCGACTCCGTATAAATAATTATACATATATCATTATACTCATTGATATACACAAACTACTAGGCTTTCGTTTCGAGAAAGAAGACCAACAAACAATGTAAAGTACAGTAGTAGCAGTCATGGGCTGGCAGTAAACTGTGAATATGCAATAATCCTGTGATACAAATACAGGGACATTTAGCTATAACTACACAAGCACAAAACTGCTGTTTAAACTTGTAATACATATACAGAATCTTTCCTAGCTAATAACATATTTGTATGTTTTAGTTAGGGAACCTATATTCGAGGTCTACAGTAAATGGCGCAAGTAGTAGAGTGACATCATGCAAGCAGGAGACGCATTGCGGGTAAGAATCCTGTTCGAAAATAAGCCTCCCGCTGTTTTGTTGGCATCTCCTCATCCCAGCGACTTGGAATTACTTTTAAACAAATAATAGTTTTTTTAAGCAATGAAATATTGCTTTTAACGCCGGAATGGCTTTTCAGAGTCTTCTTCGTGGCTGATCAAAGTCTCTGAAGAATGAAATGGTAACTCTGTTGAGTGTGCTATATATATAGCCGCTAAGAGAACACAACCAAAAGTCTTAGAGGACCTTGTTGGGGACTCTTCAGTGGCGAACTGATGATCGGGAAATGGATTCACATTGGTTGACGCTGAGTTGTTTGACTAAAAGATAACTGCTTAAGTCCGACGCAGAATTTGTGTAAGGTTAATTTACATCCGTCTGAAACTGGCTTAATCGCACATAAATAACGTCAACAGCAGAACGTGTGCAGGTAGAAAAGTGCATTGCTACACGTTTATTTATTTTTTTTACTTGCGCGCTTGGGAGAATATGGCCTATGGTGCAAGTTCAACTTATTTATACAGCACGCTTTATGCAACAAATGCTGACCAAAGTACATGAATCAACTAAAACTAAATAATTAAAAAGAATGGTAAAAGTAAAAAGGAAATAGTCAAGAGATTAAAAGATTACAAGGAGACAAAAAATCTAAATAAAATTTCTATTCTGCAAAATAGTACAACACATAAAAGGGGACAGAAGCCCATAGAAGCTTATGTCTGCTAAATAAGGTCACTTACACATGTAATTCTGATAAATGGCTGATGGCGCCAACTTCTTTATGGAGCAGTCAGCTAGGTTCTTTTCCAGGGCAGTACGAGCCAAGCTAGGCAAAAATCTGAGGAACAAGCGCCATGGAAAAAGACAACTTCACACCCTTGCCAAAACATTACATGATTTTAACAGCAGAAGTGTGATCACCAGGAACAATTATACGTCATAATTTGTAATCATTTTTGCAGCATCAAATTCATAGAACCACATAGTGGATCAAAATACTGTGCTTTAATGACTTACCTGGACAAGCAAGCTTTGTTCACAGCATGTGCAATACTCTCGTCTGGATACTCTGAGATGCGTCGACATATCCTGAGCAACTGTCTGGTGGAGAGTGATGTGGCCAAAGACTGGGCCTGGTTAAACATTCAAAAACACTACAGATGAACACCACAAAGTCATGCACTTGTACAGAAAAACCCACCTTGACATTTTGATTTATTAAGAAATGCAGAAATGGATGCAATCTCATTGAGGTAAAAATGTGCAAATGTATTAGTCATGAGCTTCTTCCATGCTTACATCTCATGAAAATTGCAAGGCATTTGCAAACATTTCTACTACTGTTAAATGTCCACATAATGGCAAACATCAAACACAGTATTTCAGCAACAGCCAAAGCATCAAACACAGTATTTCAGCAACAGCCAAAGCATCAGACATACATTTATGAGATAACTTAACTATTTCTGGTCATAAAGGAACTTACTGTGGCATCATTTGTTTCCCTAAGACTGTGGCTGAGTTGAAGCAACTGGTCCACAGCTGCTTTGGTGACATGTGGAACCTGTAAAATACAATCACTTTACCCATTTCTCAAGGCTATATTGGTGTACACAGGATGTTAAAAAACAACTGATTTGCAATGTGCAAAGATTCTCAGCATGTGTTTCATGTCTCTCTGTCAGTACAGGCTTTAAGAAATAATTAAAGAGCCAAATACAACCTATTCTCTCTTTAATATTTACCAACCTACCTACAAACAGTGTACTAATAGTTCACATTGACGATTACACTTTTTAAATGTGTGGCCCATCTAGTACATTTGCCCCGATGAAACTGCAATTTAAGTTAACTCCGCACAACCCTAAGTTGTATCTTGCCGAAAATGCCGCTTCTGATAATAAGGAAGTCTTATACTGATGTTAGCTGCAAGACGCTGATGACAAACCCAAATGACAAACATCAAACTAAACAACCTAGCTATTAATGTAATTTAGCTTTTAGACTAAAGTTTGACTTCACAAATACACCGTAGAATGCATTTACGCCAGTTTTTCTTTAACACCGTCTCTAGCATGTTTGCAAATATAGTACTGCACTAGTCATTATAAACTACTAAACAACTAGGAATTTTGTAAATAAAAAAAAAGTCATGTCATATTTGTGTACAGGAGGAGTCTCGTTGCAGCACACATTCACCTAGAAAAAAAAACATTTAAAAAAAAATTTTTTTGTTTTAGAACGTTTGGATCTGTTGTGCTTTGACCAATCGTTTTGGATTTGGTGTGCTATGACCAAATGGGCATTGAATGATGGCAGCCTGTTACTAGCATAGCCGAAATCCTGTCGTTCTCCCTGCTCCACCTCCTACACAAAACCAGAACAGCTTGAAACAGGAGCACTAAAGCATTTTTATGACCAAAACCACCTCACAGGGCATTCATTACTACAATAGACGACTGCAAAAATAATGAAAAATCAATGCGATGACACCTTGAAGGAACCCTGAGAATTCAAAAACCTTAAAAAAGATTTTAACAAACAAAAAATGTTAACAAAAGTGTTTTTGGTGCTACCAGCCCTATTAGTACTGTATGTGTGTGAGAGGACATGTTACTAGAAAAGTAGGTCAGCACAAAATGTATCGGCAATTATGTTTCTGGACCCACCATGCCTTGGATTATGGCGGCTTCCTCTGCTTGGGCCAGATGACTGACTGTGTGGAAGAGGAACATGGTGAGCATCTCGGGGCCCAGCCACTGGTTAGTGCTGCTGCCAGCTACTGGGGGCTCTGCCAGGGCCACCACACGGAAAGATGGATGCACGGGAAACACAAATCTATTCAAGAGACATTACACAAAACTGCATTATTTTTTTATATCATTTCTAACATTACTTAATGATCTTACTTTAGTCAGGGGTGAATTATATCCAGATTCTGTTTATAGTTGTAGAGAAAGTACTGCTACTGCTACTACTACAACTAGATATACTGCACAGTGGCACATGCTATGACCGCCACATGGTGCTGGGCAAAGTAAAGGAAATTCCTGAATGGAATATCAAATCTTTCTAAAGTTGTGTTTCCCAGATTTTTTTTATCAGGGGTGTTTCTTTGTCTTAAGTTTCCCAAGCCCATTTTGGACCCTGGTTATGGAGGCTTTGCATTCTTGTAGTTTTTATTTATCTGTATATTGGATTAAAAACGTGACATAGTTACATGGTTATGAAGATATCAGGGGATAGGTTTTATGAAGTTTGCTTCGTAATTTCACAATTCTTTCTCTAACATTAGAGCTCATCGTGCATTTTTAAAGGTGCTATGTGTAGGATTTTTAGGTTAAAATATGCCCAAATGACCCGTTAACATCAAAAGAATGAGCAGAAGGGAGTGTGGGCAGTGGATTTTGCATGGCCACATTAACCCTGCAAGGCCATAAGATTACACCTGTGCCATCAGGGCTCCATTGCAAGGACTCCTGGCTGATAGACAGCGCGTGTAGTTCACCTCCTCTCTTAGCCGATGACATGGCCAAAAGAAATGCTGTTTTAAGAGATAGCCATTTGAACTCTGACCCCTGTGGGGGTTCAAATGCGGGTTGACACAGTGCCTTCAATACAAGAGGCAAGTCCCAAGACGGTCCTGGACTGCGTTTAGGGGATCATATGTATGCCACTGTGGTGGTAGCGATCACAACAGTGGCACACAAGTTTAGCAACATCTTCATGTCATGATGTTATACTAATATTTGGCTGGTCACTGAGTTGTTCACTAACACCACAAAGTGGCAGAAACTGGGAATATTTTAACCTAAAATTCCTACACAAAGCTCCTTTAGGGCTTGGAGAAACTAATATATGCTGTAACATCTTCTCACCTTGATTAATTGCTTTGCTTTGTAATGATTTTGGTGTCAGTCCACTCTATGCTGCCTTAAGATTAGTCAATCCAGAATCCAGCTACAGTCATTCAAACACAGTTACTTTGGCATTTAATAGCAAACCTCTGCTGTAGCTCCTCATCTGATAGTTGTAGTTCCTGTTTCAGAGTCTGGTACCTGTCCCACCTGAGTAAGCGGGTACCATCATAAAGCGACAAATCCCGATCATGTAGCAACCTACGGGGTTAACAGGTGACACAGGGGCAGAAAGAAAAGAGCTTTTAACAGAAAACAATAGCAACATTTCCTGACAATACAATATCCACATAATACCTATGTTTAAATTAGACACATTACATGGCATTGTGTAACAGTCCTGCTGCTAATGTTTTTTTATATAACATCAGCCAAGGCTTTAAAAAATTAATTTCAAAGATGATGACACACAGATTTACCCCATAGCCGTAACATGCCCAGACCAAAAAGAACAGTTGTTTATGTGTGTGTGTTTTCCAAGGCTGTAATGTCTGAATATCTAGAAATATTTGATCTAATAACTATTTTACCATTAAATACATTAATGTACACAAATATTCCCTAATAAAGTGTTCAGTGGTTAAATAGGAAAATGGAAGATAAAATCTCAAGCTAGTTCAAGATTTTTTTGATGCCGTTGGATTTCAGACAGGCTTTGCTATTTGGATATTTGGTCAGGTGAATCAGTTTCTACAGTGATGTCGGACAGAAATACAGAGGCACAGTTTTTGTGTGAAGGAATTCTATTAGTGCAAAGGTAAAGAATTGGGTGGGGATGGTGGGGGTGTGTCCCCACCAATATCCACAGAATTCTGATACCAAAAGTAGAAAAATATGAGTTTGGCCATAATCATGCCTAGTGATAAATTATGATCACTTCATCAGTGCATTAAACTGTGTTTTTCCCTTTAATATTAACACAGTATTTAAGTGTTTGCTGACGCACAATCTAAAACTCATCAGTCTTAACTTAAGCAAAAAGAGTTCCTTTTGGGTGTTTTCTAACCTGGAGAGAACAGCCAGTGTGCCCAGGTTTATTCTGTGAATACCATCTAAAATGACCAGCTTGCCCTCCTGAGCAGCACTGACTAGTGGGGAAGCCCTCCAAGCAGTGTCACCATTAGGCAGAGTGTAACGTTGCTGAAGTAGGTCTCGAGCTGTCATGTCCTGAGGATTAAAAAAATGCAGTAAATACAGTAACAATACACACAAGCTGCTTATAATGAAATTCACAAATCTGAACACAAACACAGATTATGATGCAAGAAAGTACAAGCAGTGAGCGGAAAGAATATTCCTACAAAATGTCCATACACACTCTGACATATAAACAGAAAAGTTAGTGTGTCAGAGGTTCACACAATTCTTTGTTTGCAAAGACACAGTAGGCCTCACTGTTGTCCCTGCACTATACTGTGTGTGGGATTCATAACAGGGACACCTGGCTGTTACAACCTACGTCTTTGAAGTGTGCAGCTCAACACTGCATTCAATGAAAGACAAGATGCAAGATGCAGTGTGTCAGGGCAATTCATCCTGAGGGCCCATTCACATCAAACTCTCTGCGTATTCAGCGCGTAGGCGTATTCTGAGCGTATTCTGTCCGTATTCATTTAGAATGCACGTTAGCAGATGAGACTATTCCCACCGCAACCTTGTTCTGAGCGTATTCCGAGCGTAGAGTACGCTCAGAATACGGACTGCAGCTAGAGAATAGAAACCGAGTCTATTTTTCTGCGCGTATTCAGCCAAAATCCCATTGAAAGCTATAGGCACTGCTGTACAATTCATGTCAACTGTGCTATCAATGCATGTGTTGACACAGGGAATACCTTAAAAACCTAGTGACTGTCTGCAAAATATTACCACTTGCTTACAACTGCATGAAACAAACGCTGGAAAGCTATCAATATTGAGGTTATCATATCAGATCTGCACTACAAGGGCATTGACTATCCTACATAAACACACAAACTGAAAAACCTTTGAAGTTGTCACGCTGTCCAGTCAAACATGTTGTAGGTAATAGTGGTGGAGCTTTTATGTTCTTAATAGGAAGAAGCAAGATATCGCTTTAGATTTCTTCGTCGGAGTATTCTTAATGCAAGAAGAGCCTCAATCGGTCTTCTGTCGACCACTCGAGCTATAAAAAAATAGTAACCTCGTTCTTGTCATTCAGTGTTTCCTACTTGGTTTGATAAATCTAGTCAACAAGCCACTAGGCAAAACTGAGGTCCATAAGTCACTACATTTAATAATTTATTTACCCGATGTAGGCAAAGTGACTGTTGGCAAAGAGGTAGAGTTTATCATAACTTTATGGAAGGGGTTAAAACGCGTTCGCTTTTCTTGTACCGGAAGTGAATAAAGGCTTTGACAATGATTAGCCTACATGATTTAGAACGATGTCAAATATTCCACTGGCCTTATCAAAGTATCAAGTTGCACTATAGGTGCAGTGCTGCTTTCTAAACAACGTTTAAAGTAAGGAAATAAAACCAGAGAAGCACATATTGTGTTTACTAAAGTAAGAGATAGGGAAACATAACTACATGCACCTAAAGACATTGGCCAAGTGCATTTAAAGACGGGGCTTCCCGCTCCCGCTCTGAATACGCTGACATGTCCGGTGTGAATAGTCATACGCTCAGAATACGCCCACGCGCTGAATATGCCTACGCGCTGAATACGCTCAAGGCGGTGTGAATGAGCCCTGACACAGTAACAGACTGCCCTGGTGTATTCAGGCATTTATAAATAAGTTCCTTAACAAACAGGTTAAAGAAATATATTTAGGCCAGGTGATTGTTAGAAATGCTTTAATTTTTGTCAGATTTATCCGTGACGTAGTGTTTATGTACCTGATACAACATCATGGTCTCGATAGTATACCCCAGCATCTCAGCAAACTCACGGACAATAACAGATTTGCCACACCCCTTTGCAGCAAGGAAATCAAGTCAAAAGAAGATAAAATATATATTAGTTTTGGCAAAAGATAACAATTTTCACCCAGTGAAGTTTTAGGGTTATACTTAAAGTCCTCTGTGTATACTGTGAATACCAAAGAGCATAAGAAATTGTCTGGTTAGCCTTTTGCTGCTTATCCTCCTATTGTAAGTCGCTTTGGATAAAAGAGTCTTCTACGTTTAATGTAATGTTATGTGTGTTTATACCCGTGTGGATGTCTGGTGGGTTCACATGAATTTAACTAGTAAGCTACTACGACTTTAGCCTGGTCATAAAACCAGCCTCTCATACTACACTGCATTTTGTACGGAGGATCTGGCTGTCGTGTACTGATAAACATTTGCTTCATGGAGGTGTAGACTCTGCTAAAGTTTAAAACAACTGGATCTGCCTTTACTCAGTTGCTAACGTCTGGTTGTGACATATGCAATGCTGCGGTCATAAAGCTAAGGAGCTTAGTTAAGGAGTTAGCTAAGGAGAAACTACAGGGCCTGCAGTTTACAATATGTACCTTAGCCCCAATCAGACAAATGTCTTTCACAAAGTGGGACTGCATCATCTCTGCAAGTAGGTTAGAATGGGTAGGTGTCCTGATGAAGCCGGTGCTCATGGGGGAGGGGCGGGGCAGGTGAGCACCAGATGGAACCTGAGCAAAGGGGGAAGATTAGAGGAAGGGGAAAGACAGGGAAAGATACCAATACATGAACTGCACAAATGTCTTTGAACTGCCGTGCAGAAGGCACAGACTTTCATGACCACACTAACCCTTTTGTAACTTCTGAAGCCTCTGAGCAACATTGAACTAGTTTGTACAGATGAGAGTGAGTTTTCATAATTTGTGAAGAGTAAAAGAGAGATGAGAACATATTATGGCATAGTGTAGTGAGTACAATAGCTTCACAATAGTCTTGCCTGTAAACGGACATCACCCCCTGCAGTAGAGATGGTAACCGCAGTCCTGTCTGTGCTCACTGATTCCAAGTTGACCACCTCAGAAACTTGGCTTTTAGGAGAGTCAACAAGTTCAAAACGCTGTAAAGAAAAAAAAACAATAGTAAAATGTACAATGCGCAATGTAAAAACTGGCAAAAATGTCATTTTGTACAATCACAGCTCCCTTGAATAGGCCAAACTGAACGTTAGTAGCCATACTAACTACAAGTTGTTGTGCTCATTTTGTACAGTTCCCGCCTTCTTGGTCCAAGATATTGGCAATTCAAAACCGCTTTTATGTGGCTACATTATGGAATTAACCTGACCACTACCATCAACTTTTTAAAGATGCATTCCTTTAACTTTTCTTTTGACTTTTTACAACTTTTTTTTTTATTCACTGTCACTTTCTATTTATTTCTATTTTTTATAGCTCCTTGTTTTTTTTATTGTCTTTGTCTATGACCCCCCCCCCCCCCTTTTATGTATGTTATGGAATCCTATCCTAATATATGTCACCCTTGAGTGCATAACTACAGAAACAGCTTTGACATGTTCCCCAGTGGGATGACAATTATCTGTGTGTGTATGCGTGTATAGACCTTACGTGGAGCAAACCCTCTACAGCTGAGCGCCCTTCCCTGCCGAGCATGATGTGATAGGGGTACAGTCTCTGCATTAGCTGTGGTAGGGACAGCTTGGGGAAGAGATTCTGAAAACAAAAAATATTAAAAGATTTAAAGATAAAGCCACAAGAACCACTTGCTTTAGGACATGTTCACACTGCAGTGTTATTTATTTTTTTATTTTTTTGCTTCAACCACAAGTGCTTCAAGTTACAAACAATCCTAATCCTGAACACTTACCAAGATTTTGACAGCTGGACGCAGGTTGTCCACAGGGAAATCTGGCATGGCCAGAGATGCAGACTCTTGGGAGCAGAGTGTAGTAGCAAAAGACAATAGCTGTGACACCCTGAGAGAAGAGGCAGAATGGCAGAACATATTAGCTGGCTTCAGCATGCACAAAAAATGTGTAAATTTGGATGTTTTTAAACCACCCTGTAACCCACATAAAAAAATACAATAGATTGAGCTACACCTGACCTTCTTGTAAACATTTACTTCTGCATTGTATACTGACTGTACTTTATTGTCTGAGTAGAATAAAATGTGATAGGTACAGAAGAGATTCCTAACCTCTGTGCTGCAACATTTGGTCCTATAGTGTACAAAGTCTCCAGCTGGTCCTACAAAATACAATATAAAGAAGTTAAACACGGCTTGATTTGTATGGTTAGACTTATTGCAATGATCAGTCAAGTGATGTCAGACTAAACACATCAGCTGGCAAACCTTGAATGGTAGGTAATAGATATCTCGAGCTTGGAAGCGGGACCGTAGTGGTGGATCCAGTGGGTTACCGGAGTATCTTGGAACAGGCAGCCCCAGGGCGATAACACGGAAATCCTCACTTACACGCACAATCTTCCAAGAATCAAGTTCCTCTTTGGTGTGTTCCTGTAAACATTAAGACAAAAACAGTAAGGCTCAATTTCACCTAAAAACATTTATCTTGCTGCTGGAAAAATGGTCTTGTCCTATCCCTTCCGTTTACTTTAGAGATATCAACTCTATCGACATGAATGTCGCCTTAACTGACAACTTTACATGGATCTGGAGAAAGAACAGGTTATTCACATAAGACAGATGGCACCTAAACAAGACAACAACAACAAACCGCTGAAACATATGACTGAGAATGACTGACGCAGGCTCCACCCAATGCCAATAGCAACCTTTTGGATAAAAGAAATACAATGATTTTTTTCATTCCCTCCATTACAACCTGTCATAAAAACAGAGACCAGTGGCAACCTAATTAGCATTCTAGTTAACATACAAAATGTTGCACTTTTAAATACCCTTATTTACAATGTTCACAAATGTTATGATCTGTCCTTGTAGAGTAGATCAGCTGATGCACTAATATGTAGCAATAGCCAATTTTATTTGGAATCTAAATTGTAACAGAAATAGGAAACATATGCATTACTCACACCAGGTTTTACACACTGATTAACAAATGCCTGAATTACTTGCAGAGTTACATACGTACACACTATATGGACAAAAGCATTTGAATGCCTGACCAATATACTTACAGGCAGGAGTTAAATTGGGATTTGCTATGTGGGGGGGCTCTGGTCTAGGGTCAGAGTGAACAATCTTTTTTTGATGGCACAGAATACACACACCCACATACACACACTCTTTACTACACTATGTTTTTTTTTGCATTGCTGACTCACTCAGATAGCCTACTATATTGCAAAATTTCATAACATTTCAAACTTTATATTGGAGTCAGAATTGGTACTGGCATATGCATGACATAAAATATAATATGCCACATCTTAACATACCTGGTATACCTTTACCACCAAGATATAACCATTATAATACCAAATCAAATTGCTATTGGAATATTACGGATGTCAAAATATTTTAAATCTTGTCACAAATACCTATACTGTAAAAGTGAAGGTGAAAAATCAGCATGTGAAACACATGCAGAGGGGAATTGCTCAATGTGTTAGTGTAGCCTAAATACTGGATCCTTTATGCAAAAACTTTCAAGGCTTGCACAATTTCATCAAAACAGTTGATTTTTTTACTGCACAGATAAACAGACATGCCTATGGATTTCACAATTTTTGATATGGATGGCTGTATCAGGATGGTACATGAACGGTTCTATGCAGAACTGTATCCACAATACATGTAGATATAATGTGAACTTAATGTTCATTTTCTGGCAAACCGTTCATCATAGCAACTACCAACCAGGACTGTTGGGTAGCTCTGGTCGAGTAGTTTCAGGTGATATGTAAATGGTATTTGTGTGATAACTCTCTAAGTCATTCAACCGTGAAGAATTGATGTGAATTCGGAACCAATACGTGCGTCGCGATTTACAATGCATAATTTATGCAACGCATGTCTAGTTACTTGGTGTCAAGTAGGCTATTTCGCTACTCCCTGAGAAGTTCCGTAAAAAATCATAGCGCCTTAAAGGAGAACTTCGGTGTAAAATGAAAATTGGCATGTTAAAACATCATACCGAGTTGGTATGTGTACGGAGGAGCAAAATTGATTTAGCCTGTTGCATTCAGAGTTTAACTATTTTTTATCGTTTGTCCCAGAAGGCTAACAATGGAAGTGGTAGGTGCCCTTAGACGAAGCATGACGGCTACGCTATTTTTAAACCATTAAAACAGCTCGAAGAAACTCCACACTCCATCGGTAGTACAACAAAGGCCCTGACATTAAAAACGAGGCACTGAGAACTTTGTAAGTGTACACAACATTTATTAATAAAACAGTTTTGACAAGCAGTACCTTGCTGTAGTTTCTCATCGCCGCCATGATGAAAGTCTGCACAGGTCGATTGACGAACACGAACCAGCAGGAAGAATAGGAGGAGAGGTAGTACAATCAACTTGTTTGGACTTTCATCATGGCGGCAACGAGAAACAACTGCAAACGACTGCATGTAAGAACAGCTTTTTAAATAAATGTTGTGTACATTTACAATATTCTCAGTGGTTCGTTTTGAATGCCAGAGCCTTTGTTGTACTACCAATGGAATGTGGAGTTTCTTCGAGCTGTTTTAATGGTTTAAAAATAGTGTAGTTGTCATGCTTCATCTAAAGGCACCTACCACTTCCATTGTTAGCCTTCTGGGTGAAACTATAAAAAATAGTTAAACTCTGAATGCAACAGGCTAAATAAATTTTGCTCCTCAGTACACATACCAACTCGGTATGATGTTTTAACATGCCAATTTTCATTTTACACCGAAGTTCTCCTTTAAGGACGAGGGGCCCTGGCCTAGTTAGTTTCTAACTAAATAAAATACCAGTAGCTTAATTCATTTAAAATTTTAACATATCTGAAGTTTTCTGCCCACCTTTTGAAAAAAATTGTAAGCTTCCTCCAGCTTTCCTCATTTTTAACCTTTACCTCTAAAAGTCCAAAACAACAACACATTTATTAAGCTTCTAGTATCGAAATGAAATAAAGACTGTCATCACGTTAGCATTTCAGTCGTAGCTAGCTGAGATCTCCCCCTGGCTCATTTCTTACTTAAGTCAAAGAGTATAGGGCTTTTATACTCTTTGCTGAAGTATGTAAATTGAACTCGCCAAGTGCACAATAGAATTTAACTGACAGCTACTCATTTAAGCACCTCATTTCATTGTCACATACCTTGCCTGCCTGCATCTCGCTGTGGTCCCTGTCAACTGAGTGTCACATAAATGTTTGACAGCCTCAACGAAAGCCTCTGACTCGCTGAGGAGAAAGTAGCCTACTGAGGAAAGGTAAATCAGCTGTGTAGCGTTCTTGAATCTCTGATCGCAACTGTTCTAATGAGTTTTGATAAGTTGTCTTGGTATCAGGAAAACTAGGTGGGCTGTTAGGCTACAGAAAACTCATTGTTTTGCTAATTGTTAAAAAGATATTGTTTTATTATTCAGAATTGAAAACTGTGAACTCGTTGCTTTTGATGTATCATAATGCAGCATGAGCTTATGTGCCGGGGCTCGGCCCCGGCCCAATTTAACCCCTGCTTACAGGGACCATAATGACATTGTATTCAATTACATAAGACATTTTACACAAGGTATTTTACATAAGGGTGGTCCTCTCTTCCAGTTAACACCCAAATTCTGAAAAACTTTATGCCATTATTTCACCTCTACAAACAATTAGCACAGTGCAGTCAGGCAGGTAATGTTGGTGTTATGGACAAGGGTCCAAAATTTATTTTTTGTCGACTGTAGACATCACAACCTTCAAATGTATATATGGGCATGGCAAATGTACCTGCAGGAGTTTGTCATAGCGCTGTGCTGACATGAGAAATCGTCCATCCTCCAGTTGCATTTCTCTGTTCTCTAACAGGTTGTTCAGGATCGGCAGCACATTCCGCTCAGCTTTTTCCAGCCCCTCCAGGACAAGGATGCGCCCCTCTATAGCCGCACGAACTGCACACTGGAGGAGACACGTGAGAAGTTTAATAGTAATATTAAAGTTTAGTAGTAAGTAGATAGTAATATGCAAGTTAATAGGAAAGACAAACAGTAGTTAAAGGCAAGAATATATTTCAACTCAGCTCCCTGGAGTTGTGTAGTGTACTGGAACATGGGAAAGCGAAGATGGCAAAGAAAAATAGTTTTAGATAGCAGCAGAGTTTAAAACGAGGGTTATGTATATAACCACGGTTCTATGAGTGTCGGATGACCGCCAGAGGCGGTGCTTTCAGCACATGGATGTCCATCGCACGAACGTGCAGGTCGATTAATAATATCAACATAGTGACCTGGGTGACGTCACCCGTGACCCTGTGACCCCGTGAAGGGGCACAAAAGACCGGTGAACCCAGAAAGTAAACCTCTTGACACATCTTCTCGTGAACACTCCGAGTGACGGCCAAGCTCTGGCGGTCATCCGACACTCATAGAACCGTGGTTATATACATAAACCTCGTTCTATTTCGTGTCTTCTGACCGCCAGAGGCGGTGCATTCAGCACATGGATGACTCGTACCAACCAAGTCATGAGGAGTGCCTACCCGTACTCAGTGCTGCTGGGACGGGCCAGGAACCACCGCCGTTGGGACAGGATTATGCGGGACAACATTGATCCGATAAAACCTGGTAAAAGGGCAGCTAGATGCCCATGAGGCAGCGCTGCATATGTCAGAGAAGGGAAAGCCCCTCAGTGATGCCCACGAGGCCGCCATACTGCAGGTGGAGTGCGCCCGAACACCCCGAGGTACCACTGTGGTGCCACTGTGCCTATAGGCATGCAATATGGCCTTCACTACCCACTTGGACAGCCTCTGCTTGGAAAGTGCCAAGCCCCGTCTTGGTCCTGTATGGCACAGAAACAGGGCACAGAAACGGGACACATACACCCGTAGGGCACGCACAGGGCATAAAAGATCAGACCTCTCCCCCTGATCCGCTTCAAACGCTGCCAGGCTAAGAGGCTGATTAACAAAGGCAGAGGAGAGGGTCTTTGGTAGGAAAGAGGAGTTAGGCCACAGAGTGACCCCACTGTCGCCAGGGTGCCAGCGCAGGCAGTCCCCACTAACTGACAGCACGTGCAATTCCCCAACGCGCTTCGCTGACGTGATGGCCAGAAGGAATGCTGTCTTCATAGACAGCCATGAAACATCCACCGTCAGCAGGGGCTCAAACGGTGCGTCGCAGAGGGCCTGCAGCACCAAAGGCAGATCCGATGTGGGTACCCGGCTCCGCCGAGGGGGCCTCAGGCGAAGGGCACCCTTTAGGAAGCAGCCACCAAAGGATGGGATCCCACCGTCCGCCCTTCGACCCTGGCATGCTGCGCAGAGATGGCAGCAGCGTACACCTTGATGGTGGAAGGCGTGAGCCCCTTGTCGAACAGCAACTGTAGAAACAGCAGAATGGTAGGCAGGGGGCAGCGCGTGGGCTCCACGCCCTGCGTCAGGCACCAAGCGGAGAATAGCTTCCACCTGTTGGCGTAGAGGGCATTGGTGGACACCGCCCGGGAGCTGGCAATGGTGTCGGCCACTGCCGGCTCACATAAATCTAGCAAGGGGTCCGGCCCCTCAGGGGCCAAACCCAGAGCTGCAGCCTGGCCGGATCCAGGTGCCAGATCTGGCCCCCCAGCTGCGACAGAAGATCCTGCCTCACTGGCAGGCACCAGGGGTCTCCGTCCAGCAGCAGTAGCTGCAGGAACCACACTCTCCCTGGCCACGAGGGGCCACCAGTAGCAGTGTGTGGTGGTCCACCACGACCCTGTGGAGAGTCTGCACTATAAGTGGCAATGGAGGGAATGCGTAAAAGCCGTTGCCTCGGCCACGCATGTGCCAACGCGTCCAGGCCTAGAGGGCTGGGGCCATGAAGACTGAACCACAGAGGGCAGGGAGTCGAGTCCTGGCACGCAAAGAGGTCCACTTCTGCCCTGCCAAAGCGTTCCCAGATGGCGAGCACCACCGCTGGGTTGAGCCTCCACTCCCCCGGGTCGGGGCCCCGGCGAGACAGCAGATCCGCGGCTCTGTTGACGGCGCCTGGCAAATACACAGCCCGAAGACTGAGGAGATGATGATAGGCCCATCGCAACAGCCGCTGGGCCACTTGCAAGCACCGGAGGGACTTGGTGCCCCCCTGGTGGTTGATGTAGTACACCACCGTGGAGTTGTCGGTCCTCACCAGAACGTGTCTGCCGGCCAGGTCTGGGAGGAAGTGCTGTAGGCCGAGAAACACAGCCTGCAGCTCCAACACGTTGATGTGTTGCCGCTGCTGTTGAGAACTCCAGCAGCCCCTGGCCGTCCGGCACTGCCACACCGCCCCCCATCCTTCCAGGGAGGCGTCCGTAGTGATGACCTCCCGCCGGGAAGGGATAGCGGCTAGGGGAACACCCCGCGTGAAGTACGTCCTCCTCCTCCACGGACTGCGGAGTTTGTGGCAGGTGTGGGTGACCTTGACCAGCCTGTGCCCGTCCAGGGCCGGGTCGAGGCGAAGGTCGTTCAGCCACCGCTGAAGCGGATGTAGATCCAGGAGCCCCAACGGAACGAGAGAGGAGGCAGCGGTGAGAATGCCGAGCAGGCGCTGGAAAGACTTCAGGGTGAGCGATCTGCCCCTCCTGAAGCGGCCAAGCAGTTGGTGGATGTTGCGGATCCTGGCCTGAGAGGGGGTTGCCCTCAACGGCCGCGAATCCAGGTGAATGCCCAGGAAGTTGGTCTCCTGGCAGGGCACCAACGAGCTCTTCTTGTAATTGACCCTCAGCCCCAGGTTTGCGACATGCGAGAGCACAGTCGCGACGTCCGAGTGGGCCAGAGCCTCTGACTGTGAGCATATCAGCCAGTCCTCCAGGTAGGGCAAGATGCGCAATCCCTGGGCCTGAAGCGGAGCCAGTGCCGCCGCCACACACCGGGTGAAGACACGGGGAGCCAAGGCTATGCCAAAGGGCAGGACGCGGAAGTCGTATGCCCGGCCCTCGAAGGCAAACCGGAGGAACTGTCTGTGGTGGGGTGCGATCGGAACGTGGAAGTACGCATCCTCCAGATCGATCATAGTGAACCAATCGCCCACCTGGACGTGGTGCAACACATCCACAGTGCGGAGCATGTGAAACCTCAGGACCTTCAAGTGGCAATTCAAAGACCTCAGGTCGAGGATTGGGCGGGTACCGCCGTCCTTCTTCGGCACAAGAAAATACTTGGAGTAAAACCCACCTTGCTGTTCACTCTCCAAGACTAGAGAGATCGCTCCCTTCTCCAGGAGGCTGACGATTTCCTGTCGGAGGACGCAGGCCTTCTCCGGACGGCCCATGGTGGTCGTTCTGACCCCTTGAAATCTCGGCAGTCGGCGTTGGAACTGGATGCGGTAACCCTCTCTGAGGGTCACCAGCACCCAGGGGACTGGGGTCAGCTCTTTCCAGCGTCGGAGCTGCCGGCTGGAAAAGTGGCCGACCGCCGGCGTGATGGCGTCAACGTCCCCCCGACCTCCCCCGTCGCTCATCAGGGGTCCGATGAGAGGCGGGCTGGGCGTAGGGGGCGGCACGGGGGGCCCGGGAGGCGGTGGAGCGACGAAAGTCCTCCGCTCACCTGGAGTCCTGCCGTGTGCGCATGCGAGGAGGCGGCGCCGGTGCTAGTGACAGCCCCCTAGAAGTCACAGCAGCTGCGCTACGCCGGAACGGCTGTCGGAGACTGGCAAATTGCTGTTGAGCCTGCGCAACCTGGGCACTCCTGTCCAGGGCCTGCTGTGCATCCTGGCCGAACAACTCCCCGGGGAGGACAGGGAGGGAACGGAGTACCCACCTGTCCGACTCGGCCAACGGGGACTGTGCCAACCAGATTTGGCGACGGGCGATGGTGAGTTAAGACATTAGCTGACCAAGCTCCCGTGACGAGTAGGCAAAGGCCAGGAGGGCAGCCTCGCACAGCTCCAGCGCCTGGTGGTTGCAGCGTCTGGGCAAGGGCCACCAGCAGGTGGGACATGGAATTCCCAAGCCTTCCCATACGTGCCGCAGTATCATAACTGCGGACGATAAGGTCGTCCGTAACGCGGCACTGCGGTCGGGGGCACCGGGCATCCGGCTGTAGAGCCTCGTTGGGTGAGAGCACAAGCGCGGCCACAGACGGCTCGATACCCGGCATCCGTCCAGGCCGCAGGCACCAGAGGCCGGCGACAGCTGTGGTGGGGACGGCGAACATCCAGGCTGCCAGGCAGCCGGGGTATGCCCTTGGGCACTGCCACTCTGTGCAGGCTGGGGCCGAAGAGACGCCAGCAGGGCCAGCAGGGCCTTCACTTCCTCCAGGTCCGCCGACTTGTCGACCCTCTGGGCCAGGCCGATTGGGTGCTGTCCAGTGGCGGTGCAGGCAGAGCGTGTAGTCACTCCGGGCCTCGCTGCCGTAGTCCCCGCCGCCTGCCCCCCGAGACCAGGGGAGCGTCCGGTAGAGGGCCCACCATCGCCAGCCTGGCGGTCCGGGCCGCCATACTCAGGCACATGCAGTCTGCGCAGGCCAGCTCAGTTAGTCCCTGCCGCAGGTGCTCGACCCCCAGGCAGGAGGGGCATTCACGGTGGCCGTCCTCCGGCTCAAGTGGGGCCCGGCAGTTGACGCAGCTGTTGAACATCTCCAACCTCAATTAGCCTAGGCGAGAACACCGGCTAGCAACAGCAGATGGGGGCAGGTACACCCCCAGTAACAGTAGAAAATAGTAAGAATAAACACAAGCGGTAAGCAAACAATTAGCCCAGGCGAGAACACCAGCTGGCAACAGCAGACGGGGAGGGTACACCCCCAGTAACAGTAGTAAAATAGTAAAATAAATAAATAAATAACACAAGCGGTAAGGAAGGACAGCGAATAAACTCACTCGCAGTTGGAACTACAAGCGCGAGGGACCCAGTGTGAACACCGGGACTCGTGAACTTAGGCAAACCCAGCAGATGAAACAAAAACACCCGTAATAGAAAGAAACTTAAGCGACGGCAATAACAAATACCGCACTGCAGTAAGGCTAGTCGTCCGTGAGCAGAGACTGCCCGAAGGTAAATAAACAAACAGGGGAAGCAGAAACCAAAAGGGTGCCGTGCGCCACAAACCACCAACTCAAAGGAAACAACGGCGAGAGCACCGTGTTGCGGTAAAAAAGGAACAAAATAAATGCTTACCTCCAAACAACACAGGTTAAAGTGTTGTATGCCTCCCGTGGCGAGGACACCTCCTCGGTGGCTAGATAACTCCACGAGCAAGCTCACTCGTTATCGGAGGTTCCACAGCAAACAATCCAAGACGAAGTAAATGTAGAAACTAACGCTGAGAAAAACGTTTCTTGAGGGGTGCAAAAAGGCACAGCCTCAGCCGATTAGGCAGCGAAACAAACGCTAGCACAAACTTCCAAGAACACTCTCACAACCTGCGACCTGCAATGACGCGAGAAGATGAAAGAGGTTTACTTCCTGGGTTCACCGGTCTTTTGTGCCCCGTCACGGGGTCACAGGGTCACGGGTGACTTCACCCAGGTCACTATGTTGATATTATTACTCGACCTGCACGTTCGTGCGATGGACATCCATGTGCTGAAAGCACCGCCTCTGGCGGTCAGAAGACACGAAATAGAACCACCTGTATCATTAGCTTTAACATTAGCTTTATTGTACAGACCTTTACCCAATTCACATTCACCAAATCAGGACTTCTTAGAGGACAATATCGACTAATTGGATACTGAACACAAGCTACGAATTGAGCACCTTAAGGTGTAAGGTGTACAAAATAAAAATAAATAAATAAAAATACTTGTGACTAGTCGACTAATTGAAAAAACAATTGATAGATTAGTCAACTACCTAAATAATCATTAGTTGCAGCCCTAGATTAATGTTTACATTACAAAATAACAAGGTTGTTACTTACCTGATCGACATAGAAGGCCGTTCCAGCTTTAATCTCTCTTCGTTGTTTAAGATCAGTTTCAGTGGTATCACGAGTTAAGGCAACATATTCAACTTCCCGTTTTGTCAACTCCTGTGGAGCAAAACCAGAGATCACTGTCAATGAGCTGTCAAATATAATACATTTCAGTTGCGCATGATTATGTAACAATGCCTGACAGATCTTTCTACTAAGGCTTTCGCTGCCCTTTACCAAGTGCCTTGAGTAACTACTGAGCTGATGAACACCTTCTTGTAGGCCAATCTGCAAGTTTGTCTTGTGCGTTGTGCTACAGCAGTCTTTCAGCTTTCTGTGTTTGTACAAGTTCTTCAGTTCTACTCATCTTCAGAGGCAATCTTTCCTCAGAAACAGACTTCATAGAGTTCAGTGCATCAACAAGTAAATGATTGTCTGTGACCTGGATTATAGGTAAAACGTGTTCTGTATCACCTGTGGTCAGTTCAGAGAACAGTTTGGCCAAAAAAAAAATGGCACTGCAAGGAGGACAAAGACACCAAAATAACCTTTTGTGAATTAAGTAGCCAACCATTCCACCCAAGAAAAAGAAATGTTTACATGCTTGTCCCAAAGGAGGTGGGCCATAATCCATTCAGGTCTAACTAAACAGAAGCTTCGCAAAAGTGCTGTAGTTATCCAGTGCTCATTTTGTCTCGCAGTTTCTAACTGCTTGTTAAAAATAGGTGACACTAAATTTTTGAAACTGGTTCATAAGCTAATGCAAACTCAATCCACAAAGAGGGCTGGAGGTTACAGGCAAAATGTGAATCATGTGAATTAAATATGAGCCGAATGTGAGGGGGCTATAATCCATGTGCAACTGTCTACCTATGTTTCCTGTCAGAACTAAGATTAGAATGCATCTATTTGGCGTTTTACTACTTGGGGTACTGTACCAGATACTGCATAGCTATGGAACGTCTTAGAGGGCCTGGAGGTCCTATGAGGAATACATCTTGCCCCAAAAGGTCTTTCTGCATGATCCATCGCAGATGTCGAGCAACAGTCTGGGGCAATGCATCCATCACTGCAGAAGACATTACATTACAGGACAAAAATCAAGCTACAGTTATGCAGAGGAGAACAGGCTAAGCAAAGGCATAGCAGAGAATGTGCAGACAGAGACATGCAGAGTGACTGCAAATCACTGTTCAAACAACCATTTAGCTATACAAACAGTAAATTTGATCTGTGGGAGAAAACCGAAATGTATATATTTGATAACATATATCATGAGTTGCCTACTGTGATTTATGGGGACCAGCTCTGGTCTCCTTGGCTTTTTGAGCTGGTATGAAAGGTCTCCAATTTTCACAGTGTCACCTAAAAATGAAAAATGTTAGTCCCATTGGCACATAATGCAAGATACAGATGATTAGAAGGCTGAGTAGTAGCTTTCAGCCTATTTTGCTAAGACCTAGCAAATTACATCAGTAAAGAGTTACATCATCTCTTTTTCTTGCACATTACAAATGTATCCAAAATGTTTTATGACCCTCTGGAATGAAATGCTGCTTTCTGATTGGTTGCTAGGCATGCAGTAAAATTGCATATAATGCACGCCTCGAAAGTAGTTCTGGCAAAAAAGTTTAAAACTTCAGCACCGTTCCATATCAATACCCAATAGAAGGTACGTACCTATACCAACCGTCCCTATCAAACTTCTGAATTAATGGCAATGTGTTTTCCATTATTTACATTAACTTAAAAAAAAAATACTAAACCGAAAATAACAAATAAATGAACGTTTTGGAATAAGTATTGCATGTGTCGCGTTGCTCAATCCAAGCTAGCTAACACCACATGAGCTGTAGCAATCACCTTACCAAATGAAAGGTACCCCTGACAACCAATTTGGCCAGTGACTGAGGGCTGCGTAGCACTAACGTTAACTGAGTCTTAACCCTCTAATTGAGAATTATTAAAAATACATTCTAAATTATCGAGTGGCATTAACCAGGTCATAAGTGGACCTTCTTTTCTTAGACTCCACCTCGTTGACTTAAAACCGTATAATGCATGCCTCTTTGGATTGTTACCCCTTATATAGCATATGTATGCTAGATGGATTGCGAGGCTAGTACCAGTTTAGAAATGGCAAAATACAGGGTTCCAGCACAGTATGGAATTTGAATCTAGTATTCTAAAATTTAGAATTCTAACGTTTTTCACACTGTGTGATTAAAATTGTTTTCGAAAATGTAAAATTACCAAAACATTCACTGACGTGTGAGAAGGTGGACAGCAATGAGCTTGATGTTTTGACCATCACAGAAAAACAGTCATCTGTTCATGTTGCCAACTGCTGAGCTGCTGCACAGGTACTGGCAGGTTCAGTGGCTAAACATCTAACTAGATGTTACAGCCATCTAACACAAGTCAGCGTGTTCACATCAAACCCGTGTGGGGTGTAGGGTCCGAGGCAGGTTGATTGCCGTGTTGTTTGGACACGCCACCCCATGTCGGTCAATGTGAAAGGTACACTGTACACCGTACAGTAAAGGTACACCGCTAATTTGGGGTGAAAATCACGGATTTCCCTGCAGTGTGAAAAGACCTATTACCAGCCCAGCTTACTAGGAAAGCTAAACAACAACTGAGTTTAGGAAGCACAAAGTTTGTTTGGCAGCTTTTCCTGTAAATGACATGCTACCCTATCATTGACTCCCATTGTATTAAAAGAGCACAACATGTGGTGGAAAGAGGTACTGTCGATCAATCCAACTCCATGGAATTACTGACATTTTTTCCCAAACATCATATCTCAATAAAGAGACTCAGCAACAAATCCAAATTTTGGACAAATGATCCTCACATACAGGATGATTATGGAAAAAACTTTTAAAAATCCTGTGAACTGTCCACATGGTGAAATGACAAGATGAAAACAGCCTTTTTGAAAATCAAGCCTAACTTCAAGAAAATACACTGACCATATGAAAACAATATCAACAAAGGTTAATGCATAAGCATGACATTATAATCCGTATATGACTGGGAAAAATAATCTGATAAATTTGTGTGCCATACTTTTTGAATGAGAAGCCCTCAAAAGTGGTGTTGTCATTTCACATATTGAATCTATAGCCATTTTCACAGCTTTGGAGAGGAAGAATTACACAAGGTACATCTGATCTAATTTGATCTTTGAATTCTACAGGAAAATGCATTTCTTTTCACATAGTTACACTAATGTGTGTGGAATACTAAAAGAGCCAGCAATGTCGGAAATTGAGCAAAAGGCTTGTTCACCAGAATTCCCAAAATGACCTGAAATTTCAAAGGGCTGTAGTTTTGGAGCTATTAGTGATACAGACTTAATATTTAAGATTTATACATAGGTTGGATGTGCAAACAGCTGTGATTTTTTTTTTTTTTTTTCAGATTTTTTGGAGAGGGTGACTGTCGGCCATTTGTTGATTTGACACGGAATGACCCTGCTACATTTGAATTGCAGTGCGTAGGTAGGCTAATTGCATACATGACCAGACTTTAGCGATTGGGTAAAGGCAGAGCCACTTGTTTTAAACTTTAGCAGAGTCCACACCTCCAAGAAGAAATCGTTTCTGAATGCAGCAAGGCCAGACAAATGAAATGAAGGCTAAGAGCACCCGTCACCTGTATCAAAAGTTGCATGTTTCTCACAGCTTTTCATGACATTAGTTCATGTAAAATTAATGAGAGATGTCTCTGTCAAAGCAATAAACACAACCTTGTGAATCCACCAAGAGGATACAGTACTCCATCCTGCGCCCTCTCCCCAAGCCTTTGAAGCACCCTGACAGTTATGTAGGGTTCTTGATTTTTTTCTGCATATTAAACATCAAAAGTTGTGTAAGATACAATGTGTTCAAACTGAGGGAGGGCATAGCTGGGGTAGGTCTATTTGTCACCTGAGGATATGAGCTAAGAGGCACATATATGGAAGGCGATATAATACATTTCGTACAGATCTTCTTCAGCTGTCTTCACCCTCTTATATGTCTTTGCAATGTGCACTTTACAATATTAAACACCATTATTATTGCTATTGTAATACCACTTTAGACAATGTTAAGGTTCACATTCTTGGAAACACAACACAACTTTGCCCACTTCAGGAAAATATACTTTTAACACTAGATGCTATGCATACCTCTATTGAACCGTTACCGACTATGTCTCACACAACATTCGTTACTTAGGTTCAGTGTCGTCAGTAATTGACAAGAATGCATAAGGTAAGCCTGCGTCTTTGTACCTTCATACACAGCCGTTTACACAGGTCTTCTTTCAGAATGTTCGCTAAGTAGCCTGACCAACAACAAACACCCGACTATACAAAATAATACGTATTCGGGGCTATTTCATAGTTTTATGTTTAAGTTACCTGTTGATGTGTTTATGAATTTGCTTTGAACATTGTGACCCTTGGCCAAACGTGCCCATTCACCCTTCGAGGAAAGGGTTACCAAAATAGTCCTTATTCTTCTTGCAGCGATGGCTGCAGCAGTGCCTTTGCAAACAATCCGCGAAGGCATTTTAAATAGGTAGACAGTCAGTCAGCGAGCTGAATCGCCAAACACTAATGTACTCATAATTATATCACCATCTTCATTGTGACCTGTTATTTCAGGATGACACAGTAGTGGGGAAATGGAAAATGGAGTGCTGGCCAGCCGAGTCCGTCACATATTTCTCTCCGACCAAAACGCGGAAAGAACTACATTCCTACGCAAAGGTTCCGTCCTCTCTACTTCTTTCAGGATTGCCTACTCTCATACCATCTGGCATGATTTTTACGTTTTCAGCATCAATCCCACGCTCACTTAAATACAATCTCACGATTAGTATGACCATGATTTGTCTTTTCATTTGTTAACTCACATGCTAAACACATCCTTGCATGGATGTATTTCCTACGTATTTAAAATGTGTATTTCAATATTATGTATAATTTGTATTCTATTGCAATAATGAAAATGTCTACATATACATACATACTTTAGCATCATGTATTTTTTTATTTTGTGAAATATAATACTGTGAAATATTTTCTGTGAGACAAGGTAATGACATCACAGGAACACAAAACTCTCACTCATTATGCTGCCTTTATGCACATTGGAAAGTCGTGAATCCCGACCAATGACTTTAGAGTTGCTCAAGAAAGACTTGTCGCTGATGAACGTGGTAAAAGTACAGATGCTTTTTCAGAACCTATGGCCATAAACAACTATCTCACATTTTCGTCTCTCATTGAGGAGAAACAGTCAAAGACTAAAAAAAAAAAATGTGCAGACAGAAAATTCTTTCAGAGGATTCTCACTGCCTCTCAGGCTGGGAAACATGTCAATTTAGATGAGGGTTGCCAACTATGTCTAACGAAAAACCTCGACATTTCGGCAACCCAATTAACCTTATAAGCCACCCGGGTGTTAGTGTCCCGGGAGAATATCTTTGCCCCCTGGACAGACCACTAAAAACCTGGACAATCAGGTAAAACCTGGACAGGTGACAACACAAATTTAGAGGAAATCTTTAAGTATGAATTATTGGCAACACCACCTTGTCTTGCTGACATGACCGGCAATTTCCAGTCTGGTCAAAAGTCTATCTTGATGGAGTCATTGGTTAGCGACCTACCTTGTCCTCAAATACTTAGAAGATCTGAATTAGGCAGCAATGATTATTGATGGCCGGGCACATGTGGTTGTGTTCGGTAAGCCTCCGAAAGCCAGAACTTTTGGAGATAATAATAATAATAATAATAATAATAATAATAATCTTTACTTGTATAGCACAATTCATACATACAAGATTCAGCTCAAAGTGCTTTACAGCTTGGCATGGTCACCACAAGACAACATTTCTTGCAGTCCAGTGGCGCCGGAGCAGATAAATAACTCTTGTGTGAACACAATTAGACAGTCCTTGTAGGCCCCAGTCAGCAGTCTTTCTAGTCCAGAGGCGCTAGAACTATGCAATGCCCTGTTGATTCGGGCTCTTGCATGAACACAGGTCAACAGTCCTTGCAAACCAGAGGCGCTAGACAAGGAAAGTTCATTTCGCAGTCGGGTTGTTAGTGTCCCCAGGGAGCAACAGGGGTGAGGAAAAACTTCCTGTTTGTTTGATTTGTGTAAATTCAGGAAGAAACCTCGGGAATCGGTGAGGAAAACTCCCTGTTTTTCTAGGAAGAAACCTCAGGCAGAACCACGTCCACCAGGGCAGCCCATATGCCGGGGCTGGTAACGGGAAGTCTCTGACTGTTTGAAGGGCCTTTGATCTGAGCAGGGGAGTCTGACTGAAAGTACTTTGGTCCGAGTAGTTAGGTGTAGGTAAGGCTGAATAGGTCTTTAGTTGTCATTTGAAGACGTTAATGGATTCTGCTTCTCTGATGTGCTGTGTTAGGGCATTCCATCTCTTTGGGGCGTAGTATGAGAAGGCTGATTCCCCGATCCTTTTGGTCGTGCAGGGGTGTAAGAGGATAATGCATCAGTAATATAGCATGGGGCAAGGCCATTTACAGCTTTGAATACTAGTAGTAGTATTTTGAAGTCAATTCTGTAAGATACGGGTAGCCAGTATAGTTCAGCCAGTACAGGAGTAATGTACTCCATCTTTCTTGTTTTTGTTAGTAATCTTGCAGCCGAATTTTGAATAAGCTGTAGTTTTTCAATTGATTTTTTTGGGAGGCCTGTGAATAAGGCATTGCAGTAGTCTAGTCTACTTGTGATAAATGCGTAAACAAGTTTTTCGGCGTTTGAGATATAAAGTTGTGTATCATCGGCGTATCTATATTATGTTTTTTAATAATGTTGCCCAGCGGTAGCATGTATAATGAGAAAAGGAGGGTGCCAAGACAGCTACTCTGAGCAACACCGAACAGTACGTCGTGATTTTTAGATACATGATCTCCTATACTAATATAAAAGTGTCATCCGGTGATGTATGACTCAAGCCTAAGGGGAGCAGGGCAGAGACTTTGTTTGTGGCTGTACTGAGTCTGAGGTAATTTACTATTTTGGTTAAGGCAGTCTCTGTACTATGATTTGCTCTAAAGCCTGACTGGAATTTTTCTAAGATGTCATTTTTATTAAGGAATTGGTTGAGCTGTATGAAGACAGCCTTTTCAAGTCGGTCTATAATTTCATCGGTCTATAGTTATTTAGCGTGTTATAGTCCAGAGTTGGTTTCTTTAGCAATGGCTTCACTACAGCAGTTTTAAAGGTGCTTGGGAAAACACCTGTGAGAATGGACGTGTTAATAATCTGTAATAAGGGTGTGGAGACGTAGTTAAAATTATTTTTCATAAGGAAAGTGGGAATGGGGTCAAGGCTGCATGTTGACTGCTTGCTAAGTTTAACAAGTTTATAGAGTTCGTCTTCTGTAATGGTGCTAAAATTCTTTAGGGTCGGTGGTTCCCTGCTTGGGGCATCATGGAGGGTGGGGTAACTTCTCCTCCCCTTCGCTACATTGTCTCATTCAAGAATAAGCAAAAATGATCCCTGACCTGTCTAAGGACACAAACAAAAATATGTATGATTTAAAAATATATTAATACACTGTATTCAGATGTTTCTGTTGCATGTTTCGTGCCCACGTCCAAAATAAGACCTCTTACTATAACTGTCCTTGTGCGCCTGTGCACATAAGCAAAGGTGCTTTGAGATATAGGCTACTTGAAGGCATCGGAGGGCAAGGGAGACATAAAGAAAGTATATGCCTACAGGAAACGAAAATGGTCTTTGATATATTTTAGGACAGCAGCAGTGTGATAAGGTAAATTAAGCCATACAGTCAGTGGCAACTCTAGGGTCTAGTGGGGCCCCAAGCAGAAATTCATTGGGGGGCCCCAACCACCGCCCGACCCCCCCACACAACAGAATTTCACTAGGACAAACTCTGGGCCTTTGTAATTTGAATAAATAACCAACAAATTGTAGCAAGTATAGTTTTTTTTTATTTCACAAGTTACAAATATTACATATACAAACAATAGTGTAAGTGTAGTGTAATGTAGTGTAAGTAATGTAGTGTAAGTCTTCACATTTTCAGTTTCCGGGCCTTGGCTTGTGCAAACGCGGTGACCATGTCCTCAAGATCCAAAGACCTTCGCACCCTGTGCTCAATGGAGATAAGTGCTAGACCAGAAAGTCTGTCTTGAGACATAGTTGATCGATAGAGATCAGAGGCGGAGCCAGAGGATGTGAACATCCGGGGCTTAATAAATATCTCACTGTGCTTATTGAACAATAGGCCCATGATTTTGTACCTAAGTATGCTGTTGCATATACTTTCCACTAGATGGCAATCAAAGCTCAGGAATGGAGAAAATTACTAGTTAATGTATCATAAGACCTTTAAAGTTATTCTTCACGTCCCAATTTCATTAACTCGTTAACTTTTTCCTCGTACCTCATTTCAGAATTCTGTACAAAATAAAAAGAAGTACGAGGGGCTGGTTTACCAGGCTAGAATTCTTATAGCAGCCTAACCTACCTAGCCGATGTAGACAGCCAAGCTGTGGCTAGTAGCCTACCAAACGTCAAGACTGCCGTGCTAACCCAAAATAACGTTTTAATCACTGACCTGAAACGTGTGACAACTTTGGCTGCTGCTGATGACAAGGTAACAGTAGTTTTTTTATTTTTTTTAAATGTCTTATGTGGTTGAAGGAAGACAGACGAGTTCTGACAGACGAGCATAGACTGTACAAAGGAGACGTTAATGTTTAGAATTAGAACACATGCACGCCCTTGTTTTAGTGGGATTCTATTTTTCTAGTTGGGTCACGTTAGAATAACAGCATTTAGTTTTAAGAATGAGGGAAATGTGGGTTTTGTTGTAGGCTATTTGCCCATTAATCAGTTTTAATGTAATTTACAGGGAGCATATTCTCAGGGTTGTCATGATTTTTTAAAGCTTAAAAAGATTCGGGGCTTTTGACGTGAGATTCGGGGCTTCAGCCCCAAAAGCCACCCCCTAGCTAGAGATCCCCTCTTCTTCTTTTTTCACTCCCCGAAGGATAGTTTCTCTTCATAGCAATGGAGGCGTACCATCCGCTACCAACAGGCAAAATGTGCACGTTAATACAGGGTTTCCGATTTGTGCAAACATTCGTAGTAAGGGATCCCTCTGCAAGCGCTGATTGCTTGAAGGCTTTTGTCACTCAAAAAATGTGGTCACGCAATTGGCTGCGTAGCATTTTGCTCATCCCAACAGGAGGCTTATTTGTAAACGGGAAACCCATGAGAGTCAGACTCAGCGGATGACTTTTCAAAACGCAAATTTCGAATCTTCACTCTCGCCGCGCAAATTTCTCCATCAACGGCTGTGCAAATTTCGACTCTCTGTCGCCAACTGGTGGGGGCCCCAAGCAGCTGCCTGGCTTGCTTGTTGATAAGATCTGCCTCTGCATACAGTATACTGTCATTGTGTCGTGACTTTTAGTCTGCATAGGCCAGAATAATAGTGTAAGTTTAGATTTGTGTGTAACAATTCTGTCTTTATCTAAATCGTCTGAACAAAATATGTGCTGCAATTTAAGGTAATTACTACGACTTACCACCCAGAAGGATCGGGGAAACAGCCTTCTCATACTACGCCTCAAAGAGATTGAATGACCTACCACAGCACATCAGAGAAGCAGAGTCCATCGATGCCTTCAATCGGCAACTAAATACCTACCTGTTCAGCTTTACCTATACCTGTAACTGCTCACACAAAAGTTCCTTTAGACAGTCCCTTCAGACAGTCAGAGACTTCCCCTTTACCAACCCTGGCAGATGGGCATCCCTGGGGGCCATGTTTCTGCCTGAGGTTTCTTCCTAGAATAAAACAGGGAGTTTTCCTCACTGGTAATTGAGGTTTCTTCCTGGAATTTACACAAATCAAACAAACACCTCACCCCTGTTGATCCCTGGGGACACTAATAACCCGACTGCACCTCAATGAACTTTCTCGTTCCAGCGCCTCTGGACTACAAGGAATGTTGTCCTATGTTCACACAAGATTCCGCATCAACGAGGCATTGCGTCGTTGTACCATTGCGTTATTGCATCATGCAAGAGCCCGCATCAATGGGGCATTGCGTCACTGCGTTATTGTGTTCTTCCGTTCCGGCGCCACTGGACTGCAAGAAATGTTGTCCTGTGTTTTTCTTGCCAAACTGTGAAGCACTTTGAGCTGCATCTTGTATGAGTTGTGATATACAAGTAAATAATATTATTATTATTGTTATTGTTGTTGTTGTTGTTATTGTTATTATTATTATTACTAATATATAATCTTAAAAAACAAAGCCATGTCGCACGAGAGTAACGGCGGGTATAACCGGGCCTTTACACGATTACTCTGGACCACATGTAGATCTACGAGTGATCTCACGATGTTCTTAACCCTCTAGCAGCTAGTGTTGCTCAGGAGGAACACTGAATTTACATGCCCACCATGGGTCTCAGAAATATTTTTGCCACTGTCTAAGCTACTGTTGCTGATTGATAAGGGGTTTAGATTCCAGCAAGTCAAAATGTGCATCTCAGTGTTGTATCACACAATTGACACACATTTCAAAATGTCTGCCTCCGCTCAAAAAAGCTTTGTGAAAATGTTGCTCCAGAGCAATTATGGCTGCTGAGGTCAATGCAGGAGTCAGTGGACATTTTGTATTGAAAAGTGAACATAGTTGATTTTGCTACTGTTTTCAGACATTGATAACCTCCAAAATCTTTTTATATGTTGAGAATTGATGGAACTAATGCTGTGAGTAATAATAAAGCTTATAATTGGTCTCAATAAGTAGCCTAGATATTGTACATTATAAAAAAATGGAGGTCAATAAAAGTCAGTGGAAGATAGGCCAGACGCACACACATGCATACACACACACACACACACACACACATACACACACACACATACACTCATACTGACACACTTATATAGGTCACAACCACGCCTCCAACACAATCAGACAACCTCACATAGACAAAAACACCCCTGCACCCCTTCTGCTGAGAGCTATTTTGCCAACTCCTAAATCCGCATATAAACACACATGTGTACACCAGGGATGGAAATTAACTTTTTTGTGCACCTGCCACTGTGGCAGGTAGATTCTAAAATCTACCAGCCACTCAACATTTTTACCAGCCACTTTTTATTCAACCGTTCTGTACATTATAATGCATAGAAATGTAAATATTTTCCAATTCAGAGTTTGTTACAGAGCTGATTATTCAGTTGTTGTGTTACCAATACATGAGATAGGCCTAGCCTAACAATATCTCTTTTTGGTGATAATACATACTCTTTCCAAGTGTGACTGGCAAGGTTGCGAAACAGTAAATAAAGACAGAGTGATTCAAAATGATGGTTTGAAACTATATCTTCCTGTAACTACAGGAGTTTACAGTAATCCTGTTTCAACTTATCTGTTTAATTGAGCACTGGAGACAGACAAAGGAAGTGAAAACTGCATTATTATGTGGTTAGAAATATATAGCGATATCTACCTGCAACTATAGAATGTACACACTCCATTGGCCAACTGCTCTGAACTGCTTCGGACTTACTGAAAGAAAATAGAAAATGTCACACCATCCAAGTTGCATTATAGTAAAGCCTGCCCATCACCCCCACACACATAGGGTAAGAAGGGTGCTGAGCACCCTCTACTGAGCAGTAATAAGACGTTTTTATCATTACTAGTTTCGCCATCTGAGCAATTTTAAAATATCACACAATGAAATTCATATCTGAATATAAATATATTAATGCATGAAAAATGGCTCATGTGTATTTAAAAGTAATTTTAATGTAAGGTCAAAGGTAAAAAAAAAACATTGAGCCTAGCAGCTACCCCAAATGTTCTTGCTCATAACGGAGCAGAAAAGAATGTAGCTTCTGGTTTTGTTGTGTACTGTTGGATTTTGGGCTTCTACGTGACATGGTTTTACTATGTTGGGTGGTGGTTTTGTGTTTCTGTGTCGTATTTTCTGCTACAGTCTCATTGTCTAATTATCAGTTCGATCTCAGCCACTTTACTTCCCCGGTTGTTTCCTCCACTCTGATTACCCTCACCTGTTCCGCCACGCCCATCTCCAGCTGCCACTCGTTTCCTGGTTTCTCTCCCTCGCTATTTAGTCTCTCACTTTTCACTTCTTCTCTGTCAGACCGTCAGCGAACATCAGACCCGTCTAAGCAAGCGTATTGACTCTGGCTCTTCTCCCTGTCTCCTGCTCGTATTAGCTCCCCGGTTTCCCTGCTCTTTGTCGTAGTGTTTACCTGTAAGTTTTCGTTTCCTTTGTCTGCTCCCTGCTCGTTCGTCTCCTGTGTTCCTGCCTGCTCGTTTGTCTCTCCCTCTGCTTTCGGTTTCCCCTGTGTCTGGCTTCCCCCAACCCTGCACCTGCTCTCTGGTAACGAACACGGACCGAACCGACCCTGCTCAGCGCTTCTGCCCCGGCTACGACCCCTGTCTGCCCACGACTCTGCTCTGCTCCACGGCCCCGGCTACGACTCCTGCCAGCTGACTATCCCGAGTGCTCCGCTTAACAACACCACGAGCTGCAGTCCACCGGATCGTGGGCTTTGGATTATATCCCTTTCCCCCCCCCGTCCCTTAATAAAAACTCTCTGTTTTACGTGATGCTCTTGGGTCTGTCCGTTCTGTTCTGGTTTGTGACAGTACGGTCTGACCAGAACATGGACCCAGCGCACGTGCCCAGTGGTTCGGACCCAGAGTCGACAGAAGCCCCTTCCGCTCTACGGCGCCTGGAAATGGAGGAGGGAGAGGTACGTCGAGTGTCAGGCGACGTTGCGTCCCTTCTGGCTCTCGCCCAGCAGCAGCAACTTCAGCTACAGCAACAACAACAACAGTTCGCTGGGCTAATGCAACTGCTAACCCAACAGGCGCCGTCAACTAACCCACCTGCTGACGTGGTCTCCTCCTTCCCACCTGCTGGTTCTGCTCCTCTTCTGCCTGTTCAGCCTGCGGAGTCCGCTGCTGCGGGCTTCTCCTCGGGTTGGCTCCCCCGAGAGGTTTGATGGTGATCCTACCCAGGTCCGGGCTTATCTTACGAACTGCCGTTTGGTTTTTAGCCTGCAGCCTAGGAATTTTGCCACCGAGGCAGCTAAGGTAGCTTACACTATTAACCACCTGTTGGGGCGAGTCCGGCTCTGGGGCACGGCTGAGTTTGAACGTCAATCCCCAGCCTGTTCCTCCTTCAGCCAGTTCGCTGATGAAATTGTGAAGGTTTTTGATACCGGCTCGTCCTCCGCTGAAGCCTCCAGGGCGTTGATGGGACTTCGTCAGGGGAGACATACGGTGGCGGACTACTCCATTGATTTTCGCACTCTAGCCAGCCGTAGCCGCTGGAACATGGAGGCTCTAGTGGACGCCTACCTCCACAGCCTCGCCGACTATCTAAAGGATGAGCTGGTCTCCCACGCCCCCCCGTCCACTCTCGATAAAGCCATTGCCTTAACGGCACGCATCAACCGTCGGATCCAGGCTCGTCGCCGGGAGATGGGTCGCCCGAATCAGCCGTCCACCAGCTCAACCGGAGGGGGCGGCGTAGCACCACCTCCTCTGTTGTATACAGGAGACAGACAAAACTTCCCGGAACCCATGGAGGTTGGACGGACATCCCTGTCAGCAGCAGAGCGGCAGCGCCGCCTCACGGCTAACCTCTGCCTGTACTGCGGTGGAGAGGGTCATCGAGTCTCCACATGTCCGCTAAAAGGGCGAGCTCACCGGACGTAGGAGGAGCCCGGCTGAGTTTGACAGTAACTCAGTCCTCCAGAGACGGCAAACCCCTGCTCCAAGCCACCCTTCACCTCTGCAGTCATACACACACTCTGGCCGCTCTTATTGACTCTGGTGCCGAGGCAAACATAATGGATGCCTCACTTGCCCGGCAGATGGGGCTGAAGCTCTACCCTCTGCCTACCCCTGTTCCGGCCCGAGCTCTGGATGGCCACCTGCTGGGAACTGTCATGCACATCACGGAGCCGGTGAGAATGAGCCTTTCCGGGAACCACCAGGAGACGATAAGGTTCCACCTCCTCTGTTCTCTCGGCCAGCCCTTCATCCTGGGCTACCCCTGGTTGCGCCAGCACAACCCCCGTATTGACTGGCGGACCGGTGCGGTTTTGGAATGGGGGGCTGACTGCCATCAGACTTGCCTGCTGTCTGCCTCTCCGCCCATCCGTTCTGAACCTACCACATCAGTGCCAGACCTGTCCGGTGTTCATGAGTGTTACCATTCACTGCAGGCAGTTTTCAGCAAGTCCAAGGCCACATCCCTGCCTCCGCACCGTCCATAGGACTGCGCCATCGACCTTATCTCTGGTTCCACTCCCCCCTGGGGTCGTCTCTACTCTCTCTCGGCTCCTGAAAGACGAGCCATGGAGGAATACATCTCCGACGCCCTGGCCGCTGGGATCATCCGTCCCTCCTCCTCTCCTGCTGGGGTGGGATTCTTCTTTGTGGGGAAGAAGGACGGGTCGCTGCGCCCGTGTATTGATTACAGGGGCCTGAATGATATCACTGTTAAGCATCGCTACCCTCTGCTCTCCTCCGCCTTTCAGCTCCACCCCTGCGCCTTTTTCTCGCGCCGCCTCTCTTCCGTGAAATGTAACTACGACATCGGGGACCGGGAGCTGTTGGCTGTGAAGCTCGCTCTGGAGGAATGGCGTCACTGGCTGGAGGGGGCATCTGTTCCCTTTTTGTTATGGACCGATCACAAGAATCTGGAATATATCCAATCTGCTAAGCGTCTCAACCCCAGACAGTCCCGCTGGTCTCTCTTCTTCGCCTGTTTCAACTTCACCCTCTCCTACCGTCCGGGTTCCCGTAACATCAAACCAGACGCCCTCTCCCGCCAGTTCCAGAAGGAGGACGACAATGCCCAGGTTACAGCCTCCATTCTCCCCGGTTCCCATGTTGTGGCGGCTTTGACTTGGGACGTCGAGAGCCATGTGCAGAGGGCCCTTCAGTAGCAGCCCGGTCCCAGCGCCTGCCCTGACGGACGGTTATTTGTTCCTGAACACCTCCGCTCACAGGTCCTCCAATGGGGACACGACTCTCCCCTGGCTTGCCATCCGGGGGTAGCCTGCACTAGTCACCTCATCGCCCAACGCTTCTGGTGGCCGACCTTGGAAATGGATATCCAGGAAGTACGTCCAGGCTTGCCTCACTTACAGCCAGAACAAGTCTTCTAACCAGCCACCCGCCGGCCTTCTCCAGCCCCTTCCTGTGCCCTCGTGTCCGTGGTCCCACACTGCCATGGACTTCGTCACGGGGCTGCCTGCTTCTGAGAGGATGACGGTCATCCTTACTGTTGTGAATCGCTTTAGCAAAATGGCCCACTTCGTCCCGCTCCCCAAGCTCCTGACAGCCAAGGAGACTGCGCAGGCAGTCCTTCACCATGTTTTCCGAATACATGGTATCCCGAAGGACATCGTCACCGACCGTGGCCCCCAATTCACCTCCATCTTCTGGAGGGAGTTTTGTCGTCTGCTGGGGGCCTCGGTCAGTCTAACCTCTGGGTTCCACCCCCAGTCTAACGGCCAGGCCAAGCGCATCAATCAGGAACTGGAGAAGGCGCTCCGCTGCATGACCTCCCGGAATCCTCTCTCCTGGCCTCGGCAGTTGGTGTGGGTGGAATACGCCTACAACTCCCTCACCTGCTCAGCCACCAGAATGTCGCCTTTTCAGTGCGTCTACGGCTACCAACCACCGCTGTTCCCCAGCCAGGAGGGAGAGGTCACCTGCCCGTCGGCTCTCACACACGCCCGCCGTTGTCGGTGCACCTGGGCGCGAGCTCATGCTGCCTTGCTTCGGGCCGCCACCGCCTACTCCATCGGAGCCAACCGCCGGAGGACCCCCGCTCCTCTCTACTGTGCGGGCCAGAAAGTTTGGCTATCAGCCAAGGACCTTCACATTCGTATTGAATCACGTAAACTGGCTGCTCGGTTCCTGGGTCCTTTTACAGTGGAGCGGGTGATTAGTCCAACGGAGGTTCGGCTCCGACTACCCAGCATTATGAGAGTTCACCCCACGTTCCACGTCTCCCGGGTCAAGCCGGTCCGTCGAAGCCCGTTGGCACCAGCTGCTCCTCCTCCTCCTGCTCCTCGTCTCCTGGATGGGGACCCCATCTACACGGTGCATCGTCTGCTCCGGTCCAGGCGGAGGGGGCGTGGCATCCAGTACCTGGTGGACTGGGAAGGTTACGGTCCGGAGGAGAGGTCCTGGGTACCGGCCGGCAGGATTCTGGATCCTGCTCTCATCACGAATTTTCACAGCCAGCATCCTGATCAACCAACTCTTTGCCGGGGTCGCCTCCTGGTCCTGTACCTGCTCCATCAGATGTTGGGTCCCAGCCGCCCTCTGAGGATGACGCCCAGGAGTCGGATCGGTCGGAGGAGTTCTGATGCCCCCTCCCCTCCTCCCACCCCGTTGGTGTTTCCCTTTTGTTTTCTATCTTTCTGTTTTGGGGACTTCTGGGGCCGTCCCTTGGGGGGGGGGGGGTGTGTGTTCTGTCACGGTTTTACTCTGTTGGGTGGTGGTTTTGTGTTTCTGTGTCGTATTTTCTGCTACAGTCTCATTGTCTAATTATCAGTTCAATCTCAGCCACTTTACTTCCCCGGTTGTTTCCTCCACTCTGATTACCCTCACCTGCTCCGCCACGCCCATCTCCAGCTGCCACTCGTTTTCTGGTTTCTCTCCCTCGCTACTTAGTCTCTCACTTTTCACTTCTTCTCTGTCAGACCGTCAGCGAACTTCAGACCCGTCTAAGCAAGCGTATTGACTCTGGCTCTTCTCCCTGTCTCCTGCTCGTATTAGCTCCCCGGTTCCCCTGCTCTTTGTCGTAGTGTTTACCTGTAAGTTTTCGTTTCCTTTGTCTGCTCCCTGCTCGTTCGTCTCCTTTGTTCCTGCCTGCTCGCTTGTCTCTCCCTCTGCCTTCAGTTTCCCCTGTGTCTGGCTTCCCCCAACCCTGCACCTGCTCTCTGGTAACGAACACGGACCGAACCGACCCTGCTCAGCGCTTCTGCCCCGGCTACAACCCCTGTCTGCCCACGACTCTGCTCTGCTCCACTGCCCCGGCTACGACTCCCGCCTGTCCCCGACTCCGCTCGACTCTCCAGCTCCGGCTACGACCTGCCGCCTGCCTATTACTTCGCCCTGCTCCCCAGCCCCGGTTCACTGACCCGCTGCCTGCTGACTATCCTGAGTGCTCCGCTCAACAACACCACGAGCTACAGTCCACTGGATCGTGGGCTTTGGATTGTATCCCTTTCCCCCCCGTCCCTTAATAAAAACTCTCTGTTTTACGTGACGCTCTTGGGTCTGTCCGTTCTGTTCTGGTTTGTGACACTATGGCGCGGTTATGTGCAAGCTTGGCTCATTATGGGCTAAAGTATCAGAACGGGTTAATCTTGTAAGTCTATGCATTTCGTTACATGAGTGTCTGTGTATGCTACGTGTGTCAGTGTGTGGTCTTCTCAGACCTAACATCAGTCATATAGGCACCCTCTTGCGTTATGCCCTTAGATGCTATCCATTTATGATAGATAGTTATAAACAATCGTTTAATGATGTAAAATCTTCAGTGGCTATATGTTCTTCGGAGATGGACCCGCCCTCCTCTAACATCGGTGTTGGTGGCAGGTGACAGGTTAGGTAGGTAGGTTAAGATAAAATCACAGGTTGGTTTTTGGAATCAACTTGTGCGCATATGGCATTAGTATCAACCTGATACTGGTCACACAAGGCAATACTGATGCATTCCCGCGTGGACAGTTAGGCTATAAATAATCATGACTGTGCCTTCATTACCGGAAAATCGGTGAACAGAAAGTTACCAAGATCATATTTGGAATAACCACACCATTTCAGGATATGTTAAAATGATAGTCAGTCTTTCCTGTCATCATAGTTGTATCATAGTAATAGAAAAATATCCACTTAAATTGCCCCAGGAATGGAACTTCCTCAAAATATTCAGACATCGTCGGTTGTCCGTGGTCGCGATATTAGCCTAATAAGCCAAAATCACGAGTTGGTTCTGGAATTGTGTGTGCATATGGCGTTAATATGGAACGTCGGGAACCAACAGGAGGAATATCAAGTGCACTAAAACGACATTATATATAGCCTATGGGAAGAAATCCATGACTCAAATATGCAGCACCCCTAACCTAAAATGTGTTCCGCGCCCGAAGAAACGCTCTGGGTGTTGTTTATCAATAAATGGGCTTCTAAGCACCTGTGCTATCTAACTGTTAGCTACGATACAACATGCGTGAGTGAGTGACTTTCATATAGGCTACTATGGAACTTGTGGCTAGATAGCATTTGCACACCCGCCACAGTGGCAGGTAAAATGACAAAATTCACCCGCCAACGCTCATATTTACCCGCATTTGGCGGGTGGTTAATTTCCATCCCTGGTGTACACACACACACACATATGCACAAGCATACCTGTGTGCACATACACACATAAACACACATAGAATAATACTAACCCAATAACAGTCAAATAATAACTCACTGTAGTTACCTATTAACTACATTGTGATAGGCTATATGTTTTTCCTTTAACCACCATAGTTGCTCTGGAAACATTTAAAAAATATAGGTTGCATGACCTAAAAAGAAAATCGACTCAATTATCTGATGTAGCATGGAATTGCTGTTAACTTCCATTAATATTATTTTTTTCTCTCACGTATTAATGGTATTGTCTTTTAGAGGGTTAAGCAAAGAAGGTTTCGGGAAATGGTCCATAAACTGATGGTGCTACGTGTAGAGTGACGAACAACTTAGGCGTACGAAATACTTAACATCGCTTCCTATGCTTTCGGGAAACTCAACCGTGGTCATAACAATCATGACTTGTCCAATGACGTCACCGAGTCTTTCTTTCTTCTCTACTGGTGGATACTTTTCCTCGTGGCGCTGAGGGCAGTCCTCGGAAGACTAGTAGGGAAAAGGGACGCCCAGGTTCTGGGCGTACGGACATAATAACAAGATTTAGTGCAAACACAAGATTCAGCTTTCAAATACAGGATTTTTGATACAACTTCAGAAGCGTGCTACAAAGGAGACTGGGATTATGGATGAGGATTATAATTTTACTCGCAGTCCTGCCTGGGAAGAAATGGTAAATGAACTCGTTCGGAAATGGCAAACTGGTTTGAAGAATTAGGAGGAATGCTATGTAGGCTACAAAACAAGCAGACTGTAGTGTTGACATAAGGGTACAATAGACAGCTGCCCTTATGATAGTTACCATCATTATTGTAACGAAATTCTTTGCTACCTTAAAAATGACTCTGCGTGTCTGGCTACACCTTTCATGTTGGATTATCTTTTAACATTGTAAGGAAGCGTCAAGAGAAGATGTAATTCTGAACAAATGGCATGTTGTCTTACCCCCAGCCACAGACAGCTGTTCAGTAACTGCTTGTACCAAACAGGCCGTTATGTTAAATGTTAAATTAGAGCAATTTGGAATTTTGGAAAACGGTAGGCCTGATGAGGTAGGCTATTGCTATCGTGGATTATTTTTTTGCATTGTATTCAGTTTTCTGCCTTGTGTTTTGATTTGGTGCTTAGTTGGCTAATGTATAATGCTCCCTGCTGGCGATAAAAAACGTTAAGATCGAGGACAGGTTGACAATTGGGCAGGTACACTGGCGGGTCAGCGGGTAACTGAAGTGTAGGAACAATAAGTAATCGAACGCTCGATATTTGATTTCCATGATAGACCTAATGAAGAACGAGTAGCCCAGTATTCCAGCAGTTAAAATGTTTTGTTAGGTTAAAATGGAGGAGAGCAATTAAAAGTCAACGCATACCACTTTGATTTTAAAGGTATCTGCGCAATTGAAATGTATATAAAAAACAAAAGCCCATGTAGGCCTGCTGTACGACTTTAGTAGGCTGAGTTAAAGGCTAAAATGTGAAACATAAAAGCATGGTTGGTTAGGCCTAATGCAGACTCCAACTAGACTTTCTGGTAATTAAGAATTATGCACGTTTATTTGACAGGCGCAGGTAAAGCCACTTATAAAAAAGAAAGATCTAAGAAAGATAATCTTAACAGTAACCAAGCATCCTGCAAATTCAAAATGCCACATTTTAAAGACATACTTGGATTTCCTTTAGGAGAATTTGGATTTCCTTTAGGACAATCTGGTAATAAAATGGCTGGATAGACAGGATCAGTTCGTTAAATATTATTGACAAGAGAAAGAAAAGAGAAATTAAAAAAAGAGAACAATGAAGATTAGGTGAACCGAATTTTCCATCTTCCCTAGAGTATAGACAACTGGGTATTATTCCATGCAGCCGGTGTCCCAGTTAAACAGTGGTGCTTATAGTGCATCAATTCACGTTTTTTTCCCCTGCTTATCCCCTCCACAACTGTCATTACCATGAAACATTGCGCACATGACACCTGGTGGGCATGTAGCGTCACAAAGCTAATAAGTAAGAAGCTAGAAGGTTTTGATATAATCCAATATGGTGGAAAATAGTGTCTTCCTACAAGTGTAATGCCACCAATTTATTGATGCATCCTCAGAATGGGGTTATGAGTCCCGTGTACCAAATTTGATTGTAAAATGTAGTGGTGTTGTTGAGCCATAAGTCATTTTCCCAGATGTCATTGGTCTTGATATTTGTTGTGGCCATGTGCCAGATTTGTAGTTGACCCATCAGGTTCCTGGAATATGACTTCACTTTGTGCTCTTTCAAATGGCTGTGACAGGTAAACACTTCACACTTCAACTAGAATTTAATAATGCCAAGCTATGTCAGGAATGACATAAAGACCATCTGTGCCAATTTCCATGAAAATTTGGCAAAATTGTGACCGCTAAAAAAATGTGGTTTTACTTTTACACAAATCTAAAATTGTGAAAATGCAATATGGTCGAAATTGATTTCATAAAGTAAGCTCAGCCTGACCCATGGACGTCAACAGTAACTCATTTTTGAAAGTCAGATGTACCATTCAAAAGTTATGTTTGTAAATATGCCTCTAACTTTGACCAGTCGGTGGTGCTAGAGAGTTTGACTTGCATATGTGACACTTCAAAAGGGTTGCATTTTCTCAAACTGTTTTAAAGCTACATGTAATGCTGGGCGGTATACAGCTTCATACCGGATACCGGTGTTTCTTTTTTTAATTATATGAATTTGTCATATACCCCGGTGAGTGTGTGCGTACAAAACCTCGGGAACACCGTACGGCAGAACGTCGTGCCGCGGGACCTTGTTTGAGAGGGGCCTGTTTTGCAGTGGTACCAAACAAGCTGCATGCGGCTGCATTAGAGCGGTAGAAGTGTAGATATATATATATAAATATCAAGGGGGTAGGAGCATAGGCGGAAGTTGAAGCATCCATGGGGAAATCCCATAGACACTAGAGGAGAATGGACTGTGGGATGGCGTCGTTTTCAATGGGAGCCGTTGAAGCACGATTTTGAGATTTTTAATTGGTCACCAGGCAACTGCGCAAGCGCAAGGTGACGTACAGTCACGTCGGCCAACGAACCCGAATACGATAAATTGAGTGGTAGATGCTCAATCAGAAATCAGACAGCGTACGATAAATTTCTTAATAAGCATTTTTGTACCGTTATAGCTGCAATCACTTACTGGAGTGGGAGGCTAATATTGTATGTGGGGACTTCATTCTTCGTCAACTAACTTTGGTTTCAGGCAGTCTTGCAAGCCAGCATGTCAAGGGAGCTAGCTAGTTAGCATGTACATACCAAGCTATAGCATGTAGCTTAGCTTAGCCATCTTTCTCAATTCACTTGCATCGAATAGTAAAATCCATAAAGATAGCGATTCTGCTTACAAACAAATACCAAGTTCTAAGCTTATTATAAATACTGATGTAAATGTTTCCCCAATATGAATAGAAAAGTAAAGGGACATGACTATGGCTACGGCTTGTACGGTAAATTTTCTCCTGTGCGACAGAAACTCACTAGCCATCGCATGATTTGTGACGCCATTTTAAGCACAATTTCAGATAAACGTTTCTTACAAGGCAATAACATGACAGATTTTCGATCGAAGCAAATATGTTGTGCTGTGTCCTCTCCAGTTTAGAACAATGCCAATAGCAAGACACAGACACATTTCCCAAGGGGGTAGGAGCATAGGCTGAAGTTGAAGCACCCATGGGGAAATCCCAACCCGGAAAGGGCCCAATAGCCTTTAGCATTCTGTTGACTTCCATTCATTTTAGCGTCACTTTGAAATCAAATAACTTTACATGAGAAGGACTCTGTGTCTTGATATTGGCATTGTCGCATAGGAGAAAATTTACCGTACTGTTTGGATAACAAGCCGTAGCCATCACGAAGAATCAAGTCCCCATGTACAATATTAGCCTCCCATTCCACTAAGTGATTGCAGCTATACTTATTAAGAAAATTATCGTACACTGTATGATTTGTGATTGAGCATCTACCACTCAATTTATAGTATTTGGGTTCGCTGGCCGACGTGACCGTACGTCACCCTGCTCTTGCGCAGTTGCCTGGTGACCAATTAAAAATCTCAAAATCGTGCTTCAACAGCTCCCATTGAAAACAACGCCATCCCACGGTCCATTCTCTTCTACTGTCTATGATAAATATCTATGTATATATTTCCATATATCTACGAGGAGGTTCCGATGGAAGGGCGTGTCTCCACTACAACAGAGCGTTTGTCGGACCCCACGAAAACAAAGGAAAACTTACAGTCTGAGAGCAGTAAACATGACTGATTGCAGGCTTCCATTCGTGTTGATTTATGGATTAAACTGGATAAATCCTAAAAGTTTGTGGTTAGTTTTCCTATTTATTGTGAGTTTCCAGCAGTATTAGCCCATTTATGTCTAATGTGTTTCATAAGATAAGATGTTCTGAGTGACGTTAGGACAACATGATTAGCAGGCTAAAGTTAGCCAAGTAAACATGCTTTAAGAAGGTAATTAATTGTCTGAGGAAATAGTTGTGCACCACATAGCAAGTCGGCCAAAACAAACTCTCCTACAACTTTGAGTTTGACAGCCTGTAAGTTTTCCTCAAGCAGGCATATGAAAATACACCATAGGAAGCATATTAGTCTACTAGCATGCTAAATTAGTTTGCTAATCTGAAGATAACTAACCTCTAAGTTTAGAGAAAATATAGTTACATGGGCAACTGTATTTGTAATGAACATTGTTGTGAGAAATTAATTTCTCCTTGTGGTTGTGATGACGCAATGAACTATCGCGATAGGCAGGTATAACCCAAAGTCGACAGTGATGCAGTTCAGTGACGTTCAGTGGATAAAGATGTGTAGACTTTGCAGTTATAGGGGACATATTGTTTACACTGTAGATAGCTCAAAAACAATGTTTTCTTGTTGCAAAACTTGCACAGTAAAGCATTCTGTATTTTGACTGCAACAGTCTAGCCTGGTAAACCAGCCCCTCCTACTTCATTTCATTATGACCGCCGCTAGCGAAGCTACCGATAGTGGTCATTATAGTGTTGCCGCGACTTTTTTCCCTTTTTTTTTTTTTTTCCCCAGCAATTTTCCGTCAACGGTTTCCGGGACACTGGAAGTCAGGGGGACATGAATCTTTGTAGGCATGTAGCCCTAGAACTTCTTCAGCGACTAGAAGCTTTTGGCCCCCAAGGGCCACCCCCCGGCTGTGCCAGTGTCCGTCAAAGAGGGGGAGACCGGCAAAAGTTTTTGCTGAATTACTCAATGAACGTTTCACCCAACGACATGAAATTTTTGTCATATGTCGGTGTTACAGAGGTGTATCGACCCTGCCCATAAACACTCACTTGAAACATAGCGCCACCTAGTGATATGGGTAAATGCAAAAATTGGGATTTTGAGTTGCCAATATCTTGGACCGAGAAGGAGGAAACTGCGCAAAATACGTCATGCACGATCACCACAAAGACCTCTAACACCACAGCACATGCCATAAAATTTGGTCAATAGGGGGCGCTGTAATTGTACAAAATGTCATTTTGCCTATTATCTAGAGAATGCTAACGTTTACAACAATTTTTTTTTTTATCGTGAAATCTATTGACGCTCACGCATTGAACGCACTGGTTGACGCCCACTTCCAACGAGAACAATTTCCGTGAAATTTTAACATTGCGAAAACGAATTTGAACGAACTCGTCATAGGCTGTCCATGTGAATCTCACCAAATTTGGTATATGTCATCTACAGACAATGCTGACAAAAAGTTATCAAAGGATTTATCTTGAGATAAACCGTTCCGAAGTTACACGTCAATGAACAAATAACACGTAGCTTAAAATTCTTCAAATGTCCATATCTTGGCTTTTAATTGCTGAAATTTGGTCAAAGTTGACATGCCATCTCTAAACAGCTTTCTTTTCATGTGTACTAAATTTTGTGACATTTCGTCATAGGGGGCGATGTTTATCGCCGAAGCTAGGTGTTGAAAAGCAGTTTTTGTTAAATAACTCCGCAACAATTTTGCCAAAGACAACGATTTTGTGTTAGTATGCTGGTGTTACAGAGGCATATCAACCCAGCCCAAAGGCACTCACTTGAAGCATAGCGCCACCTAGTGATATGGGTAAATGCAAAAATTGGGATTTTGAACTGCCAATATCTTGGACCAAGAAAGTGGGAACTGCACAAAAAACATCATGCACGGTCAGCACAAAGACCTCTAAAACCACAGCACATGCCATACAATTTGGTCCATAGGGGGCGCTGTAATTGTACAAAATCTGATTTTGCCTATTCCTTGCCTTCACAAATCACTCCTACACACTATACAAACACACACAATGTCATTCATTCAAAACCCACATCCATGCCCACTTTTAGAAAATCATTTTCACAGAAATTCTCACCTCACAACACTGCTCTACCACACACTTATCATGCCAACAGTTCCCACATTTCAATATACTGCGGCGGTCATAGCATGTACCGCTATGCGGTACATCTAGTTTTGTACAGAGGGTCTGGAACAGAGACGGTCAGAAACGATTTGTTGGAGGTGTGGACTGCTGAAGTTTAAAAAAAAGTGCCTCTGCCTTTACCCAATCGCTAACGCCTGGTTGTCACGTATGCAATTAGCCTACCTACGCACTACAATTCAAATGTAGCACACAAGGTCAACATGACGGCTAACGAACATACCCTCTTTTTGCTGATTGGATTGGTCTTGCTGGGACTTGCTACATGACCCTCAAGAGATTCCGGTGCAGACCCTCTGTACAAAATGAAATGAAGTACAAGGGGCGGGTTTACCGGGCTAGCAACAGTCATGCATTCTGATTTCTTCACCTCTTTCACTTCTTTGTGAGCAGCAGCATTTTGTGGGACCATTCAAACTTTTTAATACTAGTCTGGTCATTCTAAGCCAATTTACTGCAGTAATTATCCTCTACATTATTATGAAATGGGGTTAACACCTAGTCATGCATGAAAAAAAATACTGTCAAATACCATGACACCGATATAATTTTGAGAAATACAGTGATATCAATTTTTGGTCACACCGCCCAGCTCTAGCTACATGTCAATTCATGTTAAAGCATACCCCATGATTACCCTACAGTCAATATCTTAGGCTTTAATTTTGCAAGTTTTATGAAACTTGACACAATCTACACTTCTAACATTTATTTATGCCACACCAGATATAGGGTGGGAAAGTGATGTCATCAACCCCCTCTTAGAATATAGGTACACACTTATGTGCAGCACCCACAGCCCCGACATCAGACTTCTGCTAGCATCGAGCCATCTTTTTCCCTTATTTTTTATTCATTACTGTGATCCAGCTTGCTTGTCTCTGCAAAGTTGCTGTGGTTCCCCAGTTAGCTTCGGAAATTCGCTGTGGTCGGTCATCCAGTTTGCATCACCCCAAGCTAATTTTGTATGTTTGCTGGTTGAAATTATAAAAACTAATAAATAATAATAATAATAATAATAATAATAATAATAAAACTAATAATACATTTCCCTTATTTTTATTCATTATTGTGACCCAGCTTGCTTGCTTGCTTGCTAGCTTGCTAACTTTGCCCTTCGTAAATTCGCTGTGGTCATCTAGTTTGCATCACCCCAAAATAATTTTGCTTTGTTTTCTGGCTGAAATTATAAAAACTAATAAATAAATAATAATAATAATAATAACAACAATAATAATAAATTGCCCATCATTTTTATTCATTATTGTGACCTAGCTTGCTTGCTTGCTAGCTTTGCCCTTCGGAAGGATTGGCAGAATCAAGATAACATATTGAAAACTATAAGAAACTCTAGTAATCTACAATTTTCCCATATTTTTAATTCATTCAAGTGACCCAGTTTGCTTGTCACGGCACAGTTCATTCATACTGATATCTGATATCTAAGGGAAATGGCTGCTGAAACCAGCGAGAGTCAGATAAAAAATCTTGAGGAGTGCGTCATTCACTGTACTAATGACACATCCAAGTTGGTGTCACTCAGAGATCTGGACTCTTGGAAAACATTGGTCAAGGCAGCGAAGATCAGAAATCATGTAGGTCTCATAGACCTAGCCAGAAGAACACCAGAAGGGGTGTGCCCCCAGGTGTCCTACCATCGAAAATGCAGGAGTGTGTTCACCATGAAGAAACTGTTAGATTCCCAGGTCCCAAAGGTGGAAGCTGAAGGGAGTTCCAGCAGAGCAGTACGAGCTACACCAACCAGCTCAAGGGTTCTAGAAAAGAAATGCATATTCTGTGACAAAGCCAGCAAGTACATCAAAGGTCAGAAGACCCGTGAGAATCTGATAAAGTGCTGTGAGTTGCGAGCAGACAGTAGGATACGAGATTCAGCTCTCAAGAAGCTTGATGAGCGACTGTTAGCAATCACTAGCCTGGAGCTTGTTGCAGCTGAAGGCCACTACCACAGGTCATGTTATCGGGCATACACACGTGGGGAGTCAGGTACAAACAGCGGACTTGCTGATGCTGATGCTGCTGATCTGTACCAAACGGCAGAAAAGCAGTCTTTACAAAAACTGTTTTTGTATATTAGGACAGAACTTCTCCCTCGCTGTGATATAGTGTCAATGACAACTGTCAGAACACGATTTCAAGAACTTATGCTAGCTCATGGTGTCAGCAAAGTCACCAGATCTTCAATGAATAATCTGCTTCGCAATTTAGAGAAGGAACTAGCAGAATCAATTCATATATGTCCTGATGACAATGGGAAACTTCTCCTTTACGCTGACACTATGGCGTCAGAATAGGGACAAAATTCCTACGCACATAGAAACTGTTCGCGTGAGCAGGAACTTCACAGAAACTGCTCGCGGGAGCCGAAACTACTCGTGCCTGCCGAAACTGTGTGCGCGAGCAAAGATTCACGCTCGTGCGAGAAGAAGAACTGCCCGCGTGAGCAATGAAAAGGAGCATCACCCCAGCACAAATATCACTGCCCCTGTACAATGCTGGAAAGAGAGTGGGGCCGTCAGCTACTCTCAGCCTTAATGTGGATGCAGACAAACAAGTCCAGAATGCCAGGATCAAGAACCTGATCTGGTTGCTCACTCGGATGTCAAACCCAGAAGACCAAACCATTGCCAGTTGGACAGGATTCAACATCCTTATCCGCAGCAACACAAATGTGGTGCAGGACACCGTAAGTTACTTGCCCACAATAAATGCCCCAGCTACTGAAATGTCTACAGTCTATGAAGTCCTGACTCAAACTCTGAATATCATGGAGACCCTGGGACTGAAGGAGATTGTCTGCGTCTTCGACCAAGCACTCTATGCCAAGGCTGCAGAAATCATTTGGAAGCATGACAAGTTCCAGAACATAATACTGAGAATGGGAACATTCCATACAATATGCAACTTTCTATCAATCATGGGAAAGAGGTTTCAGGATGCTGGTCTGCGTGACGTTTGTGTGGAGTCTGGATTGATTGCTGAAGGATCCATCACCACTGTGATGGAAGGCCGCAAATACAACCGTGCTGTCAGGCTACATAAGATTGTGTACGAGGCAATGATGAGGCTTGCCTGGAAGGGATTTCTACCTTGCCTCCAAGACAACCATACAGCAGAGGTTAGCCATCTTGATGATGCCCTCAAGAGCATCTCCATGTTCCACGATGACGTGAGTCAGGCCTCCTTTACAACACTCCTGGATGATGTCACTTGCACTCACCTCTTCCAACTGTTCCAAGAGTACCTTGGCTGCCTCAGGAAAGGCCACAAACTGGCAGCTTTCTGTATGTCTTACCTTGATATGGCTGAGATCATGCTGGGCTTGCTTCGTGCTGCAAGAGAGGGTGACTGGATGCTCCACCTTGCATCAATCCAAGCAATGATCCCATGGTGCTTTGCATACGACAAGCTGAATTATGCACGCTTTCTACCATACTATTTTGCCACAATGTCACGTCTTCCCATTGATCACCCTGAAGTATACCAGCATTTCATGCAGGGTGGCTTTAGTGTCCAGCTTGGTGGTGAGAATCCCTTCGGCCGGATCCCTGTGGATCAAACAATTGAAGAAACAGTCAATTGAGATACCCAGACAGCAGGTGGCACAAAGGGCTTCAGCTTGAAAAGGGCTGCTGTGGAGAGGTACTACCTTACTTCTGAGTACCGCAGCATGTTCGTCAAGCACATCAGAATGATGGTGGGATGTGGAATGTCCTACAACAAGCATCCAGACCTGCAGTTACCTAGAATTGCCAGGGATGAAGCAGATGTGCAGTCTATTGTAAGGCTGCTTGAAGATGACTGGATGAACCCATTTGACACAAGGGAAAGTGAGTTTGTCAGCCTTTCAACAGGCACCTTTCCTGCTCCAGATATAGCAAGAGACCTCCTTAGTGCTCACAAGATTGGCACAGAAGCATATGAGGCGTTTAAACGGGACTGGCTTGAAGACCAAGCTCCAAAGACCCAGTTCCATGATAAAATGACAAAGAAGAGACTGAAGACATTTTCAGATATCCGAAAGAAGCCTTCCACAAGCAACCCAAACAAAGTAATTTTGCAGGCAGACAGAAAGCTCTTCGCCCACATGGTCCTGGTGGCAGAGAGCCGCCATCTCAAAATGAGTGATGTCCTCTCCCACCCATTAGGACCATTGCCGTGGGCGCTTGCCAATGGAGATGGGTGTCACGGACTAAGCCATGACGCTCACGCAGACACTCATACACGCAAGCGCACAGCGCATAGGCAGCCATCTGCCGGCAATGTTTAAACATCTAGGCTGACCTGTTGCTGTGAGTTTGAACTTCATCCCTATTACCGTTTGCACTGTTAATAATTCTGGTTTCAAAGCATGTCATACACCACCTTTGCAATAACTTTTCATTGATACAACATTGTTAGAAGGATGCAGGGAAAGGCCTACCGGCATTCTGAACTAGCAGTTGTCTGTTTAACTCACGTTTACCATCCACACTTCATATTCGCAATCCTAATCATCTCTCATCTGTTTTAAGCATATCTGGTTACAAAGAATCACAATTATACACACTGGCTGTTTAAAACAACGAACTTTATTGATTTAGCATTTACAAAGCAATACTGTTTTCTGTAACTCACCGTCATGCATACTGACCGAACTTCCTGGTTGTCTCGGAGAAACCGAGGGAATGTTCCACAGGGTGTATTATGGCCGAGTTCGCGGGTGTTTCATGGACTGCGCTATTGTGATGGGGGTGTTTTAATGGTGAAGGGGAAATATGTCTTTTATTGTGCACGTAAGGCTTTTTGGTTAACGAAAATAATTTTGATTTATTGTGTATTTTGTTTTTGTTTCTTTCAGTTATTTGTTGGTAATTACAACGTTGTTATTTAGTTAATTAATTTATGTTTGCATTTGGGCTATCCTGTGGGAGGGGCTGCAGCTAGCACAGCTCTGTATTAGGCCCCAGAGCCTCAGTTGGTGAGAGAGTCTTGAAGTGGAAGGTACGTGTTTCTTGGTTATTAATAGAGTTTTGTGCAGGGTCTTTTTGACGTAGCCTGGCAAACTAACGCCTATTTATTTTCATATTTTCACAAGTTTTTGGTTTGCATTTTGCATTTGAGTTTTTGTTTTTTGTCCACTGTAAATATTTGCACGGTTTTTAAGAAAAAATTTGAAAAGAAAAAAAAAAAAAAAATTTCCTTGTGAGGAACACCGTTTTGGCGTCTCTCTGTCTGCTCCGCCGCCGACTATCCTGCCACAATGGGACACTTAGAAAAACAAGTAAAGCTGCTCTTGCCAGGGAGCTAGAGAAGCAGATCTTACCAGCAGAGATCATCCCTGAGCCGTCTGCTACCATCATTGATGGGATGAGCCTGGTTCAGAAGATGAAGGGGAATGACCAAACCTTCTCTCAACTGGCAGACTCAGCCTTGACTCAAATCCTACATGAAGGGGCCAGAAGCCAGAGAATTGATGTAGTCTTTGATGTATATCGGGATGATTCAATCAAGAATGCAGAGAGAGAGAACAGGGGTTGCAGCACAGGATTGCAGTTCCGGAACATTGCACCAGGTCACCGAATCCAGCAATGGAGAAAGTTTCTCACCTACTCTACCAACAAGGCCAACCTTGTAAGATTCCTGGTGTCTGAGTGGAAAACCACCAAGCTAAGAGAAAAGCTGAAAGACAAGCAGCTCTATGTTGCCAGTGAGGAAAACTGTTTGCACATCACCAAGGATAAATGGGAAGAGGTTGCGTGTCTGCAGTCAAATCAAGAAGAGGCAGACACAAGAATAATTTTGCATGCAGCACATGCTGCAGAGGAAGGCTACAAGGCTGTTGCAGTAGTAGCTGATGACACTGATGTGTTGGTGCTCTGTCTGGCATTCTCTGCTGATATCTCGTGTCCCATATTCCAGAAATGTGGAACAAAGAACAGAGTGAGGTATCTTGACATCATGAAGCTACGGCAGCGGCTGGGAGACAGTGTCTGTAGTGCTCTGACCGGCTTGCACACATACACTGGATGCGATACTGTGAGTGCCTCTGCAGGCCGTGGAAAGCTCAGAGCCTTAAAGCTCATGATGAGATCAGAGCTTTTTCAAAAAGTTTTTCATGAGCTGGGACAGGCCTGGGAGCTGTCCATGGACCTATTCATGAAGCTGCAAGCATTCACGTGCCAGCTCTACATAGCATCCACAAAGACAGAGCACATAAATGCAGCCCGCTACCAGCTTTTCTGCACACAGCATGGAGAGCGTGAATCAAGCCAACTTCCACCATGTGAGGACTGCCTCCTCATGCATGCTATGCGTGCCAACTATCAGGCTGGCATCTGGAGAGCAAGTCTTCAGCAGCATCTACAAATTCCTAGCCCACTTGACCATGGCTGGGCCAAAAATGAAAAAGACCAGCTCACTATACAGTGGATGCGGGGATCTCCAGCCCCTGAGGCAGTGCTCCAAATGCTGTCTTGCAACTGCAGCCGTCAATGTAAACTGCCGGATTGCCAATGTCTGAGAAGTGGCTTGAAATGCACAACCCTCTGTAAACCGCAGACATGCGTAAATCGGCATGAAGAGGATGATCATGGTGACATGATTACAGACGCTGACTTGACTGAGTCAGATCCTGAGGACTGAAATAATGTCCCATATTATTTAGTTCCTGTCACGGGGACCGGACAGACAGACAGAGAAACCCAAATGCGTAACCTCAAAAACAGTTTATTAAAGGGTTGGGGGAAGTGGGAAAAAGTCAAAGGCTCCGGAGAGCAGGTAATTATCCACCAGCGGAGCGTCGAGACACCCAGGCAGGCGGCCAGGAGTAGACAACCGGCGGGCTGGAGAATCTGGGAAAACCAGGGACGGACCAGGGGCGAAACCAGGGGCAGGTGAGTCAGCCGGGCCGGGGTCGTTACCAGGGCAGTAGAGCAGAGCAGAGTCGAAGGCAGGCGGAGGTCGAGACCAGGGACAGGTGAGTCAGCCGGGCAGGAGTCGTTACCAGGGCAGAAGAGCAGAGCAGAGTCGAGGACGGGCAGGAGTCGTTCACCAGGGCAGCAGAGCAGAGCAGAGTCGAGGACGGGCAGGAGTCGTTACCAGGGCAGAAGAGCAGGCGGAGTCAGGCAGGCAGGAGTCGGTACCGGAGGACTGGAGATTCAGACAGACAGACAGGGGCGAACACAGGAACAGACGGAAGACGAGCAACACCGGGAATACACAGCCAAACAGACGCAGAGAAGTCAGGAGTCAAATAGCTTGCCGAGGGAATACACCGTGGTTCGCAGACGGACTGACAAGGAGGGAGTGAGAGAGGCGAGTATAAGTAGTGGAAAACCCCGGGAACTAAAATGAGCGTAAACGAGGAGTGCAGGTGAGAAGACTGATTGAATAACTGGTGATTGTCAAAAACCAGGAAGTGCAGGTGAGACGGATGATTACAGCGAGCGTGAAGCGAGAAGGACGAGTGAAACGGATAATCTAATGAGTGTCTAAACAAGGAAGTACAGGTGCCGTGAACTAGCAGATAACCCGGGGAGTGAACCTAATAGACTAACAGGTGAGAAACAGTGACAAGGAAACATGAACATATCCAACGCCCAGCGTAACACCGTGACAGAACCCCCCCCCCAAGGGACGGCCCCAGAAGTCCCAAAAAACAAACAAAACAAAAACAGCGGGGAGGGAGGAGGAGAGGGAGGGGGAGAGGAGGAGAGGAGGAGGAGGAGGAGGAGGAGGAGGAGGAGGAGAGGCATCAGAACTCCTCAGAGCGATCCGACAGCTGGGCGTCATCGTCCCGGACCACTCCAGCGACCCCGGCGGGAGGGAACGGAGCCGGGAGCCGAGGCGCCCGACCGGGCCGGGGAGGACCCCCGGGACGACCCCGACGGAGGGACGGCTGGTCAGGGTGGTCCCGGTGGAAGTCGGCGATAAGGGAACGGTCCAAGATCCTGCTGGCCGGGACCCACGACCTCTCCTCAGGACCGTATCCCTCCCAATCCACCAGGTAATGCATGCCACGGCCCCTCCGACGGGACCGGAGGAGGCGTCGCACCGTGTAAATGGGGTCACCATGCAGCAGACGCGGAGCGGGTGGCGGAGGCTCTGCAGGAGTACGGGGGCTCACTCTGACTGGCTTAATCCGAGACACGTGAAACGTGGGATGGACTCTTAGGGTGGTAGGGAGCCGCAGACGGACCGCCGTGGGACTGATGATCCGTTCCACCACAAAGGGACCCAGGAAGCGCGCTGCCAGTTTCCGGGACTCCACCCGGACAGGTAGGTCCTTGGTGGACAGCCATACCCTTTGTCCAACGCGATAAGCAGGAGCCGGAGTCCGGCGGCGGTTAGCCCCGGCTGAGTATGCGGCGACGGCTCTCCGGAGAGCCACCCGTGCCCGAGCCCAGGTCCTCCTGCAGCGACGGGCATTGGCAAGAGCAGAGGGACAGGATGCCTCTCCCTCCTGGCTGGGGAACAAGGGGGGTTGGTAGCCATACACACATTGGAAAGGAGACATCCCAGTAGCAGAACAGGTAAGGGAGTTGTGGGCATATTCAACCCACACCAGCCGACCAGCCCAGGAGAGGGGGTCCCGGGAGGCCACACAGCGCAGTGCCTTCTCCAGTTCCTGGTTAGCCCGTTCCGACTGCCCATTAGCCTGAGGGTGGAATCCAGAGGTGAGGCTGACCGTGGCCCCCAAAAGACGGCAGAACTCTCTCCAGAAAGTCGAGGTGAACTGGGGACCACGGTCGGAGACCACATCAGTGGGGATGCCATGGAGTCGGAAAACGTGCTGCTGGACTGCCTGCGCGGTTTCCTTTGCTGATGGGAGTTTGGGGAGAGGAACAAAATGGGCCATTTTGCTGAATCGATCCACTACTGTCAGGATGACAGTCTTCCCCTCCGAGGCAGGCAGTCCAGTAACGAAATCCAGGCTGATGTGGGACCAGGGACGAGAAGGAACGGGCAGAGGCTGGAGAAGGCCAGCGGGTGGTCGGTTGGACGTCTTGTTTCGATTACACACCGGGCAGGCTTGAACATACTCCCGGACCTCCCTCTCCAGATTGGGCCACCAGAAGCGCTGAGCGATGTGGAGGCTGGTGCGGGTAGCTCCGGGATGGCAAGCCAGGAGGGAGTCGTGCCCCCACTGCAGGACCTGGGCGCGGAGGGCCTCGGGCACGAAGAGCCTTCCCTCGGGACAGGCGCTGGGACCGGGTTGATCCTGGAGGGCTCGCTGTACCTGTCCCTCTATGTCCCAGGCAAGCGCTGCCACGACCCGGGACTCTGGCAGGATGGAGGCTGGACCCTGGAGACGGTCGTCCTCCTTCTGGAATTGACGGGAGAGGGCGTCCGGCTTGAGGTTACGGGAACCTGGACGAAAAGACAGAGAGAAATTGAAACGTGAGAAAAACAGTGACCACCGGGCTTGCCGGGGATTGAGTCTCTTGGCAGATTTGATATATTCCAGATTTTTATGATCAGTCCAGACAAAAAACGGCACGGACGCCCCCTCCAACCAGTGTCGCCACTCCTCCAGGGCCAGTTTTATGGCGAGAAGTTCTCGGTCTCCGATATCGTAATTCCGTTCCGCAGGGGAAAGGCGACGGGAAAAGTAAGCACAGGGGTGTAACTTATTGTCTTCTGGGTGCTGCTGAGAAAGCACAGCCCCGACTCCTATATCCAACGCGTCCACCTCCACCACGAACTGTCTCTCTGGGTCCGGCACCTGGAGGATGGGGGCAGACGTGAAGCGAGTCTTAAGCTTGCGGAAGGCTTCATCCGCTGCGGTAGTCCACGTAAAGGAGTGTTTAGTGCTGGTGAGGGCCGTCAAGGGTGCTGCGACTGAGCTATAATTGCGGATAAACCGCCTGTAAAAATTAGCAAATCCTAAAAACTGCTGGAGCTGCTTGCGGTTCTCGGGAACTGGCCAGGAGGTGACAGCAGACACCTTGGCAGGGTCCATCTGAATGGCACCCTCTGCCACGATGTATCCCAGGAAGGCCACGGTCTTGGCGTGGAACTCGCACTTTTCAGCCTTCACAAAAAGCGAGTTCTCCAGGAGGCGACGGAGGACTAGTCTGACGTGCTGTTTATGTTCCTCCACACTCTTGGAAAATATCAAAATGTCGTCCAAATAAACAAACACAAACCTGTCCAACATATCTCTCAGCACGTCATTGACTAGTCCTTGGAAGACGGCAGGGGCATTAGTGAGTCCGAACGGCATTACCAGGTATTCATAGTGTCCGTTGGGGGTATTGAATGCCGTCTTCCACTCGTCGCCCTCCCG